>JAZDUA010000027.1:1277500-2517500 GCA_038098605.1 Gryllus longicercus
GCTCGTGTTACATGCCGTTACATGCCAAATAAGATAGTTCTTATAGTGTTTTGATAATTTAAATCTAATTCTTATTCAAAAAATTCTTTTCTCCCACCTTCAAATTGTTAAAATATATAGTTGTTTTGTTACTTTCATTTTAAAGAACTAATAATTATGCAACATATTCTAAAATGCTGGCCTAAATAAGACAGATATTTGCTAAACATCGTATTCAGAATAATGATAATAAAACTATTTGAAAATCAATGTAACCAAGAAATAGTTTGGCAAATTATTCTTAGGGTTCAAACGTTATTATAAAACAAAACAAGTTTCAGATCCCTAGTGAGGTGCTTTTTAACGGGAGTCCTGCTCCTTGGCCAAATGGGACATCTCTCAAGTTCTGAGTTCTCCAAACTTCGTTCCACTGGGGGGCTGGATAGGAAGTTTTGAAGAGTCTTGAAGGCCAAAAATTGAATTTCATGATAGTATGGAATACATCACATGTTTGTTAAATTAAATTTTAATTAAAGAATGACAAAACTGTTCACAATTTGCATGCAATACGGGGGGGGGGGGTAGATTGAAGGTTAGGGATTGAATTTATTTCATAGATGAAAATCGTAAAATTTAAGATTTGTGATTTGAGGCAGAATTGGCTCACAGAAGTCAGTGTTCAGTAAAACAATGGACAGAAGCTATTATGTTGTACCTGTTATGTCTGTATTTCAGAAATCTCACAACAAACTTTTCTTCTTGGAAAGAATGGGGTTTATGAGATCCCATTTGGGTCTTCCAATAAAGAATCCTGTGTTCAAGAAAAATGGCAGTAATGAGGAAACAACCAATGAAGGGGTAAGAAATTTCCCTTTGGCATTTGTAAGTTAGCTGTGTCATGATAGGATAAGTCTATGTGATATTCGGTTCTTACGAAGTTGAAAGCCTTTTCCAGTTAATGTAGGAAATGGATGTGCTAGGTAGTGAGAAAATTTTAATGCACAAAGAGACCTTCAATTTGGTGCAGTGAAAGTAAAACTGTTCCTGTGCCAGTAGGAAAAAGGAGAATCTTAAGTGCTTGGCATTGAACGTAATGTGCACGAGTCTCTTAATTTTCTCTGCATTATTTTGCGTGTGGTATCTAGCAAAATGCTGCTGAAGGAAACCATACAGAATAGTTTTCCAAAAAAAGCATGCACACTATGCACTCCAGAACAACAGATAAAAGAACTCTAGTGAAATACTGCAACATATTAAATATATTTAAAAACAATCAGTCATCAAGAATACTGCAAGGTCATAAGAGTATAGTGTAAGTAGTATGTAGTATAACATTCATTAATATCAAGAATAGTGAAAAAGTTGTTGTTCCATGATGCAAAATGTGAGTTAACAAATATTTAATAGCAAGCAGCCTCATGCTAGTCTTGTTGTCACACGATGTCTGCTGTGTAATAAGCAGTGTCTCCCTGCGTATGAGAAATCAGTCAGTACACACTGCGAATAGAACACAATCAAATGTTTGAATTTTCAGTTAAAATAGAAACTTACCAATAATACAAAACCAATGTAAGTTCCTTGGTATTTAATGAAACCAAACTCTCCCATGGCTGGAGGCTGGATGATCTTTCAGCTGCTTTCAATTTCTGTGTGAACTGAAAATTTATTAACAAAATATTACAAACGTGTAGTAATAAGTAGAAAATATGTATGTAAAATGAGAATTAACACATGGTGTAGAGTGTATAGGTAGTAATCTGTGTTAGTTTGTTAGCAGTGTAGATGTTCTAGATAGACTAGAAGATAAGTAATACTGCAAAGTTAGCGATTTTCCTGTTAAGTACATTCAATTCCGGTAATAGTAAATTTTTGGGGACTAATTTTTGGTTCACTATATCCAGTGATGTCAAAATTAAATAGGAGTTCTCCATAATGATTCATTTTATTAATATAGGGAAATCTGTTTATTTAAAAAATACACACACATTTTATTAAAAAAAAAATTCTTTTCAACTGTTAGCTTCAATTTCTCTAGATCCTCCTCCGGAGTTTGTGGTGTCTTCATACTGGATTCTGCATCGTCCACCATCTCTAAATATTGTAATGCAGTTTTGACACCCTTGTATGCCTCTTGTACTGTTGGAATACCGTCCACTCTCCGAAGGTTCTTTTACACGCATAATAACATAGGAGATGCTTTCGGTAGTGGGATGGCGCAAGCGGCTAATGGCACTGATCTCTGAATGAAACGTTCTAGTCTGCTAGCTTCAACTCTGAAGACCTCTTTGATTTTGATCTTTGGGTGACGATATTTTTTCCAAGCTGTTTAGTGTTGGAATTTGGGGCACTGACACAATATATTTTTCAGGAGGGAAGTTTCCAACATATTTACTATGGTCAGTAACCGTAGTCAACTGCATAATTCAAATTGAGGAAATTAACATGAGCTACAATGTATAGAAACCCACATTACAATATGAAAAATTAAATTTACTAAATTAAATATAATAAATAAATATGATTGATGATAATCATAGTATGTATGAAATGCTACGTACGTGTGTACTAAAATGAGGGGAATAATAAAGGGTTGAAATATGCATTTGCTTTGAAATCTGGTTCCTATTAATCAGCCCCTTGCGTTGCCAGATTGACAAATCTGTACATTACTGGAAATGATTTTGAGGTTACTCAGCAAGCTAGGCTATTTATGAGTTTTATTCTTTAATGGATGATTATTACAATTATCAATCGCATGCTTTCACCATTATGATCTATATAAAGGTGTTATGGCTTTTATAGAAGAATAGTATTTCTTTAATTTATGTATTAGGTTCATACTTGTTGATAAATTTACAATAAAATAATTTATTTCTTTGCTTCAATTTTCAGGTGACTGTAAATAATGAAAAGTTATCCCAAAGCCAGAAAAGATATCCCTGTTTGGAACTTGCTCGAGTGGAAACGAGCCACAGCGACGTGGCCAGTGATGAAGAGAGCAACTCTGTCAACGCAACAAACGGGGGATCTATTTCCGCTATATCAATAGATTCTGATAATTCACCACTAGTGAACAGTTTACCTCCGCAATTAAATTCCAGTAGGAAAAGGCGATATTCCACACTGTCAATAGCAAGTCAAGTTACTCATAATCAAGACGTCTCGTGTGTAACAATAGGCAGTCCTCTTGTGAACGTAAATGACTCTATTCTCGATAGAACAGAGCCTTTAGTCAATGAGTCTTACAGAAAATCCAATGGCTCGTTTGCAAGTAAGGAGACGTATTCACAAGATGAAGATGAAGACCATTTTTACATGAGGTACATCCTGTGCAAGGTCAAAAAGCTAGAAGGGGCACAGAAGCTGAATTTCAAACTTCAACTCGAGAGGCTGTTATACGAGTGCACAAAGTAGTAGTAGTCAAACAGGTCATATTAGTAGAATAATGAAGCTCCTTATTTTTCTTTCTCTTCTGTCCCAGTTTAGCTGCTGAGAATTTGAGTTGATCCATTTCAAGGTCATGTACATGACTTGGTCCATGAAATATTTGTATATGTATGTATGCATGAGTGAAATGTTCAATGTTATTAACATTGGTGTCTTTCAGCAATTGTGCCAATGTGTGCCATTTTTTTACTGCAGAAACATCAGAGTATTCCATTTGGTGTATTAAAATTGTATTATTGTTGCATTTCTGTTATTTTTGAGAATTTGTATAATGTTTCCTACAATTTCTTTTTATGGGACTTTTAAGAATGGATAAGGATGTTACAAAACTTACTTTTTTCATGTGAACCCATATATTATGTTGTTTTTTTGGGGAAGTAGAAACGAATGTTTTTTAATTGTACTTCTCTGAACTTTCAAAGAAAATTTAAATATATAATAGATTATTTGTTAGTTTGATACATTGAAAAATATACCAGCTTCTATAAGCTTTGGAATATTCAATTTTTTGATCTGTTATCACCATTGAGATTAAAACCTAATTCACGGCTCCTGAAAACTAAATTGAAGTATTTATTCTGTAATGTAATAATACTCAGTGATAGCGGATAAAACGATTTATGGCACTGAAGATAAATGGGTATTACTCAATTGTAAATTAAATATGACCATCTTCTGGCATTGCCTCTCTTCCTCACTTGTGAACATTTATTATAGTTCAAAGTGACGTCGAGATAATACAAAACAAAGTCATGTAATATTTGAAATCTGTGAATATGTACCCTTAAAAAATGTTAATGTATTTGCACCAAACAGTGATATTAAAAGGTAATAGCTAGTTTTTTATATTATTTGATAAGTAATACATTGTAGACATTGAAGAAAATAAATATTTTTATCATTTATATTTTGTCAAATATTTTTTTCAAATTTTCCCAATTTCCTTGATTTGTGGTCTAAAACTGTTTCTTCTAGAAATTGCCAGAGAAAAGGTTATCCCATTTGTTGTTCAGTTAGTTGAATACAGTGACGAGAATTTGAATATTAAAAAAAAAATTGAACTAGTTTGTAAAAACAAGTTTTGTTATCCACAGCACTGTACTCTCAACAGAATGCCCAACAGTACTACATAATGTGTTGTGATATACTATTTTATTTTACATATTATGTATTTGAAATTTATGTTGGTATTTTTATTTCTACCCATCTAAGTTTCTTTCAAAGAGTCAAAAAACAAGCTTGTTTGAAAATCCAACAGCCCTTGTAAGTTCAGATTTTTATCTCTATTGTAATTAGATAATTATAGAGTTCAGCTGGATTAAATAAAACTTAAGCAACATGAGTAAGGATTAAAGTCCGGAACTGGAGCATGTACATGAGCAGATCTTAAATTCCAAAAAGTTATCTTAGCGAGTTTCCTACATAGCAAAGGTGGCACTTTATCACATTGGTTTGTTGTTTTACTAACCGCAGGGAACAATGAAGAATTTTTAGTGCAATCATGGTGAATCAAAATGGCCTCTTTTTTTTTTTCCCAATCAAAGTAGTTTTCTTTTCCAGCACTCGTGCACAACACTAGAAATTACATTCATAGTTAATTGATAGGAAAGTCTTTCCTGACGGAAGTACCACAAAGAAATCCATGATTGTATGAAATAACTGAATTTAAAGTTTTTGATTTGTTCAAAAAACAATAAAAACTGTTTGTGATGTGGGGACGAAAGTATAATCAGTATTTTCATGAGCTCCAGAATCCTTTCCCCACCCTTGTCTTCCATATATTTATTTTAGGTCACTTTAAAAATCAAGGTAATCAGTGACCACAGACTAAATTTACTAATTTAGAACAGGTTGCACAAAAGGTTGGATATTTTTTTTTTATTTATGCCAGAAACAGTTAAAAACTGTGACATGCTATGGAGGGAAGTTAATTTGAAGTTACATATATGTCCAGAAGCCAAAAAAGGCACCATCTCAGCAATTGCTCAAGGATAAGGGAAACTGAATGAAAACCTGATCAAGATGGGGGTCTTTGGCCCAGAAGCTGAAGTACAATACTTATTATAGGTTTTTTAGAATTGTACAATATTTAAGTCCAATTGATACAGTCTAGGTAAAGTTATTTTCTTACATCCTTCAACTACTTTAAACATCTTATACCAGTCTTTATTCATACTTTAATGGTATCTTATTTGCAAGTCCTGGACATTCTAGATGTGCAGTCGACATAATATTTTTACACATTGGACACAGTTAAAGATTGGTTTTCATTGTGAGGAGACTGACAAAGGTTGAAATGTCCCTCCTTAATCTTGTGAAGAGGACGTGATGTCTGTTGCTGGTCTTGAATTTTGGGAAGGCTTCTTCAGTGACTGATTTTGTAACTAAATGACATTTTGTAAAGTTCCAATGTTGAACCGTGAGACCATTATACTTTCTTTAAACATCAGTGTCCATGGATATGCTTTCCTGGAACTTGACATGTTATTGCAGATTTAGGAGTAATATCTGCTTTTTCATTACCATCAATGCCCTTATGGGACAGGAGCTTTACCAATTCAATTTGGATTGAATTTTCACTTAGGATAGAGAGACATTCTTGAATGTTTTGGATTAGTGGATTGGTTGAGTATCTGTTGTCTGTGGATTTTTAGCGCGGAATGTTTTTTGTGCCCTTTTAGTTAATATTTATATTATTAACGTTCATTTGTTACATTGAATAACTTTCGTTAGTATACAAAATTAGTAAAAACTATATTTTTGAATTTGTATCGATTTTCGGGGTCTGAGCCGTACATACTTTGGGCAGGGTTGAAACCTCACGAACCCCCTTGTGTTATTTTTTGGCATATTTGCTTGCGTATTTTCATGGTTTTCGTGGATACTAGCAGAATCCGACAGACGTCCTGCACTCTTTCCTCTCTTTTCCCTCTCTGATCTCGAATACATCCATTTTTATATAAAGGATTTCCGGGGAGAAAACGATGAAACTTCGAAAATAAGCTCTGAAGACAATTGTAAGCAAATTTTGTCTAATAAAATACTGGGATATTCCGAATGGTTGAGCCGCAATAAGCACTCAAAAGTTGGTTTGAAAAAATACTTTCTAGGCAAAAATTTGCATTGCAGAAGCATAGAAACACTCCAGAAGCACGAATTGTTTATTATTTACAAGAGAAATGAATATTTATATTCAGAAAGAAAAATTAACCGAGAAATAAAAAAAGCAGTCGAATTGTGTAATTTGGGTGCTATTTTTATTTATTTCATTAAATTAAATAATTAAATACAATTCGTGCTTCTGGAGTGTTTCTATGCTTCTGCAATGCAAATTTTTGCCTAGAAAGCATGTTTTCAAACCAACTTTTGAGTGCTTATTGCGGCTCAACCATTCGGAATATCCCAGTAGTTTATTAGACAAAGTATGCTTAAATTTGTCTAAAGAGCTTATTTTCTAAGTTTGAACCTCTCCTCTCCGGATATCTGTATATAGAAGAAGACAAATCCGCACCACCGGGCGTTCATTTTATCGTTCGCCAAAGATTAGGGTCGGGTGGGCGAGGGTTCACTAGCCCGGGGAAGCACTGACTCAACACCCGTGCTGACACGGGCACTGTTGCTGCGCTTATCTTACTTTAAAGAAGATGCTGTAAACGGTGTCCGGCTCGAATGCGTTCTTGGCACCTACGGAACATCTTATTTACGTTTGAAGTCTCGAGGGATTGCTGCGATTTTCTGTTCCATAGAGCTCCGTAGCCCTTCCTCCGAATGCGGGTTTTCTGCATACACCTGATCTTTCAAGTATCCCCGAAGGAAACAGTCACAAGAGTTCAATCCAGGCGATCTAGGAGACCATAATCCAAGACGAATTGTTCGATCGTCACAAATAGTATTTAAAATATTCATGGATTGAGCAGCATTGTGAGCAGTTACGGAATCCTGTTGTAAATAACAATGAAGTCCTTGTGTCAGTTGTTTGAAAACTCTCAATTTATGATTCATGTAAACATCAACTAACAGTGCTGTAGAAAAAAATTAGGTTCTTGAATTCTTGTTGAACTCAACGCACACCCCTCTTCGTGAAACAGGTGAGGGTTTCCTGCACTCCAATATCACCTCTAATATATGAAACCACGTTTAATCGAAAAGAGTTTGGATTGAATTGATGCCTTATTTTACGTGGCGAGACTCGGGCCATCAGGCCCGCTCTTCCCTCTGACCACGCAAATTTCGCTACGCTTCTTTCATCCAGTAGCGAAGAAAGGTATTTCTTGGACGACGAAACAGGCGATTTAAATTTAGCTCAGAGGCGTCATTTAGGCTTGAGGATATTTTACGTGCAAGGAATTCTACTAACAATCGTAGGGCCGGCTTTACCTCCCTCCCGAAGGATTTTTGCTTCAAAAATCCACGGCTTCGATCGGGTTTGAATTCGCCAACTTGGGTACAACAGCCCGATACGCTAACCGTTACACTATCGCCGCCGAGAAGAGAATCAGAATATGTTCCGTAGGTGCCAAGAGTGCATTCGAGCTGAACGACACCGCTTTGAGCGTCATCTTTGGGATAAGTTACGCTCAGCAGGGAAGTTGAGTCGGCGCATCGCCTGGCGAGCGAGCCCTCGCCAGCCCGGGTGAAGCGGCGTGAAACTTCGGCGAACGGTAAAATGACCCGGTACACAAAAACTTGCTCAAACGACCACCTCCACTAACCATATATACGTGGGAATGACTGATTTCCCCCCTTTCGCCGGCCAACCGTACCTGTACATTTTGAAGATCGATCATTATTAAGAGGTGACTTACGAAGGTGAGGTGAAAAGTTTGCAGTGAAGAAAAATAGTTTAAAATTGCACTTATGTTCCCATATAGTAACTTTTTAGATCAACATATTTTTCCAGCGAGTAGGTTACATCATTGAAGTGGGAATCTAGAAGGTTTTCCAAATACCCATCTACGGCTGCCGTGACTTCATTGGACGCAAAACGTTTTGTAGTCAATCATTTTATTAGATGTAGGAATAGGTGGCAGACAGAAGGTTCAAAATCAGGTGGAAGTTCCAATAATTTGTAGTTAACAATCCCTCGATTTTTCCATCGCCAAAGCACTTTTGTAAGTGCATAATCATGATGAAAAATGATTTTTTTTAAAAATTTTAACGCCAAGCCTCTTCTCTCGAAATATTTCATCCAGTTGGCCCAGAAGACTTTGCATAATATTCCTCATTAATGGTTTTATACTCTTTGCAAAATGATATAGATAAAACGTAGCCCTTGGGCATCCCAGAAAACACTTCCCAGATCCGTTCCGGCAGAAAAATCCTGGATGCGCCTGTGTTGTAATACATTACTTGACATTTGTACTGTACAATGGCGGCTAGTGCCCCAACAGACTGAAAGTTGCCCCTCCATCGAATGACGAAATATAATTTCCAAAATTCAGAACACTGGTATATAATAAAATGTAAGCAATTCATGTAAATACATTAAAACCAAGTTAAATAAAAGTCTAGAATGAAACATTACTTACATAATTTTAGGCTTAGTGTCAGGTCTATACAGTTTCCGCGCGCGTGGTTCAGGCTTTGATTTCCACTGGGCACTGAGTCATTGTATTAGTTCTGCATTGACGGTAAAGATTTCATACAAAACAAAAAAGAACTTGCTTTCTAAAATATCGCACTCCAGCTCTTTGCAACAAGCACTATTGCTTGGGCACCTTTTTCTCAAAATTATTTTATTTCGAAAATTTCATTCTCCTGGTATATCTTATAATAATGATATTCCACACACATTCGCTTGCAGACTGTAACTCAGCTGAATGTGCAACCTAAAACACGCACCGCATTACTTAAAACGCGCAATATCGTGCAGTAACAAAAAAACAAATTTCATGCAAAATAAAACACGTACTAAAATAACGCCCGTTTCATGATTCAAATTTCTGTCACAGTTTCATCCAATTTCAAGTTGCCAAAGAAAAGACGTATTAACAGTAGGCGACCGGAAGCATGGAACTGCCACAGCCCGGTCGTCCTGCCGTGCCGCGCAAAAAGCAATCAGTTTCATTAGCCGCTTACGCCATTCCGCAACAGAAAGGATCTCGTATGTTATTAAGCGAGTAAAATGGCCTTCGAATAGTGGGGCTTCCAACAGTGCACGAGGCATTGAAGGTTGGCAAGACTGCATTGCGATATTTAGACACGGATGACAATGCAGAATCAAGTATGGGAGAGCACGAACCCTGGAGAAGGGTCTAGAGAAATTAGTGATGAAAATGCTCTCACCGTTATTGATTCTGCATTGTCCACGGGCTCTTAAGTATCGTAATGCAGTCTTGGCCTCCTTCAAAGCCTCTTGCACTGTTGAAATGCTGCCCCACTCTCCGAATGTTGTTTTACTCCGTAATAACATACGACATCTTTTCGATAGCGGCTGAGGCGATATTTTTTTTCCAGAAGGGAATTAATTTTCAGGACGTTTCTGCGTTCACCCTGCGGAGGTTCGGAGTACACTATAACCGAATCTTCTCGTGCTTCATTGTAATGTAAATCAAAGAGGACCAGTGATTTAGGTTCACTATAACCAAGTGATCACTATATCCGAGTCCACTATAACCAGGGTCTACTGTACAGTGGATCAAAAATGTTTGTCTCCTGAAGTTTGCAATAACCGGAGTTGACTACAATGAACCAAAAATGTTGTTCTCCATATGTTCACTATAACCGGAGTCTACTCCCTACGTCCACTATAGCAGAGGATCGGAATTCTCTATAACCGACTCTTCCTGTGCTTCTTTGTAATGCAAATCAAACGAGACCAGCGATTTAGGTTCACTGTAACCGAGTATTCACTCTAACCGGAGTCGACTCTATTTCCTAAGTTTACTATAGCCGAGGTTCGTAATGCACTACACCCGAATCTTCCCGTGAGTGTCCCCTAATCTGGCGATATATTTTTTCCAGGAGGGAATTAATTTCCAGGACGTTCCTACGTTCACTTAGCCGAATCTTCTCGTGCTTCATTGTAATGTAAATCAAACGGGACCAGTGATTTAGGTTCACTATAACCGAGTGATCACTATATCCGAGTCTACTATAACCAGAGTCTACTGTATACTGGATCAAAAATGTTCGTCTCCTGAAGTTTGCAATAACCACAGTTGACTATAATGAACCAAAAATATTGGTCTCCCTACGTCCACTATAGCCGAGGATCGGAATTCTCTATAACCGGCTCTTCCTGTGCTTCTTTGTAATGCAAATCAAACGAGACCAGCGATTTAGGTTCACTGTAACTGAGTGTTTACTATAACCGGAGCCGACTCTATTTCCTAAGTTCACTACAGCCGAGGTTCGGAATTCTTTAGAACCGACTCTTCCCATGAGTGCCCCCTACCCTGAGTGGCGTGCGTGCGCAGAGTCGTGCGCGGGCGCTGCGCGCGGCGAGCGCGGCGGTGCGGGCGGCGACGGCGGCGGCGGCGGCGGGCGGCGGCGCGGGCGCGCAGCGGCGGCTGCGCGCGCAGGGCAAGCTGTCTGCGCGGGAGCGCGTGGCGCGCCTGGCGGACCCCGGGGCGCCCTTCCTCGAGCTCAGCGCGCTCGCCGGCCACGACCTCTACGCCGAGCCCCTGCCGGCCGGCGGGCTCGTCACCGGCGTCGCCACCGTCTGCGGGTGAGTCTGCGGGGCTCAAGCTCCTACGTCTTTCAAGCAAATTCAATTCATTTTGCGGTCTAAGCAGTTATATCAGTACGTTTGGCGCCTTGGCCACTATTCTACCGTATGTTTTGACTTCAAAAAAAGATGGCGGCCACTAGTTCGGCGAGCCTCCACCAGGAGCGCTGAAACTATACGGACAGCCACTCTATGTAGTGTATTCCAGTTCGTTGGAGTGGAAAAATTAAAAAAAGCAGTCGAATTGTGTAAATTGGGTGCTTTTTTTATTCTGTGATACATTTAATTTTAAACAAATTTATTAATTTCTTTGGTAAACAATTTACATATTCCTGGAATTTTTTCTAAGCATCTGTGAAGCAAATTTTATCCTCGAAAGCACCTTTCTCAAGCCTACATTTGAGGGCTTATTGCGGCTTAACCAATCGAACTATTCCAGTAGTTTATTAGACAAAATACGCTGGAAATTATCTTTCGAGCTTATTTCCGACGTTTCTTCCCAGGATATCCTGTATTCAGACCTTTCAAATGTAGACTGATTAGAGTGAAGAGATTGATGGGCTTGATTTGCATAATGATCCCTTTCGCTTGGGCTCCGCCAGGCGGCAGGTGATGGTGATCGCCAACGACGCGACGGTGAAGGGCGGCACCTACTACCCGGTGACGGTGAAGAAGCAGCTGCGCGCGCAGGAGATCGCGCTGGCCAACGCCCTGCCCGTCGTCTTCCTCGTGGACTCGGGCGGCGCCCACCTGCCCTCGCAGACCGACGTCTTCCCCGACAGGGACCACTTCGGCCGCACCTTCTACATGCAGGCGCGCATGTCCTCCGTGGGCATTCCGCAGGTGCGTCTCCCCTCCCTCCACCCCGCCAGATACAAGTCCCTCGGACCAATGCCACGACAAAGCCAAGAGCCCAACTGGGCGCCACCCGAACTAAGGTTTGGGCGGCTTGGGATCCCTTCCGATATCCTCACTGCAATCGCCCTAGTGCTACTGACATGAGTATCGCCAGAACCTAAGTAACCTGACAGGGGGGATTTGGAGTATTCCGAAGAATCTCCTTCTCCCGATCCTGCCCAAAGGCTGACGAGCCAGGATCCCGACTGGTGGGTGACCGGGCAAGCCCGGCCACCAGGAGCTTAGCATTCCTTACTCACTGCCTCCACCTTAAAGCTAACGACGTGAGTGCCGCCGCGAGACTCATGTCTACAACTCTCCTCCAGAAGTCGCGCCCACCCACGCAAACGCGATTGCGCCCTGCGGGGGTGCAAGGGCGGTGAGAGTAAGCGTGCGCGTGTGTGTGTGTGTGTCAGCTGGCGGTGGTGCTGGGCAGCTGCACGGCGGGCGGCGCGTACGTGCCGGCCATGGCGGACGAGGCGGTGATCGTGCGGCGCAGGGGCACCATCTTCCTGGCCGGGCCGCCGCTGGTGCGCGCCGCCACCGGGGAGGTCGTCTCGGCCGAGGAGCTGGGCGGCGCCGACCTGCACTGCGGGTGAGCGCTGCACACGACGGAAGGCAAACGGACGAGTGGAAGCTTTGGAACGGCGGGCGACTTTCTGAGTTTCTTGCAAATACTCACGTCGTTAGTAACATTGTGGGACAAGCGAAGCAAGGGGCTGGATGTTTTCACTATCCTTTCTGAATTTATCGTATACGTAGTTAGTGTTGTGGTCAAATGCGAGGAAATGGATTGGAGTCAGGAACGCCCGTTCGCTTTCCCGAGTTTCTTGCAATACCCACAGGGGCGGATTAATATTTTTGCCGCCTGTAGGCACGTCAAATTTGCCGCCCCCTGTTTAAAATTAATGTTACATTTTTAATTGTAACGTTTCAGTAACAATTCCTCATTAATTTAAACATTTTAACTTTAAAAGTAAGATTATATTTGCACATTGTTTTCATAAATTAAATATTTTTTTTGGATTAGCTAATTTTGGATATAAACTGTATCTCTATAGCAAGTAACGTTCAACATTATTAACGTTTCAACACTGAAACGTTAACATTAAAAGGAAACTAAAACGTGACAACTAGAATTGCAACATCTTTTCTTTCGTCAACGGGCCTTAGTTTCATATTCATATACTTCTGAAATCATAAGGTGTACTCTAATGAAGTAGACAAATAAATAGCTTGTATTAAAGATTAATATGATATTTTTAAAATAAAAATATGATTTATGCTGTTATAGTTTTTAGAGAACCTAAATTTGTTTTAGAAAATATCAAGAAAATGTTTCGCCTTTGAAAATTTGCCGCCCTTGAAAATTTGCCGCCGTAGGCACGTGCCTACTGTGCCTATGCGTAAATCCACCTCTGAATACCCACGTCGTTAGTGGCACTGTGGTGCCAGAAGCGAAGCGAGGGACTAAAAGTTTTCAAACGCCCGGTAGCCTTTCTGAATTTCTCGTAAATACGTAGTAAGTGTCGTGCATGTGCGTGTCGTGTAAGTGTCATGCATGTGTCGTCAAATGCGAGGAGGGGGGGTTGGAAGTTTTCATATGCCCGCTCGCTTTCCCGAGTTTCTTGCAATACCCACGTCGTTAGTGGTACTGTGGTGCCAGAAGCGAAGCGAGGGATTGAAAGTTTTCAAACGCCCGCTCGCTTCCCTGAGTTTCTCGCGATATCCACGTCGTTAGGGTCATTGTGGGCCAGAAGCGCGGCGAGCGAGGACCCCTGGCTCTTTACAAGTTTCCAAACGCCCGCATTCGTCAGCTTATCGCCTATACCCAAGTCGTTAGTGTCACTGTTGGCCAGTGGTAGTAGTAGAATAACAGCAAGTGAATTGAAGTTCCTGGAAAGTGTTGCAAATAACCTATTAGAAAAAAAATACATATAAACGCCAACAAATAAATATTTTTAATCCCTCAGAAACGGTTCGTAAAAGCTTGGTGTTTGTGAACACTTAAGTTTAAGGATTTACTTGTACGTACCGTCGGTCCCTACAATGACGTTCAAGCTTCCGATTGGATGCCAGCTGATTAAACATCAAGTGCCGCTATAAATAAACCCCGTCTGCACAGGACATCCGGGGTGACCGACCACTACGCCCTGGACGACGAGCACGCGCTGTCCCTGGCGCGCCGCCTGGTGGCCAACCTCGGCCCCCCCGCCCCCGCCCCGGCCACGGCCCCCGCCGAACCCCCGCTCCGCGACCCGGAGGAGCTGTACGGCATCGTCGGCACAGACATCCGCAGGCCCTACGACGTGCGCGAGGTGAGCGCCGGCCATCTTCCTCGCAGTCATTTGTCTATCTATCTATCTATCTATCTATCTATCTATCTATCTATCTATCTATCTATCTATCTATCTATCTATCTATCTATCTATCTATCTATCTATCTATTTATCTATCTATTTATCTATCTATCTATTTATCTATCTATTTATCTATCTATCTATTTATTTATCTATCTATCTATCTATCTATCTATTTATCTATCTATTTATCTATCATCTATCTATTTATCTATCTATCTATCTATTTATCTATCTATCTATCTATCTATCTATTTAGTAAAAAACAGTAAAAACTGTGTGTGACGTATGGGGGAGTTGATTAACTGCGCACGTTTTCTTGAGTTCCACAATCCCTTCCCGTCATTTTAACTACAAATAGTTGAAAGATGAGTAAAAGTTTAAAATAAATAAATAAAGATAAATTTTAAACAAGCGCGAAATTAGCAATATGTGAAAAAAGAAATGGACATTTTTGTTCCCGAGTTAAAGAAAACTTATTTGCAATTTTGGTGAAAATCCTCCTTACGGTTTAGCCGCTAGCTTCGGTCGCAGACAGTTTACCGTTTATAGATTTTCCAGAATCGAGGACCTGAAAAACATGGATTCTCACTACACAACGCCTTAGAGAAGGTAATTTACTATTTATGTAGACAAGAGCTACATTTTCGGTTCTAGATGCGGTATTAAGAGTTTTCCTATCGAAAATTCGCCGTTTTTCTCCCGCAGCATGAACTGCGTAACCAGTACCGAGAAAGTAAAAATAATTGTATCTCTAAAATACTCCAAAGAATATCTTCATTTCCGCTGCAAAACTGAGCAAAATATGCAGGATTTTCCCTAATACATTAATTTTTCAAAAATCAGTCTTTCTACCGTAAAGAAGAATCTTCAGAGATACTACTTTCTTGGCCTCTATTGCGATGAAACTTTTTGGTTTGTTGGATTCTTGTTAGTTTTTTACAATTATGAATTTCACAGTCATTGATAAATTGCAGATGTGGCCAAGAAAGCAAGAGAAAGATGACAAAAATTAGTTGCTACCAGAACTACAAATTGAGAAATAGCAACTGCACTGTTAAAGACGTGAAGACAATGGTGGTATGGTTGTTTGGTTTCCAAAGTTAAAAACACCAATTGAGTTGCTTCCAATCAAGATAAGATATTTAAGGATTCTGTAGCTCCAGAAACGTGTGCAGATTTAACTTCTCCCCATGTCTCATACAACGTTTACTGTTTTTTTGATGAAAATAAATCAAATGAAACTTATTACTTTATCACTTACAATATACTTGGGGAGAAATTGATGATTTGATTTTGTGTTCTGCAGGTCATTGCCCGAATTGTGGATGGCAGCCGCTTTGATGAATTCAAAGCCAGATACGGGCAAACCCTCGTCACTGGGTTTGCTTCTCTCTTTGGGAGGCAGGTTGGCATCTTAGCCAACAATGGAGTCCTTTTCTCAGAATCTGCTCTGAAGGTGAGGTCAGAGTTACTGTACTTGCGGGAAAGAGCTGCAAGTACAGAAATTGTTCAAAATATGTATGTAAAAGGGCAAAAATATGTACAGGTGGGTGGCTTTATAGCCTTATCTCAATTTGTTTATTTCATTTGTAAGAAAAAAATAATAGAACTACAATCTTAAATAGAATCCCTCATGTTCTTTTATATCGAAATCCAGAATGATCCATATAATACATGTGACACTTATGATACAGTTATCTGTATTCATAAGGGTACAGTGAAGCCTTCTCAAAAAACACTCTTCTCAACAACTGATTTTTCTTGGGATGGACATTGAAGCATATATATTGTATGTGAATTGTTCCTGTTAAGAGGCTACCCTTCTCCCTGACCACAGACCAGCCTCTAAAAGTTTGTTGTTTTTTTTGTTTTTTTGTTTTTTTATTTTTTTTTATTTTTTTATTTTTTTTTAATTTAATTTAAAATCTTTTAAGAGACCACATTCAGGAGAATTGTAAGAATACAGCACTATGAATTTTCAATAGTTAAAATTACTTTTGAAATTGTAAACAGCATTCACGAGGCATGCCCTTGCCCGAGTGTCAATCCTTGAAGAAATTAAGGATTGGGGAACTCAAGAATCATGTAATAATTAATGGCCAGTGATTATGGTATCTCATCTGATTAATCCATTGCAGTTTAATTTCCTTGTGATGATAGATATGGTAGTGGCCTAACATTTCATTCTTACTTTACCTTCATGGAACATCTGGTATGGTAGAATATCAATGTTGGAAGTCAGGGTAATTAATTTACCCCTAACAAGAGAGTCTTTGAATTGTGTACTCTAATTGGCAGTTCCTACGACATCCCATATTTCATATAATAATAAACAATTTTTTTCTAAACAAAAGAAAATATCCCTTTATTAACCAACTACCCCAATAAAAGACCTCTTTTTTCATGAAATGAGTAGCGGTCACTTAATACAGGTGTCACTGTACCGGTTTGCCTACAGGTAGGTTTAGCTGTTACAATACCCACAAATATGAGACCCAGGTACCTGCATGACCCAATACCTGGAAAATCTTCACTCTGCATGAGGCAAGATATATACAAAATATCCTCTAGAAATGTATTTTCATGGACCCTCAGTGTCATGTACTTATTAAAAAATTGCAATGAATCTGATGGGCTAGTGAATTTATCTCATTATTATACTCATGGGACTGCGTTTGTATTTATACCAATTGCACTTCCTTAGTCCAAATTTTAGTCTTAAAGAAGCAGTGGATTTAAGTTCTAAATCAAGCAAGAATTATTAAAATAATAGTTTTTCTCTAATTTATATTTCAGTAATTTGCTTTTACATAATTAAAATTTGGTTTTGTGTATAAGCAGTTATTCTTTGTGAGTTTTTATTGAAATATTTGCTAAATTATCTCAAATATTGTGAATTTTTGATATTTATGTTCCCAGAGTGCTTGTTACTTAAAAGGTAACAATTAGAATTCCTTCAAATTAAAAATATTATACTGCGAAAATTGTATTCACATGCTATTTTATACAGACTTGTGACCCAAATGACCCATGTTTTGAGATATAAAATAAAATAAAATAAAATAATTCATCTGTACATTCTTGGCTTAGTGAGTATTACTCCTGTTATGGTCATTTGTCCATTAAAACAATTTGTCTTTTCTTCTGTCACTACAGGGTGCCCACTTTGTCCAGCTGTGTTGCCAAAGAAATATCCCTCTGATCTTTCTCCAGAATATCACAGGTGAGAGAATTACAAGGACTTCATCTCTAGATTTTTGTCTGGGAATTCTATTGGGCCAGTTGCTAAGAAAATATGGTCAAGTGCCCCATTTTATTTGAACTCTTGCATAATGGAGCAATACTTGACATACCATTTAACAGTTACATGCTAATGCGACTCCAGTAATTGGAGAACTCCTACAAGTAGAGTGGAGGATGGGGTCAGTGGCCAAACTCACAAAAAATTCAATAAATCTGAATCGGTGCTGGAGGTAGACACTTTTGGGCTCAGGGCAATACTGCCCTAAAAAATTTTAAAATGTGAAAGTTGTATCAAGAAACTACATGAATAATTTTAAAGTAACTAAAAAATGTTGTTGTTTGATAAAATCACTTATTAAATACATGAAATAAAAAATATGCTTTCAGTAGAAACTATTTTAATGTTAGGGTCATTTGATTCATTTCATAGAGTCCTGCCTTATAAGTAATGAGTATAATTAACTATCTAAGGTAAAATTTTAATTAAAACCTTTATAAAGTGTCCCCTAGACTTCCAGAGCCCCGAGCTATCATCCACGCCTAGTGCCAGCAGTGATCTGAGGGAACATTTTATGTATTTCAGATTCAATAACACATTTGTTTAGCAATATTGGATATATTTATCATTATATCCAATTATTTTCTCGGAGTTTGTGCTAAAATATTTTGTTTTCGAGCTGTGGCAAGGCCATGTATATTTTGATCATTTGCTGTACTTGTGGTCTTTTCTGCAGGGACCTAATGGCCATGTCCAATTTCTGAAGATCAACAACGTATCTACGTTAACAGATACTAAAATACAATTGCAAAATGGTTATAGGCAGGCTTGGGTGTAATCTGGGATTTCCAGAAAGCAAATACGCATGGCAACAGTTGTGAATTTTTTGTAAACATTCGAGAAGCGCTGAAAAACAAATATCACTAACTGTTTCAGAAAGGTTTTAATAATAAAAGCCCTAAAAGATGAAACAGTGTCTCTTGGTGTCAACAAAGAGAGGAAAAAAACTACTGAGGTCCATTGTCGCCTTCTCCCCCTACGTACGTTAATACATAAATACACAGGACTGTTATAGTTATTAACAAAACAACTTTGATATGCACAACACATTGAATTTCTATTAAATATTTGCTATTCATGTGATGCATATTCAAACAGAAACATTAGTGATATTTTTGGTATGTAAGAACTGTTGTACCGTGGTTCCATACATATTATACTATGTTATTGCAGTATTAGTGAAAACAGCTTTTGTTGAATATGACTGGCAGTGAAATGTTCCTTCCAGGTTTTATGGTTGGACGGGAAGCGGAAGCAGGAGGCATTGCGAAGCATGGAGCCAAACTAGTGAACGCAGTGGCTTGCGCGGACGTCCCCAAGTTTACAGTTATAATAGGAGGATCTTTCGGGGCAGGAAATTACGGGATGTGTGGACGAGCATACAGGTGAGTGCCGATGTCTTTCCTAACAAGAATTGCTTTTCAGCTTATACACATTTTCATTGTTTCTCACAATTAACATTCCAATATAAAGGGTTAGAGTTTAACAGTGAGAGTTACTTTGACATCTTTGTTTTTGTATCACAATTTCAACAATCAAATCCAATTGGAATCTTGGGGGGCTATAATCTTTGAGTTATTCCAGCCATTTGTTAATTTCTTACATTTAGAGTTGATTCAAGAAATTGAAGTTTTGTTCGTAGAAAGAACTTATTACCTGGCATGTAAAAATATTGTTTTTATTGACAATTGTTCTTTGATTACATTGCTTTGGGTATATTCTACAGCTCTATTAATCAAATATTTGCTTAATCTATTAGCAGTACCAGGTAAATCAGCTATTGGAGAATAAAAATGTGCAAGAACGGAAGGGAGATAAAAAAAAAAGTAGCAAGGGAAATGTTTCCTATTTTAACAGAATGATAATCATTTGCCAAAGGCTGAATGCATAGGTTCAACAAATTGGGCTCAGATTTTTGTTTTTTTGACAATCGTATAATTTTCTCATCTTAGGATTGCAATTTGCTTTTCAAGGATGTAAGAGAAAGAACCAATCCCATCAATAAGTGTAGCTCAAAGCGTACTCCCAATGAGTTTGCCATAATCATTTGTTGTTGAAGCAACAGTCAGGGACACTTCTCAAACCTCATGCTCATTACAGAATGATTGTACCCCAATAAAAATGTTTGGTGAAACCAGATGAGTTTTTGGAAGTTGATATATGAGGTGATATCAAAAAGTTTGCAGATTTGTTCTGTAACACACCAACAAATGGCAGCACAAAAACACATTGACAGTGAGTGCTGGCCTTCATATGCCAGTGACCCAACAAACATCCTCCTGTGTGCATTGCCTTTGCTAACTTTGTAGTCCGTGCTTTTAGACTACGTGCATTTTCCCTTTTGATATTCCATAATGAACATCAAGCGTGATCAAAGAGCAAATGTGAAATTTTGCATGTAACTTGGCAAATATGCTAGTACCCTTACATTGCACATGATGCAACAATTTGATGGTAATGCAAGTTTTAAAGCTGCTGAAAGAGGACATTTGACGAAAATAATCAGATTTGTGGCATACACAAAACTGGATGATCCACGACACCCTCCACTGTTCGACACACTTCTCACAGCACAAATCACTTTCTTGTCAGATACAACATGACCTCATTTTTGCATGAGCCATACTCTCCAGATTTGGCTCTGGTGGACTTTCCACAGTGATGTTTTCACACATTTGCACAGGCATACCATCTCACACCTCACATCAATTTCAGAATGAGTTTGCAGCTAATGTTGTTACAATTTGTTGCAGCCCAAGATTCTTGTTCATGTGGCCCAATGCACGAATCTCTGTGATGGGGCCAGAGCAGGCGGCAGGCGTTCTGGCTCAGTTGGCCCAGCGGAAGCGAGAACGAGAAGGTGGTCAGGTGAGTGAATAGCAAGAAAACATTTAACTTTATCTCAGGAATTCAACCTACAGTACTTTCTGTACATGTTGAGTGTTATCTTAAATGTTTTCTTTTGATTCAAGAGAGAAACTGAACTAAAGGCTGATATCTGGTTAAGAGGAATAACTGTCACAATAATTGTCCCATTCTTCTCTTACTCTTGATGTTTCTCTTTCCACACAAGATTCCAAATATCCAGATTCCACTATACTGTAGTCTCACTAATCTATACTACAGTAATCCAAAACCAAAATGGGTGAAGGGAGAAATAAGATTTCTTACATTCAAAATGACTGCTGTATATATTATCGAAAGTTACAAGAAAATATATTGTCTATTACAATAAATTTTTATGCACACTATTGCTGTGATTTGCAAATATTAGGTACATTTTTTTGCCAAATAACAGTATAGCTATCCCTGGGAGACAAATTGCATGTATAACTTAGAGCAGCACTACCTGCAGAGGTAAACCATAAGTAAAACAAGTCCATTCTCCTTTTCAGAGCATTTGCCCTAGTGCTTCTCCCAGGTATTCTCAAGTTATTGTTCTTTGTATCTCCAACCGCAGCAAAAACATTCTTTTGAGATATTGTTGTGTTTATAGATAAAGGCTGTACTAGGTAACTACGAATATTTGTGAATTTAGATGTAACAATAATATAGTTCTACTGTAGTGGGACTCAACTGTATCAGCACATTGCTTTACAAACTGTTACATTCCCGTTTGGACCATTCAGTCAATCTTTGATTTTAGCACTTGAGGATTATCTTAAAAGAATTTTATGCTTTGTTGCAGTGGACATTGGAGGAAGACCAGGCTGTGAGAGCTCCTATTCAGGAGAAGTTTGAACGTGAAGGCAGTCCCTTTTATTCATCTGCCAGGTTTGAACAAATTTTTGTTTTAATTTATCACATCAATCATCTCATCACAAGCAATGTTCATTGAAACTATGTTAAAAATGTATAAGTAATTTGGAATATCAAGAGTTGTAGATGAAAAGTTTGCTATTAGGATTCAAAGAGAAGTTTCAAGTGATTGTTGAATTAGTACATCTTGAGAATGTAATCTTTGTTACAATGAACAGAGATGCAAGGATGGGTTCATTGTTGAAAAAATTGCGGAAAATCCACAACAGCCATGTTGCACTTGTGGCATGTAAAAGAACCCTGGCGGTATACATGGCAAAATTAAATCCCTCCGACAACATTCGCCCTAATGAGATTCTCTCAGACAATTCGAATATGTTAACTGAGACCAACATCTCAGAAAAGTTAATAAAATTCCAGGCGTATTAGAGAACTGCCTGCCCACGAGGCACGCCTGCCCGATAAGGCCCCAGGCCCCTGTCGGAGGTAGGCTTCTAAAATAGCTTGGGATGAAAACTCAGGGAGGCAACAGACATGCTCTCTCAGTAATTCATCCCAAGAAAACCCATTAAGAGTACAAATCCATCTATAGAATATTGACCAAAGAAAAAGAACGATATTAATGCTCTACTCTTATGTTAATAAGCTTTTAACAAACTGATGCCCAAGAGACTTGGAAAAAGTGTAGTATTTTTAATTTTTGAAAATTCAAAAGTTTCAATCAAATTGGAACTTTAGCCATTGATTTTAAAGTATTGTGCATACTATACATTGTCTTGCTTGTCTGTGCTGACTAAAACATTTTTCAAAAAAAGTCTTTCATGGACCAGAATTCAAAACTGAGACTTCACCAAATGAGCTAAGACTGTAGCTGAATAGCGCTTGCAATGTATTCTGAATGCTGTTGGTTCCGACACCTTACAAGACTCTCTAAAAAAGGGAAAACTACTGTTTTGAAAAAATTGTGTTTGAAATAATTTAAATATGTAATATTGAGGAATACATTTCAATAAGGAAGAAATCTCTAGCTTCAATTTTAAGGTGTAGGTCAAGCTTGAAAATTATATTGGAACTTTATCACAATATCTCAAAATTACGAAACAACTATTATTTCGTAAAAAGTGTGCATAAATGATTTTAAGATTGAATATTGAGGAATACATTGCATTAAGCAAACAACTTAAAGCCATTCTGAAAAAAATATTATTCATATTTTTTTGGTCAAAATTTTACTTTAAATTATACAAAAATTATTCATATTTTGATAAATAAATTACTGACAATATTAAAATGTTTAAATTTTGAAGAAAATATTTCATTATGAAAGAAGGAGCTTCAATAAAGTAGTTATAAGAGAAAAGCTCCAACAAATTTTTAACTTTTGCAATTTTCAAAATTTCAGAGGTTTTAAATCAAAATCAGATGTGCATCATTTTTAAAAGTGTACTTTGCTCTCTTTTGTGTCTCCATAAATTACATCATGCTAAAGAATGAGGAGAGGTTTCGAGGCTGGATGACACTGTTGTTACAGTTACAATGTTTGCTTGCAGAGTGTGGGATGACGGAGTGATTGATCCTGTAGACACAAGAACAGTTCTGGGGCTGAGCCTGCTAGCAGCTACTTCTGGAGTTACAAAAACCCACTCGCAATTTGGTGTGTTTCGTATGTGAAGCTGAAATTGTCATTCTCAAACTTCAAAATGGACGACTGGTGGATGTGCAGCGTTTTTTTTTTTTTTGCAAGTGCACGGAATACAACTTTCTGGGACACTTCTTTGATAATCAGTTTGTTTTGGTGTATTAAAGGAAAGGTATGGGATGTGCACTTAAATTATTTTTTAAGTTGTTTGAGAAAGAATGTGGCTTACTCCCAAACAATGTTTAAACATATAATGAGACGACAAACTGATAATAAATATGTAAACACAACTTTTTCATGTACCTGGTCAATACAAAGAACTTATATCTCAACAATCATGCATTGAAAAATATGTATTTTTTATAATTAAATGAATCTCCTTCATATGTGAACTTTTTTTTTTTCAACTGGGTCCATGCCATTTTTAACTCTTAAGTGCCAGTCACATCAGGTCATGCTGTTTTATTCATGCATTCAGGATAATCGCAGGAAACCTTTTGGATATTCTACACCGAATTTTTGACCCAAACTTCCTTTGAAGCTTTCCACCAACTTAGTTCTTTCAGGTTCTTTTTTTGGATGTCTCTTCTAACAACTGGGAAGGACTTGCTTTTTATCACTTCTTCATCTTAATTATTACTATTTATTGTTGTTGTTGTAATTTATAATTGTTATCACATCTATATAGATATTAAAATATTCAAATTGCCTTCAAATATTTTTTTATATATTACCGTCTTGATGCTGCATTCAATTTTGGTAAAGGCATGGGTGTAACTTTCAGTCTAAGTTGGAGAGGGGACAAAATAATACTTTAATTCTATATATTTGTAATGGATGAATAATCTGTAATGCACAAAGCCAACAATTCGCAACTTTTTTTCTTTTGTTGACCTCTTTTAAGATAATTGTTTGCTCCATCTGCACCTTAAGTTTTCAATATCCACAATCATAACACAAAAAATTGCAAATGTATGCCTTAAACATAACAATTTCATTCAGCAATATTCTCATTTAGTTTTTATTAATAATTGAAAATCAATAATTATTAATAATAAACATTTCATTTTAATTTCATCAAATAATACATTTTTTTAAAATTATTATCGAAATAATCGATTATAATCGAGAAAGCTTCTGCCTTTGAAGAACTGAATTTTTAATCTTCAGTGCAATTATTACAAAATGTTGAGTATTTTTAAGAAGTAGCCATTTCTTCAGTGCCTACTGCAGATAGTATTTTTTTTGCACAATAGAGTATGGTACCTACAATTACTTAAGTTCTGTTGACTACGTATGACAAATATGAAAGAAGAGGAGCGAATTTGTAATATATTATTATTATTATAGGTTTCATTATTCATATCAGAAAACAATAATCAAGTGTATTAATATTTCTTGCTTCAATCTTGATTTTACCCAACAGGTGCCCATTCACGTTCGGCTATTGACCCCCAATCAACCCCTTGATGATGATTGACCCCTTTCCAAATAACATCAACCCCGGGGGGTCGATATCTACCCCTCCTTTTGTACCCCTGGTATAAGTGGTCAAAGCTTAGTGTTAAAAATTCCAAAGAACACTGTGATTGGGATGTTGGGGGGTGGGGGGAAGCGATCGGCCAGGGATTGGTCGAAGGTATTGGTGATGGTTTGGGGGTCAAAGGTTAAGGTGTTGTTGGTTAGAATAGGGGAAATGGGAGTGGGATGGTTCCTGATTGCTTTTATGACTTGGTGGATATTATTGCGGCTGCTTTTGTCAGATAGTAGGTCGTCTTACTTATGTGTCTCGTGATGTTTAAGAAGGTTGTGTATTGCTTTTTGCGTTATTTTTAGTTATTGTTTGTCGTCGTCTCGTCTGTATTTGTAGTATCGTCGTTGAATTCGTCGTTTATGTCCTATAATCGTAAGGATTTCGTCAGGGAGGGTGGGGTGTGTATTTCTGGAGTATGATGTGGTTTTTCGATATGTTTGTATATGTGGTGAGTTAGGTGATCTATGGAATTGTCTATGGATTCGGTGGTCAGGATATCTGAGGGAACGTGCATTTTCTTAGACAGTATGTGTTTAAATTTTTTCCAGTCGGTTTTTAGTATTGATGGGGGTTTGGGAAGCATGTAGTTGGGGGTTGAGGAGCTGGTGAAAAGTATTGGGAGGTGGTCAGATAAGACGTACAGGTCGTATTTTGGGTGGGAGAAGGTTATTAGTATTTGGGAGGAATGGAGGATAATATCAAGGATATCGTGGGGAATATGTCGAACAAGGTGAGTAGGTTCAGTAGGGACTTTTATTTGGATTTGGAGGTTTGTGTCTTTGAAATGTTCTAGTCATATTCCGGTCCCGTTACTTGTCATGCAGATCCATGAGGTCGATTTACTATTGAGGTCGCCTGCGATAATGAAGGGGTAGGGAAGGTTTTAAAGGGTGTCTAGGTCGGAGTCGGGGATCGATGTGTGAGGGGCTTTGTAAAAGGATATCAGAAGTATTTGAGATGTGGAGGTTCCGATAGCGACTGCAGTGCATTCTAGGACGGATGTTGGAGGGAGCTGGTAACGGGCGTATGGGATGGATCGTCGGATGAGGATTGCCGTTCTGCCTCCAGCGGATGAGGTTCGGTCGGTTCTTGTTGTGGTGTAGTTAGGGATGGAAAAGGATCTGTCGGGTGTCAGCCACGTCTCTTGTAAGAATAGTATCCCGATGGAGTAATCTTTAAGGAATTGGGTGAGGATGGTTTTTTTCTGGTTTATGCCGCCTCGCGTGTTCCACGAGGGTAGGGTTAAAATTTTGGGAGGGGGAGCCATTAGTGGAGGAATTCAACTTATTTGATTACTGCTGTAATTAGTTTTGTGATGATGTTCTCTGGGCCTTTGAGGATTTCGAGGAGGGGTTTTAGGTTGAGGATTATCTTTTTGACTGTGGAATTTTGAAGAAGGGAGAGGAGGTCTTTTATATCTTGGGTAGTTTGTTGTTGGGTTGTGGGTTGTTGGATTTTGCTTGGGTTGATGGCAGAGGCGTAAGATTGGTTTTGGGGTCTTAGCTGGGGAAATTTTGGAGTGAGTTGGTTGGGGGTGGATGGCTTAAGGATTTGGTCATCTGTGCTTGTCGTTCTCTGGCTCTCACTGTGAAAGAGCATTATAGGTCGTAGGCAGGGTGGTTTAAGGAGCAGTTGATGCATTTTGGGGTGAATGGTTTGTCAGATGTGGAGGGACAGTCTTCAGTTGGATGGAAAACAGCGCAGAGGGCGCAAGTTGCTTGTCTCCTGCAATAGGCCTTCGTATGGTAGTCTTTGGCAATTTGTGCACTGGGGTATTCCATCTGTCATCTTATAGTCTTCAATGGTCACTCTAAAGAAGTCAATGTATCTTAGTACTTCCTTGATGTCTGTCTTCTACGCTGTCCGGGTGACGCGGCGTCGTTGGCAGAGAGACCGACGTTTCGCCTGTCATGTCGCAGGCTTCTTCAGGGAAGTGACACAGAAAAGCTCCGCCTCCGGTGTTATATCTTTTCCAGCCTAGGTGCTCGGGTAACGAAGGTGCGCCGTGATTGGCGGAGAGGTCACTCTGATTGGCTCGCGGTCTGGGCCAACCCGGGCCAACAGAAGTCTCGAACTGGTGGAAGAATATACTTCCAGGCGTTGTTTAGATTAAGGCTTGCATCCGTGTTGATGTTGTGCGGTCGTCTCCTAATTTCTATTGCCTCTTAGATGCGTCTAGGCCAGTATCGGTTTTCACTGTGCAGGAACCGGGTCTTGTCAAATTCAATGGCATGTCCAGTGACCTCGGAATCGAGTGCTATAGCCTAACGGTGGGTTTGGTTTTTGTTGTAATGGCTTATATGTTCCCTAAGTCGTTCAGACACTGTGCGCCCGGTCTCACCGACGTACGTTCTGCCACAGCTGCAGGGAACTTCGTATACGCCTGCCGCCTGGAGAGGTGGTAAAGCATCTTTATGCGTACCAGGGCCTGCCTTGTGGAGTTTGTCGGGAGCTGTGAAAACCGTCCGGATGTTGTTCTTCCGTAGTAGTTTACCCACGCGATCTGTGACGCTGCGGACGTACGGAAGCACGGCTAATCGAGTAAATTTAATAATTCTTTGAAGGGACCTCTTTGACAGGTCAAGAAACAATTGAACGTCAAGAAGGGCGATGCCACTGCAAGAGATAGTGACGAAGCCATTTACAAATAAGTTAAATGTAAACGAATGCACTGACAAAATGAGTGCATGCACATAACCTCTAGGCATGTTTCTAGAACTGGCCAAGCAGTAGCTGACAAAGCGGCCACTTCTTAGATCTCTCTTCATCTAGCTATCAGGCTGCACCATCAAGCGGCCCAGGGTGCAACAACACATTCCATATGACGGGGTATTTGGCCCGGGGTTTCTAGAGGCTTCCAGATGTCTCATATCACATTAGAGCAGCTTCGCAAAGCAGGGGAAGCGGGGGTAATGAGGGTCAATTTTTTCAATATAAATCAGCACGAATTGTTTATATGAACAAGTATGTGCATTTATATCAACCATTAGTTAAGTTACACATTAAGCTTGTGTTTTCAGCACAAAAATAATCAATAACTCACTAAACCCTCTCAAATATAAAATTTCCAAAAATTTGCATTTGGTCCTCGTGACCCTCTCGTGCGGGTAATGGGAGCCCCTAAACAAATATGATGCAAAATGAACGCACTAGTACTTCAAACAGTATTTTGTTTACAATAATTATTGGAGTCTAAAGTGATGCGACTCCCAAGGTTGTTCAAGTTCAACAGCACTGTGTCCTGGGCAGCAGGTCAAGTAAGGCTTTTCAAGTGCTTGACACATGTGATGAATTCCTCATCCGTCAAACCATTCTTGCTACAGGTCTAAAGAGCACAAGGCACAGTGGAACAGAAAGGGATGAAACCTGGCCAAACCTCCTGGAAGCCTATTGACACGAAGTCAAGGACACAGGAATCATCATTATACGGCAAGGAATATATGATTGGATATATAGAACATCATATATAATTTTATTCAACAGAAAATATATAATTATTTTTTACAATAATATGATTCAATCTGAATCACAGTTATCATTAGACGAATGTGTAAGGGACTTCTGATTAGCTGTAAAACGGTTATTAATACTCTGCTCCCCGAAATGAAATGTCTTTTTGTTAAGTTTTCCAAAATCAACATAGGGGATCAGAAGCAACTAATAGGTTATTTATTAGGTCCTCTATTGTAGACTCTATTGTAGCCAGCCCCGACGGACGGACGGAGGAGGCGGTACTTGCGGGACACGCAAGCCACACACTCGGTTTATGCGTTCGTCACTTTGCATCTCAATCTATTTTTCCACGGATATCAAACTAGAGATTCTATACTACTATTACAGACCGAGGTAAACGGTCTGTAATAGTAGTACAACTACTTTTTTCACATATTTCCGTTTTCCTTCGATAACCATTTTAAAATTTTTTGATGCATTACTCAAAATATTGATTCCGATTTTTAACAAGGAATGTAAGGCAGTCGGTCAAGTGAGAGATCGACCCATCAAATCGATCAAGTAAATGCATCGACCCAGCAAGTCTATCAAGTGCGGGAGCGACTCAGCATGTCGATCAAGTTGGGGATCGTCTCTGCAAGTCGTTCAAGTGGGTGATCAACCTAGCAAGTCGTTCAAGTGGGGGATCTACCCAGCAAGTCGTTCAAGTGGGGGATCGACCCAGCAAGTCGATGAAATGGGTGATCCACCCAGCAAGTCGAAGAAGTGGGTAATCGACCCAGTAAGTCGATCAAGTGGTTGATCGACACAGCAAGTCGATTAAGTGGGTGATCGACCCAGCAAGTCGATTAAGTGGGTGATCGATCCAGCAAGTCGATTAAGTGGGTGATCGACCCAGCAAGTCGATCAAGTGGGTGATCGACCCAGCAAGTCGATCAAGTGGGGGATCGACCCAGCAAGTCGATCAAGTGGGGGATCGACCCAGAAAGTCGATCAAGTAGGGGATCGACCCAGAAAGTCGATCAAGTGGGTGATCGACCCAGCAAGTCGATCAAGTGGGAGATGGACCCAGAAAGTCGATCAAGTGGGTGATCGACCCAGCAAGTCGATCAAGTGGGAGATCGACCCAGCGAGTCGACCAAGTAGGGGATCGACCCAGAAAGTCGATCAAGTGGGGGATCGACCCAGCAAGTCGATCAAGTGGGTGATCGACCCAGCAAGTCGATCAAGTGGGTGATCGACCCAGCAAGTCGATCAAGTGGGTGATCGACCCAGCAAGTCGATCAAGTGGGTGATCGACCCAGCAAGTCGATCAAGTGGGGGATCGACCCAGCAAGTCGATCAAGTGGGGGATCGACCCAGCAAGTCGATCAAGTGGGTGATCGTCTCAGCAAGACGATCAAGTGGGGGATCGGCACAGCAAGTCGATCAAGTGGGGGATCGACCCAGAAAGTCGATCAAGTAGGGGATCGACCCAGAAAGTCGATCAAGTGGGTGATCGACCCAGCAAGTCGATCAAGTGGGAGATGGACCCAGCAAGTCGATCAAGTGGGTGATCGACCCAGCAAGTCGATCAAGTGGGGGATCGACCCAGCGAGTCGACCAAGTAGAGGATCGTCCCAGAAAGTCGATCAAGTGGGGGATCGACCCAGCAAGTCGATCAAGTGGGTGATCGACCCAGCAAGTCGATCAAGTGGGTGATCGACCCAGCAAGTCGATCAAGTGAGGGATCGACCCAGCAAGTCGATCAAGTGGGGGATCGACACAGCAAGTCGATCAAGTGGGGGATCGACACAGCAAGTCGATCAAGTGGGGGATCGGCACAGCAAGTCGATCAAGTGGGGGATCGACCCAGCAAGTCGATCAAGTGGGTGATCGACCCAGCAAGTCGATCAAGTGGGTGATCGACCTAGCAAGTCGATCAAGTGGGTGATCGACCCAGCAAGTCGATCAAGTCGGTGATCGACCCAGCAAGTCGATCAAGTGGGTGATCGACCCAACAAGTCGATCAAGTGGGTGATCGACCCAGCAAGTCGATCAAGTGGGTGATCGACCCAGCAAGTCGATCAAGTGGGTGATCGACCCAGCAAGTCGATCAAGTCGGTGATCGACCCAGCAAGTCGATCAAGTCGGTGATCGACCCAGCAAGTCGATCAAGTGGGTGATCGACCCAACAAGTCGATCAAGTGGGTGATCGACCCAGCAAGTAGATCAAGTGGGTGATCGACCCAGCAAGTCGATCAAGTGGGGGATCGACCCAGCAAGTCGATCAAGTGGGGGATCGACCCAGCAAGTCGATCAAGTGGGGTATCGACCCAGAAAGTCGATCAAGTAGGGGATCGACCCAGAAAGTCGATCAAGTGGGTGATCGACCCAGCAAGTCGATCAAGTGGGTGATCGACCCAGCAAGTCGATCAAGTGGGTGATCGATCCAGCAAGTCGATCAAGTGGGGGATCGACCCAGCAAGTCGATCAAGTGGGTGATCGACCCAGCAAGTCGATCAAGTGGGCGATCGACCCAGCATGTCGATCAAGTGGGTGATCGACCCAGCAAGTCGATCAAGTGGGGGATCGACCCAGCAAGTCGATCAAGTGGGGGATCGACCCAGCAAGTCGATGAAGCGGGTGATCGACCCAGCAAGTCGATCAAGTGGGTGATCGATCCAGCAAGTCGATCAAGTGGGGGATCGACCCAGCAAGTCGATCAAGTGGGTGATCGACCCAGCAAGTCGATCAAGTGGGTGATCGAGCCAGCAAGTCGATCAAGTGCGTGATCGACCCAGCAAGTCGATCAAGTGGGGGATCGACCCAGCAAGTCGATCAAGTGGGTGATCTTTCTGGCTTCAGGGAGTGAAGGGAGGAATGACTTCGATACATGGGACTGACACGCATTCTAAAGCAAGCGTTTATGTGTAGAACGCGAGGTAGAAGACACAGAGGCAGATCGTTATAGAAATGAAATTGGTAGAAGTCAGAACAGGTCATGAACCCATCCTTGGAGAAGCTGAGAAGAAGATGATCATAAGGGTGTCAACTCTGTTATTTGTTAATTCGAGCATAACTGCGTCATCGCAGGCCAGTACCCATAAAGCTAAAAAAAGGATACTGTTATTTTTTAATTGCTGAATTAATTGCAGAGCTAAAAATTAATCTTAGACGTAGCACCGCTTCAACTGCCGGGCCTGGCCGTACGACCGCGCTGACAGAGGGCCCACAGCGGGCGGGTGGGTGACGCAGCGGCGCAGAAGAGGAAGTAGGGGGGGGCGAGGTGTTTTCATAAATTTCACTTTACGACACTCCTATTCGTCCGATTTGTATGATTGTCACGGCGTTGGATTCAGGAAGCATGTCGCCATCGCGCTATAAGGCCACATTTTTAAATTTGTTCTCGGAAGTTTGAGAACTAATTTCAAATTCGCGTTTGTTAGATTTTTGGAAAAGGGTCATCGTAGCGCAAATTCTATTTTAAAAAGGCGTCAAATGCCGTTTACAGATCGAAAATCTAACCATTGGTTCAGACGTTATCGGTAAAGTAAATTTTACTTATTTTGGTGCTGCCACGTGGTGGCTACAAATTGTACTAGTGTCGGGACATTTAGCCTTAATGTATTAATGAATACATGAGCTTTAAGTAATGTCAGATAGAGTTTCCTGGAAACAGAGAATTCTGTGAAAATGAGTTCAAAATTCCGCATTTTCAGAAACGCTATTTTCTCAAAAATAGCTTCAAATTTTTTCTTAAAACTTTTCTAGCCTATAGAGCAAAATGCACTGTTTAAGATGAAATAGAATTAATTTTGCTATATTAATTTGATTTGTCAAAAATTACACAAACATTTTTTGCAGTATCTCTCAACGCCATTAATATGCACATATCAAGCGATTTGTAAACACTATTGCATGTGTGACTGGAAGTGCTTGAAATGGCTTCACATGAAGTTTTTAGAAAACTCAATAGTTTTCTGTGAAAAGAGGTTCAAATTTCGAATTTACAGTAGCACTTAAACGCAATTTTCTTAAAAACGGCTCCAATTTTTCAAAGAAAATTGCCATTTAGGAAGAGGTTTTACTGTTCTTTTAGATTCTTAAAATAATATTTCCGTTCTACTATTAGAAAACCGAAAAATTATGAAAATTTAAAAAAATGCACTTTGAGTGACGATAGATGGCAGCTGGCAAGAGTATGTGGCAAGTCCAAATAGTTAGCCAAAGGCAATAGAAAACGAATACGGGAAAATCTGTGCCATTCTGTAGCGCCTCTAGTTTTGATTGATTGATTAGTAATTTCGAGCACGTCAACTGCTAAGGTCATTAGTTCTGTAAATGTAGAAGGTGGCAGTGGTCTTCCCCAGCTGCATGGAGAGATCCAGCGCCGACCTACATGTCAGCTAGTGGGGGTTTTCCCCAAACAGAATTCAACTATTTTTGAGCGGATGCTCCTACAGGAGTCGCAGACTACCCTCAGTTCAACTAACTACGATCGTTGTGCAATGGCACCGCCCCGCCGTCGTCTTTCCGTTCTATCAGCGCTATTACCACCAGGTTCATCTCATGCAGCAATCGTCTCCTCACTCTGCATTAGTTCACATTACCAGCAACCACGGGCGGATTAATATTTTTGCCGCCTGTAGGCACATCAAATTTGCTGCCCCCTGTTTAAAATTAATGTTACATTTTTAATTGTAACGTTTCAGTAACAATTCCTCATTAATTTAAACGTTTTAACTTTAAAAGTAACATTATATTTGCACATTGTTTTCGTAAATTAAATATTTTTTTTGGATTAGCTAATTTTGGATATAAACTGTATCTTCATAGCAAGTAACGTTCAACATTATTAACGTTTCAACACTGAAACGTTAACATTAAAAGGAAACTAAAACATGACACCTAGAATTGCAACATCTTTTCTTTCGTCAACGGGCCTTAGTTTCAGATTCATATACTTCTGAAATCATAAGGTATACTCTAATGAAGTAGACAAATAAATAGCTTGTATTAAATATTAATATATTTTTAAAATAAAAATATGATTTATGCTGTTATAGTTTTTAGAGAACCTAAATTTGTTTTAGAAAATATCAAGAAAATTTTGCGCCTTTGAAAATTTGCCGCCGTAGGCACGTGCCTACTGTGCCTATGCGTAAATCCACCTCTGCCAGCAACAATGAAACTCGTGCGAATCGCAGTTTAAATGGAAATTGAATGAAAATTAAAACCAGCGAAAATGCAGAGATCTCATCCTGTAGATTGTGTTAGAAACGATTCTTTGGGGCCTTATATCTCAAAATTTTAGTTTTTAATGCCCTAGAACCCTTCGTTAAAAAGCTATTTAATGATATATAGTTAAAAAAAAAAAAAAATAAAATAAAAAAAAAAAAAAAAAGAAATCCTGCAGTGTGCTGTGGGTTACATTTAGTATAAATATGTACTTTTTTAATTTTTCTATATTTTAATAGTTATTCTTCTATTCCGGGTGGAGTTGAATCCAACAAATCATAGATAATTAAAATTAATAAAGTCGTTCTTGAGTTATAAACAGTATAATTAACCCAACTTTGTTTTATATATACACACAAATATAATATATTGTTTTTGTTTAAAATATTTAATTTGTTGTGGTGTGAGATTAAAGCATCTTATTTAAACAGTGTGCTCCTTTTTGGAAAACAATATTGCATGGCTTTGTTCAGCAGCATTTCCACTGCTGAAGGCCACTTTTCATATTTTTTGTGAAAGAATGCTTTTTCTCTGAATAAAATTCACAAGGGCCAATGGGAGGTGGAATTTCACTACTCCACACATGTAAGAAGTTAGCTTTTGGGATATGACAAACACACTTGCATGGAACATTTATCACTCAACGAAACATTTTTTCTCCTCTTTTGACCGCCTATGATCAGATGTTTTGCATACCATGGGGCCTTTTTTCTTTTGGTTTTTCTAACGAACATTGACAGTGGCACACTAAATTTCAGTGTAATGTCTATGAATTTGTTTTATTCCCAATGAAATGCTATTGTGAACTCTGTAAAGAGATCAATGATTGTTCATGTTTTCGAAGGGTTACATTGTATATAGTGTACAGAGAGCTTTGTTCTTAAAGGCCATTTTCTTAGGTAGGATGGGATTCCTTGTGAGCATACGAAGTCTGTAGGTATCACTGAAAGAAAGCCAAAAATCTTGCTAAGGATAATGTTGATTTTTAACAATTAGTGGCATTGGAACCCACTTCTAGCCTAATATAATGTCTACTCTTGAAAGGAAACACAAAATGTTTTCAAGTTGTCGCCACTTCCAGGAATGTTTCCAGCTTTATTATATTATAAACTGTTTATTAGATTTTTAATAATAGGGATCTTTAGTATTTTGACAATGTTTGCAGCTTCATTGAGATCAAGGACAAAAGAAAGAAAACCATTTAAAGGAGGCAAAATGAAAATCTTCTAAAACAACTCCAGAAGTACAGTTGGGCGATCCCTATTAGACTCAAAAATGTAACAATAATAATTAAAAGGCATGCTCTCAAACCTCTGGACTTGGTAATTATTTTAATAATACAGTATATCAGTCTTTATATTTTTTTAAATAATGTGAATTAAATATTTTAATATAAAAAGTTATTTAATCAAATCTAAAAATATTGGGGACAGAGAATCAAACCAGCTCACTGCGGTTACATGAGAAAAAGGGAAACATATCCCTTTTGAAAACAGCGCTTACCAAGAAAGTAGTTGAGAGGAAAAATAAAATAAAAAGCTTTTTTATGTGAATATGTATATTTTTACTCTAGACTATAGTGTTTCCAAAGTTTAGTCTAATTATAGCTTCTAAGAATTGATATGAAGATGCTTGGTTCACATCTTCCATTCACTTCATTTATAAATATAAATTTGTTACTATCTTATACAACTCTACACCTACATCTGAAAACAGTTCTAATTCATAAAAATAATTACTGTAGTATGGTAGTGCACGACAGCTCGAGGCAATACGCACACATATAGAGCAGTAAATACTGCACTTGCGTGAAACAGGCTTTGACAAATTCCTCTTGGAACTTACATCTACTATGATCAGAATATTCTAGCATGACTCAAAAAAATTACACTACAGCTAATATAAAAAAATATTAAAACATTTAAGGAAATATACACCAGTGACAATAAACCAACTGAAGTGAAACTTACATCTTGCATCTTAAATAATTTACTATAATTGGTTGTGCTTATAGCTATTACGCAAAACTGTGTTGGTCACAACATGCATCACTCCAATACACGCATATACAAAACTTCGGCCTTGCTTATTTTGAAATATCTTCTCATGACTATATCCTGACAGACAACACAATGTGATTAAACTAAGGTAAACATATTCTTTGTGGAACTCTACAGTGTTCGCTTCTGCTTCCAGAATATATGCAGAGTTGATTCTGTAGTAACATAATTTTAATCAGAAGTTATATGTACACAATATTACATAAATTAAATCTTATGAGATCTTTCTTACTCCACGAGTGTCAATAGCTAGCACACATGACAGAAGGAAAGGAAAGGAACATTAAACAATGACATTGATATTTGAATATTTATTAAAATGTTCACATTATCTCATGAAAATTCCACGCTGAGGCATGCTTACACATGCTGAAAGTTGGTCGCCAATGCACAAAATTCTCTCCCGTTTCCAACCGATAATACTCATTCATAATTTTACTATCCTCCTCCATAGATTTATATTTGTGTAAAAGTAGCCTATTCAACAGATTTAAACAATGAATAATAATTGCCAGAAATAAATAGAAACAATTTAATCTAATTAATTCTGACTCGAAGCAAAGTGTCTGCAATTTTATTTGTAAACAGCTGGTTCAAGAAAAAGAATTGTAAAATTCATTATTTGAAATCAGTTTGTAGAACCAGCTTCTATTTAGACAATTTTTCTAACCAAGATACGATTAAGTCTTAAGGTGACTTCTTGAACCTGCAAATCGATTTTCAAGCGATTTATTGTTTTATTTGTTTTTTTCAAGAATTGCCATTCTTATTTTGTGATAACCAGATGTCATCAAAACATATGGACTGATTGGATGCATGCACATATGTACACATCCAAAAACGAATGTCTCAGCACACCATATAAAAATATTGAATTATAGTTCGCCCAAATAATGAACCAAACTTGTAATTAACTGATGAACACTGGCAGATTATCACTTCCAAATCCTAATACTGTAGTATTTACACCTAGAAATTTTATTTACCCAATTATAACAAAAAGTAAAAGTATTTCAAAGAGATTAAATTCCAATTTAAATAAGCAAGATTGATGGATTTTGGATTATAATATTCAATTATCAATGTCATAACTTTTGACAGATACAGAAGGAAAAATAGCCAAATACTCCCCAAAAATTCAAGGACTGCAAACCCAATTCTAAAAACTAAAGCATAAATTTACAAGGGTGATAGTCTCAAATGTTCTACATTAGCAACAAGAAGGCACTGTTTCGCCACACTATTGCATCTATGGCTTTATCAGTAAGCTAATTCTCCACCTTCACTCAAAATACATTGATGAAAACTAATCGATTTCAATGAAACACATTCATTTGTATGTTTACTCAGGAACAGTTAATTACAACTCTGATCAAATTACTCAAGTCCAGCAATGTTTGAATGTACTCTCCAAATTTACCAAGACCCAAAATAAATAATATAAACTTCTAAGGCTTGGAGAGGTGTTGAACATGATGACTTTTTGCCACTGAGCATATAGTGGATTATTTCATGTCAAGGAGTTACACATATTATATTTGTCTCTAAATGTTAGCCAACACCTTACGCACAGGTGTTTCGCAGATCCTTTAAATCTCCTTGACTGGGTCAGAACCTCCTTACTGCAGGACTGTGCATTAGGAGTTACCTGACAATCTGGGGAAAATGCCTGTATATGTACCAGTACATGTTCACTGGTAAAAAGTTATCATTTTTGCCTCTTCTACATTCCCAACAGTTTTTTATTTTATTCTGATATATTCTACACAGTCAATGTCACTTAACTCTTTTTTATAAAAAAAATAAAACAAAATAAAAAAAAATATTTTGGAATGAATTTGTTCAACTTCTGATTCAGAGGAAAATACCAGTAATTTGTTTCATTCTACAAAATATCACTAGTAAAAAGTAAATATAACTAGTAATTAAAACTTTATAGAACTTTGGTAACAGTATGTTGAAAACATAGATTTGAGTTTAGTTAAAAGCATGTTGAAATTGAATTTAACAGTGCTTCTTTGGAACCACATCTTCAATCGTTTTAAGGTAGGTTTTTATTTTTTTTTAAAAATGGCACAAGATTTTTCTTCAAAACATAAATTTCTTTGCCCGAATGTGGAAACCACATTTGTAAAAATTTTTCAAAAATTAGTTTAATTACAGTTCAAGATGGGAAACCTTGTTTGTCACCTGCATTAAGTGCAAAAAGTTGGTATAAGTGGACGTTTTAGTGCTATAGAGGTGAAATGAAACCATGTACCACCACTGAAAGAGAGAAAATATTTAATTTTATGAAACATTATTTGTTTTATGTTTAAAGTCGGAAATACTATTTATGAACTTCACAAAATGGCAATCTTTGGAAAGTAAAAAATTATGGACCAAACAGTTTTTTGTGCTAAACGCATAGTTTGAGATTTCCGACTTATTTTAGTTTCTCAATAGGGCAATGACATGTATTTATGAAAAGAGTAGTTGCCACGTAGAAAACTCGACTAAAACCCAAGAAATTCACACATTAAAGAAAAGAAAGAAAAAAAGTTCATTCAAGAATTCAATGTTATAACAGTTTCACAACTTTAAAAACTTATACAAAACTTAGACTCCTGGTTTAGTATTGGGGTATTCCCAAAGGTAGTTACTGAATTTGAATGTATATTCTAAATTTTACATCATGAATCAATAATGATACATCTTTTCATCCAGAGCAAAAAACAGGTTGGTGTTTCTCACAGTCTTTCATAATATTCAATTTTTTCCTGCAAATATTTCATCCTGACATTATATGATATTCTTCGCCTGTAACGAAATATTTAATTCTAATTGTTTGCTATGTATAGACTTAAATACAATTTTAATGAAGATTATCCAAAATTAGTCCAAACTCTTTCAATATAAAATTCCTGTACATATAAAACTAGTAAGTAAACTTAAATAAGTAAATTTCATAATAGTAAAATCAGAAACAACATAACAAAACATGACACAGTTCCAAATAGAATGGATAATAAACGTTAATGCTCCTTTGGTGTGGTACTGTGCAATCCTAAAAAATTAATACAAAGTGAGCTTACATAACTTCACAGTAAATATTTTAATTGCCATTTCTTAAGGTATCTACACAAGCCAATAAAAGCATAAGACTTTTATCTTCAGTCAATGTATCTCTTTAAAAACCTCTCCGAAAAACGCAAGTTGGACAATTCCAGCATGTACAACTAAAAAAAAAGTACTGTATCAAGACAGCTGGTCAAGATTCTAGATGCTGATGCCAATATTTTTAATACCAGAAATGAATCAGAGCATTGTCATTAATTTCGGTAACTTATTTTATCAGATGCTCTGAGAAACAATCGAGAAGGTACGGTTTGGCACAAATCTTGCATACATGCCTGTGCCCTATTTACACTTTCTTTTTTACAAATGCAATAATGAATAGTTTTTAAAGAGACCTTTTTGACTAAATAATCTTGGAAATCCCAAGACAAAATATTTACTTCTTTCTGTGCATGTAACTGGAATAAGACATATTGCTTCATAGTTGCGAGCTGGGCAAGATAACCCTTTATGAAACGCATGGCATTTTGTTTCCTTGGCATGTCAGCTTAAAATGTGAAATAAGCAGTGTGACCCTCCTCCATAAAAGTTCCATACAACATGGATAAGTATAGTGTTTGATATGGAAACGGTCATTCAAAATGTACCATTGAAATTTCAGAGGTTCAAATCCCCTTATTGACATTAATTGTGTAACCAATAAACTCTGGACACTATTCCTTTTGTACATCACATTGCAAATATTTACAGATCTAATTTCAGCTTTCCCATAGTGGAATGCTATTCAATAGATTAAAATGTTACATAGCTAGAGATGTGTAAATTCTTAATGTTGAACATATGATTAGGGAAAAGTATCTGCTGTTAACTTGCTGTTTCACAGGCAAGAAACATTCATACCACATGTTCAATTGTAGGACACTTTGCCTCAGAATAAGTTCCTCTCAAAAATTGGGAGAGGTGTCATGTTATTAGGCACACAATACAATACAATACAATTAAGATATCGTCACCCTAGTGTGGAAACCATGGAAGTCAATATTTTATTGCAGTTTAAAACAAAGCATTGTCACCTGTAATCAATGCTAAGTTGTAAAACTGGCAGTTTTAGCAATCTAAGCGGCAAAAAAAGTAAGCTGATGTACTGCGACTGTACAAAGACCTTTAATTTCATTTTTATTATTTTAATTTAATGAAACACCATTAGTTTTATGTTTAAACTCACTCACAACTATGTATAGACTCTTATAAACGTCATTCCTTGGAAAGCAGTGAAAAGGTACACTTTTTTTTTTTTGCTTTCTGTAAAGTTTGAGATTTTTGACTTTCATGGTTTTCTCAATAGAACACAGTACATTCAACTGTATTTCAGTTCCCAATAGGAAACCTTCATCAAATCCCACAACAATTTTGAACATTCAAATTTCACATTAATCTTCAATCCAATCATTAAATAATAAGGCGAAAGCCAATGCCTTCCTGTTAAAAATAAAAACAGTAATGTACTACTCATCTACTAAAGAAGGTTAATTAATTTTTTTATTTAATCTGAATTTTACTATTTTCTGATCCATGGAAATTATTCAGGGCACTGTAATTCATTTGATAATAATAAAATAGGCTTTGCGACTAGCAGAATTTCCAGAACAGAAACAAAAAACACAAAGGAAAAAATAAATTAGAAACAATCAATTTCTTCTCATTACTCAGTAACAAAGAAAACCAGAAAATTAAAAAGGATTTTGCATGTTTCACTTTGAGACAATTTCTTCTTGGCAGGAAATGGCTATAATCAATAGAGATGGACCAATTTTCAAATAAATATTCAAAATAATATTTGGCATGTTTTAAAATTAAACAAAGCCTCTTTGAACAGAATAATTCTGATCGATCTGGTAAATCAGTGCAAAAGCACACCACATTAAATTTAGTTGAAATTATAATTTTTTTATTAAAATTTATTCACACAAAGCTGCTGGAAAAGAAAAAAAAAAAATACATTTTTCAGCATTACTTGCAGTGATTAACAATTTGATTTTCCTTATTAAGGCTATGTCTTTATGAGAACAATGCGCAATGGGAATGAATACTGATGGAACACAAAACATACCCTAACACACTTCTAAACTTATCAGGAATAACAATGATACACTAATTCTTCAATTAGTACTGCTGAAGTTATCACTCAAAGTGAAGATGCTAAAATTCACAGAATCTCATATTTAACGCAAACACTTTTAGCTTGTAACCTTAAAGAACAAACTTAATTCTTATGAAAACAATACAAAATCTTCAAAATATACAATTTTCCTCAAAGAAACAAAAGGAAAGACTAATTACAATTAAAAAAACACACATACATACTTAATAGAGTAACTAAATCAATGTCTCAAAAATAAAATTGCATGTTCAGTGCTTATATACATATATGGTATTTGTATCACAGATAAACATTTTTTGGATGGGAACCAGAACTGGAAACAGAGTCATGGCTTGGATTTCATGCAACTTTCGCAGCACTTGACCATGAGTTCACACATCTCTAACTATATTGCTCCGTAACTGAACACTGCTTCTTATGACTGGAAAATTTGTCCCAATACATTTTGGGGGTTAAACCCACTGACAATCTACTAATCCTAATTATTAGTAGTCAAGTCAAAGCATTGCAAACATCTCTTGAAATTTGTTATAAAAAAATTTCACTTATAGATTTTCTGAGCGACTGTCACTTAGGACATAAATGCATAATATGAGAGTAAATTAAACCTGATAAACATGAACCTTCCAGACTTTGACAATTGATTGAGTATATTAAGAATCACGACCAGAGTTTTAAATAGTACTAACAACAATAACAATTTGTATCAGTAATAGTTGTATCATTTGTAAAATAATAGTCAATGCCTGTTCCCTTAAAAATTTGTTTAGCACTTAGAACATCAATTATTCTTAACTGTAAAAATTATCTGGTAACACTTTCCAAATACCATGTTACTTTCAATGAAAAAAGTTTCAACTAATTACACCATGTACACCATCAGTTTTCAACTTCATGTTCATCTTCTGGAGAAAGCAATGAATGTAACCACAACTTCAATTTTTCTACATCATCAACTTCAACTGTTTTGTAGCATGATCCATTCAATCCTCCTCCATTTATACGATCTTTGATCATAAGAAAATGACTCAACAATACAATTTCACCTCATACTCAAAATTTGATTTTCAGAACTGATTAGGTTTTAAGCACAACTCTGTGACAATTTTTTTTTGGTAATTAATGTAAGTCACATTTTTAAACAGGTAATTGGAATCTCATATGACTTCCTTATTCAATGATAATGAAATAATAAGCAATTGGATTACACTTTTTGGCAGACCATTTTGTTGCATTAAATACAAGAGTTCTGATCTTGCAGCAAAATATATTTTTTAAATCAGTCGATTAAGAATTGAAATATAATCACTTTTTTTTACTTGACATTTCATTAATCCGATATTCCTTAGCAACAGATTATCATATTTTTTCCGGATTCCTGTTTATATAAGGTAACAAAAATTATATTTTGAAAACAATGAGACAATTTATTGCATTCACTGCCTTCTCACCCCTCGTCCATTGCATCCATACACAGCAATTTGTATCAAATTCAGTTGCTCTCAAAACTCAATTGTACTTTCTATGATGTACACGGTTTAATTGCAGGTTCATGGACAAACACAGATTTTGATTTCACTCATACAGGCACGTAAGTACACAGCATGCACACTACTCTCTCACACTTATCTCTATGTAGGCAAAATAACATAACCCTGTTATGACAATGACATTTGAATGCGATATACAAAACCAATGGTAAAAGTGTCTTCTACATCACTGAAGGAACAGTATCAGACGACTGTGAACCAGAGTATCTTGCATCTTGGAAATTGTTTTCCATCTTCACACGAAAACAATGTAGTAGCAGCGGTACATACACTAGAAAGCATGAATGTCCAGTGCTTTGTGTACATATGGCTGTTGCATCACTGGTTTCCGTCACATCAACACCCAGAAGTATACATATTTATACTACATTTATATATATATAAAATAAATAATTTTTTTCAACTTAAATCCTCCAAATATTACAATTATTGTAAAACATCAAGAACATATTGCAATCTTATTTATAAAACAGGGATCTTAGTTCATTGGATTGACACCTTTCCAAGATAACAATTCTCTTCCTGACAAGCAGGAGACAGATGTACATGTATAAAAACGCAGCATCTCAAATGGATACTTGATTGGAATAATTCCCTAATAATTCTGATGCGACTTCACAATAATATTTATACATTAAATTTCCATCTCTTCCTATTAACAATAAAAACAATTACCTGCAATGAAAAAAATTGTGTGAGTATTTTGCAATCAACAATTTTCAGTTATTGAATGAACATACAACATGACCTAAATAAGCATTCAGCTGATTTTACCAATGTTGATCAATAGGCTTTGACGAATGACAAACTACTGATGACTCATTAATCACCATACTGATATTTCAGTAAGATCGTTTTATCTGATCATCAAAACATTAATCAAATTTTGATGGAATGGAACTCTGCCACGAACACCCTTGAAATCTCATTAAAACTTTTGTTGTGAGCTTAGGTTTTAAAGAATGTGTGCACTGCATTTCTGACTTATTGTATTACTCATTTGCTGTTCAAGTTTCATACATGTGATAACATGGGAGATAATTTTCATGCTAAACTTTTCTATATTGAGTTTTTAAAACCCATGGGTTCAGAACAAAAAATTACTCCCAAAAAATCATTTTTATGGATTGGACAATGCCCAATTTATAACTAGATATAGAAGGTCAAAAGCGGTGGTTCTGAATATTTTAGGTGAAATAGAACCACATTCAGAATACCCCACATACAGAAATAATCCTCTAACAACTATGTTGTAGTAGTAGTAGTTCATAGCTCCAAAATTTTTTACAACAGGACTATTCTGCTTTGTGATTGGTGATTGCAAGGAAATTTTGTCTTTCCAGAAAGCTGTTGTGCAAAGAAAAAGGCAGCATCTTTCACAATTGCCTCATTACGACCACGGTTTGTGATATATTCTTGAAGTGCAATGAGGCAATCAAGTAATCAGGTGAAGTCTTCAGCAATAAGAGTAGAATATTTTAGAATAGTGAACTTTCCAGAGATTACAGGGACAGTACACCGCCAACATTCGTCAAGATTTATTTAATTGTTGGTGAAATCAGCAGATTATATACCATGAAATATTTAAATGGTTGTAATGGAAATCATTACTACCCAAATAATTCACACATGTTTACAAATGAAAGTATCCCCTCCAATAAAATTAAATAATTACAAGTTATTTTAAAGCATTTATAAAACACTACATTGCGAAATTTCGCAAAGATCATAGAGAACAATGGTTTACCAAAAACATTACACAATGATTCAACAGATCATATTTTTCAATGCATAAATATTTTTTAATTTATAATTATTTATTTAGATAATTTGCATGCCAATTCACTAAGAGAAAACCAAAAACAGTGATGAAATGTAATTGTTTCAACCCCCTATTAATTGGTACAAAACAAAAACCAAGTACTATTGATTTCATGCAGATTTAAGGTTTCTGTCAGCTCTATGAAAATTATTTTAATGAGTTACAAGTTAATTTTAAATTTATGAAAATTCCGACAATAATGTATTACCAAGAGATATTTATCCTGTCAATAAAAATGATCAATTCATTCAATAATTGTTCCGCAGAATATAAATTGCGTTGCAAAGGTTTGCAGATTTATTAAAATGTTCATTAATTAAATAAAATGTCAAAATTAGGGCTTGGAGACCTCAAAAACATTCTAGTACGTCTAGAAGACTTTTATATAGCCAGGCATCAAACAACTGATTCAAAGCTATCTTATTCTTGTACCAAATCAAACAGAGGCACTCTACAAACCTGCACTTCATTCCATGCAAACCGATAGAATGGTATCTCATAAACCCTTCAAGCATGGCAAACCACCCAGGCTGGACCTCACTCTTAAAGAGTTTTTTCCAAGCACATTTCTGTTTAGTCCCTTCTTTGCCCAAATAAGTTATTGCATAAATATTGGTCTATTGTATTATTAAATCACCCCTTTAACCATTCAACATAACCAGTTAGTGTAGCCCTTTAAGGAACAAATAATTGGCCAAATTTTTGAATTTTCAGTTTTGTAAATTTTTCTTCACTCACAATCAGTTTCTCTTTTACTGTCCTTATCCACTTGAATTAATGATAAAATCTCCTTTACTTTCGTCTTTGTAACAGTACAACATTATTTCATTACCATCAGGAACCCAAATGCTACAAATGTAATAAAACAAAACTATAATTTCAAAATGGCAGGTGCATCTCCAACAAAAACTCATAAGCCAGTGTAAGTGGGAAACTGACCCTTTTACTAGAGGATGCCAAATATACGCTCACAATTATCTTCGGAAATTGCTTAAGGACACTGTAAATGAGAGATGTTGTCACACATACTGAGAAGAAGTTTCACACAGAATGAGGTTTGTTGTCGCACATGCCTGAAGGGTTAAACAACTGTGGCATGCTCATAAAAAGTGGAATGACTGATCTGATGTACGTACCGGGCCTTACGCTAGAGCCAGTATCATTTGGCAGCCTGCCCAGGACCCACAGGGGCTTTGGGAAAGCCCTGTTTGGCGTTGGGGGCGTTTGCACCAGAGCCCACAGTGACTGGGGAGCTGGCACTGGGTGTGGGAGTACTGGCTTCACTGCCTGAAGATACACCGTCCGTCTCCATCTGGAGATAAGGAATTAACTTCATTCAAAACCTTTGACAGGGACCTCCCAGGGACATTCATAAAATACGTTTGTAGGGAGAAGTTAGCTGAAGAAGGGTCCGAAGCAGCCGCTACTGCTTGCAGCGTAATGGAAGTCTCTGGCCATGTGCTTGTCAAACATGTCAGTTGGCGCTCCTGACTTCTCCCATTTGTAAATGGCTTCAACACTTCCACATGCAATCTTGTCATTCAAAGAAAATATAATGTGTGCCAAGAGGAATAATTAAAATTAGGACACACCATGCGACTTTACAGTTTTTTCATTATATGCATTATGTTTATTTGAAAACCAATTTAATAAAACCACTCACTTTCTCTTCTTTTTCGTCTGTTTCCACAATGGGTCCATTCTCTGCTTCAAACTCTTTTAACACAGCATCAAGGTTGTAACGACGCCTATAGTTCACAAAGAAGCTACGGACATGTGCTTCTGTTTTTGTTCCCAGCACTTCCGCAATGGCTTTAAAGTCTTTCCCGTATTTACGTACTCCTGCAGAAAAAAGTCATTGTAATTAAACCTATTTTAATGAAATTACATTCATGTAACAAAAATCTTTACAATTTTAACTTGACATTGGCCATGTACATTAATTACTATTTTACCATAACTTTAAATAATAATCATATTAATAATGAAGAAAGCCTTACTCAGTGTAAAATTAACAAAATTAACTGTTTTACAATACGTCATGAAAATCTACAGGCCTGAATTGACTGTACAACACGAACATCCTTCACTCCTAAAATCATTACCTCACCTTGGACAGCAAGCAATAGCTCATCATTAGTCCATCGTGCATTGATGCGTGCATTTGAATCCTGGGGACGAAATTCTTCTATACCTTCTGCAGTTTTCCTCTTGTACGAACTCAAGGTTTGCTTGTTGTTTTGAACCTGAAGCAAACATGAAGAAAAGTCAGAAGTTATATCCACATACAAAACAAGACCAAGTGAACTAAGTTGCAAGTTTTCATACACAAATAGCCACCCACCAGATAAAACTAAAAATTCAATTAACTGTTTCCCATTTAATTAGAATTGGCATATTTCAAAAATAATTATTTAATACTACCGAAGAAATAAGTGCAAAGAGAAATTTCAGTAAGTACTAGTTTTATATCTGAGTAAGAGAATTTTGCGATATCCGATTAGCAAATTCATTGTAAGTGGAACCCTTTTCTTTAACACCATAAAAAGAATAATATTTTAACACCACTGCACCTTTATTGAGTGTTTAATGTTAACACACATTTCATACACAATCAAATTGCATGAAAGCAAAAGCATAATGCAAGTTGTGGGGATTAGATACCCCACACCAAAGAGCACGAAGCATGTTTTATTCACAAAAACACAGAGAAATTTATGATATTATACTGTACACTAAAAATATAGTAAGATTTTCACCAATATTAATAATCAAAATAATAAAAAACCTTACTCAAACACCACAAAATAAAAATATTGAGTCCCTACTGACAAGTTTACAATAGAAAAAAGCAAATATGTCAAAAAGCAGTTTTTTTGGTTCAAGATAATTCATTCAACAAATTTCAGTAATAATTCATGAGAAATTTGCAAATAGCACAACACACATGCAGAGTTTGTTTTAGCAACAATTCATACTACAATCAGGGCAAACAACACTCACTCTACATAACACACGATGTTAATGATATAAGTATTGGAAATTGTTTTACAGATTGCCATTTCCCACAAGTATAAACAAATCAACCAACACCACTGTAAGTGCCCTTCAGAAAGTCACCAAGAAATAAAATCATGGCACCACCCCATGTAACAAATGCATAAAATATTTAATAGAATTCAAGAATTGATGAAGGACAAATGGGACCATACAATTTTCCAAAAAACGACACACCAAGCTAAACAACAATGAAATAATATCAACCTCCTAGCACAACTGGGGTTCGAAACATACACAGCATGAACACAGTATGTAAATATACTCAGAACCAATTGAGAACAACAAAACAAAAAAGATATAGAAATGATGTTCAACACACAAACCTATCTCAATAAGGTAGAAGGCAGAGACAAACATCACCCAAAAACACTTTCAATAATCACACGATTGATAACAAAAAGGTTTTATTTACAAAACTTAAAAGCTCCCAATTCAACAATAATTATTATAATAATGCACAGATTTCTCAAAATATTATAGTATACAAAATAAAAATTTAATAAAATGACATTTATCAATGATTTATCAGGTTGCAATGTATCATTCATAAAGCCTAGAAATCATCGAACAACACAACTTTTGCAGCCAACAATGTTCTTAAAACTGGATTGCTGAATCCTACTACAGTTACAAAGTTCTTTTTAAAAATAAAAATTTATTAGCATTTTCAAAAAACAGAAAGGATTTGTTATCTATAATAAATTCATGAGCCAATGATTACACCAGAACCTGATAAGTAATATTCATCACAATGCAGGATTGTTTTAATCAACAGACATTAATAATCCCTTTATAAAAAATGTATGTGGACTAAACTTGTATTAAAAACCAACAGGTATTAAAAAAAAAAAAATCTTGTGGACTAAGGAAGTACATAAAACCCCAAGAAATTAACTGTCCACAAAGAAACATATAATCATTTCAATTTGTCATGCCAATTCTGAAAGCTTGCCACCCGACTCTTCGACTTACAAGACGTTTCAGCGAGACAATCTCACGATCCATTGCTTTAAGCATCTGCTCGCCCTGAGCTCCTGGGGCAGATGCAGAGGTCGTTGAGGCCATTGTCACCAAATCATCGTGATTGATGTACATCCCACGAGGTGGCTTGCGTTTGTGGCGAAGAAGTGTGTGGCAATGGCGGTCACGCTTCACGGGTCCCGTTGTGGGACGAACACTGCCCGTACGCCTGTGCAAATTATCGCGATCACCACATTATCACCCAAGCAGTAGAAATGGAATTAACTCTCAACTCCAAGAAAAAGAAGCACTCAATAACGTACAATAAAAATGTATGTACACGATTCTTCTAATTTTATAAAACATTAAAAAAAATTAACAGCAGATCAAAAGAAAGAAACGCACGCTAGCAAATGAGATTTATAGTTGGATCAAAACTTACTCCTTACAGGATGTATCAAAGGAAATACAGGAACCTGCCTAACACATTTAACTTTAACTTTCAATTTATGACACAGAGGTTTAAATTAACTAATTTCAATCAATGAGAGAGACCATTTAGCTATTACATTTTTAATAAAAAAGGAAGTTTACCAACCGAGTGCCATCACATAAGTTAATAACGAAATTAACAATTATTGTAAGAAATTAAAAGACATTAAAAAATTGAGAAACATTTAAATATTTGGAAAGTGAAAATTCATTTTCAGAGACCATGGAAGATCAAATTTCGTGCCCCTTAATGTTTATTGCAGATCTTATACACAATGTTTTGGAACGTTTACTGATTGTTTCCAGTCCAACTGCTTTTCACACTGATACATTGTTTAAAATATATGACAGATGAAAATAAAATATATCTGAAATAAACTAACATGCTGCCAAACAAGACAAAAATATTGACAAGTTATTAAAAATTGTTTACAACCCAAATAAAAAAAAACCCTGCAATTTTAAATTGAAATTCAAATTTGGCAAATGCTTCTTCAATAATTCCTTCTTTGCATTAAAAAAACGACAGTTTTTGTTTCTTTGATAGGCTAAGTACCTTATATCTTTGACTTTTAGTTCAGGGGGCATTGAACTATTCCTCAAATTTGGAAACAAAATTCTACGAAGTACACTTTAAAGTGCAAGAGTAATATAAAAAGGAAAACTTAGAACCTTCTCAACAATTCTTCGTGCAACACTATTGAAATAAATTAACTTTGTGCAAATGTCAAATTGGGAAAACTCTCAATGGGTTTTGGAAAAAAAGGAAGAGTAAAAACAAAAACAAAAGGATGGTAATGTTTAAAAAAAGCAGGAACAGGATTTTAAAAAGGGCAAAATCAAACAAATTATCATAAGGAAGCATTTACCACTAATGGGTTAGATGGAAAAGTGTAAGGAATTAGCTCAATAATAAGAAAATAAACACTAGTGGATAAAAGAAGGGCAAGAGGCACATAAAAAGAAGAAAGGAAACAGAATAAATAAAAAACAGGTGTGGGCAAAAGACACGAGGCTGAATTGCTGAAGACTTAGCTGATCACATGGGAACGGGGAGTAGTGTTGTATTGGTTTGGGTGTAAGTAATTTACCAAATTAAAAGAAATAGTAATTAAAAAAAAAAAAAAAACAGTTGTAAATGAAAGCAGGGGGATGAAAAGAGAAAAAGGTAAAGGAAGAAAGAAAAAAATTGGATATTGTAAATAGAAACAGGTGTTGGCAAAAGAGGGGGCTGAAAACCCAACTTACACGCTTTGATTTAATGAACAATTTGGAAGTTTTAGTGACCATGTGTAGACACTAATTCCTGAACCCCAGAACAGGAGACACTGTGGCTTCACTAAAAGTCCCAAACTGTTCATCAAAAGAAGCGAGAAAATCTGGTCAATGAGCTAACTACTTAAAGGGAAAGAGGAAGGATAGTGTTGTGTGGGTTCATGGGCTTGGGCCTACCTCCAGTGCTGATAGCAGGTGTTGCACATGCTGCCCTTTGGCGTAGCGTGTGTGTGAGTGCACGCCACTCCACAGTTTGCACACGAGCTCTTCCCACCCTCCGCTCCTCCATCTTTCTGCACACACAACAAACCTCCTTTTAGTACAGCTCCCTCCGTCCAACCAACTCACGACTTCAGGAGCTTCAATAATACCAACGCTCGCACAAAAGCACCACCCGACCTCAATCTTCCACTAATGCATAACATTATGCTTATTGTGAATGATTTACATTGACAGATAACATTCAAGTAGATTAATCACAGATGTCCTTCAATAAATTAGGGGTAAGTGTACGGCACTCTTTCAAATTTTGCCAGTCATTATTTGGCATTTAAATGTTCTGTCAGTCTGTGGTGCTTCTACCTCTTATTTGAAATACTAATAATCAACTGAATTTAACTGTATGTCCAGCATGTAAGTACTATATATGTCAATTTGAGACAGAATCACGTGACTCTTTACATACTGCATAAGTATTTCTTACAGTCTTTCTAAGCAAGATCACACAATTTGAAGATTGTGACAATCTCCTTACCTTGTTTAACTCTAACAACATTAAAATATTGCAAAAGTCCCAAGAACAAGATCACCATTAACCAAAGAATTATTGTATTGTTAGCTAATATTAAATCGTCTATGCCCTAACATGAATCATGTTTTTTACATTTTGCAATACATGGGTTTGATAAATTTCTGATAAGTATATAGTACAGAAAGAAGTAGAAAACAACATTAACAAAGCATTATAATGAATAAAATAAGATAATATACGAACATTATTGTGCTATACACATTAAAAAAATAATGAAATGATGAAAATGTGGTTATTTCTTTAACATGCATAAAATATCTTAATTTTCAAATCAGAACTGCTCTTCCCTTGAAGTAGGATGCGACTCGAGTAGACTCAACCTACTGTGGGTTAATCAAATAATGGCTTTCATTGTTAAATTCATGTCCTTTCTTGCCTTTACTTTGTATTCCCAAAGCCTGATAGAATTATCAAATTCAGAATGTTAAAAATTATAAATATTAGCATTACCTTTATGAGAGAATAAGTAACTGCCAGAAATTTGCCTTTGTAGAAGATAAGACTTACTACACGAGATTTACTTGTAACTCAAGAAGATATCAATAAAATTCCCAAAAGATAAAATTTATGTTTTTATTATTTCCTAACAAATTTATAAAGATTTGATTGGCAGAAATCACATTTTCATTTCGCACGGCAAATACAATACAAAACAAGGATTCAATTTTCAGTCTCCAAGGACATAAAAACAAAATTACAAAGACCCAAAAAAGAACCCTATTAGATCAATTAATAAAATTTACCAATTTCTAAGCAACCTATCGAGATATTAATTCCTTGAAACTTCCATACAGATAAAAACTGTAACCTTTAATACAGGATGCTTTAATATGTTTTTTTTTCATTCACCCCTTTTGAAATAATGGTTGACTACATAGAACCTCTTATATTTTTCTGATATGTAACGTAATATAGCACACCATATATGCATAACACTCATGACACATAAATAACAAAGATAATTACATTAAAAAAATGAACAAAAATGTTAGAAAAAATTAAGACTGCTTAATAATTTTTTGCACTGTAATCATAATATTTTCAGAAGAAAAATCATGGATTCTATTTATTGCATGAAAGTAAGAAACTATATTCAATTCTAAAAGAGAATAAAATTTCTGATTTATTATTAAATTAAAATATACAAAAGAAACAAATGATAAATATCAGAAAACAATCAGCTTCATTAATAATATTTGCAAATAATGAGTCATTTAGATAATACCGATCAGTTGTCAGTGCATACCCAGCTCTCAACTGATCATCTTTGATCCTTTTAAAATATAATCAATCCCTAAAAGAGTTTGATACTGACCCTGTTGGAAAACCCTGCAATTTAAAAATTTACAACTCTTCATTGCAGGTGGCTGGCGAGTATGGAACACAAACAATCCACATTTTAATTTACCGCTTCATTTCATTTAAAAAATCAACACAATACGACTTTTTAATGTGTACTAATGGACTAGTAGGTGAAGCAGATGTAGTTTATAAATACATGTACTGTATTTACCTGAATACAAGGCCAGGTTTTTCCTATATATCTCATTTGAAAAATATAGGATCATCTTATATTTACAGATTAAGCCTAGTTGGTAGAAAATATATTTTTACCCTGCCTTGCCATGCCCAGAAGAAACAAAAATGCTGACGAAACAATAAGTTGGAGAAGCAAAAAATACCACTCAATTGTTTTCACAGATGTATTTGGCATCCAGCATGAATTTGCTGGTGATTTAGACTAATACTTTTGAATATAATAGTAAAGAGAAAAGCAAGCCAAACAAATAGCATTGTAAAAAGTGAAATGCAATTTAAAAATGAATAAAAATTGTTGCTGAGATTTTGTTACAAGATCTTATTGACAAGGCCACACATGAATATTTGTTTTGCGAGAGTTGATAATAAAAAATGATATTAATGATAAAAGTTTGCATTCTACAATCACAAAATGATAAAATATTTTCTGAGCAAATACTTCTCATTCTCGGAAGCTTGCCATGTTCTCCTGTGTTATCCCCAAAACTGAGATGCACGAGTTCACAGTTTACAATTCAATCATACAAAAATTCAATGATGCAAATTACATGTACATTTTGTTATAATGTGTAAAATCTGTTAAAGAATCAGAGGCCTTGAACGAGAGAACAACAGCAAGAAAATCTGGTGAGAAGGAAGGAAATGTACATAGGTGGATTCTAGTGACAAAAACCACGATTAGGACGATTTTAACAAGAAAATAGTGACAGCTCAGGCAACACTAACATTCGCAAAAACAAAATTTTCTAATCAATTAGACAATTTCCAATTATATTCTGACTATACATAGTGAAAAATCAGTAAAAATAAAAAAAAAAGTCAGGAAGCTTCTTCAAAATTAGGGGTGGTCTTATATTTGGGTAAATTCGCTTATCATGTAGAGAAAATTGACAATCATTTAATATTCATCACTGCTGCTAGATACCATTTTTGCTTCCCCCAAAAAATATTTTTTTAAAAGAATAAAATTTATTAACCCTTATGTTGGAGAAAAAAGGTGTGACTGCACTACTTTGTTGTTCGAACAGGAGTTGATAACTAACGAGTATATTAACACAGGTAGCTAATTTAATGATGGTAGAAGCGGCCTCATGGTTGGTGCACACAACTATTATACACAAGGAAACGGAACACAAATGGCAAATTGCAAATGAGGAAAATTGGCATATTTTTGTTTGTGTTTTGTTTTTCTTTAATTCAATTTAAGTTTTCTTTATTTGTTCAATACAGTGAACGCATGTTTTGCTTTTCAAAAGCACAAATATCTCATTCCCATCTCGTGTAAAACAAGCACCAAGAGAAAATTATTTTTATGTATTTTTATCAAATTAAAAAGACAATTTGTTCACAATTTTACAAATTGACCAACTCACATGATACAATTATCAATTAAAATTCAGGCCATGAAAAACTTCATATAAAAATATACAAAACTGTATGAAAAAAAGAAAATATTTGGAGTATTATTCAAATTTTGTTTAAATCCCTTGAACAATCTTTCCAATATTTTGTCAGTCATGTAAATCAATTTCCACTTTATTTGCTAATTTACAAATTTGGTTAAAAGGGTTGTTAGCAGTTCAACACAATCAGTAAAATTTAACATGGTTTATACACTTTTTTGGCAAGCTGGTTAAAATGAAAGTAATGCTGTGGATGTCAGTTTCCAACAATGCATTTTAAGCATCGAGCGCATTATCAGCGTTTAAAAAGTTGCTTCACCTATTGAACATTCTTTATAAACGTTGCTGTGAATTACTTATACAAGACTAGTAACGACATCTATCTATTGAATTTTTGCATCTTTGTACATTCTTGTTACGAAATGAATCTTAGATTGTCATTTAAACTCTCCAACAATTTTATTCAAACAACCACACTCACTCCTTGTTTAGAGACAATAATCTAAATTAATAATTTCCTATGATCACAGAAATAGGAATGAAACTATCTGGCCTTCGACTTTGTGAGAGAAGTGTCTAAGGGATTCATTAAATACCCAGGAACTGAGAAAAAATTCTAAAACCCTGAAACAGTATTGATGACTGAAAAAGGTAAATATTAGGTTGGACTCAGTTGTCACTGCTTACAACTGGAGTCATGTCAGCAAAGGTCCAAGGAAGAGATTGCTAAATGTTTGCTATTTGTATGTTGCATTATGGATCAGCGACTTTTTTTATATTCTTGGAATATAAAGAACTGTATATACTGCAGTATTCATGAAGACTTTTTGTTAAAATATTTGATTTATAGCAGTTAATAGAGAGTATGTAATTTGTTGCTGTTGTTGATAGGCACTGCGCATACTACTATTTGGAAAACCATAGTCTGTGGTTTTGTTCAGCAGCATTTTTGCTGTTGCTGCAGGCCATTAGTAATTGGCTATTACAACATTCAATATCTTCTTTCTTAGAAATAAGTCAGAATTAATTACGTAACTGAATAAATGCACCATCACTGCAATGCAATTCACTCCATTATATTATGAGAATCCCTAATTTTGGATAAGCAATTACCTCAGTGTTTCTTTATGTCACAAAATACCTCCTGGAATTATAATTCTGTTCTGCATCTATGCAGAACCAGGATACTTTGGAAGTAAACCCTCACTTGCATGAACACATTGCTTAACACAAACAAAACTTCTGTTCCAGCAAGGGATTATGGTAATACTGACATTTGTGATACTCAGATAACACAAATTCGAATAATTTTGGTGCTTTGGAATTCATGTTAATGAGGGTTTACTGTAATTTGCTTTGTGATGCTCGAGTATTTTGTGTGTGGTGTTTATATTTTATGGCTGAAGTCAGAATCTGGCTGATTCTCAAATTAGCTGGTGAAGATCTCATTTTCCATATGGGTCAATAAAGTCCAAAGCAGGTACAGCTTCCAAGCACACTTTGGACATCAGAAATAGGAATTCGCTAGGGTAGGTGACATATTACAGTAACAAAGAATAGCAGATGTACAATATTCACGGATCAGACTATTGGTGGGAGGTTTCTCCAAAGCTAGAAAGAGACAAGGTGTGGTTTAAAGTTCCATTGTACTCATTAAATATTTTTATAACACCAAACCTAACATCACTAAATACATTAGTTGACCTATTATTTTCCAAGTTGGTGGAGAGTTTCCGGCTTTTTTGATTTACATAATCAACATTGAATCTGCGCAAAACATATTTTCAGTATATTTGTAAATTTTTTTTCGCACACTGAAGACTCCTCTAGAACCATCACCTGACTTCAGCCAGAAGCCTCTGGGTAATGCCAGGTGAAGTTCGCAATGATCCAATCATTATCCTTCATACAGCTTTATCCACACAATCTGGCTAATGAGCAAGTTAACCAGCTACTTCCAACATTAGCCATATTTTGGATGTTAGCTGAGAGAAATGCTAGACAGTTACAAAAGTTTAATTACAAATTTATCATTAGCAACAAATTACCTTAAATTATTTCTACGCATTTGTTCATGATTAACGACAGTAACAGAACATTTATATAGCAATTCTCTCTAGAAAAAAACTAAAAAACAAAATTATGCATTTCAAGCTCAGGCATTAGAATGCTGTATCAAATGTTTAAATTAAAAAAAAAGAAAGAAAAGAGTGCAGACTTAACAATAAAGTTGCCCAAAACTTTGGTTTTCAAAAATCCATTTTAATGAATAAATTAAAAAAACTGGTACAACTTGCACGGCAATATCACTTATGTCCATTTTCAATTATTCAAAATTAAGTTGTGTTCTCTAGAACATCACACGTTTGAAGCACTACAACAGTATCCTGGAAACCAATTGTTGTTTGGCAATATTTCTAAGCATTTCTAAGCATAGTGTTTCAAACTATATCTAAAAGCTTATGCACTAGATAGACAAATCCTAGTAATTTATTTCTCCTATGGGACAAATACCTTGAAGCAAATTTAAAATAAAGAAGGTTCTACACTACATTCATTTCACTTAGAGAATGATTACTAATTAAAGAAAAAAACATCAATAAATTTTTTCCAATTTGAGAGCACTTGTGGTTAAGAAAATATGTATGCTGTACAAGAATTATATTACAAAAAAGTTGTTTGGCTAAATATCAATGTCTGAAAATGTCAAAGCAAAAACTAGGCAATGTATGCGAACAGTCCACTATACACACAAAAAAGGTGAAGTGCAAGTTGCAGATACAAGATAATGTGCATTATTTTTTAAATAGAATCAAATCATAGACAACTTCCTCCCTCACAGCAAACAGAACTTCTCTAAAAGAGAGATAAGCACTAACCTTCACAAAGTCAAGAATCATTCAATAGTAGCACCCTTGGGGAAACTTGAAATACTAAATAGAATAACAAAATTGAATTCTTAATGGTTTAGATAATAAAAAGACCAAAATCAAAACTCCTAAAATCCAGAAAAACAAAATTTTAAGCAACAATTTTGTGTCAATACGAGAGAAGACAAATTTGAAATGAGGAAAACTCAACAATAATACATACAACCCATGGTATTTTTCAACCTCTGCCAATACAAAGAAATTTGTGAAACTTTATAATGACATGAAAATAAGTAGTGAATGAAGTGTATTACCAGTCCATTCACAGACAGGAAGTACATGATAAGTAAGAGTGCTGTGACAAACATATTGACAAAAATATCAAACATAGTGATACCAGAAGATTATGAAGAATAAAGCCAAAACATGTAAATTGTTGTCATTGTACTATTAATAGAGTAAGCATTTTTTTACCAATTTTTTTGTATAATCTTTTCAAAGGTAAATGGTAATTTCAAAGTCTAGATTATATGTGGTCATTAAATTAACAATGATTTAAAAGAAGTAACTTTTATTACCAATTTTATGATAGTAAGGAATTATAGTACATAATAAATTTCAATGACATTTTCTTGTCTCATGATAACTCGCTTCAAGATGCTTCTATGGAGATTTGGCTATCTAGAAGAAGCTATGTAAGGGCGAATTGCATAGGATATAGCATTTCCTGGTCAACCATAATTCATCCCCTTCTGTATTAATCAACAACAGATTTGTAATTGTAAAAAGACTCACCACTGTCTTAAAATCAGAGTTTAGAATCATGCAATTCAACCTTTTTCATGAATTCAATGCACTAGTTTTGGTTGTCCTTTTATTCACAATGACATAACAGGCAGTAAAGTTCCAGAATTGTTATTAGCTCTGACACACAGGGCAGTGGCTGTGAGATACGGTCATGATATATGTTAAGTTTTAATAATTTAGATTGGTAATTTTGTAAGATATACTTGAATAATTTTGTACTATGTATAGAATTTATACATGTGCACACTTATGTTCCCATCCGTATTAACAGTGTTATTAATTTTAGTTTGTATAGTCCCAAGATAAAATTACATATTTCAAAATATCGACACACTAATACTTTGTTTTCTAGCCTTAAATGACCAAATTCCAAGACCCTGAACTCTGTAACAGATTTAGGCAAACAGAATTTTGGATTCCTCCATTTTAAAATCAAAACTCTTGAAGAAATGCACAAACACTCTGCAGCTACATTTTCAGTTGTTGGCAGATTCAATTTCATTCACAAACACTGAAAATATTTTTGAAGACTAGCCAACTTCCCAGGCAAGTATTTCAAGCAAGGTAAGCTACCTGACAAGAACAGCTCCAGTCTAGCAGATCTTCCCCTATAAAACCACAACATTCACCATACAAGATATATATTTTTCTGACATGAACAAACATTTCTTCCAGGCCTATGAAAATTCTGTTTTGAACAAGTAACTATTACCAAAAGTTTACGGTAAATATTAATGCTTAAACTAATCATGCAACTTACAATGGTGTGATGGCTTCAACAAATACACTAGCATACAAGGAATATCCCATCACCTCAAACCAATTTTCCAAAATAAAATGACATGCAAAATACACATGCAGCCAAAGGACAAACATTCCATAGTACAAATACAATTGGGCAAAACACAATGTTCTAAATTTCTCACTTCATCAAAATAGATACATAAATCAAATAAACATACCAATAAATTTTTTACCCACCTGACTGACCACCTGATATGAAAATGAAACCTTCCACAAGTTGTTTGCCCTTAAACCCCAATTTCCTACATTTTACAACTATTTCAGATAAATGCGTTCAATAAGCCAAACATAGTAATCCCTCAAAATAACACAAACTTGCTTAACAAGAAATTCATCACAACATAAACCAAATTTGGTTCCCGGTGGGGAAACCTATTAATGCAGATAAAAATTACAATAACAGGATAATTTTTGTAACACACCGATTAATTCGGTCCCATTTGGAATGTGTATTAACGAGGGTATATTCTATCTTTTCATGGCTAGTACTTTTAATGAAATGGATTTTTATTATTTCAAGTGGATTTTTAGTTGATAAATAGAATTTTCTGAAAATTAAATAAACAAAATACAATGATAGCATCTGAGACCACACTTAATGATAGAGACTTGAAATATACATGGCTCTAAGTAGGTCAACATGTGATTCAATGAAAGTTGTTCCAGCAAAAAATTTTCTGGCAATCTCATCTAGCACAGTGACCACACAATTTGCCTTCCCATTCTCTTAGTTTATGGCTAAAATAAAAGATGAAGGAGACTGACATTCATTAGTTGACAACAGAATCCAATTGTAGATATGAATCTAACATTTGAAGCCCTGTAATCAATAGTTTTGATAAATGTCAAAGTCATTTTTATTTTAATTGGACCACTCACAAAGTAGTTTCCTTCTATGGGTGATTGAGAAATTTGTCTTTATGAGAACAATACTAAAATAATTGCTGAAATCAAAGAATATAAAAGGAATTCTTAAGAAAAGAAGTCATTGCCAAAAGGAACAATTTTTTTTACTTTGATATATATGATGTTACAATATAGATGCTACAACACGGACGATTAGAGCAGCAAGAAAACAAGAGTCAAAATTTTCATTTCAAAAAGCAAATTAAGCAATTACCCAAAATATTTCAGGTCTCGTTCAAAAACGAGAAACTAAACCAAGAAACAGGCTGCTAAGAAACCGAACCACTTTGAATATTGATACTATTTCCTGTATTATTATACTATTCAACAACATGACCTTGAGTTGCAGAAGAAAGGTATCCTACATCGAGTTACAATATAGACGCTACATACAGAGCATTCAAGCAGCTTAGTAAAAGGGCTTTTCACAGCACATAAATGCTCAGCAATACGCAAAGCTAAACTAAAATACTTCTGACCGTATTACTTACTGGAGCTGCACCCTCTTCGTTGTTCTGTGCTGGCCGCGGGGGAGATCCACTTTTACGCCGAATGCCTCGATGGATTGTCCATTTCTGCAAAGGAAATAACCATGTTTTAGATACAAGTTCAATACTGTTTATTTGTTATTATCATACAGGCAAATTAATCAATAATACATAATTACTAATAGTAATTGATAATTATTCTTGCATATTTAAAATTACTAAGCATTAATTAAAAAGTATGATTTACTAAATTATTCAAGATCACAATAAAAAAATTACAAGCTAAGAAGATACATCAAATCAAATATAAATTTCTTTAATTAATTACAATCTCAAATTATTTCTTCAAATTAACAAGTTCAAGATTCATATTTTTGGAGGAAAACAGAACTGTTGTGGAATTGGAGACTTTCATTAAAGTGATTTTAAAATGCCTGTCACAAGTTTGCTGCTATGATATGGATGTGCAGATGATATTAAGGGTCAATTTCACAGAGAAACTAGTTTTGGCAGAGAGAGGGAAGGAGGGAGAGGGAGCACCTAATGTAACACTAATAAAGATATTGCTTTGAATTTTCTAATTTTACTTTATTTATATTTAAATGACCAATTGGGCACAAAAATACCACAGTTATGAAGGTGTTTGACCCAGTTTAGAAATTACTTAGGGACAACAAATTTATTTTCATTTTTTTGTAAAAATATGTAAGCTGGCTTATTTCAGTTTTAATTTGGATATTTTAGTTCAAATTAAAGAATTACAAGCAAATTCAATTTTCAAACAAATGACATTTCAAATACCTTTTCATCAGAGTCTGAGTCAGTGTTGGAGCCTAATTCCGAGCCGCCTTCGCTTCCCTCTTCTCGATGGATTGCAAGCTTTCGCGCTTGCCTGTCCATTAAGCTGGTGCGACTTCTTGTTTTCTTCCATGAATAGTAGTATTTTACAAGGCTGGCAATTGACTTGTCTGGTAGCTGCACAAATACACATACATTTACCACTTGATTAATTGACCATATTGATACTAAAAAGATTTCTTTTACATCTCACATAGGTATGTTTTTTAAATTGTTTCCTTTTCAATATTTTTCATTACGATTTTATTCTCATTGCAGAGAAACTTCTAATGAACCCCTTTCTAATGGATAGCTCTTCAGGGAGACCACACGCCTTTAACAAAACAATGCACAGGGAAAAGTGGGAGCAGATTTTTCCCTTTCACAGATCAGAATGATATATCTTGAAGGGTATTTCTGTGATTGGGAATAATTCCTTCTTCTGTCAAAGGTATTCTACAGCTAAAACAAATAAATCTCTCAACTCTCTGCATAGAAAAAAATGTGTTCTTCCTATTTCCATCTAACTTGTGGGAGAAAAATACTTTGAAGAACGTATTCACTCTACTACAAACAGGAAACTTTATAAGCAGATTCTCTTAAAATGGAGTTCTACAGTGTTATGAATTGTGCTAAAAAAATGTACTTTAATTGGAATTTGAAGATTTTAAAATTTAGACTTTAAAGCAAAGAGTCACTGATTTCCCCCAAGCAAATCAAGCAATTTTTCACTGTAAAAAACAGAAGAGGATCTGTTTTACTTTTCAGTGAAAACCTTACAATAATGTACTGAAGTAATTCCTAGCTAGCATTTTTATTAGAAATAAAATTTTATGATAAATTTTACAAGGAAAAAAATTAATTGTATATCATTACATGTTTTGGGTTTAATAACAATTTTAATCAGAAATATAATTTAGATTAAAAAGTTTTTGTTTTACATTCTTGAATGTTTCAATGAACAATATTACAATAATAAATCTGGAATACTTTTCGTAACATAAAATATTGGAACTGAAATTTTCAGTTTAAAATTCAGGCCCCTAAATAACAGTTAGCACCATAAAATAGGTTATCAATATAATTCACAAAAGCAATTGGGTTTTACTACCAAAGAACACAAATGATGGATGTGGGGAAGACCAAAACCCCAAATTTCTGGTACCAAGACACCTGAAATAATTATAAGCAAAAATTGTCAGAAAAGAATTTTGGGAGAGTCAAACCATTCCATAAACATAAAGGGATATTCTTGTACAGATCTGGTGGTGCACAATGTGCTGGTCACTTGTCAACAAAAACAGCATCAGAGCACAGGTGCCCTACTTTCCTGGTATTGTCATGCAACTAGAGTCCAGAAAGTATTTTCTTCCTCCATTATTGTGGGTGGAGATATTGGATTTCTTATACATTGTGAAGAAACGTCATCTCCGACATCTTGAAATAGGTGAATGAAAGTGAAGAATTAGTGGTGCAATTGACGACTTTGTTTCCCCATTCAAATGAGGCATTTTAATTGATTAAGCAAGTATTTTGGAGCAATATGAATTGGGCAGGCTCAAGCTGTTTAATCAGATGTTATGGTGTCATTCAATAGGGATCATGGATGACAGTCATTAAATCAGCTGTTAGTGTCATTCCAATTCAATGACACCCTAACAGTTGATTATAAGTCAATGTACTATGTTTAAATCGAAATATAAGTAAAAACATCACTCTATCCTACCCCTAACTGTCAAGTGGACAGAAATATTATTCAGACAATAGTCCGAAGACTTGAGAATCGTTATAAACACCAACACGTAGCAAAGCAAAAAAGAAGTTCGAGATAAAACCTGTTGGAAAGTATGTGTTGGACAAGCTTAAGGATGTTTTATATTAAACGTGTAGGTCGAGGATCGTCATGAAATTAGACACGTATAGCGTTGCGTCAATTTGCCTTAAAATGTGAAATTATAAGCACCATGATGGAAAGTCATAGGTCAGCCCTTGCGCTGCCTATCCGGCTTCAGCCAATGAGCTTCAGGCACCGGTTTACGAGGCGTTAGCGGGAATTTTAAATGCAACCAGACACCACTATCACCCTTATTACAAGTCATTGAATACATGAAACTTTTTGTTTAAATTGCATCATTTATTTCTGCCTTCATCGTGTTATTTTTGGATAGTCACTGTTGAAAATTATCACTTTATGCCACTTTCAAAATGTTTCTCAACGCTTGTCGCTCTCCAGGCAACATGGCGACCAGCGTCTGGTCTGGTCTTTCAAATGAAGTGCCAGATGACGTGGTCACGTGGTTCATTTTGTGTGTCTGATGCTACGCAAACCATAGAGGATGTATCTCTCCTCTATGACGCAAACGCAGCAAAAATCGGTGCGCTCGAGCAGCTCACCTTTGTCTTTGTATCACCCCAATCCGCTCATTTTGTCGTTCCCCATGTTCTTGCTGAAGTGAGCCTATTTCTTGAAGTTCGTTACGATAACAGAATAATTATGTCAATGTTATGGTGCACTTGTGTATATTAAAAAAAAAAATGTGGCATTATAAAGATTGCACTTCTCCCCAAAGTATGACACACAATTCTCAACTGTTTTTTGCCCGTTAAATAAAAGTTTTGTATAATTCAAAAATTGGTCCTAGGAGTATACTTCAATTAAAACATGGAGTCCGTTGACACTTCGTCAGCTTTGACGCTACATCCAATCGGGGGCTTGAACGTGACAGCTGGCGACAAGTCAACGGACTTATTGTTTTAATCGAAGTATATAAGCGGAGCTTGAGTTGACGTTAACAAACAATTGAACATAGCTCATAACCAGATCTGCGCTAGAACACCCACACAATACGTCGTACCAGTCTTTGTGCGTGGCAGTTGGGCCTCGGCAGAGTTACTGCCCATGCAAACGTGCGCGCTGCATAATCCTTCGCGAGCAATCAAAAGTGAATACCATTTCGATCCTACACTTTTAATATTTTCTGACCGATACCTACACCGTTTAGCTACTTTTTAAGGTCGCAGAATGTTGACCTAAATGTGAGGGAGATGCGCTCAAGATCCCCTTCATTTACGTCCTCCAAGTTTGTGGCAACACGGGAGATTAAAGCAGCTGCTATTGCGTGCGTGTAAATAGAAAACCAACTTCGGCGTGATCAAGTGCCTGAAACGTCCAAGGAGATGGTACAACGTACGAGAATTCTACACGATTGTTACTTACCATCTGTCGTATCCGATGGAAACTCTTGCCATGGAATTGGAAGGCCTGTTCGAAAAGCACTTTATCTTCCACTGTCCACTCGTCTGGGAAGGGGGTAAAGTTTGCCAGGTCAAGAATTGCCCGTTCCAGATCGTGTTTGTGCCAGAAAAGCATGCCGAGGGCTTGTTCCCCATTGTAACCATATTTCTCCTTTGCTAGGGAAATATACTCGTCCACTGTGCACAGAAAGCCATTAACTGTTACAGTAGGCTACGCACACGCAAACTGAGAAAAGACACGTCTAGTGAATCAATTAAACAAGTCAATATAAAAAAGTGACATTTTAAATCACAATTCTAGCGTAAACATTAAACACACTCTGAACAATTATAAAATTTGTTTGATCACATCTTAACAAGAAATGAAACCAATTATTCAGTAACAGCGGAGATTCTACAAAAATAATGTCATAAGTAATAAACAAAACCTTTATTTCATTCAGATTTCAGAACCAGTAGGAGTACTTCCATCAAGTTCAGTTTTAATCAATTGAATACAGAAACACCATTCCAAAAGTGTTTATTTTATCGGAAAAATGGAAAATGAAGGTTTCTGCTTTATTTTTAAATTTAAATCATCTTGTGGGCAACTAATTCATACTTAAATGAAGGGGCTCAGAAAGAAAAATGCACATTATTAAATCCTGAAAATATGTTCTGAATTCTTGTTTGCACTGATTCTGCTCCTCACAGCAAAATCATGATAAGGGTATTGAGAAAAACAGGATTTAATAATTTAGAAATTTGTTACTTGATAAACATTCGTAAAACTATTTGAAACTACCAATACAATAGCCCTTTAGCAGTGGGATATGTCACTAGTACATAGGAGAATTAGTTTTTAAAATAACATAACTGAAGACTGGTTCAGAGATAAACACGTGGCATACCATTGTCTTGCTGTAAGGGGAAGAATTTTTTATCTTTCTGGGACTATCTCACTTTGTAACCGAAGTTCAGTGAATTCATTTCAAATTAATTCTTCAATTTTGACATATTAATTAAACTTTGGCCCAAGTATTGAATTGTTTCTAATAATGTAGTACTGGTTTTAGTTTTGGTAAATAAAACATTTTGAATATAATTCTTAGCCCTAGATACTGAGACTAGCATGATGAGAGTTGATAAAAATAAAACTTAATGAAGAATTACTCCTAAAATATACATAAGCACTCAATGTCCTACAAGAGTTTGGAAATGGATTCCATTGATGAATAATGCAATAAATTAATAATAATAATAATAATAATAATAATAATAATAATAAAAATAATAATAACAGCAACACTCATCTATGCTTTATAGCTGTAATACATCACTTTCCACCAGCTAGTTTCTATTCGCAAATTAATGCATGCAGTGCAGAAAATACAAAACAAAATTTACAACACAGTGCATTCAAGAATGAATTTTAGGTCTTATTCTTTTGAATTAGATTGAAATAAGAACACTCACATTTGTAGTCTGGGATTTCTGCTGTTGGAGACCAAACAAGTAATGCTCGCTCTGCACATTGTTCAGGGCGTCTATCTGCAAAACCAACAACAAAACAAATCCTGTAACGTAAAGATGCTTCTCTCGGGCACAAGCAAATATATATCGTAGGTGCTTAAAAAACTTCATGGAAATTATTAAAATACACATTATGACAGATTTGTGAATATGTATTGTTTATTTAAATTCAATTGTTATTTATGAATTGTTGAAATATTTCCAATTATGTAAGAAAAAATAATAATTCATTTCCAATTTATATTCATTTTATTTATAAACACAAGAGAATTCGTTTTAAAGCAGATACAATTTTCAAATTTAATGTTTACTTGCATTTCCACAACAGCCAATTTGAAAAATCCCCAAAAATTTGTTTGAAATTCTTACAATTAATGATTGGGCAAGACATATTTCACGTTTCTGACAATTCTCACAATTTGTGAATTCCCAGAACTATACACTAATCAGTTAAGCTTGGAAACAAAAAAAATTGACTAAAATAAATATAATTCTGCTAAAGATTTTTTATGCTCATCTCAGAATGCTTTACCTTATTTTACAAACTAAAAACCTTTTGAATATTTTCCCTACTTTTCCAATTAAGAAACTACATATTTTAAACCATTTGTAATATTGGCAGGGCAGTGCCAAGATTGATATACATACAGTATACATGGTTTATGGCACTAAACCAACAATAAAGGTGTCAATAACATAGTACAGGACACCATTAATGTCTTGAACTACAGATTATTAGACCTACTGCTTGTTCCAGTTTGTGCAGTGGATCTCCCGTTTTCCTTTGGCCTTCCAATGTCTTTTTGTCCTGAGGACTTGTAATATAATGCTAGGTTTGGAGTCTTTCATTCTTCATTCTCTCACTGCATTCTACCCATTTAATCCAAGCCTTATTTCTACAATATTTAATGTTTTACATCTTTCTAATGTCTGTGTTCCATTATCAACCCATTCGTGTTACTCGCATAATGTAAATGAAATTTAATTCTTTTATTCTGGAATAGGTACCTGGCAAACTTTCCATCACACATTTCACTTCAGGCCCTGTATCTCCATAGATCTTACCCATAGAGCCCTGCAGGCCTGTTAGGTAACCCAGCTACAAAAGTAACCGATCATACATTACAAAGTATCTTCTGTAATCTTTCTTGCAATAAAACACAATTCAACTTTCTATACTGGTTTACGTCTGATACAATAAATCTAAACTCTTATTGAATAAACTCACTTCAAATTCATGATATATGTATTGAAGAGATTTAAAATACATTTTTATTTGAATTTTAGTGAAGATTCTACTTTCTCTAGCGTCTTATAAAGTGAATATTCTTTCAATTTAAGAAAATAATAAACTTTAGTAATTAGTTAGCAGATCGTCAAAATGCATTAATGAAAAAACATTTACTATATTTTGAAATAATTTTCTTTAAACACTCAAACCAGAAAGTTTGATTAATACACAGATCCATATACACCAAAAGACTGAGGCTCAAAACAACAAAACATATTTACAATCCTAGCCACAATGAGTCAAGTTACTAATGGTTAATGACCACAATGAGTTAATTTAATAATGGGGAATATACTATGTAAATAAATAAATATTGAGAGTAGAACATAAAGAAGATAATAATTTTTAAAATTGAAAATATTTCTCAGTACCTTGTTTATCAATTATTAACAAATTGATTAATAATTAAATTTGAATTATTTTCTGAGAAATTATGAAGTTTATGCACTGCTCTTTCATTTTTCATAGTAAATACATTGCATTCAACATTACAAAAGATATAATTAATGTTCACTTCTGGGAGAAAAATGAGCGGAATGTAGTTTTCCCCCTCTTTTGCTTCACATGCTATGATAAATCTATTCAAAAACATAAGAACGGCTATATGTTTTACCATTTTCATTGAAATTAACAGTTGGGTCTCAGCAGAGGCAGGCTGAATAGTTGTGTCCATAAGTATATAAAGCACATTGCCACACTACTGTCCTTGTCATATGCAAGCAGCATGATCTTTCATGGGCAATATAAAGCAAATATTAGATTTCGGTCCTAAACTTCGGTATTTTTCAGTCTCATTCGTACACTGTCTGGATACTTTAAATGAGGTAAAATTTTGACGTTGGTCATAATAAATACATAAGAAAAGCACACAGCTGATTCCTTTGATTTATTAATTCTGAGTTTAAGACAAGAAAAGATTAGTTCACTGGAAAAGCTGCTGTTATTGAATGTTACAAAGAAACCATTATCACAAGTGTCTCAAAGCAAAAGATAAAGAAGTTTGGAACAACGTACAGATGCACAATTCTGCAGTTCATCTCTATCGAACTAGCAAAATCTCCAGTTTTCCCAATCTTAATCTTTTCCAAATCTCCAGATCTCCTAGCCGCTTTTTTAACTTGGAATGTCACAGCTGATTTTAGCAATTTTCCTTGAAAATCATCTAAATTGTACACAACTTCATAACAAGCCTTACAAACAATTTCATAATGAGATCCTTTCTCACATATGATTCTGTGATGAATTGTATGCAGTTTATATTTGTAAATGTATACATTCAATTTTTTTTAGATATGTCTATATTCTCAAGATGATAATAGAAGCGTCAATCAGAATGTTAAAAATAAATGAAATTCAATTAATTCATTATGGTAGAAACCGCCTGGCCAAATTTGTTTCTATAATAACTACAGAAAACAAATATTTCACTTTAGTAGGAAAGCGTAAGTAAGCATTCCTAATGAGTTGTAGGAATTTCACATTTGAAGATAACCAACATTGTGATATACACAAGCTTAATTATATTTGTATTTAAATCGGTTCACTTAAGATATCTGCATTTGAATCTTCTCTAAAGAAATTCATTACTTCATGTTGCAAATCTCTTTTGACTTTCACCGACTGCTTGAATTCAGCTCCCTGTATTACAAAAACGAGTAAAGGTCGAATTAAAAATTAGTTTGTGAACAATAACAATTTGTAAACACCAACAATACCACAACTAACAAATACGAGTCAAAACTTAAATTTCAGTAACATAGACAGTACTTTAGAATTATTTTGTATTTAAAGGCGGTTCTTGCCAAGAAATACTGAAAGCAAAAATTTGAAAATTCTCAAACACAAAGAATCATCTTATATTAGTAATTGGGAGCAACACCAATGCACCAACTATGTATAGCTTGTTGCCATGTAGGGAACATGAAAGTACCAATCTGAAATAGCCATATTGAAAAGAAACAGAAAAGACCTGTATTTTGCACAGATAGCTTTCAAAACTGAGTATTGCAGGGGGTGAGTGTTGTAGTTCACAACTGAGTGTTGCAGTGTAAAAATTATTTTTAAATATATTTTTGAAAAGAATGGCAATGATATAGAATATATTTATTTTGGAATAAGAAGCTACTGTTTCAAAAGATACATAAACTAATCACAAAGCCTTGAGGCTAGCTCCAAAACTTTGAGGAAAAAAAAAACCCTTTATTTAAATACAACGAAGCGTTAAAAGTTATCTGGAATTTCCGTTCAGTCATGAATTTTTTCCTGTAATATTTTCACTTAAAAATCTCCCAAATATATGTTAATGAAAAAGACTCAAATTAATTTTTAAGCATACATAACAACAAAAAAAGTAATTTAAAAAAATTGTGAAAAGTGGACTAAAAAAAATTCTCAACTAATAATTCATCTATAGCATCCAAGTGGAGTTGTATCAACTGTCTTTATGACCTTGGTGGTGAAGATAACAATGAAACAAGTCCAACTACAAACACATCCTTTCTAAATTAATTTCACATCTGCAGACCTTCATATTCCAAGAATGATTTGTATTCCAACTTGCATTATCAATCTCATCAGAATTTCCCATGAGCAACTACTGTAGCCAGCATAATATTGAAGGTAAATCAAGAGAAAGTGAAAAATCAAGCATTCTTCCTTACCAATACATTCAATTACTCCAAATAGAAATTTCTCAGTTATATAATGACATTTATAAAACTTGAAATTAAGATAGCCTTTTACTTAAAATTCTGAAGTCAAATTGCCTCTGATTTATTTTTCAAAACAGTTATTATTTGACTTTCATCACTATACAAAATTAACAGCAAATAACCATAAACATTTTGTCCTAATATGCACAAAACCATTTAATGTGAAGTTGTTAGAAATAAGGACAAAGCTATTATTTAAAATACCTACACATAAGGAAACTGTCTAAGCATAAAAAAAATTTAAACAGCCAACTTACCCGGCGCAGGAATGAGTTCCGGAACAACAGCTTGATAATCCCTTCCAACCCGAATCTTCTCTTCTGAAAGAATAGAATACTCTCTCTACAATTCTATCTTGAAAAAGTACAGAAAATAGGGGTACCATAAACTTCAAAAAATTCAAATTCTACTCTTATAGTTATAAAACAATAATCTATAGCTCTATAAGAATTCCTAAACACTCAAAAACTGTTTTTGCACAGAGAGTACAGATTTTAAATAAAATATTTATCATTCTGACTGAAGCCAAATACGCAGTACAAACAGAAAACCAAATCATATACTGTTATGTGTCTTCATCTCAAATATCAAAACCACTGCGGATTTTTCATTCAAAATTCCTCAATAACTGCCAAATGGCACGTAAATAACATAACATGCGCCAACAAGAGAGTACAAGATCTCAGAGTCTGAAACATTTAAAATTAAGTACGAACCAGCCTCCTCTTCGCTGCTGGAATCGGATGCATGACCATTTGGGCTCGGTCCACGAGATCTTCTTCCGTTTCTAACGGTTTCTGAATTTCTATCGGCTAATACCATCTTAGCAGAATCACCTTTTACTAGTTTAATTCAAACTAAACAATTAGAAAATCTTAAATATTATTCTAACCGCAACAGCTACACAGACAGCAATTTGCCCTGATGCTCAATTGCACTACACGATCGTAGCACCGTAGAGCGTACACCACATAAGGTTTAGAACTAACCCGACATTTACGAAACTAAAAAGCTGATTGGTTGTTTCCAATTGACACATCTGTCACTCCTACAAACTTACTGAAGAAAGTCTGTATCTTTTGTCAATGAGAATATATACATTATTATTAAAAGTAGTTCTTAAAAATTTGCTTTATTATTTAAACATTTTGTTTTAATGTTTAATACGTTCTTTCAATGAAATCGACTTTCTGAAAATATGATAACAATTAAATTAATATGTATTGGTGGATTTACTCGGGAAACTTAATTTCAGACAAAATTCTTTTGAATAATTCGTTTTGAAAATCAAACTAAACGTCTCCTTGAATGTTTCGTGAACAGACCCAGAGCTCAGCCTCTGGTTCGGCTGAAAAAGCTATGACGTCAAAATATACGGTTTACAGAAATGTCATTGAAGTAAGAGCCACAGAGTTACCAAGAAAAGTCACTTCAAATAGTCAGACATTAGCTAAAACTATTTCTATGCATTATAAATCTATTATTAACACTTTCGTTTCTCTTAAAATGAAATAAATTTAATTGTTTATTCAAATAAAACGAGGAAAATCGTTAACTTTGTGTTGAACTGCTGGTTCACGTACACAAACAGAGATGGCGATGTGATCGCCGATATCGAAACAGCCGCCTAACAGAGAGTAAAGGATAGAAACCACTAGGAGTTTCCAAATGTCAATTGTCATTTGTTTCGTGATGTCACCTGAATAAGTCAGCTGACTTCAGCAGGACTGTACGGAGGATTGAGCTGCTGAAGAGGTTTCGTTCTATAGTTTATCAAAATGTCTGGAAAAGAGAGACTTGCGATTTTCCCTTCTAGAGGGTATGTTACTTTTCCTTTAAAACCTAGAACGTTAATTGGACGTTGTTAATTTTTTTTAGTATCTGACATAAAACTCAAGTAGGGCAAGTGTGAAGAATCCTTTTTATTACATTGGAATCAAGAAGTTTTGGACTATTTATTTCTATTATAGAAACTCAGATTTTCTCTAATACATCATTTCATTAATGTAACACAATTTGATTGTTTCTTAAACTATTTTTAATTTTTCCATTACCAATGTTCATTGCAGTGCACAGATGCTGATGAAAGCTAGATTAAAAGGAGCTCAAAAAGGTCACAGTTTGCTGAAAAAGAAAGCAGATGCCCTTCAAATGAGATTCCGGACAATTCTGGGGAAAATAATTGAGGTATGTCTATTTTTTTGAGTGAAAGTACATTTAAATGTGTCTTTATACGTTCAAAAATGAAGCAACTTGTGTGAAGATTATTAAGAAAGGAAAAAAAGGCATATTTTATCTTATACTTTTTTTTTGTCAAGCATCAGGTATTGAATAATGGAACCGTGTTCCATTATGCTTCCATAATTTTTAGTGAATAGTAAAATAAGTATTGTGTAGATAGCAACACTGCTGTTTTGTGCAGAACTATTAATGATTGTTTCCTTCTGAGGTTATTTGTGCTAACTTGTTGGTACTTTATATTTTTTATTTATTTTTCTTATAATTTATCGTCAAGATCACAGTTATGTGGAAAGTAGACACTACCTGACAAACTTATCTTTGTTGATTTATTACCTTTATTATCTACTATTACTAAGAGTTTGTTCTGGCATTATTTCACTTCTTCTACACCAATCAAATTTTTATTTACACTTAGTTGTCTGATGCCCTATTTACAACAGCTTGTGTAAAATTCTCTTTGAACAGTTAACATTCTCTAATTCTCCTTTAACCAGTTGACTGCCACAATCATTTTGGCGTATATTGTGCCTGGGTCTACAAGTGATTTTTTGAGTAAGTGAATGGAGACTTCTTGATAAGTTATTTGGTATTTATTGCACCTTTTTTTCTATTTCATATTCATGGATTCCAGTAATAAAAATATGTCACGTATATATATGTGTGTGACTGAAATGTCTTCACATCATGGCCCTGTCAATGAGATATGTCTTGACACTTCATTTTTATATAATGTGTGCATGTCTTAACAACAAATGTTGACCAGAACACCAAATGATACAAATGTGTGTATTCTGTTATGCTGATTTGAAGGAAATGGAAGAAAGAGCAATTTCAAAGGAAAGAAGGGAAACAAATTAAAACCTATTGTCTGCATTGCTTACATGTGTTAAAAGTTATGGAAAACACCACAAAAGGTAGAAAAGCAGGAACATGTGTGTTTGTTTTTTGTGTTTAATTGTTACTTTATACATTTTGATATTCTACAATTCATTTTAACTATTTTATGCATTTCATATTGTTTTTTCTTTCATACGATCTAAAATACGCCATAAGATGTATAACCCCACAATAGTTGATTTTTTTCTTTGTGCTGTGATTATGTAATATTTTACTGAGGTATACACAAAGGTGTTTCTGTGCTATGTAAAATTGCATTTAAAGCCAGTAGGCAGTGACTGATGAAGTCATATCTACATTGATTATCATCATTTGTATGTGTCTAATTTAGGCAACAAGAAATTATATAAGTGTCAGTCACATATGGCTAATGCTGCAGTCAATGTGTTAAATAGAAAGTATTTATTTGTTTGTTATGATAGATTGGGTGTGAACCATAGGCATCTCTTGAAGTAAAATTTAGAGAAGATTCAAAACGCGTGAGAGTCTCTCCGGAATATTAAAGCCACAGCGTTGTAGTTAACATGGTCCACACAGTTGATTAAAAATTGTTAAGTCATGTCGCAGCTCTTCATGACTGCAATAATAAACTCGCTCAATAAACCTAATAGACGACAGGCTTGGAAAAGATGGTAGCGCAGAAATAGTGCAGTCTTATTGATTCTCTTCGTTGTATATGTAAAATGCAGGCTCGGAGGGAATTCCAATATCTACCTGCTAGTTCAAAAGGGTCTTGATAATATTCCTTTCCTATGTGTTTTTGGCTTTTTAACTAATGAAGGCCAGCCTTAATATTATTAAACAAATAATTATTGTTATATTATGTTACTCAAAAACTCTATTTAGTAAAAAAGGGAAATAAAAATTAATTTCTTTTTCTACCATAGAACCTTGTTAACTTGGACCACTTTGAGCTGGACCAGTTGTGGAAAAAAAAAAGTTTAGCATAGTAAATTAAGATCTGTTTTACACACTATGCATCAGTATTCTCTGTATTACTGGAATTCACTTGCTAGTGGGTGTTTTTCCCCCTCCTTTTATATATACTGTGTATATTGTAAATACATATTACAATGTGTTGTAGGTGAAAGTGTCCAACAAAAATATTCAAAATGAATTAAATAGGTTAGGTAAGTCCATGTTCATACTGGGAGAGGTAGCTCAGTACATCAAATGATGTCACTGCAGTGCCTCTGACCGGGAGGGGCTAGGGCTCCACTCCAACAGAATCTTCACGTTCGAATTCAGCCACTCTCCGGAGATGAATTCTAAAGACCGGTTGCTCTGATTAGCAGTTTTCTGTGGTTTCTTCAATCATCACCAGGCGAAAGCCAGAGAAGAGTCCTAAAAAATGGACCCCACCCAATCTTTCCTTTCTCTTCCTTGTCTTACCCTCACACCTTACACACACACACTTCCATGCACCTCACTACCACCCATGCTGGGGGACAGGTTGGGAGCTTAGAGCCTGTCTCAGCTAGGGCGGTGCCTCGCTGGTGGGAGTTTCTTTGTTGAGGGGAAACTCTGCACTCTGACGGTATGTCAGTGCCAGATCTTGCCATCCAACACAGGAAAATCACCGCCACCTCCCAAGGAAAAAAAAAAAAATCATGCACTACACATGCGGAAGTAATGACCTCAACAGTTGACGCGCCTAGAATTGCTCACGGCCAACCAACCAATCCATGTTCATTTTCTATCATTTATCCGTCATTCTTTGTTTAACTGGAATTGACCCTGGCCACATTTGATCCTGCTTAATGAGGTTCTACTGTACTTGAAGATATTGAGGAGGTGTATCCTCCTCCCTTCCCCCTGGCAGCGGTGTGAACACAAGTCAGATTGTGGATTTTGCCTTGTTCTCAGACAAAGACTCTAATGGGCGAAGTCATGAAGGAGGCAGCGTTTTCCCTGGCGGAAGCCAAATTTGCCACTGGAGATTTCAACCAAGTGGTTTTGCAAAACGTTACCAAAGCACAAATTAAAGTTCGAACCAAGAAGGATAATGTTGCAGGTACGTACATCTGATTTTCTAGGAGTGGAACTAAAGTTCATAACAGTGATGTAAAAAAAATTACACAAATTAGTGATGAAAAATTGTTTTTAATTTATTATTATGTATTTGACACATAATTCATCATGCACCTTGCATGTCAAGTCGAGTGGTATTTAATACATGACAAATATAGTAATATAATTACGAAAGCAATTAATTTAATTCATTAGACTTGGCACACCAATTTTACAAGTGACAATGAATATAGACTAAAATAAAAATTAACTTTTCTCTTTTTTTCATTTATTTTGAAATGAGCATGAAGCCTGGTTTGGGTTCATCCTTTTTGACCATCAGTAATTTCTGGGAAATCAAATATGTATATATGAATGCATGTATGTATATTTGGTAATTGTTATACAGTGTGAAACATTCTAAAAAGGAAGAAAGAATGCGTTTTTTTTTTGTTGAAAGGATGTAAAATTGTCTTCTTTAAATACATTCTTTCTTATTAAACTTGACTTGTATTATTTTCTAAGTAGTCTGGCAGTTATTTACTCTATCAGGTTATGGTTGTAATGTTTGATATCCAGCTTCCAGCCCTTCCAATAGGAAGTCAAAAAATTAAACTAAATTATTTAAGTGTTAATATTATTTTGTAATTTTTTGCCAGTATCATATGTCTTTATTTTACTCATTGCATTGTATTTGTTTCTGTTTATGATTTTCATCAACACTTACAAAAATGTTGTTCAACATTTGAGTTACGAGACTAATATTGGAGTAATTAACAAGTATATGTATGCTGGTTTCAGTTCTAAGCATTCACTTTTTTTGATCTTTCAAAAATCATACAGGATGGCCACTTTTTGGAGAACTGGGAAAAATTAGAGGATTTCATGGCTCTGGAAAAGTTAGGGAAAGTTTTGGAAATGATTGTAAAACATTATTATTCTTAAAAAAATAGTATGGCAGTATTTTTTGCTCAATTTCTATTTATTGAGTTTTTTTAGTTGTATTTTATCTCGGCAAAATCAGAGAACTGACAAGTATCTTTCAGACTTGTTTTGATATTTTCTTCAAGTACTGTGAGATACTGTACAAATCGTATCAGTGACAAAAAATTTTTTAAAGGAAGAAAGGAAGAAGAAGAAGAAGGAAAAAAAAAATCTGTGGACAACCAGAAAAGTTAGGGAATTTTGTTGAGGGAATGAGTGGCCACCTTGTCATATTTAGAAAGATTCCTAAGATTTTCATGTATAGGTATTTCAAATGCACCCCACAAGATTGCAGTAAGCAAGCAGTATTCTTTTGGTGCCTCTAGGAGTTACACTGCCTGTGTTTGAGAGTTATCAGGATGGAACGGACACGTACGAGTTGGCTGGTCTGGCTCGTGGTGGTCAGCAACTGGCCAAACTCAAGAAGAACTACCAGAGTGCTATCAAGTTGCTCGTGGAACTAGCCTCTCTGCAGACCTCGTTTGTCACTCTGGATGATGTCATTAAACTCACAAACAGGCGTGTCAATGCGATTGAACATGGTGAGTTTTTGCTGTATTTTCTCAAATATAGGTCCCCTTTTCTTTCTTTAAAATAATTGACTACAAAAGTGGAAAGAAGGCATTCTCTTGAAATGAAGCAAATTAATTTTTCAAAACTTGTCTTTTATTTTCAAACAATGTTTCAATTGGTTAGATATTCTGAATCTTCTTCTGACGCACACGGATCTATATATAGCATGAGACTCTAGAATTGAGGAATTGCTATGACCATGAAGAGAGGTTCAGAGGGGATTAAGAAAACTTGTTTTTGAAATTTTCTGCAAAACAGTTGGAGGGGCCTATATTTGATAAAATACAGTATGTTTGTCGAGACAAGACAATATAAATTGTTTACCATTCTGTTTTCAAGTTTTAAGAAACTGTTGTGGCACACGTTCAAGAATAAGAACAAAGTTTTTGAAACTTATCTCACATGAGACTATTTGTATCATGACCTAATAATTTGACAATTCTTACAATTTCAGTGATCATTCCTCGTATTGAGCGTACACTGGCATATATTATTTCTGAATTGGATGAACTTGAACGAGAAGAGTTTTACCGGTAAGTGGAATTTGTAAAGTTTGTTATTGTTACAAAGATAACACTTAATATCAGTGTTAGTAGGCTGTCAAATGCCTGAAATAGAATGGAAATCATATATATTTCAAAAATTCAAATTTTGTACACAAGTTTAATAAAAAATGCTCTACAATTGGTCGCACCAAATTGTGCATTACGGTACTACGAATTTTTCAGTCACAGGCTCCAAAACACAAAGAATGAAACTATCCATGTACATTTTAAGTTCTAATGCTTGTGAAAACTATACTTTCTTAGTGTATAGGTTATTTCTCTTATTTCCTAAGTGTCACAATATAATTATGATTAATTTTTATACCTTAGTTAGTATTGCAAGCAAATAGCAACCCTCTGCATGGTTGAATCACATTCTACAAGTGCAGAAGAGGCGCACACAATCGAAGGATTTATTTTTGAATTAATTTATTTTTATTTGTAATGAACTGACTGATTATAACTGATAAGGTTCATATAGTAGTAGGTTACACTTGGGTAATTGTAATAAATTGAATAAATAATACACAAACACAAGTTCACAAAAATAAAAAAAATTTGTTGAAGGGGTCATGAATATACAAAGATTACATAAGGAAATGAAAATACATGGCTATAATTATAAATTTATTTCTTTTTAAAGCCAGGAGACTACTTAATAAAGAAAGAATGACTTTCTTGGTCCTCACTTTTTCAGCAATATAAGTAATATATTTGGAAGTGTTTTCAGAAGAAATTGTTTTGCACTTTAACCACATCCTAATTTTTACTTTTAAGTGCAGGATATCTCAACCAAAAAATTATTTGTCATGAACATCAAATTACTTTATATAATAATTATCTTTAAATAAGTCTGTAACTTTCGTTTTGCTGAATAATGAATTTTTTTTTGCTAAATGAACAAGAAAAGACAAACTTAAAAAAATTTAGATTTTATAATTAAAACTTTTAATCGAAACTGGGAGAAACTAAGCAGTGCTATTAAATGTCCAATAGTCATAATGAGCAGGATAAATCTATTTAATAATGAAAGGTAATGCGCACATGTTTATCTCACCTAGACTTAAAAACTATTCGACTGATTTTGCTGAAATTATCACACTTTTAGTTTCGGGAGTGTTTAAAGAGTGGTTTGAGTTAAATAGGATGTGAGGGGGCATTGTTGATGGTAATTTGTGTTATAGTTACTCTAGCGCCCCTGAGCAGAAGATCTAGGTAACCCCAGCACCTTCAAGTATTAAGTGTCTGTGGCTACGTATTCTGTCCCTGCAATTTTGAAATTTCATCTGGAATTATTTTGGAAAAGTAATCAAATTTCTTGAACACAGTGTCATAGCGAATGCATGCCCAAACCTTTTAATGTTTGAATGTTTTAATAATAGGATATTTGACAACCATGTCCAAACCAGGACATAAAACAAATGTATACTCGTGAGAAAGTCTTTCATCTATTAGAATTTTTTCAGACTGTAGCGTAAAATGTGATTAACAGTTACGTGACCAGTAGAGTGTAAAGAAGACATTGCAATAATGAAGCATATCTGAGTCTACTAGTAGAACTAAATTTGGAAAGAGGGTCTTGGCGTAATGGCTAGAACATGTCTTGGGCCCAAGGTTTGATTCCTGGCCAAACCGAGTAGATTTTGTAATGGAAAAGCGATTTGTTGTCTCAGTAGTGTAATATGAAAAATTAATGCAAAATGACAATACGGGTAAAGGAGCCAAATTTTTACCGTATATGACATGTGAAAATTGCATAAGTTTAGTAGTTGTAGATAAAATCGTGCTTAACTTGTATTTCCCATGGGGAAAAAACAAACAAAGAAACAAACAAACAAACACCGGCATATCGTAAACTTCAATGAAATAGCATCACTGGAATTTCTAAAGCTGAGTCTGCCAACAGCGTCACAATCCTTCAGAGGGATCTCAGCTGAGAGTCATACTGACTTCATGGCACTCAGTGTTAAGTATGTAATTAAATTTTGTTTGCTTCTCTGCTTGTGGACAGGTTGAAGAAAATCCAAGACAAAAAGCGAATAGCTCGTAAGAAAGCGGAAGCTAAAGATGCAGAATTGAAGAAAGCAGCTCTAGAAACTGGCATGGACATTCCCGTGGTTAATAACATGCTTGATGAAGGTGACGAAGACTTGTTGTTTTAATCTGTTGTACAGTTACTTCCTCATGAATGTATATACATTAGTTTCATCAGAACGATTGTAGAGAACCTAAAGGGACATGGTGTTCTGCTGTAATATAAACAATGTGCAATTGTTGATATGTTTTTCTTCTTGCAATGTCTCAAACATTCCACCGAGTTGCTTTCATTGTGAGCAATGAGATTTATAACTGAAATATTTGAATGCAACACAGGTAATGGAAATTTTTTGTGTAATTTGAGAAACAAGTCATTAAATGTTCCCTAACTGTAGATAAATTTTGTCTCTGGTGGATGTAACTTCCATGTTTAGAGGTTATTGGTGTATAGCTCTATTGTACTCGTGCAATATGTGTACAGTGTACTATTGTAAGATGTAAATGATGTAATGTAATGTTGAACATGTGTGTAATTGCTCATGATCAGAAATAAATCTTTAATCCACTTTATGATGGATATTAGTAAACCAAAAAAGCTGTACCTGACACTGGAGTTGTAGCACCGTTTGCAAAACATCTACAAAATATGGTTTTATTCACACGGGTTGACATCAATTGTTATTGATACTAAATTACATGATGGACCAACAAGAAAATTAATGTCATATTTAAAACTTATTTTTGTGATATGTACATTTTGTGAAAGATGCCAGTGTCTTGACATTTTTTCTTCAAAACATTATAAACTATTAGACAAAGAGAGGAGGTGAGGACAGCATGTGCTTTTGACAAAACCACAGCCAGATCAGAATTTTATAAATATAATTTAGTACTCAAATTACAGTTTGCACTCAATTCAAGTAATACACTTGATTATCATTAGGGGCAGACTTTCGTGTACCTTTTATATCATTTACATAACAATAAGCTGCGACAACACGTTCATAAGAGAATGAACATTAATTTTTGGAAATAACTTTGTTACGTGTATTAAAGCTTTCCTATAGTGGCCGATATACGATATAGGTCATTGTTACACCTACTGCAATATAAAATGAATCCTTTTAATTAATTTTTGCTAACATCTTTTCAACGGGACTCCTAGACTCAGAACTGTGCTTTGCACTGTTAAAATGATTCATTTTGTAAGACAGGTGTAACAATGACCGAATGTCATTGGCCACTTCAGAAAAATCGAAGTATAAACTATGTTTCACGTATGTGAGAAAAAACTAGTCTGCTGTTCCGTGTACTTCGGCATCCGAAGAGGCGCACTTGATTTACCAGTACCTCCCCACGATTCCTTCGCTGCGATTGGCTGAATGTGTGATGACGCAATTATTCGTGCCACACCCTGCAAATGCATCATCTGTGCCTCAAGATGTCATTTAATGAACGAATTCTTGAAACGTAAAAGGACGTTTATAATTGCTGGAATCAAACAAGTTCTTTATGTATTAATTATATATTTCTTCGTTCAATGTATCATTAATATCAATTTAATTTCTGGAAGTGTCATGCCAATGTATACTAATTAATATTGTTTAAGTATTTTGAGGTTTGAAAAGTGTTGAGTTCATCTGACTCAAAATATTTATCGTAATTTGCCGTGTATTACTCGATAAGAATCCCTCATTTTCTGCCTTGTCGCAGAAAAATTTGTGCAAAAATCGTGCAACAATTGGTGTGATTTCAAATATACCGCTCTGGTTTGTAACTTTTGTGAGGTTGGTGGTCCTCCAAGCGATGCAATGGGAAAACCTTACTTTCACCGGCCTACGAACACAGTTCCCCCACCATCAATCTAGCCTAACGACGTCACGGCTCGGTGTTTGCTATTGGCCAACCAAGTCTAGCATCATTCTTGACCTGCGACTCGTCCGTAAGACAAGTTTTTGTAAGGACTTGTATTGTTGTAGTACGGACCTGCTGTAGATTGCACAGAAATCATTACCCCGTTTTGACCGCGAAGTTTCACGCCCCTGGTTTCTAGATGCAATGTTGTTATTGTCATGGAGTGTTGAAAAACCCCGTCCAAAATATTCAGGTCTCTATGGACAGGATGCACGCTGAGGAAGCACGAACAAAACAGTGCCAATCGCCGCCGTGTGTGATTGTCTTTGCCATGGTGGCAATATTTCCGCATTGGTCTTGGCCAGAACTTCCTGACAATTGCATTTAATTTCTTTCATCCGAATGAGGGCATCTCCATCCTAATGTTGACGAGTTCCTTGCGAAATTTTGTGCTGTTTACTCCTAGGATAATTGGGTGGTGTTTATGCAATATGTCTGCTTCGGTGTTTGACATTTCAGTATACGCGTTATAAAGAAACAAGTTGTTTTGAGTGGAAAACAGGGGGAATGTAGATTTCCGAAGATTATTGAATGGTTGGCTATTCTGCGAAGTTAGGTGCCATTTCCGAGCATCAACTGTGCTGAAGTTGAAGATACGGTGTCAATTGAAATTTACTTTCCTTGCGTGCACACAACCGATATTTCATTGCATGCTAGAATAAGCACTAAAAATATTATTTGGCATGGCCATGTCGAATTTATATTCGAAAATCGCTCCAAAGCCAATTAAGAGGTCACAGGATGCTATTCCTGTGTCTCAAACAAATGCATGGGTGAATAGAGAGAGCTTGAGTAATAGTGGCCTGGCAACATCTCCTAGCATCTCCCAGCAGGAGACCGTGCAGATAACACAGCCCGCAAGTGTTCCCACATCTCCAGTTGCTTCACCGAGTGGTAACTCAGCTTTCAACACATCATTTAGTTTGGTATGCTCCAAAGCTACCACTGGAGATCCAAATTGGCAGGCTCAAAGAACCACGGTTTGTGAACGAAATGCTGCTATGTTCAATAATGAGTTCATGTCAGACATACACTTTGTTGTTGGAAGTCCAGGTCATACTCAAACAGTTCCAGCTCACAAGTATGTCCTGGCAACAGGAAGTTCTGTGTTTTTTGCCATGTTTTATGGAGGATTAGCTGAAGATAAGGCAGAAATAGAAGTACCTGATGTGGAGCCTCCTGCTTTTCTTACGTTGTTAAGATATCTCTATTGTGATGAAATTCAACTGGAAGCTGATACAGTGTTGGCCACTTTGTATGTTGCCAAGAAGTACATTGTTCCCCATCTTGCTCGAGCATGTGTTAATTACTTGGAAACCAGTTTGACTGCCAAAAATGCCTGCCTCCTTTTAAGCCAGTCACGGCTGTTTGAAGAGCCCGAGTTGATGCAGAGATGCTGGGAGGTTATTGATGCTCAAGCAGAAATGGCCCTTCAATCTGATGGCTTTCCTGATATAGACATTCACACTCTTGAATCGGTGCTTGCTCGTGAGACGTTGAACTGTAAAGAGATGCATCTGTTTGATGCTGCTATGTTTTGGGCATCAGCGGAATGTTTACGTCGAGAACTTGAGCCAACTCCACAAAATCAGCGGATCGTTCTTGGAAACGCATTGTACTTGGTGCGCATTCCTACTATGAACTTAGAAGAATTCGCTAACGGAGCCGCGCAAAACGGTATTTTGACATTACAAGAAACTATAGACATTTTCCTACATTTTACTGCTTCAAGAAAACCAATTCTCAGTTTCCCAACCAAACCTCGGGCTGGCCTTCAACCGCAAGTGTGCCACCGGTTTCAGTCCTGTGCATATAGGAGCAACCAGTGGCGATACCGAGGAAGGTGTGACAGTATTCAGTTCAGTGTTGACAAAAGAATTTTTGTTGTGGGCTTTGGGCTGTACGGATCATCAAGTGGTGCAGCTGACTATAATGTGAAAATTGAACTAAAGCGTTGTGGGCGTATAATGGCAGAAAATGACACCAAGTTCTTCTCAGATGGTTCGAGCAACACGTTTCATGTTTATTTTAAGCATCCTATTCAGATTGAACCTGAATCTTTTTACACAGCATCAGCAATTCTAGATGGAGGGGAGTTGAGTTATTTTGGCCAGGAGGGGATGAGCGAAGTGTGTGTTGGGTGTGTCGCGTTCCAGTTCCAGTGCTCATCTGAGAGTACAAACGGAACAGGCGTCCAGGGAGGACAAATCCCCGAGTTGATTTTTTATGGTCCAACCATACCTTCATATGAACGTTAGGGTTTTGTAAATCTTATTCTAACTCCCAATAATTGAGGCGATAGCTAAAAGAAGGGCCTGTGTGTTTTGAGAATTTTGAGAAACAAAATATATGATGATTTTGATCTACATATTCTACTATCTGGTCTTTTAAAATGCTTATTTGGTGTAATTTAAAAATATAATTAGTTTTTAAGTATATTTCATTGAGAATGCGATTATATTCTTCTTAATTTAAAACATATGTTCCAAAGAAAAGAAAATTACTTATAAGCTGTTCTTCTGGTGAACTTCATAAATATTATTGAAATGGTCTATATCAAAAAGATTATTCAGTTGTACTTGTTTATTATTTTCAAGTGCTGATGCAATTTATTATTGACACTTGCTCCTCTAACCGATTGAAAGAAAATAAAATAATGAAAATTGTATGGCTTCAGGTTAAAGTAACCAGAATATATTTCTGCATTATCCAGAAGAAGGTGTATAATCTCTAAAGCCCCTCTTCAAGCTACTGCCTCGATTTTAATATCTTGAAAGTAAACAAACTGTTAGACAGGTTCTCCTTAGGTAATATATATTAAAACTACGAAAGCCGCAGTTGATTTTTATTAACATGTTTTTTCTTCTCGCATTCTCATCCAAAGGTTTGATGGCCAGGTTAACGTTTGATTCATTCCTAAGGATGTTAAAATTTTGTGGGTCTTGTTCTGACTCCCAATAATTGTTTTAATATTTCTCAAGAAAAAAAGAATTGTCACTTTTCTGGAATACTATTGTAATTTAAAAAACCCTTTTTTTTTTTTTTATTTAGTTAGAAGTTATATCTCAAAATTCTTTAGAACTCTTAGTTTTTGAATTTATTGAAATGGTGTTTCTAAAACTGAAGTTTTGTGGAATGTGATTTTAAAAAAATAAATATTGATCACCATCCATGAAATAGGAATGTATCTGATACTAAGTGGCATTTGATATAATTTAAGAGGTAAAGACTTATTCCATTAAAAACAAAAATTCTGTGGCCCGATCACCCTCAAAATATCAATTTTTGCTTTTTTGTGTTCCAACAGTATTCTGGGAAAGCGACCAATTGTTAGAGAGGTTTTCTTTAGAAAACATCTATTGAAACTATAAAAGGTCCAGTTCATTTACGTGAGTACGTTTTATTTCTCTTGTTCCCATGTAAAGGTTGGTTGATCAGATTAATTTTTAGAAAATTAATTATGAATATCTCCATCCAAGAAATCACTTTATTTTTGAAGAAAAGATAAGATCCATATATTTTGTGAATTTTTTCCCGTTTTTTATTGGCCAGTAATTTGTGGCTTGTTTATAGCCACATTTGTGCCTGTGAATAACAACAAAACTTTGACTCGCAAAGCTTGTCATGCTTTCTCCTTGATGGATTGTTCTTTGAAGAAAAGGGGGAAAGCTCTTGTATATTAATGCCTTTTGTAGTGAGGCATATAAAGGCATTCTAGTCGGCTATAAATCTCATTAAAATGATATTTGTACTAAAGTTATTTTTTTATGTACTGCTTTAATTGTTTAGTTAATTTGAATTTGATAATGCTGTGAAGTATCAAGATGTACATCTCATGCGCTCCATCTTATTCTCACCTACATTGTAACTAGCATTAATAATAAACATCTCATTGTGTATTTGTCATTGCTTTTCATTTTCAGGTACACTGATACGATAATGATACAATAATGTTTGTCCTGAACAAATTATATGCTTTTCCAAATAGTTTTCAGTTATTTACTGTATTTTAATGTTTTCTTTCTCCTGAAAAATGTTTTTTTGTAATCAGACAATAACGTATGTAATTAATCACAATATTTAAATAAAGAATTATTTGTAAAATAGTAACAACTGTGGGCAAGTAAAAGCTGTCATTCTCCATTTCTTCCATTTAAATTTTATCATTTTTGTAGGAATAATAAAATTGTACTTACAGCATTGAATAATATCTAATTCTGAAGTTGGGATTAATGAAAGTGTAACAGAAAGATCAAAAGTTAGAATGTAGTAATCTTGCAAATCTGAACTTCAGTAATCTGAGAGGTAACCAGTGGCATAGTGTCGGTATCAGCTGCCAAGGCAATATTTCACCACCCTCATATTTAGGTATTTCAATTTAAAAGACTAAAATGTCCCAGCTTGAACAACGTAGAAGTTAGACAAACTTACAATTACATAATAAAAATATTTAATACATTGTCAAATGTATATGTACAAAAACAATACAATTTTCAATAATATTAGTCGTAAACAATCCAAGCACAAAATAAGTATGAAATCTCTACAAGTCAGTACAGATGATGTAGCCAGTTACTACAACAAGCAAGATGTTGGTATTGTACATTCTTTTAAAGAAGTCATCACAGAATAAGTAATGAAAAATTCTGTGCTCATTTCAATTGGTCTGAATTATAGATGTGACAAAAATATGAAATCAAATGGTTCAAATTTTTACAAATTATTGTTATTATTATTATTGTAGCTGTTGTGAAATTTTGCCCCCTGGGGTGGGCCATCCCTGCTGCGCCCCCTATGCTAAGCCACTGGAGGCTACTCGATCTGGAGCTGAAATTCGTTATCGTTTTTGCTTTCTTCATGGAAGGGAGCAACAAGGACAATTGATAGGTATTAAAAAATACTGCTGTGTATGTTTTTGAAAATTACAATAAATTATTAAGTGCAGTGCAGTGAAACATTGGTTCGGCAAATATTTTGTTATCGAAGAGGAGGAAATTCGTTTGTGGAAACCCAATTGCACCTATGTTTCGTAAACACTATTGTCCACTATTGCTTTGACCAGTTTCTCCTGCGTTATTGTTGTTTGTGTCTATAACTGCAATAACTACTAGTTTGTGTATTAAGGTGTAACAACAAAATAATTCCGCTTGATCTGAAAGGGGTCCAATCCCAGGTATTTCAGGTCAGTGGGACTCTCCTGGAGGAAGTTACAAAAGGGTTTCCTTCCGCTGTTAAAATTGGAAAGACATTTAGTTAATAAAGCATTGAATATAAGTGAGTTAGGGGAATTACTATAAACACATAGAGGTTAAAGGGATGTGGAAGAATAAGATAAGAATACAGGAACATTATATTTTGTAAATCACAAAATGTAAGTGCTTTTAGACAAAAAAATATTGAACTAAATAAACTGTGGGAATATTGACTTGCAAGTGTGCTCTTTCCTGATACAAGAATAAAATGGATTAAGAATAGTAAAGAGTTTTTCAGTTTAAGTAGATTGGGGGGCAAATTTAGGAATGCCCTCCTTCCTGGAGAATTTTTGAACTAAATAAATTTGACTTTCTTTCTTAATGCTTGTGTAGTTTAGAGAAAGTATTGTAATGCTTCTGGAAACTAATGGTGTTACAGAAAGGCACAGACTTTCTCGTACTAGTTAGTTTCCTCCTTTAGACTAGGCTATCTTTTCGGATTTGTCCCGACCTCTTCTCAGCTTCTATCTATTGGCGCCTAAAGGGCATGTTTTCAATTTGTTGGTCCCTTTCGGTAAAATTGTAATATGACTTTAAGAATATTATAGAAGAGTAAAAAAGCTGGTCCTACATGCAAATTTCAGTTGAAAAAAAATTGAGCCGTTTTTTAGAAAATGATGTTTGAGCATTTCTGAAAATTAGTGTATTGAGGCTCCTTTTCACAGGAAACAGTTTTCGAGAAACTTCATTGGAGGTCATCTGAACCACTTCCACTGTCAAGTGCAATAATGTATACAAATTTTATTTATTTACACGAAAAACATTTATAAAGGGTGTGTGACGTGCTATGGGGTGAAGTTAAATTGAAGTTACATTTATGTCCAGAAGCAAAACAAGGGGTCATCTCAGCATTTGTTCAAGGGTCAGGGAAACTGGACGAAAACACGAACGAGATGGGGATCGTTGACCCAGAAGCTGAAGTACAATACTTGTTACAGGTACTTTCCTTTTGGATGTTCGGTATTGTCTCTAATTGTATAAAAACAGGCATCAGAAAAGATTTTACTTGGGGACTTAAACTTTTGCATCAAATTTAATCGTTTAATGTCAACTGGCAAGGAGTTGTAAAACAATGTACATGTATTGTTTGTGATTTTTTTGTAATGAGCTGTTGATACTGTCACTTGATGAATATGATTACTATGTCAAGTGTTGTAGTTATAAACATCAGTGTTTGCTGAAAATATATTCACGGCCTTGAGTAAGTCATTTTTGACAAATCCACTGATTCATATGAGAAGAGACAAGGTAATGATAAAATACCTAAATAAATAAAGAGAGGCTTACAAGGATCATGTGGGTGGGATTTGCTCATTATTCGTACAATTCTTTTTTGTAATCTAAAAGTCTGGGAGCTATAAGATGTATTTCCCCAGAATATTATGCCATATCTCAAATGGTTTGGAAGGTGACTGAATTTGAAAGAATTTTCAAAGCATAGCAAACAGAGTTTAATTTAGTGTTCAATTCATTTAAATGCACGTTCCATTTAAGGTTTTACTGAATTGAAAGCCCTAAAAATTTTGTTAACTTAACATCAGATAATGGAGTGCAGAGCTGTTTATTTGAAAAGGAAAACTGTATTGAAACCGTTTCCTTTTCATCTACTATTGATTTGTTATTACGGAAGCAATTTCAAAAATCTGATATTGTACTAATTACGGTTTCGTATGGCAACAGCCAAATATTAATTTTTAAATTTACTGTATATTTCAAGGATTTTACTGGAAGAAACTTTGGAAACAAACATTGTTTCAACATTTTTTTGGGAAATGTAATGTTACATTTTTTGGTTTTAGTCTCTTCGTGAGATTAAATTACCATAATTCTTGAAAGGTGTTGCTTGAAGACAACTTTTACCAGATTGCTTATCTCTTTGTCATTTACCCTTACAACAAAATTCTCTATAAAGTTTCGAGATGTTATTTTTATAATATTCCTCTTCACAATCATCTTTTCTTTTTCCCGCTCGTCTGTTGTTCCTTTACGTTGATGAGAAAGCAGTATTAATAAGATATAGTTTTAATATTTATAACATGTTTTACAATAACTTTCATTTAAATTACTACAAGAAAAACAGGTATCAAATACTTGTACATAAATAAGGCATGTTGAATAATCAACAACGTAATACTCTGTTGTTTACATGAAGGCACAATGGATATAATTTATAAGTATAGTCTTTGGATCAAATTTGTACAATTATGGCACAATACTTAATCATCACAACTCCCTACATACATGCTTTTTCTTCTGAAGGTTCATAATAAACAAGTCTTCGCATTTGATTTGGATATTTAAGACAACACTTAGGTTTTTTTAAATTTTAATATTTAAGTTGCAATTTTGGTAAGTTAGTAAACGTTGAGCCAAAGATGCTCTTTCTTTAGATTTTATATGTCAATATTATGATGATTAACTGTATTGATTTTGAGTTATTGACTTTTATGAGTAAAATGAAAAACGATGAGCTGGCCGAAAAATGAAAATAAATGAGATTTCAATATGTTGAAAAATAATTTTTTCAAGACATTTCAGTTGTAGATTAGATGTATGTAAGCCTCACATGTGCTACAACAAATCAAACAGTAATTTGGAACAGAAATGAACAATTTTTGTGTAAGAAGTTAGTTTTAGTGATACCGGTTTATATTTGATTCAGGGTTGGTGCGTTGTTTTCCATAAGAGAAATTTTGTTATTTTCACTCTGGGCTGTTTTCATTCTAAATTACGTTAGATTTGTAGTAGCACCGATGAGATCTGTAATGTACAGAGGAAAGTCTACCACATTCTGACTCGCTGAATAGTTATATAAAAAAATGAATAAGATGAAAACTTTATTTGAGTTTCAGTCGAAAGATGAAAATACACGCACGGGTTGAAACGTCTGTAGTGGTTGACGGCGTCCCGTCTGACAGTTTATTGGCCAGTTGCTTGATGACAATCGTTCGGTGTGATGTGTGGCTCGGCGTCGGCTCTCTTCACCAAACATTTGGTTCCGCTCGCGATCCGTCCTGACGGGTCAGTCCCGGACGGGACGGCAACATCTAGCATGTCCCAGCAGGAGACCGTGCAGATAACACAGCCCGCAAGTGTTCCCACATCTCCAGTTGCTTCACCGAGTGGTAACTCAGCTTTCAACACATCATTTAGTTTGGTATGCTCCAAAGCTACCACTGGAGATCCAAATTGGCAGGCTCAAAGAACCACGGTTTGTGAACGAAATGCTGCTATGTTCAATAATGAGTTCATGTCAGACATACACTTTGTTGTTGGAAGTCCAGGTCATACTCAAACAGTTCCAGCTCACAAGTATGTCCTGGCAACAGGAAGTTCTGTGTTTTTTGCCATGTTTTATGGAGGATTAGCTGAAGATAAGGCAGAAATAGAAGTACCTGATGTGGAGCCTCCTGCTTTTCTTACGTTGTTAAGATATCTCTATTGTGATGAAATTCAACTGGAAGCTGATACAGTGTTGGCCACTTTGTATGTTGCCAAGAAGTACATTGTTCCCCATCTTGCTCGAGCATGTGTTAATTACTTGGAAACCAGTTTGACTGCCAAAAATGCCTGCCTCCTTTTAAGCCAGTCACGGCTGTTTGAAGAGCCCGAGTTGATGCAGAGATGCTGGGAGGTTATTGATGCTCAAGCAGAAATGGCCCTTCAATCTGATGGCTTTCCTGATATAGACATTCACACTCTTGAATCGGTGCTTGCTCGTGAGACGTTGAACTGTAAAGAGATGCATCTGTTTGATGCTGCTATGTTTTGGGCATCAGCGGAATGTTTACGTCGAGAACTTGAGCCAACTCCACAAAATCAGCGGATCGTTCTTGGAAACGCATTGTACTTGGTGCGCATTCCTACTATGAACTTAGAAGAATTCGCTAACGGAGCCGCGCAAAACGGTATTTTGACATTACAAGAAACTATAGACATTTTCCTACATTTTACTGCTTCAAGAAAACCAATTCTCAGTTTCCCAACCAAACCTCGGGCTGGCCTTCAACCGCAAGTGTGCCACCGGTTTCAGTCCTGTGCATATAGGAGCAACCAGTGGCGATACCGAGGAAGGTGTGACAGTATTCAGTTCAGTGTTGACAAAAGAATTTTTGTTGTGGGCTTTGGGCTGTACGGATCATCAAGTGGTGCAGCTGACTATAATGTGAAAATTGAACTAAAGCGTTGTGGGCGTATAATGGCAGAAAATGACACCAAGTTCTTCTCAGATGGTTCGAGCAACACGTTTCATGTTTATTTTAAGCATCCTATTCAGATTGAACCTGAATCTTTTTACACAGCATCAGCAATTCTAGATGGAGGGGAGTTGAGTTATTTTGGCCAGGAGGGGATGAGCGAAGTGTGTGTTGGGTGTGTCGCGTTCCAGTTCCAGTGCTCATCTGAGAGTACAAACGGAACAGGCGTCCAGGGAGGACAAATCCCCGAGTTGATTTTTTATGGTCCAACCATACCTTCATATGAACGTTAGGGTTTTGTAAATCTTATTCTAACTCCCAATAATTGAGGCGATAGCTAAAAGAAGGGCCTGTGTGTTTTGAGAATTTTGAGAAACAAAATATATGATGATTTTGATCTACATATTCTACTATCTGGTCTTTTAAAATGCTTATTTGGTGTAATTTAAAAATATAATTAGTTTTTAAGTATATTTCATTGAGAATGCGATTATATTCTTCTTAATTTAAAACATATGTTCCAAAGAAAAGAAAATTACTTATAAGCTGTTCTTCTGGTGAACTTCATAAATATTATTGAAATGGTCTATATCAAAAAGATTATTCAGTTGTACTTGTTTATTATTTTCAAGTGCTGATGCAATTTATTATTGACACTTGCTCCTCTAACCGATTGAAAGAAAATAAAATAATGAAAATTGTATGGCTTCAGGTTAAAGTAACCAGAATATATTTCTGCATTATCCAGAAGAAGGTGTATAATCTCTAAAGCCCCTCTTCAAGCTACTGCCTCGATTTTAATATCTTGAAAGTAAACAAACTGTTAGACAGGTTCTCCTTAGGTAATATATATTAAAACTACGAAAGCCGCAGTTGATTTTTATTAACATGTTTTTTCTTCTCGCATTCTCATCCAAAGGTTTGATGGCCAGGTTAACGTTTGATTCATTCCTAAGGATGTTAAAATTTTGTGGGTCTTGTTCTGACTCCCAATAATTGTTTTAATATTTCTCAAGAAAAAAAGAATTGTCACTTTTCTGGAATACTATTGTAATTTAAAAAACCCTTTTTTTTTTTTTTATTTAGTTAGAAGTTATATCTCAAAATTCTTTAGAACTCTTAGTTTTTGAATTTATTGAAATGGTGTTTCTAAAACTGAAGTTTTGTGGAATGTGATTTTAAAAAAATAAATATTGATCACCATCCATGAAATAGGAATGTATCTGATACTAAGTGGCATTTGATATAATTTAAGAGGTAAAGACTTATTCCATTAAAAACAAAAATTCTGTGGCCCGATCACCCTCAAAATATCAATTTTTGCTTTTTTGTGTTCCAACAGTATTCTGGGAAAGCGACCAATTGTTAGAGAGGTTTTCTTTAGAAAACATCTATTGAAACTATAAAAGGTCCAGTTCATTTACGTGAGTACGTTTTATTTCTCTTGTTCCCATGTAAAGGTTGGTTGATCAGATTAATTTTTAGAAAATTAATTATGAATATCTCCATCCAAGAAATCACTTTATTTTTGAAGAAAAGATAAGATCCATATATTTTGTGAATTTTTTCCCGTTTTTTATTGGCCAGTAATTTGTGGCTTGTTTATAGCCACATTTGTGCCTGTGAATAACAACAAAACTTTGACTCGCAAAGCTTGTCATGCTTTCTCCTTGATGGATTGTTCTTTGAAGAAAAGGGGGAAAGCTCTTGTATATTAATGCCTTTTGTAGTGAGGCATATAAAGGCATTCTAGTCGGCTATAAATCTCATTAAAATGATATTTGTACTAAAGTTATTTTTTTATGTACTGCTTTAATTGTTTAGTTAATTTGAATTTGATAATGCTGTGAAGTATCAAGATGTACATCTCATGCGCTCCATCTTATTCTCACCTACATTGTAACTAGCATTAATAATAAACATCTCATTGTGTATTTGTCATTGCTTTTCATTTTCAGGTACACTGATACGATAATGATACAATAATGTTTGTCCTGAACAAATTATATGCTTTTCCAAATAGTTTTCAGTTATTTACTGTATTTTAATGTTTTCTTTCTCCTGAAAAATGTTTTTTTGTAATCAGACAATAACGTATGTAATTAATCACAATATTTAAATAAAGAATTATTTGTAAAATAGTAACAACTGTGGGCAAGTAAAAGCTGTCATTCTCCATTTCTTCCATTTAAATTTTATCATTTTTGTAGGAATAATAAAATTGTACTTACAGCATTGAATAATATCTAATTCTGAAGTTGGGATTAATGAAAGTGTAACAGAAAGATCAAAAGTTAGAATGTAGTAATCTTGCAAATCTGAACTTCAGTAATCTGAGAGGTAACCAGTGGCATAGTGTCGGTATCAGCTGCCAAGGCAATATTTCACCACCCTCATATTTAGGTATTTCAATTTAAAAGACTAAAATGTCCCAGCTTGAACAACGTAGAAGTTAGACAAACTTACAATTACATAATAAAAATATTTAATACATTGTCAAATGTATATGTACAAAAACAATACAATTTTCAATAATATTAGTCGTAAACAATCCAAGCACAAAATAAGTATGAAATCTCTACAAGTCAGTACAGATGATGTAGCCAGTTACTACAACAAGCAAGATGTTGGTATTGTACATTCTTTTAAAGAAGTCATCACAGAATAAGTAATGAAAAATTCTGTGCTCATTTCAATTGGTCTGAATTATAGATGTGACAAAAATATGAAATCAAATGGTTCAAATTTTTACAAATTATTGTTATTATTATTATTGTAGCTGTTGTGAAATTTTGCCCCCTGGGGTGGGCCATCCCTGCTGCGCCCCCTATGCTAAGCCACTGGAGGCTACTCGATCTGGAGCTGAAATTCGTTATCGTTTTTGCTTTCTTCATGGAAGGGAGCAACAAGGACAATTGATAGGTATTAAAAAATACTGCTGTGTATGTTTTTGAAAATTACAATAAATTATTAAGTGCAGTGCAGTGAAACATTGGTTCGGCAAATATTTTGTTATCGAAGAGGAGGAAATTCGTTTGTGGAAACCCAATTGCACCTATGTTTCGTAAACACTATTGTCCACTATTGCTTTGACCAGTTTCTCCTGCGTTATTGTTGTTTGTGTCTATAACTGCAATAACTACTAGTTTGTGTATTAAGGTGTAACAACAAAATAATTCCGCTTGATCTGAAAGGGGTCCAATCCCAGGTATTTCAGGTCAGTGGGACTCTCCTGGAGGAAGTTACAAAAGGGTTTCCTTCCGCTGTTAAAATTGGAAAGACATTTAGTTAATAAAGCATTGAATATAAGTGAGTTAGGGGAATTACTATAAACACATAGAGGTTAAAGGGATGTGGAAGAATAAGATAAGAATACAGGAACATTATATTTTGTAAATCACAAAATGTAAGTGCTTTTAGACAAAAAAATATTGAACTAAATAAACTTTGGGAATATTGACTTGCAAGTGTGCTCTTTCCTGATACAAGAATAAAATGGATTAAGAATAGTAAAGAGTTTTTCAGTTTAAGTAGATTGGGGGGCAAATTTAGGAATGCCCTCCTTCCTGGAGAATTTTTGAACTAAATAAATTTGACTTTCTTTCTTAATGCTTGTGTAGTTTAGAGAAAGTATTGTAATGCTTCTGGAAACTAATGGTGTTACAGAAAGGCACAGACTTTCTCGTACTAGTTAGTTTCCTCCTTTAGACTAGGCTATCTTTTCGGATTTGTCCCGACCTCTTCTCAGCTTCTATCTATTGGCGCCTAAAGGGCATGTTTTCAATTTGTTGGTCCCTTTCGGTAAAATTGTAATATGACTTTAAGAATATTATAGAAGAGTAAAAAAGCTGGTCCTACATGCAAATTTCAGTTGAAAAAAAATTGAGCCGTTTTTTAGAAAATGATGTTTGAGCATTTCTGAAAATTAGTGTATTGAGGCTCCTTTTCACAGGAAACAGTTTTCGAGAAACTTCATTGGAGGTCATCTGAACCACTTCCACTGTCAAGTGCAATAATGTATACAAATTTTATTTATTTACACGAAAAACATTTATAAAGGGTGTGTGACGTGCTATGGGGTGAAGTTAAATTGAAGTTACATTTATGTCCAGAAGCAAAACAAGGGGTCATCTCAGCATTTGTTCAAGGGTCAGGGAAACTGGACGAAAACACGAACGAGATGGGGATCGTTGACCCAGAAGCTGAAGTACAATACTTGTTACAGGTACTTTCCTTTTGGATGTTCGGTATTGTCTCTAATTGTATAAAAACAGGCATCAGAAAAGATTTTACTTGGGGACTTAAACTTTTGCATCAAATTTAATCGTTTAATGTCAACTGGCAAGGAGTTGTAAAACAATGTACATGTATTGTTTGTGATTTTTTTGTAATGAGCTGTTGATACTGTCACTTGATGAATATGATTACTATGTCAAGTGTTGTAGTTATAAACATCAGTGTTTGCTGAAAATATATTCACGGCCTTGAGTAAGTCATTTTTGACAAATCCACTGATTCATATGAGAAGAGACAAGGTAATGATAAAATACCTAAATAAATAAAGAGAGGCTTACAAGGATCATGTGGGTGGGATTTGCTCATTATTCGTACAATTCTTTTTTGTAATCTAAAAGTCTGGGAGCTATAAGATGTATTTCCCCAGAATATTATGCCATATCTCAAATGGTTTGGAAGGTGACTGAATTTGAAAGAATTTTCAAAGCATAGCAAACAGAGTTTAATTTAGTGTTCAATTCATTTAAATGCACGTTCCATTTAAGGTTTTACTGAATTGAAAGCCCTAAAAATTTTGTTAACTTAACATCAGATAATGGAGTGCAGAGCTGTTTATTTGAAAAGGAAAACTGTATTGAAACCGTTTCCTTTTCATCTACTATTGATTTGTTATTACGGAAGCAATTTCAAAAATCTGATATTGTACTAATTACGGTTTCGTATGGCAACAGCCAAATATTAATTTTTAAATTTACTGTATATTTCAAGGATTTTACTGGAAGAAACTTTGGAAACAAACATTGTTTCAACATTTTTTTGGGAAATGTAATGTTACATTTTTTGGTTTTAGTCTCTTCGTGAGATTAAATTACCATAATTCTTGAAAGGTGTTGCTTGAAGACAACTTTTACCAGATTGCTTATCTCTTTGTCATTTACCCTTACAACAAAATTCTCTATAAAGTTTCGAGATGTTATTTTTATAATATTCCTCTTCACAATCATCTTTTCTTTTTCCCGCTCGTCTGTTGTTCCTTTACGTTGATGAGAAAGCAGTATTAATAAGATATAGTTTTAATATTTATAACATGTTTTACAATAACTTTCATTTAAATTACTACAAGAAAAACAGGTATCAAATACTTGTACATAAATAAGGCATGTTGAATAATCAACAACGTAATACTCTGTTGTTTACATGAAGGCACAATGGATATAATTTATAAGTATAGTCTTTGGATCAAATTTGTACAATTATGGCACAATACTTAATCATCACAACTCCCTACATACATGCTTTTTCTTCTGAAGGTTCATAATAAACAAGTCTTCGCATTTGATTTGGATATTTAAGACAACACTTAGGTTTTTTTAAATTTTAATATTTAAGTTGCAATTTTGGTAAGTTAGTAAACGTTGAGCCAAAGATGCTCTTTCTTTAGATTTTATATGTCAATATTATGATGATTAACTGTATTGATTTTGAGTTATTGACTTTTATGAGTAAAATGAAAAACGATGAGCTGGCCGAAAAATGAAAATAAATGAGATTTCAATATGTTGAAAAATAATTTTTTCAAGACATTTCAGTTGTAGATTAGATGTATGTAAGCCTCACATGTGCTACAACAAATCAAACAGTAATTTGGAACAGAAATGAACAATTTTTGTGTAAGAAGTTAGTTTTAGTGATACCGGTTTATATTTGATTCAGGGTTGGTGCGTTGTTTTCCATAAGAGAAATTTTGTTATTTTCACTCTGGGCTGTTTTCATTCTAAATTACGTTAGATTTGTAGTAGCACCGATGAGATCTGTAATGTACAGAGGAAAGTCTACCACATTCTGACTCGCTGAATAGTTATATAAAAAAATGAATAAGATGAAAACTTTATTTGAGTTTCAGTCGAAAGATGAAAATACACGCACGGGTTGAAACGTCTGTAGTGGTTGACGGCGTCCCGTCTGACAGTTTATTGGCCAGTTGCTTGATGACAATCGTTCGGTGTGATGTGTGGCTCGGCGTCGGCTCTCTTCACCAAACATTTGGTTCCGCTCGCGATCCGTCCTGACGGGTCAGTCCCGGACGGGACGGCAACATCTAGCATGTCCCAGCAGGAGACCGTGCAGATAACACAGCCCGCAAGTGTTCCCACATCTCCAGTTGCTTCACCGAGTGGTAACTCAGCTTTCAACACATCATTTAGTTTGGTATGCTCCAAAGCTACCACTGGAGATCCAAATTGGCAGGCTCAAAGAACCACGGTTTGTGAACGAAATGCTGCTATGTTCAATAATGAGTTCATGTCAGACATACACTTTGTTGTTGGAAGTCCAGGTCATACTCAAACAGTTCCAGCTCACAAGTATGTCCTGGCAACAGGAAGTTCTGTGTTTTTTGCCATGTTTTATGGAGGATTAGCTGAAGATAAGGCAGAAATAGAAGTACCTGATGTGGAGCCTCCTGCTTTTCTTACGTTGTTAAGATATCTCTATTGTGATGAAATTCAACTGGAAGCTGATACAGTGTTGGCCACTTTGTATGTTGCCAAGAAGTACATTGTTCCCCATCTTGCTCGAGCATGTGTTAATTACTTGGAAACCAGTTTGACTGCCAAAAATGCCTGCCTCCTTTTAAGCCAGTCACGGCTGTTTGAAGAGCCCGAGTTGATGCAGAGATGCTGGGAGGTTATTGATGCTCAAGCAGAAATGGCCCTTCAATCTGATGGCTTTCCTGATATAGACATTCACACTCTTGAATCGGTGCTTGCTCGTGAGACGTTGAACTGTAAAGAGATGCATCTGTTTGATGCTGCTATGTTTTGGGCATCAGCGGAATGTTTACGTCGAGAACTTGAGCCAACTCCACAAAATCAGCGGATCGTTCTTGGAAACGCATTGTACTTGGTGCGCATTCCTACTATGAACTTAGAAGAATTCGCTAACAGAGCCGCGCAAAACGGTATTTTGACATTACAAGAAACTATAGACATTTTCCTACATTTTACTGCTTCAAGAAAACCAATTCTCAGTTTCCCAACCAAACCTCGGGCTGGCCTTCAACCGCAAGTGTGCCACCGGTTTCAGTCCTGTGCATATAGGAGCAACCAGTGGCGATACCGAGGAAGGTGTGACAGTATTCAGTTCAGTGTTGACAAAAGAATTTTTGTTGTGGGCTTTGGGCTGTACGGATCATCAAGTGGTGCAGCTGACTATAATGTGAAAATTGAACTAAAGCGTTGTGGGCGTATAATGGCAGAAAATGACACCAAGTTCTTCTCAGATGGTTCGAGCAACACGTTTCATGTTTATTTTAAGCATCCTATTCAGATTGAACCTGAATCTTTTTACACAGCATCAGCAATTCTAGATGGAGGGGAGTTGAGTTATTTTGGCCAGGAGGGGATGAGCGAAGTGTGTGTTGGGTGTGTCGCGTTCCAGTTCCAGTGCTCATCTGAGAGTACAAACGGAACAGGCGTCCAGGGAGGACAAATCCCCGAGTTGATTTTTTATGGTCCAACCATACCTTCATATGAACGTTAGGGTTTTGTAAATCTTATTCTAACTCCCAATAATTGAGGCGATAGCTAAAAGAAGGGCCTGTGTGTTTTGAGAATTTTGAGAAACAAAATATATGATGATTTTGATCTACATATTCTACTATCTGGTCTTTTAAAATGCTTATTTGGTGTAATTTAAAAATATAATTAGTTTTTAAGTATATTTCATTGAGAATGCGATTATATTCTTCTTAATTTAAAACATATGTTCCAAAGAAAAGAAAATTACTTATAAGCTGTTCTTCTGGTGAACTTCATAAATATTATTGAAATGGTCTATATCAAAAAGATTATTCAGTTGTACTTGTTTATTATTTTCAAGTGCTGATGCAACTTATTATTGACACTTGCTCCTCTAACCGATTGAAAGAAAATAAAATAATGAAAATTGTATGGCTTCAGGTTAAAGTAACCAGAATATATTTCTGCATTATCCAGAAGAAGGTGTATAATCTCTAAAGCCCCTCTTCAAGCTACTGCCTCGATTTTAATATCTTGAAAGTAAACAAACTGTTAGACAGGTTCTCCTTAGGTAATATATATTAAAACTACGAAAGCCGCAGTTGATTTTTATTAACATGTTTTTTCTTCTCGCATTCTCATCCAAAGGTTTGATGGCCAGGTTAACGTTTGATTCATTCCTAAGGATGTTAAAATTTTGTGGGTCTTGTTCTGACTCCCAATAATTGTTTTAATATTTCTCAAGAAAAAAAGAATTGTCACTTTTCTGGAATACTATTGTAATTTAAAAAACCCTTTTTTTTTTTTTTATTTAGTTAGAAGTTATATCTCAAAATTCTTTAGAACTCTTAGTTTTTGAATTTATTGAAATGGTGTTTCTAAAACTGAAGTTTTGTGGAATGTGATTTTAAAAAAATAAATATTGATCACCATCCATGAAATAGGAATGTATCTGATACTAAGTGGCATTTGATATAATTTAAGAGGTAAAGACTTATTCCATTAAAAACAAAAATTCTGTGGCCCGATCACCCTCAAAATATCAATTTTTGCTTTTTTGTGTTCCAACAGTATTCTGGGAAAGCGACCAATTGTTAGAGAGGTTTTCTTTAGAAAACATCTATTGAAACTATAAAAGGTCCAGTTCATTTACGTGAGTACGTTTTATTTCTCTTGTTCCCATGTAAAGGTTGGTTGATCAGATTAATTTTTAGAAAATTAATTATGAATATCTCCATCCAAGAAATCACTTTATTTTTGAAGAAAAGATAAGATCCATATATTTTGTGAATTTTTTCCCGTTTTTTATTGGCCAGTAATTTGTGGCTTGTTTATAGCCACATTTGTGCCTGTGAATAACAACAAAACTTTGACTCGCAAAGCTTGTCATGCTTTCTCCTTGATGGATTGTTCTTTGAAGAAAAGGGGGAAAGCTCTTGTATATTAATGCCTTTTGTAGTGAGGCATATAAAGGCATTCTAGTCGGCTATAAATCTCATTAAAATGATATTTGTACTAAAGTTATTTTTTTATGTACTGCTTTAATTGTTTAGTTAATTTGAATTTGATAATGCTGTGAAGTATCAAGATGTACATCTCATGCGCTCCATCTTATTCTCACCTACATTGTAACTAGCATTAATAATAAACATCTCATTGTGTATTTGTCATTGCTTTTCATTTTCAGGTACACTGATACGATAATGATACAATAATGTTTGTCCTGAACAAATTATATGCTTTTCCAAATAGTTTTCAGTTATTTACTGTATTTTAATGTTTTCTTTCTCCTGAAAAATGTTTTTTTGTAATCAGACAATAACGTATGTAATTAATCACAATATTTAAATAAAGAATTATTTGTAAAATAGTAACAACTGTGGGCAAGTAAAAGCTGTCATTCTCCATTTCTTCCATTTAAATTTTATCATTTTTGTAGGAATAATAAAATTGTACTTACAGCATTGAATAATATCTAATTCTGAAGTTGGGATTAATGAAAGTGTAACAGAAAGATCAAAAGTTAGAATGTAGTAATCTTGCAAATCTGAACTTCAGTAATCTGAGAGGTAACCAGTGGCATAGTGTCGGTATCAGCTGCCAAGGCAATATTTCACCACCCTCATATTTAGGTATTTCAATTTAAAAGACTAAAATGTCCCAGCTTGAACAACGTAGAAGTTAGACAAACTTACAATTACATAATAAAAATATTTAATACATTGTCAAATGTATATGTACAAAAACAATACAATTTTCAATAATATTAGTCGTAAACAATCCAAGCACAAAATAAGTATGAAATCTCTACAAGTCAGTACAGATGATGTAGCCAGTTACTACAACAAGCAAGATGTTGGTATTGTACATTCTTTTAAAGAAGTCATCACAGAATAAGTAATGAAAAATTCTGTGCTCATTTCAATTGGTCTGAATTATAGATGTGACAAAAATATGAAATCAAATGGTTCAAATTTTTACAAATTATTGTTATTATTATTATTGTAGCTGTTGTGAAATTTTGCCCCCTGGGGTGGGCCATCCCTGCTGCGCCCCCTATGCTAAGCCACTGGAGGCTACTCGATCTGGAGCTGAAATTCGTTATCGTTTTTGCTTTCTTCATGGAAGGGAGCAACAAGGACAATTGATAGGTATTAAAAAATACTGCTGTGTATGTTTTTGAAAATTACAATAAATTATTAAGTGCAGTGCAGTGAAACATTGGTTCGGCAAATATTTTGTTATCGAAGAGGAGGAAATTCGTTTGTGGAAACCCAATTGCACCTATGTTTCGTAAACACTATTGTCCACTATTGCTTTGACCAGTTTCTCCTGCGTTATTGTTGTTTGTGTCTATAACTGCAATAACTACTAGTTTGTGTATTAAGGTGTAACAACAAAATAATTCCGCTTGATCTGAAAGGGGTCCAATCCCAGGTATTTCAGGTCAGTGGGACTCTCCTGGAGGAAGTTACAAAAGGGTTTCCTTCCGCTGTTAAAATTGGAAAGACATTTAGTTAATAAAGCATTGAATATAAGTGAGTTAGGGGAATTACTATAAACACATAGAGGTTAAAGGGATGTGGAAGAATAAGATAAGAATACAGGAACATTATATTTTGTAAATCACAAAATGTAAGTGCTTTTAGACAAAAAAATATTGAAATAAATAAACTGTGGGAATATTGACTTGCAAGTGTGCTCTTTCCTGATACAAGAATAAAATGGATTAAGAATAGTAAAGAGTTTTTCAGTTTAAATAGATTGGGGGGCAAATTTAGGAATGCCCTCCTTCCTGGAGAATTTTTGAACTAAATAAATTTGACTTTCTTTCTTAATGCTTGTGTAGTTTAGAGAAAGTATTGTAATGCTTCTGGAAACTAATGGTGTTACAGAAAGGCACAGACTTTCTCGTACTAGTTAGTTTCCTCCTTTAGACTAGGCTATCTTTTCGGATTTGTCCCGACCTCTTCTCAGCTGCTATCTATTAGCGCCTAAAGGGCATGTTTTCAATTTGTTGGTCCCCTTCGGTAAAATTGTAATATGACTTTAAGAATATTATAGAAGAGTAAAAAAGCTGGTCCTACATGCAAATTTCAGTTGAAAAAAAATTGAGCCGTTTTTTAGAAAATGATGCTTGAGCATTTCTGAAAATTAGTGTATTGAGGCTCCTTTTCACAGGAAACAGTTTTCGAGAAACTTCATTGGAGGTCATCTGAACCACTTCCACTGTCAAGTGCAATAATGTATACAAATTTTATTTATTTACATGAAAAACATTTATAAAGGGTGTGTGACGTGCTATGGGGTGAAGTTAAATTGAAGTTACATTTATGTCCAGAAGCAAAACAAGGGGTCATCTCAGCATTTGTTCAAGGATCAGGGAAACTGGACGAAAACACGAACGAGATGGGGATCGTTGACCCAGAAGCTGAAGTACAATACTTGTGACAGGTTCTTTACAATTATACAATCCAAATGGTAAATAATATACTAAATGTCATTTTGCAAAATTAATATTACTTTCCTTTTGGATGTTCGGTATTGTCTCTAATTGTATAAAAACAGGCATCAGAAAAGATTTTACTTGGGGACTTAAACTTTTGCATTGAATTTAATCGTTTAATGTCAACTGGCAAGGAGTTGTAAAACAATGTACATGTATTGTTTGTGAATTTTTTGTAATGAGCTGTTGATACTGTCACTTGATGAATATGATTACTATGTCGAGTGTTGTAGTTATAAACATCAGTGTTTGCTGAATATATATTCACGGCCTTGAGTATGTCATTTTTGACAAATCCACTGATTCATATGAGAAGAGACAAGGTGATGATAAAATACCTAAATAAATAAAGAGAGGCTTACAAGGTTCATGTGGGTGGGATTTGGTCATTATTCGTACAATTCTTTTTTGTAATCTAAAAGTCTGGGAGCTATAAGATGTATTTCCCCAGAATATTATGCCATATCTCAAATGGTTTGGAAGGTGACTGAATTTGAAAGAATTTTCAAAGCATAGCAAACAGAGTTTAATTTAGTGTTCAATTCATTTAAATGCACGTTCCATTGAAGGTTTTACTGAATTGAAAGACCTAAAAATTTTGTTAACTTAACATCAGATAATGGAGTGCCGAGCTGTTTATTTGAAAAGGAAAACTGCATTGAAACTGTTTCCTTTTCATCTACTATTGATTTGTTATTACGGAACCAATTTCAAAAATCTGATATTGTACTAATTACGGTTTCGTATGCCAACAGCCAAATATTAATTTTTAAATTTACTGTATATTTCAAGGATTTTAGTGGAAGAAACTTTGGAAACAAACATTGTTTCAACATTTTTTTGGGAAATGTAATGTTACATTTTTTGGTTTTAGTCTCTTCGTGAGATTAAATTACCATAATTCTTGAAAGGTGTTGCTTGAAGACAACTTTTACCAGATTGCTTATCTCTTTGTCATTTACCCTTACAACAAAATTCTCTACAAAGTTTCGAGATGTTATTTTTATAATATTCCTCTTCTCAATCATCTTTTCTTTTTCCCGCTCGTCTGTTGTTCCTTTACGTTGATGAGAAAGCAGTATTAATAAGATATAGTTTTAATATTTATAACATGTTTTACAATAACTTTCATTTAAATTACTACAAGAAAAACAGGTATCAAATACTTGTACATAAATAAGGCATGTTGAATAATCAACAACTTAATACTCTGTTGTTTACATGAAGGCACAATGGATATAATTTATAAGTATAGTCTTTGGATCAAATTTGTACAATTATGGCACAATACTTAATCATCACAACTCCCTACATACATGCTTTTTCTTCTGAAAGTTCATAATAAACAAGTCTTCGCATTTGATTTGGATATTTAAGACAACACTTAGGTTTTTTTAAATTTTAATATTTAAGTTGCAATGTGGGTAAGTTAGTAAACGTTGAGCCAAAGATGCTCTTTCTTTAGATTTTATATGTCAATATTATGATGATTAACTGTAACGAGTTATTGACTTTTATGAGTAAAATGAAAAACGATGAGCTGGCCGAAAAATGAAAATAAATGAGATTTCAATATGTTGAAAAATATTTTTTTCAAGACATTTCAGTTGTAGATTAGATGTATGTAAGCCTCACATGTGCTACAACAAATCAAACAGTAATTTGGAACAGAAATGAACAATTTTTGTGTAAGAAGTTAGTTTTAGTGATATCAGTTTATATTTGATTCAGGGTTTGTGCGTCGTTTTCCATAAGAGAAATTTTGTTATTTTCACTCTGGGCTGTTTTCATTCTAAATTACGTTAGATTTGTAGTAGCACCGATGAGATCTGTAATGTACAGAGGAAAGTCTATTTACCACATTCTGACTCGCTGAATAGTTATATAAAAAAATGAATAAGATGAAAACATTATTTGAGTTTCGGTCGAGAGATGAAAATACACGCACGAGTTGAAACGTCTGTAGTGGTTGACGGCGTCCCGTCTGACAGTTTATTGGTCAGTTGCTTGACGACAATCGTTCGGTGCGATGTGTGGCTCGTCGTTGGCTCACTTCACCAAACATCTAGGTTCCGCTCGCAATCCGTCCTGACGGGTCAGTCCCGGACGGGACGGGACGGGACGAGAGGTCAGGGCTCGCCGTCGTCTCGCAGGGGGATGGGGGACAGCGCCAGGGACACGTGCGACATCATGGTGCGACTCGCCAGCTCCCGGGACTTTTCTGCAACAGGACACACACCTTCACTCCACGGCCCTGTTTCCCTTTGCTATAAGACTAGCGACACACGAGCGTCAAATGGGCGACGGGCGTTAACGGGGACGCATATGGGCCGCGGCACACTAGCGCGTAGCAGCCAACGGACGGTAGCTGCTAGAAAGCGTACGTTGTTGCTGACGGACGTTGCAGCTCCGTAGAGAACACACGGAGAACGAGCGACGTACGTTGTACATGCATTAAGCAAGCGGCATTCGTTTTGTCATTCATAAAATAAATGGATTGAAAGATTAATAACGAATGAAGTGCATATGCATGCATTCCTTCTGGCGGTATAGCACACTCCACATTGGTATCTTTAATGTGATGATGATTTCGAGAGGACATCAGTGAACGACGGCTCGGACGTTTGAATATAATAAAAAAATTCTCACCGTCGCCGCAATCAACGACGTACGCCGTTTTCGACGCTCGTGTGTCGCTTGCCTTAAACCTTTTCATTTACAAGCGATATATTTTAATGCTTACTAAATAAATAAATACGTACTTCAGGGGAATTAAATTATAACTTTAAAGATTCAATTGATTTGAAGTTGAACCTCATGGATGGTTCCATAATTTTCCGGCCTAACCAAGATAACTCTCATCAATGAGAAAACCTTCAGAGCAGTAGATATATGTAATTGTTGTAATGTTGTAAGTTTGCAGCTGACACATCACTCAATTTTGCGGAGAGAGTTAGGATGCTTGAGTTGGATGCTGTGCGTGAAATCTCAGGGTGTTTAGCTTCCTCACGATATCGCACCTGTACATTCTACTCGGATTTCAAAGAATGTTGGGAACAACTGGCTTTACGGAATTGGACCATTGACACTACAGTCTGGTTTGGGTACCCGGCGACGACAACCACTTCCACTTATTAAATCTGAAGAAAGATCTTTGGGGTAGAAAAGTTTCAGATGAGTGTGAGGGAAAAGAAGCAGTTTGTGACCATTTTGTGAACAAAACGTCGGAGTATTTTTTTCAAACACCTTGTAATGTGAATATACAGAAGTGAAAAAATATCTTGGAGTGAAGGATTATTAATTTTAAAAGGCCATAATGCTTTTCTTTCTACCAAAAATAGAAGTTAGTGAGGCCAGAAACGTATGGAACCTACCACGTATTCAGGTGATATGGAGAGCTCTTCCCAAAACGTATACCTCTTTCCCCAACGGTAAAGTTAGAACGTGATTGGACTTATTTTCGGAACAGTGTTACTGAAGGCTGTATACGATAGTTAAGGGATAAGATTCCATTATTCTCTTAGTTTTGCCATGACATTTAATCCAAGGTCGGTAAATAATGAGTGTTAGTGCTTCATTTGGTTACGGCCACATGCACATCCAGTTAAGATTTCATGCACGTAAAAAAATTAAAAACCAGTAGATAATTGCAGGATCGTTATGTTGTTAACATAAATCATTCTCAGTTATAGTTCATGCAATCAATGACTAAACAATGCAATACTTATGACAAAAGTGCTTTCTTTCTTGTTTTGTTATCTTGTTTGGTTTTAGTGTTCAATAATCTCTCTATTTTACGAGTAGCTTACTATAATATTTTCGCATAACTCATTTTACTAGTGTATCGTGGAAATAAAGAGACTTTCAATTCACAATTATTTAACTTCAAAAACATAAATAAGGGGAAAATGCAATCAGCGCATGCATTGAATTTAAAGACAATTGAATTTATAATGAAGCACGTATTACATTATGCTTGTATTGTTACCAAAAGCGGTATTGGGTCAGTTTTATTTTGTTATTTTCAAATTTTCAGTTTACGGATGTATTATAGTGCTTTTTGCAATCCGCTATTTAGTGAAAACGCTTATTTTATGATATTCTATTTTTTTTGTTGGAACATACTTCTCTTAGTCCCGGTATTCTGTAAAATGAAATTTAAAAATCAATACTTGAGCCAGAGCGCACAGGGGCAACACAAAAGAGATTAAAAGTTCGTTTCACCGCAGAAGAGACAGAAAGTAGAGTATACACTGCGCCTACAGTTGCTGCTTTGTCCGAACGGAGGAGAAACGGCGTGGGAAATACAATGGTATCGGGGTCATCTCTGGGAGCGAGAGATTGTCTGCTCCTTGAAGGAACAGTGATTGCTTCGTTCGAACAGTCTTACCTTCACTTATTTTATTTAACCTTCGTATAAAATAATTTCAATTTAATGATACAATTTAAAAATAATATTCCTTTTCATACAACTTATACAAGGTGTGTTTCTGGGATTTTTCATTCCCAAAGAAAACGTAACCTACCAGCACTAACCATCGAGTGTAAAACGTGCTTCTATACACGCATGGATGTTTCGGACTGTCGACGCCCCGCGTGGCCGCAGATGCGAGTGGCGACTCACCCGTGCGGAAGAGAAAAGAGGTGCACCAGAAGTGGACCCGGCGCCGCCTCCTCCGCTCGCGCCGACGGCGAGGACCGACGCTGTCCCGTGCTCCCGCGCGTGGAGTACATGCGGACTCCCATGCAGGTCCCCGAGCGCGGTGTCACACATCCATCCCCTCCACCACCGCACACGCCAAACTCAATTTTACCGCTCTGAGACAAATATTCAGTTGCAGGTAACAGGTTCCTGATGCTGTTAGTGAAAAACTACCCAAATAAGTTTCGTGCAGTACCTTAGTCATTTTTTTGTTACATAACTACACAGACAATTAACTTGCCCAGGAATCAGTTCAATTAATATCTCAGTTTCATACAAACATGTTCATTCCTACTAGGTTAACGTTGGTGGGGATTTGAGACGTTTTCACACTGGGGTTTGCCTTCGGAACCATGTACAGTCAATGTACTATTGTTAGGAACTGGAAAAACCTCTCCATGCAAAGCAGGTACGGTGATAAAATAAAGACTCCGTCAGCCATCACTGTGACCTTCACTCGCCCGAAAGTGTCACGAGTGGAACTCATGCAGTAACGCCCCCAAAACGTCACAATTCTTAGTTTCAACAACACACGGAACGATGTGTCCCGGTCATTGCTCGCCAGCGAGACCCTTGCCAAAGCACTCGACTTCACTGCTCAAAATTCGGACCTGTAACTGCACTCTCTGGCTCGTGCCGCGAGGCCAAACGAACGCCCGCGCGAGCACCTCAAAGTTCCCTTACGCCGCTGAAGGAGGCTTCGGCGCGTTCACTTGTCGAGGGTGCTGTGCTGAGTGCTTAGTGGCACGCGCTCGAGCGCTCCAAAGCCCCCGCGTAGAGTGGCTGCGTTCACTTGTCGAGAGTGGTGTCGTGCGTGTTTGGGATACGCGCTCGAGCTCTTCCAAGCCCCATATAGTGAGGCTGGTGCGTTCACTTATCGAGGGTGGTGTGGTCAGTTCAGTGGTTCTTAGTGGGAAGGCTCATACATTTGTCGTGAGTGGTGTCGTGCGTGCTTAGTGGTCCGCGCTCGAGCCCTCCAAAGCTCCCCTCTAGCGAGGCTGGCGCGTTCACTTGTCGAGGGTGGTGTGCTGAGTGCTTAGTGGCACGCGCTCGAGCGCTCCAAAGCCCCCGCGTAGAGTGGCTGCGTTCACTTGTCGAGCGTGGTGTCGTGCGTGCTTAGTGGTCCGCGCTGGAGCGCTCCAAAGCCCCCGCGCAGAGTGGCTGCGTTCACTTGTCGAGCGTGGTGTCGTGCGTGCTTAGTGGTCCGCACTCGAGCGCTCCAAGGCCCCCGCGCAGTGGCTGCGTTCACTTGTCGAGCGTGGTGTCGTGCGTGCTTTTAGTGTTCCGCGCTCGAGCGCTCCAAGGCCCCCGCGCAGAGTGGCTGCGTTCACTTGTCGAGGGTGGTGTGCTGAGTGCTTAGTGGTCCGCGCTCGAGCGCTCCAAGGCCCCCGCGCAGTGGCTGCGTTCACTTGTCGAGCGTGGTGTCGTGCGTGCTTTTAGTGGTCCGCGATCGAGCGCTCCAAAGCCCCCGCGCAGAGTGGCTGCGTTCACTTGTCGAGCGTGGTGTCGTGCGTGCTTTTAGTGGTCCGCGCTCGAGCGCTCCAAAGCCCCCGCGCAGAGTGGCTGTGTTCACTTGTCGAGCGCGGTGTCGTGCGTGCTTAGTGGTCCGCGCTCTAGCGCTCAAAGGCCCCCGCGCAGAGTGGCTGCGTTCACTTGTCGAGCGTGGTGTCGTGCGTGCTTTTAGTGGTCCGCTCGAGCGCTCCAAGGCCCCCGCGCAGAGTGGCTGCGTTCACTTGTCGAGCGTGCTTTTAGTGGTCCGCGCTCGAGCGCTCCAAAGCCCCCGCTCAGAGTGGCTGCGTTCACTTGTCGACCGTGCTTTTAGTGGTCCGCGCTGGAGCGCTCCAAAGCCCCCGCTCAGAGTGGCTGCGTTCACTTGTCGAGCGTGCTTTTAGTGGTCCGCGCTGGAGCGCTCCAAGGCCCCCGCGCAGAGTGGCTGCGTTCACTTGTCGAGCGTGCTTTTAGTGGTCCGCGCTGGAGCGCTCCAAAGCCCCCGCTCAGAGTGGCTGCGTTCACTTGTCGAGCGTGCTTTTAGTGGTCCGCGCTGGAGCGCTCCAAGGCCCCCGCGCAGAGTGGCTGCGTTCACTTGTCGAGCGTGCTTTTAGGGGTCCGCGCTGGAGCGCTCCAAAGCCCCTCTCAGAGTGGCTGCGTTCACTTGTCGAGCGTGCTTTTAGTGGTCCGCGCTGGAGCGCTCCAAGGCCCCCGCGCAGAGTGGCTGCGTTCACTTGTCGAGCGTGGTGTCGTGCGTGCTTTTAGTGGTCCGCGCTCGAGCGCTCCAAGGCCCCCGCGCAGAGTGGCTGCGTTCACTTGTCGAGCGTGGTGTCGTGCGTGCTTTTAGTGGTCCGCGCTCGAGCGCTCCAAGGCCCCCGCGCAGAGCGGCTGCGTTCACTTGTCGAGCGTGGTGTCGTGCGTGCTTAGTGGTCCGCGCTCGAGCGCTCCAAAGCCCCCGCGCAGTGGCTGCGTTCACTTGTCGAGCGTGGTGTCGTGCGTGCTTAGTGGTCCGCGCTCGAGCGCTCCAAAGCCCCCGCGCAGTGGCTGCGTTCACTTGTCGAGCGTGTTGTCGTGCGTGCTTTTAGTGGTCCGCGCTCGAGCGCTCCAAAGCCCCCGCGCAGTGGCTGCGTTCACTTGTCGAGCGTGGTGTCGTGCGTGCTTAGTGGTCCGCGCTGGAGCGCTCCAAAGCCCCCGCGCAGAGTGGCTGCGTTCACTTGAGCGTGGTGTCGTGCGTGCTTAGTGGTCCGCGCTCGAGCGCGCCAAGGCCCCCGCGCAGAGTGGCTGCGTTCACTTGTCGAGCGCGGTGTCGTGCGTGCTTAGTGGTCCGCGCTCGAGCGCTCCAAAGCCCCGCGCAGAGTGGCTGCGTTCACTTGTCGAGCGTGGTGTCGTGCGTGCTTAGTGGTCCGCGCTCGAGCGCTCCAAAGCCCCGCGCAGAGTGGCTGCGTTCACTTGTCGAGCGTGGTGTCGTGCGTGCTTAGTGGTCCGCGCTCGAGCGCGCCAAGGCCCCCGCGCAGAGTGGCTGCGTTCACTTGTCGAGCGTGGTGTCGTGCGTGCTTAGTGGTCCGCGCTCGAGCGCTCCAAAGCCCCGCGCAGAGTGGCTGCGTTCACTTGTCGAGCGCGGTGTCGTGCGTGCTTAGTGGTCCGCGCTCGAGCGCTCCAAAGCCCCGCGCAGAACGGCTGCGATCACTTGTCGAGCGTGGTGTCGTGCGTGCTTTTAGTGGTCCGCGCTCGAGCGCTCCAAGGCCCCCGCGCAGTGGCTGCGTTCACTTGTCGAGCGTGGTGTCGTGCGTGCTTAGTGGTCCGCGCTCGAGCGCTCCAAAGCCCCCGCGCAGTGGCTGCGTTCACTTGTCGAGCGTGGTGTCGTGCGTGCTTAGTGGTCCGCGCTCGAGCGCTCCAAAGCCCCCGCGCAGTGGCTGCGTTCACTTGTCGAGCGTGGTGTCGTGCGTGCTTTTAGTGGTCCGCGCTCGAGCGCTCCAAAGCCCCCGCGCAGTGGCTGCGTTCACTTGTCGAGCGTGGTGTCGTGCGTGCTTAGTGGTCCGCGCTGGAGCGCTCCAAAGCCCCCGCGCAGAGTGGCTGCGTTCACTTGTCGAGCGTGGTGTCGTGCGTGCTTAGTGGTCCGCGCTCGAGCGCGCCAAGGCCCCCGCGCAGAGTGGCTGCGTTCACTTGTCGAGCGCGGTGTCGTGCGTGCTTAGTGGTCCGCGCTCGAGCGCTCCAAAGCCCCGCGCAGAGTGGCTGCGTTCACTTGTCGAGCGTGGTGTCGTGCGTGCTTAGTGGTCCGCGCTCGAGCGCTCCAAAGCCCCGCGCAGAGTGGCTGCGTTCACTTGTCGAGCGTGGTGTCGTGCGTGCTTAGTGGTCCGCGCTCGAGCGCGCCAAGGCCCCCGCGCAGAGTGGCTGCGTTCACTTGTCGAGCGTGGTGTCGTGCGTGCTTAGTGGTCCGCGCTCGAGCGCTCCAAAGCCCCGCGCAGAGTGGCTGCGTTCACTTGTCGAGCGCGGTGTCGTGCGTGCTTAGTGGTCCGCGCTCGAGCGCTCCAAAGCCCCGCGCAGAACGGCTGCGATCACTTGTCGAGCGTGGTGTCGTGCGTGCTTTTAGTGGTCCGCGCTCGAGCGCTCCAAGGCCCCCGCGCAGAGTGGCTGCGTTCACTTGTCGAGCGTGGTGTCGTGCGTGCTTAGTGGTCCGCGCTCGAGCGCGCCAAGGCCCCCGCGCAGAGTGGCTGCGTTCACTTGTCGAGCGTGGTGTCGTGCGTGCTTAGTGGTCCGCGCTCGAGCGCTCCAAAGCCCCGCGCAGAGTGGCTGCGTTCACTTGTCGAGCGTGGTGTCGTGCGTGCTTAGTGGTCCGCGCTCGAGCGCTCCAAAGCCCCGCGCAGAGTGGCTGCGTTCACTTGTCGAGCGTGGTGTCGTGCGTGCTTAGTGGTCCGCGCTCGAGCGCGCCAAGGCCCCCGCGCAGAGTGGCTGCGTTCACTTGTCGAGCGCGGTGTCGTGCGTGCTTAGTGGTCCGCGCTCGAGCGCTCCAAAGCCCCGCGCAGAACGGCTGCGATCACTTGTCGAGCGTGGTGTCGTGCGTGCTTTTAGTGGTCCGCGCTCGAGCGCTCCAAGGCCCCCGCGCAGTGGCTGCGTTCACTTGTCGAGCGCGGTGTCGTGCGTGCTTTTAGTGGTCCGCGCTCGAGCGCTCCAAAGCCCCGCGCAGAGTGGCTGCGTTCACTTGTCGAGCGTGGTGTCGTGCGTGCTTTTAGTGGTCCGCGCTCGAGCGCTCCAAGGCCCCCGCGCAGAGTGGCTGCGTTCACTTGTCGAGCGTGGTGTCGTGCGTGCTTTTAGTGGTCCGCGCTCGAGCGCTCCAAAGCCCCCGCGCAGAGCGGCTGCGTTCACTTGTCGAGCGCGGTGTCGTGCGTGCTTAGTGGTCCGCGCTCAAGCGCTCCAAGGCCCCCGCGCAGTGGTTGCGTTCACTTGTCGAGCGCGGTGTCGTGCGTGCTTAGTGGTCCGCGCTCGAGCGCTCCAAGGCCCCCGCGCAGAGTGGCTGCGTTCACTTGTCGAGCGTGGTGTCGTGCGTGTTTAGTGGTCCGCGCTCGAGCGCTCCAAGGCCCCCGCGCTGAGTGGCTGCGTTCACTTGTCGAGCGCGGTGTCGTGCGTGCTTTTCGTGGTCCGCACTGGAGCGCTCCAAAGCCCCCGCGCAGAGTGGCTGCGTTCACTTGTCGAGCGTGGTGTCGTGCGTGCTTTTAGTGGTCCGCGCTCGAGCGCTCCAAAGCCCCCGCGCAGAGCGGCTGCGTTCACTTGTCGAGCGCGGTGTCGTGCGTGCTGGTGTCGAGGCGCGCGCTGGGGGGCGCGGGCGCGAGCTTGAGCGCGCGCAGCTGGTGCAGCGCGAGCACCGACGGGAGGCGCGTGCAGTTACCGTTGACGCCGCTGGACGTGGGCGCGGGCGTGAGCGTCCAGCGCGACGGCCGCCGGAACGTGATGACCGCCTTGTACGCCTGGCGGTACTGCTTGTTCATGATGACGTAGATGAGCGGGTTGATGCACGCCGACAGGTACAGCAGCAGGTAGCCCAGCACGTGCAGCCCTGCACAGACACACGTCCTTTTATGCACGATTCTCTGGAGGCGCAACCTTCAAAGAAGGTACACAACCTCGTTTTTAATAATAATAATAATAATAATAATAATAATAATAATAATAATAATAATAATAATAATACAATTATTAATAAGGAAAATTGACTTCAAACATAATTTATGTGTCACGTAAAGCAGCAAGAGGCTTCAGACAATTGAATACTCTTGGCACAATGCAATAGTCGGGATTGGAGAGGTATGTAGTGAGTCATCAAGATGACCCCCCAAAGAGGCTGTTTATTAAATACCAGTGAAGGATTCAAAGTAGAGGTATTGTAAGTGTAACAAGAAGCATTGCGAAGAGAACAAAGCAAGACATGAAAATTAACACAGACACATAAAGTTCTGATGTTACATAACATGAAATGTGAAACAAAGAATAGTTAAAGAGATCATAGAGAGACAAATGGACAATATGTAAAAAGAATGCACAAGGTTCTGATCAATAAATATGAATGGTTTATGTGGGTTAAAAGGGGAAGAATGCAGCTGGAATTGCGACAAAGCGCTCCGACTGACCCGGGAAGTGCGCGTCGGGGTCGTAGACCTTGACGAGCGTGATGGGCAGGTAGCAGACGACGAAGGAGAGGAAGATGGCCAGCACCATCTTGGTGACGCGCCACTCGTTGCGGCGCGCGCGCTGCTCGCGGTGCTCCTGGCGCTGCTGCTTGCCGCCCAGCGCCCCCGCCGCCGCCCCCGGCCCCGCCCCCGCGCCCGCGCCCGCCCCCGCGCCGGCCAGCGTGCCGCGCGACGCCGCGTGGCGGCGCAGGCGGCTCTCCGACCTGCAACACACACACACGCGCGCATCACTACGGGAGCGGGGTGCTACTTCGCGGGCGGGCCTTGGGCCCGATGGCTCGCCACGTAAAACAAGGCAACGCTGCGTCATTGATACTCTGTTAGGGTAGAATTCTGCAAGGGTTTTTCGAGAGAATGTCTGGTGCGAAATCTTATGTATCGATTACTCACGTACACACACTGACATTATGGGTGCTCCAACGCCCCAACAGTGTCTCTGATTAATTGCTACAATTTTCTAGGGCATTTTGCCAAGGCCGGCAATCATCATTATTTGTCAATGGAGATTCAATATATCACGAAGTTCCTCACGTAATATTTGCCTCTAATTGGTTCTAACGCGTTCAAAGATATTTCGTGAAATCTGCGAACATCAATGTCGGATGTGTTGTTTACAAATCGAAACAAGTAGCACTTCTGAAACTTCATGTGTTTGTAACACTAATTATCTTAGATTACCGTAAGTACCTTAGATGATTGTGACATTTAGTCTGAGACAACAAACTTTATCTCGTGTTATTGCTTAATTTTATAGGAAATTAAAACATCGCCACTTGTTCCTTTCTTCACGTCAGTCTTTTCTTACACTTGAACTTTTTTTCACTGTTGAACCTTTTCTTACACTTGAGCCTTTTGTTACATTTGAACCTTTTCTTCTTGAGTATTTGCTTCCAAGTCACTTGCGCCTTTTCTTGAATTACTCCTAATCAAGTGAAGCACGAGACGATGGAATAAAAATACAAATATATTTTTTTTATTTCAAAAGTTTAAAGGAAAATGTTAGTTATTCCACTCCACTAACTAAATTTTAAAAAAAAGTTGTTCAACTGGGAAAAGTGTTTGAGAAAGTAGAGAAGAGAGCATAAGGTGCAGTGGGTACAGTTGCTGCCGTGAGCTATTTCAGCTGATGATCACGTCGTCTCGAATGTTGTTTCAAAGAGATTTGACACCTATACACTTGGCTGTCCGCGAGACGTCACGTGCTTAGGGACAGATGCCAACGTTTCGGCCGTCATTCTGCAACCTTCTCGGGTCGAAATGTATTCCTCCGCGCATTTCGTCCTGAGGAAGGCCGCTGCCAGTCCACTGAAACGTTGGTATCTGTGCCTAAGCACGTGACGTCTCGCGGACAGCCGAGTAGATACCGACTCCGGCTCCGGAAGACTATTCTTAGATTTGGTACCTTTTTGTGGCGCGGGCGACATGAGGGATGTCGTCCCGTCACAAGTATTTCATGTCTATCCATTGAGGAACGATATTCGACGATAGCCGACGGGAGAGATAGAGAGAGGGGGAGAGAGTGAAAAGGGAGGGAAAGAGTGAAGGCGAGAGGGAGGGAGCAAGGGGAGAGGGGGAGAGGTAGAAGAGGGAGAGGGGAAGAGAGAAGGGCGAGGAGAGGTAGAGGAGGGAGAAAGAGGGAATGAAGAAGAGAGGTAAAGGAGGGAGAGGGGGAGAGATAAGGAAGGCGGGGGGTAGAAGAGGGAAAGAAGGAAGGAAGTAGGGAGGTACAAGAGAAAAAGAGTGAAGGAAGGAGGGAAGTAGAAGGGGGGAGGGAAAAAAGTGGAGAGAGATAGAGGGCGTAGAGGATGGAGAAGATAGGGGCAGAGAGAAGGAGAGGAAGGTGAGAGAGAGGGGAGAAGAGTGGGGGTGAGAGATGGAGACAGGAGAGGAAGAGTGGCAAGAGAGGATGGGAGAATGAAGGCGAGGGAGTGTGAGAGGAAGGGGGAGTGAAAGCGAGAGGGAGAGTGAAAGACAGGGGGGAGAGGAACAGTGGGGAGAGAGTGAGAGGCAGGGGAGTGGTGAGGGAGTGAAGGCGAGAGGGAGGGCGAGAGTGGCAGAGATGGTGTGAGGGGCAGGGGAGAGGAGAAGGAGAGTGAGGAGCGAGAGGGAGAGTGGAGAGAGAGAGTGAGAGGCAGGAGTTGAGGGAGGGAGGGAGTGGCAGAGAGGAGAGAGGGAGAGAGGCAGGGTGAGGAGAGGGAGAGGGGAGGGGGGCGTGGTACCTGTGGACGACCCAGAAGATGCGCGCGTAGCAGGCGACGATGACGGCGCAGGGCGTGAGGAAGGCGATGACGAAGAGCGCCGTCTTGGCGCTGCGCCCGCGCGCGTCCGCCAGGATGGAGCACGTGCCCAGCTTCTGGTCGTACCCGAAGCGCCCTGCAACACCCCACATGCCTTCCTTTTGCCACTCTGGAAAACTTTGGAATTCTAGACGCTGCAATAAAAAACACAACAATAACCTGTGCAAATACAGACATTTTTTTGTTTAAAATAGCTACTAACAAATGATGTACAGCTTTATGAGAGGGCAAACTACAAACTTCGAAGGCAAGCAGTCCGGGATAGCTTTTCACCAATGAACATGCGGTGGGAAATTTCATTTAACAAAGTTACACATGTGACACTTGTCCTTTCTTGATATGCAACCCATCAAAATTTGTTGTTTGGCTTGTTTTTGATATCCCTTTAACTGCGTCAGAACTGGACATTCCTAACACCACCCCTGGGACGAGTTGCCTTCATATAAGAAGCACATATCAAATGTTTGTTACATGAAAATTGCAACCAGATATTCTTTGGCAAAAAGTGATCATCTTCCACACCTCAACATGCTCTAGAAATTTGTGACACTTATTGTGAGACACGCTGTAGGGTAAAAAGTTAGGTGTGCATATTAGTGTAACTCACCCCACACACCGAAGAACGTGTGTGCTCACTACTTAATTTCTCGGCATATGGGAGTTGAGTTGAGATTTTCATCATTACGTGAGGCCTTTCAAAGCCAAAGGGGCTAAGTACGGCGCTTTTGACATCTAAATATTATTAAAACGACGTCAATACACAGTTAAAAGAGCGATGTTCGAAACACCTTCCAAGTAGTTGTAACATCTACCTGGTGATATCTCTGGTTGTATGTCAAGAATACGAATTTATAGAGCTTTTATTGATTTCCCGAAAAAAAGAAAGATATTTAGTTATTTCGGCTCACTGAAGTTAGTTCTCACTCCTAGTCTGCGTAGCCTTCGGGATCGGAGTAGGTAGCTATTTGTCTGTCCGAAAGACGCCGCGCCCCAGGCCAGGTGCCAACGTGTGCATTTCGCCCTGAGGAAGGTCTCAGAATCGCAGGCGAAACGTTGGCACCTGCGTGTGTCTCCCGGACAGCCAAGTACCTCGTCCCAAGCGCATTTCGGTCGCGAAGGAGCGCTGGCTCACCCCAGACGCCGAAGAGCGTGGGCAGCTGCATGCCGAAGGAGAAGACCCAGCAGAAGGCCACCATGAGCGCCAGCGGCACGGGGCGGTAGGCGCGCGCGCACGCCGCCGGGTGCGCGATCATCACGTACCTGCAGCACACAACCCCTCCGTCACACACACACACGCACACGCGCACCTACAGTGCATCACCACACAACAACTACCATTGGAAAACGTGTCATCCACATGAGAGTGAGAGAGAGAGGGAGAGGGAGAGGGAAAGAGAGAGAGGAGAGAGACATAGAGATAGGGAGAGAGAGACATAGAGAGAGGGAGAGAGAGACATAGAGAGAGGGAGAGAGAGACATAGAGATAGGGAGAAAGAGAGAGAGGGAGAGGGAAAGAGAGTATAAGAGATAGAGACATAGAGATAGGGAGAGAGAGACAGAGATAGGGAGAAAGAGAGAGACGGAGAAAGAGAGAGAGGGAGAGGGAAAGAGAGAGGGGGGAAAGAGAGTATAAGAGATAGAGACAGAGAGATAGGGAGAGAGAGGGAGAAAGAGAGAGAGGGAGAAAGAGAGAGGGAGAGGAAGAGAAAGAGAACATGCCACAGTGGTATTACTGTAGTATTACTGCCTCGTCCAAATTAAAAATCTCGCCTCCGCGACGCTGCGTCTCGTTTTTGTTTTTTGGCCTCTGCAGTAATAATACTCCTTACATTATTAGGTACGTTAATGACAATTTCGTTATACTGTACTGTAATAACTACAATCAAAAAGCCACTCTTAACGGCGTTGTCTCGGTTCCGACCCTTTTCCTTTATTTATTCTACTACAGAACGACGTTAATGAACTGTATTCCTAATTTCCAATGCGCACAGCAATTGATAGAAAGATTTTCCGCCTTTGGCCATCTGCGAAGTGTCTATAGCTTGGTTAGATGTACAAGAAATCGAAAAAAATAGAAAACCAAAGAAACATTTTAGATGTTGTCTGAAAAATTCAGATGATTGGATTATTTCATCTATTCTCTTTCCATGCGTCATGAAGTTCTCATACTCAGTGTGTCTCTGCTTACGACACAGCTGTCGTAATACGAGAGCAAGGCTTCAAGGAAGGTGCCGGTGCCATTATATATACTATTGCGTTATGAGACATAAATTTTTTTGTTATTATTGTATTAATTTTTGTATTCTTGATATGTAAAGAACTGTGGTACTCTGTTTCAACTGCACTACGTTATTGCGGTATCCGTGAAATTTGGTTTGGTTAAAATTTTTAATTACCTGCATTGCTGTACAAGCGTGATATATTTTATTTTTCGTTATTGAGCAGTGCACATGATACGTTTCGAAAATCAATTTTTGTGGTTCTGTTCAGCATCATTTTTCTGCTACAAGTCGTTAGTTTTATTTTATTTATTATTAAAAACTTGCGAACATCTGGTGTTGCGAAACATTCACATCGAAGTAAACAGCGACCTTGACACTATCTGGCAAATGAATCTAGCCAAGCAGCTTTGTCGTCTTTTTCAGTTGAGATAAAGATTCGGAATGCGGAAACGATTTTTACAGGTTTTTCATAGCCACTTCGTCTGAGGGCCCCTTCTACCAATGCAACCCGCACTACAGATGTGTTCTGCGGACATTCACAATGCCAGGCGTTTGGAAGGTCGCGAGTGGATTTTACATACTTCGTCACCTACGAAGAGCGAAGGCACACAAGAGTAGCAACAGCACTCTCATTTAGCAATTTCGTAATTCGTGATGAATCCGAATCATGCAAAGGGAGGGCAATTAAGAGGGATTAATTCTTGTTAAGCACCATTTGTAGGAGTTCCATGGTCTTCCTCGTTCTTTACACACAGTCTTACATGCACTACACTACCACACACGTTGCGAGTTGAGCTAGTTCAGGCTGGAGCGGTGCTCGGCTGGGGACACGTTCCTTGAGCCGGCGTATAGTTCGGCGGCTAATATTTTATGCTGGGGAGAAATAACGCCACTTTCGGAAATATAACATGTATTATACTTAAGGGACAAATGATAATGGAATCAGTCACGATACATATTTACAGAATTATAAATATTCATTACGTTTAGGTACCGACCATCAAGAATAGAAGTAACAGGATCGTCTTTCATGATGGCATCTAGATGGGGGGGGGGGATAATCATTTGTCGTGTAGGTAAGAATATTTGTGAAGAAAGGTGAAAGGAACAAGAAGTCTCCACACGACACTCGTTACAGAAGATTCCCAGGACATGTATACGCGATGCCAAGTGAATTGAAGTGAATGGAAAAAGACGAATCCACAAGATAGAAGGGAAAATGTTACCATGACGTGTACCGTAAGCGAAGCGACGTAAAAGTAGTACGTCTCCACACGACTGAACAAGAAAAGGGAAATGTTGCGACGTTTACACACAGTGGCAAGCATATTAAGGTAGAAATCGCATGACGTATGCGCCAAATTCTCAGGCTGCCAAACGAATTAAGTTGTAAATACCCCACGACGTGTGTACACGCCGGCAAGAGAATTGAAATGTAAGTTCCACATAAATTGTACACACGCTGGCAAGCGAATGCCAGCGCCAATCCGTGCAGCGCGTGGCGAGCAGGCGCACCTGTTGACGGTGATCATGGCGATGGAGAGCAGCGAGACGCCGACGTTGGCGTAGCGCAGCGTGGGCAGCAGCGTGCAGAGCGCGGGCCCGTGCTGCCAGGCGCCGCCGGCGGCGAAGCGCAGCACCGCGAACGGCAGCACGGCGGCGCAGAAGAGCAGGTCGGCGGCGCACAGCGAGCCCACGAAGGCGGCGGCGGCGGCGGACGCGCGCACGCGCGGCGACCGCCACAGCGCCAGCGCCGTCAGCGCGTTGCCCAGCACGCCCGCCGCAGCCAGCAGCGCCGTCGCGCCCGCCGCGAACGCCGACAGCCCCGCCGGGATCCTGCCCGCACACCAGCCGCCGCTTGCACACGCCTCCGCCACGGCGTTGCCAGGGCTTTGCCACCGGCAGTCGCGGCACAGAGGACGGGTGGTGTGGACGGGTGGTGAGGACGGGCAGTGAGGATAAGTGGTGAGGATGGGTGGCGACGAAGGGCAGAGGGCAGACAGCGAGGAAGGCAGACAGGAGAGTGAGGACGAGTGGTGTGGATGGATGGTGAGGAAGGGCAGTGAGGACAGACAGTGAGGACGAGTGGTGTGGATGGGTGGTGAGGAAGGGCAGTGAGGATAAGTGGTGAGGACAGGCAGAGAGGACAGTGAGGATGGGTGGCGACGAAGGGCAGAGGGCAGACAGCGAGGAAGGCAGACAGGAGAGTGAGGACGGGTGGTGTGGATGGATGGTGAGGAAGGGCAGTGAGGACGAGTGGTGTGGATGGGTGGTGAGGAAGGGCAGTGAGGACAGACAGTGAGGACGAGTGGTGTGGATGGGTGGTGAGGAAGGGCAGTGAGGAAGACAGAGAGGACAGAAAGGACGGGTGGTGTGGACGGGCAGTGAGGACCAGTGGTGATGACGAGCAGTGAGGATAAGTGGTGAGAACAGGCAGAGAGGACAGTGAGGATGGGTGGCGAGGAAGGGCAGAGGGCAGACAGCGACGAAGGCAGACAGGAGAGTGAGGACGGGTGGTGTGGATGGATGGTGAGAAAGGGCAGTGAGGACAATGAGGACGGGTGGTGGTGTGGATGGGCGGAGAGGACAGGCAGTGAGAACGGGTGGTGTGGATGGGCGGTGAGGAATTGCAGTGAGAACGGGTGGTGGTGTGGATGGGCGGTGAGGACGGCCAGTGAGGACGGGTGGTGTGGACGGGCTTTGAGGAACGGCAGTGAGGTAAGTGGTGAGGACGGGCACTGAGGATAGAGAGGACGAGTGATGAGGACGGACATTTAGGTCCAGAGGTAAGGACATGCAGTGATGACGAATGACGAGTGGTGAAGACAAGCAGATGGGACAGTGGTGTGGACGGGCAGAGAGAACTCCCGGCGAGGACGGACAGAGGGGGCGAGCGATGGGACTGGACAATGAGGACGGTCAGAAAGGACCCTCGGTGAGGACGGGCAGTGACGCAGCGAACGTTACTGCCCCGCCGCGCGCGCACGCACACACACACACACACACACGCACACTTAGCACGAGGCAGTGCCTTCCCATTCCACACATTCACTCTCGAAGGTTGTTACAGTTATTAATGAAACACATTGCGTATGGATATCATACATCTTCCCACCACTTACGGATTGATTGATTGATTGATTGATTGATCGGTTAATGCTTCCGGGCGCGTCCGCTGACAAGTACATTAGTACCTTAAGTGTAGTGCATGCTATTTCGCGGGAGCTTGCGACGGTCTCCCCCCTGGATGGCGAGATCTGGCGCTGATCTACATGTCGTCTTGCAGCTCTTTTTACGATCCAGGTAACCTCCACTAGCCGGGGCACGTTCTAAGCTCCCGGCCGGTCTCCCGGCATGTGTGATAGTGTAGTCCATGTGTGTGTAAGGGATAGGACAGAACAAGGAATGACAAAGAAAGATCGCGCGCGGTCCGTGGGCCGTTTGTTAACGTACTGCTCCGGTATTTGCGTGTTGTTGATCAGAGAAACCATATAAAACTACCGATCAAAGCAGCAGCCCGCTAGAATTCTGCTTCATGCAGCGACTGAATTCAACCCAGTTCTCTGGCTAGTCGCCATGGAGACTCGCCACTGTCGAGACCTGAACCCCAAGACCTCCGGTCGCTGTAGAGTCATCGGCAATGACATCTCTGAGCTTAACTCAGCCGGTAAGGAACAGACATCGTGTGTGGGGCGGCAGAACAGTGGTCGAAATATGTGTGGCAAGGAATAACATGTGCACACTAGGGATGGACGATTATTAAAAAAAATACCTCATCCATTAACTTCACTGTTCAATTAATGTGAAACGATTAATCATTCTGTATTAATGGGTTAATATATTATCGATTCACTTTTCATGGTTTTATAATTGATGGATCTTTGAAATCATTAATTTTTAGTTTGTGCATAAGATGTCAAAATAAACTAAAGTAAAAGTTTAGTTGTTGAAAATTTAGAAGTGATTATTAACTAGATGTGCCCACGAGGTAAACGACTATATTTAAATTTAAAATGAAAATTATTGGGAATGGTTTAGAATCCGTCACTCTAATATATCAGCAGGCTTAAAATCAATGTTTATTCGATTTGAATGTTTCAATTAATCACGTATTAAAAACAAACAAGAAATAAACCGAACAATAAATACATAAAGATAGATAGATGGAAAGAAAGAAAGAAAGACGACGTATTAAAATAATGTCTTGTTTCCCTAATCGCGATTAAATCGCCCATCCGCAGCTCACACTGTGCCGCTGCTCTTCCTTTCATCTCCGATTGTAGAGATTGCGCGTCGGCGCTGCAGTTGACGTCGCCCCTCGCCCACGCGCTTCGCCCACTGCTGCAGCCTCTGGCCACGGGCGGACAACGAGAGGAGCAGGATGCGGAGGGAGGGGGGAACACGAGTAAGATGGTGAGGAGAGACATAAGAGAGGAATGGAGAGAGAGAGAGAGAGAGAGAGAGAGAGAGAGAGAGAGAGAGAGATGCACAAGAGTGGATGGGACAGAGGGGAAACGAGTGAGAGAAATGGGGGAGAGAGTGGGAAATTGAGTCAGAATGACAATGGGGAGAGAGAATTAAGGGAGGGAATTTGAGGAGAGAAAACTACAAGAAAGTTGGTGAGAAAGAGTGGAAGACAAAGAGAGAGAAAGAGAGATAAAATTAGAGAGAAAGAGATAAAAAGAGAAAGAAAGAGAGATAAGGGAGCAGCCCTAAACACTTGAACGTCGGCACGTAAAATTAGAAATCATTTGATTAAATGTGATCAGAGGAGAAAAAATATGGCAGAGGAAAGTAATAGGAAAGTAATAGGAAAGATAAATAAGGAAAAATCATAGTAAAATAAAACAAGTAAAATAATAGTAGTAACAATTAGCTATTATTTAACTATTGTATAGCAACAATTAGCTGTACAAGGAGCGATAATTGCGCACCTAAAAACTGTTCAGAGAATTGGTAGCTTATTGATCAGACCAGGTGGACGTAAACCGGAAGGCCCGCGTTCGAATCCCGGTTGAGGCGACCAAGTCTTTGAACAAATGTATTTAAGATTATAGTTGCATCTCTTTTATAGAAAAAATATTAACGACGCGTTTTATAGTTACATTAATGTTAATACAACAACATGGATGTTTAGAAAACATGATGTTACTACGCAGGCAGGCCTCGATGTTCGAAAACCATCGCCGCGGGTGTTGGGTCGCAAGTGCTAAGCTGAGCTAAGCTGTAAGAGGCGAAGAGGCGGTGACCGCGCGCTCATCGGCACGCAACTCACGCACGCACACGCGCCCACGCCCTCGCGCCTTCCCGGGCACGCGACGCGCGCACGCCGCCCCCCACACGCGCGCCGCCGCCCACGCGCACGCCCCCGCGCCACCAGCGGACACGGCACAGCCTCCTTGTTGTCCCGAGGATATTACCATCTACTTGACAGCTAGCGGCTGGCAGGGGAGAGGTAGCTCAGGGTATTAACCGCTGTCACTGCAGTCCCTCTGAGCGGGAGGTATTAGGATTTCACTCCCGACTGTGGCAAGACTTTCGACCAAATAATATACAAAAAATACTTTCGACACTAGCTAGGTCGAATTCACTCTGGAGGGAATTCTAGCGGCCGGCCGCTCTGATCGGGAGTTTTTCGTGGTTTCTCCAATCACCAGGCGAATACCAAAACAGTGCCCTAAACGGCCCACGGACCGCGCGCGACCTTTCCTTCTTCTTCCTTGTCCCTTGCCCTATCCTCATCCATTACTTACACACACACACACTTACATGCACTACACTACCACACATGTCTGGAGACGAGTCGAGAGCTTAGAGCTTGTCCCTGCTGGGGCATTCTGCTGGTGGGAGATACCTGGTTGGGGGAAACCCCGTTAGCGTACGGTAGGTCGGGGCCGGATTTCGTCATTCAGAGATGGAAGATCACCATCATCTCCCATGATAAAAGCAAGCGCTACACTAACAGCACTAATAAACTTAATTGACGCGCCCGTAATCACTAGTAATGATTCAACGTGCCCGTCAACTACTAAGGTCATTACTTCCGTAAGTGTAGTGCATGCTTTTATCGCCGGAGGTTGCTGGAATCTTCGTTCGCTGGATGGTCACATCCGGTGCTGACTTACACATTCGCTTTAAAGTTTTGCCTCAAGCAGGTTTCCCCAGCCAGCAGGGCACCGCCCCAGCCGGGACAAGCTCTAAGCTCCCGACCGGCCTCCCGACATATCTGGTAGTGAAGTGCATGTTAGCGTGTGTAAGTAAGGAAAGGAAGAGGAAGGAAAGATCGCGCGCGGTTCGTTAGCCGTTTGTTGGGGTACTGCTTAAGCATTCGCCTGTTGTTGATAAAACAAACCACGCGATTACAGCAGCCGGCGGCTAGAATTGTCCCCAGACAGCTGGTGAAATCGACATAGCTAAGTAGCTTGTGTAAAAAATTCTGCCATCACGGAGAGTGGAACCCTATGACTTCCGGTCAAAGGCACTGCGGTGCCATCAATTGATGATCTGCGTTGATGTGTTGATATGTTAATAAAGGATAATAACTGCAATATTTTATTCGTCATTTGCTTGGCTTTGGTGTCGTGCCGGGAAGGAACAGAGCCGCGTGCACGAGTCCGCGGCGTGAGGAGATTGCGCGCGCGCGCGCGAGGGGGCGCGGGCCGAGGAGGGGGAGGGAGGGGGGCGGCGTGCGCCGAGAGTGCGCGAGGGTGGAGGGGAGGGGGCGGGGCTAAAGACGTGAATGGGGTAATGGTCATTCCTGGCCGGATGCGCGTGGGATTCTCGGCTCCTGGGCGCGCTTGACGATGCCTCGCGCGCACACAAGGCGATTGCGTAAACTGAGACAGACAGAAAGAGAGAGACAGAGAGGAAGGGAAAAGGGACCACTGAGGACCAAGGTGGCTCAGGGCATCAACAGACGCCACTGCGGTGCCTCTGACCGGGAGATCCTAGGGTTCTATTCTCGACGGTGGTATGGTTTTCGACGCCAACTATATAGTTAGATCAAATTCAGACAATGTGAAAAAAACGTTCTATTTTAGCAGTCTGCTGCTCTGATCGGTAGTTTTTCGTGATTTCTTCGATCAACGCCAGGCGAATGATAAGGCATTATCCTAACAAACGGGCCACAGTCTGCGCACGATCTATCCTTCGTATTCCTTATCCTATCTTCACCCCTTAATTAAACACACTTACACTTATACTCACTACAATTGCACACATGTTGGGAGATAAGACCTTGTCCTAGCTGGGACGGTGCCTCGCTGGTGGGAGATACCTGGTTGGGGAAATCCACGTAATCCGTTTTAGGTCGGCGCCGGTTCTCGCCATACATCGGGGTGAGACCACCGACACTTCCCGCGATAAGCCATGCACCACACTTACGGGACTAATGACCTTAGTAGATGACGCACCCGGAATCACGGACCAATCACACTGTGCGCCGGTCCGTGACTTGGCGCCGACGTGCGCCGAAGGCGTAGCCTAGCGTTGAATTGAATTGAATTGATGCCTTATTTTACGTGGCGAGACTCGGGCCATCAGGCCCGCTCTTCCGTTTGACCACGCAAATTTCGCTACGCTCCTTTCATCTAGCAGAGAAAGAAGGTATTTCTTGGGCGAGAAACAGGCGATTTTGAATTTAGCTCAGAGGCTACGTCATTTAGGCTTGAGGGTCTTTTACATGCAAGTAAATCTACTAACATGGGACAGCCGGCTTTACTTCCCCTCCGAAGGAAGGCGTACGAAGGATTTTGTCGCCCTAAAAATCCACGGCTTCGATCGGGTTTGAACCCGCGAGCTTGGGTATAACAGTCCAGTACGCTAACCGTCACACCATCGCCGCGTTGCAGGGCGCGTGACTCACCTGAAGGAGGGCTCGGGGGTGGCGAGGGAGGCGCTGGCGGTGGCGAGGGCGTCGAGGGCGAGCGCGGGCAGCGCCTCCGTCATGGCGGCGTCGGTGGAGCCCATGGCTCTTCGGCCGACCGCCCCTCCTCCTCCTCCTGCGAACACACAGCACGCTTTAACGGACGAGCGCCACAGCGCAGCTCGCGACCGGAGACGCCGCATCCGGGTTACGCGGCATCAGCGGGCGGATTTTGACGACCTACAACACGGCCAAAAACGAGCAACAATACACTTTTAAAATCCGTTAAAACAAAGAAAAATAACCTAAAATTTTGATCAAAATTACTTCAGATGATCAACTCAAGCTGTTGGGCATGTTACTGATCTTTCCTTTTATTGAAGTGAACTCAGCTTGCACACTTTTGGTTTGAGCTGTTCTTTAAATAAAAATCTTTGTATTTATCGCAAAGGCTACTCAGAAATTCTATGGTGAACATTTGTCGCACCTCGTTAATATTGTTTGGAGCAAGTACCATTACAATGATATTGGATGAAATCAGCGAAAAAAATGCATTCAAAATGACGTAAAAGGTAAAAAACGACTTATCAGTCGAAAACAAGACATAAAAATGGGTCATTTTGTTTTGTCATAACATAAAATGTATTTTTATACTTTAACGAACTTTATAACTTGATACTTTAACGCTTTAACGAACGAGCGCCACAGCGCAGCTCGCGACCAGAGACGCCGCATCCAGGTTACGCGGCATCAGCCGGCGGATTTTGACGACGTAAAACACGGCCCAAAACGAGCAATAAATCACTTTTAAAATGCCCTAAAAACGAAGAAAAATAATCATCATCGATAATCATCAAATTCATCATCGATGATCAAAATTAAAATATCCATCGACCAAAAATCATCGAAGTTTTAAAGCTGTTGCACTAACAAGCGCTAGCGCCCATTTTAACTGAGATGCAACATTGTGTGGACAACACAATGTTGTCCATCATCGATGTTCAAAATTAAAACATCCATGTTAATAGTACACCGACCATAATTTTAACCACCGACCATCAACATCCACGTTTTTAAACATCTATGTTTTAATGATAATTTAGTACCTCTACCATTAAATTTGTGTGCAACAAAAGTTAATTTGCCGGTCCGGATGGCCGAGATCGCTAAGGCAATGGTGCCGTAGAGACCTCGGACCGAAGGATCGCGGGTTTGAGTCCCGCCTCGGGCATGGTGTTCGTCCTTTCACATCTCTATCATCATATCGTGTCGTCCTCATAGTTACCATACCGTTACACGCAATAGTGGTCACTAATGACCTAGTAGTTGATGTGACCTTAAATAAAAAAAATAAAAAGGAGTCAGAAGCGCAAAAAACGCTAAGTAGATTTATGAAACCGATATTGGCGCGACTGCAGAGAAGTGTACAGTGGCAGCTGCCACCTTGAGGCGGCGCGGCGGCTGCATCTGTCGGGGGCGCGAGGCGTGGAGGGGAGGGGAGGGGAGGGGAGGGGACGGGCGGGGCTGGGCGAGGTCACGCGTCTATCGCAGCCTCCGCCCTCGATAAGCGCCACCAGACAACTCTGCCTCCCCCGCCCCGCCACGTGCTCTCGCCAGACACAGACGGCACCAACACAGCACGCACAGCCAAAGCCATCGTCAACATCATAGCGATGAATGTTATGATGTTATCGTCATCATCAGCGCTCTCATCGTCAACCTCACCGCTAACGTCGTTACCTCCCCGTTTTCATCATCCTAATATGTATTAATTCAATCCATGGGAAGGAGACATTCGTACTTCATGATGAGGTATCATCCAACTCCTTGAGGGGGAGACCTACCCCCCCCCCCGTCATTCCATCAATTCACACCCGGCTTGAGGGAGCACAGTTCAAAACCCGATTAGTTACACTTGCTCGTTCAAATACAGACAAATAAAATAATATGTCATTTAGGTAAGGTTCGAAGCTTATTCGATATCAACAGTGTAAGATAATCTACACATTGATAAAATATCAAGAATTGCTGGAAATCGTTTTGATTTAATAGTAAATCCCTCTGCATATGCAACAAAACTGAGTGTAACTATATTTTCATCAAACAAACTCATACAAACTTAATTTTATATGGTAGAGAAAGTTGGATTCTGCTAAAGTAATCAAGGAAAAATGTTTTTCCAACGTTTTGTTAAGTGAGAAATAATTCACTGGTGAATAAAAATGTGTCAATACTTAGATTACCTGTCAATTGTCATCTGTTTAAAGTCTTGTTTGTAACGTAGAGTTCCATCAAAGACCAGGTCTGGTTCTAGATAATCCTATCACTCTTTTTTCAGAATCATTAAGATAATTGTTCTAACAAACTAGCCATATCCATTGTAAAAGCTAGTGTCACGCTGATCTACAGATACATTTTCTTCTTTACTCCGCCACAAGGAATGCCGGATTGAAACCTTTATCTTCGTTTTTCTCAGAATAAACGCGAGGACCGTATAGAGCCAAGCCCTTCAAGTAAAAGTAACTTTCGTATTACATTCTTTTCTATTGCTTGTTATTAATCCTATCACTTTATTTAACGTTTAACGCAACTTTTAACGTCAAACTGACGAATACTACGGATTTTATCACGTTTGGCGTCACTTGCACTGATAAAGCACTTCCTCAGAAAAGAATCGCGTCAGGCTGTTGATGTTAGCTCTACGATGAACGACAACCCAATTCCAAGACGCCTGAGTGTTACGGAGTTGCGCACTATCAACGCTCAAATGACTAGTCATGAGTTGACATACTTGCAAATGAGCGATAGGACTAAGCGGTTTCTTAGGGTCACTTATTGAAAATTAATATTGAGATTTAAATTAATGTGTACCAAATACAATATAAAAATAATTAATAACGTAAAATAAATAATATAACACATTTTTTACACAGCTACTAGAATAAAGTTGTTACGTTTAGGGCATTCAGAACATGCTAGAAGTTCAATTTCGTAACAATAGTACTAAAAGTGAGACGATGCTTAAATGTTCGGACTAAACAGTGTTAAAGCCACAAACAAAACACAATAATTTCGTCTTACCAGTACTACCGACCTTAATGAAATATGAGCACAAATATGTGATGTGTATCCTTGAATTAAAACACAATGAAAGTCTGCAAGTCTACCTAAGAAGTGGAGTACTATGACTCACGTGGTAAAGTTGATTTTGTTTTGATCGCAGGATTGCGCTACTAGGTCTATGTGCCTCGAGCGATCTTTCCTACTCGCGATATAAAATGTCATTTTTCCCACTCGTTCCATAAAAAACTTATTCACTCATTAATACGCCATTCCACTAAACGCGATATTTACGCAAGAATACGATAGAATGAGACGCATTCTTTACGAATTGTTAAAGAAATTATAATATGAATGTAAGATGTAAAATTTATTTGTAGTAAAAAATTGTTTATACTTAGGTTATTTGTAGATCAAAGATATGAAAATACTGCGCGAGTTTCGCGCGTGTATTGGACTTCAATTCGGTTCATACTTGTGGTCTGCAGGAGTGAAAATGAGTGGCAGTTGTCAATGGCTGTTGATTGCGAGCAATCCACACAAATAATTAGTAGATACTGGATATTTTATATTTATCGACAATATATCGATCCGAAGAAAACATCGAAAGCAAAACACCGATGTTAATGTAACGATGTTTCTGCTGAAAAGGCCGATGTTTTATAAAACCATGTAGATTTTTTTTGCCATTCCTCGTTGTGAGTGCATCGCTCGTTGAGGCGGCGCTGGGGCGAGGCCCGGCGAGCGGGACCGGGGGCATCTGGCGGAGGTCGCATGCACCGAGGCAGGCAGGCGAGGGCTAGGGCGGGCGGGGGCGGAGGCAGAGCGGGCGGAGCGGGGAACGGGCGGGGCAGGCGGGTGGTGCGGGGGCGGGGTGGGGGTGGAGGCCGGCGGGGGCGGACGAGGCGTGGGCGAGGGCGGGGCAGGGCGGGGGCGGGCGGGGCCACCGTGACGGGCGGGGCGGTAGGAGAGGGTGGGGCGGCCGGGGCGGCGTGGCGGGCGGTGGGGCGGAGCAGGTGGAGCGGGCAGGGCGGGCGGGGCGGGCGGGGCGGGCGGGGCGGGCGGGGCGGGCGGGGGTGGGGCGGAGCAGGTGGAGCGGGCGGGGCGGGCGGGGCGGCCGGGGCAGGCGCGTCGGGCGGGGCGGGCGGGGCTGGCGGGGCGGGCGGGGCGGGCGGGGCGGGAGGGGCGTGCGGGGCGGGCGGGGCGGCGGGGCGGGCGGGGCGGGCGGGGCGAGCGGGGCGGGCGGGGCGAGCGGGGCGGGCGGGGCGGCGGGCGGCGGGGCGGGCGGGCGGGGCGGGGCGGGCGGGGCGGGGCGGGGCGGGCGGGGCGGGATGGGGAAGCGCGGCAAACGCGGGTTGAAATGAAAGTTTAGGCGGCACAAATCCAAAGTTTCAACGACAATTAAAATCAGAGTTAATGTACTTTGTAGCCTTCTGTGCACTTCAAACAACAACGTAGAGTTTTCGTTTCTTTATTAAGCTGAGTTTATAAACATTTCTCGAGCGTTGAAGTTCTGGTGTAGAAATTACAGTTGATGTTAAGACGTAGCGAAATGGGTAAAATTTCGGGGAAACGTGTGAAGGGTCAAAATGTTTGTTTATTTTGTTATTTTAATTTCATTCAAGGCTTGTAGGTAACAATTTAATGACGACTATTTACTTTAAGTTACAACTTTTTATTTACTACTAACAAAATGAGATGTCAAGCAAAGTTACAAAGAAATCACGTTACTTCCATACCAATGTCATGAGCCTTTATGTGCCTAAATAGAAATCACGTACATTTGAATACAGGCAACAGACTTTCTACACGTGGATGTGCGTGATTGTCCAAGGCCTTTTAATTTCCTTCCTCACATCTATTCTGGTATTATTACACAGATTTGTGGTGGAATATGCACTTCTGATAAAATCAATGTATATGTCCTCTTTAATCACACATTGAATTTTTTTCACGCATATTCACCACACTAGATCCACCACCTTGTTTTTTCATATAAAAATATATATCACTAATATATAACTGAATCTTTTTTTTTTGCAACCTAAAAAATACGTGTCCGTATTTTGACGGAAATGAGATTCCTTTTCGTATTTCGTCCGCGAGAGTGTTGGTTCCCGTGCACTGTGGGTGGGGGGCGGGGGGGGGGCGGTTGGTTTTTTGTGGCGCCTGCGCAGACGCGAGCGCGGAACGGCCGCTGACGCCGCTCCAGAAGCGCCTCGCCCAACTCCCAACGCGCAGCCCAGGCCCAAAGATGCATCTGCACGCAGTGGGCACACTCAATTGATTACAACAATAGTAAGAAAAAAAGGTTTGCACTAAAACGCCACACTTTTAACTAAAACATCTTTCTAGACCTAAGGAAACACCCAAACCACAATTCTCTAAAGGGTTTGGCGAAGGCATGCTAGCTGTAAGTTAGTTGTAAGATTCGATAGATAGATTATATGTAGCCATCCGTCCTCCGCCAAATAATAACCGTCTAGTCAGGGATACTAGTGGGGGGCAACATCAAAAAAAAAAAAAAAGAAAGAAAGAAAGAAAGAAAGAAAGAAAGAAAGAAAGAAAGAAAGAAAGAAAGAAAGAAAGAAAGGAAAGAAAGAAAGAAAGAAAGAAAGAAAGAAAAGAAAGAAGAAAGAAAGAAAGAAAGAAAGAAAGAAGAAGAAAGAGAAAGAAAGAAAGAAAGAAAGAAGAAGAAGAAAGAAAGAGAAAGAAAGAAAGAAAAGAAGAAGAAAGAAAGAAAGAAAAGAAAGAAAGAAAGAAAGAAAAGAAAGAAGAAAGAAAGAAAGAAAGAAAGAAAGAAAGGAAGAAAGAAAGGAAAGAAAGAAAGAAAGAAAAGAAAGAAATGAACGTCGTGATTGATTGTCGATCAACTATTCTGAGTTTCCAGCCGCAAGTGCTTTGCGCATTGGTACCGTAAATGTAGTGCGGTAACCCGGCAGGCGCGATTTTCCTCCCTGCTGGGAGGTGAGATATGGCGCCGACCCACGCGTCGGAATGCAGTGTTCCCTCCCCGGTTATCTCCCGCTGCGGGAGACTACTCAAGACGGAACACGCTGTTAGTTGCCTATTAGTGTCCCGACATAGTGTTGTACGTGTAAGGTTTAGTGTGTGAGTGTAAAGGGTGAAAATTAGACAAGGAAAGGAAAGGAAAGTTCGCGCGGTCCATGGCGGTTTGTTAGAGTACTGCTCGGCATTCGCCTGGTGTTGAACGGAGAAAGCACGGAAAACTACCATCAGAAAAGACGGCCTCTACAATTCTCCTCCGACAGCGACTGAAGTCGACACACTCAGTGTCGATATCTTGCCATGGGCGGGATTAGAACCCTAGCACCTCTCAGTCAGAGACTACAGTAGCATCAGTTATTATCCTGAGCCACCTCAGATTGTTTATTGACGTGATATGTCGGCACAGGGCCACTAACGGACAATGTTGGAATTTGTGAACCGGTTCAGAAGCCATTTGTTTTGATTGACATAAAGAGACGCTGGATTGCTTAAATTCTAAACAGTCACCAGCTGAATGCTCAACAGTGATTTTTCTTCATCTGTTAAACTGCGTTAAATTAATATAACAGTAGTGTATAGCGAAAAAAAAATTGACAAAACACTGTTAGGCTCTTCGAGACAGGACTCTTTGTGTTATTGTATTGTAATATAATTTTTGAAATGTATATTGATGTACAATATTATTATTATTAAATAATTAAATAATACCAACATAAATAAACATTTAAATCAATGTTGCCAAATGAAGGAAGGCGACAAAGGAAACTCTAGGCTTTTTCGAGGGGGGGGGCATGGGAACCAGGTCCCCCCCCTCGGAGGATCCACCACTGCTTCAGTTGTGGTAGTGTTTGAGGAACTTGGAATTGATAATGACTCTGGAATTCAGACATGAAGCGAGGGATACGGGTAGGATAGAATGTTAACGCAGCAAAAAGCACCAAAGCCTCCTGTGCAGCAATTGTCTTGTTGTGCAATTAAAATACTTCTCCCCGCTGGATGTAAGTCAGAGAGCGTTAAAGGCCACTATGATACGCATTGCCGTCCGGCCAGGGGGCGAAAATGTATAATGAACTAATTATGGTGGTGGCGCGGTTAAGCGTAAAATATTCTAAAAATAATTTGGAATCGAGCACTAATCGGATTGGTGAATCCGAATTCTTCCGAAAAAAAAGAAAAAATGATATTTAAAAAAAACATACCATGGCTTTCACATATTTTCTAATTAAATGTATTTCGTATTACAGAATAATAGTAAAGCAATACGAAGCGGGTTTCTAATTGATTCCTTGAGAAACTTTTGAGATAGCCCTTCTCTTTGCTTCTGAGCCCTCAATATAGCTTTCCTCCCTCCTAAACGTCTCAATATTCGGGTCATACCTTACGTCTTATCTTTTCGCGTCTTTTCCCACCGTCGCGACGAGAGGTAGGTGAATGAAAGGAAAGAACGGTTGGTGGGAATGGGTGCATTCTGTGTCGTAGTTTATAAGAATGGCGCATTTTAGTTTAAAACGTATTTGGATATATAATGCGTAGACATTATTCTCTGGACCGGCTCATATAGGTGGCTCAGGACGTCAGCTGATGTCATTGCTGTGCCTCTCACCAGGAAGCCCTAGGGTTCGAGGTCTGACGGTGGCAGGAATTTCGACACTAGTTACGTAACAAGGTAGAATTTAACCTTTGTCTGGTCAATTCTAGTCGCCGAATGCTCTGATCGGTAGTTTTCCGTGGTTTGTCCAAAATATGCCAGGCGAATGCCGGAGCAGTACCCTAACAAACGGTCCACGGACCGCGCGCGATCTTTCCTTCCTCTTCCGTTGTCCTACCCTCTCCCCTTACACTAGCATGCACCACACTCCACACATGGCGGGAGACGGTGGGGAGCTTAGAGCTCTTCCCGGCTGTGATGGTTAAGATCAACACCAGGCGAATGCCGGAGCAGTACCCTAACAAACGGGCCACGGACCGCGCGCGATCTTTCCTTCCTCTTCGTTGTCCTATCCTCTCCCCTTACACTAGCATGCACCACACTCCACACATGGCGTGAGACCGGTGGGGGAGCTTAGAGCTCTTCCCGGCTGTGATGTTAAGATCAACGCCAGGCGAATGCCGGAGCAGTACCCTAACAAACGGGCCACTGACCGCGTGCGATCATTCCTTCCTCTTCCTTGTCCTATCCTCTCCCCTTACACTAGCATGCACCACACTCCACACATGCCGGGAGACCGGTCGGGAACTTAGAGACTGTCCCAGCTGGGACAATGCCCCGATGGTCGGAGATACCTGGTTAGGGAAAACACCGCTTGACGACGCGTTGGTTGGCGCCGGATCTCACCGTACAGTGGAGAGAGACCTTAGCAGTTTTTACCCGGTTTCACTAACCAAACGCTATAACTCTCGAAATCTAAGAGTAAAAATGCAAGATGAATATATGTGTTTCATTGTTTCATTTTTTTTTCGAAATTATAATCGTTCTGAATGAAATGTGTATCTACAGTATCCTTAATATTAATTTAAACCCATCTTCCTGAATAAGTTTTATTTCTTATATCTTTGAAATTAACATTACATAATAAATATTTATTTTGAAACGCTAATATCAAATAATTAAGATGTTATTTCTAATTTATTTCTTTAAAAAAATTAAAAATGCTTTGATTTACATGAATGGTTTAAAAATGAATTCTATTTCAACCTGTGCTCTCAATCGCATGATTTAAAGCCAACGGGGGATGTCTGTGTTTGCCGGTGAATGAGTCGCTGTGCGAGTGAGCCCATTGATGTCGACGGCGGCTGCTGCGCCGTGCGTTGTTGTTTCGGGCGGGGGCGGTGGGTGCGGGGCCCCCAAAAAACACGCGGAGGGGGACGCCGTGGCGGCGGCGGCGGCGGCGGCGGCGCTCAATTGTAGACAAGGCCACCGCACGAGGGGACTCCACGCCGCACTGCTGCAGGGGGCGTTGCCACATCACAGCGCACACGCTCACTTCGGCCGGCGCAGGCCTCACTCCTCCCGACGCCACTTTCCTTCTCTTTAGCCTCTTTTTCTCTCTCCGTGTCTTCTTTCTCCTTTCTACTCTCCGTTTGGCTTCCTCATTCGTCTTGCATTACACGCTCTGCACACACTACTCCTTCTAACACCACTTTTCTGCTTTTTATCCTCCATTTGTCCTCCTCCTTCTCTTTCATTACACGCTCTGTTCGCACTCCTTCTTCTAACACCACTTTCTTTTGTATTGCTTCTTTTTCTTTTTCCGTGTCTTCCTTTCTTCTTTTCTCCTTTCTATTCTCCGTTTGTCTTCCTCATTCTTCTTACATTACACGCTCTGTTCACACTTCTCCTCCTAACACCACTTTTATTTTTTACTGCTTCTTTTTGTTCCTTTCTTCTTTTCTGCTTTTTATTCTCAATATTCCTTTCTGTTCTTACATTACACGCTCTGTTGACACTCCTACTCCTTTTAACACCACTTATCTTCTTTTTGGCTCTTATTTTCTACATTACTTCGTTTCTTTTACCATTTACGTTTTTTTTTCTTATTTCTTCTTTTCTACTTTTCATTTTCCATTTGTCTTGCTCTTTCTTCTTACATTGAACGCATATTTCACACTCCTCTTTGTAACACTATTTTTCTTTTTTATTGCTTCTTTTTCTTTTTGAATTACTTCGTTTCTTTTTGTTCCTTTCTTCATTTCTGCTTATTATCAAATTATCTTCTACCTTACATTTCACACTTTTCCTTATAACTCCACTTTTCTTTTTTTGTTCTTTCTCTTTTTCAATTTTTTCTTTTCTTTTACTAATTCTCTTTTACTTTTACCATTTCTTTTCTTTGTGTTTCTTTATTCTTTTTTCCTATTTATTCCCAATTTATCTTTTTTCCCTTCTTCTTCTTCTTCTTCTTGATGCTGTGCACTCCACGGAGGCCTGCTAATAGCACACAGCTGGTTTTCACTACCGGTCGCCATAGGAGATGTTCTTATGCTGCTATCGGCGTTTATAGATATAAAATACGTCAATTATTTCTCAGAATATTAATATAAGTCCTAAACACAACGCATCATTCGTAAATAAAATACGGGGTAATCTACCGGAAGTGAAAAACGATTTGGAAAGTCGAAGTTGGTGCTCTTTGTACGAAAATGTAGTGTATGCCCTCTATGGCCAAATAAGTAGGAAAGGGCTGATACAAATAACCGATCGCCATGTAGCCTAACTCACGAAGCAGGACTTCTTTCGCGTTTATGAGAAGCGTCGTTAAGGATTCTCTTGTAGAGCGCGGTATCAAAGCGATACGAAGTGAATTATTCGGTCGTCCTTAGCCACACAATACGCGACCCATGAAACTTTAGACCGCAGCAATTCAGACGTCCATATACAAAAAACTAATCTACGACTGAATCATGAGGAGTCGGCTACGAATTTGGTCTTCAGACATTTCGCAGAATATCGCTTAGGATGCCAGGAGCGGCTGGTACACTTGCACTCGCCATTTCCATGGGGAAATTCATTTGTTGATTGACGTTTGCGGAGGCGACGACTGCCACGGCCAGCAGTCTGCTTTGTGCAGTGGACGTTTTATCACGGGAGGGGCAGTGTTCCTTCCTGGCTGGATGCAGAGATCCGGCGCTAACCTACACGTCAGCTGTCAGGGAATTCCCCCCCCCCCGGAATATTTACCAACAGGGTACTCTCCCAGCTGGCGAGGTGCGAGGGGCCAGTAGCTAGTGACGAGGAGTAGTGAGGGCCGAGGAGGGAGTGACGACGAGCGAGTAACGTGGGACGAGTGGGCAAGTGCGAGTGGCGTGGAGCGAGTGACGAGGAGCGAATGCCGAGTGGCGAGTGGCGAGTGGGAAGTGCGAGTGGGAGTGGCGAAGGGCGAGTGGCGAAGGGCGAGTGGCGAAGGGCGAGTGGGAACGGCGAGTGGCGGAGGGCGAGTGGCGGAGGGCGAGTGGCGGAGGGCGAGTGGCGGAGGGCGAGTGGCGGAGGGCGAGTGGCGGAGGGCGAGTGGCGGAGGGCGAGTGGCGGAGGGTGAGTGGCGGAGGGCGAGTGGCGGAGGGCGAGTGGCGGAGGGTGAGTGGCGAAGGGCGAGTGGCGGAGGGCGAGTGGCGAAGGGCGAGTGGGAACGGCGAGTGGCGGAGGACGAGTGGCGAAGGGCGAGTGGCGGAGGGCGAGTGGCGATGTGCGAGTGGCGATTGGCGAATGGCGAAGGGCGAGTGGCGAGGCTTGGACTGCGCGTTGCGGAAGCTTCCGTCTACGGGGGGCGGGGAGGGGTCGGAAGTGGCGAGGTGGCGGAAGAGGCGGCGGTGTCGCCGACAGAGGCCGCTGATAGCGGTGGAAAGGAGGAACAGCTGACGACGTGAAAAGAGCGTCGGAAACCGCACTGCGGTTGGCGTCTCGCAAGGCGCTGCAGAAAACTCACTTCCACTACCATCAAAACAACATTTTCGCTCTCCTACATAGAATCTACTATTTACCCTTATTGTCCGTTTCTCGGAAAGTGGTACTTCCTAAAAAAGACTTTGACGCACGCGAACCATAAAAACATCATAACAATATAAATCAGTCTGCAAAGACGACAAAATATTGGGGGGACATGAATTAACCTGGTTATTACTTCGCATTTTCATAATGGTTCCAAACATATATACATGTAAGTTTCCTTGAATTCGTGCTATAAATATTTCGAAGGACCTCCTAGGAAAGTGACTTTGGCGTTCTCATTTCAAAATGTCGAACTCGGCTCCTATCGACGCTCCGACCTCAACATTTCTTTTGTGCGCCAAAGACTCGTTTTCCGTCCTAGTAACGTAAATAACTTTTTATTGGGGAATTGTTGAAATTTTGAAGTTTGGAATTTGGAGTTTTTAGCACTTGTTAATATTAAGAACTACGGTGTAACCAGTCATAAATGCTAAATTTACTGACACAATTTCTGTAATAGATTTAATATGTGCTTGATTTTTTAACCGCCTTGAATTATATAATGGAATGATCTTGAGTTTCAGTCATTACAGAAACATCGTTTTAAATTGCCAACGTTTCACCTTTTATTAAGCTTTCATCAGGGCATTTTTAGTCCGGATCTCTCAAACCTATACACAATTCTCACAACTCTTCCTTCCTTTATGTTCCTTCCTGCCCTTTCTGAGTTTCATTTCGGCACGTTACTTCCAAATACCACGTCCCCTTGGCACTGAAATCGCCTCATCCTTAGAATCCTAGGTCTGAGAGTTAGGGGGAAAATGCACTGATGAAAGTTTAATAGAAGCTGAAACGTTGGCAGTTCACATGATGTTTTTGTAATGACCGAAACTCAAGAACATTCCATTATATAAATCAAGGCGGTCAAAACATCAAACACGTATGAAATCTATTACAGAAACGCCATTACTGGGGCTTATATTCACTTCTCTCTTATTACTTGCGTGTTAAATTTGATCTAACAACCTTTAATATTGTATTTATTGTTTTATTATGGATCAAATTCGTGCCTTAGTATTCCGATAAAATTGTCACTGAGTTCTGTAACATAATAATGTAATATTGGATACAGATGTCTTGCTGACTCAAAATGTTTGTCTATAAGTATGAGAAGTATAAGGAAGCACTTGAAGTATAAGGAATTAAAATAAGTAATCAAATATAATTAAAAATGAAAGGATCAAAACTGAATACAATGTTCATTCGACATCACAATACATCATCATGTCTAAATTCCTTCAATAGAGAACAATACAGTGAGAGTAAATAATGAAGGCTCATAGAAAACGGAGTCCCCACAGACGCCAAACCCGAAGAAGCATTTCCGGAAGCGGATAAAAGGGAGTATCGCTGTTACGGACCGGAAAAACAGTCAATCGTCGTGAACGTGTGTGGCCTCTTTATTTGGTTTATCAGACTGATATTCCAAAGTCGTTTGTTGAAACGTAGGCAAAGCTATGATTTTTTAAGGGCAATACGTTTTTTTTTCTCCGGGCAAGTAAAGCCACTGATTCCACGAAGCTGCATGTAAGAGAATATCACGCCTTGGCAACTCTCGCCGAATGTTATAAAGGCTAATGCATGCGTTCGCTACTAGATAGCATCGTGATGACAGTCCTACCTTCCTACCATACGGCCACTAGAACTGCGAAAGTAACTTACTCAAATTCAAACATGGAGATAACATACATCCGCCGGTAAACGACGTAGTAGTACTGATATTTACATTGTATACCCGCCAAAACAGCAGTTTTTGTTCAGTTTCTCGTACACACAAGTGACTATACACCTACGCCGCCGTATTTCGTTTTAACGAAGTTTGCCAAAAGCACTTTGTTCTACTTGTTTTCATAATTCTACGCCATATTGTAAAAGTCTTTAGAAAGGGATTCCGAAGTTAAAGATGAGGTGCAGATAATGTACTTCTCTCACATACGTTTTCTCAATCGTTTAGTCTCCAGAATCACTAAACAATCAATCAATAACATTATTTATAAATCAATAATTAATAACAATAACAAATGAACTATTATTACACGCTCTACACAGCATTTAATTCTATTATTTGCCTCGATATGAAGTTCGATGTACGCTGCATAACTTACCTTGATCGAGATGATGGTGGTTACGAGGGAAATATCTAAACAGTTGAATGCTACATGTTCTGTTTTGGAGGGAATAGTGAAAGTGAATTACGAGAGGGAAATATGTAAAGATGAAGTGGGTCAAGTTAACATCTAGTTAAATAGGAAACAAGTAAATCTGAATCATTAAATTTAGGTAAAAAATAAAATCATGTATGTAACACGGGCATTACGTGTTTCTAACGCCCATCGTGCATAAATAAGATGAATAATCGTTATTTATACACCAAGGGCGTGATAATGCTTCTAACGATCGAGCAGCAACAATATACCCGAGGACCTTTGGAACGTGATCATTAGATCCAGATAATGCCCGTGGTACATACATAATTTTATGTTTTACCTAATTTTATTGATTCAGATTTACTTATTTTCTGGACGTAAACTTGACTCCGTTTGTCATTTCATATCTTCCTCCCATAATTCCCTCCATAAGAGAGCATCATTCAACTGTTTTTATATTTCCCTCGTAACCAAAATCCTTTAAATCCAGGTAAGGTATGCTGCGAACATTGAGCTCCGTATCGAAGGAAATGACAAGCAATAACGTATCAGTAAAAAAATTTAAAAAAGAATTCGTACTAGTGTGGATTCTCGTGGCTTGCAAGTGTTAGGCCGCGCGGTGGCTGCGTCGGTGGGGGGCGGGGGGGGGCTCTCCCCTCCACATTGCGCCACCGCTTCCCTCCCCCTCGTCTTCCGCTCTACCTCCCCCTCCCACCCCCGCGAGCGGGAGGGCAAACAAACAGGAGGCGAGGGGCTCCACCGCTCCCCCACTGACAGTCGATTTCGCTTTCGCCACACACAAAAACAAAACTACAAAAAAACAATAAAAATAAAAATCATCTCCATTAATTTTCTGGAGTTTCATTTGGGGGGACTGGATTAGCACACGGAGCGCGTTCATCGGCGTCGCAGATTCTGTCATTTGCGAGTTGAGGTGGCTCGTGGTATCCATTGCTGACGTCATTCCGGTGCCTCTGGCCGGCAGGTCCTAGGGTGCCAGTGTCGACGCTGGTAGCATTTCCGTTCTAGCTTCAGAGCTGGGTAGAATTCAGCCGATGTCTGAAGAAGAATTCTCGTGGCCGGGTGCTCTAATCGGTCGTTTTCCGTGGTTTCCCCGATCAACACCAGGCGAATGCCGAATTGCATGTGAATTGCTGAATACGAATTGACATTTCAACTTTGACATTTTTGCGGAACTTTATACTTTGAGCTTCGGTGGTTGCAGATTTCGATTCCCAGATGACGGTCGTAAAAGAAGTTTTGCTCGCTATAAAAAAAAACTACTACGACCAAAAGACGCGAATGTTAAAACCGGTAGCGTTTCTCTAATCGCGAAAGTTCGGAACTCGCGAATAGCGAATTCTCGAATGTCGAGAGATTAATTCAATAGATTTTAGTAGTAAAAACAGATTGTTTCCGCGTCATGAGAGCATGGTATAAATATTGTATTGGTGAAATCAAAAGATAAAATGGCTGAGTCATTTTAGGAATTAAAAAAAATATCTCTGTTCAAATTATATATAATTTTTCACGGATTTTAAATTTAAATACAATAATTATACAAATAGGTAAATAGTATTACATGTAGTTAAAATTATAACTAATATTTAACATACGCGAATAAAAAGCATAAAATTAAAGGAGAAGTGAATTCAACGGGACAAAAAAGTAATTTAAGTTCTCGCTTCCCACAAGACATTTTCAGTACTTCAGATATATGAGTATATGCCGGATAGAACGATCCATTAGAAGTGTTGTTCAATTTAGCTACGCAAACGTTGACCCGTTCATTCGCGTTGACAACTATAGGTCAGTAGCATTTAACTTTCGTTTAAAGTTCCTTATTACGCGTGACCCTAAGCAAATGAGGCATAAATGAATGAACGGGAAGCAACTCTAAACAAACTGGAGCGACAGTGTTCATTAACGTGTTTGAAACAAGAGATATGAGACCACAGTATCCCCTGAGTGACTGTGTGTGGACGCAGTCCGTTGTCAAACACAGGACTTTCTCCCCTCTTGTGTGTATTTGATCGCGGCAATTGCTCAGGCAGCCCTGCAATTGGCCTGTGTGTCTTTCTCACGTGGCTGTGTGGGAGGTTCTTCCAATGCCAAGTATCAGCGTGAGTCATGCAGTGTGTCATTTATTCACTCGTATGTTGAAAAATAATTTAAAAATAGTTATTTATGTAACTAGTATAGAGAATGAGTCTTTGACATAAGAATGAAATGATCACGAACGAGGCGATGATGTTTTTTTCATTTTGAAATGAGTGTCCAAACATACTTTCGTACGAGTGGTATACTTTATTATTATTATTATTATTATTATTATTATTATTATTATTATTATTATTATTATTATTATTTTCGTTAATCGGCCAACTAGGACCACGCTTGCAAGCATCCTGCCTTTACCGTGGCCCAGTTTTTATTTATTCTCACGGTGGCAGGTGCTTGCGACAATTTTTGGGGGGGACCAGCATTTTCAGCTGGATCCTGTTTTTAACCCCCACGGTTGTTAGCCCTGGGGGTATGGAGGATGAAATGATATGATGGTAATGGGGGTGAAAGGACAGCACATACAGACATAGACAAACACACAAATATACCCATGCCCGAGGCGGGACTCGAACCCGCGATCTTCTGGTCCGAAACCACTCCGGCACTACTGCCTTAGCGATCTCGGCCATCTGATCGACTATTATTATTATTATTATTATTATTATTATTATTATTATTATTATTATTATTATTATTATTATTATTATTATTATTATTATTTTCTTCTACATCACAACTAAGATGTTGTGAGTTGGCTGAGTATAAAATCTACTCCAGGTTGCAACCAGCTACCTAAGGAACAGATCTAGTTACTGTTGGTTCCTCTACAACACTTTGTGTAAAATATGGGCTGTTCCCACTAAAGCTATGTCTTGCACTTCCCAGTCTTTTGAATGACCTGAAAGTTTAGCCAAGTTCTTAGACAAATTTTGCGGTACAAATGCCAGATCTCCGATGACACTTGGTACGACCTGTGCTTTTTACGCCCCACATTCGGCGATTCTCGATTTCCAAACATTTGTGTTTAAGGCGTTTCTCTGCCTCCTTGGTTACGACGATTTGATCGCAAAGCACAGCAACATCTATAAGTAGACAAGATTTTATCTCGAAATACCGGATAACAATATCCGGTTGGTTTGCTGCTATCGTGCGATCCGTTTGAATTTGTTGGTCGTACAATATTGTATAGTGTTCAGCAGATATTACCGATTTCGGTGAGTGTCGTACCATTTGGGGCATGTGTTTGGATCTTCGAGGGCGGTACAGAACATTTTCATAAAAGTTAAGTAACATTTTTACAATATTTGATGTCCACGACAAGTCAATAAAATAAGCCAAAGCCATTGCCGAAACAGTCACATTGTATGCCAAGTTGATGATTTACATTACAAAAATAAATTAAAAACGACTTTGCGCCGTTATTTGTTGTATAATTCAAGTTTATTACAACTTCATAATTGACCTATTTTTTTTATTAATAATTATTATATCTACTATACCTCTATTTTACTCCATTATTCACAATATTTTCCTTCGCTTTTTTTAACAATATGTAGCTATTGTTTGCAACCCAGCCATGCAAATCTATTTTTTTATAATACCCAAATAACTCGTCTCACCGATTTTATAAAAATAATAAAACAGTGAGGTGCGAGTGAAGTGAAGCATATTTGCCCCAGAAAATGTGTCGTATTACAAAACAACACGCAAGTAGCCGTTCCGCATAACTTATTTTGTACCCTTTCGTGCTTTTCGAGGTTAAGCCCACTTATCAATACTTACGAATGCGCGAACGTAAGCGCATTGCAGTTCTAAGTAAATGACAAGGCTGCCAACCTTATCTATTTCCGCGTATCCAGAGATTTCGTAATTGCGAAAATACGAATGAATGTGCTCAGTATTTCCTAAAAGATTGGCACAACCATGAAATAGTGTGCTCATTAACTTATAACAATGTAAATAAAATTCCAAAATGGCGAACTAAATTATATTATAATATAATGTTTTCCCCTACCAGGTCTATCTCACCAGCGAGGCATCGCCCTAATCGGGTCACCCTCTACGCTTCCGACCAGTCTCTCGGCTTATGTGGTAGTGTGGTGCATGCACGTGTGTAAGTAGGGGCGAGCATAGAATAAGGAAGAGAAAGGAAAGATCGACCGCTCCGGCATTTGCGTGTTATTGATCGGAGAAACCATGGAAAAGTACCGTCCAAAACAGCCGGCCGCTAGAATACACCTCCAGACAGCGACTGAATTCGACTTAGCTAACAAGCTAGTGTCGAAAATCCTGCCACCGTCGGATCTCGAACCAAGACCTACCGGTCACAGGAACTGTCGTGACATCAGTTGATGCCTTGAGACACATTTACTCGTTGCGCACGTCTGTAATCGCTTTGATTTCGCTTTAGTATTCTGAGCGGTTTCATCTGTGGGAAACAGAATTAAAACCCTTCATACCAAAGACTTGTTACATCCTTCATAATTTTTTTTATAATAATTTCAAATATTTCAAATTACAAACATGTATCAACTCAAATTATTCAATCTATATAAAAAAGTAAAAAAAAAAGTTGTATGTTAGAGGCCCCTAAAAGGCGTAATCTCTGAAATTTCATGATAATATTGTACAATGTAAAAAATGTAATTTCCATCTGTATAAACTCTGTATGGAAAACAATTATGTATATATGAAAAGACTAAATAAGTCGAACAAGAATTAATAAAGCAATAAAAAAGGGTGGAGGGGCGCAGAGGGCCCTTCGCAGAAGACACGAAACGGGTGACAGCGCGTGCTTCCGTTGTCGCCGTTCCGCGAACGGGCGTGGATTCGGACGCTCACACGGGGCTTTCCGCACACTCCCTCAGGGGACCCTCTTCCACTCTCGACCACAACTGCGCACGCACGGGGAAGTTCATAAAATACACTTCACTACGCCACAGTGCTATTCCTGGAAAGTGTTACAGGAAATAGATGTGCGACTTTGGTAGTACAAGTATGACGGTTAGCGAATCGGGCTAAAGTAAAGAGATACAAGAAGGGACCGCTTTGTCAGCTACTATTTGGCCATTGCTAGCAATAGAACTACACGTTACGTCCATGGACCCATTCTGTCAGTGCGTTTGTTTACAGTAAGCTCATTTGCAAAGGCGTCAACATGCTCTGCATGACGTTCATTTGTTTCCTGACTCGTCAAAGTGGTTCCTTCTTCGAGTAATTCCTCTATACCTTTTACCAAGTTCGCGGGTTTAAACCCGATAGAAGGGCGAAAAAATCGTTCGTACGCCTTCCTTCGCAGAGGACGTAAAGCCGGCTGTCCCATGTCGTAGATTTACTGCATGTAAAATATCCTTAAGCCTAAAAGAAGTCACTGAGTTAAATTCAAATTCCTTATTTCGTCGTCCGAGACATAACATATCCTCTAGGTGAAAGAACCGAACCAAAATTTGCGTGGTTTGCCGGCCTGATAGCCTGCTTGACACGTGAAATGAGGCATGGACTGAACTGACATGTAACACCAGAAAAGAAAAAAATAACTGTGGTAAACTGAAGACGTTCAGTTATGTTTGTGAACATCATAGGGACCACTCTGGCTTCGACAACCTAGCGCAAACACGTTTGTATTTGCTTCATTCTTGACCAGGAAATCCTTATTGGACGCTAGCTAGATACCTGGGGCAGAAATCAGGCGCTGTCCGGAGAAGAATTCTACCGGCCGGCAGCTCTGGTCGGTATTTTTACGTGTTTTTTCCTGTCAACCCCAATCGAAAGCTGAAGCGATAAGCTTACAATCGAGCAACACATATTTCTTTCCTCCTCCTTCTCCTATCCTCTCTTCTTACACACACAAGTACGCACTACACTGCCAGCCAAGTCGGGAGATCACGATGGTGCCGATGGCAGGACATTAGTATGAATAGCTAGTGTGAATGCAGCTATTGTGCATAGAGCTCTAGTTGCCGCGAAAGCCTGTAGTTCGGGTTTGCTCAATAGATTGCAGAACTATGAATATTTAAACCGTTGACAGCCAATAGCAGGGGAAATGAAATAACTGTTATTTCGCATAACCATTTGGAACTATTAACCGTCAAGAAATAACAGTTGAGCTGTTAAGACCACATCCCTACTTGTGCTCCTCCACACGTTAGTTGCCACGAAAACTTGTAGTTCGGGTTTTGCCCAATAGATTGCAGAACTATGAATATTTAAACCATTGACATCAAATAGAAGGGTAAATGAAACAACTGTTAGTTCGCATAACCATTTGGAACTATTAACCGTCAAGAAATAACAGTTGCGCTGTTAAGACCACAGCCCTACTTGTGCTCCTCCACACGTTAGTTGCCACGAAAACTTGTAGTTCGGGTTTTGCCCAATAGATTGCAGAACTATGAATATTTAAACCACTGACATCAAATAGCAGGGTAAATGAAACAACTGTTATTTCGCATAACCATTTGGAACTATCAACCGTCAAGAAATAACAGTTGCGCTGTTAAGACCACAGCCCTACTTGTGCTCCTCCACACGTTAGTTGCCACGAAAACTTGTAGTTCGGGTTTTGCCTAATAGATTGCAGAACTATGAATATTAGAACCATTGACATCAAATAGCAGGGGAATGAAACAACTGTTCGCATAACCATTTGGAACTATCAACCGTCAAGAAATAACAGTTGAGCTGTTAAGGGCCCCTCCCTACTTGGGAGTCGCCTGCTCCTCCACACGATTATCTACCGCCACTTGAAGGGGGGCGGGGGGACGGTGGGGCTTATCTGGAGAGAGCCAACATTTGCTCAGCCTGAGCGGCCGCCACCGCCACCGCCACCGCCTGCGCCGCCGCCGCGACTAGCGCCTCAAGCGGCTGCGCCGACAGCCATCGCACTCACATCAACAGGACGTTTCAATAAGCACTTTTTCGATGCTCGTCCAAACGCATTCATACGACCTATAGACCTAGGCTTCGAGGATCTTGGACTGAAACAGTTCAAGTTTCGACTCACGTGGTACTCTAGTTCAGGCACCACAACCGCTGGCAGCAGATTCAGAAAAGATTTACCGACCCTGAGCCTGTCCCTACCTCTCCCGAACACAGCGTGCTCGCTGCGTGTTTTGGTTTGAAAATCCTAAGCCTGAGACAACTGTACAACCAAAAATATTCGTACAGAGTATGGTAAAGTTCTATAGGCCTACTGTTTATCAGTGGTATAAGTGTTTTAATGAAACTGGATGTGCGGTAAGACACAGCAAAGTCTCTTGTCGACCCCATAGGCCTGACGACGTACAATGAGGCAAAGCTTTGTTAACTGTCCTAATAATCATCTCAGTGTGCTTCTCGGCAGCTGGGCGTCCCACATACAACTTGGGGGGGGGGTTGAGAAAATGGGTGCATCTTAAACCATATAAGTAAACAGCGGCGCAAGAACGAAAGTAAACTGAAAAGACTGCTCCAAAGGACTTTTGTTTGGAAATGCTACATGATGGTTGGGCTGAGGTGCGGAAATCGCATGGTCTCCACTTTCACTGGATCTAACACAAGATTTTTTTCTTTTGGAGGTTCATCTAGGCCGATTGTTCTACCATTACCATGTTTTCTACCAGAGCTGAGAGATACAATCAGTCTCGCAATTGATCAAGTTACGCCTGATAACCTGCAGCGCATACGGCAAGAAATATTCACCCGATGGTATGTGTGTCGTATGGCGAATTGAAGCCACAATGAATCTGTTTAAGAAAAATTTGAATCCGTTAAGTAAAACTCGAAATATTAACACCAAAACCATATTAGTAAGTTAAATGACTACATCAATACAAGCCTTCAAACTTGTAAAGTCCTTATTGAAACACTGTACAGTAGAACCCCGGTATTCCACACTAATTGGAGGTGTGGTCTGTTCGAATTCGGAAATGTTAGGATTATCCGAAAACTTACCGTACCGTAGAAAGCTAAGGTAATATCCATGATTAGGTTTTATGTAATTACATTTCGTTTGTTCACTTGTAACAATATACCTTTTGTCGTATATTTACGAATTAGCCTTTTTTAAGCGATTTAAAATGTATTTACTAATCCGTATGTGTCATGTGAAGACTCATGTGTCGTAACATGTTTCAACATAATATTGGGGATATTTTCTATATTGCAATATACCACTTGTGAAATTATTCTTGAAAGATTGTCTTTAATCTTAATGCAATTTTAAGTAGTTTAGAGGTCGATCTAGATCAAACTCTACACGATATTGCGTGGTCCAAGATGAATCTCCATTCCTTCTGACGGTAAACGAATTTTTAACTAGTACAAAACAATATTACGAAAAAAAGGCTCAATGTCACTTTTGAAAATTTCAAAAACCACTGTACTTCTTTGCAAGTGCTCAATTCTCAGAAGAGGATCATGAGTCTTATTTTAGGAACACAAAAATGTCTATTAAGCTTTAGTGCAATAAACGATTAATTCTTTTTCTATGGTTAAAAATAAGTCACTACTAGCCATTATCTTTATGCAACTTTAAATACACATTCTTTAGCTTTTAATTGAATATTTAGTCCATATTTTTGTAACACATACGTATGCCCCTGTACTGTACATATTATTTCATTTCAACCCTATATATGGTAAGAAGACACAGCGCATCCATTTTCTTCGAATAAAAATGTCACAGTTATTGTAAATGAAATTTTTTACAAATTTTATTTAAATTCGAATGAAAATGTTACTATTTTTATTTATTGTCGCTTTATATTTGTTGACGCTTCTGACCGAAGTTAACGTAGTATGTTCGCTTAAAACCGCGATACGCGTGATTTGATAGAGTGTGTAGGTACACAAATAAATGGGCAGCAGGATAGGCGCGGCAGGATATTGCACAGGGGGGCAGTCTGGGAGGATTCGCGCGCAAATCGATTTCAGAGCCAGATCGGATGTGTCGAAAGCAAAGTCTTCCGGGCACCTTCGAGGTGATGATGACACGAAAGGGTGACGACCTTCTGCCTGGGAGGGGGCGATGACGTCAGCGTGAAGAGGGTTTGGGGAAAATGCGATAAATTATTCTTTCGCGGTTTACTCTGGCTTGGGTGGCTCAGGGCATCAGTTGACATGACTGCTGCTCCTCTGACCAGCGTGACCTAGGGTTCCAGTCCGGTGGCACAAGCTAGATCGAGTTCAGCTACTGTTTGCAGGAGAATTCTAGCGACCGGCTGCTCCGATCGCTAATTTTCCGTGGTTTCTCTGATCAACACCAGGCGAATGCCGGAGCAGTACCCTAACAAACAGACTACGGACTTGTCATCATTTATATATTGATGTTTAAAATGATCGATGTTTTTATAAACATCGGAATCGAATTCATTATGAAAATACATCGGTAAGCTATTGCGCAACCTATCCGACTTCAGCAATGAGCTTCAGGCGTCACACTATTAGCGGGAATTTTAAATGCAGCCAGATACTAAAACTATCACTCGTTACAAGTCATTGAAACAGATATATGAAGCCTTTTTTTAAAAAAAAAATATTGCATCTTTTTTTAATACACTTTGATCATGTTAGTTTTTTGTTGAAAATTGTCGCTTTACGCCACTTTCAAAGCATTTCACAGCACTTCTCGCTCTCCATGCAACATGGCGGCCAGCGTCTGGCCTGGCTTTCCAAAAGAAGTGTCTGTCATGTGGTCACGTGGTTCGTGACGTACTGGTGCTACGCAAAAGAGCAAAAATCGATGCGTCGAAGCAGTTTACCCTTGTCGTTTCATCATGATCGAATCCCTAGACTTCGATTTAATCACAGAGTCCTTTGTCGTAAATCAGATACTACTGCGTGATCCAATCGGGAGCTTGAATGTCACTACAATGACGTCACTACGGTGACCCTCTAGCTCCCGCTTGGCTCCCGCCGTAACAGCTGATGAATACCAAAAGGACGCTGAATAAATCAGAGTATACTCCGAATGCGGCGAGCGCCTGAGGCGAAGGGCGTCTGCGGGTGGCACCGAAAGCGACCTCAGCGCTGTCGCCGTCGGCGGCGGAGGCCGGAAACCGCACGCAGGAAGCGGGCGCTGCTTCGCTCTGCTCGGGGGAGCACGTGAGGGCACTGCGACGCGAGGCAGCACGTGAGGGTACGCGCTCCTAGTATAGAGCTGACTCTGGATGTTTCCTTTTCTGGGATCGCAGATATGTCACAATCTTTGCATTTCCCATCAAGCAGATAGATTGCTCCTGATTGAGAAAAGTAAACTTTCCTATTTTTATCTATTACTATTATAGTTCATAAACGTATTGTTTGATTGTCAGTGATTCCGGCCGCCTCAAACACCAGGGCCATTATCTACGTAAGTGTAGTGCATGTTTTGCTCGGTAGGTGGCGGTGATCTTGCCCCTGTAATGCCTTTCGCTGCAGGTGTAGTGCTACTAGCAGCGATTGCAGGCAATTACAATTGCTTCCAGTACAGGATGCAAAAAAAGTTGAGTTCGCAGGGAAGCTAAGTTCCCTGGAGGAGCGTGGTGATGAGCGAGGTTTCAATTACAGAGACCAAGTCCGATGAAGTATGAAATTTTAATATAAGAAAAATAGAGAGCTGCAGAGCAGCGTGAAGTGCACGCAGCAAAGTCTTTAGGCTGTCTCCCCCCCCTCTCAACGCTAGCGGATCCTTATATGGGAAACAGAGAGTTTAACGAGGCCATTACGCCGCCCCCGCCAGAACTCGGCATCCCCTAGACGCAATAAACTGACATAACTGTCAGAGGACTTTTGCCCTTTCGAAAACTAACAAGTTCCCAAACATTCCTGTTTCCACGTCTGGATCGTGTCAGCGTTGACAGCGGTTAGGGTAGCTTAATCACCCTTGACCGTAGCCTGAGCGCCTGCTCCCGGCGCGACCCTAATTTAAGTATGAAGGGGTAATATTTCTTTCACGTACAGTTTGAAAGAAATATTCATTGCTCTTCTTAAGCAATGCGTACTTCACATGTACGTAGGTGCATTTACCATTACACCCCACTGGATAGTGAGATCCGGCGGCACTAGTCCACAGGGAAGGGAGACGTCGCCTAGGTTGGCTAGATAAGGGCGGAGGGCTAGCCTGAAAATTCTGATCCTTCGTCTATTTCGTTTCCTACCAGACAAAGGAGTCACTTATAATTGAGGCGTTGCCATGGGAACGTCATGAAAGTCAAATTTGTAGAGTGGAGGAAACGAACAGTTTTTGCACTGAATAAGGCGTACTTGCAAAATAGATACGGAACATCAACATTTGGCATTATATTTTTGACTTAGTGCTATTTATTTTCCATTAGCAATACTTCTGTCTACCTTTTCGATGAAAAATGATTTCTGTTTTTACTTGTTAGCCTTTCCATGTCAACGCCCAATTGTTTTCAGTTATTCTCACGACATTTAAATACCCTATAATCACACGCACACATGAAACATAAACTTACTGTAACAGCGCATTTGAAAAAAATAATTTAAATGTCATGGGGATAGAACTGTTTTCAATTAGTGACAGAACATTTCTGTACCGATTTCGGCCTCGTAGTGCTTTGTTTCCAAGCCACTCCTAATTAAAGTGTGATCTCCAATGTTTTTCTCTCGGGAGGAAGGTATTTCTCGAGTTACTAAAGGGGTGTTATCTGGCACAGCTGTACTGTTTCCGTTCCGCACAAAAAAGCAATTTGGGTGACAAACTTTTCCTCTTCTTGTGGAACAATGCGTCCGGGTGACTTGAGACAGTAAGAACGTTCAGAAGAAGCAATCTTACTGACATGGTTAAACAGTTGTAGCCCCGTGTCGTGCCAGGATCCAAACAGTACACATTTGTAATTCAGCCTTTAATGTGGGGAATGCAGAGTGATTATCATCAGATACACAGAAGCACATTGTTTTCCTTGTGGTTTCCGGCATCCATTTCTCGCTGGTAGCGGTAGTTCTGCTTTTTTTCTGTGTCAGCTGCGCCTGATTATAGTAGTACATTACCACCAGAGCTACAATTTAAACGGAGTAACATGTCCTACAAACGAATGCGCAAATAAGTGAACTAAAATGGTCAAAATAAGGAGCAAAACATGAACTAAAATTTGAATTAACACAAAATTAAGGAAATGTTTTTACATTTAAATTGCATAAAGAGAATGGGCAAGTAACACTTTTATTATTAACCGATCAACAAGATCTATTCATTATTTTTACAAAAACTGCTTATATATTTTTGTGTGGCTGAAAGAAAGGTTCTTAATCTTTTTGTTACAAGTGATCATTTTCCAAGCACTGGGTTGCAAAGGACAGTTTTAAAGTTAAATATGAAATTCCGGCTTTTGTGTCATATTATGCTTTGTACTCAATAAAACTCCGCTCATCATCAGAAGTTTCTTGACCCACGCAACATCTTATGGAGTTAAATTTTGATCTACTTCTAAACCTCTTAAAATTGCACCAAATGTTAAAAATAATCTTCCAAGAATCATTTCATCAAGAAAAAATAAATGAAATATGTAGCAAATAAAACAGTAAAATATTCTACGTCATGGGAGTTATTCTTAAACTGAGTATGTAAAATTATGTTATATCCCAGGAAACATGGACAAATACGGATTAACAAATAAGTTTCAAATCACTTCCGAAAGCCTAATCCGTAAACATTTAACAAGAGCTTGATTGTAACTAACGGACAAACAAACACGTAATTACATCATGAAAAATTACAAACGTACAACCCTAGTCTTCTTTTTCACTATTCCACTTCTCATGCTGGGAGAGTTGAAATAGTTTTGTGTACATACATAGAGAAAAAGTAAATTATGAGACCTGATTTGAATATGACTTTGCCATTGCTACAGTTATTAGTGGGGACTTGAGAATATGAAACCAACTTGTCGTTAATGTTTAAAATTAGCAATAACAAAAAAAATGTTTTAGACTATAACATTAATGGAGTTACGATATTTACTGAATTCTCGGGTAAATTTCTTTGAAAATGTTGCCTTTCTTATGTATGTGAAACTGAAAATTGAGTGTTAATTAAACAGGTTTTGCACCGACGTAATTAATGTTTCGTTAACTAGTGTTTGCACAAACTGTTAATGTGCTATTTATTATACAAGTAGACTTGACAGAAATGTGCCACACACATCTTATTTTCTTACAATATAGCTTCATATTGCGATCGTTTTGTTGAACAATTTTTCGTTAGTTGTGGTTGGGGTAGTAGGGCTGGGGATGGAGTTATATTGTCAGCAATCTCATAGAACTAAATCTCTGGTTTGTTTACCGATGCAAAAAATTTTCTAATACTCGGAATCGAAAATGTGTACTTTCCAAATGCAGCCTACCATGTACTTTTATTCATCAAACTTATGGTAAAAAGCTAGGGGTGAGATTCTGGAGTTGAAGAAAACGTGCGCTAATTGTAATTCTCCCCCATACGACACAATCTTTACTCTTCTTTGACTCTAAATAAATGAATTGGATCGGCAGAGAGAAGAGGACCCATTAAATACGGAACGAAACCTTCTCAGGCAACCTATCCCTCTGGCATCTCTGACGTAGGAAGTGGAGCTGGGTGGCATTCGGCCAGACATATGACATGCCGATGCCCTTTTTCTCCCTTTGGGAAACGAAAGCCCCTTGGGAGCCTTCAGCGGGCAGGGCCAAGGGCCGGGTGCAGCCCTTGCCAAAGGCTCCGCCCGCTGCCGCCCTTCATGGGGGCCCTTTCAGACTCTAGCCGAGGGGCTCCCGGGCATTCCTCGCCCTCAGGTAGCCCTTCCCTCTCCCACACACTGCGCCCGGTGCCCTTCCAAGAATTTATCAACTTTCCCCCGCCAGTAGCCCTGGCGAGGCGGGAGGTTATTGTCATGTTGGGGTACATGCGCCGCAGCTCTTTGGCTTATGCGGCAAAGAAGGGGGCAGTGCTTACTAACTAACTTATTTCGAACTTAATCTATGGATGAAGCCGGCGCTTTGGCCGGCAACCTAAGATTTGCTCAAACAGTTTATTGGTATTTTATTTGATGATTTATTCGATTTAGTTTTCTTGGTTTTGTATTTTCATTCACTCGGACATTCACACTGGGTTCTATTTACCCTTGACACAGCTACGCGGTTAGAGTAGAAAATCGGCCACCGTCGAGAATCGTACCGTAGGACTTCCCGGTCCGAGCCATTGCAGCAACTGCGGCAATGCTGCCCCTGGGCCAACCCAGCCGGTAGAGGTGTCGCGAGGCGACAGGGGGGGGCGTGGCGAGGGCCTGGGGCGGGGAAGGATTGTGGCAGGGGGCATGGCGAGGGGGTGCGCCGAGGGTGGCGAGGGGGCGGGGCGGAGAGAGGTGAGGCAGGGCGGGGGGCGGGGCGGGGGCGGCGCCCTGACAAAGGCCGCGTTGCGGTGTCTAGGGTGAGGCAGGGTGCGAGAGGGGCGGGGGCGGGGCAGGGGCGGGGCGGGGGCGGGGCGGGGGCGGGGCGGGGGCGGCGCCCTGACAAAGGCCGCGTTGCGGTGTCCAGGGTGAGGCAGGGTGCGAGAGGGGCGGAGGCGGGTTCAGGGGCGGGGCGGGGGCGGGGCGGGGGCGGCGCCCTGACAAAGGCCGCGTTGCGTTGGGCAGTGACTCGAGCGCGACCCCGTTCCCAGGCGAAAGCCTCCCGCGGGGGGCGTCTGCCACGAGGCCCCTCTGCCCCCTGGGAGCCTCCGGAGCCAAGCCACCCGCTCGTGGCTCCGCGCCACCGAACAAACACAACCGCTTCCACGGCTCGGGCGCGAAATATACCGCTGTATTCTTGCTGCCATCGCTCCGACCGGGGGAACGAATCGTCTGTACATCTCGCTTAATTAGAAGCAATAACTCTTAATAATAATAATGATAATGTTAATAATAATAATAATAATAATAATAATAATAATAATAATAATAATAATAATAATAATAATAATAATAATAATAATAATAATAATAATAATAATAATAAGCCGATCAGATGGCCGAGATCGCTAAGGCAGTAGTGCCGGAGTGGTTTCGGACCAGAAGATCGCGGGTTCGAGTCCCGCCTCGGGCATGGATGTATTTGTGTATTTGTGTATGTCTGTATGTGTTGTCCTTTCACCCCCATCATCATCATATCATCATTTCATCTTCCATACCCCCAGGGCTAACAACCGTGGGGGATAAAAACTCGGATCCAGCTAAAAATGCTGGTCCCCCCAAAGAATTGTCGCAAGCACCTGCCACCGTGATAATAAATAAAAACTGAGCCACGGTAAATGCAGGATGCTTGCTAGCGTGGTCCTAGTTGGCCGATTAACGAATAATAATAATAATAATAATAATAATAATAATAATAATAATAATAATAATAATAACGGTTCAGTTCATAAGGCAAATCAAAATTTTAAGTTTGTACTCTGAAAATGTAGTTACAACACTTGAAACTATGATTTATCGTTAATATACGTAACACAAATGCAAGTGATGTTATCGATATTTTCAGAGAGAGATTTAACTTGCATTAAAAACTGCAATATCTCACGACAGAATTTCGTGTCGTTGCCTTTTGGAGCTGGGCGTTTGATATGTAATGTTAGCACGTCTCTATAGTACAAATTGTATAGTAGGTATAGGAAGTGATTTAAGTCTAAGTTTACTGCTGAAATCGACCTTTCGTCTGAGTAGTAATCATAAATGTGAATACCCAGACTTAGTTCCAAGTGTGTCTCTCCTTCATGCTGCCCCAAGCAATACATAAAATGTACTGTTCAATATTTGAACATAATATTTGTGAAATGAAACGCTATAGTTTTATTTCCTTATAAATTCCATCTACATGTCGAATATTTCTATATTACTGGTGCCCTTGCAGTTTTGTGATGCTTGCTTTGGTCCATCCTGAAGTATCGCACTGCGTCTGTGACGCCGGGAACTTCAACTTTCTTAAGGCGACGTCGCGTCCGCCCGCGTCCTCCCGTGAGCACGGCGCGCAGTGGACAGATCGTGCGAGGACATCAACCGCGACATTTTTCGGCTGAGCCGGGCGCAGATGCAAACAAGCGCCTTGCGCCAGCGCACCAATCTCCGGAACTTGGGTTCCATTGCGAAGATTTTTTCTCGTACACGTAGGCTTCCGCGGCTCGAGTCATTACTTCTAGGCTGTCCGGGTGACGCCGCGTCGTTGGCAGATAGGCCGACGTTTCGCCCGTCATGTCGCAGGCTTCTTCAGGCTGAAAAAGATATAACACCGAAGGCGGAACTTTACTGTGTCACTACCCTGAAGAAGCCTGCGACATGACGGGCGAAACGTCGGCCTATCTGCCAACGACGCGGCGTCACCCGGACAGCCTAGAAGTAAAAGATTTTTTTCTCTTTGAAAACCATATTTTACGAAGAGTTTTCGCGCGGGTCCAGCTAGTTACGCAATGTTTTTTGACACAACAGCTCTTAACCAGCGGCGTCCCAGACTTGCTGCCATGGGCTAAGGGGGTACGTGTGGTTAGCACATAGCCATCCCCATGCCGTATTCTAGTATTCTCAAACTGAGAAGTGAGCTTACTCATCGTCACACAGCAACTGATACTGGGACATTGCAAGGACAGCGCACAGTTAATTTTTGCCTTCACGGGTAATCGAACCCGGGGTTGCCACATGGAAAGCACGCTAACCAACCAATCGATCAATTCCCGACTCGCGAAGTGAGGAATAATATCCAATAGTTCCAAAATGGGCGAAATATTGAGAATAACTAAAAGCTACATTAAAATCAAAGATGTTAGTTTTTAGTACATATGCGGTTTATTGTACATCGGTACAGCGATCCATGGCCGCTGTGACCGCCACCTAAGAAATATGAGTCCATGTTTATGATTGGCCAGTAGGGAGAAGCGGTAAGAAAAATCGGATAGAAAAAGTTGTAAAGTTTTTGAGACACACCATCCTGATTGGGTCACTTTGTATGTATAGTTAGACACTATTGATTTTAATTTTGCGAGTGGAATAGGTTTAACAATTTGGCGAGTTACAAAAGCGCAGTCTGCTTACATGAAATCGAGAATTTTTCAGCGTCACCCGTCAGTGGCGAGGAGGTGGATCGGGCATAGCCTGATTCCGCGCTAATTTATTCCGCCAGTCATCGTCGTGACACATTGGCATAGAATGGCGTGTGAACATTTGCCTACTACCCCCCTCCCCGCAACCTGCTTCATTGCCGAGGAATTTCTGTCAGCAGAGTTTGCAAACAGCTGGGCACTACACGCATGTCCACGTGCACCCTCTCCTTTGAGGGCTTTCACTGATCCCTTTCCGTGATATGGCGGTCTCCCAGCTGTTTCCAGTACATTGCTTAGCTGTTGGTTGTTTGGTGTGATGCTCGCTGCTTGGGTAGTAATTTTTATTTAATCATCTTTTTCTGTCATTTTCTTTCATATTTATTGTTGTCCTTCCTTATTTTAATGTTATTTCTTGTATTTCCTTTTGCATTGTTATGGACCCACTGAAGATGGGAAAAGTGTTCCCGAAAGTCGACTTTGGATAATAATGATTTAATAAGTATTAAAACTTTTATTGCTGTATTTTGATTATTTCTTAATTCACAATATGAACAACTGTTAAGTCATGATGGTGAAACATCGTTTTCTGAATCGCGCTGTGTTGATCGTGAGTGCCAAGAAGCCGCAACTCCACGTTGTACCATCCTTCTTTGTGTTTGACGTTTCAGAGACACGTGGAGACGCCGATAGTGGTATTCTAGTGGCACACAGCCTTTCTAATCATGAAATCTACACTTCTTGCCACCAATTCAGAATGAATTAATAGCGGGTATAAAGAGGCATACCAGTTGGATCATTCTGCCACGGGTTTATGATGCCTATCATCAAAATTCACATCACGTGTATGCAGGCAGGTATCATATTGAAAAATACGAAAGTTTAGGACTGGAAGTTGGTATTCTGCCCGCGAAGAATCATGCGGCGCACACGTGTAGAGATGGCAAAAACATCGATGTTTTAAAAAATATCGATATTTGTGAGCAGAAACATAGTTCTTATAACATTGATTTTTGTCTTCAGATCGATTTTGGCCAGAAACATTGATGGTAAAAAAAATTCTCATGATATAAATGAATATTTCAGTATCTACGTTTTTGTGGTGTAAACCCCCAGGGGGCACCAAACAGTTAGTTATTCTCAACCTGTTATTACCTTTTTTCATTTTGTGCGAGGTAATATCGTTGACCTCCTTTTTTAACCTTGACTACATAGAACATTGATTACAAAAGTAAGATGAAAGATCAAATTTAAGGCAGAATATTCTTTAAACTAATATTGAGATATTATGCATCACATTAGAACCATTAAAATTTACTTCGAAACGTGTCAACATATTTTAAACAACGATGTTTTCGTAGATGTTTTTCATCGACATCGAAAATCGTTTGATGATGCATCGAAATATCGATGTTTTGCTAAAATTTTCCATCACAACGCACTTGGCAAAGCTCTTGGCTCAGCCAATCGCCCAACCAGAGAATAGCAGAGCGCTGAGGAAATGATCGAGTGAGATGCCGATTTGAACCCAAGGCAGCGCAGACTGTGCAGTGACGTCGATTCTGATTAGTGATTAACAAGGCTGCGCTATTGAACCGAGAAGGGGGGAAGACATCAGTCGTTAGCGACATTGTTTGTGTCCCGTCTACAGAGGAACAGCTGAGCAGCGCGGGGCGGGTCGGAGGCCAGTCGGTGGCTGCTCGCAGAGACCTCTGGCGGGAGAGAGCAGAAGCGGCTTGCGATAATCCGACATCGATGCCGATATTTTCAAACATCAAAGATTCTATTTCAACATCAATGTTTTAAAATCAGTGTATTGATGTCGGTGCTGGTGGGGAAATTGTAGCTGCTCTGATCTGTAGCTTCCCCGATCAGCACCAGGTGTACACTGGAGTAGTACCCTAACAAACGGGCCAAGGACCCTACGCGATTTTTCCTTCTTGTATGTCTTGTCGTATTCTCGCCTCTGGACTTACATGGATTACACAGTTCGCGTGGCCGATCGGGAGCTTAGAGCTTGTCCCGGCTGTGGCGGTGGGAGATATCTGGTTGTGGAAAACCGCACAAGCTGAAGTAGGTCGGTGCCGGATTTCGCCAAGCAGGGGAAATCCACCCCCCACGTATCACGTTAAAACACGCACTACATTTACGGGACTAACGAGCTTATCTGTTGACGCGGTGATAATCAGCAATCAATTAAGCTTTGAAACTTTGAATTCTACTAGCGTAGAAGTTGCTGTTATAGCAGACGTGACAGAATCAGGAACGACGTCATAAGAAAGAAAATGGATGTAAAGAAATCTATCCTTGACGAAATAGAGAAAAAACAAATCGTCTGGTACGGTCATGTTATGCGAATGACAGACGAAAGATGGCCAAAACGAGTCCTGAAATGGGTGCCAACAGAAAGACAGAAGAGAGGAAGACCCAGACTTGCATGGCAGCAGGGAGTGCAAGAGGCTATGACGGCAAGAGAAATGCCAGATGATCTATGGTCCAATAGAGAGGCATGGAGACTGAGAGCGGAGAAACGGCGACAGCTGTAGAGCAACTCCGTACTATATATATAACTTCTCGACATTCTGAGTCGTTGACTTTTGAAACCAGGTGTCGATTATGAAGCTACATTCGTCTCAATACGTAGCTATATTTGGGTTTTTATTTCAGGGCGCGTGAAGGCCTGTCTTCACGATGGAATATGTAACGGCATTTCGCGTCTTTGTCGGTCGTGCCGCTAGACGTCGCATGATCGCGACTGAATCGAGCAGTGCTGGCGGTCACGCAACATCAGCGGCTCGGCCGAGAGAGACGCGGTATGCCGTGAGACATTTAATTGAGTTGATGCATTATTTTTGGTGGCGAGACTCGAGGCATCAGGCCCGCTCTTCTGTCTGACCACTTTCACCCGCTTGCTCCTTTCAGCCACCAGCGGAAAAGGGAAGTATCACTCGGGGGACGAAACAGGCGATTTGAATTTAGCTCAGAGGCTTCATTTAGGCTCGATCTTTTTACATGCAGTAAATCTACTAAATGGGACAGCCGGTTTTAGTTCCCCTACGATGGAAGGCGTATGAAGGATTTTCTCGCCCTTAAAAATCCACGGCTTCGACCGAGTTCGAACCCGCGAAGTTGGGTGCAACAGTCCGAACCGTTACACCATGGCCGCTGATAGTTCGTCGGGACGCAATAAACACCCGAGCGTCGGTGTGTTGTGCGGGCGCCGCGCAGTTGGGGCAGAGCCCTCCGCAGGAGGAGCTGCGTGCTGGCGCGTGGCGGCGCGTGACGGGCCGTGCGTAACCTTGGCGTGCGCGTGGCGCGAGTGCAGGTGCACGCAGCGCCCCGCGCGTGACGTCACGCGTTGACTCAGCCCCGCCCCTCCTCCCTTCGGCGACGCCCGCCGACGCTGGCGCTGGCTGGCGTCTTGTCTCCTCTCCTCGCGGCGTGGCTTCCTGGAAGGCGGCCCCACCCGGCCCTTCCCGTGCGGGAGTCGCTCGACTGCATCCCACACCCTGCTTCCCAGCTAATCCTTATTCAACTTTCATTCTATGAGAAGGCATAGCCCGACTGCATCCCGCGCTCACTCCCCCCTCCCAACCTCGCTTCCCCGTTGCTAATCCCCTTCCCATTTAACCCCCTTTCACTCTTTTCGTTTCCTAAGAAGGCATTGACCGACTGCATCCCACCATCAGTTGTCTCTCCCCTCGCTTCCCAGCCAATTCCCTTTCACGTTCGTTACATGAGAAGCCATAGTCCAACTGCATCCCGCGCACACTCCCCCCCTCCCAACCTCGCTTCCCCGTTGCTAATCCCCATCCCATTTAACCCCCTTTCACTCTTTTCGTTTCCTAAGAAGGCATTGCCCGACTGCATCCCACCATCAGTTGTCTCTCCCCTCGCTTCCCAGCCAATTCCCTTGCACTTTCGTTACATGAGAAGCCATAGCCCAACTGCATTCCGCAGTCAGTTCTCTCTCAACCCTCGCTTCCCAGTTAATCCCCTTTCAGGTTTCGTAACTCGAGAAGACGTAGCCCGACTGCATCTCCCTGTCAGTTTTTTGTTAGCCTCGCTTCCCAAATAATCCCCTTTCACTCATCGTTACCTGAGAATGCATAGCCCGATTGCATCTCGCTGCCAGTTTTTTGTTACGCTAGTTTTAAAATTAATCAACTTTTCGTTAAATGAGAAAGCGTAGCCAGACTCCATCCTTTTTCGGTCATCCAGTGTTTCGGAAGGAGCAACATTGTTGTTTCCCTTCAGAAGTAGCGCAAATAGATGTTCTCGCACCACACGCAGCTGTTCTCAAACGCGACTGAATCTCCGAAATTGTGTATGTTAAGTCAGCGAGGTAGGAAGATACCTGTGATAGGTGTCATGTTTTCTTTCCTCAAACTTTTAAGCGGCAGTTTGCAACAATGGCAAAGGGGGCGGTGATAGCGGCGCTGGTGGTGGTGGTGGTGGTGGTGGCGGCAGCGGTGGAGTGGGGGGGTGGCAGTGGTGACGGTGGCGGCGTGTGAAGTAGCCCAGGGCAGCAGATGGCGCGCATTCCAAACTGCGCCCCTCACTAATCCGCTTTCTCACCCCACCCCCCTACACGCAACACTCAACGCAGAAAAAGGACTTCCAACAGATTTAGCGTACTCAAAACAGCAAAAGCACGTTGCCTCTGGTTGCTGGCCACAACGCTAATGGAGATGAACTTACTTAAATGTAAAATATTTATACAAAATACAAGCTGTAAATTGCTTGAAAGAGTAAATTCATTCAAACGGTGATGCAGAAGCGCATGCCTTATGGTCTGAGACTCGCCACAAATTATTATTAATTTTATTACTATGGAAATCAAAAAGAAATTAAAATTTAAAATTTCTTGCAACTGGAATTGATATTTCTTAACAGTATATAAGATATGCAAATTAGATGAATTACGAAATAATATAAACAGTCAGCTATTGAAAGATTCTATTTTTAATTGTTTCGGTGTACTATAAATAGTTGTAATATTTTAGTCGTATCAAAAGAATGGGAGATGATATTGGATTTGTTTCTGAAAGTAACGAAAAAAAGAGTAAGTTTCAAAGATGAGGATAAAAGAAATTACTCAAATAATGAACGAGAGAAGTTTAATGAAAGTTGATGAAAAGGTAGAAACACGACGACGAAAAAAAGTTAATTATAAGAGATCAATGAACACAGGATGTTACTTTCTAAGTTATGAACACCTGTTTAATTACTATTATTCATAGTTTTATTTTTATTAAATATGAGTCTTTTCATTAGTTACGAATATTTAATTATTATTATTATTATTATTATTATTATTATTATTATTATTATTATTATAGGTCTGAGCTAGAATGAAGTTGGTATTAACACCACTGGCGCGTGAGCTAAGCAAGCCGCAGATCTGGCGACATGCACTAGAATGTCTCGCACGAACGACCAAACACAGCCTTCTCCGTGAAACGGGCAGGGCCGCACAAAGAAGAAGCTTCGGGGGGGGGGGGGGGGAGAAGCAGGAATTAGCCATTCAAATCCCCTCCCCCCCCCCGGTCTCCGCGGAGGAAACCTGGGCTGCTGCCGCAAGCTCGAGGGGAAGTACACGGGGGCTCGAGGAGGAAGTACACATGCCTTTGCACGCGTGCGTTCCCGCCCTAACTACCGCGTCGAACGCCTGTGAATAAAGGGGAGGCGCACAAACACACACACACGCATGCATGAGCCAGCATTCACACACGCGCACTGGGAGGGCTTTGCTGTGACAGTTGCGGATTAACGGGGTCATGTCCGTCTCCTAAAAAGATGTGTTGAATGAAATTGGTGATGTGCTTCGACGTTTTATTAGAATTTAAAAAAAGTAATATTTTTGTTTTATACAGGAACGCCAACATTAAAATTCGTACTCGTTCGTATTCTTAAAAGAAGTTACTGAGATCGTGAACAATAGTTTATTAGATCATTCTGAAGAGGTGATATAACGATGTAAGCGACATTTTATTTAACGTAATATTTCTCGTTGATTTATTCTCTTTATTTATATTTTTTGTCATAATATATAGAAAAAGATGCAAAGCAAGATTTTAAATAAAAAAAACCAATAAAATTACCGTATTTAACAATACCAGAATACTTTAATTGTAACATACATTTTTACGGATACCAGAAGTTGTTTTCTTAACTACGTAAATCTATCTAATTAATTTAATTATTATTGTACTTGAAGCCTGCAGCAGCAAATACGCTGCTGAAATGTGTGTGAAAACAAAAATTCTGGAGCAGCAAAAATTGACTATTCTAAAACGGCACACTAAAAACTCTTGTTTTGTTTAATCCTCTTCGCTTAATGTCTGCTGTGATACTGTTTCAGAATATTTTAGTAACATCAGGAATGAGAAATTGTGAGTGAATATTTGCAGTTTTCAATTTAAAATGTTTCTGTACTTTGCCAGTCTCCCTGAGATTCTAACGAAACCAGTGACACCTCTTACATGCTCGGAGGCAGCAATTGTTTTTATTTTCATAGCACTCAATTTTTTAGTAAATAGGTTATGGAATTTAGGTGGAATTCAGTTAGTATTAAATAAAATTCGCTCATTCGGGAAGAATTATTCCCATGATACAATTCTCGCAGCGTTAAAGATACCGATTATTTTTTCAGCATATTTCGAATGACAGTTTTCTATTCTCCCGCACTAATTTTCAAAAAGCTCTTTCCGAATGCGAAGTAGGAACGGAAGTGGTGCTGTTTATCGCGCGCGACCTGTTGACTTCCGTTGTGGGTTAGCGGGTCCCCGAGGCGACAAGCGCTTAACCTTTTCACCAGAGCTGTTGATCACGTCTCCGCGTTATCTAGGAGGCGTGGCCGCGTCAAGCATTAGCCGTGCGAAAACAGGCCCGGCGACTCGCTACGGCGCCCCGCGACACCTCGGATCCAAAGGAACTCCCAAACAACGTTCTTTTCTCTCCTGGTCGGGTCAAGAGATGCAAAGGAACATGAAACTCGTTATCGTGATCTCTTCTTCCTGCACGATCTTCAGAAAGACGTGTCGTGCACCGATTGGGATTGATTGATTGGTTAATGATTCTGGGATCGTCAAGGGCTTACATTAGTCCCGAAAGTGTAGTGAATGTTTTCCCCCAGGAGGAGGAGGAGGAGGAGGAGGAGGAGGAGGAGGAGATGGTGGTGATGATATTCCCCTGCTGGATGGTGAGATTCTGCGTCGACTTGTGGGGTTTTCCCCAACGAGATATCTCCCACCAGCGAGGCACCGCCCTGAACCGGACACGCTCTAAGCTGCCAAATTCTCTCGCAGAATGTGTGGTAGTGTGGTGCATGTAGGTGCGTGTAAGTAAGGGGTGAGGATAGGTCAAGGAAGGTAACTGAAAGATCCCGCGCGGTACGTGGCCCGTTTATTAGGATGCTGCTCCTACATTCGCCTGGTGTTGTTGGGAGAAACGAAGGAAATCTACTGATCTTTTACAACTTTCCCCCCTCCAGTAGCCCTGGCGAGGCGGGAGTTTATTTTCTTGTTGGGGTACATACGCCACAGCTCTACGGCTTATGCGGCAGTGCTTACTTACTAACTGATTTCTAACTTAACCTATGGATGAAAACGGCACATTTGCCGGTAACCTAAGATTAGCACAATGCTTTGTATTTTACTACATGCTTAGTTTTAGTTTTCTTGGGTAAATCTACCGATCAGAGCAGTCATCCGCTAAATTCTCCTCCAGACAGCGACTGAGCTCGACCTAGCTATGTAGTCAGTGTCGAAAGTCCTGTCCCCATCGACATTCGAACCTAGGTCCTCCTGGTCAGAGGCACTGCGGTGACCTCAGTCCATGTCCTGAGCCAGCTCTCCCGGTGGAGCTAATATCGAAACCCCTGCGACGGTCGGGAATGGAACCCTCGGCCTCCCAGTCTGAAGCCCCGCAGCGCGATCTATTGATGCCCTGAGCCACCTAATCCGATGAGTTGTAACGAGACATCCCGCTTCGTCCGCTCAAATTCCACACGGGTTGACCTAGATTCGAATCCGGTTCCCGGCGGGGAAGGCGAGTGCGCTAACCACTGTACGCCGATCCTCGTAGGACGCGGCGAGTCACTGGAAAGACTCGTGAACCGACTCCCAGAAAGGCTGTCGCCCGCTCGCGGTGACCGACACGCACATTCACCGCGTGGGCCGTGATTCATTCACAAGGAAGTCCGGTTTCCAGATGTGAGGGCGCCGCTACTCTTCGTAGTCTAAAAATACGAACCTGCGGGTGAAGTGGTACTATTCTAAGAAACGCAGCTTCACTACGCGCACGTTCTGTTCGGCTCTTCTTTTGCTACCGGGAGAGGTGGCTGATGTCACTGCAGAGCCGCTGATCGACAGGTCCTAAGTTCGAGTCCCGACGGAGACAGGAATTTACATAGCTAAGTCGAGTTCGGCCGCTGTCTGGAGAAGAATTCTATCGGCCAGCTGCTCTGATCGGTAGTTTTCCGTGGTTTCTGCGATACACATGATGCAAATGCCGGAGCAGTACTCTAACAAATGGGCCACGGACCGTGCGCCATCCTTCCTTATCCTTCCTTGTTCTATCCTCTCCCCTTACACTAGCATGCCCCACACTCCACACATGGCGGGAGACCGGTGGGGAGCTTAGAGCTCTTCCCGGCTGTGATGGTTAAGATCAACACCAGGCGAATGCCGGAGCAGTGCCCTAACAAACGGGCCACGGACCGCGCGCGATCTTTCCTTCCTCTTCCTTGCCCTATCCTCTCCCCTTACACTAGCATGCCCCACACTCCACACATGGCGGGAGACCGGTGGGGAGCTTAGAGCTCTTCCCGGCTGTGATGGTTAAGATCAACACCAGGCGAATGCCGGAGCAGTACCCTAACAAACGGGCCACTGACCGCGCGCGATCTTTCCTTCCTCTTCCTTGCCCTATCCTCTCCCCTTACACTAGCATGCACCACACTCCACACATGGCGGGAGACCGGTGGGGAGCTTAGAGCTCTTCCCGGCTGTGATGGTTAAGATCAACACCAGGCGAATGCCGGAGCAGTACCCTAACAAACGGGCCACTGACCGCGCGCGATCTTTCCTTCCTCTTCCTTGCCCTATCCTCTCCCCTTACACTAGCATGCACCACACTCCACACATGGCGGGAGACCGGTGGGGAGCTTAGAGCTCTTCCCGGCTGTGATGGTTAAGATCAACACCAGGCGAATGCCGGAGCAGTACCCTAACAAACGGGCCACTGACCGCGCGCGATCTTTCCTTCCTCTTCCTTGCCCTATCCTCTCCCCTTACACTAGCATGCACCACACTCCACACATGGCGGGAGACCGGTGGGGAGCTTAGAGCTCTTCCCGGCTGTGATGGTTAAGATCAACACCAGGCGAATGCCGGAGCAGTACCCTAACAAACGGGCCACGGACCGCGCGCGATCTTTCCTTCCCCTTCCTTGTCCTATCCTCTCCCCTTACACTAGCATGCACCACACTCCACACATGGCGGGAGACCGGTGGGGAGCTTAGAGCTCTTCCCGGCTGTGATGGTTAAAATCAACACCAGACGAATGCCGGAGCAGTACCCTAACAAACGAGCCACGGACCGCGCGCTATCTTTCCTTCCCCTTCCTTGTCCTACCCTCTCCCCTTACACTAGCATGCACCACACTCCACACATGGCGTGAGACCGGTGGGGAGCTTAGAGCTCTTCCCGGCTGTGATGGTTAAGATCAACACCAGGCGAATGCCGGAGCAGTGCCCTAACAAACGGGCCACGGACCGCGCGCGATCTTTCCTTCCTCTTCCTTGCCCTATCCTCTCCCCTTACAGTAGCATGCACCACACTCCACACATGGCGGGAGACCGGTGGGGAGCTTAGAGCTCTTCCCGGCTGTGATGGTTAAGATCAACACCAGGCGAATGCCGGAGCAGTACCCTAACAAACGGGCCACGGACCGCGCGCTATCTTTCCTTCCCCTTCCTTGTCCTATCCTCATCGCACACACACACACACACGCACTACACTTCCAGAATGTCGGGAGATCGGTCGGGGGATTAGAGCGTGTCACGGTTGGGGCGGTGCCCCGCTGCGCTATTGGCAGATACGTGGTTGATGAAAACTCCGCTAGCCGACGGCTGGTCGGCGACGGATCTGACCATCTTGCGCTACATTTACGGGACTAACGACATTTGAGTTGACGTGCCCGGAATAACTAATCTATCAATGAGAATAACATTATTTTGCTAGTTGAGGTAGGAGGAGAGACAAGGTTATGGGTGACTATTCTGTTATAAATACTAGACGAGTTGTGCAACAACAGCATATACTTTCTCGCATATTTAAATTTGCAATTTTTAAAAATCAGGGATTTCAAAGAAAATGCGAATTGGACCATTCTCTTAAGCGTCCTATACGGTGTCCGGGGGCAAAGTTTAATTAAAAAAATTGGAGCGCTCATTTCAGTCGATTGGGGAATATCAATTTTAGAGAAAATTTGCTGAACGTCTTATTAGACACTAGCGCTGTCTGCAGCCACTTTCCCACTTTTTCGTTACCAGTGCCTGGCAATAAGAATTTTTCTGTAAAAAATCCTCCGTTTTTCGACGTACGATTACATTACTTTTTTTCTTACGAAGTGAGAATGAAAAAGTTTCACAGTTTTGAGAAAACGAAAGAAAAAAAAACTATGTATTAAAGTTTTTGCTAGCGGCAATGCGTTCATTTTGTGTTGTTCCTCTCCCTAGCCACACCTAGTAGAAATGATCAAACATTGCGTAAAAAAAATTGTTTTGCTAGTGAGAGCAGAGTAGAGTTGCATTGACTTCGGAGTCAGGGTGTACATTGCAAACGACTGTGCTACCGCTGACACCGGGCCCCTCGGGGGGACGAGACACAGGCCCCCCTTCACCACACGCAGTGGGGTATGCGAGCGGGCGGATGGACAAAACCCAGAAATAAACAAATAAGAAAATAAATAAATTAGTAAATAAATAAAATGTGGACAATTGTTGGTAAATATGGCAATTCTTTCAACATTATTCGCTAGATTTTATATAATGTTCTAAAACTTTATCAATAAGTGTAAGAAAAACGAAATGAATGTTTAATAAAAAAGGGTTTGTTAAATACCAAAAAATAAAACTTAAAATTGTTCACAAAACGGCTATGAAGAGTACAGACACGCACATTAAATTTTTGTTATTTCATTATGTTCATTCTCAATCTTTGAAAGGAGTCAATTAAAGAAGGTGGCTATCTCTATTTTTTTAAGTAACAAAATTCTATTGTATTACTCAATTAACCAGATTTTTCAATGCACACGAATTTAATGTTAGAGGTTACTATTCTAGTCTAAAAACATGTTGGAAAAACATCGATGGTTTTTAGTCGATGTATTATGAACATGGATGCTTTAATTTTGAACATGGATGCTTTAATTTTGAACATGGATGCTTTAATTTTGAACATGGATGCTTTAATTTTGAACATGGATGCTTTAATTTTGAACATGGATGCTTTAATTTTGAACATGGATGCTTTAATTTTGAACAGGGATGTTTTAATTTTGAACATGGATGCTTTAATTTTGAACATGGATGCTTTAATTTTGAACATGGATGCTTTAATTTTGAACATGGATGCTTTAATTTTGAACATGGATGCTTTAATTTTGAACATGGATGCTTTAATTTTGAACATGGATGCTTTAATTTTGAACATGGATGCTTTAATTTTGAACAGGGATGCTTTAATTTTGAACAGGGATGCTTTAATTTTGAACATGGATGTTTTAATTTTGAACATGGATGCTTTAATTTTGAACATGGATGCTTTAATTTTGAACATGGATGCTTTAATTTTGAACATGGATGCTTTAATTTTGAACATGGATGCTTTAATTTTGAACATGGATGCTTTAATTTTGAACATGGATGCTTTAATTTTGAACATGGATGCTTTAATTTTGAACATGGATGCTTTAATTTTGAACATGGATGCTTTAATTTTGAACATGGATGCTTTAATTTTGAACAGGGATGCTTTAATTTTGAACAGGGATGCTTTAATTTTGAACATGGATGTTTTAATTTTGAACATGGATGCTTTAATTTTGAACATGGATGCTTTAATTTTGAACATGGATGCTTTAATTTTGAACATGGATGCTTTAATTTTGAACATGGATGCTTTAATTTTGAACATGGATGCTTTAATTTTGAACAGGGTGCTTTAATTTTGAACAGGGATGCTTTAATTTTGAACATGGATGTTTTAATTTTGAACATGGATGCTTTAATTTTGAACATGGATGCTTTAATTTTGAACAGGGATGCTTTAATTTTGAACATGGATGCTTTAATTTTGAACATGGATGCTTTAATTTTGAACATGGATGCTTTAATTTTGAACATGGATGCTTTAATTTTGAACATGGATGCTTTAATTTTGAACATGGATGCTTTAATTTTGAACATGGATGCTTTAATTTTGAACATGGATGCTTTAATTTTGAACATGGATGCTTTAATTTTGAACATGGATGCTTTAATTTTGAACAGGGATGCTTTAATTTTGAACATGGATGTTTTAATTTTGAACACGGATGTTTTAGTTTTGAACATGAATGCTTTAATTTTGAACATGGGTGCTTTAATTTTGAACATGGATGCTTAAATTTTGAACATGGATGCTTTAATTTTGAACATGGATGCTTTAATTTCGAACATGGATGTTTTCCAACATGCATGTTTTGTTATCGCAGTCGCGAGGTGGCCCACTGCGGAGCGCCTTGAAGGGCGCAGGGCGAGGGGGCGGCGCCGCCTTTGTGGCTGCGAGGGCCTTTCTCCTTCCGCAACCGCCCTTTCGCCCTCCCTCCGCCCCCCGTCGCCCTTCGCAGCCCCTCGCCCGACCGGTCGCGGGCCCCAGCCACCACCGCAGCGGCCCGCCTCACTCAGCGGGAACGGACGAGAAGCCACGGCGCGCACGGCTCGGTGGCGCAACTGCTGTCGCTGCGGCGTCTCTACTGGGAAGTCCTACGGTTCGACTTCCGACGATGGCAGGATTTTTATGCTAGCTAGGTTGAATTCAGCCCACCGCAGAGGTGGCTCAGGGCATCGACTCATGTCACTGCTGTGCCTCTGACCGGGAGAGCCTACGTTCGAGTTCCTACGGTGGCGGTTTTTTCGCACTACCTAGATAGCTAGGTCCGAGTTTCGTCGCTATTAAAAGAGAATTCTAGCGGCCGGTTGCGCTCATTGTGAGCTTTCCGTGGTTTCTCCGATCAACACAACGCGAATGCTGGAGCAGCTCCGTATAAAAAAAACAACAACAAAAAACAAAAAAATACCTGGTCGCGGACCACACGCGATCTTTCCTTCCCCTTCCATGTCCTACCCTCATCCCTTACACACAGATTTACACTTACATTCACTACAATAACACACAGGCCGGGAGACCGGTCGGGGGTTTAGAGCTCATCCCCACTGGGGTGGAGACCCGCCGGTGGGAGATACCTGGTTGAGGAAAACCCCGCCAGACGACAGATAGGTCGGTGCGGCGGAAGATCGCTACCATCTCCCGAGGAAAACACATGCATCTCATAGAATACTACTTCTCTTTGAACTAGTGTCCTTAGCTGTTGACGCGTACGTAATCACCAATCAACCAATAAAAACGGAGGGAAGTTCTCATTACGAAACTGATCTCAATTGATAGAGTTTGACTTTACAAACCCAAAGTTGGAGAATTAATAAATGAATACTCTGCACGATGAGCGTAAATACTCGTACGTGCAAATGGGAGAGTGAATTAGCGAGAGAACGAGTAAAATCTCAAACATAAGCGCCACTTTCAAAAATAATAAATAATTTTAGACCTTGAGGAATACCCAAAGCGTCATTATGTGAGCAGTAAGTATTAGTAAAGCCAAAAAGCTGCAAGTTAGTAGAAAGTACTTTAACTACACTTTATAAGTATTCTCCACTTTTTGCCGTTGAAGTCAACATGGGCGGCGGCGCGTCTGCAGATCGCCTTGCCTCCAACGAAAATAAATGACTGCCGAGCCAGCGTTAATGGTTCAGCGAAACGAAAAACTAAAACCAAACAAACACAACCAAGAGGCATTCTTCACGGGGTGTGCAGCCATCTACAAGCGCCAGCAGGGTGACATCTCCAAACCGGGTGACATCTTTCAACAATTGTTCAAATTTGAGAAATTTCAATGTTTGTAGTACAATCACAAGGGTTAGATTTAACGGTAATTTCATAGACTTACAATTTCATTCACACTTGCTCTAATTATTTGACATACTTCGGTAAAACTTACAATTTTCTTAATTCAAATACATTTTTATTGTACATTTTATACTCTTAAACTACATTACTCGTTTTATTTGTACATTCTTTTAACATTTAAGCCCATTCACACGACATTTTTAATGGATAAATCCCAAAACGCGCCGTGTTTTCAAAGACAGAAAGGAAACTAATAAACATAATAAATATATGCACGAATTGTCTTACTACAAAGTTCTCAAATTACTTTTTGTTATTATTCCTTTTCTTCTATTCATGCACAAAAAGAAAAGGAAAAGTAAAAAACAAAAAGAAACCAATGGTACGAAAATGATAATGATGAGTTTTAAAAAAAAGATTGTGACGCTGTAAAGTTTGTATTCTAATGGCAAAAAAGACCGTGAATTTATTTTCTTTCATTTCTTTGATGGCATTTTTTAAAGAAATTAATTCAGTTATTAAACTCACTAAAGTCACTCATTGAGGGTTGGTAGTTTCATCATTAAAGCACCAAATAATTAGGTTAGGAAAAAGAGCGTTTGTTTGTTTGAACAAATGCACCCTGCACTCTTTCTTGTTTCTCTGATTGGAGAGTCGAAGATAACCGCCTGCGTCATATTGCGATTCCAGTTGTCGACACGAGTACCGCCTTAATCGTTTTATTGGTTGCAGATTGGAGCACAGCAGAAAGAAGCGATCACGAAATGGACCGTGAAATGTACGCTGGCTCGCAACGAAGACGCGAGAAATCATGCAGAGAAGGAATCGTGTCGCAAATAGAATGGTCACCGGGGAGCTGGGTTTTTACTTTCTCCGGACGGAGTAGAGAGAGAGAGAGTTATGTGATGCAGAGCGAAAGAATGGCGAATTTTCGACAGAAAAACTCTTATTACACGGCCCTAGTAACGAAAAAGTGGATAAATCCAGTTGCTAAATTTAAAAAAAAAACCTCTAACACGCGGTGTAGCCAGAATCCATGGTTTGTGGGTTCTTGATACCTAACAATTAAATGACGGCAAAACGTCTGTCCGTCTGTGAACAAAGCTAACGGCCGTTAAACCGTTCAATATCTATTTTCCCCAAAATTGATATTTCCCCATCGATCTGGCTGGGAGGTACTTTCGGGAGGTACTTTACATGAAGCCTCTAGGGCATTTTCCAAAATTTTAAAAAAAATGGCTCCATCGTTTTTGATTAAATTTTGTTTTTGGATAATGTGAAGGCCGTTTAAGAGAATAGTGAACGTCTCATGTTCATTAAAAACCTCTATTTTTTGAAAATTACAAAAGTTCGTTACGAGTATAAGATATAATATACCCCGAAGAGATAATTTCAACTAATTCGCGAACTTCTTACCTATCACCTTTCCAACATTTTCCGTTGATTCTTTCCAGAGTTATGGAGTGTGTAAGGAATAATTGTAACTGCTTCACATACGAAAACTGGTCCCTCAGAATTGGAAGAGAATGCAACCTTCCCTGTTTATAAGCGGCCATTTCCCCCTTGCAAGGTGACCGTAGAAACTAGAACAGGCGTGCCCTATCTATGAAGGTTTAATATCGTGCCTTAGACCAAAAGTAGGACGTTATGACTTCAAGGTCCGTCACGTGACTGTTAGTGCGTGCCGTCGCTATCATTCACGTGGTACTAAAACTCCTTACTGTAAACAGATCTTAGCGTACCTTGGTTACTCCGCTGGGTGCGAATAAAACTGATAGTTTAAACTCTCAAGTGTATGAAAAACTATTATTGTCACTAATAAAATTAATAATTTAACACTCAGATTTCGGAGAGGAAAAATAATAATAATAATAATAATAATAATAATAATAATAATAATAATAATAATAATAATAATAATAATAATAATAATAATAAGAAGAAGAAGAAGAAGAAGAAGAAGAAGAAGAAAGCCAGAATTTCATATCTGATTACTGTTACGTACTTTATTTTATTGTTAACACTTTCAGTTTTCCTCTTCCTAGGACTTTTCCAGCATCAAAGGATTTCGATTTCGGCTACCCGCGCCGGGTATCCACAATGTCCCACATGGGGACACATTAACATTTACACTGGATACACATGCAGGCTCCTCGGTGTATGGTCAGTATAATCATAAGGCCTTCCGCGACATTACAGTTTCATGAAAGACAAGGGACAATCAACCATGCAAACGGCGGGACTCAAACCTGCGCCTCTTCGGACCGAGGCACTGAATCGACACACGCTCTCGACATCTCGGCCATCCAGATCGATTCTGTTAACACTTTCATTCTAAGCAATATTATCAAAATGTGTGCTTATTTCATTTTCAGACATTAATATAATTTTTTGTTCACACTTGATGATGCACACATATTTACGGAAATGTCGTGTTCTGGGATTACGTGGACAATGAAGCTTTTGTTTTTTTTAAATTGAGAGCTCTTCTCGCGTGTGTCCATCGCGTGTGCAGGCGTCGCGACCCGTCGCTGAGAAGCACACAGCCCCACGGAGTCATTCCGCCAGGATGTGAAGAATCCTCGGGCAGGAGTGGATGTGGCGCAGGGGGCCGCCGCTTCCGTTGAGGATTTCCTCCTCGCGCTGGATCCTAAATCCTAGACGCCAGACATTTCGCTCGCGGACTTCGAGAATTCCTTACGTAAGACTATTTACTCGCTTCCTTTCCACGACGGGTTCCGGGTTTAGGGAACGTCGCGCCTGCGCGCAACGACTATGCTAACTCAGTGGAAGTGCGGACGTGGCTTTAGAAGGGTTCGGCTATCTCTCTCCATTAGCTCCACCTACGCCCTTCCTATTTTCCTATTTCCCTTCCGCTATATTTCCACGATTTCTGTTAAGGAACGATTTACGAGTTTTATCATCGGGAGATGTGGTTCAGGGCATCAGCCGACGTCAGTGCAATGCATCTGACCGGGAGATCCTAGGATCGAGTTGCGACGGTGGTATTTACTAGGCTGTCCGGGTGACGCCGCGTCCATGGCGAAGGTGCCGACGTTTCGCAATACGCCCTGAGGAAGGTGGCAGAATGGCGACCGAAACGTCGGCACCTTCGCCATGGACGCGGCGTCACCCGGACAGCCTAGTAAGTACTGACTCCGGCCGCGGAAGCCTACGCTCTCACTTGCGACGGTACATTTTCGACACCTGCCAGATAGCTAGTTCGAGTTCTGTGGCTGTAAGGAGAATTCATCACTGCTCTCATCGGTAGTTTTCCGTGGTTTCACCGATCAACACCAGGCGAATACCGGTGCAGTACGAACAGACCACGGACCGCGCGCGATCTTTCCTTGTCTTACCCTCACCCCTTACCCATACTTACTCTGTCATGCTCTAAACTACTCTACTCTGCCGGGAGATCGGTCGGGAGCTTAGAGCTTGTCCCGGCTGGGGGCGGTGCCCCGCTGGTGGGAGATACCTGGTTGGGGAAAACCCGCTTGCCGATGGTAGGTCGGTGACAGATCTCACCATCCAATGGGAAAGATCGTCGCCACCTCCCGAGGAAAACATGCACTACACTTACAGGATGAATGACCTTAACAGGGAACGCTCCCGGAATCACTAACTATCGATCAATCATTAATCGACGTGGCAGTTTGTCTAATATTATGTTTATAACTTGTTCACATTGTGTATTTCATTCGTGTAGGACCTGTATTTCGAGACCTACTCTAGCGTGTCAGCTAGGTCGAATTCAGTCACTTTCTGAAGAAGAATTTTATTGGGCGGCTTCTCTCGTGGGTAGTTGTTCGCGGTTTCTTCGACAGCAGACGAATGCCGGAGCAGTGCTCTAACAAACGGGCCACGGACCGCGTGCAATCTTTCCTGCACTTACGAGACTAGTAATCTTAGCGGTTGACGGGCCTGGCATCACTAACAATTAATCAGTCAGTCCGGCTAGAAATTCCTGTCCGAAGTCGGTGGAATGCAAGCCTTGTATTTCAAAGAAAGTCGTGCATGGTGTGCGTAAGGCCAAACCGAGTGGCAAAGAAGTCTGCGCCTGGACTGCAACAAACATTCGCCACTCGCCGAGCGCGCGCTCGCAAAAAACGCGGCGGGCGGGCGCGAGAAGCAGCAGCACGCGACGCGCATGCGCACACGCGAGGAGAGCGGTCGACGCGACGCGACGCGACGTCCAAGTCGTTCACTTCTTGCGCACGTGCAGATATTTGGGGATGCAGTCTCTCTGGCTCGGACACATCCAGACACGATTTATTTTTTGCTGTTGGAAGGGGGACCTTCTTATGTATAATTTATATTAGCATTGAGTATAACATGTGCCGGGAAAGTTTCTCAGAACCGCACCGAATCAGGAACTCTTATTAAAAATTGCATTTATGTTGGAAGCAACCGTATCACTGGGAAACAAGTGAAGGGGATAACACTTCCAGCATTAGTTGTGATTGTGGTGTGTAGGAAATTTACGTTTTCATTTGATACAAGTTGCAATTCGTGCTACCAATATAAATTATGTTGCTAGCATTTTCACCAGCCTCTGATACAACTCCGGAGAGACTTTCTGGTACACTATAATGTTAATATAATTTATAAACATGAAAAAAGTGGTTAAGTAATGCTTTTAACAAAATATAAAAATAATGAAATTTAATATTTAATATGTACTGTGTGGTTCTAAATTGAAAAAAAAAGTTATTAAAATCATCGAATTCAAAGTTTCAAACAATGAAGGTTAAATATAATATTTATTTTATTATACGAATGTAAACAAATAGAATTTAAATCAAAGCGCTTGACCTAGATAACAAATTAAAAATGTATTTAATAGTATAAAAGTAATTTATTGCATCTTTAGACTTTTAAAGGCTGCTGAATACCACCACGTTCGAGAGCACAAAAAACGTTCAACACTTGAATTTGAGACTGGTAAAGTATCGAGAAACTGGAATAAATCATTATAATAAATATAATTTTATAAAGATTATGAGTAACTGGATATACACTTCAATTACAGTTTTTAAGACTTTCTAGAGAAGAGTTCGAGAGGTTAAAGTGTGAGGATTCTTGCAAACTAGCATTATTTCGCTAATGACCAATTACCGCTAAAAATACATATATCTTGACTCTCTTCTAGTAAATTACCATATGTTTGGAGAAGACAGTTCATAATTTCTTTAATTTATGCGGAATTAACTTAATCACGTTCAGGTGAAATCACAAGAAAGAGCGAAAATCACACTTTGTAATAATATCTGCAAACTAACTTAGTTTGCACGTAATGACTATTGTTTGAGACGCTATCATCCCTAAGAAAACCCTTTTTTTGTTTGCTTGTCAATTATGGTTTTCATCGAGTTATATGTTCTATGATTGATAGTTACATAAAGTACTATGTAATATTTTCATGTGTCACGTAACACTATGTAGACTGCCTAGGCCAAACTTAACTCATGCTGCGATTTTCTTCGTCGAAAATACTTTTGCTTGAAACTTTTGTGAAAAACTAACATTATAGAAACTAATTTTTTTTGGGGGGGGGGATATCCCTAAGTTCCGGCGTTCTGGACCCGTGCCTGACTCTGGATATAATAGAGAACTTTCGGTTATAGTGAAGCAAAGTCGCGATCCACATACTGTAACCATCTGCTTCATCCAAAAGATTACGCAATTGTCACATTACGTTGAATGCGACGTATTTAAATGCTAAAGTAATTACAACAAATTTCCATTTGCAGACACGACAAACATTTGCAAGCAAGTTGCGTAATGAAAATAATTCCATAAAATATTTGCGCAAACCGTGACATTAACCTCCAGAGGGCTGATAAAAGGTTTTCCTGGTGTAAGCACATGTAAGGTAAGTGATGGGGGAAATGATCCTCAGGACAACATTTCTTTGTCACGTCTCGCGAAATCTTATCTCCTCTGATTTCTAATACTCCGGCTGTTGTTATTAGGAAAATATATGATATGTCTCGGCTCAGTATAAACAATAGCATACGTGAATACTTTAAGTACATTTTTAGAAAAAAATATGTTAATTGTCGTAGGCGGATGATTGTGAAAACATGTATAAAGATATTATATTATAACTTAATATTGAATTCTTTTGTAAATTTATTGTGATGAGTTTAAGAAATATACATTATTCACGGTGACTTAAATTAGCATTGCTGCGATGAATTGCATGATGATTTACATAACATATTTCCATACATTACATGCGAGTTTCTTGAAAACTCGAGAGCAATGGAAACTTCGAAGTTTAGTTACATAATAAAGAAGTTATTCCTGACGATGTCTGTATGAAAAGAAACCGTACGACGACTGTTTTCAAACAATTGTACAGAATGAACATTCTGGGTACCTTTCAGAAATTTACCTTTTATACAGCCACTAGTAAAAGCAGTTTATTTTTAGGACTAGCACAGCGTGCTAAACCTATGACGATGCTCAAATGATCAGATAAATCTGTGAATGCCACAAAGAAAACAAAATACTTTCGTGCAGCTACTATTCACCTAAATGTAGCATAGTACCCAGTTAAGTGATTTGTATACCATTCGGCCTAACGGCCCATGTCGCAACCTTTCTTACTTGCAAAATAAAATGTCACGTTTACCATACGTATCATATTAAATTATTTCAAAACTCGGGAATGGATATTAGTAATTAACATCACTGATTATTGATTGAGGAGTTCTACTTTACAGTAAACGTTTGGCAAAACATACTTTACACGTACTAAAGAAGTCATGGCCATAAAAACAATTGGATCCTGCAATGGAAATTCCACAACATTGCAAAGGAAACACCAAAAGTCACTTTCTGTACTAGAATTTCTTCATAAATTGTCGCCTATGTTGTAAAGTATTACTTCCCAAAACCAATGTTGCCTATGTGTGTAGCGGATTCTTCTTCTTCATACAAGCACGCCCAAAAAAATGTTTGGAATGAATGCTTGACCGCATGTTCTAATACAACTGGAAACAAAATCCGGAAATGTTATTCTCCCATTTAAACTAGATTTTTTCTCGAACACTCGGCATTTTCTTTCTCAAATTACAGATATGAACGGGGTAATATTACGGATATCAGTTTGCGACTGGGACTGTTAACATCCAAATATTGAAAATCATTTCAGTGCACTGCTCTCTGAGTTATCCTGAATGAGTGTGTGTTATTTTCGGTCGTTTTCCTGAGAGTCTGTGAAGCTCTATTAAAGAGGCTTCGGGGTAACATTGAAGGGGAAAACATTTCATGTGTACACAGAATGTGAGGAAATAATTCTTCGTGTAGATTGCACATCCGTGATTCGGAGAATGATAGTGGGTTTTCGAAACTATGTACTGTTATAACGATTTAACGCAGCCAAACAGTGTAAGCTACTTTTCAAGGCCGGGATCCGTTAAGGACTTATTAATCCACCGTCTGTTAAGAACACTCGAAACTTATTTGTTGTAGGTAGAGGTGGTGTATTTCTTCTTTCAAAAAATAGGTTTAAAATACTGTCGAAATCTGTACGTTAGAAAATTGCAAAAAATTAACATTGCGAACACAATGTGCCTGTTTTAGATTTTTTCTAAAGTAAAATCTGTTCTAAAAATTAGATCTTTAAGTAAGGTCAGGTACGATTGTTGAAGAATATAATAGTAGTTTTCGCGTAATTTATGCTCGAAGTTAACGCAAGTTATAAAAAATCTGAGAAACGTTTCCGCATAACTTGTCAGAATTGCAAAAGTTAGAAATAATGTGAGAAAGTATGCGCTATTTTGCACAACACATTTGTTAATAGCACTTACGGACACACGACCGTTAACATAAATAACAGTCAGTTGGTTATAAATCTAGGGTATTTCCCCAGTTTACAAACTTTAACAGCGTCTAATTTGTTTTTTATCGGTCTAATGTCATTAATAACTGTTCAGTTATTGTGTATTAAATATTGTTTTGGTATAAAAGAAGATAGATAATTGAAATGAAAAACACGCGTCTGTGCAATTTATAATTCAGATGTGGAACATGAACTCATTGAAGTCATAGCGTCAGTAATTAAGTAAAACAATTTTGATTTAATTGATTGTGCTGTTGTACACAACGATCAATTGATTCCCACAGGATCAGATAAATCATCATTTTAGTTTGTCGACGTGCACTCCAACCAAACGTCACTGCTGAAGTTCAGCTGATTTGAAAGGAATGTTCTTCGGTTATGCAGATTGCCACGAGGATGAAATGGAATTCCGTGATCCGACGCGACGTTCAGAAAATTAACATTAAAATCAAATATGTCGTTGAACCACCATTCCCTGTTCTATGGTTCTGAAATAGTCCAGTTGTAGTTCCCCTAATGATACGACGCTCCGTGTTCGCACTGCGGCATGCGTATTTAAAATACTTACGCAGTCTTCCTTCCTTGATTACTATGCCATTTCATGTCGTTGACGTAATGCCTTCGTCGCCTGACACAGCCCGCATCAGCGATGTTCGCTTTGCAAGCAAATGTCTTGTATGGCGTTGAGGACGCAATCTCGTAACCAATGATAATGATGATGATGATGGCTAATTTGTGTGAGGGAATCCGGCTGAGGCGGCGCAGTGGCAACACCCGTTGGCGCTGCAGCGTCGCTGACCTGAAAGCCTTTCGAGTCCTGACGTAGGTGGCCGAATTTCTACACGCGCTACATGGCCAGATGGAATTTAGCGACCGGTTTCTGGCTGCTGACTCCGCTGTCTGGACGGAAATTCTAGCGGCCCGCGTGCTCTGATCGGTAGTTTCCCGTGGTTTCACCGATCAACACCAGGTGAATGCCGGAGCTGTACCCTAACAAACGGGCCACGGACCGCGCGCGATCTTTCCTTCCTCTTCCTTGATCCATCGTCACTCACACGCACATTTACACACAATACAGTAGTTCACTTATCGGGAGCTTAGAGCTTTAATCGGCTGGGACGGCGCCACGCTGGTGGGAGATACCTGGTTAGCAAATCTCCCCGTAAGCCGACGTAGGTTGTGTAGAAAGTGAGAGGGGGTCACGTGAGCTTATCTCGCTCGCCGGTCACAAACCCTGAGTGACCATTCTCGGAACGCATTTGGCATCAATTTTAGCGCTGCGTTTACGTACTTTTTTAAAGCTTCTGCGCGAAACCGTTTGTTTTTGCCACGCGTACTTGCAAATGTGCGTTAAATTAAATATCGAACAGAACAATGTGAAGTAACATCCTCAACCTATTTGAACATGAATGAAGTTAGATATTTACGAAACAGGGACTTGAATTATGAACATAGAATGGTAGCAAAAAAGTGGGGCTACCTATAGCAAGCTTGTCCATCAATCAAGGGTCGGGCTTTACTTTATTAAGACGTCCCTGGTTGATTGATTGTTTAGTGATTCCGGGCGCGTCAACTACTAAGGTCATTTAGTCCTGTAAGTGTAGTGCGTGTCGGGGATTTTTCCCTAACAGGTATCTCCTGGCACAGCCTCAGCCCCAGCCGGGACAAGCTCTACGCTCCCGACCGATCTCCCGGCCTTTGTGCTAGTGTAGTGCATGTGAATGCGGGTGTAAGGAGTGAAAATAGGACAAGGAAGAGGAATGAAAGATGGCGCCCGGTCCGTGGCCCAAATATTAAGGTACTCCGGCATTTCCCTGATGTAGACCAGAGACAGCATGGAAAACTCCTGATAAGAGCACTCTGTCGCCAGAATTCTCCTCCAGTCAGTGCCTCAATTCAACCTGTCTCTCTAGCTAGTGTGGAAAATGCTGCCACCGTGGGGAGTGTAACCCTCGGACCTCCCGGTCAGAGGCACTGCAGTGACATCAGTTGATGCCCTGAGCCACCTCTCCCAGTAACTTCGCTCGTAACCTAGCTGTGTAGGTAGTGTGGAAAATGCTGCCACCGTGGGGAGTGTAACCCTAGGACCTCCCGGTCAGAGGCACTGCAGTGACATCAGCTGATGCCCTGAGCCACCTCTCCCAGTACCTTCGCTCGTAACCTAGCTGTGTAGGTAGTGTGGAAAATGCTGCCACCGTGGGGAGTGTAACCCTAGGACGTCCCGATCAGAGGCACTGCAGTGACATCAGTCGATGCCCTGAGCCACCTCTCCCAGTAACTTCGCTCGTAACCTAGCTGTGTAGGTAGTGTGGAAAATGCTGCCACCGTGGGGAGTGGAACCCTATGCCCTCCCGGTCAGAGGCACTGCAGTGACATCAGTTGATGCCCTGAGCCACCTCTCCCAGTAACTTCGCTCGTAACCTAGCTGTGTGGGTAGTGTGGAAAATGCTGCCACCGTGGGGATGTAACAGTAGGACCTCCCGGTCAGAGGCACTGCAGTGACATCAGTTGATGCCCTGAGCCACCTTGGGCGGCAGGCCCGCCGGTCGCTGGCTGCGGGTGGGCGTGGCGGGCGGCGCTTGCGTCACGGGATGAATGCGCAGAAAGCGCTGGCGGCGCGAGTACTTGGCGTTCGCACGACCCCCTGCACCGCGCCGCCCGACACTCGCGCTTCGGATAACGCGATTAACTCGGCGGCAACACGCGTTTTCTGCCCCGAGGAAGGCCAAGGCGGTGTCTGTGCGAGGGCGTATGTAAATCGGCCACCAAATATACCACCAACGCACTTAAGGCGGCAGTATCACGTTTTCTGCCCTGAAGAAGGCCAAGGGACGGTCTGTACGAGACCATAAACCAGGAAACAAGTAGATATGAGCGTTTTTGGCAAGATTAGATAAGAAAACATTCATCCCCGCATGATAAACATTATTTTCAACAGCCAATGAGCTACATATTTAACTTTATTCCTTATCGTGTCTATTTGAAGGAGCAGACTTGCCACGAAAACATTGAGAACGATTATTTGTGTAACTGTATTCCCCGCTGAGCTACAAAACGTACACATCCACTGAGCCGACTGTGTATGTCCAGAAGCAAAACACTGTGTCATCTCAGCATTTGCTCAAAGCCGAACTGGCCGCACAACCTTATCAATAGGGGGTCATTGTGCCAGAAGCAGAAGTACATTAGAGACATATTAAGTATTTCAGAAATATTCAGTCCAAATGGTAACTAGTACATTAAATATCATTGTTAAAACCAATATTATTTTATTTTTTGATGCGCGATATAGTATTTAATTGTGTAGAAAAAGATAAAAACATTTAAGAAGAAAATATTTTACTTGGTCCTTAAATTTGTGTCTGTATTTTTTTGTATTTAAATACATTTCTTTTTATAAAATATGTGTATTTAAACTAAGTACTTGAAATACTTTAATAAAAATAAAGTTCATCGATCTTAGATCAAATTTTTCATTTCATTCCAAAGTTCTTGAAACAATTAACCCAGATGCCAGATTCTTTTTCGTTACATTAAAAATACATATATGTTACGGTTAATTGTTGTTGAGAAATGTGTATGACTGCCAATTACAAATTTATTGTAAATGTCAATTTTATAGTTTCTGAATATTGTTTCAATAAAAACAATGATTCAACGTATTTCAATATTGTTGAAATAAAAAATAAATTATACAATTGTATTTTCTGTATTTTGTTTATTTCGAGTATTTTAAATACGTATGTATTTAGCCAATTAAAACGTATTGCATTTTGCGTTTGATTTCTAAGTACTTTCTCGCAATGTGCTTTGGCGAAGTATTCAAATGTGAAGTATTCTGCTCCGCTTTGTCACTGAGAGTGGCCGGTGCGCCCTTCCACAATCGCCTGGAAAGTTTCTCTTGTCGGTACCCCTCCCCCGTGCAATGAAAGGGCCGCATATTTCGGATGTTCCCCGAGTAGCTGTGAGTCCCTCGACGCCTTTATCTGCACCACTTCCGCGTTCCCCGCGCGGCTTCCCATCCCGTGTTGACGCAGGTAATGACGCGTCGACTTGGAACGGAAGGCGTACGCGCTTGCTCCATATTTTAGTCGGAAACACACACGCGGATGTCAATATGTGGGTAAGGCCGCAATCACGACTGAATTATTAATTCACGCGGATATCAAATCAGAAGCAGATCGTAAATGCGTACTTGATCGCAGGCAACAAGCCGAATCCGCTGAAAAAAAGTTTTAATAGAGAGCACAAAACCGGAGTCAAACTCGTTATTTCTTTCTTGCTACCGTTTACACAGTAGAGACAAAGTTACGTAAAAGCTGCGACTTTCCTGCAGAAAAACTCTGATTATAGGGCCCTAGTACCGAAAAAATGGATAAATCTAGTTGCTAAATTTAGAAAGAAAAGTCCTCTAACATATTGTGTAACCAGAATCCATGTTTTGTGTCTTTGATACCGAAAATCGAATAACGGCAAAAGGTCTGTCCGTTCGTCTGTGAACAGTGCTAGCAGCTGAACCGTTCAGCCTATGTTCTCCGTATTTGATATTCCCCAATCTATCTGCCTTATGTCACGGCCCTTTGAATATAAAACCGATATTTTAATTTTGGGGTCCTCTACATGAAGCCTCTGGAACGTTTTCCAAATTTTAACAATAAATTTTATAAAAAACGAGTGTCAATTTTTTTGAAAATTTGGGAAATGTTGAAGGGGTTTCATGTAAAGTACCCGCAAAAATGAAAATATCGGTTTCAAATTCATGTGGCGGCGATATATGCCAAATCGATTGCAGAATATCAATTTTGAAGAAAATCGGCTGAACGGTTTAGTCACTAGCGTTGTTCACAGACAGACGTTTCGTTGTCAATCTATTTTTCGGTATGTAGGAGCCAAAAAACATGGATTCTGACAACACCACGTGATGAAGGATTGTTTTTATAAATTTAGCATGTGGATTTATCCACATTTTCGTTACCACTGCCCTATAATAAGAGGTTCTTTTTTGCAGAAAATGCGTAGGTTTTTTCGTGCAGCTTTACATAACTGTCTCTCTGTTGCATAGCGAGAAAATAACAATGATTTACAAAGCGCGGAATGTTCACAAGGGACCAGCTAGTTAAATATATTTTTGTTAACATTAAAATGTATACATTCGCAACAATACATGGAAGTTCTTGGAAGGAGTGGAAGAAGTATACGCTTTTGAAATAGCTGCATAGATTATGCTATTTGTTCTTGAAATATTTTGTAATTCAGACACAAGAAATACATCGACATCTCATTCTTAGTACTCTGAATAATATGCGTAAGCCTTCGTTCTTACGAAGCACACCAAAGGTAGAAATGCTTATATGTAGTGACAGGAAACACTTGTGTTTATTATTTGCGTAATATGTGGTGTTGAAATATACGACCTTCTGCCAAATACAAATAGTGTGATTAACTTTCAGGGAAAATACTTTTAAGGATTGGAGTGCAGGATGTTGATGACAAACGTCCCAATATTGTAAGAAGTGAAGTTTATGAATTCCACAAACATCAACATTCGAGTACAGCAGGGTAACCCGTACAACACATGCGGTACCTCTCCAGGGTAAACCAGCCTCCGGGTGGAAACTTAAGTTCCGCAAGATAGCTACGCTCTCGAAAAGATCTTGAGTTAAAATATACTTTTGATACCGGACAACACCCTTTATTTACTTAATTATTAGAAGGTATCTACCTCAGCAGCGATCTTATTAATTATTAATACTTATTTAAAACAGCAAGGATAAAAATATTTACATTTCTGGAGCATATTTGTTATGAAACTAAAACAAGCAAAGTTTGTAATTAAATGTACCTGAATGTTTATTTTACATGACAAGCTTATTTCACGTTTAACCAATGTAGGAAGAAATCACTGCTCTAGTCAATACAGTTTTCTTCCGACGCCAAACCAGCAGGCGCGTGCCTTTCTCTTTGAACTCGTGGCCACGACGGTCACCTGCTCTCGTCTTCTAGGTGGCGTTAGGGGAGAAGGGATTAAGCGTACTTCCCCACAGTTTACCTCCTTGAAACCCCAGCCGCTACCCGACCCGCTCAAACATACTTGCCAGTGCGATTGGCTCGGCCTGCTGTGGGCTGCAACTGATCGCCCAGTACTTACATTACTAGCTTGAATAACTGATATCTTCGCCATTTTGCGATATTCGCATATTTGAAAGATGTCTTTAAATTATCAACATATAGCCACATGTGCAATGTTTATGCAATGTTCATTGTTGTTTCCACATTGCTACTTCAAAACACTAACATATTTAATTCTAAAATTATTTTAAAATAGAGCAGGTCGGTAATGACAGATTAGAGATTAATTCAAAATTTCTACGAAAAACGCTCCAACATATAATTACAATAAACAAAAAATTCTCGTCTTGTTTGTTATTAAGCATTTTCTCGATTTCCCGTCAGATGATTTCAATCGCATAGGCAAACGTACTTTCGAATACAGAGCTTGTATTCAAAAGACTACGTCAAAACGAACAATTTGAGAGTGCAACTTCTCAACACATTCACAGTGACTACAATACAATGCTGATAACCGTTGCCGCATGCTGACAAACGAAGCCTTAAAATTGTTTACTAGATATTGTTGCACTGTTAACAATTCGAGAGTAACATTGACCAAATCCACAATTTTTAGAATGCAATGCAACTACCATTGCTAACGCACCTTCAATTACATGTGACATACTAGTTTCACTGTCTCTTTTGAAACATTTACAAGGATTCACAAATTCTGACGTATGTAAAAAGCAAAGTCGTCGTTCAAAAGTATTCCAAAGTGGATTCTTGACAATCCATATTGTTGAACTCTGACATTTCCAGAGTGATGCACTTCGACAAAAACACTTCGTCAATGATTAGAATGCAACGCTGGAAATATGTACTTCAATTCAAATGGCGCGCTGTACAAGGTATCGTTTTGTGAAACATTTCCACGAATTCACAATATTGATGGCGTGTTTTAATTATAATCGCGTGCACGGTGATGAAAAGATCTCTTTCGATTATGATTTGCACAAATGCACTTACAAACTTCTGTAGTTGGATACGGTAGATTTAGATTTTAGATTTATTTAGTCAAAAAACTGAAGTATGTGCCGTATGGGGGAGAAGAACATCTGCGCACGCTTTCTTGATTTCCAGAATCCCTTCCCGTCATTTTAACTACAAATCGTTGAAAGATGAGTAAATACGGTATAAGAATGTTGTTTAAATCCATATATCCTAAGCAACACAAAATCGTACTAACGTGCGACAGCAACAGAATTTATTTGTTTACTATCGTAATAACGTAAATTTGCGCGTAAATCGTGAGATTTTATGGAGACCGATACAATGCTGAACATACTACGCAATGTTAGTGTCATTACTAGGTAAAACAATACGAGAGTGGAACATTACAACAAATTCACAATTTCTACAAGTCAAAAATAACATTCTGTACTAACTCGGTTTCAAAATAAGTGCTAATACATGTCAGTATCTATTTCTTCTCTTTGAAGATTAATAATTTTTTGGCCAATGCTAACCATTGCGACTGGAGCTTCAAGTAATCTATTTCAATAACTAAATTCTTCGGGTGACGTTAGGGAGACATTTCGGGAAACAAATGAACGTCGTGCAGGGCTGTGACTTTGCAAGGGGTGCTGATAAAGCCATTTACAAATGAGTTAACTGTAAAGGAGGACACTGACAAAATAAGGGCACGGGCATAACCTGCAGTGACCAATCAGTAGCTGTCAAAGCGATCCCTTCTTATAGTAATCTCTCTGTTGCTATTAGAAACTCACATTTAAAACACAATTGTATTACTAATCTAGTGCTTTTTTATGACAAACAAGAAATGTTTGACAACTTCACAAAGCAGTATTGACAATGGTTAAAACCTTGCTTGGCATAATCTACCTGGACAAGAGAAAAATGAACTTCCCTGGTGTAAAACAATTAAATGAATTCACAATGACCACAATGCATTGTTAACAAATGTTACAGACGCAGCTGCAGATAATCTATTGCAACAATCAAATATTTGAGCTTATCGTGTGTGTTTATGTTTTCGAATTCACTACTTGATAATTTCTATAATTGAAAGCTGGTAGCTATTAGAAACTCTCATTCAAAACGCGAAAATATATTCCAATGTTCTTCTCTGTCAATCGAAAAATATTTGGACAAATTAGTAACATTGACAATGTTGGAAACATCTTGAAATAATCCTTTTGAACAATCAAATACAGAAGGGATACATAATTATTAATGAAACATTTGAATGCTGACAAGTTAATTCAGTGCGTCTCTGACAGTAAAATATTTCGACCAATTTACAATGTTGTCAACTACTGGAAAGGCAACTTCAAATAATCCAATAATTCATAGCGAATACTTGAGAGTGACGTTTTCAAAACATTTGGACGAATTCACAACCACTTCAATGCAGTATCGAGAATCGTTGCTTACGCAGCTTCAAATGTATTTCACGAGCCAAATTTTTCACCGAGTTTGTAGTGGATCGTTTCAATGAATTCACAATATCTACAATGCAAAGATTACGTTCATAATGGACTCGTCTGAAAAAAATGCTCTAATAAATTTCAATAATCCAAGATTTACTTCTAACAATCGAGAACAATTTGGATCAATTAACACTATTGACAACCGTTGCTAACATAGCAAGTACAAATCCATTCAAACAAGCGAAACTTTGAGCCATTAAAAAGTCTGTTTCAAAACACGCGAAAATTCATTTCAGTAATCCCGACTTTCTCTGTGAGAATCGACAAATATTTGGACAAATTTTCAATGCCGATAATGTTTTAAACAGTTTCAAAGAATTTACTCGAACAGCTGCATATTGGAACGTAATCTTCGTGAAACATTTGAATGTTCACAAAACAACACAAATAATACATTTCAGCCAGTGAAGACTTGAGCGTGTTGTAAGAGAAACATTTCTACTAACTGACCATTAAAACACATTTTCAAAACGTGCTAATATGTTTTAGTAATACAATGTCTCTTTGGCGGTCAAGAACTATTTGTACAAATTCCGAATATTGACCACCGATTCAAGAGCAGCAGTAAGCCATTATGTGAACGTGCCGTTCGTGAAATATTTCAACGACTTCACAATGACGGTGATGCATTGTTGCCACCCGTTTCTGAAGTAGTCTCAAACAATTCACCTGAACAATAGAGTAGCGAATTCCCTGTCAGGCGGGTGCCGGTGGCAGCTGCAGGCTCGCGCAGAAAAACATTTCAACGATTTAACAATTTTTACGCAAATGTGATAGTCATTACAAGCACATTTTCAAAACACGTGCCAATGTGTGTTAATAATTTAATGTTTCTCTTTGACAATCACTTTGGCCCAATTCCCAATGTTGACAACCGTTGCAATCGCAGCAGCAATTGAATACTTCAAAGTTCCCTTAGCGAAATATTTCAACAAATTCACTGCAATGCATTGTTGTCGACCGTTTCTTCCGCGCCTCAAACAATTCACTTGAACAATGGACTAATGAAAGGCGCGAATATCTTGTCATGGAGCTGCAGGAATTAACAATTTATATTAGACAAAGCTGATACATTACAAACACTTTTTCAAAACACGTGCCAATGTGTGTTAATAATTTAATGTTTCTCTTTGACAATCACTTTGGCCCTAATCCCATTGTTGACAACAGACAATGTTGCAGCAGTACGCTAATACTTAAACGTGTCGTTAGGAAAAAATTTGAACGTATTGACAATTTCTTCATCGCAAAGTTGATCGCCAGTAGAAACACACTTTGAAAACACGCGCATTGGAGCATGTGTTTGAATAATCTAACAATGATTGCCTTTGGCTATCAAGAAATATTTGACCCAATTCATAATGATGACAAACGTTGAAGCTAGCGAACACTTGAACGTGCCGCTAGCGACTCCAGAGCAACGCATTGTTGTCGACAGCCCCCCAACAATCCACTGGAACAAGGGATCAGTGAAGCCGCACGACGTAGAGCAAAGCAGGCGGGAGTACCTTGTCTGTCAGGCGGCGGTTGGCGGCGGCAGCAGCAGCTGCAGTCTCCCTCGCCCCGCGCGCAGCTCCACACACACACACGCGCGCGCGCAGACACAGCACAGCACCGCACAGCACAGCACACGCGCGTCCCGTCGCTCGGCCCGCCGGCGCGCCACTGCTGCCTGCGCGCGCGTCGCCCACAGCGGAGCCCGCACGCGGAGGGAGTCGCCCCGCTTCCGGCCCCCCCCTCCCCCTCCCCCCCTGCTCCACGCCGGCGACGAGCCACCCGCGGAGACAGAGGAGGCGGTGCGACACGCGCCCGTAGTGACAGACAACAACAAGAGATATAACAATAATAATAATAATAACAATACCTAATAATAATAACAACAATACCTAATAATAATATCAACAAAAACTAACAATAATAATAACAATACCTAATAATAATAATGGCAATACCTAATAATATCAACAATACCTAACAATAATAATAACAATACTTAATAATATCAACAATATCAAATAATAACAATACATAATAATAATATCAACAATACCAAACAATAATAATAACAAAACCTAAGAATATCAACAATACCTAATAATAATTACAACAATTGAATTGAATTTTTAGAACCAATTGTTTACAGACAGTTTATTCTTCTTATAATTTCTTACAATGTATCGAACCCTATATCTTTCTTCTTTAGGTACTACGTATTTATTCAAGAGTTCCTGTTTACCATCACCTTAGTCAAAAGTAACGCATGGGTTTCAATGTAGAATAACAAAAATACCTAATAATAATAATAATAATAATAATAATAATAATAATAATAATAATAATAATAATAATAATAATAATAATAATAATAATAATAATAATAATAATAATAATAATAATAATAATAATAATAATAATAATTTCTGTGTTTTCTGAGTTGATGTATGCTTTTATCTTATTTTATTATGTTTAGAACTAAAATAATATTCTGGTCTGCAGATCCGTGGTCCATGGGAAAGCACATTACCAAACATATCGTGGGCGACTACTTGAGACCTCATCAGTGGCTATGTGGTCGCGGGCAAAGAAGTCTTGGTCTGTGGCAGGTGACTGGCCGTTAGTCGTTTCCAGACGAGAATCCTGGAATCACTTTCAATAAACCGACTTCCAACTCTTATTGAGCCGTGAAAGCCATCATTGTTTTATTATTCTTCATTTGGACATAACTCTGATTCTTCATTCTCATTCGAGCTTTGTTTGTAAGCCTACTTGGTGACATTCACTTACCATCAGGACCGGCGGATAATGTGGGTATAGTGGGTAGCTATACCACACGAAAAATTCCGAGTGGGTAAAATACACATAGAGAGAGAAATATTCCATAAACGTCAAATTCCGGAAATAAACTAGGTTTCTTGGTATTGCATCGACTCAAAATATTCATGCGATTAACTATGTTGCAAGATCGGCTGAATAGTATTGCGGTTTTACATGTTTAAAGCGTGATGATCGATAAATTCGATTTGCAAAAATTCTTAAACGAGTTTATATAAAAATAAATTGAATAGAATTGATGCATTATTTTAAGTGGCGAGACTCGGGTCATCAGACCAGCTCTTCCGTCTGACCATGCAAATTTCGCTACGTCTTTTACACCCACAGGTGATTTGAATTTAGCTCAGAGGCGTCATTTAGGCTTGAGGATCTTTTACCTGCAAGTAAATCTACTAACATGGGACAGCCGGATTTACTTCCCCTCCGAAGGAAGGCGTACGAAGGACTTTTTCGCCCTCGAAAATTCACGGCTTCGATAGGGTTTGAACCCGGGAACTTGGGTATAACTTTCAATGCGCAGCGCTGTTTTTGCATTGCAAAAATGAAGTTCCGTAAAATAAATGTAAATTAAATTATATAAAAAACAATTTAATATAAACCGATAATTAAAAAAAATGTTTTGGATATTTTTCTTCATATGCATTTTCGGTAGGAGAAGGAGGGGGAGAGGACACCCGGGTCAGCTACCCACTCAGACTTAACGCCAATCGCCATGCCTGCTTACCGTAGTTCATCTATGCCATTCGTGGAGCCTATAATTCACTTAATATGTTCTCTTATTTAATTAGATTCTCTACATCCGAATTGTGTTTATTCCCCGTAATTTATAATCAGTTCGCCGCAGATCAAATAAATATAATCACTTAGCTATTGAACGCGAAATAACACTTAAAAACTGCTCAACGTTCTGATGGGAGAGGTGCCACCTGTGGACGACTTCTTGAGTTCTTGAATCTTTACTGTAACTCGAACTCATAATCAACTGCATGATGCAGGCAGCAAAGAACATTTTTTGGTACGAATTGATAAGACAATATTCGCTCTCTTGGAAGTAAACACAATAGCAAAGGCAAATCAGCTTCAGATTTTGGCTATCTCCTAAGTCCTCTCCCTCCTTCGTGAAAGAATCGATATAATGCCATGAGTACGGGGAGAACGAATATTTGAATAACTGTATTCCCCACTGAGCTCAAGACAATGTGCACGCAGTGAAGATATTATTTTATGCTATTATATTACGTCCAGGAGCAAAACAAGAGGCCATTACATCATTTCAAATGACAACTACATCTTATACACATTCTTGAAACGTAATATAAAACTAAAATTTAGTTGAAAAAGTATTGGAACAATCGTAACTCTTTGCAAGCGCATCTTGGAAAATTCATTCCAAGGAAATTGACGCCCCTCGCACCTCGAAGTAGAAAGTATTTACTTTCACTGGTCGAACCTCTCCAGGGAATGGAAAGAGGTTCGTCAGTTGGCAACGATGCGGGTCAAGGAAATGAATCATCAGTGTCAGGTAGCTTTTGACGGAGTAGATGTGATTCGGTTTTACCCTTGCTTCCCGTTAGTGGTAGAAATATTAGTGGTTTGTAGACACGAACATTTTACGCACGTATTTTTTGTCACAGCGTGTTCCATTCCTGTACTGGTGTGCGAAAAAAGAGGAGTTGGTAATTTAATAATAATGAACGTCATTAGAACAATAAACACGAAATAACGAACCGAGTCTGTTGTTTGTGTTATCATCCGCATGTCGTTGAATACCATCTTATCTCGAGAAGAAAACGTATGGAAAATATACCGTTTCTTGAAATAAGTGTCCTCATATGTCAAACGGGCGACGGACTGTTAAATCCTTAACACACATCGACAGTTAAGAGTGACTTTTCGATTCTCTGGTTGCGTTAAGTGGATATATTATAACAGTAAAATACTGAGAAAATAAATTAACTTATTTCTAGTTTAAAACTAATTTAAACTGGTACAGAAGCTGTAATACTGGAAACTATACTAAACTAATACTGGAAATACTAATACTGGAAATCTATTAAGGAATTTAAGTTGTTTTCTAATTCACTTCGATTACATTTTTTCCTCATACGAATTCTTTTATTGAAATTTTCAGTATTTGCAGAACAATCTCACGACACAAACATGAAGCAGTTTGTGGATGGCCTTTTCTTCAGGTTCTGCAATGTATAGGAACCGTATTTATAAGAACTAATAATCTCTTAAATATATTGGTATTTATGTAGTAAACACTTCGAAAATATGTTTTGAAATATGCCCTCTCAAGTATAAGTACGTCATAACATTATTTTTCATGATTTTTACGCTACATTCATCCTGATCTTTATTATATCGCTTACTTTACCCCTATGATATTTCAAAGAGTAGTAATATTAGTTAGTTTTCACAATGTGAGTGGATGTTGTTCAAACTGTACGTATTTCACACAAAACTACGCAAAAAGTACTTATATTATCAAAAAATTGTTCATGATATTATTTCAAAACCTATCTTTGAGGAACAGATTTCATTAAAAGAAAATCACTATTTTTGTAATTATAGTTGTAGGAAGACACCGCAAGTTTTTTTTTAATTTTACAATTACAATAAGTTTTCAAAGAAAATGGTACCTTTTCAACGTCTTTTACACAAAAAAGTCCTTTACACAGCAAAATTTAATCAAAACGATGGAGGCTTTTTTTTTTAATTTAAAAAATTTTCCAGGCGCTCATGTAAAGTACTTCCCGAAATTAAAATATCGGTTTCAAATTCAAAGGGCTGCGACATCAGCCGTATCGACTGCGGAATAGCATTTTTTGAGAAAATCGGCTGAACAGTTTAGCCACTAGCGTTGTTCACAAACGGACTGGCGTTTTGCCCTCAATCGATTTTTCGGTGTCAAGGATCCACACAACATTGATTCTGGCTACATCAAGTGTTAGAGAATTTTTTTCTAAGTTTATCAACTGGATTTATTAATTTTTTCGTTACCAGGGCCCTGTAAAATGAGTTCTTCTGCCACAAATTCGCCGTTTTTTCGCACAGCGATACAAAACTTTCTCTCGTGAGTGGTAGCGAGAAAGTGAAGAGCTGTTGAAATCATTGGGAATTGAGGGTTGCATGCGCACGCTAGTTTCTGGCCACCGGGAAAAATATGGATTTGCGTTGGAATCCGGTGCCTCCTGCTGACGCTGCCCCTGGCCGCGTGGAGGAAATAAGCCCCCTACCTGCTGGAGGCGGCGCAGCGCTGGGCCATTTTCTACGAAGGATTAGGGAACGGCAAATGTATTTCTGTCCGCTGTACGTCCTTTGCGCTCTACGAAGACAGGTTCTCTCATGACTTCTAGGCTGACCGGGTGACGCCGCGTCGTTGGCAGATAGGCCGACGTTTCGCCTGTCATGTCGCAGGCTTCTTCAGGGTAGTGAGTCACTATACATGTCATGTCGCAGGCTTCTTCAGGATAGTGAGTCACTACCCTGAAGAAGCCTGCGACATGACAGGCGAAACGTCGGCCTATCTGCCAACGACGCGGCGTCACCCGGACAGCCTAGAAGTAATGGACTCGAGCCGCGGAAGCCTACGTGTACAGGTTCTCTCATGCTCTGTCTATGGATCAGGTGGCTCGGGGCATCAGTTGACGTCACTGCAGCGCGGCCTCTGGCCGGGAGGGCCTGGAGTTCCACTCCCGACGGTGGCAGAATTTTCGACGCTTGCTTCATAGCCAAGACGAATGCAGCTCTGATCGGAAGTTTTCCGTGGTCTCTGCGATCTACACCAGGCAGGCAAATGCCGGAGCAGTTCCATAAAAAACGGGTCACGGACTGCGTGATCTTTCCTTCCCTTGCAGGTTCCCAGGCTTCCCAGGCGGGTTCAAACCCGATCGAAGCCGTGGATTTTTAAGGGCGAAAAAAATCCTTCGTACGCCTTTCTTCGGAGGGGAAGTAAAGCCGGCTGTCCCATGTTAGTAGATTTACATGCATGTAAAAGATCCTCAAGGCTAAATGACGCCTCTGAGATAAATTCAATATCGCCTGTTTATCGCCCAAGAAATACCTCCTTTCTCCGCTAGAGGGTGAAAGGAGCGTAGCGAAATTTGCGTGGTCAGACGGAAGAGCGGGCCTGATGGCCCGAGTCTCGCCACGTAAAATAAGGCAAATTCAATTCAATTGAATTCAATTGCAAGCGTAGAGCCGGTCCCGGCTGCGGCGGTGACTCTCTGTTGGGAGATACCTAGTTGGGACCGCAAGTTGAAGTTACAGTTCAAAATTAACGACAGAAAAGTTTAGGTCGTATTGATGAAGCGATTTTAATACTATTCCTCCCTATACTGAAGTATAGGTACGAAAAAACTGTACTCAAGCAGTAAGTTGTTAAGTAAATCCTACTGAAGTAAAAAAAAAGTGTACTCAAGAAATTCATTTTTTATTTTCCACGTCCGAAACGACTCTACATTATTTACATAATTCCTATTCCTGAGGACTCTACCTCAACCGCAAAGGATGTTGCATTCGGACGTGATGAAGGAAAAAGGAAGAGAGCAGCAAATGACTCCTAAGAACCCACTTCCTCAGAGAGGGGAGCTTGCGTTATCTGATTGTAATTACAATCGATGATTTCCGCAGAAATAGTGTGGAAATCCGCATTGTAGTAGAAAAAAGAAATTATCTTTCACAAAAAGTTAAATATTTACAAACGTTATTCACATTAGAATGCTGTAGAAATGTTTCAATAATTTTTCCTCGACATCAGAGTTTCGTAACAGAAAATTAATGAAAAACATGGGTAACTAATTCAAAAATACAACCAGGTATCTCCCAGCAGCGGGGCACCGCCCCAGCCGGGACAAGCTCTATGCCCCCAAACGGCCTCCCGGCATGTGTGGTAAGTAAGGGTGTAGTGCATTGTATTGTAAGTGTGTGTGTAAGTAAGGGACGAGGATAGGAGGAGGAAGAGGAAGTGAAGATCGCGCGCGGTGCGTGGCCCGTTGTTAGGGTACTGCTCCGGCATTCGCCTGGTGTTGATCTTAACCATCACAGCCGGGAAGAGCTCTAAGCTCCCCACCGGTCTCCCGCCATGTGTGGAGTGTGGTGCATGCTAGTGTAAGGGGAGAGGATAGGACAAGGAAGAGGCAGGAAACATCGCGCGCGGTCCGTGGCCCGTTTGTTAGGGTACTGCTCCGGCATTCACCTGGTGTTGATGGGAGAAACCATGGAAAACTCCCGATCAGAGCAGCCGGCCGCTAGAATTCTCCTCCAGTCAGCGACTGAATTCGACCTAGCTATGTAGCCAGTAGGGAAAATCTTACCACTGACGGGATTCGAACCTAGGATTCCAGTCAAAGGCACTGCAGTGACATTAGTTAATTTGGTTATAACAGGTATTACACTACATTATAGTTTGATAATTGCCAGTGCAGTGTGTGCTTTTCCCCGGGAGTAATAGTACCTTTTCGGGAACAGCGCATACTCCGTGCGCGTGTGTGTGTGTGTGGGGGGGGGCGAGGGGGCGTATCCCTATGGGAAAGGAGACGGGGGCGGCCCCTTCCGGCCGCACGTGCCGGCGCCCCGCCCCTCCCCGCCACGCCCTCTTCCGCCCACGTGCGTCTCTGCCTGCGCCCCCTCCCCCGCCCCCACCTTCGCCTCCGCCGGCGCTGGACACGCAGACAACAGACAGAGACGGCGTTGAATTGAATTGAATTGAAATGAATTTGCCTTGTTTTACGTGGCGAGACTCGGGCCATCAGGCCCGCTCTTCCGTCTGACCACGCAAATTTCGCTACGCTCCTTTCATCAACTAGCAGAGAAAGGAGGTATTTTTTGGGCGAGAAACAGGCGATTATGAATTTAGCTCAGAGGCTACGTCATTTAGGCTTGAGGATCTTTTACATGCAAGTAAATCTACTAACATGGGACAGCCGGCTTTACTTCCCCTCCGAAGGAAGGCGTACGAAGGATTTTGAACGACGAAGGCGTTTGCGTGGAATAACGCCTAGATCCTCTCAGGCCAGTTACACCAGCAGATATGGTTCTAGATTGGATCGAGACCCTGTCACTCGAACCAAGTACCCCCCGGTCAGAGGCACTTCGGTGACGTCCGTTGATGCTCTGTAGCTGTACGAGAATGACGGATTTTCAACGAAACGGTTATCATGGCGACGGTTTTCAATTGTTTTATAACCATCGGATAAGCATTGGAAGAGGAAAATATAATTTCGGATTCATACAGATTCTAATTATAGTCTTAAATGATGATACAGCGAATCCTGGACCAAAGAAAAAGAAAGGGGAAAAATATGCTTGTTTGAATTGTTGCTTCTACCTCACCCTATTCATCGCCATAAAACCATTCTACATCTTAGTGTTTTGTAATGTACATGCTTTCTCTGCGTTCAGTGAAAACGGTAGAACTTTTTAACAGTGTATGGCCTCACTTCTGCTGTTTATTTAGAAACCGCACATCCGTTTCGCTTTTACCATCCCTCGCTCCGTCTGTTTCTGTCTTATCTGTTGTTTTCGTGCTCGTAGGAATGTCACATGCTGCAGTGATACGATAAGGCAATGGCGATTGTGAGCGGCGCCTTCTGGATGCAGGTCAAGGCCCCCTGTTGCGGCTTGGTGAGGCACTCCGGGGCTTGTGTTGGACGTGGGTTGATTCAGTTGCCATCCCCGTCAGAAAGGTCTTAAAGGGACTTCCAATCGTGAAATTAAAACCAATAGTGGGCAACTCTATGTATAAAATACCCCAATCAGAGCGGTGTACCACAAATATATATAGCTTTTTTCTATCCGATATTTCTTATCCCCTCCCTACTGACGATTCATATATCTTAGGAGGCAATGTTTATCGATCACTGTGCTGTTGTGCAATGAACCGCGTATGTACTATAACATAATGGCTTTGATTTTAACATGCTTTCTGTTATTTTTAATATGTGGAGAATTTGTAACATTGTTGGAGGTGATTTCATTCGTGGAACAGTCCTATTAAATACCACTCGTACTTTGGAAATTCTCAGATAAATCATAATTGCGCTCGGCGAGTAGGGATTTATCGTCAATATCCAAATCACTCCTAGTATTATCTATGAGAAGCCTGCTGGGAATAAGGCCCGTTCAGGTCAGATTTCGTAGACAGTTTCTTTGACAGTTGAGCATCTCTGAAGTTGACATGACAGTTGAGCATCACTTCTATCTGCGAAATGTATTCCTCCGCCAGCCGCATGGGCTGCAAAGCTCTAACAGGTGGAGCAATTATTAATTTTAACTCGTCACGAAACTTTTAACCAAACATTTTTTTGGGTAAACATTAAAACGAATAAAATCGTATCGCAGCATGTGATGAGCGTATGACGCGGCATTTTACAAAACGTGTAATGACACATCCGACCAGAACATTTTGAATTTCCCGCCCCCACATGTGCCTCTGGATACGCCCCTGATTGTGGCTGCTCCGCCGGAGGGTCGAGGGGCGGGCGAGGCGGTGCGTGAGAGGCAGATCCTCTGCAGAGGGCGAAGGACCTCTTTGTTCCTCCTAAGAAACAGCTCCCTTTAAAATTCTTACACAGCACACATTTTTCTAAGTATTTTATTTCATTACAATAAAGAACGAAACTTACGTCTATGTATTTCCAGTCTTCGACGACGTTTCGAGAGCATTTGCGCCCCCATCTTCAGGTCTAAGAAAATCATACAATTGAAGGAGTGGAAACCAAAGCGGTGTGACTTTTTAGAAATACTGAGGGAAACGTGTTTATGTTAGGCTGTACTTCAGTGCCTATATAATTTCTTAGTTTTAATGAACAGTTGAAATACCGTGATTTTAATGAAAAGGGGAAGATGTATGCAGCTAGCAAGAAGTCAATTATTTTGTGAATTATGTTAATTATTTCTACGGCTTCTTCAATATTCTTTACCCATCGACTTCTAATCAGTTTATTTCTGCCTGCACGAAACTATACTTTTTCATTAACGTTTCAGATCTACAACCAACTAATTAGTAAGTTTCATAGTTTTCGATTTTTAATAATTTAGCTGCCCTTTTTTATCTTGTGTACCTCACCATATTATAGGTTTTTCTCTTTTCGTGTCATCATTGTTATTGTGGTTTCTTATTTTACCAAGCAAGAGTTTCTTCTCTTTGATGCCTTTTCTGGCCCTTCCTGCTCTTGCTCATTATGCACTCGCCGTAAAGAACATTTCAAGGATTAGATGTGTTGTAACGTTAATCATTGTTCTCCTTTAACACAATGCCTCAGGTTTACAATCCAATATTATACTTCTCATACGTTAAAAACTTTCAACTCTTAATTTTCTTTATGTTCCCCTTACAGAACTCTCCTCGTTTAAGACTGTGTTCTCCGCCCAAAAGTCTCCGACAGGTATTGAATTATAACTCTAATTTGTCTTCTCAGACAAGAAAGACAATTTCTATTTCTGTGAACTCCATTTCCGTTACAAGGCATTGTGTATTCAAATGACTGAAAGAACAACGCCAGTTCTGGTCCCTGATATTGCCTTGCGTATGAGTAAAGATCTTAAAAGGCAAGAACAATGATTTTCTACTCGTGAAATGTGTCTGACAAGAAATTAGAGGGTTTAAAGTTCGACAAGGAAGGAAGTTGTGAAATGATTAGAAGCACCACGGTGAGTTACTCTCAAATGTTTTCACATTTTTAATTTGCCTGTTTGCGATATAATAATTACTAATAGAAAACCGATTAAAACAGAAATACATGGAAGAAAGATATAATTTACATTAAAATGTACTACCTTTAAAAATCAGTATATGCAAAGGTTCAAAACAAGGATATGTAAAATACAAAGTAATGGGTAAAGATGGTAATTGGTAAGTTGGTTTTTACCTAATTTCAATTATTGGTTTCACTTTTTCTATTAAATTACTTACACAATTTGTAATTAAATAAAATCTTTGTCAAATTATGTTTGTTTTTAACATATATATTCATTTTATCAATGTACATTTTATATTTCTTTCATCTTGTAGATATGCTTTCATTGGTGTTCTATTTGTATTAAGTTATTTCTCATCATTTGCCTCTATCTCAGAAGAATTGCGCCATCTTTTTTCCATTTTCCGCCACTTGATGTAATGAATATTTTAACATACAACACAAATTTAATAAGAAACAAAAAACGATAACTTTTATAAAAACATTTACTGTGAAAAGTTCAATATAAACTAATTGATATTACAGTTATTTGAACTTGATAACACAATAAGTAATTCAATCATAATTTCCATACCGACTGGAATGGCTCAGAAACAACAACCCTCGGCGCTGCAGTCTCTGAGCGGCAGGTCCGGGGTTTGAGTTACGATGGCAGATTTTCTACATTAAATAAATAAATAAATAACTAAATAAATAAATAAATAAATAAATAAATAAATAAATAAATAAATAAATAAATAAATAAATAAATAAATAAATAAATAAATAAATAAATAAATAAATAAATAAATAGTCTTTATCGGGGACGAGGTTCAGGCCATTTAGCCTGCTCTTTCGCCAAACTCTCTTAGCTGCGTAGCTACGTCAATTCAGTCGGTGTCTGCAGGGAAATTCTAGCACCCAGGTTACTCTATTAGGTAATCTGGCGTGGTTCCTCCAATCAGTTCCAGGCAAACGCAGGAGAACTGCGTTAAGAAATGATTTTTCGTTCCTCATCCTTTTCCCTCACATACAAACACACGGACTACACTACCGCAAATGCCGGGAGACCAGTCAGATAGTTGTACCTCGTCGCGGCTGGGGAAAACCTGCTGGTGGAGATACTTGGAGAAGGAAAAACCAGCAAGACGACCATTTCGAAGGCGCCTGACCACATATATCAGCAGAGGAGGAACTTCCCGGGATAAAAAAAAAACATTCCCAACGCCAACGGGAATAATTGCCACAGTATTTGTCTCAACTGATGTCTATGCAGTGCATGTACTGATGCAGTGCCTATGACGGGGAGGTCCTAGGGTTACACTCCCCACGGTGGCATTGTTTTCCACGCTAGATACATAGCTTGGTCGCATTCAGCCTCTCTCTAGGGGCGAATTCTAGCGACCGGGTGCTCCAATGGGTAGTTTTCAGTGGATTCTCCGGTAAACACTTGGAGAATGCTGGATCAGTTCCTTAACAAACGGGCTACGTACCATGAACAATCCTTCTTCCTCTTCCTTGTCCTATCCTCACCATACACTTACACTAACATGTACTACACAACCCGGAAGACCGGTCGGGGACTTGGAGCTTGTCCGGCTGGGGCACTGTCCCGCTGGTGGGAGACACCAGGTTGGGGAAAACCATGCTAGCCGACGTCAGGTTGGTCCCGGATCTCACTATCCAGCAGGGGAAGATCACTGCCACCTTCCGAGAAAAAAATTCACTCCACTTACGGGAGTAATGACCTCAGCAGTTGACGCGCAGTAAAACACTAATCAACAAATCAGTGAAGCCAATCGCACCCATTAGCGCTAAATACTCACTCATACATCCATTCCCTAACGCCCCGTTGGCTCTCCCGAACATCGGCGCGCCCCGACATGCAAATGGGTGTTGGGGCGCATGGGGGGCTGCAAGGTCTTTGTGTGGCCGCCGCCACCAGAGGTGGATTTACGCATAGGCACAGTAGGCACGTGCCTACGGCGGCAAATTTTCAATGGCGGCAAATTTTCAAAGGCGCAACATTTTCTTGATATTTTCTACAACAAATTTAGAATCTCTAAAAACTATAACAGCATAAATCATATTTTTATTTTAAAAATATCATATTAATATTTAATACAAGCTATTTATTTGTCTACTTCATTAGAGTATACCTTATGATTACAGAAGTATGTGAATCTGAAACTAAGGCTCGTTGACGAAACAAAACATGTTGGAATTCTAGTTGTTATGTTTTAGTTTCCTTTTAATGTTAACGTTTCAGTGTTGAAACGTTAATAATGTTGAACGTTACTTGCTATGAAGATACAGTTTATATCCAAAATTAGCTAATCCAAAAAAAAATATTTAATTTATGAAAACGATGTGCAAAATATAATGTTACTTTTAAAGTTAAAACGTTTAAATTAATGAGGAATTGTTACGGAAACGTTACAATTTGAAATGCAACATTAATTTTAAAGAGGGGGCGGCAAATTTGATGTGCCTACAGGCGGCAAAAATATTAATCCGCCCCTGGCCGCCACTGCTGAGCGGGCGGAGCCCCTGGCGCCACTGCTGTGGAGTCCGGGGTTCAAAAGTCCCGTCGCGCGGTCTTCGCAAAGAAAAAGTGTTTTGTCGCCGCTTTGGCCGTTGGGCCACCCGAGACCCGACACGGCGCGAGAAGCTACTCTTCACACATAACAAAAGCACATGCACAAATGGAACACATGGGGCGTGCGTTGTACAAACGGCGGGGGTTGAAAACGCGCATAAGTACTTCGGAAGTTGCACGTGTTGAAGTTCACGACTCTGTATCTGTGTTTTGGAGCCAAATACGATGCATTTTTAATTTCTCGTTATAGAGTAGGGAGAAAGCTATGTAATGCTGCTTTTAAAATCGGCGAATATTCGAAAAAAAACAAAAAACACCACATACAGGGCTCTGGTAACGCAAAAGTGGATAAATCGAGTTGGTAATCTTAGAAAAAAAGTCCTCTAACACGTAGTGTAGTCAGAATTTATCTTTTGTGGGTCGTTGATACTCAAAAATCGAATGACGGCGAAACGTTTGTCCGTCCATCCGACTGTGAACAATGGTAGCCACTAAACAATTCAGGCGATTTTCTCACAGATAGATATTTCCCTATCGGTCTGGTTGTTGTCACGGATCCTTGAATTTGAAACCAAGAAAATTGCAAAGGTTCAAAATTTTTTCGGAGTCTTCCAACAATTGAAATATTAAAAATAGATTTTTTTCCTTTAATGAAATCTGTTCCTTAAATATAGATTTTGAAATAAAGTCATGTATAATTTTTCTAAAATAGAAGTAGTTTTCGCTTAATTTTGCGTGAAAGTATTGGTGAGACGTGCTGTTTTAGCACCACTAGTTTTGTTGGTTAAAAGATGTTTTGCGTTAATTGTGAAGACCACAGCCTCGCCGTTGATATGCAACTGTGCCAAAAAGAAAACGCCACAAGCAATTGCGTCAAAGGAATCGAATTGACCGCATCAAATATTTTTCAAAACCACTACACTAAATGAACTAATTTATTACCAATAAGCTTAGGCATCGTCACGATCTCTGCGGCGCATTTGATATCGTCTTCCATATCTGCAAATATGATTGACCGTTTGCCGCGGCGACATTTTTAATACCCAATTACTACATTAAACGGAACGAACTTTAACGCCAAGTTTTTGCATTGCTTTCATGCAGGTAGCGCATTTTCCAACAGTTCCATATCAGGAAATGGGTTGGCTGCTTGTGCGCTGCGACATTTTTCGAAACCAATTAGTACATTAAACGGACAACTTTAATACCTATACGTTTTTGCATCCTGTCTGTAGCGTACAGATACGTGTTCCATATGTGCAAATGGGTTGGCTGTGTTGTCTAAAATGCAAAGAAAAAAGAAAAAGAAAAAAAAGCGTTGACGTGCCGCAGCCTGGAGTCCGTTGCCGCGGCGGGGTTTCGCGCTTCGAAGAAAAGCAAAGAAATGGACAAGTGACGGCGGCGCGGCGCTGCGTTGCAGGGTCTTTGTTCTCTTTGATTCCTGAGGAAGCCAAGAGGAGGGGGCCCGTTGCGTTCGCACTCGCATGGCCCGCCCTTCAGAGACTCCATACACCCTTCCCCCTCTGTTGCCTCGGTGAATGCTTCGCGTTTCCGCACACGTCAAGATCGAGAGAAGTGGCTCTATGCCTCTGACCGGGAGGTCGTAGTCCCCACGGCACTAGCTTGTGAGCTGGGTCGATTCCGTCGCTGCCCGGAGAAGAATTCTGGCTGCCAGCTGCTCTGATCGGTAGGTTTCCGTGGTTTCTCCGATCGACTCCAGGCGAATGCCACAGAAGCACCCCAACAAACGAGGCAAGGATCGCTCGCGAATTTCCTTCCCTTGTCGTCTCCTCTCCTCTTACACGCGCACCTACACGGCCACACGTGCTAGAATAGAAGTCAGAAGTTTCGATGTTGTCCCAGCTGGGACGTCGCCCCGATTTGGGGGGGGGGGGGTCCCGGGCGCGACAACTACTGAGCTCATTAGTCCCATAAGTGTAGCGCATGTTTGTTTTCTCGGGAGATGGCGGTGATCTTCCCCCGCTGAATAATCCGGGGCCGACCTGCCGTCGGCTAGTGGGGTTTCCCTCAACAAGGTATTTCTCACGAACCGGGCACCATCCCACCAGGAACACACACTTAACTCCCGACCGGAATATGGGGCAATGTAGTACATGATAGTGTAAGTGTTGTAAGGGGTGAGGATAGGACAAGGAAGAGGAAGGAAAGATCGCGCGCGGTCCGTGGCCCGTTTGTTAGGGTGCTACTACGGCATTCGCCTGGTGTTGAAACCACGGAAAACCCCCGATCACAGCAGCCGGTCACTGGAATTCTCCTCCAGACAGCGACTGAATTCGACCTAGCTGACAAGGCAGTTCCCAACGTGCAGTGGAGGCACATGTGGAACGCGCTCGGGCGCATTGTAAGGAGGTGAGGCGCGCGAAAGCTCGGCAGACTGTTCGTTGCGTGTGCACGCGCTCCGGGCGCACAAAGCCTCGCGCTCCGGGCAGCGCGGAGCGGCGCTTCGCCTTTGCGAAGAAAAGGGCAGCCCCTCTGGGCCTCCGCGGCGCGCGCCGCCCCCGATGTTATAGACAGTGCTGCCTCCAGCTGCGCCGCGCGCCGATTCGGAGCTGCTGCCTCGGCCTGCCACCCAGCTCTTGCTGATAATAATTATCACAACAAACAATTTTTTTTCTTTTTTTTTCCCCGTTAATCGGCCAACTAGGACCACGCAAGCAAGCATCCTGCATTTACCGTGGCTCAGTTTTTATTTATTATCACGGTGGCAGGTGCTTGCAACAATTCTTTGGGGGGACCAGCATTTTAACAAACAATTTTAATAATAATAATAAAAATATTAACGCAGGCCCCCGTGCCACCGACGCTTCCGGCAGCTGTCGTCTGCGCCGAGAAGGCTGCACGTTCGAGTCCTGCGTAGGTAGGTCATATTTGTAATTGTTCCTTCACACCTCATCATCATCCTATCACTCCATAATTCAAAATTCAAGGCGTAACAACCTTGTCTCATGATACAGCCGCAAAAAGCCGATTCCCATAATTACACAGGTTTATATCTCCGGAGTCTCTGAAGATAACGTGTAATGTGGTCATAAATGGCCAGTACGATAACAACAATAATAATAATAATAATAATAATAATAATAATAATAATAATAATAATAATAATAATAAACAAATGTTCCTGTGCCCATTGTTCACAACTTTGAAAACTCCGACGTGAAAAGAGAAAAAAAACAAATATTGTCGGGCAATATATTAGTTTACCAGTTTGCCACAGCCAACTGAAGCGGTCGGAGATTTGAAAATGTGACAAATACCTCCTAGAGAAATTGCTCTGGAGCCAATCCGCGGGTGACCAACCGTAGGACCATCCACCCTGTAGATCAGTGATCACCAACCGTCGACCGTGAGCTACTAGTAGCTCGCAGGGCAATTTTTGTTACCGGTCATGCTCATGTTTGGCGAAACTGGACTTGTGCTACAGGTGAGAGCGTAGGCTTCCGCGGCCGGAGTCAGTACTTACTAGGCTGTCCGGGTGACGCCGCGTCCATGGCGAAGGTGCCGACGTTTCGGTCGCCATTCTGCGACCTTCCTCAGGGCGTAATGCGCATGCATGTCCCTACGAGCAGGGCTCAGATAGCTCTCTTTTATTGTCAACAGTTTTGCCGATATTTAGTTCATATTTAATAGATATGTATATTTATCGGCAATAAAATACGTTAAGATTTAAAAAAATGCGTTCTGGATTTTCGGTCGCTCACAATAGAATTGAAAACGGTATGGTTACTTGTAAGCTTCATACGTTTGGCGACTAGTAATATAGATTTCCACATTTTCTTACACCCGAGGAAATTCCTGTCCTGTGAGCTTTTCGCGTACAGCCCTACCGCAGAGTCGCAGGTGGTTGTCAAATTCGTAAAATTCGGTGTGTTAGGGCCTTGTGCGCCGTCGCGGGGCGCGCGAATGCCCGAGCGCAGTAGTCGGGGAGAGAGGTCGCAAGCGCGGGTGGGGCGGGGGTGGACAGGGGCGGGGCGGAGTGCTGCGGGGAGAGCGGACGTGAGAGCGCGCGGGCAGGACGGGGCAGGAAGAGGCGGGGCGGGGAGGGGAAGAGAGGGGCAAGGTTGGGGTGGGCGGGGGCGGGGCGGGAAAAGGGGTTGCGAGTGCGCGCTCTCGGGCGGGGCGGGGCGGGGCGGGGGAGGGGAAGGAGGGGCAGCGTTGGGCCGGGCGGAGGGGTGTGCGGGGAGAGCGGACGCCAGCTTGAGGGGGGGGGGCGGGGCGCCTGGGTGCCAGCGAGCAGCATCTGTTTACATCACGCGCGTTCTCACGCGCAAATGAGGAAGTGGCGGCGCCCCCTCGCCCCCCCCCCCAGCGGCAAAGTGGCGGCCCAGCCAACGCCCCTCGCGCACGCACACGCTCGCGCACGCATTGCGAAACGCACGGGTCATGACCCCTCCCCTCCCGGCCCGTGCGCACAGAAGACCAAAGAGCACGGCTTGCAGCGGCTGACTTTCCATTGGAGACAGCATTACCGGTGTCTCTGCAGCGACTTCGGACGGGATGTCTAAGGAGCCCTACCCTATAGATCCAGTCCCGACAGCGGCGGACTGTACGCACTGGCTGCACCGCCGGGTCGAACTCAGCCGCTGTCTGGCGGAGAAGTCTAGCGGAGAGCTGCTCTGATGGGTTGTTTCCCGTTGTTTCTCCGATAAACACCAGGCGCATACCGGAGCACTTCCCTAACAAACAGGCCAAGAACCATGCGCGGTTTTTACTTGCTCTTCCTTGTACAATCCTCACACACTTACACTTACATGTTCTACTCATGCCGTGAGACCGGTCGGGAGCTTAGAGCTTGTCTCGGTTGGGGCGGCGCCCCGGTAGTGGGAGATACCTGGTTGGGGAAAACCCCGCTAGCCACCGTTAGGTAGGCGCCGGGTCTCGCCATCCAGCACGGAAACCACCGCCACCTTTCAGAATAGAAGCCTTCACCTTTTGAACAGGAGTAATGATCATAGGAGTTGGTGTGCCCGAAAACATCGGTCATTCAACCACGAGTTTGATCGGCTAACGTAGTCCACGAAAGCACTTGTGATGCGAAAGAATTGTATTATTGTATTGTATGTTCTGAAATATTACACCCTAAAGGTAGCTTGTTTCGAAATTCCACACCGTCGTGTCTCGAACCCAGTGACTTCACGGTCAAAGTTCCTCCACTGGCAACTTCTGTTGCCATGAGACACCGCAGAGGGTTTCGAATGTGTTGGCATACATTCTATTAAAAAAAATAAATTGATTAAAATTACAAGAGCATAGTTAGGCCTCCGTTTTCCTTGATTTGCTACTGAATCAGTCACTGTCAATCAGTCTATATCTCGGCTCTGAGGATGGAAGAGTGCACAATTTGGGGAACGAACAATTGGTCTGCGTGTCACTAATGCAGTCGGCGCCAACGGGGGCGAACAGTAGACTGTACATATCTGCGGAGCCTGTGGCACTCGCGCTGGTCAATGAATCTTCCTGTATTTTTGTTTTATTATTTGAATAATTACGAATAATTAACCCATTGAACTTGTATTTAATTTTAATCTTATCTTATCCTTTTCACATTTTCATTATTAATGTATTTTCGAAATTAAAAGTCACGCGCGGGTTCAGGGGGTACGTAACAATCCACCTATTCCACAAGTGGCTTTTAATTTCGAAAGTGGGCAAACTGAGGTAGCGCGAAAGAGGAGTAATAGACATTTTGACAATCAAGCCCCGGAGGAGACATAGTGTGCTGGATCTGAAAATGCGCATCTCCCCATAGAAAGTCAAAGCAGTTTTTTAAATCACTTTAAATAAATAAATAAATTTTATATTGGTATTGTACAGGAAATAATCTCCACAAAGTTTAAATATTTTTATTAACAATTATCCAGAGTCAACTTTTCTGTCTTGATTTTTCTGTCTTGAATGAACAATCCTTGATTAAAAGCAGTCCCATTCTAAATATTTTATTAACTATCCCCTAATCATTCTTTTGAGTAGTCCTTTTTATGACTACCCCTTCCTCTTCCCCCACTCACTTTCCCTTTCATTATTAGGCTTGCTCTTCTACCATTCGAAGAGATGGCTGCCATCTAGTTGGTACCACCATGTTTGATATTTTTGACCATTTGTAACATTCATGGGAGATCCACGTTGCTTGAGCAGTAAGTTATTTTCTTTTCTTCTTTTTGTATTTATATGATATTTATTTTTCCACTATATCCACTGTACACCCCCCCCCGTTTTGTGTTCTACTTATGTTTGCTTCATTTCATTTTGCTAGAGATCCACTGAAGATGGGAAAAGTGTTTCCCGAAAGTTGACTCTGGATAATTGTTAATAAAAATATTTGAACTTTGTGGAAATTATTTCCTGTACAATACCATGGATTACCACAAGATATCGGCTACCACCACGGAATTTTTTAAATTTTGTATAATAAAATATTTATATGAAAGTGCGCTTCATGGGTAGCGTACAAGCTGTGGTGAGATGCCGTGTTCGATTCCCGGTCGAGACAAAAAAAAAGAGTTGTAGCTTTCCTTTAAAATCGTGTCTGTTCCTTTACTTTTTTGACGAAGAAAAGCTCAGTTCGTTACCAGAAAAGTTTTTTTTAAGGTGCACTCTGCTTAAAGAACAACAACAAAAAACTTGTGTATGACTGCAATAAAATAAATATTTTCTCAGAATATTCTGTTGGCAGTTTTCAATCCAGCTTCATGGAATTGATGGATGGGGACCTCAGAAATCGCTAATGAGTGCAATCTGTTTCTCAAAGTCTCGAATCCTCTGCTGTCGGATTTGTGCACTTTAGATGGTGTCGAAACGATTCCACTAGGACTCGAACCTGAGACAGTAGGGTCTACGATTCTTCCCTTCCCCTCAGCAGCACAAACAGTAGAATGAACTTTCCGTTGATACAAAATTCAATAAAAACTAAAAACGTTTGGGTAAAGATCAAATTGAAATACTGCACAGACGTATACACTACTTAACTCTCTTCTAGTTATATTCTAACATTATTAATCAACTATTCACTTCATTTCATAGCAATATTCGACATAAGAGTAATGAATTTCATATACCTCAAAGTATATTGTGTTGTAAATGAACATTTCTTTCTTGCCCCATATGTCACAGACATACGTTTTTAGACGTGAACTAAATAAACACGTTATTGTAAATTATTTCAATTTGTACGTTTTATAAAGAAGTAGGGCATGCATACATGATCTAATATACTCGCGTGTATTTCGCCTTGTGTTCCTTTTGTATCTGTTTGACACGCTTTTGACGTCACCTCCACTTTTCAATTTCCTTTTGTCAATGGAATGCTTTTGTGTGCTTGAATTGACGGTGCCCTCCTTTGATTAAGTTGTTACCGTTTGAGGAGACAGATGTATCTCAATTTTATGTTACGTAAATAGTACAAACCCTCGATTGGTTTCGACAGGTGGCTAATCGAAGGATTAGGCAACCTGTCGAAACGAATTGAGGTGTGTACGTTTTAATAACATTTTGAGTTATTCGTGTTATTAGGTCGCTAATGTCGGGCGATTATTAATTCTTGCGCATGTGGATGTTTGGAATGAACCAGAGTGCATTTTAAGTTCTTCTCAGGGATATATTTTGAATGGCAGTTAATTGTTGAAGATTGCTAAAGGCAGCCCAAACTGGACATCCGTAACTCAATGGTTGCTAAAATTAAGGATTTAAATATTAACAGTCGGCACTCAATGAAGACGAGTATTAATTAGAGGGAAGAATTTGATATGATCTTCTCAGCTCACTAAAAAACGTGGATTAAATAGATTCATGAAACGTTTTCCGACAAGTAGTAATTTGTTACTGCAACCTTATTCAACGTAAATACCTGTTTTGAATGTATTTTGAATAAATGTGATTCTTGATTATAATTTCTTGTCTACAAACAAGAAAAATCATCTCTAATATATCGAAAAATATGTAATAACAATAATTCAAGAAAATTTAAATAATTAGACATTAAATGGTTATACATGACGGTATTTTCTGATATTCAGTTGTGATGTTGCCAGCTTGTCTTCAGTTAGCTCACCATTATCCCAAAATTTGAAATGATATTAAAATAATATTTGCGAAATCAATTCGCAATTAACTCGTTGTAAATGGTGACATAGGTATTTGTTGGCACATAACACGAATAGCTCAATTTTTTTATCAAAACCTTTTCTCTTCCCCATGCTCCTTAATGTTCAGTCTAGGTCGCAATACTGAACACCCCCGTATCAAATCCAGGTACGTCAAAGACTGTAATTCAAATCACCGTAATCCCCCATTACTGTCAATTGATCAAAAAACTGAAACAATCTTCAACCTCGCTTCATTTACCTTAGCACAATGTCTTCATTCTTCAGAGTATACACAGCTTATTGCTGGCCATTTCCAAAAAGGTAAAAGCTATGTAGTACCTTCTCCCAGAATAAACCCTGTCAAAGGAGAAGACATAAATTTAAAAAAATATATTCTACTGCTCAGGGCTTCAGTGGCTCGGAGGATAATGACGGGGAGGGGCGTGTCGGGGAGGGGCGTGGCGGGGAGGGGAGGGGCGGCGAAGGTGGCGGAGAAGCATGGTGGGGGCGTGGAGGCATGGAGTGGCGGAGCGGGGAGGGCGGGGAGGGGCGTGGCGGGGAGGGCGTGGCGGGGGGGACGTGGCGGGGAGGGACGTGGCGGGGAGGGGCGTGGCGGCGAAGGTGGAGGAGCATGGCTGGGGTGTGGAGGCATGGAGTGGCGAAGCGGGGAGGGGCGGGGCGGGGAGGGCGTGGCGGGGAGGGACGTGTCGGGAGGGGCGTGGCGGGGAGGGGGCGTGGCGGGGAGGGGCGTGGCGGGGAGGGGCGGCGAAGGTGGCGGAGGGGCATAGCGGGGGCGTGGAGGCATGGAGTGGCGGAGCGGGGAGGGCGGGGAGGGGCGTGGCGGTGAGGGCGTGGCGGGGAGGGACGTGGCGGGGAGGGGCGTGGCGGGGAGGGGCGTGGCGGGGAGGGGCGTGGCGGGGAGGGGCGGCGAAGGTGACGGAGGAGCATGGCGGGGGCGTGGAGGCATGGAGTGGCGGAGCAGGGAGGGCGGGGCGGGGAGGGGCGCGGGGGAAACGTGTTGGGGAGGCGAGGCGGGGCGTGGCGGGGAGGGGGAGGAGGGGCTGCGAACGTGGCGAGGGCCGTGGGGAGGCCTGGCGGCGCAGGTGCGCGTTGCGGTGGGCGGAGTGCGGGCTGGGCGCCGCTGGCCGCGAGCAGGCGCGCGACCTCTGCCCTCCGCCAAGTGGGCGATGAGCCACGGCGCGGCCCCGCCGCCGCCCTCGAGGGATCAAGTGACGCAGCCACGCCCACTCTCCATCTCCTCTGCTGCCCGGCGCCCGCCAGCCGCTCTCAGCAACCTGCACCGCGGACACGGCTTCTCACACAATCACTGGTGTTTCGGGGTGCGTCGTCAACTAGAAGAAGATGGCGATGTGTTCCCCAACTGGACGGTGAGATCCCGCGCCCACCTGCGCGTCGGCTGGTGGGTTTTTCGCAAACCAGGAAACTGCCTCCAGCGGGGCACCGCCCCAGCCGGGACAAGCTCTTCCAACTTGTGTGGTAGTGAAGCACATCTAAGTGTGTGTACGTAGGGGGGGTGGGGGTGAGGAAAGGACAAAAATGAGCCCCATCTCAGCGGGCGGGGTTAATTCGAGGCTCGCCACTGCTCGGAGCGACGATCTGAACGTATTAAAATAAAAAATAAAAAAATTGTGTTAAGGTTTTTTCGTAACAACGTCCTCTTAACCGCTTTACTGCCGTCAAACGAGTAATCATCCGTTAGTCAGTCTTCGTCAGTTATTGCCTTTTATCCTTCCAGCCAGGAGCTAGGCGTTGTCCGCAGGTTCCCAGGTAGTCACCCATCCAGGAACCCGTGGGGTCTCGCCTTACTTAACCTCTGTGACTTGATGGAGCATGGTTAAGCATTTCGGCTACCGACGCCGGCCTGAACGCGTTAAATGCGAAGGATTTTGAGAATCCGTCTGACTGTGAGCGGCTGGGCGAGGGGGGGGGGGGCTGAGACTAGGAGGTCTGGCCGCCGCCGCCGCCAACGGAAGCGGCGCTGGGCGCTTGACCCCAGGGTCAAGGCAGCCAAGCGCTCCTCTCCCCCCCCCTGCACTCCGCGAGGCAGACTTTCTGCTTCTTCTTCTTCTTCATCATCTTCTTCTTCTCCTCCTTCTTCTCCTTCTTCTTCTTCTCCTCCTCCTCTTCCTCCCCCTTCTTCTTCTTCTTCTTCTTCTTCTTCTTCTTCTTCTTCTTCTTTTTCGACCGCATTCCCAACGACATGGCCACCAAGTATATTAATTGAATAATGGCTTACGAGGTTCAAACATATAAGACTTTCATCGTGTTTATCCTATATTATATTCCAGCTGAACCCACAATCTTCGGCTCATATTTGCCTTTTACAACTATACAGTAGCGTAACGAAATGAGTGCGGGCCCGCCTTACAAACCATCATCTGTGCCCCCTACATAAAACTGTATAGAAACACAAGTAGCGTTAGTACCTTAAATAATAAAAATATCCTTTTACAAATTCATATTCATCCTGATCTATGATTACTACATACGAAATCAATGTCACTAACAGATAATATTGATTTAGAAACAGGGTTACAGAAGTTACCAAAGCGGGAACACAACCGTTGCTCTGGATGATGATATTTATAATATATTATTGTATCAACTATCGCAAAGTATCAGACAAAGTATCAAGGAATTAATTTTTCTCACAATCTCTAAACCATCAGCCGCCTGTTACCTGGGCCGCCCGAAGTGCGCGTCTTGCTGGTCTTAATTTTTATTGTAAATTAAAGTACATATTTCAGAACCGTTAGGTCATAAATGCATATTTTTAAAAGCATATTTCAAGATTTTTAGGATATAGACATCCTCTCCCTAGTGATTATTTTCGAACCTTTCTTCATGCCTTAGAAGTTACATTTATTATGGGACACCTGTACATTTAGTATATAGAGATGAAGCATTTAATGGAGGACCAGTTGTACATTATGAAGTATACATTTAACATGTTCAATTTTAATTTCAGGCTTCAATCGTACACTGTCGAAAAATAATGATGCATGTAAAAAGCGCGGTGTCGTAAGTCAATTCAGGAGTCATGCAAATGTCTCTGGCAGTCAGTCGTTCCACTGGTTCGAATTTCGTCTGTTTACGAGGAAGTGATTCAAGATTTTCCGTATCAGTTCTCGTTCCCAAACTCATTTTGCATCAAGGTCTTCATGAATATTGACCTTTGATTTCAGAATCGTCAGCAACCGATAGCCAATAAAGACTGAAATATGGCAAGATATACTTTATTACCTCGTTAAGAAATCGGAAAAACAAGTGTGATCTCTATGCCTACCGATAACCTCTTGAATTACAGTGCCAAATAAGTTTTGATCACGTCGAACTGTTTGTTCTTCGCATGATTGCTTTCTTATGACACAATGTATCGACACGTTGTGTGGCTCTTTGTTCCAACCAAAAATAGTGTACAAAATCGACGCATAGCGCTAGTGTAGCGTTGTAAATTGAATCGTTATTTGGCAGCCATAATGGGAAAAACATGTGAACATCGAGCAGGACTGATGCCGTATTTCATTCTTAATTGCGGGTTGTTTGCGGTAAATGAAGGTTCTACAAGAGAATAAGCAAAATGGCGAATTTCTCTCCGCAGAACGTCACACCCATTTTTTAACTGTTTTTGACGTAAAATAAATATTTTTTTAAAAACTCCTAGCTCTTTCTATATGCATATTTTTGCTTTGAGACCTACTGTTACTAGTGGCCATAACTTCGTGGATGCCAGTTGCTTCTAGATTTTATAAAGTTTGCTGCTATATTATATTACAGTTATCTAAAAATACTGATGTTTCAATGTTATTTTTTTCATACCTTACATATTAAAAATTTTCTAGTATTTAGTTTTTATCTCATTCGTATCTATCCAGACCTTTGCAAACGCGAATGATGCTGTAAAATTTTGAAGTTTTAGTAAGGCGCGTAATTTTGTCTCCATCATAGAGATCTTCAATTTGCAGTGGAGAAGGATAGTCCTTAGCATAGGATTCTTGGACCTAGGCGCAAACATATTAAGATACAAATGTTTTTATTAATGTATTTGCGTCCAAAACATTATCAACAATATGTGGCATTTGTGGAGGGGGAGGAATCTACATTTTTTCTGCAGTAGGAAAAAAGGTGTCTTTCAGCGTCTTTCTATTAGGAACGTGAGAAAAGTGCATTTCTCCGACAGGGATGGGGATGTGACACAAATGGCAATTGACAATGACAATGACTGATTAAAATAAAATTGAATTGAATGTTTACGAGCATTACATTCTTCATTTGCAACACGCATATTTTTCACTCGTTTCTGTAAAACTAGGACCATTTTCATTCATTTCAAATCATCAATTGATTCGCGATGTGACTGGCATAATAGTTTTTTAAGCTCTTTCTGGCAGAGTCACCCTAATTATACTCTATTGAATCGTTGAAGAGATGAATCACCTTTATAGTATAACACATATCATCCCTAGGAAAGAATAAGATGGAGGGTGTATGAATATTCTGAAAAGGGATCCTGCAGGTTGATGAAAGCAAGTAAAATAAATACCGGCATGACTAGTTCTAAGTGACCCATTTACCACACACTCTACATTAAATCGCAAGTGTTATTTTTAACATTCGTTTTACGTGCTTAACCAGAGAACGTTTCTAAGATTTGTTAGGATTTTAAGCTTTATTTGTATAGAAGATTTTAAGATCTATTAACATTTTTTTAAAGATGAGTTTTCCATAAGATGTGTTTGTTTTGCGATCTTTCTAGAAGAGAAACAACGATTTCAACTGTCGGAAAGTGTCACGTAGACCCTTTCACAACCGGAAGCTGATCTGTGACCAACCTACTCTCCTGTCCACGGAAAGCGGACGGCCTGTCCGTCAAATCAAACAACCCCCGACGAAACCGCGCAAACCCGCTCTCTCCCGGCCGCTCCACGCACTCCCACCACAGCCACGACCGCATCCGTCATCTACCGCGAGGCGGCCAAACTACGCGCATCCAGCGCGCCACCTATCGCCGAACGCCGCCACCACACGCGCGCCATCTGCGGGCGCGGGGCGGAAGCGCTCGGCCGGCGGCGCATGCGCGCTGCCGGGGCTGTCGCGTGCGCTTCGGCGCGGCGGGCAGTTCCAGTGTGCGGGGCCATGGCGGCGAACGCGTCCGGCGCGGGCGCGGGCGCGGGCGCGGGCGAGGCGGAGCTGAGCGAGGCGGAGCTGGGGCAGGTGCCGCTGTTCGTCGGCTACAGCTCCGCGCTGCTCACCTTCGCCGCCGCCAGCTGCGTGGTGTTCATCGTGGTGGGCGTGCCCGGCAACCTCGTCACCATCGTCGCGCTGTTGCGCTCGCGCAAGGTGAGTGCCAGACTCCGAGAGAGCTTCGAAGCGACTGCCCTGATAGAAAATGCTTCCGAAGCGAAGGTTGCTTCTTCTGGCTTTGGCATTTCTGGGCACGTCAATTGTTGTGACCAATGGTCCCGTTAGCGTCGTGAAAGTTTTATTATGAGAGGTGGCCCCGATGGATTTGGCGGCTGGAGTTGACCTACACGTCGACTTGCGGTGTTTTCCCCAACAAGGTATCTCCCACCAGCGGGGCACCAGCCGGGCCAAGCTTTAATCTACCGACCGGTCTCCCGGCATTTGTGGTAGTGAAATGCATGTGAGTGTAAGTGTGTGAGTAAGGAGAGAGTGTAGGACAAAGAAGAGGAAGGAAAGATCGCGCGCGGTCCGTTTGTTAGGACACTTCTCGATACTCGCCTGGTGCTCATCGGAGAAACCACGGATAATTACCGATCAGAGCAGCTGCCTGCTAGACTTCTGGAGGCAGCGAGGGAATTCTTCCCAGCTATGACGCCAGTGTCTAAAATCTGCCACTTCGAAGCCTAGTACCTCTCGGTGAGAATCGCTGCAGAGGTTGATGTCAGTCACACGCCAGGGGCAGGCCGTGGGCAGGGAGGGGGGCAAAAGCCAAAATAATGTCTCAAAATACCTTCTCATTACGTTATCACATTCGATTTTTGACAGTTATGACGTTTGACAGTATAAGTAACATTGACATTTGACAGTATGACGAAACAGTGACAGTGATACTTGACAGTCGTGACATCCAGTGGGGGAACACCGCCACCTCCGAGGATAAAACAAAACTGGACCAAAAACCATAGCGGTTGAGGTGCTCGGAATCAAGTGATCTAACCATCGAATGATCAAACCGCGAATCAGTGGCGATCAGAACTCAACATCACACAACATAAAGAAGAAACGTCCATACAGAAGGAGGGATTCGAACCCGCGACCTTTAGAAGACTGCGCCACGTTGTCACATCGTGGCCTGTCGTCTGCCCCACCCTGGAAACTCACATATTTGACGCCCTTAAACCATGAAACCGATTTCGCCACGCAATGTTTGTCTCTAGTACGTGCGGTGAGTTATTTGCTCTCAAAACAGATACTTGTTATGTGGAGGTAATAGTAATAGTTTCTTCCTAAATTGTGTTAAAAAGGAAAAAATAAAAACCGTACAAAGTTTTTAAAGTATAATTGTCTGGTAGGTACTGAAAATTGTCAAAGCAATTTTTATTCTTTCGTTGGCGCTTCGGGAATGGAAATGAAGGAAATTTCATCGGGACAGTAGAGTTATTTCTTTTGGCATTTCTTCAAGACGGGTCATCACGATAGCTTCGGAGTGTTTATTTTCCCTTTCTTTTAACGACAGAATTGACTTATTTCTTTCACGACCGACTCGTATTTTTATGATTGAGCTCTATCTTTTTTCTCTCCCGGGCGCCTGACATACTGAAGTAGTAACTTCTTGTTCCTGAAGCTGGGCCATCTCCTATTATGAACGCGAGGGGGATCACAGACATGTAGAGTGAATGTCAACAAGACTTTAGAATATTTCCTTTTGATATGATTTGGTAGATGTTTTCTCTCGATAGGCTTTTGAACTTGAACTGTCATTACCGATCTTTTTGCTTATTACATGGGCTGCTCTTGTACTAACAAAATGTTGATAATTACAACGTCTTTTATTCAAAGTTTTAGTATGCCACTTTCATTATTCCACAAAGTATTAATTTTCAAGGCAATATAAAATCAACACAGAGTTATAGTATTGAGTTAGGGGCTCTGCCAGCAAGTCTAATCTAGATATTCTTCTAAGATTGGGAACTAAAGTTTAAAAGTCTCTGCAACGTCCCGTAACAAACAAGACGCTTTACAGTGACCTCCATTTAACTCAGCTGCACAACCTCATCACCAAGGGATGTCAAATATACCAGCGGAAATTACTCCAGCTCACTAATCAAATGTCAGTTAATTCGCTAAACAATAGTCAACGGTCATCCAGATTTGAGGGAAAAATATTTTAGATTTACCTAACATTTAAAAAGAAAAATTATTATTTATGTCTGTGATTTTGTTATCATTTGATGAATGTTACAAAATGAACGCATTGTAAATGAGCAGATTTGCAGAATTGAAAACAAAGAATCGACCTTTTCTCGACATCATACCTGAAGAAGTGGCTCATGGTGTTAACTGATGTCAGTGCAGTGCCTCAGACCAGGAGGTCCTAGGTTCGAGTGTCGACGGTGGCAGGATTTTCGATGTTAGCTAGATAGCTAGTAGGTCGATTTCAGCCGCTATCTGGAGAAGTCAACTAGTGGCCGGTCGCTCTTTCCGTGGTTTCTGCGATCAACAACAGGATAATTCGTTGTCGGAGGGTTCGGTTGTCGGAGGGTTCGGGTTGTCGGAGGGTTCGGGTTGTCGGAGGGTTCGGGTTGTCGGAGGGTTCGGGTTGTCGGAGGGTTCGGGTTGTCGGAGGGTTCGGGTTGTCGGAGGGTTCGGGTTGTCGGAGGGTTCGGGTTGTCGGAGGGTTCGGGTTGTCGGAGGGTTCGGGTTGTCGGAGGGTTCGGGTTGTCGGAGGGTTCGGGTTGTCGGAGGGTTCGGGTTGTCGGAGGGTTCGGGTTGTCGGAGGGTTCGGGTTGTCGGAGGGTTCGGGTTGTCGGAGGGTTCGGCTGTCGGAGGGTTCGGCTGTCGGAGGGTTCGGCTGTCGGAGGGTTCGGCTGTCGGAGGGTTCGGCTGTCGGAGGGTTCGGCTGTCGGAGGGTTCGGCTGTCGGAGGGTTCGGGTTGTCGGAGGGTTCGGGTTGTCGGAGGGTTCGGGTTGTCGGAGGGTTCGGGTTGTCGGAGGGTTCGGGTTGTCGGAGGGTTCGGGTTGTCGGAGGGTTCGGTTGTCGGAGGGTTCGGCTGTCGGAGGGTTCGGCTGTCGGAGGGTTCGGCGGTCGGAGGGTTCGGCGGTCGGAGGGTTCGGCTGTCGGAGGGTTCGGCTGTCGGAGGGTTCGGTTGTCGGAGGGTTCGGGTTGTCGGAGGGTTCGGGTTGTCGGAGGGTTCGGGTTGTCGGAGGGTTCGGGTCGTCGGAGGGTTCGGGTCGTCGGAGGGTTCGGGTTGTCGGAGGGTTCGGGTTGTCGGAGGGTTCGGGTTGTCGGAGGGTTCGGCTGTCGGAGGGTTCGGCTGTCGGAGGGTTCGGGTTGTCGGAGGGTTCGGGTTGTCGGAGGGTTCGGGTTGTCGGAGGGTTCGGGTTGTCGGAGGGTTCGGGTTGTCGGAGGGTTCGGGTTGTCGGAGGGTTCGGTTGTCGGAGGGTTCGGCTGTCGGAGGGTTCGGCGGTCGGAGGGTTCGGCGGTCGGAGGGTTCGGCGGTCGGAGGGTTCGGCTGTCGGAGGGTTCGGCTGTCGGAGGGTTCGGTTGTCGGAGGGTTCGGGTTGTCGGAGGGTTCGGGTTGTCGGAGGGTTCGGGTTGTCGGAGGGTTCGGGTTGTCGGAGGGTTCGGGTTGTCGGAGGGTTCGGGTTGTCGGAGGGTTCGGGTTGTCGGAGGGTTCGGCTGTCGGAGGGTTCGGCTGTCGGAGGGTTCGGCTGTCGGAGGGTTCGGCTGTCGGAGGGTTCGGCTGTCGGAGGGTTCGGCTGTCGGAGGGTTCGGGTTGTCGGAGGGTTCGGGTTGTCGGAGGGTTCGGGTTGTCGGAGGGTTCGGGTTGTCGGAGGGTTCGGGTTGTCGGAGGGTTCGGGTTGTCGGAGGGTTCGGGTTGTCGGAGGGTTCGGGTTGTCGGAGGGTTCGGTTGTCGGAGGGTTCGGCTGTCGGAGGGTTCGGCTGTCGGAGGGTTCGGCTGTCGGAGGGTTCGGCGGTCGGAGGGTTCGGCGGTCGGAGGGTTCGGCTGTCGGAGGGTTCGGCTGTCGGAGGGTTCGGTTGTCGGAGGGTTCGGGTTGTCGGAGGGTTCGGTTGTCGGAGGGTTCGGGTTGTCGGAGGGTTCGGGTTGTCGGAGGGTTCGGGTTGTCGGAGGGTTCGGGTTGTCGGAGGGTTCGGGTTGTCGGAGGGTTCGGGTTGTCGGAGGGTTCGGCTGTCGGAGGGTTCGGCTGTCGGAGGGTTCGGGTTGTCGGAGGGTTCGGGTTGTCGGAGGGTTCGGGTTGTCGGAGGGTTCGGTTGTCGGAGGGTTCGGCTGTCGGAGGGTTCGGCTGTCGGAGGGTTCGGCGGTCGGAGGGTTCGGCGGTCGGAGGGTTCGGCGGTCGGAGGGTTCGGCTGTCGGAGGGTTCGGCTGTCGGAGGGTTCGGTTGTCGGAGGGTTCGGGTTGTCGGAGGGTTCGGGTTGTCGGAGGGTTCGGGTTGTCGGAGGGTTCGGGTTGTCGGAGGGTTCGGTTGTCGGAGGGTTCGGGTTGTCGGAGGGTTCGGGTTGTCGGAGGGTTCGGGTTGTCGGAGGGTTCGGGTTGTCGGAGGGTTCGGGTTGTCGGAGGGTTCGGGCTGTCGGAGGGTTCGGCTGTCGGAGGGTTCGGCTGTCGGAGGGTTCGGCTGTCGGAGGGTTCGGTGTGGTCGGTCCTTCTGGTCCGGGGCGTTGTTGGGAGCGCCCGGCAGCCGAGTGGCCTTGGCGGGCGAGCGGCGAGCGAGTGGCGAGCGAGTGGCGAGTGGCGAGCGGCGGCGCGAACCGCCGACTGGAAGCTGCGCTCTGCCGCCGGTGCTCCATCACGCGCGCCCGTTTGCTTGCTTTCCGGAAGGGGCTTTTCGAGGCTGCGGGCGCAAGCGGGCGCCGAGGGGCAAACGAGCAAACGGCTCATGTGAACGCGGGGAGGTTAAGAGCAGGGAAGAGCGAGACATTATAATAGAATGTCGTAATTTCATTGATAGATTAATTGCATAGATAAATAATTTTGAATTAAGCAATTAATATGATGTCGATTAATTCTAAAAAATAATGCGTGATTCGTTAAAATAATTAATTTTTTTATTACATTTATATGAAGTATCAACAACTTCATTACCTACTCGTAGACTACTACATTATAGTTAGATTACAGACATTATTTTGAATGAAAACGATAATCAAATTAACTCTGCAACATACAATATTAAATATAATATATTAAGAAATTAAATGAAATAAAAATATAATAAGAATTTTGGGAGGGATAAAGTTATATTGATTGGTATGTAAATTATTTATGTAATTATGTATGTTATATAAAATGATTACGTTATCTTGATCTTTTGATGAATGCACTCGTACAATAGCATGATGTTAAGTCTCTGATGGTTGAATTTGAGACATACATTGGAGATGTGATCGAAATGAAGTTTTGTATTGCAAATATTACATATCGGAGAATATTATTTTTGTATTAATTTGTAATGCCCAAATCTCATTCTGGAAAGAGTTGCAACCAATCTGTAACTAATTTTCTTAGTAATTGGAAAAATTAAACGGTGTATATAGATTTATCGGTGTATAAACAATCGAATTCAATTCTCCGATTAGTTGTGTAAAATAGACGATCCTTTAAAGTAAACAAATCTGAGGCAGCGGGGATCAACATTACTACCGCCACGTGTATTGCAAATGATGCTTGAGAATATGCTTCTGAGTCCCCATGAATTCTTACCAAAAAAGTGGAGTACGTAAAAGCATGTACGTAAGTAGCCTTGTTGAACTCATTTTCACATTAACGATTCGACTACTATCGTCGCCTCACCTGTCTACATTTCATTTGTCCTCTTTACAAAGACAATTCCAAAGACTCGCTTTCTGTAGAACTAGTTACGTAAATACCTACTTTATAAATTGGTTATCGCGAACCCTTGGCTAATGCGTCACCACATGCGCCGCTAGGTTAAACGTAATGCAGACGTGAAAAGTAATGTTTGTTTGTTTATTTATTAAGCGTCAAAAACTGTATCTGACGGTTGGGTGGAGGAAAATATACATTTTATCTTCAGAAGCAAATCAAGAGATCATCTCGGTATTTGCGCAATGAATCAAGGGGAATTCAACAAAATCACCGATCAAGAAAGAGGGTCATTGACCCAGAAGCTGTTGACAATACTCGTTCCAGGCGTTCCCAATTTGCTACTACTGCACAATACAAAATTATTCAAAGTGTTAATATAATTATCATAATCTATTTGGCTTTCCGCCCTTGATATTGAAAGAAACCTTTACAGCCTCAGGTTACGGCCGACTCCAGACCTTGCCAGATGACATTAAACGATTAAATTCGATGCAACAGTTTAAGTCCCAAGTAAAATCGTTTCTCTTGCACAACTATTTCTATGCAATTAGAGACTATACCTAGCATCCAAACGGAAAGTAATATTAATTTTAACAATCATATTAAATGTATTATTTACCATTTGGATTGTATAATTCTAAAGAACCTGTAACGTTGTATATACTTCAGCTTCTGGATCAATAACCCCCATCTCGATCAGATTTTCGTCCAGTTTCCCTGATCCTGAAGCAAATGTTGAGATGGCACCTTGTTTTGCTTCTGGGCGTAACTTCAAATTAACTTAAATGTTACTTCAAATTAACTTCCCCCATAGCACGTCACACAATTTTTAACTGTTTTGGACGTAAATAAATAAATTAATTAAAAAGATGCAAATATTTGGTTGGATTATTCCGCTTATTCTCGTAGTGCACCTACAGACTAAATTTTTGTACTTGCAAACATTGCGTCACTTTTTACAACACATCTGATGACACGAGACAGAAAGGCTCCAAGGAAAGGGCCGCCCGCCATTAAATATTTGGTATTGACGTATTTCATTATGGACAACGACTTTTTGGATATCCTTGGTCAGTAATGAATGCTCAAAGATATGTTGTACCCAATATACTATGTTATACTAAGTTATTGCAGTATCTGTGAGAACTGTTTTTTGTTGAAAGAGTTGATTCATTTCAGTGGTGTGTAGAAGAGTATAACGAGTTGTATGTGTTTATTTGTAGTTCTTGAGCAGTGTGTGCTACTTTTTGGGAAACCATTTTCTGTGGATTTATTCCGCAGCATTTTGCCATCAATATACAATATGAAGTCAATTTAGTTTCCAACTTCTTCTTCTTCTTCTTCTTCTTCTTCTTCTTCTTCTTCTTCTTCTTCTTCTTCTTCTTCTTCTTCTTCTTCTTCTTCTTGTTTCTGTTTTGGCTCCTGTCATTATAACAGGCAAATTCTTCTGCCTTGTGCTTTTCTTCACCATCTTTTAACCCCTAGGTTTCTCAGATCTTCCTCCACTTCGTCATTCCGTCTTAAGCTAGGCCTCTCTCTTCCTCTCCTACCAGCCACGCTTCCTACGTATACTTCTCTAACGGCCCTCTCCTCACTCATTCGAATCAGGTGACACAGCCTTTCATCCTTTGTAATTTATACACGTAACTCTTTTGAGTGATTTCTTGAGATAGTTCTTCCAGTGCTGCGTTGGTTTGATTTATCCAGATTTCATTATTTATGATGAGGACAAATATTCTTTGTAAGACTTTTCTCACCCATACCAAGAGTACAAGTATATTTGCTGTCTTAGTCAAAGTATCACTACCGTTTGACTGGCTTAATGATGGTCTACATTTTCAACATAGCGGTCCTTGAGATTCTTACGACTTTTAAAGAATTGTTGGAGGCTTCCATAACATCTGTTACGTGCCGCTATTCTCTTCTTCATGTTCTGCTTTGTGACATTGATTTCTGTGATTAGGGAGCCTAAGTATTTGATGGCGTTTACTCATTCAGTAGTTTTTTTTTACGGTTTAATACATTTAGTTAAAATTAGTTTCCAACAGACACAACAATGATTTACGGGAGGTCCGTAACAACGCTGCGACCGTGGCGCGCCCCGCGGCGAGGCGAGGAAGCTCCGGCGGGGGGCGAGGCTAGGCACCTCTTGCACCGTCGCCGCTTTTATGTGTTAGTTTCTCTTAGGTGGAAAGGCTCGCTCGCAGAAGCCGCCGACGTCACTCCTGCCGCGTTGCGTAACGTCACCGGCAGAGGGCGCCTCGGACGCGGACGGGCACTCGCAGGAGAAGGGATTTAAAAAAAAAAAATTTTTGGTGGCATCAATGATAACGTTTTTAGCGACTTCAGTATGTTACAATAAGAGAGAAAATAAAAAAAAGATGTACAATTATGCTTCTTTCATTACTTATTTACATTTTCGAGCTTGAGAATTTTTACGTAGATCCATTTAGAATTTATTTTTTAGAATTTCACAAGAATTGTGCATGCATTAGAATTTTGTAACGGGATAATCAAGAAAGCCCTAACTTTCACGTTTTCGACTTGAGTAATTTAAAGAAAGTTCGTATTCAATACATTCAATATTTCTGTCCCAGTTTGTACTTTCTTTGACAATGAAATATTCGTTAGAAAATATGTATTAACATATATGTATTAACATATATGTATTAACATATATGTATTAACATATATGTATTAACATATATGTATTAACATAAGTGTATTAACATAAGTGTATTAACGTCGATGTTTTTTGTTTTCCGAGGCTCTGTTTCCGAATGAAAAATTCTCATGACCACAATACTGTAAAAGTTAAAATATGAAACAATAACTAATGGTAACACTGTTTTTCAACTATTGGAACTAAAGGAACGCTGTTTGCACTACCTATGTCGAACAGACTCTCGCCCGAGATGACCCCCATGTATTTCCTCTTTCTTCGTATTCATTTCGCACATTGCGATTTGGTCAACAAATGCGCTGTGGGCGTAGGGTCCTTCCCTTCCTCTCGTGCCATTATTCGGCGAATTGATAAACACGAACACTGTCAAATTAAGTTTTGTTGCACACGAATATTTAATGTTAGAGGTTACTAATGCTAGTCTAAAAACATCGATTAGTCGATTTTATATGTCGACATTCGATAGTATTTTCGACATCAACCATTTAATTTTGAACATGGGTGTTTTGTCATCGATGTCGCATCACTAGTTCAGAGCTTGTCCGGATTGGGCGGTGCCATCCCGGGGAGATAACTGAGGGGGGAACCCCCCCCCCGCAAGTCGTCGTGGAAGTGGGCGCCGGGTCTTACCTTGCAGCGGGATACGAACCCCGCCCCCTCCCTGGATATAACATTCACCACATCAACGGAACTGATGACCAGAGCTGTGCCCTAGAACATCAATCTTTTCAGGGTCTGCTTAGATGCTTTCGTAATTTTCAATTTGGCTTTATTTTTTTAATTTACCTTCTAATTGTCTTTAGTCTTGCGGCTTGTGTTACCCATGTGAGAATAAAATATGCGATAAAAATGTTCTTTTTTCATTTTTAAATTAAACACTTTAATTTTAAAAAGTGGAAGATCAGAAAATAACATAGCTGCATTACAAAGTTTGTGTGAGACCCTCATCGTTTCAAGAAATGTGAAAAGGAAATTACAGCATTCATTCTGTCATGTGAAAAACTGAAGAAAACTATAAGTTTCGAAAGCATAGTTCAGATTTATTTGGATAGAGTAACAACTATTAACATTATTATTTGTGTATGCACCTGAGTTTTACCAATATTATTAAATTACAGGATTAGTGTAAAACATATGCAAATTATTGATCAAAATTTTCTCTCTTAAAATTAATTATTGGCTTCTGGATTTTTTGAACTCGTGTTAATTTTACTATCTTATATATATCACTAGTTTAAAAACCGCATAAATTGTCAAAAAATACAGACTCCGTCTATTTGAGAGGTATTTACGATTTCGTTAGATATTAAAGAATTCGGGAAACATCCAAAAACGATGAAACATATTAGAGTTCAACTGAACATGAAAATATTTGAATGTTATTAGGCCTACTTTCATACTGCACGCAACGACTGAATTAGCATACTCAATGCGTCAATGCTGATGTAATGCAAAAGCAAGGCTCCAAGAAGAGGTCGGTCGACATTAAGTATTTCCTAGTTACCCTATGGAGCAGCAACTTTGGTTTTCTTGGTATGTAAAGACCTGTTGTATGTATTTGTACAGTATGATATTGCGGTATTGCTGGTACCTTTGTTAAATTATTTAATTTGTTACATTTTTATGGTATGAGAGTAATTTGTTTGTTGTTCATGAGCAGTGCGCGTTATACTTTTGGGAAAATCATTGTATGTGGTTTTGATCCACAGCATTTTTACTGCTGCAGGTTACTAATAAATAGGTGGTTATGACGTATCATAATTATTTGCATTATTTCTATGGAAAATATACGTTAAGCATGCATTATTTTATGACTAAAATTACCCAATTTTCAAAGAGCTGTTTTCAAGTACCACATTGATCGGGGATCTCGCATATATCAAAACCAAAACAAATTCAAGTTTTTTTTTAGATCATATATGCTTGCATATTTCTAACATTTTAGGTCATAAACATCCGGGTCCTACTAGTGAGAAATATGTCCAATATTTGATGTCTTGTTTTTTTATCGAAATGCGTTATCGATGAGTGTTTGAGGAAATCCACGCGCCTTCCGAGTTGTGCGGTCCAGCTAGCGGAGTCATACAGTCCGTCGCTATCGCCTTATCGAGCCCTCGTTTGTTCATTTGCTCAGTGGCAACTTCGCGAGATCCGACGAGCAGAAATGACGCATCGCTTATCGAATCTGTGTGCTTTCCTTTCCACACTCCGAAATCGCTGTTTGAAACGGGAAAGATTTTATGAGTCGATGACCTCACGGAAAATCTTTCTTAAAAGTAGTGGTGCGAAAACAGCGCGTACTTTGTTCCCCGTACTTTCACTCAAAATTACGCGAAAACTACTCCAATGTTCGAAAAATTGTACATGAACATATTCCAAAATGTATGTTTAAGGGACAGATTGCATTAAGGAAAAAATATTTCTAGCTTCATAATTGTAGTTGAAGGAAAAGACCGAAAAAATATTGAAATTTTGCAATTTTCGAAAAAACAGGGTTTTTAATGAAAATTAGACCTGCATCACTCTCTTTAATACCCTTTACAATATCACTTTACAACCAAATTTAAGCAAAAACGTTGGCGTCATTTGTTTGAAAATTTTTCCATGATCCAAGTTCTAGATCCATGATCTTGATTCCATGATCTTCATGCTAAGTACCCCTCCCCACGTTTAAAATATCAGTTTCAAAATCGAGAGGCCGCAACATTAGCAAGATAAATTGGGGAATATCAATTTTGGAGAAAATAGGCTGAACGGGTTAGCCGGTAGCGTTGTTCACGGACGGACGGACGGAGGGACGACAGACAGACGTTTTCAGTCAATCGATTTTTCTGTATCAAGGAGCCACAAAACGAATTTTGGCTGCACCACTTGTTAAAGGATTGTTTTTAAATTTAGTAACTGAATTTATTCACTTTTTTGTTACTAGGGCCCTGTAATCAGTTTTTCTGCTTGACATTTACAAGTTTTTCGCGCAACATTACACAACTCTCTCTTTACTCCGTAGCGAGAAAGTAAGTCTTTGTGGTCTGTAAATCAGGCAGAGCAAGGTCGCGGGCAAGGTAACTAGCTCACTACAGTTAGCGGGCACTGCGCTGCTGCGCAACAGTCGCTAGGTTTAAAAGTAAGGGATTGTATGAACTACTTGGAGGTCACTGGAAATTTGACTAGTGACGGCTGTTTGCGGAAGTCAGTTCACAAATATTCTAACAAATGTAAATATTAATTACCATTTCTATTAATGCAGCGAGATTATCCATTAAAATGAAATGCATCAGACATACATCACCTAACATTTTTAAGTAAAAGAATCTTAATTTAGTAATAGCGGTTTCTTAAGAATGCAATAAATCTGGCTACGAACAAATATTCGTATCTCTTAAGGAGTTGTTCAGGCATAAGAAGAAAAGCCTTAAATATAACACGAAGAAGTGGTTTTTCTTCAGGAGATAGGGTAAATAGAGGCTTGTTGAAATAATTTATTTCTCATACTGTTATGTAGTAAAACCAAAAATAGAATTATTTAATAACATTCCAAAAATAATTAAAAAAGTAACATAACATAACGAAAACAGAAAATGAGAAATGGATTTGTTATTCAAAGATATTCTTGCCCCTTGGAATAATGATAATACAAGGCAGAATAAAAAAATGAAATAAATAATAACACAATTCAAACCTCAGTTGTTAGAAATGATCTGATAAACATAATTCGGTACGAAGCAATAAAAAGCAAACATTGTTGTGATATTTAGAGCTCGCTTTTCTCATACCATCCTAGCAACAGTTCGGGCGTGCCACACCCCTTTCTGAATTGGAACAGAAATGCGAACGGTGCCAGGGAGAGTTGTAGGTGCTAGCCGGAGCCCTGGGCTTCCCAGCCGAGGCAAGAAGCTCGTGTGTGCGCATGTTCACGCTCCTACTGCTAACATTGCCTTTTGAAGCATGCAGCTCTTTTCTTTACGTTCGTGAAGTTTCCGAAGTACGTGTAATGTTTCGTCATCATTTAAACCATCTCATACTCCTACAACAAAAATGTTTTTCTACAATACGAACTATACGTGTGTCTCAACAACTATAGTGCGCATTGTTATTTACGAAATAGAAAATGAGTATTTGGCAAATAACTGAAATGTGGATCCAGCGTTTTGTTTTCTTTGCACTAGGCTATTCAGTTGTTTTATATGGCCATGAGTTATTTGCGGGACGATGTAACGCTCTTTTTTGCCGTACGCATGCCGCAAAATAACACTTTTCAATACATAAACAGTGAAGTGAGCACTAGTTCTTTCATGCAAGAGTATTGAAAAACAAATTTCATTGGTCATTTCAGGGGTTCGGAATGTTAAAATTCCGATTTTCGGCCTTTCGGCGCTCGGGGAGCAGGTAAAGTACTGTAAAACTACAGCAGTACGTAATATTTTCATTTATGCACGTATTAATGAATACCGTTGTTTGTTTTTTGTAAATGAACTGTAGCTTTTTCTACTTTCAACGGATCGATCGTAAAACGACAAAACAGGCCTTCAGTTTCTATAATGTGGTTTGTTAGTAAGTTCAAAAGAAATCTTTCACACTGGAAGGTCGTCTGGCTCATTCCTGTTTCGTTATCAAGGTTGCTTCAATACTCGGTATTTTGGTATGCGAGATTGTAGACTGTTCCTAAGCAAACATCACCGCATGCTAGGGAGCAACATCATCAACACAAATACCATTTGAAAAAATTAAAGGCGTCTCTTGAATTTACAATAAAACACGAAACGAAATTCAGACTTTGAAGGTACATGTCAATATTTTATAGCATGGTGGGAAGCCGATAGGGGGTCATGTTGTCAGAGGTTTTTAGCAGTTCTCGACTTCACATCACGGGCACCTTCCAATGGTGGATGCTCGACAGCATTCCTTCATTATGAGTTATTTATTTTACTGTCGATCAATACACATGTGCAGATAACTGTTGCACTCTTAGATGAACACTGATATTTTGTGAATCCTCTGTGACACCATTTCATATTTTTAGTGGGCAGCATTACCATACTAGTATCTTGTCTCTACGTCAGAAGACCCCAAACGTGTGAAATGATTACTTCTGAGGTTTCCACGCAATACACTGGTATTTTCTAGTATGTATGAGTTACGTTAGGGAACATATGAATTTTCAATCAATTTTATATCTATATTATTGATGGATTTTCAATAACCAACTTGTTTTTCACCCACACATTACATAGTTTCTTGAATGTTTGGGGGAAACGACATGCCGACATAATTTCAAAATGCCTTGTTAACATTTCATTCGTTCGTTTTCGCGTTCGTATGCAAAGACTTTCTGCACTAGTAACATAAATTACGAAACATTATTACAATTTTCTGATAAAAGTTCTGAGCCCTACCTTCCAAATTCTATCTCCACCCCGATCTTTCCTTGTTGTCTCTCTTTCTGAGCACCTCCGAACGTTTACCTGTTTTATGCGGAGAGAAAGAAACAATATTCAACTGTCTCCTCTGTTTCCACTTTCACAAAATAGTGGACGAAAGCACACCACATTTCTCACATTTGTGACATTTTGTTTCGTCGTCAGTCTGTAAGTCTGTCAAATGAATCCTTTATATTTCATTTTTAAGTGCAGCTTAAACTGCAAAGGAAGCCATTTTCTAGATTTAGAATACGCAGTGTGTTGCTTTCCATGAACTCAGCCCACTGCATACGATCAGATGAGCAAAAATTATAAATAACTAGTGGTGATACAAAATGGCACAGACTTTCTCGTTCTAGTTAGTTATCTAATCTCTTTCTTCTAGAATAAGTATCTGGTTTGGCCGTACCATCTTCCCAACTGTTAGTAATCGGTGTCTAAATATTTTTTTTATATTTCATCAGCTTTTGGTATTCTAATAATGGAATTGAAATATGACTCTAAGAATATAACAAGAATAATATCTTATCCTAAAAGAAATTTTTCATTGAAACATTTGGAGCAGTTTTTGAGAAACAAAATCTTTTAAGCCTTTCTGAAAAGGCGAAGGTTTGAGCTCATTATCACAGAAAACATTAGTTTTCGAGAATCTTCATAAAAAATCGTTTAAAGCACTTGTACTCACAAATTCAACCATGTACTAAAACGCCCTATTATAACAATTAACAACGTTTGAGATATTTTAAAAAATGTCTTATTTTCGAAAACTGAAAAAATAGGTCTACTCAAAATAGCTATCATGTTTGTGAGCCATTTTTGAGAAATTCTTGGGTTTAATATTGACCATATTTCACTCAAAATTCCTGGAAATACACTCATTTTTTGAAAATATTTACAAGTTTCTTTAAATAAAATTAATAAATAAATAAATGTCTTTGTTGATGGCGATCATTAAAAAGTCATTAATTAAATAACTCTTCTATCTCGATCTTAAACAATGTGGTGAGCAGACGCCGAAAAGTATTGAATTTTTACAAATTGAGAAAATTCAGAGCATTCGGCGAAAGAGACGTGCACTATGTTTATGCACGAGTCATGCAGGATTTTTTATATCCAAGAAAAAAATACACCAAAACTGTTGAGTAATTTAAAAAAAAATGTGGAGGAATCATGTAATTTCCTCCCAAAATTAAAATACTCTAATAATCTATGCAGGTGTTTTTGAGCTGGAGAATACCTTCCCCTTCTTTTACCTTAAATAGGTGAATGTCGAAAGTAACAACAAAACTTACAAGACTTTTTTGATTACAAGATAACATACAAAATCCTCGCCTTTACTTGTACTACAACCAGCAAAAAGAGAACTCAAAAAACATGGGCAAGCAACAGTTATTACTTTACACTTAGTAGAACATACATTGCACCAGTGTTTAAAGGGCACTTTTTTTTTTTTTTTTTTTTGCAAAATGAACCTAGTGCTGCTACATAAGGCCTAGGCTTTCTGGGTGCTACATAATGAACTAAAATTATTATTTTACACCATTGAAAATTCTTGAATTATTTTCTAAAATTGAACCTAGACTAGCTAGAATGTAATGTAAAAATCCTTCAGTACAGATCTTGCATAACTTGAATCGTTGAATACTTTAAAACAGGCCAAAGTAGTAATACGGAATATGAAATTAGAATGTAGGTTGTCATCACGATTGCAAATGAAGACACTTGGCCCCCAAAGCAAATCAAATCTCAATAACCAATAAAACTCTTGAAGTGCTAAATTAAGCAAGAAAGTCAAGGGATACAAATTTATCAGTGATCCATTGAAAAGTACAGTATTACAAAATACTGAAATCTATTTATGCCGGATAAGCTCGTACGTGACAGAAAATTGTCCAAAACGTGACAGACGCACACCACGGAAGTAAATAAATAACGCTCGTACCAGTGCTGCTTTCAAAGCTCCCCTCTATCCATTAAATATTAATTCCGAAGGGACTCGCTTCTCTACGGCCCCTTCCATTAAATATGCCGTTTCGAGTGACAGCCCCCTGAAACAATCTGCTCGTCTCTTCGCCCCCCCCCCTCCGTGCCACGTGCAGGGGGACCGTCCCCCTGAGGCCGCGGGTTCTGGTGGCCGGGGGACTCCACCAAGGTGATATCCGATGCGTCCGCCCCAATGCAGTTAATAGGGCGCTGAAATCGCGTCCCTAGAGATTGCTGGAGTCAGGACTCGAGTCTATGAATGCCAAGCGAACCACGTGGCTTGGGAAACACATGTCAGACGCATTCAGAATCGAATGGGCAATGTCATATCAACTCAAATACAATTGCTTAATAATAGTAATAATAATAATACTTTTTATTATTATTATTATTATTATTATTATTATTATTATTATTACACATAAAGTGGAAACATCAAAATAACGAACCCTAATGGTCTGAAAACAAATAGATGAATTTAATGAGAATAGAAGTAAAACACCAACTGACTCTCTAAAATGGATCAACGAAATTAAAAAGGACCTTAAATGATCAGGGATCACAGAAGAAGTCATTTAAAATAGAAACACATTTAGATGTAATGTGCAGTCATGGGGATTGATTAGGAATAAGTACTAAAGCGTAGAACAGGAAACGCTTGGACCGAAGAGAGAAAAAGGACGCTCAGCCAAAGGATAAAAGAATATGGGCGCAAAGGAAGGCTAAGAAACGCATCTGAGTACTTTGCGTAGTGATAATTGGGCTTATTCGCAAGGACAAGAAGAAATATTTTTAATTACTTAAAGAATTTCGAGCAGTCTAATCATCATGTGTATATATATATATATATATGTGTGTGTGTGTGTGTGTGTGTGTGTGTGTGTGTGTGTGTGTGTGTGTGTGTATGGGTGTATATATGTATACAGGTCTGTGTATGTTTATATATTGAGTGTATTGTAAATAGTTTTTATATGGTAAATTATGGTATTGTTTTTGAATTGTAAATGCTCATATATTGTAAAATTGTAGGGTTATGGCTACCACCTGGCAATCAGCCAATTGTAGCCAAATAAAAATATTATTATTATTATTATTATTATTATTATTATTATTTATGAGAGCATGCTCTGCACCTAGTGTGGAGGCCGCAAGAGAAGTCGCGATTGCAATTGGAAACAGGAAACGCAGCATCACACAATTGCTTAACTTCCATTTCTGACAGTGGTGAACATTTTATTATAATAAATTAATAAGAAATTCAGAAAAAAGCATTGCGAAGAAAAATATGCAAGCGCACACAATAAAACACAATGAATTCCTGATGATATTTGACATATTAGGAAATTCCTAAAAAATGTTCAAGAAATCGTGTGGAGACAAATCACTCCATGGAACAAAATAAAGACAAAAAATAGATTAAGAACCTGACTCCTTATGTTATGTTAAGGACTCCTTCGATGCTGAGCGATGTGGGGTAGCTGTACCAAACCTTTTCGGGGAAGTCCTTTTTTATATTAAATTTTATTTTGCGTTGGCGGACGGTACGACGTCCAGCCGTGAGGCTCGTCAGTCGATTGACCTAGTAAATTTGTATCAGCTTAGTGTGAAGGGGGTAACTTGTCACCTCCCTAATAGTGGTTTAATTACGTTCTGCATTCAACCAAGGTTATTGTGAGGAAAATTCTTGAAACATTCGTTAGAGGGCGATGACCTGGTTTAGAAAGGATACTACGGGAGGTACAGGTGAATGGAAGAAATGTTCTCACCTCATCTATGAGACTGAGAAAGATGTCTGAGAAAGATTGAAGGAAGTGTGAAATGGGAGTCTGTGTCTTAGGCAGAGAAGTGTGGATTGATTAGTTCCTATTTCGTAAGTGACTGCTCCTTGCACATGATTTTAATTATTGAAGAAATTACGTGCCCGTATCTTAATAAAGGAAGTAATAGATTCTATTGGAAGATCGTTGTGAAGTGTCTTATTGTTGACAAACCAGGGGTCATTTACTGTTGTTCTTAAAATTTTGTTTTGAAAGATTTTGTAACTAATTGAATGTGGTCGGGGCAGTTGAAATCAATAAAGGGCTTGCGCAAGTGAACATCGGACGCAGAGGGAGGTCCTCTTGTGGCTTGACTGGCGCGTGCCACAACCGACGTAGAAGGATCTGACGCCCGTCAAAGCAGCGTGATGTGTGCCAGGGGTCTCTTCTCTCTGCTCGAGACGAAACAGATCACGCCGTTGGTGCATTCAGCGATTTCGGATGGAGGAGTTTCCAGCCCTCCAGATTCACTTATTAGTCAGCGCGTGGATGTTTTCTTTTTTTACGCTGGTGGATTTCAGTTTCATTTCGACTACTCGAATACTTAGTACCAGCTTACCGTGGCGCGTCCGTCGGGTGTTTTGATGTTAAAATAATGTATTTGCGCCATGCAAATTCATAATAAATATAATTGTTATGTACGAGTTTTATATTCGTACACCAATTATTTTAAAAGTTCATTATTAAACACAGACATCGATCTATTTAGATTTACATTCGTATACCACAGTTACCGGGTTTATTTATCTTATGGCATAGACATTTAAACAAATAAGAATCTACTGATTTTTTTATTTTTTAATGTTTCTTTGCAAAAATAGGTTAATAATCGTCAATGGGGTGAATCAATTCGTAATGATTACAGTAAATGTGAAATCATAAAAAAAATGTGTTTTTCTAAAATTCTTTCAGAATATTGTAAATGGATTCAGCGATAGATGGATCGTGCGCGCTCTTTCCTTCCTCTTCCTTGTCCTATCCTCCCCCCCACACACCCCCTCACACACACACCCTACCACACATGCCAGGAGACCCGTAGGCAACTTAGCTTGTCCCGGCTGGGGCGGTGCCCCACCGATGAAAAACACGTGGTTGGGGAAACCCCACAAGTGGACATGTGGTCAGCGTCCGATCTCACTATCTAATGGGGGAAGACCACCACGTCTCCCGCGATAAAAACAAACACACTGCACAAGACGAACTTGACTAATGACCGTAGCAGTTGTCACGCCCAGGAACACGAAATAATCAACCAATCACACAAAACTCGTTTTATTTCTTTTTAGTACCCACCCCAATAAAATGTTTTTTCAAGACATTTCTTACATTATTTGGCATCCGGAAAAATACCAGTTTCCCCTACGAAATGTATCACTTACAACCTACATAGAACAACTCTACAAGAAAACTAAGACACAAACACTGGATGTAAAATATTACTTTTAATACATATGATATTTTTTGTATATTGAAACATTTGACTAATGAATAAATATTTCGCATAACATATTAACATTACGGATGTATTGAAGTATTTCATAATATTTGGGCGAGTCTGATATTAAATTGATGATGTAACTTTGATAATGTAAATATGATTATTTACCATTTTTGAAGGCATTCCAAATGATCCATACCGAAGCGATCCATACTTCTGCGTAAGACGACACTTACACTTGATAGTAATGTTTATTCTGACCTTTGCTGTAGATAGTTTGAAATTTAGTGTGGGTAAATTTCCTTACATTAGATATAATTTATAAGATTTATATTATAATTATAAGATGGTTAAATTTTCACATATTAATAATAATTTCAGACATTAAAGCAAGCCAAATAAATCTATTAGACTGACTCCCCGCGTTTTTGTGAAGTAGGTGTGTTTGATAGAGGAAGAAGCAATTACTACCAGAACGAGTCCACACATGTCATGTGATAGCAGACCTTTTAATGTGCAAATTGAAACAACGAGGGAGCAATTTAAGAGCAGAATACGAAGTGCGGATGCCGCAGGCGACGCGAAGCTTGGCAGTAACCCGCATTTTAAAATCTTAAAAACTTCTTTCAAGTTCACTTCATTAGAACGTAATGTAAAATCACAAAATAAATTTGAATATAAAAAATTATATTTATTATGGTAATTTGATTTCATCTTAGGTGGCTAATGAGTAGTTGTCTAGCTTTCCATATCGCGACTCCGCGTTCGAATCCCGGATGGGTCAAAACTGAAAACTGTCACTTTTCACTGTCATATCCCACTTTATATAGCTCGTTGACAGTGTGAAATCTTCTCCCAGGTAGAGAATGTCAAACGAATGGTGTAAGGGGTTGCGACCCGTTTCCCAGAGGTTTCCCGAGCCCATGGCCGTCAGGCTGAGATCCAATGACGTGGTCACTCTGACGAGACTCTAAGGCCAGAGTATTAAGAAATTTTTTCCACTGATTAGATTAATTATTCCTCTGATATTTTCATTTATCATTGCCGTCACTATGAAGCGATGAAAGGCTAATTGTGAAAAACCTGTCTTGTACACATTTGGTAATTTGAGACTCTCGATTGATTGATTAGTGATATCCGTCAACTGTAGTCCCGAAAGTATAGTTTATGCTTTTGTCGCGGGAGGTCGTGGTGATCTCCCCCGGCCGGCCGGCTGGCGAGGTTCAAGGCTGACCTACGTCGATTTGCGGGCAGGGGGCTTATCTCCAACAATGTGTCTCCTACCAGCGCGGCACCGCCCCAGCCGGGACAAGTTCTAAGCTCCCGACAAGTGTTGTAGTGTAGAGTATGTGAGTGTGCTTGTAAGGGGTTTGGATAGGACAACAAAGAGGACGAAAAGATCGCGTGATCATTAGAATCAGTTAACGCCTGAGGTACATGTTAGATTTCTTACCTAATTTTAATTATTCACTGTTATTTATGTACTAATTAATTAGGTGTAAACTTGACTCAGTTTATGCCTTCATATTTCCCTCCCATAATTCACTTTCAAAATTCCCTTCATAAGAAAACACATAGAATCATTGAACTGTTTTAATTTTTCTTTTTAATAACATCTGTCAATCCAGGTAAATTATGCAGCGTATATCGTCCGTATGGCTCTGTGTTGAAGGCAGTACGAAACACTAAAGTATTAGTAAAAAATAAAAATATTTCATGACGTGGTTCTTGTACTAAGCGGTTAAATCAACAAGTAATGATTTTACCGCTCGTGGGGGCAATGTTTGTTTATCCGGAATGTAGTTAAAAAGCGCATTGCTCAAGAATTGCGTAGCTCGACGGTTTTTACCAACCACTGAAATTTCGAAGCAAAAAATAAACTTCCTTCAATAAATTCGGACAGTTATGCCACGTCTACGTGGACTTAGTACCTACTGCTATGAGGAAGAGGAAGTTACTAAAATGTTCATTGGCCGAAAACATCATGTTAATGTTGTGTATCGTCTCGAGTACTCGATAGATTGATTTACCAAAGTTCATTTTGAGCTAATAGTCGGAGGCAATCATAATAATAACTACAAGTTGTCATATTACTTATGATTTAAAATATTATTCACAAATAAACATTCAGTCTTTATGTTCTGTTGACGAATACCTTACCTAGCACATCACCCCTCTTCACTTCAACTTCACTGAAATTTACTTCCTTTCAAATTATTAAACAAAAACTTTTGAAACTGTATCAAACTGTCTAAAAGATTTGTGTTCTGAGCGTATTTCTTGGCCATATCATCCGACCACATAAGTCCACTATCAAACTTAGATGGTTTTTACTTTTTTGTCAAGGAACAGTGAGAAAGTAATGTAATTCTGCGCGAAAAACTACGAATTCTAGCAAAAAAACTCTTATTACCGGTCCCTGGCAACGCCAAAGCGTATAAATCCAGTAATTTAGAAAAAAACTCTTTTAACACGTGATGTAACTAAAATCCATGTTTTGTGGATCCTTGATAACGAAAAATCGAGTAACGGCAAAATGTCTGTGTCCATCTGTGAAGACCGCTAGCGGCTGAACGGTTCGGCCGATTTTCTCCAAAATTGATATTCCCCAATCGATCTGACTGATATCGCGTCCACTTGAAATAGAAACCAATATTTTAATTTTCGGAGGTACTTTATATAAAGCCGCTGGGACATTTTCTTAATTTTCAAAAAAGTAGCTCCATTGTTTTTGATTCAATTTCGTTGTTGGATAGTGTGAAGAACGCTTAAGAGAATGGTGTAGATGTTCGTTAAAAATCCTAATTGTTTGAAAATTTCAAAAGTTTAAAAGTTTTTCGGAACTATCTCACAACTAAAATATTCAAGATATAGCTTTTTCCCTTAATAAAATCTGTTCCTTAGAGATAGATTTTGAAATAAGGTCATGTACAATTTTTGGAAAATTCGAGTACTTTTTGACGAATTTTACGTGAAAATATAGGCAAGACTGGCAAGCAGCATGGCTGCTTAACACATCTAGTTTACACGCAGTATAGCATTAGAGGAATTATAGAATTCCATTCATTGAGGAAATGGATGTTTTAACCACATTACCTAGGTTGAACCAGTTTTATTTAAGTGAACACAGAAGCAACTAATGGATTTGTCAGTGATGTGTGGCTTTGTGTGTAAAGTGATTCGGAAACCGACGCTCTCACATTTTCATTTAGAAGCTACGAAAGTATAAACATAGCTCTTTTCGAAATATCAAATGCCTATTTTTTTTAGAACAGGGGAGGGCATTTTAATAGTCGTCAGCTTGTCGAGAACCTGATGCTGCTATAATCTTCCCGTTGGGCAAGCAGAGCCTTGAAGCTTGCAAAATAATATTGGGTAGGATTTAAACACGCCGATTTTGTTTAAAATAAATGCTTTGAAAATTTATTGTTCAATTTCATGGAAAGTTACCTTTTCACGTCACTTTTAGAAATACAATCTTGTTATGAAATACAGTATATAATATGAAATAATTTTATTCTTTCCTTAATTGGATGGAGAGGAAGATGGAGTACTCATCTATCATCTCCAGATATAACACATGTTTCAATTGCTCTCGACAAATTTGGAGCCTCGAGACATCAAGTACAAAAAAGCCCTCCATTACGTTAAAAATTTCGATTATTATTAATTTAGGCACTGCCATCTAATATTCTGTATACAAGCAGAACACTTTAAGAGAAATTCATTGGTGCAAAGCAAACTCCAATCAGACGAATAGTTTCCGAGATAGAAGAGAAGCAAAGTGGATCCTCCATTGATCAGGTACAAGATAAACTTTTATCGCGTTCCAAATTGAAATTCAAATTAACGTATATGAGTACAACTCTTGACGAGATGTTCATGGCTGTAAACAGAACTTCAATCCGAAAATTAGTTAAGGAAATACACGTGAAAAAATATTGAGCCCAAAATCAGGAATTTGGTGACAAATATTTGACAAAATTAATTTCATCGTTTACTTCTAAAATCACGTATGTGTGTACCCCAAAGTGCTTTCTACGAGAGCAGATTGCCACCGCTTTCGAGTAGTATTGTAAAAGAAAACTGAACGATAGAAAGGAAAAAAAAAATATAAATTCTAACCTTGATATGTCAACATTTTCATTCACTAGTAAACATAATTTCAACATTGAAAATTTTTTCCTCATGAATGCGGGAGAGTACGCCTCTTAGTTTGGCAAATGCCGGCATAGCCATTTCATTTAATTTGTAAATATTCTTTCATTGACGTCAATGTTGAAAATTTGTGTATTCCCTCCCATAACCTACGTTGGTTTTTATGGGTAACAAATCGATACGTTCACCACGTGCAATTTTTGGACATCGTCTGGAATATTCTCCATCTCCATTGGAAGGTGGCGTTGTACTCCAATGTATTAAAAGCAAAGATCATCCTAATTTATATTATTTTTAATATTAGAATAGGGTATTACGCAGAGTAATGAACGACACACGGCGAAAACACGAATAATATACTTGGTTGGTTATACACCTCGGCTTTTGCCTCGGTTTACAAACTTCAACTGCGTCTGTTATTTGATGTTCATCAGTGCAATGATGTGAATAACTGTAACAACACTGAGCGTTAAGAATGGTTCTTCCTTCCTGTTTGCGATATAATATCACAGTATTACGAAACCTGTGGGTGATATGAATAAAAATGCGCTATTTCTTCTTTCTCGAAGCAACTGCTTGAAACAAAGAAAATGAAGGACGCGAGTGATTGCTTTTATTTTCAAGAGCAACTTCTCCACTGGCGAATAACTGCTCGGCCAAAGAGCAATTGCTTACTTTTCATATGAATGAAATCGAGAATTTGCATCTTGTGATAAGCATTTGCTTCGACTTTTTGGAGCAACCTCTGTAGGTGTCTCAAATTACATTAAATGGATGGAAGAGAGGTTTTACACGACTGTTGCAAGCTAGGTGTGAGGCTCTAGGTAATGAGTGAATGGATGACGGAATACTTCCTACGATTTCGCCAAAATTCAATACCACTTAACCTAACACGGTCGACACCATCAGGAACAACCACGCGTCGCGCGGTGGTAACAGGCAAGAATCGACCGCAACAGATCAGTTGGTGAGCAATTATTCAGAGAGAGAAGTAAATGCTCCAAATTTCACGAAAATGTTTATCCATATGAAAAGAAGCAAATACGTTTGAGAAGTAGTAAGTCCCATGTGTTCTCATGAGCAATTGCTTCGGAGTACTTATTCGTTTTTATTCATATCGCCCAACGACTTCTTTTGGCGAACGAATCGTGGGCGTCGAGTCCCCCGTAGCCCGGCGGAGCCCGACCCGACCCGAACCCGGACGCGGCCCGGGGCGAGGGGGAGGACTGAGGACTGCGCGCACCGGAGGCGCCCGCCGCGCCCCGTCCTAATGAGGGCGGCAAACAGTCGACGGCGGTGACGACTGCGCGGTCGATGGCTGCGGGGTATCGATATCGGAAGCGGCTGGTTCCTCTCTCCTGCCTCGCTCTCCCGCTAGCTACGTTCTCTTCCTCCGACCTCAGCTCGCGCTCACTTGGAAGGCGAAACTACAATAATAATAATAATAATAATAATAATAATAATAATAATAATAATAATAATAATAATAGGTAGGGAATGATAAATAGAAGAGATGGAAGAAGATCAAAAAGATACACATCCGACCCTGGCAATTTGTACTACCAGAATTGTAACAAAATCCCTCATTAAACATCTACTAGAATTAAATATAGAGCGTGTACACGCACCGATAGAAAAAGCAGTCATTCTGAACACCGGTTACCGAATTACGAATTATGAACTTGCATTCACAAAATTACGATTCGTGAATTGAAAAGTAAATAATATTAACCGAAATTTCACATTACAGAGCAAAATACAATATAGCACTACAATTTATATGAAACCATGTGTTAAAGTAATTATTTACATGTGAATTTTATTACCATTTGATGACTATTTTTGAAATCTCTTACAATGTTGAAAGACCCACGATGCAATAAACATTCTTGAATAGAAGTTGAAAAAGAGATACTACTTAACATACTCAAAACCAATAATTCTAATTTCGCGCAAAATGTCAGTTGCCATCATTTATACCCATATTAACTCAACTGTAAACAATTAACGAACAGGTGTTATATTTTACATTATCTCTGGGATGCAAGGCAAAGGTACATGACGCTATCAGCCTTAAACGATTGAATGAATGCAAAACAAACCTCAATCAGCATCGCGGCTTAAGGTCTAGCGTAGAAAGGGAAGATACCACAGCCCGGAATAGAAAAAGAGAGTGTTGTCGTTGGGTTGAAACCTGTTGTCGTCCAGACCGCCGTCGTTTCATTTGACGTCAAAACGGACACAGTGCGTCCGCGCACGGCGAGGATGTGCGCGAGTGTGTAAATTATGCCGAGTACACAGAATTAACGCTCTACGCGTTCAACAAAAGCGAATGGGCGAGGGCGGGCGGCTATTTCGGCGGCGCGCCAACATCCTTCCGGAGGACGTCCTGCTGCCGCGCGAATAGGCCCCCGCGCCGGAGGGCTGCTTAACGCACGAGCTGCGCCGACGCACCGGCTGCGGTGGCCCAGGGCGCCAAGTGGTGACACTGCCGCGTCTCTGAGCGGGAGCTTCTACGGCGCCACACCCGGCGGGGGCAGGGTTTTTGATACTAGCTAGGTCGAGTTCAGCCGCTGTCCGGAGAAGAATTCCAGCGGCCGGCTGCTCTGATTGGTAGTTTTACGAGGTTTCTCCGATCAACACCAGGCGAATGCCGGAGCAGTACCCTAACAAACGGGCCACTGACCGCACGCGATCTTTCCTTTCTCTTCCTTGTCCTATCCTCACCACTTACTAACACATACTCACATGCACTGCACTACTACACTAGTCGGGTGGTTAGAGCTTGTCTCGGCTGGGGTTGTGGCCAGCTGGTGGGAGATACCTGATTAGGGAAAACCCTCAAGCCCACGTGGTGGACTGCGCCGGATCTCACCGTCCAGCGAGGGAAGATCACTGCCACCTCTCGGGATAAAAATATGCATTTTACTTACGGAACTAATGACCTTAGCAGATGACGCGCCCGGAAACACAAAATAAGCAGTCAGTTGTTACCATGTTATCACCACCTCGTCACCAACACAGCATCATCTCAACACCATTGCATCACCTCATCACAAAACCATCACCATCTCCACACCATTGCATCACCTCATCACCAAACCATCACCATCTCCACACCATTGCATCACCTCATCACCAAACCATCACCATCTCCACACCATTGCATCACCTCATCACCAAACCAGCACCATCTCAACATAATTGCATCACCTCATCACCAAACCAGCACCATCTCAACATAATTGCATTACCTCATCACCAAACCATCATCTCAAAAACCATCATGACCTCATCACCAAAACATCACCATCTGAATAACCACCATGACCTCATCACCAAAACATCACCATCTCAACACCATTGCCTCATCTCATCACCAAACCACCACCATATCAACAACCACCATCACCTCGTGAGGAATCCATCGCCACCTCGCTACCTTAACAACTGCTTATTATTAACAACCGCTTGTTGAGAGGGGACGCCCCCCCTTCCGATTTTCCGCTCGATATCCCCTGGACAGGCGCCACACGTCGGGGATTTCGACCGCGCTCTCCCACGGCAGGCGCGCCGAGCAATCAACGTTCACTTGATTGGCAGACACTGAGGGGGCGGCCGGGACAGCGCTCCGGAGCCCCTCAACCTCTGGAAGGCAATGGAGCCCAACACTGGCGCATGCTTTCTACTATAATTGATTACCAGGATTTGTACTTTCCTGCTACCAAGTAGAGAGAATGTTACGTAAAGCTGCGCGAAGAAGCTGCAATTTGGCACACAAAAAATATTTTTGCCGCGCCCTGGTAACGAAAAACCGCATACATCCAGTTGTTAAATTTAGAAAAGAGAATTTTCTAACACGTGGAGTAGGCACACTGCATGTTTTGTAGAACCATGCTAGGGAAAGTCGAATAACACAAAACGTCTGTCCGTCCATCCGTCTGAGAACAACTCTGGCGGGTAAAGCATTCCTCCGATTTTCTCCAAAATCGATAGTCCCCTGGCGATCTGGTTGATGTCACGGCCTCTTGAGTTTGAAACCTATTTACATAAAGACCCATTTTCAATATTTTTCAAAAAATGGGTCCATTGTTTTTCATTAAATTGTCAATGGATATTTTGAAGGACGTTTAAGATAATAGAGTTCTCATGGTCGTTAAAAATTGATTTTTTGAAAATTGCAAAATTTAAAACTTGTTTCGGAGTCTTTCTACAACTAAACTATTAAAGATAGAGATATTTTCCCTGACTGAAATCTGTTCAAGATATATTTTGAAATTAAAAAAAAATTTCATTGACCTCTAGGAGGTCTATACCGACGACGTTGGTAACCTCTTTTTTACTTTAACCTAGTTTTTTCCAACGATGCCAGTTACTATTTTACAAAATTAAGTGACATGTGTTACATCACACTCTCATACACATCAAATTCGACAAAGTATCGATGTGAACAAACACATGTGATAATATATGCTAAATACATCAATATAATCGATTATAACAAATTCAAATTACATATAAATATATATTTTTTACAAGAACTCTCACACCTCTGCACTGGGAACTGTGTGTGTAAGGGGGAGAATAGGACAAGGAAGGGGAAGGAAAGATCGCGCCTGGTCACTGGGCCATTTGTCAGGGTACTGCTCCGGCATTCGCCTGGATTAAGTACCTATCAGAGTAGACAAACGCTAGAATTCTCCTCTAGACAGTGACTGAATTCGACCTGCCAATGTAGCCGTCGAGAGTGGAACCCTAGGACCTCCGGGTCACAGACTTTGCAGCGACATCAGCTGAAGCCAAGAGCCATCAACTAAGCCGATCAACACCTCAACCTAGCATCGTCAGAGAGCAAACACAGGGAGTCAAAATGCTCTTCGAGCCGTGCCCTTGAGCCGATTTCCTTGCCCATGCCTCATTGACCAACGACTCATTGTGCGGCATTTGAAGTGCTCTGCCCCGTACGGGTGACAATCTGCGTCCTTGGTTGCGTGGGACTGCGTCCCGCATAACAAGTGCTTTGTGGCGCCTCAAACGGACCATTGGTAATCTTCGCATGCATGTATGCATGCCCTCTGAGACTACAAAAGCTAGGCCCAGGCTGAGAGATATACGCTCGGGAAATGTATGGTCGACAGATCGCAATACCCAACACCGTTCATTTAGCATTCTCAACTTCAAGGAAATCTCCACATTGTTGCGCAGCTATATGAAGTGTGTCGTGGCAGTGAGAGTTTTTAATTTTCTGCCCACCCGGGAATCGAACCTGAGGGTTGAATCGCAAGTCATGAGTCATGGGGAGGGTGTTTGATACTTTAGCTCTGGAAATATGACCCCAGGGGCATATCCCAACTGCATTCCGCAGTTATTTCCAAAGCCGTTTACCTACTTCTGACTCCATCCAGTTCTGTTTACACCATTAGTATAAGGAATTATTTCTACGCTTTTCGTGATATGCTTAGAATCACATTATCGATTTTAGTTGATTCATAGAAGCACAATAAACATTGAACGTCTTTTTAGAGCACTGCCATCGTTCAAAAGCACCGGTTAATCGTTTATTGAAACAAAGCATGAAATCAGTTATCCAGACAATCTTATTTCACGGACGTAACAAACACAATTCCCAAGATTCTGCCATGTTCACGTGTGTTGGAGTTGTTTTTTCTGAACAGGTGCGAGAAAATCTGCTTACGTTACTTATGAATGGAAACTTAACATTTTTTCCCTCTTTCCGAGACAGCGAATGACCGAAACGGGATGCCTCCTCAGGTAACGAAAAGTAAAATGGAATTAGCTGGGAAGCGAGAGTGAGGGGGGAAATGCGGGATGCAGTCGGGCGATTCCCAACCTGGCCCAACGCCGGCCCGTCGCCTTCCCCCGGCACCTCCCCATTTCCACCCCCTCACCGCCCAGTCCCACCACTACACCAACCCGTCTCCTCCCACAAACGACTCGCACCACATCGTCAGCAAACATCGATTCCGAAGCGATGTATTGAACCCTCGTCACCCACCCTTCCCCTCGATGGCGTCCAGTACTGCACGCGCTGTCCCTTGGGGCACGGCCAATCTCCGGCGTTCGCAAGGACGAGCGCCGCCAACGGCCTCTTGCGGCCAAGTCGGTAATCTCCGCAACGCGACGTAAAACGCACGCCCTCGCCCTCGCAATATGTTTACGCAGCGGTAACGCGAGAGGAAGTGAAGTGGAGCGGAGCGGAGCAAGCCGAGAGCGCGCGCAATCGTCTGGCGAGGAATGGGCCTCGTAAACACCGCTCATCGTTAACCCCTCGCAGGTTTGGGGTCACGTCCGCATAACGTCCTAGGGTGTTAAAGAGTTAGGCGAAATATAGTTTTTAAAATACACACATTCGATTTCGCTACAAAATTGGATGCGAATGTAGATGGAATGAAGGAAAGCTGCTTTATAACTTCACATCTTGTTGAATTCTGAAATGCGTAATTATGTGATGGAAGTATAGACTATTGTGTTATTAAAAGCTTGATCAACAGGCGTATCATTTACTGTTCGATACTCGTATGATGTGTATCAATTCTTACAATACTCCTTTCAGTGACGTTATTGATACAACGTACATCACTCTTGAAACCTACAACCTCAAACTACACGATATAAAATAACATTTTGACGCTTTACCAGCTGTGGCTGAGAACTACGTGGCTGACTGAGGAATAAATTTCGCAGATACACTCGATTTTCGGAGACGCTAAACCTTTTTATCTGTGCCTTGACATCTGTGACGCGGCGTCTCCCGGACAGACAAGTAGATACTGTCTCTGGCCGCGGAAGCCTGCGTTCTCATTTGACCAACCTATAAGAGGAGGAAACTTTTAGACTCAAATGCATTTCGCCCTGAGGAAGGACGCAAAATGACGGGCGAAACGTTGGCACTTGTGCCTAGGACGCGGCGTCTTCGGGACAGACAAGTAGATACTGTCTCTGGCCGCGGAAGCCTACGTTCTCATTTGACCAACCTATAAGAGGAGGAAACTTTTAGACTCAAATGCATTTCGCCCTGAGGAAGGACGCAAAATGGCGGGCGAAACGTTGGCACTTGTGCCTAGGACGCGGCGTCTTCAGGACAGACAAGTAGATACTGTCTCTGGCCGCGGAAGCCTACGTTCTCATTTGACCAACTTATATAAGAGGAGGAAACTTTTAGACTCAAATGCATTTCGCCCTGAGGAAGGACGCAAAATGGCGGGCGAAACGTTGGCACTTGTGCCTAGGACGCGGCGTCTTCAGGACAGACAAGTAGATACTGTCTCTGGCCGCGGAAGCCTACGCTCTCATTTGGACACCGAGCACTTCGCGAGGTTCCGAATGTGCCCGCTAGGGGCGGGGGCGTGCGCGGTGCTGTCGCGCTCTCCTAGAGCTGTGGGCGTCGGGGCGGGGGGGATACAAAAGGGTGAGCCCTTCATCGGGGCGTGGGGGGGAGGGCAGGGCGATTAATCCTGCGGGCGAAGGGGCGTGCGGGCGACGCGACGGGCGCCTCTGGGGGGCGGTGGCAGGGGTTGCGCCCCTCGCCGCCCCCGGCCCTTGTCACGCCCCTTCTGCTCGCCCTAGCGGCCGTGCGGGTATGGCACAGGTCGTAGAGGGGGGAGGTTGTCATCAGAGGGGTTGTTACGGCGAGGCTGCTTGTTGTCGCGGGGAAGGAGGTTGTTTCAGGGAGGTAGGCAGCCACGAGGACGGTTGTCGCTGGGCGCGAGGTTGTCACGACGAGAGCTGTCGTCACGAGGATGTCATGAACACTGAGTCGAGTTGACTAATAATCTGGAAGTGTCTGTGAGACACGATTCAAGTGTTATCATAGGTAATACCACGAGTAATTAGGAAATTGTCTATATATATCCGACTCGGGGGGAGGGGAAATATCTGAGAATTTCCAAAGCAGGAGTGGTGTTTAATAGGACTACTCCACGAACGAAATTATGTGCAAAATGTGTCAAATATTGAAATAACTGAAAGTTATGTTAAAATAAAAGAGGTGAGGTTATAGTACATACGCTGTTTATTGTAAATCGCCATAGTATTTTGAATGTATAGTTAAACACTATTGATTTTAATTTCACAAGTGTAATAGTAATTTTAAATTGATTTTTTTTGTACATAAAGCCCGATAAATCCTAATTACAACTTTCAATAGATGGTTAAAACAATAAATCCTTGAAGAATAATTTGCATTAATTTAACACAATTTACTTAATACGTTGATTGAAAAAGCCCTAACTGTCCATTGTTGGGCCTTTCACCCTTTGACAAATATAAATCCTGTGTTTTCAGTCCAAATCGCCACACTTTATTGGCACCGTAAGTGAGAAACACACGCATATTGATTGCAGCATGTTTAATATCATGTAAGTACTGTTTTCATTGAGATTCTACCCAATTTATGATTGAGAAACGTGAGTGAATGATTTGGCTTTGTTATCAGGGAATGTTGCCAATCGGTAGAAGCATATGTTATTGGTTTGCTTATCTGCGCCTCTGCTTACTGTCAAACCGGGAGCCCGAAACTGCCAAACGATTGACTGCTCATTTAATGAAGGAATTTGATGCAGCTTTTCTTAAGTTTTCAAAATCGGAGAAAAAGTTTGGTGATTTCACAATATCAATTGGGTAATTTGATTAGTTCCAGTTTAAGCTTTGTAGAACCATTTCAGGACTTCTAAGATACAGAAAGCTTTATAGGTTCCGCAAGTATTGTTGGTTGTTCCAGAAAAACTTTTAGCGAATTTTACAGAATCAGGGCCTCATAATACCATTTTGCCTGTAGAGAAATCGCCGTTTGTTGCTACAGCGTTTCAATACGTTCTCTATGCTACGTAGTTGTGTGGGATAATTACCGTTCAATTACACACAGGGCGATGTGACCCATGGGGGAGGTGAAGGTAGGGCTCCACCTATTTGTCGCCGTCGGCACAAGAAGCAAGTTGGTGGGGAGCACTATTCTCCGCCGAAAGATCCTGGTACTCACTTGGAAGAAAGAGGTTAAGTCCACCCTGAATGGAAATCACCGAATAAAAATCCCAACCTATGCCGGGATTCGAACTTGGGCCCTTCACGAAAGCAATCCAGTGCAGTCGAGCCTGTTCACTTTAAAAATATTTGGCAACGTTTTTTGCGGCCATCACAACTGGTAGCTTCCGTTTGGAGCGGCCAAGTCTGGACACGTCGTACGTGGCATGTGCTTGTGTACAGTAACAAATGCCACTCGCCGTAAAAGGTTTTATGATACTGGAATCAGCACTTTCCCCAACCACAACACCGCAAATGCTTTCAGAACCCCCTCGGTACTTACAAGTTTCGAGTTTCCCCTATTACAACAGCAGTACTTCCACGACTGCCCGGAAAGATATAAAAGCGCAGTAATACCCCTTGGAAATGACCAGCTGGTAGCTTCCCCTACCGTTAGGTTGGCTCCCCTGACTGCGAGGGACTGACTGCATGAAAGTCGTGAGGAAGACCTCAAGAGGCTCTACCGGCGTTTAATGATTTGGCAAGGTGCGGCGGAAGAATAAAATATAAACGTGGAGTAGCTTTTTTATCGCCGGAAAAGCGTTTTAAAGCTACGAAATATTACTTCAATATTGGAAAAGGGTGTTAAAAACCAGTTTTGGAGATCCGTATAGAAAAAAAATAATGCTTTTGAGCGAAAAAAGCAATTCGTAAACGTTTATGACGTGGAGTTAAAACTACAGATATTGAGAAGTGATGAAATAATTCAGTTGTGGTATCCCTAGTTTATGGCTGATTTATTTTCACAAAAAAGTGTATGCAATATATGGGAGACGTATACTTTGCGCACATTTTCTCAAGCTCTAGAAATCCTACCTTACTATTTTACTATACTTCAATTATGAATAAAAGTACCAACAAAGCGAGAGTGGCAAATTTGCAATACAGACATTTTTGTTCTTGAGTAGAAGAAAACTTATTTGCATTTATAAACAAACTACAGGTTTGAGTTTTTAGTATTGTCAACAAAATAGTAACCTATATCTCTGGCTCTAGAAAAAGACTACCAAAAAGGAGCTCAAAAAAACGTGCGCATAGTAAAATTACTTTTACGTCCAGAAGCAAAACGAGGGACCATCTCAGAATTTGCTCAAAGAATCAGGCAAAGCGGATGAAAAATCTGCAGGAGATGGGGGTCAGTGTAGGGCTGCCCTTTACCGCGCAGTAACTACGGAACCAGCATAACGAAACGGATTAATAGTAACGTTTGGATGGCCATACCTTCACGAAACAGACATGGTTTTTTCAGAACAGTGTAAATCTCTAGGGCACAGGTTGACAACCTTTTCTAGACCACCGCCCCCTCTAGAAGAAACAAATTCAAACTACTCAATTTAACTGTAAATTTTATATGAAATATTATTCTAGTTTCATATTATCGGTACCTAATTTATCTGTTTTTTATGTATTAAAAATCATAAAGTGTAAATTAAAAAAAGGACAACCAAATCTACAATAAAATTATTATTTCAATTTTTAAAATAAATAATAAATTGAAAAAAAAAAGAAATAAGATGTTTGAGGCTGGTGGAGTTTGTTTGTCGATAGGGTAGGTACGCCATTGCCTCCTCTTAACGCATCAACACCCCTCGCATTTTCCCTTGGATTTGTTGCCTCCCCTACGGCGCGGCGCTATCGCCCCCTTTGGAAAACCTATGCTAGGGCCCGTAAGGGGTCGAAGACGATTAAATTTGCAAATGGGTGTCCCCATCGGTTATCGGCCCCGATCCACAGTCTTCTCACCTCACACGCGGAGCGCCCTTTCCCCGCTAACCCGCTGTGTTCCTGCGGCTGCTGAGCTGGCAGTTGCAGTGAAAACGCTCCCGAAATTGATGGTGTCCAGAGCAACCTCTGCCTAAACAAACACGCGCGGCGCGTGCGTCACGCAATTCTCGCGGGGCCGCACGCAGGCGCGAACCACTTACGCGCCTCGGGCGTTGCGTGCGCGCCTCCCCTCCCCTCCCCGCCCCTCCCCGCCCCGCCCTCTCACGCAGATTCCGCGATCGGCGCCGAGCGCGCGGGGTGGCCCCTCCGCCGTGGGCACGCGACGGCCTAATCAATGGAGTCAGGGAGTGTTTACTGTTCGCGGGCGCGCCGACTGCAGTGGTCATTAGTTCCGTTAGTTGGGCACGTTATGTCCTGGCAGGTGGTGAAGGTCCTCCACAATGGATGGTGAGATCTGGCGCCGACCTACAAGACGCCTAACCAGGTATATCCTACCAGCGGGGCGCCGCCTCAGCCGGGACAAGCTCTAAGCTCTCAGCCATACTCCCGACGTGTGTGGAGTGGAGTGCGTCTAAACATAAGGGTATAAGTGAAATGAATTTGGAAGGGACAACAAAGAGGAACGGAAGATATGTGGCCGATTCGTTAGGGCTCTTCTCCGACATTCGTCTGGAATTGATGGAAACCATAGAAAACTGCACTGTCACACATCTTTGCATTACTGTAATCCAAAAGTACATTGAAGCAATTATTAAGAACGCACATTAAATTTAATGTACACATGGACATTAGTATTCATGACTCAAAGCTTTATGATAATATTTTAAATGAATGATTGAATGGAACATATTGATGGACAAATGATTATCAATATACGCGATGGGAATGATGAGGGATAACGAGTGCGTGCCATATCGCGAGAGGTGGCGGTGATTGTGCCCCGCTGGGTGACGAGATCCGGCGCCGACCTCGCGGGGTCTAATAGCTGCGTTTTCCGGGGGTTAACCAGATATTTCCCTCCTGCAGGACACCGCCCCAGCCGGAACAAGCTCTCAGCTTTCGACTGATCTCCCGAGACGTGTTACAGTGTAGTGTATACAAGTGTGTGTAAGTGTAAGTAAGCAGCGGGGATAGGACAAGGAAGGGGAAGGAAAGATCGCGGTCTGCGGCCCGCTTGTTTAAATAGTGCTCAGTCATCCAGCTGATATTAATGGGAGAAACCACGAAAAACTATCGGAGCAGCAGCCGTTGGCTAGAATTCTCCTCCAGGAAGGGCTGACCACTGCTTAGCTTTGCAGCTAGTGTCGAGTACCGTCGCGAGTCAAAGCTTCGTATCTCCCGCGCAGAGGCAGTGTAGTGACATCAGTTAATGCTCTGAGCCACCAAAGCCAGTTTGGTGTTTGTGCTCAGCTGCTGAGCGTTCGCAGCTTTCGTCGAGCCGCCATCCCTTCCTCCAGCGGCCATCGCCTACATCGGAACGCGTACGGAGCCTATTCCAAACAGACCGAGGTCCCAAGCGGCCGACGGCTCCCCCCTGCCCTTCGAAGGGCGATGTACGTGCGGAGTTGCCATGACCACAGCCCTTTCCGGACAACCCTAATGAATTACGGCCTGCCCTTCGCGCCCCACCCTTTCTATCGCCGCTCGCCCCTCGCCGCTCGCACGTCTCCATTATGGACACGCGTGGCCTCCTGCACAATACGCAACTTGCTTACGCGTGCGGGGGAGGCCGTGCCGATGCGCAGATTTTATCTGCGGACCGCGCAAATTTGTGCGGGGTGTTGATGAGGGGCGCGCGGAGACGTGAAAATTACGCCCGTCCTTTTGATAACGAAGGAACGCAGGGTGGTTTTGCTTATTCGCGCTTTGTTTTCGGAGTTAATCGTGGCGTTGTGGAAATGCTGAGGGATGCTGCAGGTCTTTATGGTGAGAGAGAATTGCTGGTTTCTGTCACGTGTATATGTAACTAGCAAAATGTCAAGCGTGGGCCGGGCATTCTTCATATCCAAACCTTGTGCAAGAGAAAAATTATTTTTGATACAATTGGTTTAAATTGCAATAAAGTGCTATAATTTTCTGTTATTTTATTTTACAGTACGTTGCTGAAACATTAAAAATCTGTTCTAATAGGTAGCGAATCTATTAAGAATCAGTTCTGCAGCTCCTCTACTGGCCTCTGGGGGAATATGTTAGGAACCAATATGCTCATAGCAACAAACAAAATAATGATTGTGGTGCATCTACCTACGTATTAATTAAATTAATTATTTCCCGCATTTGTGTTGTATTAATATTTACCCAACTTAGCAAGGACACTGCGCCAATCGCGTAGAAGGGCCTGTAAAAATTTCGTATCTATTCATGCACTAAATTTTGTGGTATCGATGTGTATTACATGTTGTTTATTGTTATTAGCACTACGGATAGATGACGGTTTTTGACGTTCTATAATTCATCATCCATACAAAATCCTGTTAAGAGACACTTCTTCTTTGGTCCTATCTTCCATATACGGAAGTTAGGGGACCCATAACGGGTTTTCTTGGAATAAGTTATTCAGGGTGGTATGATGATGATGATAGGGGGTGAAAGGACGAACACAATACAACCATGCCCGAGGCGGGACTCGAACCCGCGATCTTTCGGTACGACATCGCTACGGCATTACTGCCTTAGCGATCTCGGCCACCAGATCGGCAAGAGACACTACTAGTCGTGAAATTGCCCCCCCCCCCCGCAATCCTGCCTAAGACGAAACAAGAAATTCAAAGAAAAAAATTTGGTGCCATTTTTAAGAAAATTTTGAGAATGTTCGGGGGCTTCATGTAAAGTACACCCAAATTTTGAAGAAAGTTTTTCAAAATCGCGGAACCTCGAGTGGAGCCAGATCGACCCTAGAATATCTATTTTCGAAAAAAAAACCGTACGTATGGTTTAGGCGCTAGTGGTGTTCAGACTGACGTACAGACAGACCTACGGACATACTAGTTAGATGTTTCCGCGTTTGTAGGCCGTGGCCCAAGGGGGACTGGCCCAGACTTACGGACGTTTTGCTGCCAATTGGCTTTTCGGTATCAAGAACCCACAAAACGGAGATTTTGGCTACATGTGTTAGAGGATTTTTTCTTAATTTAGCAACTGAATCAAAAATCAAATTTTTCGTTATCTCGGCCCGACAATGAATTTTTTCTGCCGGAATTCCGGTGTAATTTCGCGCAGCATTCCATAACATTCCCTATTTCATATTACCCTCGCCCAGTATTACATATTACTTCGCATATACGTATGTATACGGGAAAGTAAAAATAGAAGTTTGCGCATTATGGCGTAGGGAATTCGGAATGGGTATTTTTCGTTATTTCCGTAATTGTATGTTATGACGAATGTGACAAATTCGTGTGAAATGGCTCCTGCGAAAACATGTAAACAATGAACTCATTTATCTTAAACGTCAAAACCGAAGAATGACGGGACCTGCCAATCGAAATCCCGTCAGAGGATTCTGGCGCACGCCCTGTAGAAACTAGTTTCATCTGAATGGCAAACCAGGACATTAGACGCAAAAGAGGGAATGTTTCGTAAAACATTGAATTGAGGATCTAAAAATACCGGAATGTCAGCTAAAGTTAGACAGCTAAATCTGCCCCCTGCGAACTATTCCACAGCCTACTATTTCACATTCAACTGTCACAAGGTATTACCGTGAAATACGTAGTCTGATATTTGTTTGTTTCTAGATTTTAATTTATATTTCCACGATTTTTTCGTATGTTTGTTTCTTCCATTCTCTAAGAAGCTTTGTTTACTAAAGATATTTGAGGCCGGAACTTCCAAATAAATTGCCGCAAGCGAGGGGAGAATTTTGTTGATGGCGACATTTGCGGCAGGTGCGGCAGAAATAAACTGAGAATTAGATCATCGCAGATGCGATGCGGCCTGTGGTATTTCTAAATTTTGATGCAACTTTGTATCATTTCAGGCAGATAATCTGAAAATTGACTAACACTTTAGTGTGACGCCTCTGGCTAGTATTTTCATATTAACCCTTGGCAAGATTTCCTGCTCCTTTCTAATACCAGGTGTTTGTATTATGTAGTTACCCAGGAAAACTTTAACTTTTAATATTTGTTCTGTCAATTGCAAATGTCTCAGTATTATTTTTGTTTATCAAATTATTCATTCATTTAAGTTATTGATCCTTTCTTGCAGATTTTAATGACGTTTATACGATAAAATAATTGAAAGATAAGTTCACAGCAACATGCATACAAGCTACTGCTGTTAATATAACTTTAAATAACGTAATGATAACATGATGCCAACAGGATTAAGGATATATAAATGCGAGCCTTAATAAGTCTACGTGACAAAAAAATACGTTTTCTTCCAAGACGATGTTGCAACTAGTTAAATAAGAAACAACTGTACAAAATATTGTAATTAAAAACAAAGTAGAAAATAATGAGAAAGCAATTTGTGCATTGGGGTAGCAATGGGTTGGAGGGTACCCCTGGACGTAGTCGAAGGGTTGAAACTTTTATTTGTGTTTATTCATTAAGGATTGCTGATATATCAACCACATATCGTATTACAATATAACTTTAATAAAAAGAAAACGCAGCCATACACGTGTTTCGGGGCTACTTCATCCCATCTTCATTGGCTCTACAAAGATCAAATATAACGAACAAATATAATTAGCATAAAAAACAAATACAAATGGACACTGTGGAATTTATGTAAATAGAGGACTTACCCATGTAACATGGGTTAAACCTATTATTATTATTATTATTATTATTGTTATTATTATTATTATTATTATTATTATTATTATTATTATTATTATTATTATTATTATTATTATTATTATTATTTTTATTATTTTTATTATTTTTATTATTTTTATTATTTTTATTATTTTTATTTTTATTATTTATACAATAGTAATTAACGAAACGAGTGTATAAAGAGGGGTATCATTGAATAAATCGTATGTTCAAGAAAACGAGCGATGATGGGAATGAGTTTTCGTATTTACCACGAGTGCAATTATACCCCTTTATCCACGTGTATCGTTCAATATATTTTCATTCCCATTAGAGAATAATTTTAATTTTGAGAAATTCAATCATACTTTTACCATGAGACGTAGGTATCTGATGACGTCATATTGGTTTGAACAAGACCTATTTTAGTAGGCCTTGCAGTGTACATTTATTATCATCTTAGTGTCATAGAGAATAGTTGTTTGATAATTTCATTTGCAAATGGAAAATATTTAAGTATTCCGGTTGGAATATTAGAAGAAGCTGACAGCGAGACGTCTACCTCTTATCTGGTAGTTCTTTTCGTTCTTCACTATGTTTCGTCTGTCTCCACAGTATCCAACGTATGTCTTCGTCTCAAGTGACCGTGTATGTCAACGCCGCGTATGTATAAAAAAAAGTGCGACTGAGACGGCCGAAATTTCGGCTAAAACCGTCTCCGCTGTGACCGCCGCCTACAACGAAGGTTTTCGGTCTCGCGACGTTAAAAAAAAAAAAAAAAAAAAAAAAAAAAAAAAAAAAAAAAAAAAAAAAAAAAAAGCGGCCGTGCCTGCGCCTTCCCCGGCCCGGCGGCGCCCCCTGGCAGCGGTATCGTCCGTAATCTGAAGGGAGCCGGCGCGCCGCGGCGCCATCGTATTTTCGTGGTCGCCCGCCCCCGCCCCCTCCCCCTCCCCACGCGCGTGTGTCTCCCCACGGCCTCTGGAGACGCACGGCCCGGCCCGGGCCCCGCTCCGCCCGCACGCGATCGCCCTGCCGCCCCTGCACGTGACGGACGCCAAGCGCGCGGGCGCACGGGCGATAGGGCGACGGGCGCGGGGCCCTCCTCGCTCCGGATTATCGGAGGGGCGATGGACGGGCTCGGCGGCGGCCGGGCGGCGGTTCCTATCGGAATCTCATTCCCCCTCCCCCCTCCCCCTCGGGGCGTTCAGATTAATGACTTTTCGAATCAGGTGCTCGAAATACCCATGGAAGGTGGAATCAATTCGTTTCGGGTTCAAATAACCGCCAGGCTTCTTTAATACTTTGAACATATTCGAAATAGAGGAAAAAGGAACGAGGAGAAAATTGTTTGAATCGAACTGATTTTTAAAAAATCTTATACTTCTTCTACTACTACTATAACTACTTCTTCTTCTTCTACTACTACTACTACTACTACTACTACTACTACTACTACTACTATAACTTCTTCTTCTACTACTACTACTACTATAACTTCTTCTTCTTCTTCTTCTTCTTCTTCTACTACTACTACTACTACTACTACTACTACTACTACTACTACTACTACTACTACTACTATAACTTCTTCTTCTTCTTCTTCTTCTACTACTACTACTACTACTACTACTACTACTACTACTACTACTACTACTACTACTACTACTACTATAACTTCTTCTTCTTCTACTACTACTACTATAACTTCTTCTTCTTCTACTACTACTACTATAACTACTTTCTTCACATACCCTCAACTATTACGCCTCCGTTCTCAACTGCTCTCCCAATATCTCCTTCAGGCAAGGAGGAACCCGTTGTCCGTATGTGCGGTATTCTATGATTCTCTTGCGCAATCGGTTGTCATGCATCCTTTCAATGTGTTCAATTCGGGAAATTCGGTAGCCGCTAATTTCTCTTGAAGGCTGAAGACCGCAAGTTCTTCACGAATTCATGAATCTATTTTGCTGCCAGGGAGTATATGTCCTGCTACTGATCTCAGAAATGTCATTTCCCCCACTTTGAAAAAAGAAACGTTTAGCGTTCAAAAACCCTGCCCTCTCAATGATCTTCTGTCGAAAATGCAATTTTTGTCACTCGTGGGCGAAAACTAGTACTTTCATATTTCTGTGGTACGGTGCTATAAGACACTGCCACATTTACATTTTATAAAGGAATGGTTTGAAGACATTTTACTTTGGACGTGGAAGTGAACGTGATGTTATTTAAAAGCACCCAGTAACTCCGCCACTTTTTGATGTAGGACATGCGCGTACAGCAAACAAGTCCCGGTCATATAAAACAGTTCAGCGCTCAAAATAAACAACACACTGGGGCGACATGAATGATCATGGATGTTGACTCACACTTTGAGAATGGTTTTAGGAGTATATGATTGGAAGTTTCCATGGATTCGTGCTATAAACAAAATGTTTACAACACGCACGAAAGTATTTCTGGCATATTCGTGTCGAAAACACTGGTACTAAAAAAATAAAAATAGTCCTTCACATTCCATTCGTACGCCAAGTACATTCTAAACTAGTTACGTAATTGGCTATTTACGATACAAGTGGTAAAAGTGGCATTTTATTTTGCGAGTAGGAAATGTTGCGACGCAAGGTCAATATGTCATGTCGCACATCCCTACAAACAAAACAAAATCATTTTTACCTCGCGTATCATACACGATTTTTTAGGCAGCCTCGCATTTTAATGCTACTACAAATCACTTTGTGGTACATTAAGGTCAGAAGAAGCTGACTGAATCTGACGAATGCATTTTTCTTCATTGCATTTACATATTTATTTGATAACTTCATCATCGCCTCACTTTTAGTACAAGGGTTAAAACTTAAACTATTAACAGGCTATGCAGGCGCTGAAAGAATGGCTTTTAGTAAGGGCAATCTAAAATAATTATTTTTGCACTCCGAAACTGCGACTTTTCGGGTTCGGGGGTAATATTGGTTAGCGTATCTGGCTACCTTGTTTTGCGGGTCCAAACCCGATCGACGCCGTGGATTTTTAAGGGCGAAAAAAATCCTTCGTTCTCCTTCCTTCGGAGGGGAAGTAAAGCCGGCTGTCCCATGTTAGTAGATTTACTTGTATGTAAAAGATCCTCAAGCCTAAATGACGCCTCTGAGCTAAATTCAAATCTCCGCTAGTTGGTGAAAGGAGCGTAGCGGTCAGACGGAAGAGCGGGTCTGATGGCGCGAGTCTCTCGCCACGTAAAATAAAGCGCTAAGTAACTGACTTTGGATCGATGTGATGATACTGCCCGGCGAAGTGCGCATCTGGGGCTGCTTTCGCGCACCGCCAGCGGTGACAGTGGTCGAGCGGACGTGTGCGACATACGCCAGGAAGGATGCAGTGCTACCACGAACCACCCGCCCCTCCCCCCACCGGGAAGGAAGTTCTTGATTAGGAGGGGAAATGCAACCTTATCAGTGCGCGCCCGTGCACATAGACCTACATATTACGCACACACCAGTACGACATTCAAAGCATAACTTAGGGTTTCCCATTTTAAGAACTGTGGGATTAGGGACATTAAATGAAAAAATGACTGAAGAAGCGGGACCTAAGCAGAAGGGCCGCGGATTTATGGCAAAAAGCCTTTTTACTTTCTCGCTACGGAGTAGAGAGAAAGTTAATGTAATGCTGTGCGAAAAAAACGGCGAATTTTCGCCAGGGCCTTATTACAGGGCCTTGGCAAGGAAAAAGTGTATACATACAGTTGAAATGCAAATTATTTTGCATCGATAAAATAACTACAGATTTTATATTATTGAATTGCTAGCAAACTAGCAACCCAGCTCTACTACCAAAACTAAGAAAAGGAGAGCTCGACAAAATTTGCGCATAGAGAAGCTTCATTTACGCTCAGAAGCGTAACAACTAAATAAAACTCAGTATTTACTCAATGGATAAGGGGAAATACAGCGAACCCAGATCGAAATGGTATTCATGCGTACCGGAATAAACATGTTAGCAATACACTCTCTCTGTTGAGACAGAAAAACCTTTCATACATGAAGTAAAACTCAAAGTTTGGCAGCGCATTCAACTTGTACCGTTCATGTCGGGTTAAATGCATGTATATTGTTTCACAATGTCATAAAAGCATCAACATTTCTGTTGCCCTTTTTTTAAAAAACAGAAATAAAAAAGCATGGGTGTTACGTGGCATTCAAAATGTTCGCCATATATCGAGTGTGCGCCTGTCAAGCGATTCAATGATTGTAGTATGTTTCCCTTGCAATCTTTGGGAGAGTGACCATGACAAAGAGATGCTTTAATTTACGGTACATTCAGTAAACACTTTGTTTTCCACTCATATACAGACGGTTGTAATAGGAATGGTTGGTAATCTTTGAAGGAACATAAATTTGATTTGATTTATTTTCGTCAAAACGTGTATGTGACGTATGGAAGAGAAGTACACTCTGCACACATTTCCTTGAGCTCCAGGATATCTTCCCCGCCCTTTAACTATTTGTAGCTGTATGATGAAAAGCAAAGTGAGGTTAGAAATATTAAAAAACTAGAAATCCTAGAACAAGAAAACTGTTTTCACATCGATACACGAACTATAGATTCGATTTTATTGTAATGTTGACAAAATAGCAATTCTCACCCTCGGCTGTATTCTACCACAACTAGCAAAAGCAGAGCTCAACAAAACGTGCCCACAGAGAGAATACATTCATGTCCACGACAAAAAACCGGCAACTCAGAATTTGCTCAATGGATCGAGGTAAAGTCACCACAAACCGATGGAGATGGTATTCATGCATACTGAAATGAACGTTTTAGCAATGTACACACTCTCTCTCTGTTGAGTCGGAAAGAATGTAGTAAAACTCGAAGTTCTTCATCGCATTGAACATGCACCCCTCGTGTCGGGTTAAATGCATGGAGATTGTTTCACTTGCAGCCCGCGGCGGCGGTAAAAAAGATGAAAGGCGAGGAGCGCCATCCAAATAGCCTCCCGTTCCCTCTCCATTTCTGGCAGGGCCCCTTTTTGTACGAATACGTAAGTGGATCTGGCTGCTAGCAACTGGGAATATGAAGCGTATTACTACCCCCCATAAAATGCATGAGAAATGTAATTTTGAGGAGGAAGCATGCGCGAGAGGAAGCACTGAATTCGTTTGCTTCTTGCTGGCCCTTAACGAAGTCAAAAGGGAGACTAAGGGAAATAGGAAATGAGAAATTCTGTTTTAGTAATGGAAGGGGTCTGGTCTAGAAATTCCTAAGCCGCCGTTTTGACTAAAGTAAGATGTTACCAGTAGAAAACTCGACATAGAGATTATTACATTTTGTCAATGTATTATATAAAGTCATTTCAAATGATTTCCCCAAAGGAACCTTAAAATATATTTTATATAAAAGTGAAATGTTATTGCTGTTACACTATACTCTTTTCTTTTCGTTTAGTGGGTTTTTCCTCAACCAGATATCTCCCACCAGCGTGGCACCCCTCCAGCCGGGACAAGCTGTAAGCTCCCAACCGATCACCCGACTGGGTGGTAGTGAATGTAAGTGAAGGTGTGTGTCAGTAAAGGGTGAGAATAGGAGCAGGAAGTGGGAGGAAAGTTGCCCGTTTGTTAGGGACTGCTCCGGCATTCGCCTGGTGTTGATCGGAGAAACCACGGAAAACTGCCGATCAGAGCTGGTTGCTAGAATTCTCCCCCAGACAGCGACGGAATTCGACCTCGCCGTTAAGCTAATGACGAAAGTCTTGGCAACGGAGGGAGTGGAATCCCAGGCCCTCCGTCAGAGGCAGTGCAGTGACATCAGCCAGTTGGCGCCCTGAGCCACCTGTGCCGGTGGAAGGAGAAGAGCGCGTGATGCACCTGCTGGTGCTCGGAAGGGCTGCGCGTCCCACAATGCAACGCGAGGCGAGGCGAGGGCGACAGATGAGGGGCAAAGACGCGCAGTCTCCGGGCTTCGGAGGCGGAGGTTCCGCTGCTGCGTGGGCGGTTGCCAGGGCGATGGCGGCGGCGCCAGGGTCTCGCCGCAGGGGCGAGGGCGAGGGGTGGAGGCGGAGGCGGAAGTGCGGCGCGGAGAGGGAGGAGTAGCCGAGGGGAAGGCGTTACGTAAAAGGGGAGGAGAGGCCTTCGCGTAGAGTGGCGGGGGCTGTGGTGGCTCTCGTGGTTATGGTGGCTGTGGGGCCTGTGGGGTCTGTGGTGGCTGTGGTGGCTGTGGGGGCTGTGGTGGCCGGGAGCGGCGGTGGCTGGATGTGTACGCTGACAGCGGGCAAGGCGTCGTTCATAGTTTCTGGTCACCTCCACTTTTACAGTCATTAGGCCCGATAGGTTAGTGAATGTTTTAGCCCCAAAGATGGCTGTGTTCCTTCTCCCGCTGGATGATACGATCCGGACCTGAATTTCAAGTCGCCTTGCGCGGGATTTCCCTTGCCAGGTATCTCCAGCAGCGAGACTCCACACGAACCGCGGTAAAATGTATTGATTGATTGGTTGTTGTGATTCCGGGCGCAACAACTATAAATGTCAATAGTTCCGTTAGTAGTGCATGTTTTCGCTCGGGATTTGGCGGAGGTCCCGCCGGATTGTGACAATCCGGTTCCGACCTACTGTTGGCTAGTGGAGTTTTCCCAAACAGTTATTTCCAACCATCGGGGCTCCGTCCTAGCCGGGACAAGTTCTAAGCTCCTCACAATCTAGTGTCGAATATCCTGCCACCGTCGCGTCACGAGTGGAGTCCAAGTGTTATCTTTCGCCAAAGATGACACAGCGCTTGCCCTCGATGCCCTGGAGACTGGTCAACAAGTGACTTGTCCATCCGGCGAGTGTGCCGTTCGAGGCAAATACACCGTGTCCCGAGTGCGTTCAACTGTGCAGCATGTAATTGTCTTTAAAGCAGAGATTATTTCTTTATGACACGTTCGTTCGACTTAACAGCCAGTGACAGTAAGAGCGCCAGTGCGCAGTGAGTTTTAAGAGGTTTATTAACAAATTTCCTGGAGTGAATATTCCACATCGGTCGACATTTTGGAAGCTTGTCAAAAAACATCGCACCGAAGGAATTTTAATTCATAAACAAAAGTGACGAAAGTCCTAACAGAAGAGAGGGTGAACGACATTTCTGACAGTTTACAATAATCTGCAAGAAAATCTTCCAGACGTCTCGTTCAACAGGCGCACTATTGAATAGAAAATAGCTGCAATTCCTCGAGATTCATTTGAAAATCAGAATATGATCCGGAGGTTCATTCGAGCCGAAGGACACCACATTCAACATCATCTTTAAGGTAGGATAAGAGCAGCGTTTGTTGTCGTATGTCACCACGGGAGTTGAGTCAGCGCTTCGCTGGCGAGCGCACCCTCCCTCCCCCGCCGACTCGGCGGGCACCTTCGGTGAGCAATACAATGTCCACTCGGCACCTCCCAATGCGCTTCGCTGCAGGCCAAAGGCAGCGTTGGCTCGGAACTAAACGCAGCCGGCGCGGCGGGAAGGCTTGGGCTGCAACCCCTGGCGCGAGGGGTGCCTCCCTCGAGGCGCGCCCTCGCCCTCGCCCTCGCTGGCACGCAGGTGCCGCCCCCGACAACCCCTGCGCCCCCCCCCCCCCGCGCTGCCTGGCGCTCGACATGCAAATCACGGCGCAAGCCGCCACCTGCCACCTCTGGCCCTCAGATGCACGTTCCTTTACGTTGCACACTTCGCCATTTTGTTACTTTCTCGCTACTGCTTACGCAGTAGAGAGAAAAATATGTAATGCTGCGCGAAAAAAAGGCGATTTTCATTTCAAAGAAGCAGATGCTGAATAGAGTGTAATGTAAAGAATTATTTTCTCTACAAATGCCTCCCCTGACATGATTGAGGGATTATTTTCCCATATTCACTTTTTTTACAGATTAAGTGATGGAATTTTACAAATGTAATCGATTTTATTAAAACGATATAGTATGTCATGCGAAATAATGTAGATTATTTATAAGGTGGAAATTTTCCGTTCTAATGCGGTATTGCCCAAAGTTTCCGCCGGAACTGCAGAACGCTCTTAATACAGGTCATTGGTAACGAAAAAGTGAGTAAATTCAGTTGCTTCATTAAGAAACAATCCTCTAACACGTGGGGTTGCCAGAATCCGTTTTATGGGTCCGAGAACACTGCTAGCGCCTGAATGATGCGTATAATTGTTTTCAAATTGAAGGAATCCATGTCGATTTGGCTCGAGTTGAAGCTTTTGAGATTTCGAATAACATTTTTTAATATTTGGGGGTATTTTGCATGAAGCCTCTGGGACATTTTCTTGCTTAAAAATGGCTCCAATTTTATCTAATTTCTTGCAAGAATAGAGTAAATACACTTATAAAAGTGGCTGAGGCCCGATTTTCAGTTTGTTTCTCACTATATTTCTTTAATTCAACTTTGTACAATTGATCACCATGATATATTTTTACTACTTGTGAGATATCAGTAAATAATATTAATAAGGTACACTACTCAACCAACAATTATTAGTTTCCTCATACGAATAATTTGCTTGGTTACAGTTAACCGGTACTTCGCAAGCAATTCTTATTGGAAAGTAATTAAACATTTTTTGAACCATTTATATTAATCATTTACTTTAATATCTTACAAGTAGCAAAATCAAATTCTGTTATCATACTCATTTATTATATACAGTAGATTTAGAAAAATATAACAAAATACGTGTTTTCTTCAAAAAACCGATGGTAAGACGTTCTCAAAAATCATTTAAATACTTTTTCCATTGTTTCTTTCTCTATTGTTTCAAACACACCCCAATTTTTTTTGCTTTTACCCAACATTCTACATCATCGACGACTCCCAGTGAAGAGTAGCCTGGATGTATTGCGAAATGCTACGTCGGCACGTACGAACGACAAGTGCACATCAGGAAGCGGAAATAGTTTTCATTTCCCCGCTCGTATCTCAAGCAAATGCGGCATATCCTTGTTTGTGGGACAACTTCCGTCTTTTGGTTAGTACTGACATTTCTGTTTTGTATTACTAAATGATTGCATCATAAATTGCCTTTCACAGTGCTTCCGCGATCTTGTACACATCAGGCGCAAATACTGTTGCAAACACACGAGTGTGACACACATTTTTGTGTCCCCCCTCACATGCCTGAGACCAGCTGAGATGGCTCATTGCAACAATTGATGTCACTGCAGTGCCTCTGCCCAGGATGTCCTAGGGTTACGCTCCCCGCGGTGGCAGGACTTTCGACACAAGCTACACTGCTAGGTAGAGTTCAGCCGCTGCCTGGAGAATTCCAACGGCCGGCTGCTCTGATCGGTAGTATTTGGAAATTCCTTCGATCGTGTTCGGTCTTTCCTTCCTCCTTGTCCTTCCTCACTCCTTCCACACATCCACACTTACGTGCACTAGACCACCATTCGAGAGCTTAGAGCTTGACGCGGCTCGGGCAGTACTCGGCTGGTGGGAGATACCTGGTTGAGGAAAACCATGCTAGCGGACGGAAGATCGGCGCCGGATCTCTCCATCTAGCGGGCGAAGATCACCGCCACCTCCTGAGGAAAAAAATATGTACTACACTCACGGAACGATTGACCTTAGCAGTTGATGTGCCAGGATTCACTAATTAATTAATTAATTAATCTCGACATAAAACGCTCACTACACTAATGGGGTTCATGAGAAATTCTCGTTGACGCGTCAGTGGAGGCTGGAGCCGTTTCGTCCCTGTGCTCTGAGGCAAATCTCGTTGGAGTCGGCTGGAGCTGCGAGTGCAACCAGGGGCGTGGCAGGGGGAGGGGGTGGGGTGGTGCAGGATATGCGCAATCGGCGCTTGGCACTCCGTTCCCCCCTCCCCTTGTCCTCCGCCGCTAACGAGGTCACCTCTATCTCACTGGCCAAGGGCACTCGCCCACACACCGACCACATACGGCCACTTCCCTTCTTCACTCAATTACTTGTCCTGCGCTTTCGTTTTCTTCTTCTTCTTGGCTGATTCGTCCCTCCGTCTTGCTCTTATTATTCCCCTCTTCATCCGTTTTCTTCCGATTTATTGCTCATTCGCTTGGCCTCTCATTCGCCTTCATATTCGTTTGTACATTTTCCTGCTTCTCCCTCTTATTAGTATTCTTTTTCTTCTCGCCCATCGAAAACTTTACTTTAATAATTGTATATCTCTTACTATCATCCCCCCCACGATCTTCTGCTGTTTGTTGTTCTTCATTAACGTGGCCTTTAATTCATTTTCATACTGTTTTGTGTTTGTTCTTTTCCCGTTTCTCCTCTCTTTCTTCCACTCGTTTCTTTCCTCCACTTCTTATGTTTTCTTCTTCTTCTTCTCCGCTTAATCCTCTTCTCTCTTCATTTCCTCCTCCAATTTCTTCTTCATTTTTGAACTTCATGTGCATGTTTTATACACTTTCATATTCTTTTCCTTTCTTTGCTTCTGCTCTTGATCTTGAACTCCGTATTCTCCTCATCGTTAAATGTAGTTTTTTTGTTCTTTATTTCTTTCTCATCCTCCTTTTTCAATTTCTTCTTCTATTTTAGTACTCTTTGTAAACCTTTCTTCTTCCTAATCTTCTGAGCTGAATTGCTTCTCATCTCCAGGTCGCACTTCTTTTTCTCTTTATCCTTATTCTTCACTTTTATATTATTGTTCTTCATTTATTTATCCTCAATTTTCTTCTTTTTTATTGTTCATCATTTCAAAGAAGCAGATACTGAATAGAGTGTAATATAAAGAATTATTTTCCCCACAAATGCCTCCCCTGACATGATTGAGGGATTATTTTCCCATATTCACTTTTTTTACAGATTAAGTGATGGAATTTTACAAATGTAATCAATTTTATTAAAACGATATAGTATGTCATGCGCAATAATGTAGATTATTTATATGGTGGAAATTTTCCGTTCTAATGCGGTATTGCCCAAGATTTCCGCCGGAAGAACTGCAGTATTTCCCTACATCTATTATCTCTTCATTTCCTTGACTTTCTTCTTATGTTTCTAAGCTCCTTCATTTCTTGTTTCTTGTCTTCGTTTATCTTATTTTCTGCCTTATTTCATTTCAGTATTCAGTTCTTCATTGTCACTTTCATCTTCTTCCTCGGTTCTTCCTTTTATCTTCTCTTACTCTTCTCTATACTATATTCTTCATTTATTCCGTGTCTTCTTTTTCTCGGTTATTTTCTTTATCTTTCTCATTTTCTTCTTATTGTTACAATCTTCTCATCGTTCTCTTCCTGCTTTTTTTCTTTTCTTTTCTTTCTTTTTCTTTCTGTTAAGACCACTCGGCTATTCAGTCACCACACATTTCTAGCAATCGAATTCTAGAGTTTAAAGAATAACCACTTCTCTCAAACATGAGAAGACCGCATAAGATTAAGTGCTGTTGTAGACGAATTTGGGGTACAATAACTGATACATATAAACACAAGTGACGCTCTATAGCAGAACCGTATGCAATTTCTATTAGAGGGTAATTAAACTCAGTTTTCTACTTATTGTTTTAGTTTTCTCTTATTCTTAAAAACAAAAAAAATAAAATGTTTATTTCTTACACATTTTAAACTTTTTAATTTTTGGTTTATTTTAAAGGGATGTTCTATGAAAAGCAGAGTGTATAATATTTTTCAGAAATCAAACAATTTTTTAATACGCCAAATAAATAATGATCTCTAAGGCATAATAATATACAGGTACGCACACTTACTAATGTGGCGAATAATTCTAATGTATTTCTTTGAGATAATACCTCACGGCCTAACCCAATTTACCTACTCGAAGTTGGAAAATTGCTGACAAATTAAGTCTAAAAAAATTAGTTCCTTAAATCGACAGTGTGGTGTTTATCTCCATCCTAGTGAAAATGGGTTCCAGTTTTCCTTTAACATGTCAATACTCAGGTTCCCCAGGCAAATCCACTATGCTAACATATCATGTCGAAGTCCAAGTACTAATATTTTGGTACGTTTCAGAAAAGAAAGATTGAACGAAAATTTTGCTTGCCCCATTTTTAAACAACATTGGTAAATTGATGATTGAAACTAACATTGATATATTGAAGGAAAAATGTAAACAAAAAATTTCGAGAAATTTGAAAAAAATTGAGAAAATTTCTAGTAAAATATCCGTTTCAAGTTCCAAGGGGTCGCATCGTCAGTCAGATGGATAGAGAATGAAAATTTGGTGAAACTCCTGAGTTCAGTTTAGCCGCTAGCATTGCTCTCAGACGGGCATTTGTGCGAAAACAATTTTTTCTACATGACAGACGCACTAAACGTGGATTCTTATCATTCAATGTAATTTACTACGAATGAGAGCACGAACACAAACAAGACGAGATTTTTTCTGTCGAAAAATCGGCGATTTTCCCCACATGATAACATTTTGTCTGTACTACGTAGTAGTAAACGAGAAAGTAAATAGAAACAGCAGCTCTTTTCTTTAATCACAGCGCATGCTTCGTAATGTAGGACAACGACCTTCTGTTGGAGCCATAAACGTTTAAGCGCTTCCTCTGCTTCTGAGTTGAAGTGTCAGCGCAGATGGGCATTTGGCGGGGCCTCCCAATGGATGGGCGAGAGTGGCCAAACCGTTAGCAATACTCTAGCGGAGACGATTGTGACATTCGAAAAAACGAGGCTACTTGTAGGGTCATGCACGTACCGTACTAGTATACTTTCTGACTTCGGGGGAAGGGGGATATATTCTTGCAATAAAATCGGGTCCGTAATTGTGATTAATAAATTTGTTCCGTTGCTTCCATTCCTAAAAATGAATCGTAATTATCAACAATTTGACTTATAGCATTTACTTGATTTGATTTATTTAGTCAAAAAACAGTAAAACTTCTATGCCACGTATAGGGCAGAAGGTCATATTTCTCCCACTAAGTTGGAATATGACTAACTGAATGAAGTAAACGTAATGAAAGGAAGAAGTACTGCACATTCTCCAGGCAGATGGCGCCGGCTTCCCCGAATAAGTAGGTCTAAGAAGCGAATGCATGCTTGATTACAGTAAATGTCAACGACCCCTTCGGGAGAGTAAACAAGAGTGCAGCGCCTTCGTAATTACGACTGGAGAGACCTTAAGCGCTGTATAGACGGTACAGTTTTCGAGCAGGTTGGACGTGCAGTCCAGTCTGCACGATTTCTGCATGAAAACTTTTGAGCACCTTCGTAATTTTTTATGCAGAAAACTTACGGTTTGACTGAAGCGCCTCTAGCGGCATAATCTTTCACAAGCCCGATGCCATGGTGATCGGCCATTCCGATTTTGTGGTTAGGTGTTTCTAGGTGCGTTTGTGTGACGTGTAATTGTGATAAACTACCTCCTTACCTATTTCTATTTTTCTTCTCCATGCCCCTCACGGTTAATTAATACTTACAAAGATTACACACCGGAACGCACGCGCAGAAATTGCACCACTTGCTCGGACGGCGCAATTCAGGGGTTATCCGACAGACCCCCTAGCGGCGTCTTGTGGTGATTCATAAAGAAAAAGGTCAGACCGTGTATGCGCAACTTTCGGCTTTTAAACTTCCAGTTGGGGATATTGGAGTTCCTGAACAGAAACTGTATGAGAATCTGCACGAAAACTGTACTGTGTATACCGAGTTTCGACAACTTATCGGTGAAACGACTGAAACGCCAGGAAGAGGGGGGAGAGTGTTTAGTATTTCGGGACAAGTCGACCTCATCGGTCGTTAGTCCAATGAGTGTAGTGCATGTTATAGCCGCAAAGTGCCGGAGTGCCTTACTTGCTGGCCAACGCCCGTCTTTCGCATCTTCGCCATTTGGTGACGCGCAGTTTCCTTGAGTGTGGGGATTCGCAAGTTCGTAATGGTCAAGTGCGTAGGTCGCAAATTACTGTTGCTCATGTAGCGTTACTCGGGGAACATGTGTGGTGCTCTACGGACGCGAGCAACTTTGTCCCCGGTTTGCGAATTATTATTATTATTATTATTATTATTATTATTATTATTATTATTATTATTATTATTATTATTATTATTATTATTATTATTATTATTGTTGTTGTTGTTATTGTTATTGTTATTGTTATTGTTATTATTATTGTTATTATTATTATTATTATAATTATTATTATAGAAGCGAGGTACGATGATGCTCGTGATAGCTAATTTCATGTTTTGTTTCAACGAAAATCTAAGCAGTGGTTTTGATCGTCGACAATGCTTTAAAAGAACGTGCAAATGTTTCTTGTAAACAGACTGAAAGGAATAAATTATAATCACTAAAACAAAGGTCAGTTCTTTGTGGTTAATGCTAGAAATAACTAAAACACTATTAAATCTTGGTTTGATATCCGTTCTAATTAATGCAGATAATTGTCTTAGTAATGTTTCAATATTGCCACACGCATTTTTCTTTATTTATGGAAAACCTTACATTTTGAGTTATCACTTTTGTAGCAAGTGTGCGGCATGTGTATAGAAACTTCTCAAAATTCTTAGTTTTTATTAATTTCTCCCCTTTAATCTTACACACTTTCTTATCATTTTATGCACAGTACACTCATAAGTCACTTTACTCTTTACAGCACTCAACGACATTTCGAAACATAGTTAATGTCAGTTACTTGTATCAGTTTTTACAGTGGAAGAATGTCTCCCACCTAATTCATTTAACAACAACATTAAAACAACATTTAAAGACAGCGCTGAGAACTCTCTAGCAGCCCGTTGATATCACGAAAAGGGAAGACGCTTCGTTTTTGCTTCCTTTTTCGAATCCTGTTTTGCTCGCGTTTACAGGGGAAGCCCCTTCGCGACTTGTGGGAGTTCATGTCTCGTGTGTTCGTAAATATTTCCTATTTTTAAGATCGACATGGCGGTATGCAATTTTGGATATTATCTTCATTTTCTCTTAAACATCATGCATGCATTCAGATTAAAGAAATTTTATTGGACCACGTACACAGAACAACATATTACAAAATTAAAAATGTTGAAATAAATATGGTAAATAAATAGGAGTAACGGGGAACTTTTTGAAGCAAAATATGTAAAATTATTAGTAAGTCGCTGAAATACGTTGCTTCTTAAGAAAACACGCAAAATATGGAACACAGAAGTATGATTAAATATTCGGAAATTGGATATTTCATACGCATACTACCAAACAGACATAATTTTTGACGACAGGGGAGAAAGACATTTGCATTGAAATCCGTTTCCTGCTTATAAGCATTAAGCGGGGGAAGATCGCTGCCACATCCCGAGGAAAAACATGCACTCTACTTACGGGACTAATGACCCTAGAAGTTAACGCGCTCTAATCACTAACAATCAATCAATCAACCAACTGTTGACCTGTTAGGAAATAGGCGTCAAAACCTCGTCCCTGACTTGACGGAGTTACAAAAGGATATGGCGCTCCTAATGTATTAGACGAGTTGATTTTGATTTAGAGTTGTGTATGATTATTTTGCTTGAAAGTCTTACATTGCAATAAACAACTAAGTGATGAGCCCTAGTGAATTTCCTTGCTGATTGTTTGTTTCTTGGTTTGCAGGTGAGTTGCAGAAAAGTTTTCTGGAGCTGTGAACTAGAATGCACGAGAGTGGTGAGTGAACGCCGTTCGCGTTACATTTTGAGAAAATAAACACAATTGCATCTCCACTATTGACAAATATTGTAAATGCCGGTCCGGATGCCCGAGGTCGTTGAGGCAGTAGTGCCGTAACGATCTCGTACCGAAAGATCGCGGATTGAGTCCCACCTGGGGCATGGATGTATTTGTGTACGTCCTTTCGCTCTCTATCATCACATCATGTCATTCTCAGTAACCACACCGTTAAATGCAATAGTGGTCGCTATTGGTCTAATGTTGATGCGGCCTTAATAACAAAAACATAATTGAAAAGAGCATTCAATTTCTTAAGAATAAAATTTTAAAATAGCTATATAGCAATCGTATTTGTTTGCTTGTGATTTCAACGGCACCAGCTTTGCAAAAAGTGACAATCACTCAAACTTTACAAACATCTTCACACGCGGAAGATTGCAATACATGTCGGTTTAGAACTGGTCCATTTGTTAACTACTTGCAGCAGAAGGCAGATAGAACCTTGTCACAGTAACAACTTATTTTCTCTTCTTCTTTTTTTCTGGAAAAACCGTGTCATATCAAAGGGTGGAATAAAAGACGCAATATTATCGTATTTTGTTTCGATTTTTTCATGTGAATGCAAAAATCGCAAGTAACTCTGGGCATGAATTGATGTCACTGCAGTACCTCTGACAGACCCTAGGCCCTGACGAGGCCCTAGGGCTCCGCTTCTGATAGGTCGAATTTAGCTGCTGCAAGGGGGGGGGGAGGATTTGAACGGCCGGCTGCCCTCATCGGTAGTTTTGTGTGGTTTCTCTTTTCGACACCAAGGGAATGCCTGAGCAGAAACCTAGCAAACGGGCCACGGACCGCGCGCGTGCGATCTTTCCTTCCTCATCCTTGTCCTATCCTCATCCCTTGCTTACACACACACACACACACACACTAACATGTACTATACTGCCGCACATACCGGTAGACCGGGCGGAAGCTTAGAGCTTGTCCCGGCTGGGGCGGGGCTGATGGGAGATACGTTTTCGGGAAAATCCTCGCTAGCTGACATGTAAGTCAGCACCGTATCTCATCGTCCAGGGAAGGAAGGACACTGCCACTTGTCGAGCGAAAACACAAACGGGACTATTGACCTTAGCAGCTGCCGCGCCCGGACACTCGAAATAATCCTTGAATCAAATGACTTGAGTGGGAGATGGATGTCCATAAAATCATGCGCTAGTGTTGATCTGCGCCGAGTGCGCGCGCGGCGAGGAGTCAGTCGACCTCCGCCCGCCGCCCACGCGTCCTCCGCCGCTCCCAGCGGAGCGACTCCGCGTGTGCGGGGGTGGAGGGGGGCGGTCCCGGAAGCCGCCGCCAGATGACGCCGGTGGCGCGCGCGGCAAAAAGCGCGCCCCACAAACGCCTCCGCGCTGCACGCGGCCGCGGAGCGGAGAGAGCCCACGCCCCCTCGCCCACTCCCTCGTCTTCCCCACACCCTCCTTCCCCCCCGCCACCACCTCTTGGCCTGGGGTCTTGCTCCACTCCTCCCTGCTCTCTCCGTCCCCGTGCCTACCTCTCCCTCTCTGCCCCTCCACTGCCCCTCCCCCTCTCCCTTACACCTCCCCTCCCTCTCTCCCTGTCACGTCCTTCTCTCCCTCCCTCCTCCTGCCCCTCCCCCTCTCCCTGCCCCTCCCCTCTCCCTGCCCCTCCCCCTCTCCCTGCCCCTCCCCCTCTCCCTGCCCCTCCCCCTCTCCCTGTCATGTCCCTCTTCCCCTCCCCTTTCCATCTCCTCTGCCCTTCTCCCTGTCACGTCCTTCTCTCCCTCCCTCCTCCTGCCCCTCCCCCTCCCTACCTCTTCCTCCACCCACTCCCACCCCAGTCCCCCGCGCTCTGGTACTTGCGAGCTGTCCGCTCCCTTCGCTCTCCTACGGACGGATGGGGGCTAGCTCTAGCCTGCTTTAGATAGGAAAATGAATCAGCTATATCTCAACTTTACAGGCCCCACTCTAACCTGACATTTTCTTCCCGCAGTTTCCCGCCCTTCACCGCTCTTCACTGTCCTTCCCCGATCGTTGCTGCCCTTCGCCACTCTTCGTTGTACTTCAATACATCACACCTCGCACGCGACCTCGGAGTAATCTCGCGCCCAATGCATTCGAACGAGGTCGCTCCGGGGTCTCTCGCCGGCAGAAGCTTTGCACTGAATCTTCTCTACGTAGGGAGGAGGAATTCCTCATCTGTATAGTGAAGAGCTCTATCGATCAAGTGCTCTGATCGGTACAGTTTCGTGGAGTAATCTCGCGCCCAATGCATTCAAACGAGATGGCTCCGAGGTCTCTCACCAGCAGAAGCTTTGCACTGAATCTTCTATACGTAGGGAGGAGGAATTCCTCATCTGTATATTGAAGAGCTCTATCGATCAAGTGCTCTGATCGGTAGAGTTTCGTGGAGTAATCTCGCGCCCAATGCATTCAAACGAGATGGCTCCGAGGTCTCTCACCAGCAGAAGCTTTGCACTGAATCTTCTCTACGTAGGGAGGAGGAATTCCTCATCTGTATATTGAAGAGCTCTATCGATCAAGTGCTCTGATCGGTAGAGTTTCGTGGAGTAATCTCGCACCCAATGCATTCAAACGAGATGGCTCCGAGGTCTCTCACCAGCAGAAGCTTTGCACTGAATCTTCTCTACGTAGGGAGGAGGAATTCCTCATCTGTATATTGAAGAGCTCTATCGATCAAGTGCTCTGATCGGTAGAGTTTCGTGGAGTAATCTCGCACCCAATGCATTCAAACGAGATGGCTCCGAGGTCTCTCACCAGCAGAAGCTTTGCACTGAATCTTCTCTACGTAGGGAGGAGGAATTCCTCATCTGTATATTGAAGAGCTCCATCGATCAAGTGCTCTGATCGGTAGAGTTTCGTGGTTTCTTCCAACACCAGGCGAATGCCGGAGCATTAATCTAACTAATGGACCAGGGAATGCGCGCGGTCTTTTCGTCCTCATCCTCATGAATTAGTACCTTGAGCCACCGAAGCCGGCGGAGGTGTTGATCTGAGAAACCGCGGATCAGAGCAGAATTCTCATCGGGCTGAATTCAACCAGCTGTCGAGCTAGTGTCGAAAATCCTGCCACCTTCGGGACACGATCCCTAGGGCCTTTCGGACAGAAGCACTGCAGCGACACCAATTGATGTCCAGAGCTCCCTCAGCCGGTTCGACGGTGAGAAGAAACCAAAAAACTCTAGAGGTGAAACATAACCCTCCAAGCAGTTGCGAAGGTAGTTACAAAGGCAGCAATATGAAGGCGGGAGAAACACCACAAATTGAATTGAATTGAATTGAATTAATGCCTTATTTTACGTGACGAGACTAAGGCCATCAGACCGTCTGACCACGCAAATTTTGCTACGCTCCTTTCACCAACTAGAAGAGAGAGGAGGTATTCCTAGGGCGAGAAACAGGCGATTTGAATTTAGCTCAGAGGCGTCATTTAGGCTTGAGGATCTTTTACATGCAAGTAAATCTACTAACATGGGACAGCCGGTTTTACTTCCCCTCCGAAGGAAGGCGTACGAAGGGTTTTTCCGCTTCGGTTCGATCGGTTATAAAGCCGCCAACGTGGGTATAATAATCCGATACGCTAACCGTTACACCGTCGCCGCGCGCAAAAATGGGGATGGAATCATTGAATCCTCCATAACTACGAACGAACTCTCCTAACAACAAAACAATTAACGTGTCCGGAAGTTCATATTTTGGTCGAAAAACAAATTTTCCGTTTAATTGCCTGCGTGTCGCCTGTTCACGAGTTATTTTCTAAGACTACATAGGATTCACGAGGATTTACTCATTCATTGCGCATCTGGTGTATACAACGCGTCGCTCCGCGACAGCATAAACACGCAGAACGTGTTTCGGGTCATCTTCATTGCTGCAGTAACACTCGAAATGACTCACGTCATGTGCACTCTATATAGGGTAGCTTTTAATTGATTGCTTCTACAATCAGGTGAAAGCGATCCCTCAAAAGAGGAAGATTACTTCGCCGTACCTTTCTTCCCGGTACGTCATCTGAAGGAAGAAACATTACAGAAATTGAAAATATTTTCGTAAAAAAAAATTAATTTTGACTTCATTTAATTGAAAGTTAAAACACGGTAAACTTTAAATCTTTTCCTTTGAATCATATAAAAAGGACTTTAAATATAATTCTGATTTGGAAACGTTTGACACACTAGAAGGTTTTTTGGTTCAGGAAATTTCAAAACTTCATGTGTATCACGAACTTTCTTGATTAAAAAATCGCTGAATTGAATGAATTTACTCATATTTTTTTCTTTTCTTTACTTGTGTTCGTTTTGACCTGTTGGTAGTGGAAAATTAAGGCCACTTTCTTATGTATTATAATTAAATATTATGCCTGAACGAAAGAGTTTATGGTGATTGTTCGTGCTTTTAATGACACACATAATATTAAAACTAGTGGCTTGCAGAAACAAACATGTTGCTGATCAAACTCACACCAAATGGTTTCTAAGAAGCATGCACAATTCTCGACAACAACAAATAAAATTGTCTCGTATGAGAGCGATAAATTCAGTATTTGAAAAAAAAAACCACTCTTCATTAATTAACGTACAAAAGTACACACACACACACACACACAGAGTAAAAGAGTTCTTTACATACGAAGAATCGAAAAAAAAAGTTGCTTTTCCATTATACGAAACGTAAATAAATATTTAATGGGGATGGTATAAAGGACAACTTAAATATATTTTGTATTAATGTTTTCAAAATATTGTTGCAGTGTGATTAATGAGACAATTGTATTGATTATTTCGTTCTTCCTGGTGCATCAACATCTGTAGTCCTTAGTCCCGAAAGTGTAGTGCATGCCACTGATTACGGGGAGGTGGCGGTGTTATTTTTCCGCCAAATGGTGAGAACCGCTGCTGCCCTACTCGGCGACTCGCGGGATTTCCCCAACCAGGTATCTCCCTCCAGCGGGACACCGCCCCAAACTCTGATCTGCCGACGTGCGTTGTAAGCTATTGCTTGTAAGTGTGTGTGAATATGGCGGCGGCGGCGATGGTGTGACGGTTAGCGTACCGGACTGTTATACCCAAGCTCGCGGGTTCAAACCCGATCGAAGCCGTGGATTTTTAGGGCGACAAAATCCTTCGTACGCCTTCCTTCGGAGGGGAAGTAAAGCCGGCTGTCCCATGTTAGTAGATTTACTTGCTTGTAAAAGATCCTCAACCCTAAATGACGTAGCTTCTGAGCAAAATTCTAATCGCCTGTTTCGTCGCCCAAGAAATACCTCCTTTCTCCGCTAGTTGGTGAAAGGAGCGTAGCGAAATTTGCGTGGTCAGACGGAAGAGCGGGCCTGATGCCCCGAGTCTCGCCACGTAAAATAAGGCAAATTCAATTCAATTCAATTCAATATGTCTCTGTGGACTTTCGGATTGATGTTCGTTCCCATCTTTGACGATCAAATTGTGGACGCTCCATAAAGAAGAGTTCATAATTGAGAAAACTTATTTATTGTCAATAATCTTTTTATAATTACAAATTAATAAATGTTCAAAGAATAAAATGAGCGGGAAGCGTTGTGCTAAATGAGCTCCAGATGGATGTACCACCGATTGCACCGTCTGGCGTTCAGTAAATTTCACGGAAAATAAAATTACTAATAAAACCAATGTATTTAATTTATTAATGGATTTAAAAAAATGTTAGCTTCAGTTTGTGAACTAATAAGACCAACACATGTGATATAACCATTAATAATTTACTGTTACTAAATATGAATTATAGTTTTTTTAGATTACTGCTGAGTAATATAGTTGGATAATGTTTTCCATTTCTTTCTTCGCTCTAAAAAAAGTGGTCATATAATTTAAACAAATTTGCTGCGGTTTTTGAGAATTTTTTTTGTAAATTTCAAGCGAAATTAGGCAAAAACTACTAACTTTACCCAAACCTGTACATGACCTTTTTAAAGACCTAATTTTGTACAACGAACTTTTTCTGAGCCAAAAACCTGTATCATCCATTTTGTAGTTATGTTTTTTTTTGCAATTTTCGAAAAATCGGGGATATCACCGAAAATGAGACCTGCAACATTTTCTTAAACGTCTTTCGCACTATTGAACAACAAAAATTAATAAAGAAAATTGGAACCATATTTTTTTTTAAGTTTTGAAAAATTCTGAGGGTCTTCATATAAACTACACCTTAAAATTAAAATATCGGATTCAATTTCCAGGGGCCAAGACACCAGCCAAATCGATTGGTGAATATCAAGTTTGGAGAAAATTGGCTTAACGGTTTAGCCGCTAACGTTGACCACAGACGGTTGCCGTCAGTCGATTTTTCGGTACCAAGAACCAACAAAACATGGATTCTCATTACACGAGTTAGATAATTCCCCTTCCCCCCCTAAATTTAGTAATAGGATTTATTCACTTTTTCGTTAACAAAGCATCGTTACTAGATACTTTACTAGGCTGTACGCCCTGAGAAAGGTCGCAGAATGGCGACCGAAACGTCGGCACCTTCGCCATGGACGCGGCGTCACCCGGACAGCCTAGTAAATACTGACTCCGGCCGCGGAAGCCTACGCTCTCACGTTACTAGATACGTTGCCAGGTTAACGTTGCTACGTTAACCTGGACTAGATACTTTTTCTCTTCTTACGAAAAATTCGTACGAAGGCGGGAAAATAAAACAATAATCAATTGAGCGACAATTTGAGAGGAGTGAAAGGGTGCCGGCTTCCTCAATAGAGCGTCGGCGGGGGGGGGGTGAGTGGGCGGAAGGGAGCGGGGGGGGGTTATTACGCGGCCTCATCCTCGCCCGCGGGGAAGGGGGGTGGCGTGGGGGGGAAGGGGGGTGGCGTTCCTTTCGGCGCCCGGGGCGACGGGGGTTGCCAGGCGACGCCCCCGCCCCAGCCAGCGCCCGCTGCTTCAAAGAGCAACCAACTGGCGCGAGGAGCTGCGCCGCACAGCCACTGGCGGCCCTCGCATGGGCTACACTTTCTATTGAGGGCTTCATTGATTGATTTGCGATTCCGGGACCGCCAACTGATAAGTCCATTACTCCCGTAAGTGGGCTCTAGTGCGATTTATTTAGTCGTGCACTGGACGTAAATCGCCTGTTGCGGTTTTATCCGATCGGCAACATATATGTCGAGGTCCCTATTGGTTGAAACCATTTACAGCTCATTTACGTCAAGTGCACATTTAAATAAATCATAGTGTACACGTGATTATACCGGAAAGTGGCGGTGATTTTCCGTCATTGAATGTCTAGATCCGACGCCGATCTACCGTCCGCTAGCGGGGTTTTCCCCCAACCAGGTATCTCCCACCAGCCGGGACAACCTTTAAGCTCCCGACCGCCCTTTCGGTATATGTGGTACTGCTCTGCTTGTTAGTGTAACTGTGTGGAGATAGGACGAGGATGAGGAAGGAAATATCGCACGCGGTTGATCTGATAAATCACAGAAAAGAACCGATCAGAGCAGCCAACCACTAGACAGCGACGGAATTCGACTTAGTTATCTGGCCCTCAGGATTGAAAGCCCTCAGGACTCTAACCTAGGACCTCCCGGTCAGAGGCACTGCAGTGACATCAGCTAGTCCGCTAAGCCACCTCTCCCGGAAAGCGCACTGGAGGGGCTACGGTTTTGATTGATTGATTGATTAGTAATTTCGAGTACGTCAACTGCTAAGGTCATTAGTTCTGTAAATGTAGAGCAGGTGCTTTCCTCCGAAGGTGGCAGTGGTCTTCCCCAGCTGGATGGTGAGATCCGGCGCCGACCTTCATGTCAGCTAGTGGGGGTTTTCGCCAAAGAGATCTCTCACCACCGCTGTACGCTCTACGCTCCCAAACGGTCTCCTGCCGTGTGAAGTAGTGTAATGCATGTTAGTGTATATAGGAGGGGCGAGAATATGAAAAGGAAGAGGAAGGAAAGATATTCTGGTCGTCCGTGGGACGATACCGCGACCGGGCGTGTGGCGTCGAGTACGCAGCCTTTGCCGCCGGCACCTTGGGCCGTCCCCTCCCTCATTTCCTCTGCAGACGTCCCCTTCGCCTACCTCCCCTAAGTACAGTCCACGCCGGCGACCATGGACCTCAAGGGACCAACCTTGTAGGTTTACTACTATCGCCCTGTGCAGCAAAATACGTTGATGAACGAAATCACACAAAAGTAGCACGAACACAGCCTTGAATTAAATATTTTAACAAAACCTTGACTTCGCGAATAGTGAACTAGTGTACGAGACAAGAAGTGACTACATGAGCTCTTTACATATCAATAAAATGAAAAAAAGTCGCTATTCCAAAAGCGCAACACGTAAATGGCAAATATTTAATGGTAGGTAGTCTTTTCCTTGGAACGTTCCTGCCACATCATGACGGCTGTCATAGGCAGTGACGCACCAAAAATGATACGTTGGGATGCGCAGTTTGAGAATAGACGGAATAACGCTATTAAAATTTGCATTTCAGACAAAATCCAAAATTTTTCATTGATTTAAAAAAAAAGATTCCCGAGTTCCTGACTACCACAGTCACCTCTGAAATGACCGAGGCTGAATAAGTTTCTTTAAATTGCGATGATTGGAAATTATTTATAGATCAATACACACTTTCTGCGTGTATTAGTTGATAAAGATGGGAAGGCCAACTCTCGGTGCCAGAACGCGGTATCGTCGCATGGACGTCCAAAATAAAACTCTATTTATATATCTGATAAACTTAATTTATTCTCGTCATTTGTTTTTTGTTATAAGATTTTATTCCCCTATATAAGACCCCTATTCACACCAAAACAACTTCGTAACATTTATTCGGGTACACCTGCATGTCGGGTGTCGACTGTAATTCTACAGTCTACGTCGCCGTGAGTCTCTCTTCCTCTCTTCCTTGCTCCGTGCCTAAGCTGTTCTGTACACGAGGGGCCGGCTTAAGACAGGAGGGGAGGGCGCTCGTGGTGTTTGCTCAAAGATTTCCACGCGCAGTGTTTTGTTTCGCAAAGCCCTCGCTGATGAAGGAATGGTGCCGGCTTTCCCACCTTCAGTGACTCACCTACTTCTCGAATTCAACAGCGGCACGTACTAGGGATTGCATTTCAGAAGAAATGGTGCTACGTGGAAAAAGAGGGGAAACTTCCTCTCCTTCTCGCTGAGATTGCTCAGAGGTAACGTCACCATCTGCGCCTCTGATCGGGAGGTCCTAGGATCCCGATGGATGGATTTTCCACATTAACTAAATACCTAGTCCGTCGGATTCATACACCTTCTAGAGGAGAATTCTAGCGAACGGATGCCCTGATCTGTAGTTTTTCATGCTTGCGCCAAGCAATATCAGTAGTAGTGCCAAAACAAACGGACCACGGACCGCGCACGGTCTTTTCTTCTTCTTATCCTTAACTCTCCCGATTCTCACGCAGACTTATTCTTACGTGCACTACACCACCCCGCGTGGCATTTGGTTGGTTGATTGATTCATCCGGGGGGGGGGGTCAACTGCTAAAGCCATTAGTCCCGCGAGTGTCCGGAAACACAAATTAGATGTGACCCACCTTTGAATGTCCTCACGAGAAATTTGAGGATCTCTAGGGGGTGGACATGAATGAAGTTCACGTGTCCATGAAAAGAACAAGTGACTTCATCAAGCTGGCAGGTATTGCACGTTCCTGAATGAGCACTTGTTCTGACGAGTCCCAATTTTGCAAAAGTATGGGGAAATGATCCAGTAGTATACAAGGAAAAATCGTCGGCAGCAAAAAAATGCCGTGTAAACGTGGAGAATTGCTGCCAACATTTAACAAAGAAGAGTCCTTCATATGTCTCGCGTAAAGAGGTGACCCACATGGAAGCGGACAATCAGATGGCCATGAGAGGGTGATTTACGTCTCAGAGATGGAGAAGACTCCTTTAACCACCTATCTAAAACGAGCTCAACATAGAAACGAGGTAGTGCTGGACGTATGTAAGTTGTGAGGTAACGAGCCCCATTCATCGTGGAAGCGGAAATCAAATATGTTTAACTGCGAGTTCTCGTTCATTTGCCCTGTTACTATCTTGACAACGGGCTGGATGCGTGCACGAGTAGTTCGAGTCAGAATTTCATTTCCTTAGTGTTATGGAACAACATGATGCTCATGCGGAAGGCTAAAATTTCCGAATCTATTCAACAAACGTGTATCGGCTGAAATGGTCAATTCTAATATAAATTGTGAAATATGGAAATAATAAATTGCGTATTAACTACTTTTGGTTCCAAAAGCAAAGACCAGGCCGGGGGCCAAAAAGCTCCTTACTTTTCCTATCAGTTATTATTTCATATTTTAACTTTTACAGTATTGTGACCATAGAAATTTTTGATTCAGAAACAAAACACCGGAAAAGAAAAAAAATCGAAGACAAAACATCGATGTTAATATAACATCGGTGTTAATACATTGGTGTTTAAATGATGCATATATCTACGTAAATATCGATATTTTGAAAACATCGACGTGGATGTCGCATCCCCAGTATGTACGAGCAGCGCTGGCGAGGGCGGATGAGGGCGAGGGGCGGCGGGCGTTTGCGTAGCTGATGCGCCGCCTTCCTGGGCGACCGCCCGGGGCGAGGGGGCGGGCGGAGGGAGGGAGGGGGGCCAGAAATGGGTCTCCTGACGGCGGATGTGTGGCGAGTGCGGGGGAGGCGAAGCGCTCTGCGACTAACTGACAGTCCCCCCCCCCACGCGATTCCATTTCACCTCGAGCGATTCAAATCATGACAAGGATGAGGATACAGTACGAATCGAATTAAGCGACGTATTGGATAGTTACAATATACGATAGTATTATTTAACCGGCTTAAATTAGGAACCGTTCGAATATCCAACAGATCGAATATTTCACAGGAATCGAATTACCATTTGGTCTGATAATCGAACTGTACAAATTACCTGATGGAATACATTATTTTAGTGTGAATTATCGATTGGTTGATTTTATAGAAACAAGTTTAGGTGGGGTATGACGTGGGTAACCAGATGTCACTGCAGGGTCTCCAAACCCGGAGGTCCTAGGGTTCCACTCCCGATGGTGGGAGGGTTTTTAATAGTAAGTAGATAGCTAGGTAGAATCTAGCCGCTGTCTGGAGGATAATGTTAGTGGCCGCATGCTCTCACCGGGGGTTTTCCGTGGTTTCTCCCATCAACACCAGGCGAATGACGGCGAACATCCTAACGGGTCAGGGACCTCGTGCATGTTTCCTTCCTCTTCCTTGTCCGGTCATCACCCCTTACTTACACACTTGCAGGCATTACACTATCACACATGCCGGGAGATCATATGAGAGCTTCGAGCTTGTCCCGACTTGGCGTTGCCCCGCTGATGGGAGATACCTGGTTGGAGAAAAGCCCGCTAACTGATGGTAGGTCGGCGTCATCCAGCGAGGGAAGATGACAGTCATGTCCCGAAGAAAAAAACACATTACACTTGCGGGACTAATGACCTTAGCAGTTGACGCGCTCGGGTTCACAAACAATAAAACAATCAATCTCACACGTTTTGCAGAGTAGTGCTTACAAGTGGCGGCGGCGATGGTGTGACGGTTAGCGTACCGGACTGTTATACCCAAGCTCGCGGGTTCAAACCCGATCGAAGCCGTGGATTTTTAGGGCGACAAAATCCTTCGTACGCCTTCCTTCGGAGGGGAAGTAAAGCCGGCTGTCCCATGTTAGTAGATTTACGTGCATGTAAAAGATCCTCAAGCCTAAATGACGTAGCCTCTGAGGTAAATTCAAATCGCCTGTTTCTCGCCCAAGAAATACCTCCTTTCTCTGCTAGTAGATGAAAGGAGCGTAGCGAAATTTGCGTGGTCAGACGGAAGAGCAGGCCTCATGGCCTGAGTCTCGCCACGTAAAAATAAGGCAAATTCAATTCAATTCAATGTGTGGGTGTGTGTAAGGTAAGAAGAGGAGACACCGAAAAGACAGGAAAGATCGCCCCCAGTTCGTGATTTGTTTCTCAAGTATTTCTTGAACAATTTCCCCGTCTTGTTGGGAGAAACGACAGAACCGGTTAGAGCATCCGGTCGCTACAATTCTTCTCCGAACAGTGACTGAATTCGACCTAGCTAAGTAGTTGGAGTGACAAATTGTCACTGTCGGGCCTCGAATTTTGGGACACCCGATCAGACACGTAATGACAACATTTTTTGCCTTAAAGTCATCCCGGCTGGTCTGTCCCTCTCGCAGTAAACATTCATCTTTTGATACTAACTTTCCGTATCATCGGACCTGCCATTACCTTACGGATCGCACACTCAAAAGGGAGGGCATTGCTTACAGAAATGCCCTGCAGATATTTCATAGATTAGCGACTCCGGGCGTGTCAACTGCTAAGTGGGTATTGCGGTAAGTACGGTAAGTGTAGTCGGGGGGTAGCGGTGATCTTATCCCTCCGGCGCTGCCTTACATGTAGGCATGCAGGGTGTTTCCCCAACGAGGTATCTCCCACCAGCGGGGCACCGCCCCAGCCACGTCAAGCTCTAAGCCCCGATATGTCTCCCTGCTTGTGTGGTAGCGTAATACTTGCAAGTTAGGGGTAAGGACAGGACAAAGAAATTGAAAAGAAAGGTCGCAAGCGGTCCGTGGCCCGTTCGTTAGGGTACTGCTCCAGCATTCGCCTGGTGCTGATCGGAGAAACCACGGAAAACTACCGATCAGAGCAGCCGGCCGCTAGAATTCCCTTCTTGATAACTACCTGACTTATTGTCCAAATATGTCTGCCGACTTGACGGCGGGGGTGGGGATAGAACGATGTTGCCACTTACTCGTGCGGCAGATGCGTGGTCGTGTGGTCGACCTTGCATCAGATCCCAACAGTAGCAAGAAACGAATCGCAGTAAGAGCACACAACAGTAGACGACGCAGAATCGCAGACACTGTACTTAGCCAAAGAAGTAAGAGCGCTCCTCAATTTAGAGTTGCTTGGTACAGTAAGATTTCATAAAAAAAAAGAAATATCGGAAACTGCGCCGTGACATCAGAATTTGACACCTGTGATTGGATAATGGAATCCCCCTCTCCCCAGTCAGCCGCTAGCTGTCACGTAGAGAGAAATGTTATTCGCACAACAGATGCACCACTCGAAAGAGCACACAGCAGTAGACGACACGGACTCGCAGACACTGTACTTAGCCAAAGAAGTAAGAGCGCTCCTCAATTTACAGTTGCTAGGTACAGTAAGATTTCATTAAAAAAAAAAAAAGAAATATCGGAAACTGCGCCGTGACATCAGAATTTGACACCTGTGATTGGATAATGGAATCCCCCTCTCCCCAGTCAGCCGCTAGCTGTCACGTAGAGAGAAATGTTATTCGCACAACAGATGCACCACTCGAAAGAGCACACAGCAGTAGACGACACGGACTCGCAGACACTGTACTTAGCCAAAGAAGTAAGAGCGCTCCTCAATTTACAGTTGCTAGGTACAGTAAGATTTCATTAAAAAAAAAAAAAGAAATATCGGAAACTGCGCCGTGACATCAGAATTTGACACCTGTGATTGGATAATGGAATCCCCCTCTCCCCAGTCAGCCGCTAGCTGTCACGTAGAGAGAAATGTTCTTCGCACAACAGATGCACCACTCGAAAGCGTCGAAAATCCTTCCACGCCGTCGGTACTCGAACGCAGGCCCTCCCGGTCCGAGTCCTGAGGCGCACAAGGCGGTGCCAGTGGTGTTTGGAGCGCGCAGTCCCCAGTCCTCTTTTTCAACTTGCTCTGGTGAAAGGGCGCTGCGGTGGAACGTGATCGCCCGCCCTCCCCCATCCGTCACTGCTTGTCTCCCGCCTCCCGAGTAGTTGTGCGCTTCTCCCGCCTGCAGCTCACGTCTTGGCGGCGCCACTGGAGTGATGGAGGGGGCGACAGTCGGGAGGGGGTGGGGGAATCGTAAAGCATTGAGGGGGAGGCTGAGGGATGGGGGCGAGTCTCGCAGCGGGATGACGCCGGCGCGCGCCCGTGTTTGTGTGTGTGTGTGTGAGCAGAATACGAGAGGTTTCTACTTCCGGGATCGTGCGAACGTCGGAATGACTTTTTTCTCGTTTTCTTCTCTCTTCTCCTCTCCTCTCTTCTCTTCTCGTCTCCCTTCTTCTCTGTTCTCCCCTCCTATGGTCTTCTTTCTTAACTACTCTTCTTCTTCCCCATCTTTTTCTTCTTTTTTCCTTTTCTTATTTTACTTCTTTTCTTCTTCTTCTTCTTTTCCTTCTTCTTCTTCTACTTTCCTTCTTCTCCTCCTCTTTTTCCTTCTCCTCCTCCTCTCTTAGGGATTATTATAAAATACGTAAGCATGCCAAAGACGGGGTTGGGGGTCAGAGGCAGTGTTACGCCGCGTTACGTACGGGTACGAGGTATTAGTTAAGTATTACGTAACATTAATATTTACTTTTTTTTACATTATTCAATATTTGCCGAAATAATTCCTTTTTTTGAGTCCTGTAGTAAAACATTAAAATATTAACAAATTAATGTTTTAAAAACATAGATAAACTAAAATTATTAGTAGTAAATTGTTACAATATGTGGAAATATTTTTTCAAATTTTAGTTTTTTTCAATCTATAAGATTACGAACAAAATATTCGAAACTGGTATGAAGTATATTCTAGGATGCATTTAAATTTGCGCTGTATACTTTCATTGTTGCATCATGCAGGACAACAAGTGCACAGCTAGTGATCAGCATTTCTCGCCCAAGCATTCTTTCTTCATTCACAACTACTCCCAATCGTATTGTTAGGTGCAGTCGGCATCGCCAACTAATATCTACTTTAATTGTCATTAATTACTTTGATATACAACACTAATAAAATAAATAAAAATTGTTTTTACTGTGCTATAATTTATTTTCACCTCTTGCACTTTCAAGGGGGAATGTTAGGAAAGCGTTACGTAATTATTACGAAATGACGTTCAAGCCTGCATTACAGATGCGTAACAAGGGGGAGAGGGAGGGTTGAGAATACCCGAAATTTGCATTACGTAATCCATGAACGACCCCGTATCTTCTCCTCTCCTTTTGAGAGATACCTGTGGGCGTAGGTCTGTTCCAGATGCCACCTTCGGGGCCAATGAGTGGTGGCGCGTCCTCTGGCTGCGGAGAGCGGCTGGCGGTGTGGGCTGCAGTGGCGCTGGATTGATTAGCCGCGCGTCGGGCCTCGAGGGGCGGGAGGGAGAGCACTCGAGGGAAGAGCCTGCGTCGCGGCGACGGCGGCTGGCGAGGAATACGCGATGCGCGGAGCGGGTCAGCCCCACATGCGACGCTTTCGGAAACCGGAATTTGCGATTGGTTGCTGGGTGGTTAAGGGCGCGTGAACTGCTACGGACATTGATTCCGTCAGTGTAGTGCGGGTTTTATCACGGAATCTAGGGTGATCTCCCCCGCTAGATGGTGGGATCCGACGGCGAGCGGGAGTTTCCTCAACCAGGTGTCTCCCACCAGCAGGGCACTACCCCAGTCACGACAAGCTCTAACCTTCCGACCCGGCATCTGGACGTTCAGTGCATGTTAGTAAAGGGCTAGGATAGGAAAATGAAGGGAAAGAGAAGATCGCGTGAAGTTTCTGGCCCGTTTGATAGTATTGCTCCGGCATTCGCCTGGTGTTAATCGAAGAAACTTCGGAAAACTACCGATCAGAGCAACCGGTCTCTGGAATACTCAAGGCAGCTACTGAATTTGATCCAGCTCTCCAGCTAGTATCGAAAATCCTGACACCGGTCGTACTCGACACTACGACCTCCCTGTCAGAGGCACTGCAGGCATTAATAGTCAATTTAATAATTAATAGTTATAATATATAATAGTCACAATATTTAATAGTAAAAATTGTCAAAAATAGCAAAAATTGTCAAAAATAGCAAAAATTGACCCAACAAGTCGATCAAGTGGGGGATCGACCCAGCAAGTCGATCAAGTGGGGGATCGGCCCAGCAAGTCGATCAAGTGGGGGATCGGCCCAGCAAGTCGATCAAGTGGGGGATCGGCCCAGCAAGTCGATCAGGTGGGGGATCGGCCCAGCAAGTCGATCAAGTGGGGGATCGGCCCAGCAAGTCGATCAAGTGGGGGATCGGCCCAGCAAGTCGATCAAGTGGGGGATCGGCCCAGCAAGTCGATCAAGTGGGGGATCGGCCCAGCAAGTCGATCAAGTGGGGGATCGGCCCAGCAAGTCGATCAAGTGGGGGATCGGCCCAGCAAGTCGATCAAGTGGGGGATCGGCCCAGCAAGTCGATCAAGTGGGGGATCGGCCCAGCAAGTCGATCAAGTGGGGGATCGGCCCAGCAAGTCGATCAAGTGGGGGATCGGCCCAGCAAGTCGATCAAGTGGGGGATCGGCCCAGCAAGTCGATCAAGTGGGGGATCGGCCCAGCAAGTCGATCAAGTGGGGGATCGGCCCAGCAAGTCGATCAAGTGGGGGATCGGCCCAGCAAGTCGATCAAGTGGGGGATCGGCCCAGCAAGTCGATCAAGTGGGGGATCGGCCCAGCAAGTCGATCAAGTGGGGGATCGGCCCAGCAAGTCGATCAAGTGGGGGATCGGCCCAGCAAGTCGATCAAGTGGGGGATCGGCCCAGCAAGTCGATCAAGTGGGGGATCGGCCCAGCAAGTCGATCAAGTGGGGGATCGGCCCAGCAAGTCGATCAAGTGGGGGAGCGGCCCAGCAAGTCGATCAAGTGGGGGAGCGACCCTGCAAGTCGATTAATTTGGGGATCGGCCCAGCAAGTCGATTAATTTGGGGATCGTTCCAGCAAGTCGATTAATTTGGGGATCGTTCCAGCAAGTCGATTAATTTGGGGATCGTTCCAGCAAGTCGATTAATTTGGGGATCGTTCCAGCAAGTCGATTAATTTGGGGATCGTTCCAGCAAGTCGATTAATTTGGGGATCGTTCCAGCAAGTCGATTAATTTGGGGATCGTTCCAGCAAGTCGATTAATTTGGGGATCGTTCCAGCAAGTCGATTAATTTAGGGATCGTTCCAGCAAGTCGATTAATTTGGGGATCGTTCCAGCAAGTCGATTAATTTGGGGATCGTTCCAGCAAGTCGATTAATTTGGGGATCGTTCCAGCAAGTCGATTAATTTGGGGATCGTTCCAGCAAGTCGATTAATTTGGGGATCGTTCCAGCAAGTCGATTAATTTGGGGATCGTTCGAGCAAGTCGATCAAGTGGGGGGATGGACCCAGCATTGCAAATATGTCTATTGCACTGCAGTGATGTCTATTAATGCTCTGAGCCACCACTTCAGGTCCAGGATTTGTCTTTTAGCTTATTGTCAGTATCGCGAATTGAATTAACACTAAGGATTTCGCGAGTTATTTTCCTAACATTTAGGTTAGTTGTTCCCAAATTATGAAGTGGGCAATGATCAGGGAGTCGTTAGGGGGTCAATAGTCAAATATGATCCCATTGATTACAAAAATATTAATGAACTTAATTAACTTTTTTCTTATATAAAGCAACAAAACGTATGATAATAAATTAAAAAATTGTCAGTTTGCTCTCTTCCTTCTTTCTTTTCAGTAGTGCATCCTTAGGAATTAAGATGTGCAGAAAAATTAAGAAATTATCTATTTGTATTTTAAACGATATTCCATCACGCAAGAAAGTGCTCTCGGCAATATGCCCTGGAGATATGTAATGGCCAGTTCTTGAAAAAAGCACTCAACGTTTTGTAACCATTTCTTTGTCGTGAAAATGAGAAACTTAATAACTGAAAATGAGAAGTGTCTTCGTTTATTGAAGAAATCGACTCATTTACGATAATATTGGGTGGAGGGCAACACATTGTTATCTTTAGGCCTTTTATGTTCAATTCTTTGTGTCATGATTACTGATGCGGCGTTATGAAAGAACGTAAGGAGATGGATGAAGCAAATAATTTGCTTAAAAGGGGTCGTTGAAGTATCCCCGATCTAGCTGAATGAATAGGACCGGGAGACGCCCGCCACTGAGGTAATTGCTTCAGATCATCAACGGCTGTTCTGCCGACCTCGAGGGTTGCTGAGCACCGGGTTCCCGGGTTGCTGAGCACAAGCTGAAAACGAGGGAATTTCGAACTACTGAGGACATTGTGCCTTTGGTGAAAGGATGTTGTGGATGAAAATAAGACGTTGGCGAAGAAGGCACAGAAATGGAAAAAAATCTCCAACAGAGCAAGAGGATGGGAATGCGTTAAGGCAGCATAAGACTCGACTAGGCATTGTGATCGGCCCATGACAAAAATCTCTCACAACACGAAAGTATTTAAATTTTGAATTAGGGGCAACTGGATGTTTTACAGTACCTTTGAAAAAATATTCGATAAAAATCGATTCCCGACCGAGACCCAAAATTATAACTGTGCGCTTTCGTTTACAAATGACCCAGTACCTATTGCTGAGTGACTATGAGAAAGCCCACTCTAAGGTTATGGGGTACAGTGTATATGGTAGGAGGAGGTCTTCGTGCTAACCATTCGAACCCCTTATTTCGTGACCGAGAGGCTGGGCCACCGCTGTTCGGCCAAAGCCGGAATCGGGCTTTCAAACCAACGACAGGACAGTCATAATTGAAAAAGTGAATTATATTTTTGAATCGTCAGGTGCAGTAAACCTCTGATGTACTAAACCAAAAATTTTTTCCCCTAGAGGTTGACTATAACCCAAGTAAGGTGGAAGGGAAGGTGTTCTCTAATCCCTCCCGCAAAGGGTTAACTTTAATGAACGCTCCGAGATTCGAGCGAAGCGCGTCTCCGGTCCAATCACAAGGAGATCGTCTGCGCCAGCCCTCCGCTCTCGGAGAGCGCGGCTATTAGCGTCGGGGGCGGAGTGACGGTGTCGGATGCAGGTGGAACCCGTTCAGCGCCGCACCCCCAAACACTCCCAAAGCCGTTCGCTTGTTTGGCCTGTCGTGGCGAGGTAGGGTGCCCACACAAAAGCCCTTCCGAGAGGTTTTTTGCGTTTAAAAGTCCTTTTATCCTCGTTCGTTGTCTGTACAGCTACTTTGTGGTGCTCAGAACGTCTCCTCATAAGAGTTACTAGAATTCACGGGTTCTAATGATCCGTAATATGAAAATCACACAGACTTCTTTGGCTCAGGGCATGTACTGATGTTACTGCAATGCCTATTACCGGGAGGGCGTAGGGTTACCGCTCCCCCGCGGCAGCGGAATTTTCAACACTAGATAGGTAGGTCGAGTGCGGCTGCTGTCTCCAGGAGAATTCTAGCGGCCGGCTGCTCTGATGGGGAGTTTTTCATGCTTTCTCCGTTTAGGTGAATGCCGGAGCAGTTCTCTAACAAACGGGTCACGAACCGCGCGCGTTATTTCCTCCCCCTTTTTTGTTCCCCCGTACTTTCACACATTGCTGCACTGCACGTATCGGGAGATCAGTTGCGAGCTTACAGCTCGCCTCGGGGCCCCGCTGGTGGGAGATACCTTTGTGGGGAAAAACCCTGACTGCCGACACCGGCCCCGCATAAAACCATCGGAGGGGGCGGCTCACTGCCGCCTCCCGTGGAAGAAATGTGCACTAGACGTCCTGGACTAATGACCGTAATAATTGGCGAGCCCGAAACACGAAAAAATAAATCAAATTTACATTTATCCACGTTGATTTCTGTGGTGGAACTTAACGTAACTCAGATCATTTCGTAATAGAATACAAGGTTTCTAATAATCCATAATATCAAAAATGTAGGCAGCATTAGGACAGGTTTCGTGACTACGCGACAATATTTCTGTATTAGATTCTGTAACCGCTCGTTCGAATACATAGTGAGATTTGCTGCTCCAGGAGCAGGGGAAAGGGCAATGGTGTAGAGTTAAGAATTAATTCAATTCTATGGCAATGAGGTACAAAAATCCAGGCTGGTTAGATAGATTGATTGTTCAGTGATTTCGGGCACATCAACTACCAGGGTCATTAGTGCCGTCAGTGTAATGACTATTTTTTGGGAGGTGGTGGGGCTTTCCCCTGCTGGCTGGCGAGATCCGGCACCGACCTACCGTCGGCTGGTGGAGATTTTCGTAACCAGGTATCTCCCACCAGCGGGGCACCATCCCAACCCGAACAAGCTCTAAGCTCCCGACCGGTCTCCCAGCCTTTGTCCTAGTGTAGTGCGCGTTAGAGTGTGTGTGGTAAGAGGTGAGGATAGGGCAAGGAAGAGGGAGGGGAGATTGCGCGCCGTCCGTTTGTCGTTTGTTCGGGTACTGCTCCGGTACTCGCCTGGTGTTAATCGGAAAGACTACCCATAGGAGCAGCCGCCCGCCTTAAGAATAGGCTCGTTAGAAAGTAGGTAAATTAGGAAACAAATACAATTTTAATACATTGTTAATAAGAAAGTGAATCTATAATGAGTAAATAAAGGGATAAGTGCGACTATTGTCAAGAAGTAAGAGCAAAAGCGACGTTGCGGGCGATTTTCCGTGACGCTGCGACATTTTAGAAGCTGAGGATGCCAAAGTCTGAAAGGATGTGACGTCTACGCCTGGAAATAAATAGTTAAGAATTTCTTTGGCAGATTAGAATCTACTCATCTTTTGATATGTTTTGTGTTAGGTTCTCTTCCTACTAGCCACAAAATATTAAGTAATGTAATTTACATATATAATAACGACTTACTAAATAAATAAAATGGCTCACTTTATATAATCAGTTCCATAATGAGTAGAATTACTAAGCAAATGTGTTAATATTCCATTGCCTTCTATTAACTATTGTCAATACAAGTCTGTCACTTTTTCTATTAATTACTTTTTAACTTTTTCAAAACTACTTTCTACCTTTTGAAAAATGAATAAAGGAATAATAAACGAAACGTGTAGTGTATAGCATTTTCGAAGTAGATTCAACTTACGCAACATCATACTACAATACTTAATTTGATAATTTTCCAATCTCATATTGTAATAATATCTCTTACGATTCTTGAATTTAAATTCATTAATATTTAGAATAACCTTCTTGTTAATGGATGTAAAAATAATCAAAGAATGTATTATGTAATTCATTAAAGTTTCTAATAGAGAGTCAAAATGTTAGCAACCGCGTGATCCTCAGCTGAAAGATCCTCGGGAGCTGAGTGTAGCAAACAAGAGAAGTTGTATTTCTGCCGGAGGGGAAGCTCCTGCTCGTGGACTTCATTGAGGCAGACTCTGCAGACTCCGCAGCGCGTCGGCGGCGCTGTCTCTCAGTTTATTTTGCTTCCCGCGCAGGTAGCGAGCTCCCGCCCGCGCGCGCCGTGGGGGGCCGTGGCGAACTCAACGCCGAGCGAACCTCAGGCCTTCTGCGCACGCGGGACGGGCGGACGCAGCTCAGCGCGAGCATTGCCATTGCGTCTGCAACGGGTCTGAACCGGCGAGGTGGCTCGAATGAGGGTTAGGGCCTCAGGGTCACACTCCCGACGATGGCAAGATTTTAAACACTAGCTACATAGCTATCCGTTGAAAACAGCCGCTGTTTGGAGGAGAATTCGAGCGGTTGGCTGCTCTGATCGGTAGCTTTTCGTGGTTTCCCCGATCAACACCAGGCGAATGCCGCAGAAGTAACGTAAAAAATGGGCCACGGACCGCGTGCCATCTTTCCTTCCACTTTCTAGTTCTTACACTTACACACACGTGTATATATATATATATATATATATATATATATATATATATGTATATATGTATATACATATATATGTATATATATGTATGTATATATATGTATGTATATATATGTATATGTATGTATATGTATGTATATGTATGTATATATATATGTATGTATATGTATATATATATACACACACACACACTACCACACATCTCAGGAGCTTAGAGCTGGTAAAGAAGTTCGATAGGGCAGTGCCCCGCTGGTAGGTAAAACTCAGCAAGCGAACGGGTAGGTGGGCGCCCGATCTCACCATCCAGCGGTGGATGGACACTAGGATAAAATGGCTACTACACTAACGGCACTAGTGACCACAGCAGTTGAAGTGCCAGAGGCCGTCATGCTGGGTTGGTTCAAAAAGGCCACGATCACCTCTCATCGACTCCTATCACCTCATAATAAATAATTCATGGCTTAACATTCTTGTCGTGCGGAAAAGCTGTTGCCTTCATGACACACGTGAATCTCTTGCCGGGATAGAATTGGACTGGGCCTCGGAAGCGAATGTGTAGCGATAACATAAATTTTCGTCAGCATATAATAGTAATAGCAATAATATAATAGTAATGACAATAACAACAATAATAATAGTAATAATAATATTAATAATAGTAATAATAATAATAATAATAATAATAATAATAATAATAATAATAATAATAATAATAATAATAATAATAATAATAATAATATGGCCATACCATAACACAACTTGTATTGTTGTGGCTTGATTATTCACATAAATCGAAAGTGTGGTTGGAATGCGCGTGGCGAGTGTTGTCCTTGGCGCGTGTGCAAAAAGGGGCGGGGCGGGGCGGGGCGGGGCGCGGCGCGGCGCGCGATATGTGCGTGGGCGGAGGCGTGCGGTGGGGGTGGGGATTCCCCCTCCCCTGGCGGGCGCCGGCTGAAGCTGAGCAGACGCGTGGCGTCGGCGCGTTCCCCAGCGATTGCGGCATTCCCCAGGGATGGCTGCGCGAACCGCGTCGCGTCGCGGCTCGGTTCCCACTACTGCTCCCCAACGGTTGTTGGTTTGTTTGGGCCGCGGATTTGGGGCCTTCCGTAACGTAATGCTGAGCGTAGCAGGCGAATCGCGGGAAAGAAGGCGTGGCGAAGGAGGGCGGGCAACGACAGAGAACCAGTTGAAGCGGTAGCGGATTTTCCATCCTGGCAAAATTCCTTCAGAAGAATCCTCAGGAGAATTCCAGCGGTCGGCTGCTCTGATCGGCAGTTTCTCCGATAGTCATCAGGGGAATGCCGGAGCAGTACTGTAAGCAATGGAGTACGTGCTACGTGCGATCTTTCCTTCCTCGTCCTGACTGATCGATCGTTAATGCTTCCGACGCGTCAACTACTGAGCTCATTAGTCCACTAAATGTAGCACATTTTTCCTCGGGAGGTGGCGGTGATCTTCCCAAGCTGGATGGGGGGATCCGGCACTACCTACCGTCGGCTAGCGGGGTTTTCCCAACCAGGTATCACCCATCAGCGAGGCACCGTCCCCAACCGGAACAAACTTTAAGACCGCGACCGGTCTCCCGGTATGTGTGGTTGTGTACTGCATGTTAGGGTAAGAGTGTGTGTGTAAGGGGCGAGGACAGAACAAGGAAGGAAAGATAGCGAGCGGTCCGGGGCCCGTTTGTTAAGGTACTGCTCCGGAATTCGCCTGGTATTGATCGGAGAACGCACGAAAATCTACCGGTCCGAGCAACCGGCCACCAGGCGTCTCCTTCAGAAGGAGACTGGATTGAGCCTGGCTATCTAGCTGAAAACAAAAATCCGCCCAGCAACTGGATGCGAATCCTAGGACGTCCCGGTCAGAGGCACAGCAGTAACATCAGTTGATGTTGTGGAGCAAAAAATTACATTCAAACTCATAGCAAATTCGAGGATTTCTGTCTACTTCGAGAAATATCGCCGTGCACGTCGGCGCCGGATCTCGCCATATACCGTGGGAGGACCTGCGGCACCTGTAAGGCTGTACAATTTCGTGAGAAATGGCCACGATGAGTCCGCAAAAAATAATCACTTCCGACCAATACATGTACATACGAATAATAATTCAGGCAAAAAAGCCGCAATTTCGTATTTGAAAATTTAAAACAATGCTTTCTTTCCAACCTACTGTTTGGAAAATACTCAGTCGCCAGGAAAAAAAATAAATGTAACATACAGGAGCGGAAAATTGTATAATCAGAGTTCAAAAAAGAATTAAATTTTGTTCTTAAGGTTTCATTAAATATAAGTTGCTATTTGATCATTGAATGTATGCAATTTGAAAGCACATTTTTCTCAATTATCATTATAGTCAGTTGTCCATATTTTACTCCACATTTGGACAGTTTTGCCTATGTATATATCCATATTTACGTTACCCTGAATATTATTCCCTATAAATTCTAGCCCTGCAATAAACTACGTCACAGCTCCGTCATTGCCGCCTCTTTGTCACAGAGATTACAACGTTACTCAAGTGTCATCATGTGGGTGATGGATGCGCCGTCGACTTCACAGAACTTCAAATATTTTAAGAGTCATTACGGATCAACTCTAACACATTGGAGCCTTTGATTCTTTGTTTACGTTTCTAAAGAATATCCGGGAAATTGCTTTCGTTAATGGTTCCCTTAATTATTTAGCATACGTATGGTTTACTTCAATTCTTCTTTAACTGACTTCGAAACGAGAAGGTTTTAGAATACGTCGAGTACACTTTTGCTTAACGTTCGGAAATTATTCCTTATTTAAATGATTTTTCCTTAGCCTTAAAGAGTATTATACCCCAGTAGTACAAAATTTTAATGATATCAAAATTTTGTAGCAAAACTAGTTCTATTCATTTCAAAACATGCTCTTCTCTAACTGAAAACGAAAGTGACCGACAGAAAAATTGAATCGTTCAAACATTGTAATTGGAGAAGTTACATCTTTTTGGTTTGATTCTAGGTTCAGTAAGTGCCTATAATGGTAATTCTTTCAATAAAAATATATTTATTGAGGCAGGTTGCAAATAAAATTGCAATTAGAGTTCTCTCGAGTGGACAATGGCAGAATATTCATTATGTAAAGGAACTAATTAAGAAATGCAGAATTGTTTTACAAAGTCTACTCTTTACAATTTTCAGAACATTTTAGTGAATTTAAAACATCTTCACTGACCGTTGGCCGTTCAATGTATCGACGAAATTCACGAAAGTGTAAAAACACCTCTGACGATGTAGAGATAGGAAACTTCAGATTCACATTGCTGTTCTCCCTCTTCATCAAATGAATTTGCAATTTTCTTACCGAATACTTTCGTTGAAATGTATTAATCTGAGAGTTTTTCATACACTGCTACCTTTTCGTTCATGAAGTACTATTCAGATAGCCAAGCAATGCCATAAACCTATTCTTCCAGTAAGGGGACATCATCTTCTGTGAAGTCAACTTGATCTATTTTCTTGAATCTTATTTTTTAAAACAGCAGAAAAACTTCGAGGTAAGGAATATAAATTTCAAAGTGTCCAGTTTTTTATTGATTAGATATGAAGTTCAAGAGACAAATCTTCGAATTTGCTATGAATTTGAATGTAATTTTCTGATTCACAACATCAACTAATGTTACTAGTATGCTTCTGACCGGGAGGTCCCAGGGTTCGAATCCAGTCACTGGGAGAATTTTTTATCTTGGCTGGATAGCCAGATGCAGTTCAGCCACCCTCTGAAGGAAAATTCTAGATCCAGCTGCTCCGGACGCTAGTTTTCCGTGGTTTCTCCGATCAACACCAGGCGAATGCAGGAGCAGTACCCTAACAAACGGGCCATCTTTCCTTCCTTCCTTCCTTCCTTCCTTCCTTCCTTCCTTCCTTCCTTCCTCTTCTGGGTCTTATCCTCAACCTATTCACACACTTACTCTTACATGCATAGCACTAACACAAATGCCCGGAGGCCGGTCAGGAGCTTAGAAACTGTCCCGACTAGTGGAAGGTACCTGGTTGGAGAAAATAACCGCAAGCTGACATAAGTCGACACTGGATCTCACCATTCAGCGGAGAAACAATACTTCACCTCCCGCGATTAAAACGTGCACTATACTTGCTGTACTAATGACCTTAGTAGTTGCCTGGAATCATCATCGATCAGCCAGTCAATCAACTGAATGCAATTTGGAACTTTGCGAGTTCCTCTATTAGCGCTGGAAGCAATCTTCGTCCACACTTTCCTTTCGCCTCGCACGAGGGATGGCGGGAGAGGCGGGTGGGGGGGGGCTGTGGCGGGAGGGGGAGGGGGAGGGGGGCGCTGACGGACATAGAGCTCTCCACTCGGTCACCCGCTGCGCGCCAGGGCTGCCACCACAGCCGCTCACTCCACGCGCGCCCACAAAGAAAGCTCAGAGCCTGCTTCGGGGCGACTAAGCTGGAGTAGCTATATAGTATAACTCTTGCCACCAGGGGTGGATCCACAGACACATTTTGGGAGGGGGGAATTCAAAATGTTTTGGTCGAATGTGTCATGTTACAGAATTTGTAAAATATCGCAGCAGGTTACACTCAGCTCATGCTGATATACAATTTTATTCGTTTGAATAATTATTCAAAAATATTTTTCCTTGAAAGTCTCGGGGCAAGATAAAATTAATAGTTACTGAAATTTTTTAGGGGGGGCAGCTGTAGCGTTTCTCACCGGGAGGTATTTTTTTTTCAAAAAATCGAGTCTAAACGATTGTATGTTTTTCGCATTAGTTCCATAGTTCTGTATTAATCCTTCGCAAGCCGAATTTCTCATCCTTGTCCCTACCTCTCCCGTCACACATACTTACATGTTCTACACTCCCACACTTGTTAGTTGATTGATAGTGATGCCGGACCCGTCAACCGCGAAGGTCATCAGTCAGCCTATTTTATATTTCATTTGTTCGCTCAATGGTAACGTCAGCCGTAGTGTGTAATATAAGGTTCCTGTGACGCCTAACAAACCCATTATCGGTAAGGCCGATTTCGGGATAACAAAAGAAAGAGATTTCCTAGTAAATAACCCTCACATCAAACGCTTGCAAACTGCTTTCACTTGAAAGAAAGGAAGAAGCCTTGATTACATTAATAACATATCCACAAGATTGAGTTGTTCACCAAATTGGTTTTGGTCAATTTTTTTACGTAATGTTTCATTTATTTTTATAGTATTTTAAAAACATTTAAGAGCATTTTATTGATCACTTTTGGTGTCGTTTTAGGTCGCAATAATTAGCTTTGTCACAATTGTTCGTGAAATCATAATATGTCCTGTAGGATGTCATTTTATGAATGATTTCTTGTTACGAAGAAAATTGCCTATAATGCTGCAATACCAAACAATAATACATGTTGTATTCAATAATTATTTGGGAGTTAAATAACCCCTAATTTCCCGCTGAGGACGGCCTGCCCAGCAGAGTAGACAGGTTGCAGGACAGGGGCAGTTCCAGAAAAAATTTCACAGGAGCGGCAATTTCATCTTGGTCCCCACAATTAGCGCATGGAAACTTGTCTTCGTTGTTTGTTGATTGAGAACTCTTAATTTCCGGTATCCTTACGCCAATATGGACTTTCCCAAACTCGTACTTCAGATGAGTCAGGGCCATGCAAAATAACTGGATTCTGTAAAGTAAACAAAACACTGTAGTGACATGAATCAACATATCTGACGCCTGGAGAGATGACGAATTGAGAATGATCCCTATAGTAATAATTTGTAAGTTTCGATGAATTTGTACTAAAAGATGAAAGCAATTCGTACGAAAGTGTGTTTGACGCACTCATTTCTCATTCCAAAATTTCATTCGTGTAATCCAAATTTTAGCCTCGGCCTAACGGTGTTGTTTGACGATTCTTCCATATCGTATCGTAACAAATGTCAAAATAAATTTTTGATAAATAGGAATTATTGCAAGGCATGCTTGTAAGAGCAACCCCCATAATATCTCGATTTACGATGTAGAGAGTGAAATGTGTAAGTTTGCGAGATCGGCTTCCAAAGGAATAGCGGTCAAGGGAGGAGAGGTAATTGTAATTTTAAAAATTCTATTAATATATATTTTGTAGTAATTATTTTAACACATATTAAAATAAGCATTTCAATACGTGCTTAAAATTCAAAACACCAAATATATTATAATATGTAAAAGATTAAAATATATTTTACTTTGCCATTGTGTGTATTTTTTATTTGACTGGTCAGCTTTGATAATTTCTTTGCGTTTAAGGAATAATCATTTAATTTCACTTCTACGTCGTGAAAAACAAAAATAATAGATAAGTGCGAGTTAAGATAAGTATTATGTAAATAATTTTATATTCTGTTATTAAATGTCTCATGAAACAATTCAGTATGATTAATATTTTTTTCGGAGAATCGAGTTCAATGGATATTCGATCTTTGTCTCATTCTAACTTATGAAAAAGCACAGACACGATTCTCCTATCCTTAATCTCTTAGACTGTACAGCCGCAGATTACGTACCATTTCATCGTAAAGCTTAAAAAAGAATTTAAAAATGACCACTAGTTTGAAAAAAAATAGAATATGAACATAATGTGAAAAAAAGTGGACTGTCCGCTTAAATAGTAGACACCTGGCAGCCCTAGAAATATGACGAAATTGTGACGTAAGTTGCTGTGACGAAAGTTGTGCTACCGGAGGGTGAGTACACCCTGCAGATACTCTTAACATTGAGTCACACGGAAAGAAATTCAGCGACAAATGCAAATAAACAGGCGGGCGACGATGTTCCTGTGTTTTAATTTCAGCCGCACGACTTTCGCTCGCTGCAAATCTGTGCCCCCACGTGACCACCGATTGCCGAAATCGCTTCGCGATCAGCACGTTGCAAACGGCAACTTTTCAGAATCTCCAATATTTATTAATTGAGTCAGCGCCCTTCAACTGCTATGGCCACTAGTTGGAGCAGATTTTGGGGATCTGAAATAAATTGATTGCCAAAAAATGATAAATAAGATGCTCTTAAAGTGTTTTGAAAATCTCCCTAAAAGCAAAGAAATATGAGATACAAAAATTGATAAAAAATTATCGGAACCAGATCAGATGTACAATTGAAGTTGTTGGGTATGTTACTGATGTAATCGAGGTTTCTTCCTTTTGTTCTCAGGAAAACGATGTTCAAATAGATGAAATCAACGAAAAATGCTTTAAAATGACGGAAATAGGTAAAAAGTGATTTATTGGTTGAAATAGACTAAAAATTTCCTACCAAAAGGATAATTTCCTTTTGTCATAACATAAAATTAGCGTGTATTCTAAAGAACATTGTTCAAAAGTGAAAAAAAACAACAACAAAAAAAAAACATTTCATTCAAATTCACCTCTAGACATTATTATAGAGTGTGTTATATTTCGGGAGGTGGCGTTGGTGAGATTCGGCGCCGACCTACACACCAACATGAGGGGGTTTCTCTTTGCACGTGTCTTTCCGATGGGTCACCGCTCCCGTCGGCACAAACTCTTAGTTTCCGATATGTGTGGTATTATAGTGCATGCACGTGCGTTTGTGTGTAGGGGAGGATGGGGAGAAGATATGGCAAAGAAGAGGAAAGAAAGAACCTGTAACAAGAACCTCCAAAGAACGTGTAACAAGTATTGTACTTCAGATTTTGAGTCAATGACCCCCATCTGGATAGGTTTTCATCCAGTTTCCCTGATCCTAGAGCACATGGTAAGATGGCCCCTTGTTTTGCTTCTGGACATAAATGTAACTTCAAATTAACTGCTCCCCATAGCACGTCACAGAGTTTTTAACTGTTTTAGACGTAAATAAAATAAATAAATAAAGATCGAGCGCGGATCGCGGCCCGTTTGTTAGGGTACTGCTCCGGCATTCGCCTGGTGTTGATCGAGGGAACCACGGAAAACTACCGATCAGAGCAGCCGGCCGCTAGAATTCTCCTCCAGACAGCGGCCAAATTTGACTTAGTCATGTAAACAGTGACAAAAATTCCGCCACCGTCGATAGTCGACCTCAGGGTTTCCCGGTACGAGCTTCTGCGGAGTCGGCGGAAAGGTTGGCTGCGAGCCAAGCTGGTATCATGCGGACATGCTGAAGCTCGCATTTTAACTATCACTTCCGCGAAAATCTGTGATGATCAACACATGTGTGAAGGAACTTTTTAAAATCTCGCAGTGTTTCTATTCCTCGTTAAGATGAGTATCGTTTCGAGAAACGGGAGCTTCGTGGGTTGACGCTATGCAAAAATGAAAGTACGTTACTAAATAAATGGTTGAACTTTAGTGGATAAAGGCGGATGAAAGATGTTATACCCACTTGGCATTCAGGTTAAATAAACACTCCCATTCCCCAGAATATATTAATAACTAGGTTATTTGCTGAAATAGTACTAAGAAATCCATTTGCACGATTGACCTGCAACACTAGTGTTTCTAGCTTAGTGGGAACATCATTCCTAAATATCATTTGTATGCAACACATGTGCAGGCTAAGTACATTTGTCTTGATGCCATACAATTTGTTACTTTTATATTAATTTGAATAGGTAATTTGATTTTATAACATGTGAAAAGTTTTTAATAATAGAAACTTTATCATTATGGTAAAGTCAATTTTAATTTTTTTATTTTCGCTGAGTTTTGCGTACTGTACAATTTTTACGGTCTTTTGAAATAGCAACATTATATTTGCCAATTTGTTTAAAAATTAGTTATAATAACAATAATATTAATTTATTACTGCACCATCCGTAGTCAGCGTACCGTCTGTGGCAGTTTAGCAAAAAAATACGAATTCAAGTACAAATATTAAAACATCAGGTAGATTGTATGTAATACAATAGGTAGTCCCTTTTAGAGCAGACTTAAATTAAGGATGTGCAATCACTGAAATGTATATACTATAGAATGTCTTATATATATTTTGTCTTGTTTCAGGTAAGAAATCTAACCGTGATGTATCGAGTGCTAAACCGTAAGTTAAAATTGCTATTTGTGTACTTTTCATTTTGTGATATAATAAATGCAGTTTAATTATTATGTAGTTTATTCGTGGATCAATTTCATGAATAACTGATGCAACCGAATTCTTGTAATCATGACGCAACGTATTCATATCAAATAGCGACATTTGTTTTCTTTTTACCCGCACGTATAGCGGAGTATAGCGAGTTATGTGTGTGTGTGTGTGTGTGTGTGTGTGTGTGTGTGTGCAGCATATCCAATAAAAAAATTGTCACCTGTTTCGCTTTTTCTTTGTAGAAAACCAGAGATGACTTGAACCCTGACTGTGTTCAACACGTGTCATTCACTTACGTGATGAATTTCACTTCTTACAATAACACTCGCTACTTTTTATTAATAGGGAGTGATCAAGGCCTTTAAGGTCGATTTGTAGAGTGCAATGGTAAAAAAAATGATATTGTACTGTTAGAAAAACAGTAATTCTTAATGTATTCTAAATAAACGCAATAGAAAAATACAACTTGCAACAGAATAAATAAATGTCAGACTATTCCAATGATACGCACTTTTAAATTATGATTGTGATATAATAACATAGAACATAACAAGTATAACAGTAAAAAGTGTCAGTACAGTTTCACTGTCCAGCTACACTGCCCAGCAAGTACTTCTGTTATGAGTGAGGTGAGGATAGGACAAGGAAGAGGTAGCAAAGAGCGCACCACCACCCACAAGATCAAACCGAAACTGCTTATCTAAACGAAGTTAGAAGAAAAAAAGGGCTGGAGTCCGTTTTTCATCCCCTCCCATTTCAACAATACTTAAATGAAAGATGTAACATGCAGGGCCATGAAACCATTTTCTCCTAAACCGAGTGTATATTTCAATCTTGCGTTATTTTCTGGACCCCTCTCTATTTCATTTCAACTAAATTCCTTCCTTCTGTCGTGGGTCCCCACAAAAACCAGCGCTCTTCAAATCCGAGAAATTTCCAAATTTTCTTGCCCGTATCCTGCTTGGAGGTTTTTGTGCGTTCTCAGCTGCTGTGCGTCTTGTGAATTCATCCAAGTTCCGGGATTGTGCTCGGAGCTCAGTGCAACCGCTTCCCGCAGGGTTCATTTATTGATGTTCGTAACCCCACCAATGCCTTGGTATCAACAGCCCCATGGGGGAGGACATTAGCAGGGCGGACGGGGGAGACTGACTTGATTGGTTGGTTGATAATTCCTCAACTGCTAAGGTCATTAGTCTCAAAAGTGTAGGGCACGTTTTCATCGCAAGAGGTCGCGGTGAGAATCTCCCGAAGTCGACTTTACAGGAATTTTCCCCAGCCGGGTGTCTCACACCGGATAGGCACCGCCCCCGCTGGGACGAGCTCTCGGCTCCCGGTCGATCTGCCTGCATGTGTGAATTGAATTGAATTGAATTAATGCCTTATTTTACGTGGCGAGACTCAGGCCATTAGGCCTGTTCTTCCGTCTGACCACGCACATTTCGCTTCGCTCCTTTCACCAACTAGCAGAGGAAGGAGGTATTTCTTGGGCGAGAAACAGGCGATTTGAATTTAGCTCACAGGCTACGTCATTTAGGCTTGAGGAGGCTCTTTTACATGCAAGTAAATCTACTAACATGGGACAGCCGGCTTTACTTCCCCTCCGAAGGAAGGCGTACGAAGGATTTTGTCGCCCTAAAAAATCCACGGCTTCGATCGGGTTTGAACCCGCCAACTTGGGTACAGCAGTCCGAAACGCTAACCGTTACACCATCGCCGCCGCTATGTGTGGTAGTGTAGACTATGCTAGTGTACGTGTGTGTAAGTAAGGAGTGAGGGTAAGACAAGGAAGAGAAAGGAAAGATAGTACGCGGTCCGTGGCTCGTTTGTTAGAGCACTGCTCCGGCATTCGCCTGATGTTGATAGGACAAACCACGCAAACCACCAATCAGCGGCTGAATTCGACCTAGCTATCTGACTAGGGTCGAAGAACCTCCGATCGAGGCGCTGTCGTCACATCAGTTGATGCACTACAGAGGGGGCCCCCGTGGCCGAACTTATATACTTTGATTTTATTGATGTTTTTGACGATTTTAACAAAATAATAAATTGAATTATTTAATATATGGTTGCTCATTGAAACAAAAATAAATGTTTTATCTTCAAGTTATACCACTAACATTAATGTTAAAACCACAATCGCACGAAAGTAACCAAGCAGTAATGTCAAATTTGACCAATGTGTCTTTATAATGTAGCATTGTACTTAACTATAAAAAACGATGACGTAATACACTATTGCTAAAATACTTCAACAATATGTTTTGAATTTTCGAGTAAATAGTCACGAATTTTCGAGCCCACAACTAAATATGGGTAAAACTCAAATTCAAGCTAAAATTGCAAAAAATGGCGTTATATTTTGAAAATAAGCACGTTATAAACAATATAAATGATTTTCAACTTCCTAAAATATTGTTTTTATAGGTTCGAATCATCTAATTGCAGCTGTGCTCGTTCTCCCCCGTTCGGATTGGTAGGATTAAAATAAGGGATAGGGAATTTGGGAGTTATTCATTTCGCGACGTGCTCGAACATAATTAAGACATCTGTTCAAATATTCGCTTTTAAGATGAAAATAGTGGTATATTGACCCTTGTCTTAAATGAACAGTGTTTAATGAATATGTTTTATAAGATGAAAAAATGAACTACGTAATAATGGAAGTAGTTCAAATGGGACATAACGAATTACTTAAACCGGTGAAAACATTGAAAACAATGTAGAGCTAATTATTTGTTTATTGACGATTCGAAAAATTGATTTTGGTCTCCCACTAGTAAAAGCGATTACTTTTAGGACAAACTCAGCGTAGTAAAAGTTCAATTTCTACCATAATTGCTACAAGTAAGACAATGCTCAAATGTTCAGGTATAATAAATAGTATGAAATTCTGAAAATGAAGTATTTTCGTCTTACCGCTATTACTGACTTCAATGTGACAAAGTGTGCAAGGAAGTAATTTGTATAACTGAATTAAAATAAAATGAATGTCAGAAAGACTGTTTAAAAAATAGTGCATGGCGCTCGCGGTAAAAGTGATTTTATTTTTCTCTTGGGATTACGCCAGTCGGCTAAGTGTCTCTGCCTTTCCTACACGCAAAATAAAAGGTTACTTTTACCACTAATATAACGAGTATTTCATCATTAGGGCTCTTCATAAAATTATAAGATTAAACAAACAATCGATATAAAAAATTAAGCTAATATGGACATATACATTGCAATCCTCACCAAAAAAAAAACACCTTTAGACGTGGAAAAAATAAGTAATGAACAATACGATACTCCCCTCCACAAAAAGTACGAAGTTGATTAGTAATAGATTTCGACTGATGTATCTAGTATGTTGCATTTCCAGTAACTTCTATTTCTTCTTAATACTTCATCGTTTCTCTTATAGAAAGATTTATTCGTGAATTGGCCCAAGGATTTGAAGCTGTGAATGAAAATAGAATAATTAAAATGCCCCGTATGTATTAATGGGAACAATCGTTTTCTTTTCGTCACATAAGTAAATAAGCGCAAAGCGTTGGGAGAAATTTCCTTATTTTACTGAGGAAAGCAAAAGAAACTTAAAAGCCTCGCTTCAAAGCGCCGTGACTGCGAGGGCTGTTGTCCCACCAAACACAAGAGAATAAACAGAAGACCTCGAACAACATTGGACCTGTTCAATTGAGGAAAATAGACTTGAGACGAGAGCTGAGAATAGTTCTCAACGATATTCTATCACAAACGGGTCAATTATGCGGTAATTGCGTTTTCTCTTTTAAGTTACTAATTTCAATTGTGTGCAGAAATTCAAAGAAACCATGCAGAGTCTTGCGATGTGAGAAGTGAATATGGTTTCGTTGGATGCCCAGGAACAGGGGAAAATCCAAAAACAATGTAAACAGTTTACATTTTCACTCAAGAAATCAAATATTTGAGAGTTATTCCAACTCTTTTCGTACTATGCGTACAGTATGAATGTCCATACGTCTTGCACCACTGCTAATCACATTCATTGGATCCCATTCACTTTGTACACATTAAATAATACAACACAATATGATGTGAAGTGAATTTGATAAAAGAAATTTCAAATAACTGGGTGTATTATGTTTGAAAAACTACTGCATTTCACTCAATGAGCGAGTCCATCAGGCACGTACAAAAAAATATATTATTTTAATTCCAAAATTGTTAAAATGTGTGTTACTTACTATGAGAGAGTACATATTATGCACGTTTTCTTCGACTCTGAAATCTCTACGCAAGATCTAGTATATTACATGGAATTGTAAATGAAGATAGAAACAATCGTTTTTTGGCAATAACTGATAAGAAACTATTAGCTCCCGTGCAATAAGCCCCGCAAAGCTAAATGAGCTAAAGATTTTGACAATTATATCTTTTCGGCTCACAGGTGAAGAAATCCTCTTACTGTCGCGAGAGCATGGCGAACGATTTCCATTTCTGTACTTCTCATTGGTGCTAAGAAAACCTGCACCGGTGGTAAAGCTACATTTATGTCCGATGCAAAAGAGGGGCTCATCCTTAAATAGTTGCCTAAAAATGCTGACAAGCTCAATTTCGCGTACAAATAAACGATTGGAAAAAAAAACAACCTATAAATCACAACAACGTCCAATGCTTTTGAGCCAATTTGCTGAATCTCGGGGTCCTTTCATAAAGCAATATTTATCTTCACTAGACGCTTGCTTTAGATCAAAGAAATTTGTTCCCGCGCTTCAGCCGAATAAAATACCCGGATATTAGTCCAGTGCATTTGCTATCTGTCAACATTTTCAAACTTTGTGAACACTTTCTTGCTATGTTGCGGGATTCAACTTCCTCGTAGCCTCTCGTTACATCTTTACAGATCGCACATGTCGTCATTAGAGATAATAACATCGCCCCAACACGCGCTTAATTGGTTTAAATTGATCTTAGAAAGACGAAAATTGAGTTTGCTCTTTTCAAAGAGAAAACATTTTCTTACCGATTTGTCACGAAATACATGTAGGTTGCTCGTAATTTATTACGAGCAATAAATAAAAAGAACTAGCTGTACTATTGTGATAAATCCACTATTTGTAAATAATTGATTTAAAATTTGATTGAAAATTACTTCGTTGTAGTTTCCAATGTCCATTCCATAAACTCAATTGTAGAATCGTGTAGAGAAACGATTCTAAAATCGCTAAGCGTTCAGATACAATTGCACAGAAATTCAAACTATACCTTTAATTTTACCGTGAAAGATTTATTTCTTTTTGCTTCAATTTTGCCACACTTAGATTTCTGGTTTCTGCAGTTTTCTGACCTAACCAATGAGAGCACCCAAACCTCCTAAAGGGTGATATACAGTTCAAATATCCTTTTGAAGTAAACTGAAAGTAATTCACGACCCACCTGTCCCCTCTTGTCCACACTTATTGCACATGTCCCCTCATACCACCCACCCGTCCCCATCATTTCACTCCTAAAATTCCTGTCCATACAAAACTCACTTGCCCTACGAAAACGCCCCTTCTTGACACATTAATCTGATTTTAAAAGTCTGTGGACATCGTTCCGAGCTAGGTACGATTATAGTGTATTTGATAAAAGAATTTGTTTGTTATGTCATAAATTGTAAACTTCAATTTTCTTCGACTTCGATATGTTAGATACAGGTCTGGGAAGTAATTTACTATCAAATAGTATCAGGAGGTTTCGCGTCAAAAAGGGTAAATTATGTTTTGTATGTACGGTTTCATTTACTGTTGTTGCTGTATGGAGTGTTTGAATCCACTTCTGAAGACTCGCATGCTTCAAGTCGTAGCATCAGGTTCATTGATGGCGGATATCTGGCTCCAGCTCGCTCGTGGACTCGGCCAATGCTTTCGGCCGGATGCTCTCCATGGCTTCTAGGATCCATTCCAGGCGAATGCCGAAGCAGTCGCCTAAACAAAGGGCCGCGACTTTTCCTTCTTGAACCTGTACGCACTCCTTTGCCAGGCCATGGTCAATGATGGTAGAATTTAACACTTTCGTTTTAAAATTCATTTTTTTTAAATTTAAAGCTATACCATTTTATAGCCCTATAAAAATAAGTTAGCATTGTGTGGGTTGTGAGAACATGATTGCAAGTATTCAGATCTCTTTGAGATAAAAAATAGTTTGACACTTTTCTAGATTTTCTCATTAAAAGCAGAAAAAGGGAAATTAATTCAATATTTCCCTATCAACCTATTTCCCTATTTCCCTTCAACAAATATTTAAAGAAGTAAAAATCCTTAGAATGATTTCCCTTGTGTAGATTCTTGTGTAGCTTCTGAAGAACACTATTCAAAAGAGAGGAAAAGGATTGTCTTGAAATTTGAAAATTCGTGTTAAAACAACACATGTGTTAAAAAGTCATGCATTTTGTTAAATTAAATCTGTTTTTATACACACCTATTATCAATATGTAACTGAATCAGTGGAAATTTAACTGAAAATATATTTCAATGCTGGCTTCCTTTAACACATGTTTTCTGACAGTAACAATTAAACGATATTGATGGAAAATGGTTTAGTTTCTAGGCTGTTGGCCACTAATTTTGTTTTTCAAACATCTATGTGTTGTCGATGTGGCATCTCTAGTTAGAGAGCGGAGAGACGTGCTCTCTAGTTACAAAGCGAACACGAAGGACACCGTGATATGCAATTCAACAATTATATCTCTGATTCACGACCATTTCGCGCTTTGTAAACGATTTCGCAATTTGGGATCGATTTTGCATTTAACCGCAGGTTAAAAACCTTCAGAAATATGCTGCACCGACGGTTAAACAGACAATTACGGTTTTCTCAGCATTCGGTAACATTTCACATTTTTAGCAATAGATAAAATCTACCATCTCTAGTCATGGGTGTTTGCATGGTATCTAGCTTCTACGGTGTGCGCTGTCTGTGCGGCCCATTCAAGAAACTCGTCGATAGCACTTGAATTGATTGATTAGTGGTATTTGTGAGCGCGTCGATTGCCATGGTTAAAGACACACACATACACACAAAGTTGTCAGACCAAAGACTTGACACATGTTTCTCTATGTATGGACGGATTAAGCTCCGGATGTGTGATGAATGCAATCGTCTTCAGGAGTGTGTGTGTGTGTGTGTGTAAGGGGAGAGGCAGGGTCAAGGATAAGCTGGAGTGGCTCGTTTGTTGTTGTTCTCGCATTCGCGTGGTAGTCACCTCGTGGTAGTAGTCTCGGGAAATGCCGATCAGAGGTACCAGGTGTTACGTTTCTTCTCCAGACAGCTGTTGAATGGACGCAGCTATGGAGTTGGTGTCGAACATCCGCCATCGCCGAGAGTAACCCTAGGACCTCCCAGTGAGAGGCACTGCAGTGCCATCAGCTGATTCCCTGAGCCACCTGAGTCGGTTGCTAGAGTCGAAAATCCACCACTTGGCCTAGAACCCGAGGCATCTCGTGGTTAGAGGAATAGCAGAGACAACCCTTGAAGCCCAGAGCTATTGACTGATGACTACGTGAATGTGCTAAGGTAATTAGGACCGTAAGTATAGTGCACGTTTTCATCGCGGGAGGAGTTTCTCCTCAACCAGGTATCTCCCACCCGCGGGGCACCTCCCCAGCCGGGACAAGCTCCCAGCTCCCGACCGCCCCCCGCCGTGTGTGGCAGTGTAGTGCATGTTAGCGAAAGTAGGGTGAGGATAGGGCGAGGAAGGGGTTGAGGCGTGGTTCGTTCGTTAGAGAAAGCAGGCCAGCCGAGTGGTCGAGTGGGGCTGGGCGGCAGTGAGCTGGCCTCCCACGCCGCGGCGCTCAACAAGTGCGTCGCCCCTCGGCGCCGCTCGAGTGGGCAGAGTCGATCGATGCCCCCCCCCCCCCCCCGCGCACCCAGCGCCTCTGAACGAGAGGCCAGCCCAGGGGCGCCGCCTCGCCAAACACCCCCACCCCACCCCTCGTCACACCCCCTCCTTGCTCGCGCTGCCCCGCTTCGACTCCGCACCACCACCCTCGTTCCCCTGCCCGTGCTCACTGCCCGTGCCCACTGCCCGTGCCCACTGCCCGTGCCCACTGCCCGTGCCCACTGCCCACTGCCCATGCCCACTGCCCGTCCCCATTACCGTCCCCGTGGCCGTCCCCGTGGCCGTCCCCGTGGCCGTCCCCGTGGCCGTCCCCGTGGCCGTCCCCGTGGCCGTCCCCGTGGCCGTCCCCGTGGCCGTCCCCGTGGCCGTCCCCGTGGCCGTCCCCGTGGCCGTCCCCGTGGCCGTCCCCGTGGCCGTCCCCGTGGCCGTCCCCGTGGCCGTCCCCGTGGCCGTCACCGTGGCCGTCCCCGTTGCCGTCCCCGTTGCCGTCCCCGTTGCCGTCCCCGTTGCCGTCCCCGTGGCCGTCCCCGTTGCCGTCCCCGTGGCCGTCCCCGTGGCCGTCCCCGTGGCCGTCCCCGTTGCCGTCCCCGTTGCCGCCCCCGTTGCCGCCCCCGTTGCTGTCCCCACTAACCGTCCTCCATGCATGTCCCCCGCACTCGCCGCTGCCTTCGTCTTCAGCGACTCCACCGCAGCCTCATTTTCTTGCTTCCTATCAACAGGCCTCCTCCCCCCTTCACCGCCATCCTCATCCCCCGACCATCCACAGCACCCCGCCGTCCTCATTCTGTTGCTCGCCCAGCTTCACAGCCCTGCCCCCCCGCCGGTGTCCATCTGGGGAAATTGAGGAAGCGGCGTCTGTAACAGGCCGCGTTCGCACAGCGACGGCGACCGCCGCTCCGTAGAAAGGCGGGCGAACGAGCTGATGCGCGTCAACCGATACGAACATTAGTCCCGTAAATGTAGTACACGTTACACCGCGGGAGCTGGCGTTGTTTTTCCGCTTCTGCGCCCGCAGACGCGCCTGTCTGTACGACCGTCATGTGTGGTAATATAGTGCATGTAAGTGTAAAAGTTTGTAACTAAGAGGGTGAGGATAGAACAAGGAATGGTAAGGAAAGATTGCGCGTGGTCCGCGTATGTGTGTCTGTGTGTGTGTGTGTGTGTAAAGAGAGAGGGATTTGAGGTTCGAGTCCCGTTTGCTTGGGTACTGCTCCGGCATTTGCCTTGTGTTGGTCGGAGGACCTACAGAAAACAATCGATGAGAGATTTCCTACAAACATACCGGGACAGGTGGCTGCAGCACCTCTGACGGCGAGAACTTATGGTGCCACCCACGACGGTTGGAGGATTTCCTACGCTGGCTACACAAGAACATCGAGTTCAGTCGCCTGCTCTGATCGGTTGTGGTTTCTCCGATCAACACCAGGCGAATGCCGGAGCAGTACCCTCACAAACGGGACACGGACCGCGCGCGATCATTCCTTCCTCTTCCATGTCCTACCCTCTCCCCTTACACTAGCATGCACCACACTCCACACATGGCGGGAGACCGGTGGGGAGCTTAGAGCTCTTCCCGGCTGTGATGGTTAATATCAACACCTGACGAATGCCGGAGCAGTACCCTAACAAACGGGACACGGACCGCGCGCGATCTTTCCTTCCTCTTCCTTGCCCTATCCTCTCCCCTTACACTAGCATGCACCACACTCCACACATGGCGGGAGACCGGTGGGGAGCTTAGAGCTCTTCCCGGCTGTGATGGTTAAGATCAACACCAGGCGAATGCCGGAGTAGTACCCTAACAAACGGGCCACGGACCGCGGGCGATGTTTTCTTCCTCTTCCTTGTCCTATCCTCTCCCCTTACACTAGCATGCACCACACTCCACACATGGCGGGAGACCGGTGGGGAGCTTAGAGCTCTTCCCGGCTGTGATGGTTAAGATCAACACCAGGCGAATGCCGGAGCAGTACCCTCACAAACGGGTCAAGAACCGCGCGCGATCTTTCGTTTCTGAACCTCGAATCCCTCTCTTTACACACACACAGACATACACATACAAACACACACACACACATGCACTACACTATCGTAATTGTCGGAAGACCAGTGGGGAGCCTAGAACGAGCCCAGCGGTCCCCCTTTGGAGGGAGATATCTGGTTGGGGAAAACTGCGCGGGACGTGTAGGTCGAATCCCACCACCACCACCACCACCACCTCCCGCCGTAATTCACGCACTACACCTGCAGGACTAATGACATTAGCCGTTGACGCTCCCTCAATTAATCACCAATCAATGAATCGGAGAGAGAAGACGGCGGCGGCGATGGTGTGACGGTTAGCGTACCGGACTGTTATACCCAAGCTCGCGGGTTCAAACCCGATCGAAGCCCTGGATTTTTAGGGCGACAAAATCCTTCGTACGCCTTCCTTCGGAGGGGAAGTAAAGCCGGCTGTCCCATGTTAGTAGATTTACTTGCATGTAAAAGATCCTCAAGCCTAAATGACGCATCTGAGCTAAATTCAAATCGCCTGTTTCTCGCCCAAGAAATACCTCCTTTCTCTGCTAGTTGATGAAAGGAGCGTAGCGAAATTTGCGTGGTCAGAAGGAAGAGCGGGCCTGATGGCCCGAGTCTCGCCACGTAAAACAAGGCAAATTCAATTCAATTCAATTCAATTCAAGAAGACAACTTCTGTAAGGTCAAATTGTCTGGACAAACCGAGAGAGAGGAGTATGTAGTCGATTCAATGAAAAATGTTCATGTGGAGTCGGCTGTTAACGGACGCAATCCTTCCTACAAGAAGGTGTGATTGGTGCACGCCGTGCAGTAGGTACAGAGCAGCGGTATAAAGTAGCTGTTGCACATAGTAGTGTCCATGGGCGGGGATAAAACTGACAGAGGGTGACGTCGCTATCTCCTAATGGAAGACGTTAGTCCCGACGATGACGAAGGAAGGCCGCCATAGCGGGGGTTCGCACTTTGCTCTGCCATTGTATAGTATTCGTATCTAATCATTACCCTCGCACCGTACCGCCCCGAGGCCGGATGTTTACTTCTTGGCTTTCCTGTGAGTTGTGTCGTGAAGTGCCTTGCGCTCAATGTTTTCTCGTAATGTTGTACTCTTATATCGACTTGAGGCAACCCAATAGAAGAACGAAAAGCCACTCTTTAACGGCTGGCGTCCGTTTAGAGCAATGACTCATGAATACACTAATTCCAAGAAATTAGAGACGAAGATATTACAAAAAGTATTGAACAACACGCTGCCGATAAAAGAAATAAGACTCTGTTGGTTTATAAACTTCAGCAGCAATTGTTCTTATTACAAAGGAGCGAATATTTTTTTCAGCAATTCTCGCCAAAACACTCGTTGCTACCTATTTTTTATTTCAACTTAATATCTATATAAATTAGGTACAGAAAATGTGCGCAGATTTCACCCCTCACACTTCACATCCAATTTTTAACTATTTTTGACATCAAATAAATAAAAAACGAAGGCGAGTATTGAAATGCAAAGTGCTCAACTGATATTTTGGGAGCCTAAGGAGCCGCCGTGACAAATGGGATCATAGGCCTCGGTGCATTTAACGGCAGGCCTACCAACATTTGGGCTCAACGCCAGAACGACTCCGAGTCTTTTTGGCCGCGCGAAGTCATCGTAAACGGTCTCTTCTCCTCGAGCAGGGGATCTAAGTGCAGAGCACCGATAGCGAGGTCCTGCGTTGGTCACGCATTGATTGATTGATTGATTGATTGATCGGTTATTTCGTGGTTGCGGGCGCGTCAAATGCTGTCATGAGTCCCGTAAGTGTAGATCGTGTCATATCTCCAGTGAGGGTGGTGCCCCCCTCCCGCTAGATGGTGAGATTCTGCACTCACTGCTCGTCGGCTAGCGTGTTTTCCCCAATCAGGTATCTCCCACCCGCGGGTCACTGCCCCAGCCAGCCCGTACAAGCTGGAAGGTCCCGATTGGTCTCTCGGAAAGCGTGTGGAAGTGCAGTGCATGTTAGTAGGGGGTGAGGACAGGACAAGGAAGGGGAGGGAAAGATTGCGAGCGATTCGTGGCCCGTTTGTTAGGGTACTACTCTGGCATTCGCCTGGTGTTGATCGGAGAAACCACGGAAAAATACCGACCACAGCATTTGACCGCTAGAATTTTTCTCCGAACAGAGTCTGAATTCGACAGATATTCAGATATGTGACATGTGTCGGAAAATTCCCACCACCCGGATTCAAATCCTAGGGCCTTGGTCAAAGACAGTGCAGAGGAACAGTTGTTGCCCTGTGGTATCCTAGTTGATCTATTAGGAAAGTACATATTCTTTGCTAAAACAACAATCGAATCAGCATTGAACTACCCAAGTGTTACGTTAATGAAAGAGGTGTCTTCAGTATAAGTCAGATGCGTAGTACAATCAAATCTGATAGAAAAATTCGGTAATTCGATGATTCGCTTAACGGAAACAGACATGAGTTTTTTTTCGAGGAAAAGAAAAGAACTTATGTTACAATTAAATTAAGGCTGAATATACTTGTAGAAATCACTGAAATAAAAGTTCTAATACAATAAATTAAGGACAATACAATAATAAACAGGTTTGCAAAAGCGAGTTACATTTGTTTTATACAGGAGAGTATCTGTTGTCAAAGCCTTTTTGGCTTGTTACAAAAATGTTTAGTTCTCAATTTGATGAACCAATATTTCATACTAATCGTTCATTAAATGTATGAAAGCAAGGACAGTAATTTATAGCATTTCACCGGTATTCTCGTTGCTGCATTGTAAGCAACAACAACATTTTTCAAGACTTCTTCCAGATCGACCTAGATAGAACAGACTAAGAAAGGTGGCAATCAATTTGTCTTGTCGAGAGCTATTGATAATGACCCCCTGTAGGGAACTCCCATTAGTGACGCAAAAAGCTTTTTAGTGGTTCAAAAAAACAAAAGAAAACAATTAGAGATATAGTATATTCATTTGTCATGAATGCCATCTGTTTGTGGGAGCAAAAACGAAAGAAAAAAAAAGATGACTGGGTGGAGGAAATTGAATATCATTCCATTAGGCTTACGAAACCGTTCAAAGAATTGTTTCCGTCGATAGCTCAGTGGTTGCAGCACCTGGGCGTAAACCAGGACTCTCAGAGTCCATTTCCGGTCGAGGTGACAACTATTGGAACAAATTTAATTATTAGGACTGCCTTACAATCTCCTGAACGGATTGACAACAGATTTATCAGTTCCCCACCCGGAGACCGAGATGCGTAGAATGACATCTTATTTGTCTCGATTGGGAGATACGAAGCGAACTGATTCGGCGGTTACTTGTAAATTGAGGATTTAAACAGACAACTAAAATGCAACTAGTAATCAAACCAGCGTTAACTTGCCTCAGTGGTAGACTAGAGGCAGCGTGCTTTCATTGGTTCATTGTACATTGTAACGCAACTGGTCATGTCCCGTGACCAGATTAGGGATGCGACATCAATGAAACATCGATGTTTCTTACCAGAAAAATAAAACTCCACTACTCGTAGTAATCAAACCAGCAATTAACCACCGAAGTGGTAGATTAGAGGCCGATGCTTGCTTTCACCGATTCGTTGCGTGTTGGTATCGGAACTCTGTGACTGAACTCAGTGTAAGTTGAAATCTATTAAATAAACTTGAAACTAAGAAACTTTTTAGTTTGTGTATGGGCGGGAGGGGGGAGGCTTTAGAGTCGGAGGCTCTCACGCAATGCACTACCACTAGTAGGTCCGCCACTGGCAACTGCTCATATTTCTAGCGGCCGGCTGCTCTCATAGGTAGTTTTCCGTGGTTTCTCCGATCAACACCAGGCGAATACGGGAGTAGTACCCTTTACAAACAGGCCACGTACCACGCGCCATCTTTCCATCCTTTTCTTGTGCCATCCTCAGCCCTTTCTTACACATACACTTACGCTCACATGCACTACATTACCACGCATATCGGGAGACCGGTCGGGAGCTTAGAGCTTCTTTCGGTTGGGGCGGTGCCTAGTTGGTGGGAGATACCTGGTTGGGAAAACCCCGCTAGCGACATGTAGCTCGCCCTGTGGCTCTCGCCATCCGGCGGGGGAAGATCACAGCCACTTCCCATGACAAAAAAACCTGCAGTAAACTTACGGGACTAATGACCTTAGGAGTCGGCGCGCCCGGAATCATCAATGAATCAATGGATGAATCAATGGATGAACCAATGGATGAATCAATGGATGAATCAATGGATGAATCAATGGATGAATCAATGGATGAATCAATGGATGAATCAATGGATGAATCAATGGATGAATCAATGGATGAATCAATGGATGAATCAATGGATGAATCAATGGATGAATCAATGGATGAATCAATGGATGAATCAATGGATGAATCAATGGATGAATCAATGGATGAATCAATGGATGAATCAACCAAGCAACCAACGGAGTGGTAGACTCGAGGCAGTGGCGGGCTTTGCTTGGTGCGTTGCACGCCGCTCGCGCAACTGTTCACCCCCCGCAGTCGCTCGTGGAGGCGCGGCGGCGCGCGGGCGTCTGTGCGGGCGGGCGGCGTCGGCGGCGGGTGGCCCCGTTCGGCGCGGGGGCGGGGGCGGGGGCAGGGGCAGGGGGGTGGGTCTATTTTGGCTGCGGATGCGCGCGTCGCTCGCCGCCGCCGCCCCCGCCCCCGCCGCCCCGCCCCCGCCACCTGGTGGCTCCGCCGCGCCCCGTTACGCGTTCACAATTAATCGCCGCTCCCAACACTCCCTCTTCTCAGCCGAACGCTTCAAACTCGGAAGGCAAAATTGCTGCGAATCTACCTCACCCGAGTGTACCCGCAACAGTGTATGCACACGAGTATAAAGCGCCACTCCCGACACTCCCTCTTCTCGACCGTTCGTTTCAAAAACGTTTCAACAACGTTTCGAAGACTTACGCCCATCGGAATACAATGTTGTTGCGAATCTACAGCACCCAATGTTCCCGCAACAGCGTGTGCGCATGTAAGTTAATCGCCACTCCCAACACGCGCTTCTCAGCCGTACGTTTCAAATTCGGAAGGCAAAATTATTACGAATCTCCAGCTTCCAATTGTTCTCGCAACAGCGTATGCACACGAGTATTAAGCGCCACTCCCAACGCGCACTTTCAGCCGTACGTTTCAAAATCGGAAGGCAAAATTGCTACGAATCTATATCACCTAATTGTACCCGCAACAGCGTATGCACACGTGAATGCCCGCGATCGTTTGTAACGTCTATTTAATTCAACTGCAGCTGTATTGCCACTCGCCAACCTCCTTGTGTGTTGGCCTGTGTCTTCAGGTAATGTAAATAATCACACTTTAAATTCCAATCGCCTTTCACTTGTTACCTGTGAAGGCACATCCTGACTGAAGCCCGTTTCGTTCATCGGGTGTTCTGGACGGAGTGTATGTTTTAGTTAATTTTTGCGTTCTTGAGTAATGCTGTCGCTCCAGTTTAGAGAAAACATCGAATACATGTGAACAGAATCTTTGGAATTGTGAGTGTGAAGTCAGCGACTTAAGAAAATGCTCCTGATAGAGGATTTCAAGTTTTGTTTCCACAACTTAGTACAAAACGGAGGTGCAAATGTTTTTTCAAAACGCGCCGAAGTGGTTCAATATTATAATCGATCAATATAATACAACGGCAAACGTACAGCAAACGTAGAAATCAATTCTTACACTTACGGAAAAAAAAAAAAAAAAAAAAACAGAATGGGATAAAGTCGAACAATGTCTTTTTCGGGATGTGAGTAAACGGCTTAGAAAAAGTTCACGGCGAGATGCAGTCGGTATATCGATATAGCTCTAGTTGGGCTACAGCGCTTTTGAAAGGAAAAAAAGTAGTCATATAATTTAATGACACACATTTTCTAATGACAAAATAAACGCGCATATGTTTTAAGTTACCAATAATATGTGTGCACATGTATGCACGCGCACTTCTCCTCTGCACGTGCTGGTGTTTGTGTACTGTTCACGTAAAAACGCGCGTAGTGGGGAAGTTTGTAAAAAAATGTATTTACCGGAAAGCAGCCGAAAGAGCATTTGTGTCAACAAACACGCGAGGATTAGCGACTAAAAAAAATTGCTCTTTTTCATAGAACGTGTTCCTTCTCGAACGCAAGAGGACGTTACTGGGAAGTGGCGTTCACATTCACTTGTAGAAAGTAACAGAAATTCCAAAATGAGTACTAATGAGTAATACGAGATGCACGAATGTTTTTCAGGATATATTGGCTGTTCTCTCATTCAGAATATGAGTGAATAAAATCTTAAGAACTTAGTGCGTTCTAACGGAGATCGTAACAAAGATTGTTCCTCTGCTGGCGTTTAATGAAGACTGCCCTCATGAAAACAACATGTGCACTTCAGAGCCTGGTATGGTGCACAAGTATGACTTCTAATTTTCTAGAGATGACATTGAACACAAATTGAACACAACCCTTTAATTTTATAGCGAAATAGTTTTCAGGTCTTTTTTCAGAAATTTAGTTTCACTTGTATTTCGGGTTTCTGCCCTGTTCTGACCTCCCATGCTATGAAATGGGACACTGAAAATAACTAAATCTTCAGGAATGTAATAGAAGGTTTAAAAAGCTGACTAAACATATAATTCAGTTCCCGATTATCCCTGTTTGTCCTCAAACTGTCCCTCTTCATTTCCGCGCATGTTCCACAATTATCTTCCACCTCCCTCTCATTTCCCCGCATGTCCCCCAAAGCATGTAATCGTCCGGGCCACTTAAGCCAGGTTTAAGGGCCTGGGACACACCTCTTACGAGCTAAGCGCGATTATAAAGTGGGGTAGTAATCTCATTGCATGCCTTAATCTCAAATAAACTATTTTTTCTTCTTAAATCTGTTCTAAGCAGGAGCAGGGGAGGGAGTAGGTGGGGGAGTAATTTTCTGCTCAGTAGTAACACTCGGGTTTTGTGTTGATAGTTTCTTACAAGTTGTAATGAACCGTCGTATGTCTTTCCTTATTGTGTCAAATGTAGAGAGAAATTGCTCTTCGCGCGTACCATCGCGTACCTTCAATATCACTTTGTGGAATCGCTTGTTTCAATTGGTCCACAACGAGCCGAAGTGTACTGAAAGGAACCCAGGGCACATTGCCGTAAAATGCGCAGATGTCAAAGGTCAATCGAGGAGGCCAATAGCGCTTGATATGTCCTTCATACTGACATTATTGTTCGTTCAGGAAAGTTTTTTTGGCCGGAAAGGCGATTTTTATGGCCGGTTCTAAAACATTTGAGGTTCGTCGAAGACACCACCGTTCTGCGAAGGATATTCTTGCGCCAATCACGTGCGCAGGAGCGCCGGCTGTTAATCCCTCAAATTATCACTTCAATGCACGTAGGTGGCGATAGTGGATAACGCCCGAAACAGTTAAAAACTATGCGGCGCACTAAGGGTTTTGATTCGTTGATTACTCATTCCGGGTGCGTCAACTAAGATCATTAGTTCCGTTAATGTAGTGCGTGTTTTTCTGGGGAGGTGATGGTGGTGATCGTTCCCTCGCTGCATGGCGAGATCCGGCGCCGACTCACCGTCGGCTAACGGAATTTCCCCAACCAGGTATCTCCCAGCAGCGGGGCAGTGCCCCAGCCGGACAAGCCCTAAGCTCCCGACCGGTCTTCCGGGTTGTGTGGTTGTGTAGTACATGTAAGCGAAAGTGCACGGTGAGGATAGGGCAAGGGAGAGGAAGGAAAGATCGCGCGCGGTCCGTAGCCCCGTTTGTTTGGCTACTACTCCGGCATTCGTTTGGTGTCGATCGGATAAACCACGGAAAACTACCGATCAGAGCAGCCGGCCTCTAGAATTATCCTGCAGACTGGGACAAAACTTGACAGAGGTATGTAGCTAGTGTCGAACACCCTGCTACGGTCGTGACTCGAACCTAGGGCGTCCCAGTCAGAGGCATTGCAGTGACAGTTGATGCCATGAGCTATCTCTCCAGGTTGTACAACGGGTGTGCTTGGTTTCGTGAGAATTTAAATGTCTGTTCTAACACTTATACATACTCAGTTGAAAATATGAATACATGTTGCAACGTTTTGACAAGAATTGATAAGAAACTATTCGCTTCGTTGTAATAAAAACTGTTTGCAAAGGCAAATCAGCTACTGATTTTGTCTATTACCCATATTGCTATAAGTGAAGGAATAGACTGTCACGATAAAATGTCAAAAAATTGCTCGGTCTAAACAGACGATTACGACGGCCGTGTCCTTCATCGATCCCATTATCTGGTGCGCGTTCGCCCCCGGCGGATGGGGAATTTGTTGACCTTGTTGCCAAGGGATACTATTAGATCCGTTGCTGACTGGCAGCGCCGTTCAACTGTCACAACAACGGCAGAGTTTGTCGAAAGATGGCGACGTGGGGGAAATATACAGAGCAATGCACATACCGGTGTGAGGGTGGGGAAGATGTCAACGTCCGTGGTTGAAAGGGAAAAAAAAGCTAGTACAACATAGCAGATACTTTATCGCATTATTTTATGTTCCCAAAATTACGTTCATCAGTTTGTAACTGACGTAATACACGGTTCATTGCTTACATTTTTTACATAATAATTTCGTACCAACACGTCTAAAGCCTCACTTCGTGAAGAGAGATAACAGAGAGATCTAATGCACAATTTATTCATCACCACTGAATTTTATACATCTGAATGACATTGAACTTAATCTGTTGACGTAACTTTCCGAAAGGTTCTTTATCTTTAAACCCCACACATATATACACTCTGTACTTTATACAGTACATCAATTTATATTATTTATATAATTTGTACTTTAGTACATATAATGAGTGAGGCATTTCAGATGGGAAAAAGCATACCACTGTTTTCCCCTCAATTAGTTGAACAAAAGTAATGCCATTTGATGAGTAATGCTTCGTATCTGCACAGCAGGCTCTTGTCTATTTCTCCTCTTCTATAAAGACCAGAATACTATTCTTAAAGGAGAGATGAAGTGCGGAAGTTATTTTTAAGTATTGCTGAAGATGTGATCTTCGGTAGTTGTATTAATTTTAAGGACACATGCACGCGAATATTTTTGAAAAACAAAATTGATTTTTCAATTTTTACATAAAAAAATCTGTAATTTTTTCTGAAATTATGGATGTGTTTTATGTGTAACATTGTGGAAAGTTTTTTTAAAGAGCAGTTTTAAAAATTTCGTGTCAAGCGGTCTCTTTTTAAATGACAAATTTTGTTCCATTATATATCTTGTTCTATAAAAAATATTTTGATGGAATAAATTTTGTTGCAACCGTTGGTAGCTCTGCTATACTTGACGCCAGCATCATGTTGGAATTCTTTCTTATACGTTCTGTGTTAACATTTTAGTATCAATGTGTTCATGATTGGATAGGGGTTTCCCGTAGTAACTGCTATACTTTAAAGGTAAATTCCCGTAACACTTTATTATATAGTTGCGTAGGCTTCTGCGGCCGGAGTTTATGTTGGCTGGGCTATCCGGGACGAGCCGCGTCAAAGTCATTGTGGCTACCGGCTTCCGGAAGCTTTGAGCAATGACTTTGACGCGGCTCGTCCCGGATAGCCCAGCCAACACTTTATTATATAAATTATTTGTTGAAAAGAAAACTTCGTAAGGTAGAAAAACGGTATTTTCAGACACTATTTACAATAAAGTAGATAACAAAAAATGACACACACACACACACACACACACGGACCCCGGACACGGTACAGGTTGTGTGGAAAATCCTCCACTTTCAGAACTAACTGTAGGATCTCCCGATTGGGAATCGATGCAGCAACAACAGTAGTGCTGTCTCCGAGCAATCTCAGGGGCGGTGCGAGACCGGGCTGTGCGGGAACCGGAAGTCGCTGCCCCGTGGGTTGCGTTGTGTCGCGGAGGTCATTTTGAGGTTTCGAAGCGACCAGGTCAGCCGCACGAACACAAACAAACGCGGCGATTTTAGCAGCAAATAAAACACCTCGAAATAGTCCACCGGCCGTTTTTCCTGCTCTCGCGACCCTTAACACTCGCGCAGGAACGCCAATCCGGAAGTCGTGATCAACACGGGGAGGCGGGAAACGACGAACCGAAGAATAAATTACAATATAATCGATGAAAAACTGGGTATGATTATTGATTCCCGGTTTGTCAACTAAGGTCATAATTCCCAGACGTTTGGTGCATGTTTGGGTGGAGGTGGAGACGGCCGTCCATTGTTGGATGGCGAGATCCGGCGCCGACCTACCGTCGACTTGCGCGGTTTTCACCAACCAGGTATCTCCCACCGGAGGTTTTCTCGCCTTGTGTGGTAGTGTAGTGCATGCTACTGTAAGTGAAGGGTGAGGATAGGACAAGAGAATGGAGGGGAAAATAGTCCGTGGCCCGTTTATTAGGGTAATGCTCCAGCATTCGCCTGGTATTGATCGGAGAAACCACGGAAAACAATCGATGAAAACAGCTGGATTCTAGAATTCGTCTCCAGACAGCAACGCGATATTTCCTTCCCCTTCCTTGGCCTACTTACACACACACACTGATTCCTCGTTACTTACTCACACTTACTCCTTACTTATACACACTCATTCCTCCTTACACACTTACTCCTTGCGCGCACACACACACACACACACACACACACATTCGTTTCTCACGCACACACACTTACTCCTTTCTCTCTCTCTCTCTCTCTCTCTCTCTCTCACACACACACACACACACACACACACACACACACTACCACCCAGGCCGGCAGGCCTGTCGGGTGCATAGAACTTGTCCCGGCTGGGGCGGTGCCCCGCTGGTGGGAGATACCTGGTTGGGTAAAAGCCGGCAGGTCTGCACCTGATCTCACTATTCAGCGGGGGGACCACCTTCCGAGGGAAAAAGCATTCACTACACTTACGGAGCTAATGAACTCCCTGTTGACTCTCCCGAAATCGCTAACAATCAATCAATCAATTGGGAGTGGGGCCGAGCGGTGGCGCCCTGTCGCGCAAATTCTGTCCCCCGCTGGCCCACTCTGCGGGAGTCATTTCCATCCGCAGTGGGCGAGAATATCCTCCGCGCAAACAAACCGAAATGGCAATTGCACGGAGAAAGTGGATGCTCAAACACAACTGCCACAAGAAGTGTTCAGTCTCAGAAGACAACGAACCGCTTAGCGAAAGACAACGAGTCTCTTGTTTCAAGGAACAGGAACAGAAGCCGTTCGCCTGTAAATCCTCCGACTGGGAGCCCATTTCCTCGCCGACTGGCTGCCAAATTGGCCCGACACGTTGGACCAGCAACACCAGAAGTAGGGTACGGACCTGAGCATTTTCTAGAGATTTTGTTTAATGCCAATAAGCTGAACAAGACAAGTGTAACTCGAATTAATTATAAATTATTGCTCAGAAACATCATAAAAATTCTATCTCAATTTCTTTTAACTAAATTTTAATGAATATTATTTTTTATTTATCTTATCTTAAATTTTAAAAATGAACGCCCTTTATTAGGCTACAAATAAAGAGATGGGTTCTGAAATGCACTAGGAATTGTTTTTTTATTTTGTAGTTATCACTGATTCATTTAATTTTAAAGAAATACTAAAAATAACTTAGTGTAGACGAAAATTGTGATTTTTTTCCTTCAAATTTTGCTTAGTAATTTAGTCAAAATATACAGAACACTTCTCTAGAAGAAAAGCATTTCCTGACGTTTTGGACTCAATCTCTTCGAATGGTCAAGAATTTCTATTTTGGGTGTACTAGTAGCGAATGGCTTTTAGTGATGGTTGGAAATGTCAGTGATACGATGTGAACGAGGATTGAACAAACATTTACTGTAAGGCAGGATAAGCACTAGGGCCTATTAATTTAATCTTCAAAACGGATAACAACTGTGTGACGTACTGGCTGGCATCCTCCTACCTGGACTTTTATTCATCACACAGGTACAGAAACTGAGAGGACTTTAAAAGAAAGCTACAACTTTATATTTGTCCCGACTCGGAAACGAATCCGCGATCACTTTTTAAAATTTTAATAATATAACATTAAAATTAAAAGAATGAACGATTATCTTCGGTCAATTGTTCATTCCTAATTCGTTTTCATGACTAATTACAACACAGTTTTGACGGTGTGGCTCGATTTGTTTTGAGAGTTGCAATCGATCTATCGAAAGCAATTTGTACTAACTACAACATTCGTGTCAAGAACATGGTAAACACAAAACATTTCAATTACATGTTCAGAAAGATGTTTCACTCTGCGTTCACAGTAAGTAGTGATTGTATTGTTCCAGAATGTGTAAACCATCATTTCCTTAAGAAACAAGTGTTGAGCGTCATGCGACAATTTTTGGTTTTCAATGTTTCATAAGTACATAAGCAGTTATTGTGTGCAATTAAATGGAAAGGGTTCTATTTGAATCAATCATTGTAAAATTCCCGTAACTGATATTTTTGCGAAATTTTTTGTGTAAATTATTTTTCTTTGTATTCAAATGATTTACTGTAAAAATGGCGTTACTACAATTTCTACAACACAGTGGAAACAGATCGAAAATCGTGTTTATTTAAAAAAAACAAGTGATGGAGTACATTTTATTCCTTTACTAATGGAGAACTTTACAATCAAAAATGTTCGAAAAAAATGTAAACAAGTATTTAACATATTCTCATAAGAATAGTATTTTACGTTGTAAAACTGTGTTTCATTTATTTAGGCACCAAGGGCGTTTTAATCTAATGATCGCGCGGCGACAAATGGCCAGAGATCATTAACACCAACTAACGCTCGTGGTACAAACAAGATTCTATTTTTAACCTCATTTTAATCATTCAAATTTACTTATTACTAAATAACTAGATGCTCATTCAACTCAATTTGTCTTTTCATATCTTCTGCCGTAATTCTTGCCATTAGAGATCATGTTCTCGAATTTCCCACTAACCACGATCATCTCGACTCCAAGTTATGCAGTGTATATTGATATCTGTAACGAAGGTAATATCAGGCAATAACGTATTGGTACAAAATAAGTGTTTATGGTCTCACGGGTAAATTTTTATTTTTTGAATTAAATGAGATTTTAATATAATTTTTAGAATAATTTGAATGCGAAAAATCTCTCATACGCCTTCCATTGCAGGAAAAGTAAAGCCGGTTGTCCCATGTTGTAGATTTACTGCACGTAAAAAAATCCTCAAGCCTAAAAGCAGCCTCTCAGCTAAATTTGAATCGCCGGTTTCATCGCCCTAGTGATATCTTCATTCTCCGCTAGATGGTGAAAGGAGCTTAGCGAAATTTACATGGTCAGTCGGAAAAGCGGGCTTGTCGTTTCGAGTCTCGTCACGTAAAATAAAGCATAATTAAATTGAGTTTATTTATTTATTGTATGGGTTTTATTGCGGGGAGACTCCCCTTAGGCAGATGTTCCGCACCCGTATATCGACCCAGGCGTCCTTAGGGGTTCAAGGTACCTTTATTTAAGCAGGCGCACTATGTGGGCAATCCCCTATTGCGCCTGGGATTTGACTCTCACCCTCTCCACCAGATGTCGGTCTCAGTCTTAGTAACCGACCTGCCTGGTTGGGAGAGAGAGAGAGAGAGAGAGAGAGAGAGAGGGGGCGGCATTGACTTGCGCGTGCGGTGTGCCCGTAGGTGCGCAACGCGACGGCGGCGTTCATCGTGAACCTCTCGCTGGCGGACCTGCTGCTGGGCTGCGTGAACCTGCCGCTGGCGGCGCACACGTTCGCGGCGCGGCGCTGGCCGCACGGCCGCCTGCTGTGCCACGTGTTCCCGCTGCTGCGCTACGCCCTCGTCGCCGTCTCGCTGCTCTCCGTGCTCGCCATCGGTCTCAACCGCTACCTGCTCATCACCCACCCGCGCGCCTACCGCAGGTCAGGCGCCCCGCTCGGCCCCGCTCGGCCCCCTAGACACGCTCGCCCCCCTAGACACGCACGCTCCCCCTAGACACGCTCGCTCCCCCTAGACACGCTCGCTCCCCCTAGACACGCTCGGTCCGCTCGACACGCCTCCATCTTTGAAGCATATTGAAGCCATGGTTATTACAGTCACAGCAGCACCATCTGGGAAACTGTATTCTAGCATTACGTTTGACGGTGGTCACGGGCTGTTACACCCTAGTTACACCGCCTCTCGTATGTTTTGACTTCAAAAAAACACGGCGGCCACTAGTTCAGCGAGCCTCCACCAAGAGCGCTGAAACTACAGGGACAGCCACTCTACGTAGTATATTCTAGCTCTTTGATTTGTACATAAAGGAAACGGACGGAAACGCTTGAAGACCACTGCTGTTGACAGCCACTGGGGAACACTTTTATCCAAATATAACAGTTTCTGCTTGATTATCAGTTCTGAATCAAAAGAGTTATTTCCGATGTAGATGGTGCCTTATCTTCACATGATACGAAGCCATTAACACACATACCAGCAGGTATTCCGGGTAAATAGAACTTCCGTTCCCAAAAGAGAGCACCCGATAACACATCCTGTGAGTAAAGTGGTACGCGTAGGGATGATAATACTTAAAAGAGTAAGCGAAGTTGTTTTTCTCACTTTAGATTGCTTTGCACTTACTGCACTTTATGAACTAAGCGTCTCTGTTCACTACCTACCATGATATATAATTGATGATTGATATATAAAGAGATATTCTTGTAACGTTAGTTCAAAGCAAAATTTAATAAATGTATCTAATCTATTTATCTAATTATGGACTTTCACTTCGCATAATATCACTGTTTATCTAATTATTTATCTAATTATATATCTACCTATCTATATACCTGCCTACCTATATACCTATTTTCCTGCCTACTCATCTACATGTATACCTGTCTACTTGTCATCCTGTCTATCCTCCCACCTATCTACCTACCTATTTAAAGGTATGCCTATCGATCTACATGTCTGTCTATATACCTATCTATCTGTACACTTACCTACCTTACATCATATCTACCTGTCTATCTACATGCCTATCTACATACCTACCAACCTACCTATTTACCTATCTACCTTCCTATCTAAAGGTGTCTCTCTGTCTACCTACCGATCTACCTGCCTGCCTACCTACCTGCCTGCCTGCCTACCTACCTGCCTGCCTACCTACCTACCTACCTACCTACCCACCTATCTACCTGCCTACCTACCTAAGTACCTGCCTACCGAGCTAAATGCCTACCTACCTACCTATCTACCTGCCTACCTACCTACCTACCTATCTATGTGCCTACCAAGCTATCTACCTGCCTGCGTATCCCTGACGCGGTCGCCCTTGCCTTGGCTGCCGCCGGGCGCTCTACCCGCGCCACGGGGCCTGCTCCAGATGCGCCGCCCCGCCGGGCTGCGTGAGCGGTGGCGGGGGGGGGGGGGTGCGGGGCGGATCGAGGCAGCCCGCGAACCGTGATTTACCGCCCGCGCGGCAGCTCCGGTACACACGCTCGGAGGCCCCGCTGCTGCGCCACAGTCGGAGGAGAGGCGGTGGGGTCGCCGATGCCATTCAAATAAACTCCCGCTCACAATCGAAAATCTTTTTTTCCCTATTCTTTTTTCTTGTTTTCGGATATTTTCTCGCTCCGAATATAAGGTTCGATTTCAAAACTAGTGGATCCAAGTAAAGTACTTCTAGTATTATTTGTAACGGTTACGTAATATTGTATCACTAGTTTAACTCTTTCCAAAAAGTTCATATTTGAACTCGTATGGAGATGTTATCTTGACGTGCGACAGATTCTTTAACCACATATGATGGCTCAGTACGAGTAATGTAACTGACACTTCAGAACCGCTGGCTCTCAGGCTCTAGAGTTAAAAGTCCCGTCGTTGACGACGTTAAGCTACAAATCTTCATACTACATTCTAATATTTTCTTTTACGAAGAAAGATAAATATATAACAAAGACGGTGGAGATCTCTGAAAATAAAATTAGCCGAGGGGTCCCTGGGCATCATCTAACGTCACTGCAGCGCCTCTCACCCGGACGTAATGGAGTTCGAGTCTAGAGGGTGGCAGTATTTTCGACATTGGCCAGATAGCCGGGTCGAGTTCTGTCGCTGTCTGGTGGTGAATTCTTGCGGCCGGCTGCTCTGACCGATAGTTCCCCGTGATTTCTCAGATCAACACCCGGCGAATCCTGGAACAGTACCCTACCAAACAGGCCACAAACCGCGCGCGATCGTATCTTCCTCTTCCTTGCCCTATCCTCAGACCTTACTTATACACATTTAGATTAACATGAACCACACAACCACACATGTTAGGAGACCGGTCGAGAGCTTAGAGCTTGTCCCGGCCGGGGCGGTGCCCCGCTGGTGGGAGACTCCTGCGTGGGCAAAACCCCGCAAGCCGATGGATAGGCGGGGAAGATCACCGCCCCGTCCCGAGCAAAAACATGCACTACACCTACGGGACTAATGCCCATAGCGCCCGCCATGTGTGTGCGCAGGGTGTTCTCGTCGCGGTGGGCGCTGGGCTGCATGGTGGTCGGCGTGTGGGTGCTGCCGCTGGCGCTGCTGGCGCCCACGTGGGCCGGGCGGTGGGGCCGCTTCGACCTCGACGCCGCCGTCGGCTCCTGCTCCATCATGAAGGACGACCAGGGACCAGGGACACTCGCCCAAGGAGGTGAGTCTTGCTCCACCACCGGATGCCCTCCGCCCATCACCGACATCAACAGCGCGAGGCGGACGAGCGTTCTCAGCTTTGCTCCTCGCTTGGCGTATAAAAACTCATTTATTCCTTGACGTGAGACCCCACAGCGGGCTAGTGCAAATGCGAGTGCGAGTGCGCGTGCGCAGGTGCTGTTCGTGGTGGCGTTCCTGCTGCCGGCCGCCGCCATCGCGCTCTGCTACGCGCGCATCTTCTGCATCTCGCGCCGCGCCGCCGCGCGCGCCGCGCGCCCCGCCGCCGCCAGCGCCCCTGGCGACGCCGCCAAGAAGAAGCAGCAGCAGCAGCACGCCAACGGCCACGCCCCCGCAGCCAACGCCAACACCGCACCCGGTGAGTAGGCACGCGGCGATTATTCGCACGCCTGCTACCAAGGTCATTAGGCCCGTAGGTTTAACGCGGTGCTAGTAAGGGCATTAGTCCCCCATGTTTATCGCGGGAGGTGGCTGGATGGCGCTATACACACATCGGCCTGCAGGGTTGATCGATTGGAGTGTTCTGCCACGTCAACTGCTAAGGTCATTAGTCCCGTAGGCGTAGTGCATGTTTATCGCATGAGGTGGTGGTGGTGGTGGTGGTGGTGGTGGCGGCGGCGGTGGTGGTGGTGATCTTCCCCCGCTGGATGGCAAGATCAAGTATGTGGGGTTTTCCCCAACCAGGTATCTGCCAGCATCTTGGCACCGCCCTACCCGGGACAAGCTATAAACTCCCGACACGCGTGGTCGTGCAGAGCATACAAGGGAAGAGGGTTGATTCCCGATAAATCTATGAGGTTTTAAAGTAGTTGGACAGTACAGCGTCTGTGTTAAGATTTGCCACTTGTCGTCGCCCCAATTGCATTTAAAACGAGCAGTCATTTTGACTGCTACCCTCTGTTGAAGGTAAAACCATGAAGAATTAGTTATGTCCTCGAAAATTAAGATTTCTAAAAGAAGTATACTTCGGGATTTTATAGAACATCCTCAAACATTAAAAGTCGCAAAATGTCATAAAAATAAATCAATAAATATAGGCACAAAAGAAAACTTCGAAACAGTTTAAATGACTGCTCCCGTCGTTCTGGTGTAACTCGTTCCTTGTTAAATATCATTGAATCACGGTGTAAAAAATAGGAGTATAAGCTAAAAACAAAAACAAAAAACAACAACAATAAAACAACACTTCCTGAGGCTAGTTTTCACAGTTCTCGCTTACAAGCCCTGCAAATGACTTGGGTATTTCTTCGGGAAGTTGGCGGGTAAAATGAGCAACCGATTTTAAATAGTGATGATTATAGTAATAAGCTTCGTTTCTTTAAGACTTCTTCGTTTTTCGTCCTCGTTTACAAATATCACTGCTATTGAATTTACTTCAACGATGAGACAGAATATGAAATTTAGGAAAAATATAATAAATATTATATGAGTGAACAAATGAAGGTTAAAAAAGTTATTACTGTCTGTTTTGTGATACAAAATGCCTTTCAGCATGGGAACGCTGCATACCTTGTTTTGTTCACAAACACATCAGCTAGAAGCACAAGGCATGCGATGCGGTCTACAAAACAAATGGTTGACGCCCTCGCCATCCACACACGATAGAGCTGCTGTGCCATTGGCATTCCAGAAGCAAAACAAAGCGATGCGAGTCTAGGCCGCGATAAGAACTGCAGCTGACAGAACGACAGCGCCTCGCCTACAGAACGACAGCGTCAAAAAGCGACGCGTCGTGACACGCCCTTGTGCACATGGCATGCAACACCACGAACCTTCTCGCAACGGCTGCGGAACATTCAGGGCTAGAATTTTTTTGGAGTTTCCTTTTTTACATTCGATGAATTTGGCCACAGATTTTTTTGACTGACAGTAGGTAAAAAATCTATTTGAAATAAGCCAGAATCAAGAAATTTTAAACAAACAATTTTCTATTCTTTGTTAGGTAGTCAAAGCTTGTTCTGCTCAGTTTCGAGAAGATGGAATTTCTCCCCTCTTCAGACTATCATTAATATACGAACATTAGAGGAAATTGGGGATTTTAAAGATTGGAAAAACAAGTCAATGACGTTAATACATAAACAATACAAATATAATGAAACACTAGCACTCAATATAAAAATCACATATAAAGACTCTCCCTTTAGAAAAACAAAAAAATAATTATACATTAAACTAATATACAACAGCCAGTGCAAAATCATGTCAAGCATGCCAGTCACATTATAGAATTCAAATGAACACAATGGAATTAACAAAACTTTTTGCCTGAAGTTATCTTCACTAGTTGCGATTAGGGAAGCCACTTCTCCGGGTTTGACCCGGAGTCTCCGGGTTCCGGGTTAATTTGGAAAATCACAGGGTAATACGAGCAATTAAGTTCCTTGTGAAAAATTATACGGAATATGATACGGATGTGATGCGCATGATAGCGGTATTTTTGTCTTTGGCTCATGTAGTAACTCCACACTATAGGGTTGAAAAAAAAAACCTCGTATTTCACATTAAAATTCTTTCTCCTCCGTGAATTATTATTACAATAAATAATAATTGCAAATACGAAATTTCAAATCCGAAAATAAATGGGGTGAAAAATCGACGAGTCTCGAAAGCCGCCATAATGCGATATAATGCGATTCGAGCACACGTATCTCACTCAGTAGGATTTTCTGGAAGGCCTGTAGGCTCACTATAAAATTTATCACTCGCCATTAAAGTATATAACCCATAAAAATTCATATTCGTATATTTAATCTTAGATTATACGGTATATAATCATATTCATTAGGTATAAAAATTGGAATAAAATTGAGTTTGTTTGACAAAACAATCATTAAATGTGTGATATAGGGTGTGTTTAGGTCGATTTTATGAATAGCATTTGAAAACTTGAAAAACGTAGACCAACTTAAGTTCGACCAAAAATGCTACTTTTGTGAGAAAATCTCATCGGAATCGTATTAGCCCCCAAGACGCAGGTAAAAATATTTGGTTTTTGATATCATCTAAAGAAACATATAGCTGGCCGCATTTTTACACGTCTCAAACATTGTAACTTTTTAGGGGAGAAAAAACTACATATCTTCCTTTACAAGCTAACAATTATCACCAAAGTCCATAATTTTAATAATTTTTCTGTTAATATCTGTGATACGTGTCTCAAAACAATAACATTTCAAGATATGTGTTATTAAAATTTTGGCATAGATAATGAAAAGCGAATTATTTTGTAACTACTATTATCTTGCAGCTTACCGTTTTTCAGGTCAAAGGACGTATATTAGAATTGTAAAGGGGACTCACGAAATCCATTTCCCCAATTCTATTAACCACGATTGAAATTTTCCAAAAATTCAGATATCCTAAATTCCAGCTCTCGAAGCTTGTGGCTAACTGATTATGCATATCAACAAGTCCAGCTCCAACAGCCTGACGCCTCAATTGCATTTCTGTTGACGGAAGGCGATGCCGCATGCAAGCGGACGAGTGGCCGGGGCGGCGGCGCGTGGGTCGCCGGGGCAGTGGGCCGCGGGCGGTTATCAGCGCTGCGGTGGCCGCCGGCCGCACCTCGGGAAGCGCCGCTCCCTTCCCCCCCGCAAGCTGCTCCTCGCTCTCGCAACATTCGCCCCCCCCCTCCACGGCCCCCCACGGCTCCACACGGCCCCTCACGGCCCCTCACGGCCCCTCACGGCCCCTCACGGCCCTCCACGGCCCCTCACGGCCCTCAAGAACAAGTTATTGCAAGATTAAGAATTGACCATTCTTCCCTCAGCATATCTAATAAAAAAAATCGACCCAGCCACCTACCTAAATTGTGGAGGAATGTTATCGTCTCGTATTATCCTTGAATGTTTACGCCTGTAAAATCTAAGAAACTCTCTTCGTATCGAAAACAAAATTTATGAGATATTTAATTCAAGTGCAAGTCAACTTAAAATTATCTTAGAATTGCTCTATGATCTGAATTATTATAAAATGTATAGTATTTAATATTTCTGGTCATTCTAATTTATAAAATGTATTTCTGGTGTAAATCAATAGCAGTCGCTAAAGCCCTTAGATGATTTTAAAGCAATCTAAAAAATAAATGAAAAACACTGATTATGTAATCACTATTTCTTATTCTCACTTTCTTTTTATTTTGCGTGTTGTCTCACCCTTCAACATTCGGTATCACTTCATCTAGAAGTGCAGCTCCCAATAGGAAACAGATGAAAGTCTTGCTGTCGGCTGATCTCATTTTCGTTGTCGTGGCGACCTTCGCATTTCCTGGCCCTCGCCATAACCAGCGTGTTCAATACTTTTCCTCTTACTTCATCGTCATATTACATACATGGTATCGTCATGGAATGTAGAGTGTCATTAGACTTCTAATTTTATTGTCATTCTTCTTTCCTTTAACTCATTGAATGCATATTTTGCTTTATTCTTAATACTGATTTATTATTACTCTTTAATTCCATCGTATGATTTTAATGTTCTCGCATTTACTTCTCTTTTATTCTTTCCATTTGTCTTTCGCCGTGTACCTTATTCGTGAATACATCTCATGTCCACGATGTTTTAAAAATGACTAGCCGCCCCTCAACGAAAACTCCCCACTTCGCAAATAATTGTTTTAAAAGTGAAAATAACTTCATGACTACTCCCTGAACTGTGTATTACAGCGTTCGAGTCATGGTATTGTGCGACAGAAACCAATGTGATATTTTTAAATGTTGAAATGAAATTGCACAGAAAATCAAACAGACCCTGGAATCTTAGAGTAAAAAGATAATTTTTTTCCTTCCTTTAAATTTTACTTACATATCGGGTTACAGTACTTTTCTTAACATATATGCTATGGAGTGGGAGTTCTCAAAGAGCTAAATGTACAAAAAGTCATAGAATGTTTAAAAAGACCTCATTTTGCAGAACACTGTTTAACATTCATAATTCGGACCCCCACTCACGACCCATCATTTGCCCACCTGCTCACCACTTGTTACCCACCAGTTTCCCATCTGTCCCCACCTGTCCCCACTTGTTCCCCAACACTGCAGTTTCCGCCCCGAACTCGCTTGCCTCCACAAAACTTGTGTCCAGCCAAAAAGAACTGGATTTTAAAGCCTAGGGCCGATCGTTTGCAAACCGTACTCGAGTATGTGTGTTTGCAGTAATTTGTTTTGTATGCGTCGATCGGCGAACTTAACATTTTTGGGGGATGGGGTCTTAAATCTGTTGGATGCAGGGCTGAAAGTAATGATGTGGCATCGATAACAAAATATCGATATTATCGAAGAACTATGTTCAAAATTAAAACATCGATGTTAATAATTCATCGTCTACAAACCATCAATTTTAAACATTCTTGTTTAAAAGCTGGTTTAGTAACCTCTAATAATGAATTCTGCACAACAAAATTGAATTTGGCAGTGGCCGTGTTTATTAATAATTAATATTTTACTGAAAACAAAGTTGAAAAGTAATAGAAACAAAGGACAAAGCCTGAGCGCCCAGGGTCATCTCAAAGGGTAAAATCTTCAGTTCGCCGAACAAAGGTACGGGAAGAAGGGGCAGGCCCACAGCTTATGCATTGGACGCCTCAACATACGCAAAAGACGAAGAAAGGAAACCCCAAGACACCGATGCGTCTTCTAGGGCGAGAGAAAGGAAGCAGGAAGAGCGTTCGTTTGAAGCGATCTCACAAACCGACGGTGTTATCAATTGGTATTGCCACAGTCCCGCGCCGCAATAACCTCACCGCGCCGCGCCACCCGGCAGCGAGATGTGCTGTGCTTTCCCAGACCACAAGTGACGCCCTCCGCCTCCCGGCTGCATAGGCGCCTCTGCTCCTGGAAATGCGCGCAACTTTCCTCTCACGACATACACTCTGCGACGAAATGGGAAAATTACAAAACGCACTTGCTAAAGAAATTGTATTATTACAGGGAAAAAATAGTTAGGGGATATTGTGTCCTCGGGCATTCTAATCGTTTAGTGATTTCTTAGATACGACGTCCCAGGTAATATTTTATTCTTTCTTCTTCTTCTTCTTCTTCTTCTTCTTCTTCTTCTTCTTCTTCTTGTCCTTCTTCTTCTTCTTCTTGTCCTTCTTCTTCTTCTTCTTGTCCTTCTTCTTCTTCTTCTTGTCCTTCTTCTTCTTCTTGTCCTTCTTCTTCTTCTTCTTCTTGTCCTTCTTCTTCTTCTTCTTCTTGTCCTTCTTCTTCTTCTTGTCCTTCTTCTTCTTGTCCTTCTTCTTCTTGTCCTTCTTCTTCTTGTCCTTCTTCTTCTTGTCCTTCTTCTTCTTGTCCTTCTTCTTCTTCTTGTCCTTCTTCTTCTTCTTGTCCTTCTTCTTCTTCTTGTCCTTCTTCTTCTTCTTGTCCTTCTTCTTCTTCTTGTCCTTCTTCTTCTTCTTGTCCTTCTTCTTCTTCTTCTTCTTCTTGTCCTTCTTCTTGTCCTTCTCCTCCTCCTCATTCTCCTTGTCCTCTCCTATTTATTTTTGTACTAATAATTTGGTTTCCGTGAGTTGCTCAACTCTTCGCTCAAAACACCGCTAAACACATTACAAAAAATGAGTGACGCAACCGAATATTTCAACAGGATACTTCCACACTAATACTTCAGTCAGAGTATAGAGAAGTCATTCCCAAAAACAGTTATAGCTGGGTAAAAGTTGCTTATGTTTCATAGAAATAATTTCTCGGTGCCTACTTTAAATTTGAAAACGTTTTTATATAAGTGAAATAATTTTGATGACGAGGAAACGAGTTGTGACAAACGAAGTTTTTGTCTGAATGAGATTTCATAAAATGCTTTACGCTCTCCCCAAACCTTATAGGAAATTTTTACTGCACTGTTTCCATATTTTGCAAACATTTCGAAAATAATGAGAAAATTATCCAAACTAAAATCGAAGTTCCCGAAAGCCCATACAATTTCGTGCTAACTGAATTTTAATTCATTCCAAAAGCGCAATTTGGTTCAGAATATTTGAAGGTCAAAAAATTGGACGTCTGCCAGGAGTGTGCAGCAATGCATTTGTTTACATCTACCCGAGCCAACGGTGATCATAACGAAATTGACAAGTGGCAAGGGGGGGGGGGGCAGGTGAAGATTATGGATTTTTCCCGAGTTCTTGGGTGTCTAGCGAAATCACAGACGCCTCTGACATGGCCGGACACGGCAAAGGTTTCTTTCGGTTTCTGCGCGCGTTGAAATTTACTATTACAGTTGTTTCTGGACTTTTCCTGAGTTTCTGAGCAGGGCCAGGGCTTTCCTAAACCGCCATGTTCCAAATAAAGAAATAACATTCTCACCAGAAGGGCTGAGGAGACAAAGTAGGAAGGGCGATGGTGGCAGTTGGGTCCGCCTGCAGATAGAAGGAAAGCGTTGCAACGGGGAGTCAGTACCAGAAACTTTTTTGTCTTTTAAGGTCGCATCAACTACTAAGTCATTAGCGATCACTACTACGTGTAACGGTATAGTAACACGATATGATGACGAACGGAGGGTGAAAGGACGAACACAATACAACCATGCCCGAGACGGGACTCGAACCCGCGATCATTCCGTCCGAGATCGCTGCGGCACTATTGCGTTAGCGATCTCGGCCATCGGGACCGGCTGGTAAGAGAATTGCTGAACCACGGCCTGGCGTTAAGCCACTCGAGACCCTGCGAGTTCCTGGATGGGTGACCTTAGCAGTCGTCACGCCCGGAGACACGAACGCATCAATCATCGGATGATGGTGGTGAGTGCGAGTGTTTTGTTTTGTGTGCGCAGCGGCGGCTCGGATGTCGGCCAAGGACCGGCGCCTGCTGCAGATGATCCTGGTGATCTTCGGTGCCTTCCTGGTGTGCTACCTGCCCATAACCGTGGCCAAGACCTTCTTCCGGAACAAGGACTGGCACGCGCTCAACATCGCCGCCTACGTGCTCGTCTACCTCGCCTCCTGCGTCAACCCCATCATCTACGTCGTCATGTCCTCCGAGTACAGACAGGTGAGGGCTACCCGGTTTTTTATAAATATTGGATTATAAATATTCGAGTTACGATTTATAAGTATTAAAATTATATAAATTCGAGTTATCGGCGTTTGATTTATGAATTTTTGAATTACAATTATTCGAGTTATCGAGGTTTGTTAAATAAATATTTGATTAATATTCGTCTTACCGGGTTTTGTTGTATATATTGGAATTGTAAATATTCGAACTTTTGGGGTTCGTTTTATAAGTATGTCAAAAATATTCGAGTTACCGGGGTTTGATTTATTAATATTTGAATTATAAATATTCGAGTTATTGGTGTTAGATTTATGAATATTTAAATTATAATCATTAGATTTATCGGGGTTCGATTTATGAATATTTGAATTATAAATATTCGAGTTATCGATGTTCATTTATACTGATTTGAATTATAAATATTAGAATTATTGGGGCTTGATTTACCAATATTTTATTAGAAATATTCGAGTTATCTGGGTTCGATTGTAAATGTACGAGCTACCAAAAAGTCATTGGTTCTTCTGCCTAGGCCTACACCGAGCTGCTGTGCTGTCGGCGCGGGTCCGGCGCTGGCGGCAGCGGCAGCGGCGGCCAAGACGGGGCAGCAGCGGCGGCGGCGGGGGCGGTGGGGGCGGCGGCGGCGGTGGCGGCGGCGGCTGCTGTGGCGAACGGGGTGGCTGCTGTGGCGGACGGGGCGGCTGCGGCGGTGGCGGCGGCGGCTGCGCGAACCCGCTCGCCGAGAGCCTGACGCCACGCCCCCGCCCCCGACCTCTCCACCGGCCCCGCCAGAGCGCTCTAGGGGCGGCCGCCACTAACTACCTGGCCAGACGCGCTGCGCTCTGGCGCCGGGAAGGAGAACTCTGTGGTGCCCGTGGACCGTCGGGGATGGGGGATGATTGCGTGAGAGACGTAGTGACTGAAGAAAGACCTTTCGTGTGTTGTGTCGGTGTAAATAATATATGTATATTTGCGTTGTTGTAGTTGTTTTTTTTTTCTTTCCATCTTCGGTCCCGTGAAGTGTCGTACTGTCGTAGCATGTGTTGATCGTGTTGGAATATTGTCGTGTTTCGTATGTTAATTTTTTGTTACCGCTTTTATTATTAAAACGTAGTTGCTGGCATTTATTGTACCACAATAAAGTGTTCACGAATTTTGCTGTTTCACTTTTACTGCTGCTGCAACCTTCTTTAACAGTTGTATACCAATGGGGGTGACTGAGAGGACCTAGGATCGACTCCCGACGCTGCGCAGAGGTCTAAAAGGCGACCCTCCCTCCCCCAACATTTTATAATCGACTTTTTGTATTAGTGAATTTGATCCTCAATGTTAGTAGAATAAAATTTGATAGTTGGTTTATTTTTGCTGCTCGCGTTTGCCATCTTGAGAGAGCCAGTTCTTACCTTATCTTCAAGGAAGCGCTACGCGAGTTTGTCGCTTTTGACAGATACCCGAAGATACAAAAGTGCATGCTTTGTTCCGAATGAAAGGTGAATGCGAAGCTCTTCAATATGGAAGTTGCTCAGTCAAGTAAGTACTGTCCTCCGGCATTAACAATATTTTTATCCATCGCTCCTCTTAACGTAAAATAAACTGTGAAGTAGGAGTGGCGAGAGAGTTAAATTTTACCCTTTTCCGATCGTCAAGTCGATTTTCAACTATATGGATTAATCGGTATTACGATAAGAAATACGTCAGTTATTTGCAGGGAATGTGCACTTTGTGTTGCATTGAGTTTCACGTCCAACTACGTCCAAATAAGAAAATTATCTTTCATTTTAGATTACGGCGTGCGTCCTGTAGTCATCCACCGTCATCTGTTTCCCGTTGCGCGCAGACAAAGAGACGTCAAATCTGAGCTACTGTGTTATGTGAAGGTCAAGCCAGTTTTACGAGAATGTGAAGAAAGAACGGAGAAACCACGAGGAGCCCAAGTTCATTAAAAGGTATTCTAGGTCGCCAGATGTTGCTGTTCAATTCCCGGAATTGACACACACAACAATAACTCCTAGTATAATGGGAACTACTCCATCTACCAGTTACGGCATCTCGGGAGAGCGCAAAAGCTTTAATGAATGCACTGAGACGGACAGGAGGAAGCACATTCAAACATTACTTGCATCGCACTCGAAGGAAGAAATTGTGTTCGCAGGGAGACATCCTTTGCATAAGTCCAGCCAAAGAGATGACCACAACAACTCCTACCTGAGCTACACAATTTTTAAAAGCTCTTAAGAAACCAAGTCCTTCTCCAGTACCACTTACTGCCCAAGGAGCTTTGGCATTTATGGTAGAGAATAGCACCATGAAGAGGCAATATATTAATATTAGATGGGAAACAAAGATGTGAAAGTGTCATATATTATTGCATCTGTTATGGGCATCGACGAAGATATTATTCGCAATTTTACAACAATCCTGACCACAATATCTTCCGGTTTTACAATAAACTCGAATGCATTCGAAGATTACGCTTTAAGTACTGCAAGTCTATTTACATCACATTATCCATGCATTGTATTATATGCCTTCTTCCATTCACAACGTTTTGATTCACGGTGCAAAAAATATTAAACACGCCATATTGTCTATTGGACAATTATCTGAGGAAGCTCAAGAAACAAGACAAAGATGTGAGAAGATACAGATGAGGTCATGCTATAAAATGATCCCGAAGAGATAACTTATAAGATATTCTCCATATACTCTCCTGGTAACTTCAGGCCCACTGCTTTCACAGACTTATCAAAGGTCACGAAAGAGAACACTACCATTTTTTGCGGCAGTGTTAAGTTTATTAAAGTGTGTATTATCTTTATACAAGCCTGAAAATGATTCCTCCGATTTCTCGGAATGTGAATCAGAGTATTCAGATTCTTAATTATTTTGAAAAAACTAAATGGACCAACCTCAAATTGTGATATTTTGGAATGTGCTTTAGATATTCCTTTTATTTTTAATTTTACTAATGATTATCTAGTTACTATAATACAAGGAACATTACTTTTAAAGTGTTCTTTATATTTAAAAATTAACATATTCATTATTAACAATAAACATTAATCAGTAAAGTGAAGGATATTTAATATGAATCAGTTTCACAATCCTAACATCCCATTCCACATCCATACACCATTTAAATCAATAGATTTATGGCTAGTTCCGTCTAGATTCGCCATTTAGCCCTCTGTGCGCTGGTAGAATTTTCGGCACTAACTAGATAGCTGGGTCGAATTCAGTCGCTGACTGCAAGATAATTCTAGCGACCGGCTGCTCTGATAGGTAATTCTCCGATCAACATCAAGCGAGTGCCGGAGCAGTACCCTAACAAACGGGTCACACCAGGCGAATGCTGGAATGCCCAGAATACTGGTCATGGACCGCGCGCGATCATTCCTTCCTCATCCTTTTCCTTGACGGTCGGGAGCTTAGAGCTTGTCTCGGCTGGGGCGGTGCTCCGCTGGTGGGAGATACCTGGATGGGGAAACCCTGCGAGTCGACTTGTGAGCGGGAACCGAATATTGCCATCCAGCGAGGCAAAATCACCGCGAGATTTCTCGATTAAAAATCATTTGCAAAGGAAAGAATTGGGCGATTGGGCCAAATAATGTTTTATATACATGTCTTATGAATTTTATAGGACAACAGGAAAAGCTACACGTTTGTTTCTCCAATGAATTGTACTAGTCAGCTGATTACATAGTGTGTTTTTACATGAATATATTCAATGTTTAATCAAAATTTGTGCATTCTGAGATTCTGTAAGATACAAATCAAATGAAACAGCATTAATTCATAAGCTTATTTTATGGCTTAATCCATAAAATGGCTATAATCCATAAAAATCATTGCATATTATCAGTAAGTAATAAAATAAATAAAAATATTAAAATGAAATAATTAACAAAAGAATGTTTAAGGTATTACAAAACTCCAGAAGAAACATATTGTACATCACTGTAATTGTAAAAGAAGTAACTTTAAAGGGTAAACCTCTACATAAACACAAATTGCATTATAAATGACTAAAAACAGATCAGTGTTTCAACTGACAAATACCTATTTCTGTTTCATAAGAACACATTTAGCAGATCCATTCATTAGTATTTTGAAGTACAAAGTTGCAAGGACTACACAGACTATTTTATGATTTGCAATACATTATAGATTGTTATTTGCCCCACAATTCAGTTATTCCTTCTCGTAAACTTCACTGATAAAAATAATGTCAATTACTCTGAACTCAAAGTTAATTTCTCCAATAAGTTACTGTTGGGAAATTATAAAATATTGTCATTATTGTAAAAATAATATTACATTATGTTAGTTATTTAATTTTGAAACTAAATTTGTGAATTGAGAGTTAATGTGGGAAATTGTAGAAGAAGAAAAGATACCTATAGAAATAATAAAAGTAATTCAAAGTATCTATGCAGACTCACAAAAGAAAATAAAATGAATATTGGCGATATCAAAATATTTCAAAATAATGGAATCAGAAAATGACCTATAAATTGCAGCAAATGAATTGCATAAAGTGGCACTGAAACATAAAATTAAAATTTCCACAAGATAGACTAAATCAATCGCAAATCAAAAAAAGAAATGAGAAGGGTCAAAATTGTCATGGATGGGTAAATAATAGACAAGAATCCAAATTTAATTATTTAAACAATATCATTGGACTCAGGTCAAAGGACATAGAAAACAAAATCCAGAAATACAACAGAACAAATAGACTAATCCAAAGACATTCTGGAAGAGTTCTTGGCTGTCCGGGTGCCGCCGCGTCGTTGGCACCTGTGTTCTCTTGTAATTTACATACTTCTTTTATCTTTATGTTACTTTACCCCCCAGTTTGTTTCTTGAAGTGGTTGTACCCTACCTGTAATCTCTATTGCTTTAAATTTTGACCCCAGTGTATCTGAGCTGTTCTTGTTGTGACAAATTACATCTTTTGAAATGAGGTAACAAGCTTGAATTTTCATGGCATGATAAAAAAATATTTCATCTTCTATCTTCTAACTTCAACTTCCACAATTAAATAAATGGAAATCAACAAAAATTCAAAATCACTTCTTCACCAGAAAGTAATATGAAACTGTAGAAGAAGTGTTTGTAGAAGACTTATCTTTTGAGAATCTTACAAAATATGTCTGAAGAGTTAAGTTATGTAAGTGAAAAAAAATGATTGAAGATTTCTGAAGTAAATTGAAGTCTTCATGTTTTCAGAAAAATCACTGTCATTAAAACAGCAATCAATAACTTTGAACATATCATTAATAAAAGTTCAATAACTTTTTTATTTTTATCTGGAAAAGAGTAAAAGAATTTGACTTTTGAGATAACAGTAGTAGTTTCCTCTCAATTCTAATTACTATTGTAATTTGCTGTGTATCAAGCAAAATTAAATTAAAGAATTATGTTAAAAGTACAACAGCATTAAATCAGTATGACTTCACCCACTGAATAAAAGTTTAAAAAATTCATTTGAGAATTCTCAGTTTCAAATCCTGTCACTCATTTATTAAATATCGCACTATTCTTTTGATTAAAAAGTTTTCAATATGATTGTATTAAGTTAACTCATCTCTTGTCACATCAATTTTTGAACTTAAAAAAAAAAAAAATAGAATATAGACATCTCAACTATCTCAACAGAAACACAGTTCAGCGGGCATGACTAAAACAACAAATGGCACTCTCTCTCACTCACGTAAAATTTTGATTCTAGCTGACAGCCATGGTAGGAACCTTTCCTCCATTGTGAGAGAGAAACTTCCGTCAAAGTTCTCAATTACAGGTATTTTTAAACCTAATGCCATGATGGCTCATGTAATTGAGAACTTAAACACTCAGACTAGATCTTTTACACAACAGGACACAGTAATAATTATAGGTGGGCAGAATGACATTAATTCTGGCAGTCACTTTCACGCAATGGAACATTTAACAAAAATACAAGAGACTGCCAAACACACAAATGTAATCATGACCACTCTGCCCCCCTGGCACGACAACATTCCTATAAACAATGAAATTAAGATTGCAAACCATCATATAAGACAGCACTTGAGAGGGACACCTATCACACTTGTTGACCTTGACTACCTCTCAAGAAAACATTTTACTCGGCATGGTCTCCACATGAACCAGATAGGAAAACAAAAACTAGGAGCCATGCTCATCTCGCACCTACTGGTAACCCCTGCCCCTGCTACCTCACATCCATCTCCCACCCATTCTTCTGCCTCTCCATCCACAACCCTCCTACACACTCCGCATCTTTCACCACCATCCAGTCCTCTCTTACCCCCACCAGTTCCTTCTCCTACTCCCACACCTCTCCTGCCCACTCCACATCCCTCACCTGCCCCCAGTCCTCTTTTACCCACGCCAGTTCCTACTCCTATACCGCTCCTGCCCACTCCACTTTTTCCAACTACCTCCTCACCTTTCTTCTCCTCTTCAGCCCCTTCACCTACTTCCACACTTCCTACTCCCTGTCCCATCCGTACATATAACTTCTGCTGCAACCGAAAACCCACTCCCGTGTATAAGCTGTAGCATCAAACATCGGCAGGAAAGCAAACAATACACAAAAATAAAAACTATTTGCACATTCTTCACCAAAATGTACAGTCACTGAAAAATAAACTCACTGACATAGAAATATTACTCGAGGAGAAACTCAACCACATTTCAGTATTGTGCTTCACAGAACACTGGCTAACTAAAGAACAATTAGATAACACATATATACCAGGTTTCTCTCTAGCCAGTAGCTCATGTCAAAATATTAACAATGCACATCATGCATATGGTGGGACATGCATTTTTATTAAAAATACAATTAGTTTTGTACCCTACACAAATCACACTCATCTTGTAAAAGAGAAAGACTTTGAAATATCCATCACTGACTTAACAACAATAAAAACATGGGTATTATGCACATATCGCAGCCCTGCTGGAAATTTGAAAACCTTTTTAAAAAATCTGGAAGTTATTCTAATGAAACTTCAAAAACGCAGACAGTGTAAAACTATTCTTTGTGGTGACTTCAATGTAAATTGCCTCACACAATCCAGTAATGAAAATCTATTTAAAGACCTACTAAAATCATACAATTTACAAACAACCATAAATACACCAACACGAATATCCAAAAATAGTAGCACTGCTATAGATCAAATAATAATAGATGCAAATAACCATTGTTTTTCTGTTGCTACATTTAATACAGGTTTCAGTGACCACATTGCCCAGATCCTAACACTTCCAACAGAAACAAAAACCACGGAACAGACAACTTACAAAGAAATCCGTAACTATTCCCAAGGAAACATAATAAAATTTCAAAACTTGCTCAGATTTGAAAACTGGAATGAAGTATATAAGGCAACCGATACAAATGATAAGTTTAACTCATTCATCAATATATTCTTAAGACATTTCAATGCCATTTTCCCTCAAAAACTGAAAAAGATCCAAAATAAGAAAACTAAATCATGGATTACCACAGGCATCAAAGTGTCATGTGAAAGAAAACGCAACATGTATAAAATACTAACAAATAACAAATGTAACTCAAACTTCATTTCATATTACAAAACATATAATTCGATCCTAAAAAAAGTAATCAAACAAGCAAAAATTATAACAAATGATAAGTACATTGCAAATGCACGTAATAAAACAAAAGCCATGTGGGACATTATTAAAAAGACTACAGCACCAACTAATAATAACAAAAAAAACATAGAGCTCCACTACAAAAACGAAACTGTACAAGACCCACAAGAAATAGCTGATATATTCAATGAACACTTTTCACAAATTAGTAATAAGTTAATCTCTCAACACTCTAAACAATAAAACACACCAAACAAACACTAATATTACACAAATTGTAAATTCCATATTTTTATATGAAACCACCCCCTCTGAAATTTTTAAAATCATTGGACAAATGGAGAATAAATTCTCAGCAGGCATGGACAACATTCCAGATTTTCTTATTAAACACAGTGCTCCATGTATAGTGCAACCACTCTCTCACATCTGCAATTACTCTCTAAAATCAGGCATATTTCCAGATATATTCAAAACAGCAAAAATTAAACCATTGTTTAAAAAGGGCAATAGTTATGACCCAATGAACTACAGGCCTATTTCCCTGTTATCAGGATTTTCAAAAATTCTGGAAAGACTTTTCAATGATAGACTCAAACAGTTTCTCAATGCAAATAATGTCCTTACAAATGCACAACATGGTTTCAGGAGTAATAGATCCACAGACACAGCCATCTTATCCTTTTTAAATGACATGTTGCACTAAATCAGAAGAAAATTCCCATTGGCCTTTTCTTAGATTTGTCAAAAGCCTTTGACATCATTGACCATCATATACTTTTAAGAAAACTAGAAATGCTAGGGTTTCAAGGCATTGCAGGCCAATGGATCAAATCATATTTATCAAACCATAGACAAATAGTTGCCCTCCAACACACTAAAGAAAACAAAATCTCCTCATACTACTCCTGTCCTCAAATAATAAATTGTGGAGTCCCGCAAGGATCCATCCTTGGGCCAATACTATTCCTTATATACATAAATGACATGACTTTGGCTTTAAGGAACAACAAAATAATTTTGTTTGCAGATGACACAAACATCATCATCAAAGCAAAAACACAACAATCATTAGAAAAAGAAACTCACAAAACTTTGCAAGCACTCGTAAAATGGCTTCAAGACAACAAACTCATCATAAACACCAGAAAGACAGTCTCTCTAAATTTCATGAATCCTCGATCTAAAGAAAAACTCTCACAGCATTTGCTCATAAACAATAGCCCTGTAATGATATCTCATGAAACTACCTTCCTTGGACTAACAATTCAAGAAAACCTAAAATGGAACACTCACATCTCAAATCTTAACAAGAAGCTCAGCAAATCTTGCTATGCCCTATACACCCTCAGGTCAAGCTCCAACATTGAGACACTTCGAACAATGTATTTTGCAAATGTGCACTCACACCTAAAATATGGAATAATATTCTGGGGAAATGCCCCTGAAAGCACTCGCACATTTATTATCCAAAAAAGAATACTGCGAACAATGACCAGCATTCATAAGCTGGAGTCTTGCAAACCCTTGTTTAATAAACTAAGGATTCTTCCTCTACCATGCATGTACATATTTGAAATAGTGGTCTTCACAAAGAAAATTCTCATGGAAAACAAAGACACTTTTACTTTAAATTCTGATGTACATAACTACAACACCCGTCAAAAGGATAACCTACACGTTCCCCACTCTGAAACTACACTTTATCAAAAAAGTACCCTAATAGAGGGCATTACACTTTACAACAAACTAGGCAATGATATCAAAGACATAAACACAATTCATACATTTAAAAGTAAATTGAAAGCTTTCCTGCTTAACAACATGTTCTACAGTGTAAAGGAATTTTCAAATTACAACATTTCCCTTAAAAAATATAAATAAATAAGAATTTTTTATCCCATTAGACTTTCTGTTTCATGTGAACTGTTTCAAGCTGAAGCAAAGAAAAAAGAACTGCATATCGCACCATGTGAAACTGAAGGAGAATAGAAGAAGAAAAAAACTGGTCAAAACTTGCCTCCTCACCATTTCAAGTTATAAATATAGAATGTACTACTATTGTTAAATTTGATGTAGTTGCAAACATAATTGATATGTATTATTAATGTAATTATTATTAATGTAATTATTATTAATGTAATTATTATAAGTAGTAGCATTAAAATATCATATTGAAATGTTAATTATTAGCAGATAATTTATCTACTGTATAATATCTTAATCTAACTGTAACAAGTATTGTATTTCTAGGTCAATGACCCCATCTCGATCAGGTTTTGTTCAGTTTCCCTGGTCCTTTGAGCAAATGCTGAGATGGTCCCTTGTTTGCTCCTGAACAGTAATATAACTTCGCTCTCTCCACCCAAGGCATCATATTGGCTCGTCATACACGATTATAATTGTATATGTGACTCAATAAATATTATTATTATTATTATTATTATTATTATTATTATTATTATTATTATTATTATTAATATAGTGATGCAAGTTAGTAGAAACTTGTGTAGTTGTCGACATCTGGTGTCTGCACACTTTTTAACACGAGTTGTAGATAACTTATACTAAAACACTACACCTACTACCATTACCACATATGCATATTTATGAAACCTTAATGTTTGTAAAATACAATTCACATCTATTTACAAAGAAATATTTTGTTCATTGTTTTAATACAATGAATAAAGAAGATATGTTTGTAACACCTGTTAACAATCACTTATGTTAAAATAACTTCCATACTGGACTTCATTTGTTTAATCATCTACCTACATACCTGAAAGATTTGGCTGAGCCAGGTGCTGTGGGGTTTGAAAGATGTCTTCATTCCTCTGATCTCGTCATGGCTTTTACAATGTTGATGAATTTGTAAAGTATAAAACTATTTAGCATAAAATGTTTGTTAGACTGGAGTATGTAAGCTATACATCTTCTTTTGTTCAAGTAAGTACTTCATCATTATTATCATCATGAACAGCAGGATTATAGGTCTGGTGCCTGTTCCTGTTAAAAGACAGTAGATATGGAGATTATTCCTTCAGATATTCCAGTAAATAAATTTATTATATTTAATACAAGCATTGGTTGACTTGGTGAAGTTTTTTGGAGGTGTAATAATTGTACACAGTGGGTTGAAGAGTTGCGTGCATTATATACGATTGTATATTGTTAAAAATGTTTCTTTTGTGTGTACAATTTGTTCTTTATTATATTGTACTCTATTATATATAAATGACTTGTTTGATGTCATATGATGTTATAATCAGTTAGATGAAGTAAATAATCTAATTTAACTGTAATGGGATTTCCTGAAAGAATAAATAATCAGTACATATTGGTTTTCAGTTTCTTAATATTGAGAAATTTTATTCTTTATTCATGGTCAGGTGATTACATCTTCAGGTACAAGTGTTCTGGAGACAAAGAAAGCCATGAATGTATGGTAAATTATATTTCTTAAATACTATCACTTATTAACACATTTAAATAATGTGCAACATATGTAACTGTGCACACAATAATGATATAATGAGAAGTAAATAATAGTAACCATTTACAAAGCACTGTTTTGAATGTTCAAAATGTATAACTACCCTTTTGATCTCTTAAGATTGATTTGTACTATCTAAAAAGCTACTTAAAATCAGAAGTAGTAATAGAGACAATCTTGAAATTCAAAATATGTTGCAGAGCTATGTACAGGTACACATATAAACCTGTTTTACCCTCACCTGATTGCATTAACAGTTAAAAATAATCTTCCAAGAATAATTTAGAAAAACTGTAATGTGAAACACATATTACAAGTAAAATGTGGAAAAATAGAAAAACAAATGTGAGTTTACCTTACAGTTTGGAAAATATGTATTGTACTCTACTGTATATGTACTGTAATACTGATAAACATTGATTATCAAATGGGTTGCAAATCACATCAAAAAGCCCAATTCGTAAACATATTTATGTTGGGATGTAACTAATCGAGGAAAAGAAAACAAAATCGCATACAATGCCGAATTCCAATGAACTGTTTTCCATTCAAGCTAAAATAGATATGAGCAATCTTCAATCTCAGATAAATAGGTATTTGTCAAACATTCATTATCAGAGTCAAAAAAATGACAATAAATTGAAACTAATTGGTCGTACAGTACATTTTCAAATATATTATTATATTTAGACATTGCTCTCAATGTATCAATGATTTTTACAACATTTTAATCAATCAAAATTCAGTTTCTTTTGGTTTTATTGTAAATAACATTCTGTGCATTAAAGAACTCTGTTATTCTTGCTGGCTTTCCATCTGTAGATATTTATGCTCCTTTCTTGGAATGATGAACAATGAATATTAATAGCTTCAACTCCATCTTACTGATAAGTAAAAGGTGACTGTTTCACAAATGTACTTATGACAAAGCCAGACTTATCTCTTTTCTATCACATAATCTTTCCAATTGGGATTCTGACTTCCCTTACAAAAAACAAATGTTTAAAATTTCCATATCAATAATAACTGGGAATTGGAATAGCAGTATTTTAGAGTCATTATTTGACCTCTTGAGTAGGGCATAACACAGGGTAGGGTATAACACAGACAAGATATTTTAGAAAATAAATTACAAAAGTGAGAAACTCATAATGTCCATGCACAAATATTTTTCAAGAGGCACAAAAAGTGCTTGCTTTTATAGTTTAAGAGATATGAGCTTCTTTCAGTACTTTCATTATTGTCTTTAAAATAGATGAAGTAATAGGTGAAATACAGGAGATTTTTTAATTTAAAAATGAATTGTTTGGAAATGCATTGACCTGTGGGGTTTTCAAATTCAGCACAAAATAATAAAAAGCCTGATGCAATATTTTTAATATCTTGCAAACAATACAAAGCAAATATTTTTACACATTGGGGAAGGAAATCAATATTAATTTTTTAAAGTAAATTTTCACTAAATATGAAACTTATTCCTGTCTAGTCTCTATATTCTTTCAGATTTTGTATTGACTTTTTATAAATGTATTCAAAATATTTTTCTTTTCTTCTAATTCTCCTTCACAATGAAATATTAGTAATTAATCATAATGTAGGTGGGAATTCTTCTTCTTCGGCAGTTTCCCCTTTGAAGCTTTCTGTTTTCACCCTCACAACTCTCAGTCCTAGTTTGAGGTGTCTACCCTCCATAGCTTCCTGGATGAATTTTCCCCATTCTAAAATGGGTCTTCCTCGTCTTCTCCTCTCAGGTACTTGCCACTTCAAGATGTAGTATGGTCATCTGTTTTCAGACATTCTCTGAACGTGTCCATACCATAGTAGTGCTATATTTTCCAAGGTCTTCGTAATAGAACAAATTACATTCATCCTTCTCTGTATTTCTTCATTTCGCAATCTGTTCCTGTCAGTAAGTTGTAGACATTGTCTCATGTAGTCCATTCCTACTGCACTAATCTTATCTCTAAATTGTGGTCACTTTTCTGTTCTGTATAGTACTATATTTTGTGGTCACTTTTCTGCTCTGTATAGTACTATATTTTCTACTACACAGTGGAATATACTTCTTTTGATATCTTGGTGGATATTGTTATTCCATAATACACCATGAAAAGCTTTAGTTGCTTTCTTCCCATAATTGCTCTTGAATTTATATCTAAGGTACATGTATCTCAGTTGTTTATTAAAGATACAAGATATTTGAAGGTGTTACAGCTTTTCATTTTGTTACCATTCACGCCTATATCTGTTCTTGCTTGTCCAATGCACATGCATTCAGTTTTATTAAAATTTTTTCTAATCCCCATTTATTATATTCTTTGATTAGCTTTCTTCGCATATACACCATATCCTCTTCATCTTGAGCAAAGATTATCTGGTCATCAGCAAATAGAAGGGAGTGAAAGGTATTGTCTCCAATTTTATTCCCATGCTTGAATATTTGCTGTACCAGTTATGTTGGGTTTTGTCCTAGGTAGATATTGAAAAAGATAGGAGATAACCCACATCCTTGCTTTAGGCCCTTGGTTATAGGAATGCTTATTTTAATTTGCGCTTCGGTGTTTTTATAAAGATTTTTAACCAGGTTGAGCCATTTTTCTTTTATATCAACCCTTCTCATTGCTTCCCATAACTTTTTTCTTGGGACACTATTATATGCTTGTTGGAAGTCTATAAAGGACACATAAATATTCCTACTTCTGCTTTTATGTTTCTGTATAACTTGTCTGATACAGTGAATGTTATCTAGGCATGATTGTTCTCATCTAAAACCATTCTTCTCTTCACTCAATATGGGTACATCTTCAATTTTTTTACTCAAAACTCTAGGAAACAATCTTGGTGTTGATGGTATGACACTTATTCCCCTGTAAATCGCACATGATCATTTGTCTACCTTCTTCAACATTGAAGAGATGTAGGATGTGTTCCATTTTACAGGTGGATCCTCTCATGCTTTTATCTTATTGAACAATTTCTTTAAGTATCTCACAACCACATCTCTGCAATATTTCAGAAGCTCCATTCTTATGTTTCCCAGTCCTGGGCCTTTTTTGGTTTTTGCTTTTCGTAGTGCCTTCTTAATATTATCCTCGGTTATTTCAAAATTGTTTTCCACCAGATCTCTTATTTCTCCTTCTCATTCTGGTCCACTTTCTTGTAGAAGTGTTGAGTAGTGGTGTAACCATTTTTGTAAGGGGATTCTATGTACCATGCTTAAACACTCATTATTTCTTTTCATTTTCTTGATAATTTTCCAGGCTTCAGATACTTTATTGTATCATATAATTCAACCAATGTATGTACATAAGCTGTCCCAATGTTTATTTTTTCCATTCTTTTGCCTAATTTAACTTTCTGTTGAAACAAAACATATGGTGGGAATTCTACAATAAAAATGTTTTGCTACTTTGTCTCAACCTAAATTTCTACTATAAATTACATCCTCTTATTGGAAAATAGTGACAGATATTCACAAAAAGATTCCCTGGGCAATAATAATACGAATAACATTATAATCCAATTGTTTTAACTTTTTATTAATGTATACATGTAGATATTTTATTTCCTTGCTCATAACCTCATTTACTTTCTAAAAATTTATTTTCACTGTTTTATTTATTTTAACATTTAAAAACAGTTGAAATTATGTATGAAGGACTATGAACAGAAGAACAACCTTAGCATGTTATCTTGAACTCTCCGATTCCCAATTTAACTCGCATACTACATTAGAATGAATTATCAATACAGGTAGCTATGAACATTTTTAGTAAGAATTTCTGAAAAAATATTTACTCTCATGTAATAAGAACTATTAACAACAGCAAATCAGCTGCAGATTTTGGCTTGTATCCTTTATCATGCCCTACATAAAGGACTTATTGTCAGAACACATAAAACAATTATTTGATTAACTACACTCCCCACACTGAGTTCAAGGAAACAAGAACTCCGATCTCAACAAAACATGCACAGATGGTGAAGCTACATTAATGTTGAGAAACAAAAAACAGGGTCATCTCAGTGTTTGTTCAAAGAATCAGAGAAACTGGACAAATAACCTGAATGAAATGGGATCATTGTCCCAGATTTATGTTTCAGTTAGAAAGTATACACTTCATTTGTTCCCTTATGCCCGAAATCTTTGTGGTAAATGAATTTAGATCTTTTCCTCATTGTCAAATGTATTAAATATATAATAGTTGGTGAAAGTAGGACAACTTTGGATAGAAACTAATAATTACTGATTATTTTGCATGTAATCAATAGATATCACATCATCACCATATGTTTTTTTGTTCTTGTGAACTGCAAAGAAGAAAATAATTGTAATTTTAGAAAAAATCTCTGGCACTTGTTGTAGTGCAATAATTCTGTTACTTCAAGTGACTTTCTGAGGCTAAGCTAACTTATGATCAATTTTTAAGGTATATTTTCAAATAAATTCTGTAGTTAACTGTATGTTTCAATATTGAAATCCCTGTCAAAAACTTTTGCATAAAATTGTCAGACTGTCAAAAGGACTGTTAAAAATAGAGAACAATGTAACTGAAAAATTGCATTAAAGTATCATACATTTCAGTGTCATATTTATGTTGTTAAAAAAAGTCTAAACCTACTTAACCATATTTTTTTGCATATCTGCATTATAGACAACGACGATTTCTGCTGCAAATCACACACAAAAGGCATTTTATGATATGGCCCTTCACCTCCCTTCTCCTGTCTGTCCTCAACCACTCTCACTACCCGACCTCACCACCGATCTTCAATGCTTGTCTTTCCTGCCCCTGCTTTCCACAAGTCATATTATGTTAACAATTACAAAAACTGCTTTGGAGATTTGTTTCCAAAATTAATGTTCATTCTTTCATAAATTTATTGTGCTGTTATTGAAAAAAATGCAACTTATTTATAATGTTTTAATGCATTCTTACAAATTTGAAAATACACTCCTAACATTGCTCATTTTTAAAACATGTAGGCAACTTATGTAAGAAACCAAAACATTATAAACTAATTGCATAATGTATTATTCCACAACTAAATTGTAAATGTCAAAACTATGAAATTTTGCAAAGAAATGAATTCCAAACTACAGACTTTTAAACAATAGTTACTTGTTATTTTTGCTGTTAAAGTTAAAACTGCAACCCAGGGAAACTTTAAACTGTGAAATTTTGTAAACAAAATGTATATTGTTTACGATGTTGTTAATGAACATGTAGTTGTGCAACAATAAATAAATAAATCAGAAAAACATTTACCACATAATTATTCACTTGCTAGCTAGAAGTTGCCAATAGTCAACAGACAATGCGAGAGACAAACCTCACATGTTAAGGTTTGTGGTAAATGTTTTCCACATTTCATCAGAAATCAGGTTTCTCGATTTCACTGGAATATCAGCCTTATTTACTAACGACAGTAATTAAAGATCACATCTGAGTTTCCTCTCAACTGATGAGCTTAATATATGTAATTATTTTTTGTAATAAAATATGTATTTTCTCAAAAAAGTGAATGTTTAGGAATTCTCAAATTCCTAATTATTTTCATGAATACTAAAACACACTTTGAAGTATACAACATAATTTAGTGAAGGAAGTGAATACATTCTAAATTGAGGAGGTATAAAAATTCATAAACTTTTTATTTATTTAGTTATAGATATCAGTATTCGCTGAAAATATATTTACACCCTTAAGTAAGTCATTTTTAACAAAAACCACTGATTCATATAAGAAGAGACAAGGTAATGATAAGATACCTAGGTTAATGAGATGCTTAATTAAAGAGAGGCTTACAAGGATCACATGGGTGGGATTTGTTTATTATTCGGATAATTCTTTTTTGTAATCTAAAAGTCTCGGAGCTATAAGATGTATTTCCCCAGAATGTTATTCCGTATCTCAGGCGAGAATGAACATTCGCAAAATATATACAACAAGCAGTGTGGACTTAATATGTGTCTTTCGATAAAAAATAAACTCATGTAAGGCCCTTAGGTAAATTCCCTTCCAGAGGAATTATCATTACACACTAAATTTGAAAAATTAATAATAGTAAAAGAAAAATATGTTACCAAGAGTTCAACTTACATAAGTATTGTTATTATAATTTGATTAACAAACTGTCTTAATTGCTATAAAAAAGATTCCCCCCTTTTTTTAAAATTATTATTATTATTATTATTATTGTTAATAGTAGTAGTAATATTAATAATAATAATAATAACAACAATTTTTATTGCTTATAAACTTACATAAATCATTAAGCAAAGTCAGTCTAGAAATTAATTAAAATTACAGTAAGTTAATTTCATTAACTTTCAGTAATAATATAATAAGTTTACATTATCTTTCTAAATTACATGATTAAAATGAACCTAATTGATTAATATAGACAATTACATTAATAACTTAAATAATAATTTAAGTTATAACGATTTACATTCAATTACATAACTTACAGTAATAATGCAAATTGTTTACTCAATGAATTACATGAATAATAATGCGATTGCTCGTAATAAATATTAAGGTAAATTACATTTTAAACTACACCAAGCCTCATTAACACATAACAAATAACATTAAAAATAAACTAGTAGATTAAGATACAGTGGCAAATAGGTTACAATTAGAGAAAGTAATTCCCTTATCTTACAGTAGCAGTTTAATTAACTTACAATAACATGAATACATTAGGGGAATGATTAATGATAATAATTACATTAATTTCAATATATTGACATATAATTCCTATATTTACTACATTACTAAATAGTATATTACATTATTGGACTAAATGATGACAGGTACAAAGAGTGGTCTCTCTTGTAACGGTACATGGTTTTTAATTACAGAAAGTTAAAGCAATTCAGATATCTTGTATGAACACATACTTATAAGATGATGTTTAAGCAGTGTTTTGAAGTATTTATCATCAGCAGTTTTTATTTTAACTGAGAATTTATTAAAGAGCTTTGCAGCAATGCAGAAAGGATCTTTGTTAGTTGAAGACTTGCTAGTGTATATCCTGTGCTAGTCCCTATGTTCTGTAGTATGGTGGTTATGTATCTCTTTATTGCTCACAAAATATTGATTTTAATTATTTGTCAATAGTAATAATACTTTGTAAGAGTAGAGTGCTACAACAGTGAGTAATTCATATTTAATGAAGAAATCTTTACAGGACTGTCTGGGATTCAGTTTAAGAATGCTTCTTATACATATTTTTTTTGTAGAACCATAAATCTATCCATATTTTTTGTGTTGTAACACCCGAAATTTTAATGCTGTATTGAAGATGAGAGCAGATTGTCCCATAATATACTGAAATAATTGCATCAATTTCCAGGTGTCTGGAAAAGTACCTCAAGAGGAATATATTAGAGTTTATTTTATTACAAAGTGTATCAACTTGTTTGTTATATATTAGGTTTTGATCTATGAATATTCCTAAGAACTTATTACAATTGGTTTGGTTCACTGATTCATTGTCTACTTCCACTTTTATGTTTTGGTGTTGGTGACCGTGATGAAACTGGAAGTTAATTAATACATTTTCAGCAACATTTAAATTCAATTCATTTGTGGCCAAATAACTTTTAAATGATTTTAATGATTTAGTCAGATTAGCTTCTAGATGACAAAGATTTTGCCCACTACTTATTAATGTTGTATCATCTGCATAAAAAATTACAGAGAAATCTGATGAGCTTGGAATATCATTAACATATAATAGAAATAGCAAAGGTCCAAGCACCGATCCTTGCAGAACACCAGATGTAATTGTATCTAAATTTTATTTAACTTTGGATAAGAAATTTTCAGATTGCCAGAAGATCTCTGTACATTGCTTACGTCCTGTGAGGTATGATTTGTCGTCAAAAAACAAAGTTAAAAACATAATTCTAAATCTCTCTTTTTGATAAAAAGATTTTTAATCCACAGTTAATAACACTCTTAATGTAATTAACAGAAACCTATTTACATCATAACTGGAGCTTTAAATCAACACAAGTGCATTTGGCATATGGGCTGATTGTCCGACTAGCCAATAGTACATATATATATATATATATATATATATATATATATATATATATATATATATATATATATATATATATATATATATATATATATATATATATATACACATCACACATACTCTCTGGTGTCACCTGTGTGGGGGCCAGATTAATTCCCACGCTTGTGGGAGAGATATGTAGTGAACATGACGTATTCTCTTCACTGCAACTAGCAAACTGTGCCTTCCCGAGCATTTCTTCGTCACGCACTGCTACAGAAACTGAGAAGATTTTAAAGGAAAGCTATAACTATTTTTGCTTCGACCGGGAATCGAACCCAGGCTCACACTACTGGAAGCTAGTGCGCTTCCCATGAGCCATCCTAGAGACATTGAAGTAGTTGGCCAATATATTTTTTCGAAAATTAGAAAAAAAAATACAAGAATCTGTATCCTGTAACTGAATACTGTAATCTGAATACTGTAACCTCTCTCCAGCCATCTTTTGCAATCCATTATTAACTAATTATTATGTCTAATAGTAGTTACTTTGTCTACAGGTAAGGTATACGTAAAAACGTACGACTGAAGCGAGCCAGATACAATTTTGACGAATATAAAATGTTTTTACTGTCGGATTTAATAATATTGACTTTTTTCTAGTGTAATTAACGAGATCTCTACTGTAATTTGCCTTGCGCAGGGTCAGCTTTGTTGTTTACACAAAACGTTTAAACATTCCGTCTATCAAATATTACCCTTCCATAACATTAATAAAAGTTTTTGAAAATGCCATTTACCAGACTACCTAATCGTGTAATATGAAAGCTGCGTGGCACGCATTTGCAGCTTATTAGCAAGAAGTTCGTCACAGCAATAGAACTGTTGCTTGCTGTAATCGCTCTCGGAAACCCATCCGACGGTATAAATGTATCTATTGAACAGCTGTCGTGCTATTGAGCTCAATAGCAGTGTAGCTATGGACCAGGTGTTCTGATAATTACCATCTAGTGAATGTTTTTTACAACTGTAGAAAATAACGGATTAGGAAATGCTTTCGCGAATTTTTTGAACGAAAATTTAAGAAAAAGTAAATGGAAAAATCCGAGAAAGAAGTATAAGTGAAATGTGAAATAAAATTACGATTTAACATCTCTTACGCGGCGTGTGACTGTTTTCACACTTTTTTTGCCATTTATTGGATTTTAAGATTAAACGTTTTATTTGTTGCAAGGATAGACCACAATATCAAAAGATTAACCTATTCAGCAGCGAAAGAAATGCAAATTGAAAATGATTTCTTACGAACTCGATAAATTATAACCATTGAATTCAATTGCAATCCTAATAAAATATCAAAATGAACGGGAAGAATATGAACACAAAAAAATAACTTTACTTCGTATTTACTCCTGGTAACTCGGCAACATATTAATTTGTCATTAACATTGCTATCAAAATTTGCTTATATTTTCATTTGGAATTTGTTTCTTCAATTTTAAATTTGCAAAAAAATGAATTTTTATTTGTATATGAATTCGTATTTATTGAATTTGTATTGAATTGAATTCGGGACTTGCCATTTGCATACTTTATTTTAAAACGCAATATACGAGCTTCGTTACTCGCCCGGTGATGGTACTAATCAATTGAAATAAGATTTTTAGCGCACGAGCTGAATAAGCATTACAAGATGAACGTTATTTCACTTGAATTTCAGAAATCTGCACATATTTATTTATAAGTGTGTACATACATACATTTATCACTCACCTGTTTTCTCGTGAAAAAAAAAATTTAGAATAATTCACTGCCAAAATGGATAATCTTCAACGGCATATAAAAATCATTTCTCTTTAGTGAAGCAACGCTTGGCTCTAATTTACATTTACATACGTATGTAGGTGTTCAAGTTTTTTCACGATTGATTATGATGCCTAATATCTTCGTCACCATCATTGAAAACAAGTGGCGAGAGCAACAGAAAATCTTATTGGTTATGAAAATATTTAGACTAGTTGTCCTATAAGGTAATGTCATGGCAAATAGAACAGAACGGTAAAAGTACAGAAATCATAAAAATAACAATAATATCAAAGTTTTTTTAAATTTACTTCTGAATTTTGAAAAAATACTTACAAAATTCAAATCACATTTATAAAATTTCTTTACTGCTGTGACGTCATTTGTCCTGATCGCATTCCTAGAAAATCTCGCGGGATCAACTTAAAATCTCATTGGCTATCAACAAATTGAGGGAATTTTCCTCAGGATTTCCAGTTCTGTTTTAAGGAAATTACCCATATTTCACAAAAAGGTAACAACAGGAAAGTTAAAAAAATTATTCTAGAATTTTGGGGCAACTTTCATAATTTGTTCCAATCGCGAGAGCGAAATTCGACGAAAAGCGCGCTAACTGCCACCCTTTCCCCGCGAATCCTCAGCCGTTCCCTCCACTGCGCCTCGAAACACCTGTCGGAGCAGACGCGCGCGGCGCGGAGGGTTCTTGTTTGTTACAAAGTTGTGATTTGGTGTAGTGTTATGTGTGTATTTGTGTTGTGATTTGTGTGGTGCTATGCGTGTGATATGTGCTGGCGTGTGAAATAGCAACGTGTTGTTCAAAGGAAGAGACATATTTTGGGTTTCATCGCTTCTCGCAGTAACACCACCTGTCGCCAGGTCGTCCAAGGTCAGTAACTTGATTTATAATAATTCCAACTGCCTTTCTGTGTTTAATTTCTAAATAGTAATATCTGAATTCTCGGAATTTGTGACATGGATATTAAATTGTTGTTTGCGTTACTCAAAGATTGCTGTTTTCGTACTGTGTACTGGAAATATTTGCTAACACTGATTAACATTGATGATGAATTAAAAATTTATTTAAATCCTTGATATTTACACAAGAAAAGTAGTTTATTGACTTATTTATCTCCCTACGGGCTTGTTACATCAGTAATATATCATATTAACTTCAATTTTTGCCATTAATGAGAGGTAGTATATTTAATTTTAAAATCATATATATATAACCAGGAGCTAATTTTCTTTGTCAGTCATATTTTGTTTACTTTATATTATGTTTAACAAATTTTGATTTTTGTAAAATGCTTTGGGAGTAACAAAATTCAAGGTCCTTGTGTGTATATTCACATTATCCTCCCCGTAATGAGAATTAAAAATCAGCAATGAATGCTTATGGATTTAAAAATAATAGACAAATAACCTTAATATTGTATAACCGAAATATGTACCAAGCATTTCTTTCTCTTTTCTATTTCAGATCATCGAAGGATTTGTATTGAAAAAACAACATCGGAGTTTTGAGTGTTCGTGATGTGGTGAGTGATAACTGAGTGGGGTGCCGGTCCCTTCGCTTCAACCGGGACGAGTACGCCAATGACAACTGAACAAAACAATAATGCCATTTCAAACGGCCGCGACTGTAACTAGGAGCTGGCCGACAAATCATCAATCTTCACACACAGTAATTTTTACTGTTTTGACGCCGAATAAATAAATAATACCGTCATTGGCGTTCTCGCTTCCGTGGAGCGACGGCGCCCCTCGCAGACGTACGTGTGCGGGCTGCGTGCCTGGCGCTGCGTATGTGTTGGTGGCCGCCGAGCCCTCCCGACTGCCCTGCGGTGACACAGGTTAGACGCATCACCCGAAGGGAAGAAGTCGGTTCGCGTTATCTGGGAGGGCGCAGCTCTCCGTAGGGCAGTCACCTCACCCCACTCAGTGCAGAACGGCGCGACTCATTGTGTTCGTTGTATTCTTTATTGAGTGTTTGTGTGTTTTGTGGCATTATTTTGTTTCGTCTCGGTCTCCCCTTAGGTAGGTTTCTCTTTCAGCTGTTCTCTTGCAGGTCTGGTACTGTTAGGTATCGCATCACCTGCAAGGAGTCGTCATGTACCAATACTGAAATGATCTATATTATTTAACTATAGAGTATATTGACGGCTTCTTGCGGATGAGAATATAACGGACACAATGAGCAAAACACAAGGGCACACTCCTTAAACACCGGTAGTGGTAAAATAGTGTGGGTAGAATTTAAGTATTTATGCGTCAAGAAAGAAGTTCTAAGACGACACGAATAAAAAGAAGCAAGATTGTCTTCAGCGACGCACCTCAAAGTGAGTATGTTTTTTTTAAAATATATGACGATGAAATATAAGCAGCTACAAATTAATTCTTTTTGCAGAGTACCCATAGTGGAGGCAACGGAACATCAAGACGAAATGGAAAAAAGTGAACAGCGTGTTTGCAGACGGCCTAACACGTGCGCCTCAGGTAACAGAAAATAGGCGCCATCGGAGAGAATACAGTAGAGTATGCATACAGAAGGTACTTAACACCAAAAAGCACTTTTTCCTTTATTCTCTCTCCTATCATATTCTTTCTTCATTTCTACCTTCTATTTTTCTTTAAATTTGATTATTTTAAGTCTTATCGACTGTTGAGGTCATTGTCGACTAAATTGTGACAGTGAAAATAACATTACACGCAGAAACATTACATAAGAAATACTGTTTGTTTAAAAATTAATGCTTCTATAACAAGAGAATAGCGTTGAATTGCTATTTCTTATATTAAATTGCACGAATTCTCAATTCTGTCTATTTTTTTCTATTTTATTTCTTCTCTGGTACTTTTTCTTCTCTACTGAACTCCGTCACTCTTCGCTTTTCTGTACCCTTCACTATTTTTTATCATAACTTTGCTTTTCTCTCTTCACTTTTCTGCTTTCATATTTCATTCTATTTTCTATTTGTTATTTTTCACTTCTCTGTTTTCTTTTCCCCTTAATTATCTCTTCTCCCTAATCATATTTTCTCTGTTGGCCTCTTTCTTTTCTCATCGTATCATCTTCTCCACTTTTTCACTCTTCTTTTTAGCCTTTTCTTCTTTCTCATTTTGTATTCTTTCCAATTTTCTTTTTTCTGGTCTTTTACGTTGTGACCTGTTTTGTGTTGTATCTTATTTTGTCTTACAGTGTCGTTTCTTGTCATGTCAAGTCAGATCGTGTCGTTCTTATCGCACTCTCCACTGTGTTGTGTCTAGTTGAGGCTCTGGTCTGACCTTGTACTGTCTGGTCTAGTCTGGTGTCAACATTATTCCCGCCCCCGAAAGGCATCGAACCCGGTTACGAGTCGTAGGACCAGGACGCTGTAGAACTGACTGTCACTGTTAAATTAACTCTTGAGAACTACACTGCATTTCACTTTTATTTATAACAAAATACATATACATAAACTCTTATTGAACGTCTTTTACGGTCTTTTACAAACACTACATTGCTGCACAGTAAGACAAAAGGACGAATGAATATGATCATTCGTTTACATACCAAAAACAGATGACGACAGTGTCGGCGCGTTCACAAACCTCAATCTCTCAATATAGAGTACATTTCCAATAATATACTAGACGCAGATGGCGACACTGTCGACATGTTCACAAACTTCAACCTTACAATATAAATGTATATTTCCAACACGCCTCCTTACATTTATATACATACTATCTTAAATTCAGTTAATATTCATCATATTCCTAAAATACACAAACTTGTCTTTACACAAAGCTTTCGTGAAAATATCTGCCATGTTATCATCAGTATTTACTTTGACTATATCAATTAAACCATTCATATACAACTCGTTGACAAAATGATAATGGACTTCAATATGTTTTGAGTTTTTTGTAAAGTTACCATATTTAGCGATACTCAATGCTCCTGAGTTGTCTTCGTACATTACAATCGGTTCATCAAAATTCAAATCAAAAATTTTCATTACATCTTTTAGAAATTTCACTTCACTCACAGCATCTGATAGCGCAACATACTCTGCATACGTCGAAGCTTTTGTTACACTTGATTGTTTGCGAGACTTCCAAAATACAACATTGTCAAACATACGGATCACATAACCTGTCGTAGATTTACGATCTATATTGTCACCTGCCCAATCTGAATCTACATAACAATCAAGAACTTTTGCATTTTCGTTTCTACAATAATTCAATTTCAGGTTTCTTGTCAAATACAGATATTTTAAGATTCTCAGACAATACTTATAGTGTGTGCCGTCATAACAATTCTGAAACCTGCTCAAATAATTAACAGAATAACTGATATCTGGCCTTGTTCCTGAACTAATATATAACAACGCACCAATCAAATTTCTATACTTTATATCATTACGCAATTCCTGAGTTGGTTCTAATTTCAAGTTAACTTCCATCGGTGTAGCATATAATTTTGAGTCTTTAATCTTGTATTTTCCGGCTAATGAATTAATATAATTTTCCTGACTCAAGCTCATTTTGTTTTTCTTGTATTCGTAATTTATATCAATTCCTAAATAACTTTTAACCTCACCTAAATCTTTCATACTAAATCTATTTGACAACAAATTTTTGATTTCTTTAATTCGACTTTTCTTTACACAACAAATGAGCAAGTCGTCAACAAAAATTATCAAGTAAATCAGGACATTACTTTTTCGCAAAACATAAAGGCAATAATCATATTCACTTCTTTGGAATCCTAAACTTTTCAAGAAAGTATCTAAACACTCATACCAAGCTCTCGGACTTTCTCGTAAACCGTACAGTGCTTTCATCAATTTGCACACTCGATTTGTGCCGTCTTCGTAGCCTTCAGGTTGTTTAACATAAACTTCTGACATGATTTCGCCATTTAAAAAGGCTGTTTCTACATCCATTTGTTCAATAATTAAACCAAAATGACAACAGTATGACAGTAAAATCTTCAAAGTTTGCATTTTAGCTACTGGTGCATATATATCATCAACACATTCCTTTTGTTGAAATCCCCTAACAACTAATCTTGCTTTGTACCTATTATCAAACTTTTTAGTAAAAACCCATTTAACATCTATAAGATCTTTGCCCTCTGGCTTACTAACTAACTCCCATGTGTCATTTTTCTTCAAACATTCAATTTCCCTATCCATAGCTTGACTCCAGCTTTTCGATTCATTGCTATTAATCGCCTCCTCAAAACTAACCGGGCTATCTGCACTACATACGTTAATATAAATAAAGTTACTTGTATTATCATCCCTATAGCGTTGTGGAGTTTTAACCACTCTACCCGACCTTGTTGTTTTTTCCTTTAGCGCTGCTTTTGGAGATTCGATTTCGACTAACCTTTCTTCGTCCTCGCTGTTATCTTCAGACCCAGTTTCCCAATTTTCACACCCAGATTCATCTAATCTTTTACTCACGGAACCATTATCCTTTAAACCTACACATCTAATATTTTCTTCAACAACCTCTACATGCCTGGCCACAACAATTTTATTATTTATGAGTACCCTATATCCAACGTCACTGTAACCTAACAGAACTCCCAAATCTGCTTTTCTATCCCATTTTGACTTTCTCAATTGTTCTGGCACCCTTACAAAGACTCTACTTCCATACAATTTTAAATGTGTGACATTAGGCTTTTCTCCAAAAAATATTTCATAAGGAGTTTTCAATTCTGCGGTATTTGCAAGACATCTATTTTTCAGATACGCGGCAACACAAACTACTTCTGGCCAAAACCTATTGTTAACTTTTACTTCGGCTAATAAACATCTTGACATGTCCATGATTGACCTATTGAACCTCTCAGCAGTTCCATTCAACTCATGCACATATGGCGGGCACGCATTTAAAACAATCCCCTTTTCCTTGATGTATTGATATATATTATTATTCATGTATTCTTTTCCATTATCACACCGCAATTTCTTAATCCTTTTCCCAGTAAGATTTTCAACCTCATTTACATACCCAACTAAACAATCATATAATTGGTCTTTAGTTTTAATTGTGTAAACGCGTGCAAGTTTACTATAATCATCAATAAAAGAAACAAAGTATCTTTCACCATGCATACCTACTGTTGAATGTGGCCCATTTAGATCTGTGTGAACAATTTCTAGGATTTCTTTAGCCTTATTTCTGTTGTTTTTAAAAGGAACATTATGCATTTTATTTTCTATGCACACTTTACATTTCATAGGTTCAGACTCGACGTTTTGAGGGATTCCATCTACTAATTGATGTTTGCAAATTTTATCTAAATAATTGAAATTTACGTGCCCCAGTATCCTATGCCACTTTTCCTTTATTGTCATATTTTCTTTATTGCAGAAGTTTACGTTAAATTCCCCTTTGTTGATCACACTTGTCACTTTATATAACCTATCTTGTTTCCATGCAACTGCAATTAAACCCCTATCTTTACTAAAAACTTTTGCGCTGATGCCTTTTGCAATAATATCATGTTTCTCTGTGACTCTTGAAAAACTAATTAAATTCCTATCTAGATCTTTAATGTAAAATACATTTTTCATTTCAACTCGTTCTAATCTGTCAAACACTAAAAAATCGCTAATTACATTACCAACTTTAGTTGCCGTTAAAATCTTTCCGTTCGCGATTTTTACATTAATCGGTTCTTTTAACGTTACGCATTTAGAAAAATATTCCTCGTTATTAATTATATGATCTGTACAACCGCTATCTAACAACCAATTAATTTCAATCTGACCTGAATCCTGTGTTACATTGTTTACTTCCTTGGCGAAGACCTCTGTCACGAAACTGCTTGCGCCACTTACATTCTGATAAAACTGTTGTTCTCCACGGTTCCTACCACCATGGTCGTCCTGTCGGTAATGTCGGTCTCCTTGCTCGTTCTGTCGGTAAGATCGGTCGTGACCATAGCGACCGCCTCTGGACCCACGTGGTCCTCCTCTGCCTCTGCGATGTCCATTTTCATAACTTTGGTTGACATAACCTCCATAGTTACCTCGTGCTCTTCCGCCACGTCCCCGGGAACCTCGATGATTCTCAGTTTGTCGACATTCCCTCTTGAAGTGTCCTGGTTTACCACATCCGTAGCACACTTTTTGGCCGCTCGCACTAGGTCTCTTCTCCGAGATGAATGCATTTGATTTTACGCCCTCACTGTCCTGGTTCTCCTTGATGCTCTTCATCCTTATTTTTGCCTTCACGTACTCCGCAGTCCGGTCTTCCTTCTTCAAAACATCCACTAGATCTCCGATATAACTTAGTGACTCGGGCAGCGTTTTGAGCATGTAATTTAGTTTCTCTTCTTCGCTTACCTTGGCCCCGGCTGACTTCAGTTCGTTTATGTATTTCTCAAACACAGTGAAGAATTCATTTATGTCGCTGTAATTCTTTAATCTGAGTCCATCTAGTTTGTTCCTGCAGACAATCTGCAACGCTGTTGACTCTTTGGAGTATAGCTCGTCAAACTTCTTCATAACCTCGAAAGCACTTACTTTATCATTCACGAACTCTAGCTGCTTGTTAGTAATTGCACTAAAAATGCAATGCATCGCCTTCAGGTTCTGTTCTTCCCATTCTACGTCCTTGTCTTCTTCTCGCTTCGACCTCGTGGTCACCTCATGGCATTTTTTTAATTTCAAATAGATAGTTAACCTCGTTTTCCAGTTTGCGTAGTCCTCTCCATCAAAAGCTGGAATGTTCAGGTCGTCCATGTCGCAAACTTCCTCGAATCGACGGACACTGGGCTGAACTCCAATATAACCTCTTCAGCAATTCATCTGCATCCGGAAACCACGCTCTGCTACCATGTTAAATTAACTCTTGAGAACTACACTGCATTTCACTTTTATTTATAACAAAATACATATACATAAACTCTTATTGAACGTCTTTTACGGTCTTTTACAAACACTACATTGCTGCACAGTAAGACAAAAGGACGAATGAATATGATCATTCGTTTACATACCAAAAACAGATGACGACAGTGTCGGCGCGTTCACAAACCTCAATCTCTCAATATAGAGTACATTTCCAATAATATACTAGACGCAGATGGCGACACTGTCGACATGTTCACAAACTTCAACCTTACAATATAAATGTATATTTCCAACAGTCACTTTCGACGAGCAGCGAATTATGCCATCCTGCATCGAATATGCTTGATTAAGCAGCGAGTTGCAGGGTGTTAATAGTTGCTATACCTGACTCCGATGAGTATTCACACGGTCGGCCGAAATGGAATTTGAAAGCAATGTCTGGACGAGAGCGTCGAATGCGCTTTTGTGAAAAGCTTGTTTTCGAAAGGCGAGATTAGAGAAACTGCGATGTACAAAGTCGGTATTCACAAGACCGAGTGCAATAAGTAATGAACGAATGGGGTACCGGGCGGTGCCTTGGTAATTCGCTAGAGAAAGAAAAACAGCAACAAAACTAAACAAAACAAAACAAGACAAAAGGACTAAGACTGAACGAAACAAAACACGGTTTTCGTGCGAACGAATGTCACGAATACCATCTTCCCGAGTGCTGTTCCAAATTGACTGTGCCAATTCAAAGACAAATAAGAGAATGTAAAAACAAAAAAATAAAAACAAAACAACAACGGGTTAAAATATAATTATTATAGCTCGTATCACTGAGTGGATTCACGAACCTGAAATTTCAAAACAAAACAAACATCGTTTGGCGCTGTGAACTCCCCAAACGCACTAGAGAACAAATTATTGAGATTAAGATTAAGATTAAGATTAAGATTAAGAATAGGTAAAACAAATGTGTTTATAGATGCTTCAAATAAATAAAGAAAACGGGTCGATTTCTGGGCGATGTGTGTCGACAATACGAATGAATAATCAAAGAGAAAGGATGAACTCTCTGCCTCGTGCTGTGATCGATGCAATTTTGTATTTGTGCGTTTTATTACAATGCAACTTCTGTCGTCACCACTCTTGTCCACAGACCAGAGCGTCTAGAGCATGTTATTTTCAAAGGTTTCCCAATTCAGACGTTTTCTTGGCTGGATATTTAAAGAATCCTACCAGCAGATAACGATAGACCTAATTTTTATTAAAATGATTGGGCGTGTCATTTTAATTCCGAAAAGTGAAGAGTCGTAGACGCCCTGTGGGGGTGAGTGTTGAGCTTCAAGTTGGCACTGCAAACAGTGTTTTAGCTAATCCTGTTTTAATCACATGAAGTAACAAGAAAACTAGAATCAACAGAAAGAACAAGAAACAACTAGAATCGTGGGTGGCTCGGGTAGTTTCAGGTCCCCGGGAGCGCCAAGGCCCGTGGCAATATCTAAGAATCGATATTGTCCCCTGAGGGATCTCATAGATCTCTGCAAGTTTACACAGCAATTCAGAAAGTGAAATACAATTTTGAATGAGAGAGCGTTTTAAGTGTTTTTTTTGACAATTGGATAATAAAGGAGCGTAGGTCCTGTGGGACCGAATCCTTTCAGAGCCGCTGTAAATTAGCTTGTGGTCAGGTTTTCCACTGTGTTTAAGTGGAGATCCCTCGTTAGTGGTATGACAGGCGCGTACCACGACCCAAGGTTTACAACGTGCACTGCATTTACTAATGACTGACTTTGTTAGAGATGATCTGTATTAGATTATGATGAGAATTGAACTTTTTGAAAAGTTCTAGCATGATAAGATTCCTCCTTAGCATAAGGGGAAGTAAGAAAGTATGTGAACGAGGTATCAATTGTACGTTACCTCTCACACGTTATTTCGATAAATGATTCTTGGGTAGCCTTAGTGAAACCCAATGTTTTCAGAGCCGTTATAAATTGACTTGTGGCCAGGTTTTCCACTGTGATTAAGTGGAGATCCCTCGTTAGTGGTATGACAGGCGCGTACCACGACCCAAGGTTTATAACGTGCCCTGCAAATACCAATGACCGACTTGATCGAATTGGTACGCATTAGCTTGTGCTAATAATTGAACCTTATTGATAGATTCTGATAAGATAGAGACTCCTCCTTATCGTAAGGGGTAGTAAGAAAAGTATTCTGAATGAATTAGCGATTAACGTTAAGAAGTAGTAATGAAATAGTGTTACCACCTTCATCGATCACAGGCAGCACATTCCGTTGAGAAATCTAGTTGTGGCAATTACATTACATTGAAATGTCGAAGTCCCAATTTGTAAAGGCAGCTTCCTTGTCAATAGCAATTTTGTTGCCAGCATCGTGTGGCTAAAACTCAATAACATAAGCGACAGAATTATTATTACATTGGATACAATCAGGATTCTATACACAGAAATGTGGAATGTAGTTACTTATTATATGTTAGTGCATCCTGCTATGACCGAACCTAACAGGGTATCCAAAATGACAGGGATGTCATTAGGTCGTGATACTTTTTCTTTGAAAACTTCAAAGAACACTGAGGAGTTTAATAACATGTCAACCTTGTTCGACAAATAAAACGTGTCATCTGCTAGTTTGAGATGTGCTGGAATTTTTAATTTTGACAAATCAAGGGATGTTTGAGGCAATTTTGATGAAATAGATGGAACTATTAAACATTGCACCCCGGTTTGCCAATCATTAAACCGAGATTTGATAGTTACATTCACTTCCCCATTTGATACTGATTTTAGATAATTAACTGCATGTATCAAATAGTGACACTTTGTTCTTGGAATATTTAGTAGTTGGACAAGGCCTTCCGTTATAAAACAAACTTCACTACCCGAGTCTAGCAATGCTCTGACTGGTATATCGTTACCTCTTTTGTCAGTGACCAAAATTATAGCAGTTGGCAACAAGCTTCGAAATTTCTTTGCTTCAGTAAATACCATATGAGAGAAAACCTTTTCAGTCTCTCGTGGTTCAGTACTAACCATAGAGCATTCTCCTTCCTCTGGGGAAGATTGAGATTGTACTTTAACAAGAGTTCCTACATCTGATTTTGAGGTTATGTTGAAATTCACTACCTGTTTCTTATGATTCGGGTCATGCAAAAGAGAATGATGCTTTAGAGTACATACCCTACATGTCCGTTTGCTACAAGGGTGGTCTTTGACAGCTTTGGACAAACAATTCATGCACAATGAATTTTTACGACACACCTGTAATCTTTCTTGCACCGTTAACTGTTGAAATTGCACGCACTTAAACAAGGGATGTTTCTCTGGACACAAAATGCATTGACTGGAATCACATACGTTTATAGCAAACGCCCTGAGGTTAGGTGCTGTTTGATGAGGTTTTCCAGCTGCAACAGAATTTGGTTGTGATTTTTGAGAAATGCCTTCATTAAATTCCAATGCATTTGCCCTATGGTTTAAGAAATCTAATAATTCCTGTAATCCTGGCATTCTTTGTGCCGTGCCTTTGCTAAGATACCACGATTCTCTAGTTTTGAAATCTAGCTTTGAGAGTATTAAATGCTGCAATATTATTTCACTTAAATCCACGTCAAGTGATATCGATTTAAGTCCACACCAATTTGTGGAAATTTGAGAAATGAACTGTTTGAGAGAAGAAGAATCACTTTTTGTTTGGGGCAAATTGAGCAAAGCTTTGACATGGGTGTCTATTATTTTGGTTTTGTTTGAGTATCTATCGACTAATAATTCCCAAGCAGTATGAAAGTTATCACCTGACACATTCAATGCACTGACAAGCATAAACGGTTCCCCTTTTAAATGTGAAAGCAGATGCATATATTTTTCAATAGGGCTCAGTGAATGATTTTCCACCACTGTCGTTAAGAAGATATCATGGAATTGCATGAACTGATCGTACATGCCTGAGAAAGTAGGCAGTTTCACATGTGGTAAGCATCCCATAGGACTAGGCTTAACGACATGTGTTTTTTCTGATAATTTGGCCAATTCAGAAAGACATTGGCTTTTAAATTGCATGTATCTGCTTTCCAAGTTCTCAAATGAGGGGGTTAAATCATCTAAAAATTCTTGCTTTATAGCTTCGTCGACTGTAAATCTAATATCCTTCCATAATTCCTCACCCCTGTCCAAGAAACATTCTAAATTTGGTCTGCTTATATCTGAGAGAGAATTAAAATTCTCTTCGATTCTAGTCAATGTTGAATCTAAATATATCCATTTAGAAAAGATTTGACGCCTTTTAACAGGCATTTTGGACTTACAGTTTATGAAGTGCTTAAGCTATACAAAAATCACTGATTTGTGGTTTCTGTAAACAAAACAAAGATAGATGTTTGAAAGAACCACTATTAAACTATGCACACAACTGAACGTGTCACTTATAACTTCACAATTATATACTTAATCACTACTTAAAGAAAAAGCACAAAGCCACAAAAGATAAAAGACTTTTTCAGATACACAAGCACAAACTTATTGTTCCCGGGTTTCGGCACCATGGTTGACGCTGCGAAAATAGCTGAATGAGGCTGGGAGAGCATAGCATTGTTGATGAAAATTAAAATGACAATGGAACATCGCTTCTTCTATCGCAGTAGTGCTTTCGTCAGACAAGAATGTTCTGGAAAATAAATGACACACAATTTACAAGTATTGTTACGTGGCGAAAGAAAACAAAGAGTATTGAAATTGTCACAGTTACCTCTGCCCACGAAAACTGCCCTTCCTTACGAATTCCGTGCCTTTAGCTACGTTTTTCTATTACATACATTTCCTGGCCCACTCTGGGTAGAACCTTGAAGACTTTCCAAAACGCCTTTTTACGAAGCGTTTCGCACTGCTTGTCGTGACAAGGCGATCGGCCGTCTGATATAGAAATTCTCAGCATTTCGACCGTGTAATTTTCGCGGGAGTGGAGAATCTTTCCCCGGGAGCTGGTGCGATCTTTCGGTGGCGCTCCGCACTAATAAGACAAGTTGAAATCGAATTCAAGGAGCTTGCACGAAGAAATGAATGTTTGGAACCCCAGAGAAGAAATTCTCGCGGTTTTTTGGAGAAAATTAAGACTATCTCGAAGGCGCCAAGTTTAAAATGCATGGTCTTTTCCTTTGAAAGCCTTCAAAGAACATCAAACGCCCTGTTACAGAAGCCAAGGCGACAAATTCGAAGTAATTTGGCCGGCAATGTCAACAGTCTTGGTCTTGGTCTTGGTCTTGGTCTGTTCTGGTCTTGGTCTGGTCTTCTTCTCTTATGGTGTTTGGTCTGTTCTTTTTTGTCTTGTCTAGTTTTGGTTTTGTTTTCTTTCGTTTTTTTAAATTTTTCTTTCCTTTCTTTTCTCCTGTTTCATTTTTTCTTCCCCTTCTTTTATTTATTTTTTATTTGCTTTATTTCTTCTTTTTCCTTCTTTTCTTTCGTATAATTTCTTTTATCACACAATAAAGATATATAATCTTTCCTTCTACGTTCTAAAAGGAAGACTATCTATCTCTAAGTATTCTTTATAATGCGTCGTCTTTAAAATATAAATGTTTAGCGTGATTTTCTGCGGTGATAAAATTTAACTTTTAATATAAATACTCGGAATTGTTTTGTCAATTCTAAAAAAAAGCACGAGAACGCAAAAAAAAAAACAAAAAAAAAAAAAAAAACACGAGTTTGAACCATAGGCCTACAGGGGAAGGAGGGCTCAATAAATTGTACTCCTAACGAGTGTGACGTCGAACCGCAAGGTCACTTGGAAGACGGCGAGCCTAACTGTTGTGAATGTGCACCGTACCGTAACTTGCCCTCTCAGTGCTACTACTTATTACTCGACAATCACTCATTTATTTTGATGTGCCTGCCATCATTGAAATCCATGCTATTAACGGATAAATTGTACTGTGGAATAAATATGTTTTAATGTTGAATAGGTAGGCCAGAAAAATAAATACGAACTTTTGGAATTTTAGATATTTTAGATGTTTTACTGAAAATCTGAACTATATTATATTTACAAATCAATTTCCGTACAATGGAGCAAACACTTAAAGAAACAATTGCAATCATTTCGTAGAAAATGCAGGAGAAAATTTTATAGAAATGTTTGAAAATGTCGCAGGGATTTCATGTAAAATCCACCCAAAAATTAAAATATCTTAATGATCAATGGATACATACAAGGTAGCAAGTTTTGACTTATAAATTTACTCAATATATAATATTAAATAATGTAATTATACATAAAAATATATAATGTTATAAACTTCTAACCATGTCGGGGTGTCACGTTTTGCCAGTGAAAATGTAGTGAGAAGTTTCATATAACATGGTAAGGTTTTCGTATAACGTGGTTCATAACGGTGTTCCATATGTAACATTTGCCCCTATGGGGTAGGCAACTCGGTGAGCTTTGGTGTTTGACAGGATCATGCTATCTTTTTGATTGCCTCAGAACCAGGGTCACTTTGTAGAAAGGAGGCCCTGATCAGAACATAGTTTTAGCAGTGACAGGTTTTTGCGTTAATTTTGAGACATGGTTGTGAATCCGTTGAATTTATTGATATTATATTCACCCCGAGTTTTTAACTTCAGCAATAAATGAAGTTTTCAAAATGTTCTCATGATGAAATTCGAGTGCATGGCGAGTCATTCTTGTTTTCCTAGTTGCAGCAATTCATCACCAGAGCGTGCCACGATTCTCGATTCTTCAATTTGCAATAAGGCGCGAGAGGAGTGGAGCAGATTTGGTTATTTGGTTATTTCAACGATTGGGCAAATGTATTGAATCTAGCTATTTTTTGATTCCAAATTGTTTCTTTGACAGGGAAGCGAACATTTCTGTTTATCGGATTTTGTTAATAACGCTCGTTGCTATCCACTAGTGTTGGTAGGGGAGTGGGAATATGTAAACCGGGGCTCCAGAAAATACGCGCGGAAAATGAAGTAGCAGATAATGGCCGCCTTTTTTGTTTAGTACATTTTGTCACGAATATGAATTGACAGCTCAAAATAAGTATCTGTGAAGGAAAAGGTAAATTCTAAGAAAAACGTTAGGGCTTTTTCTATGCAGTGAGTTTCAAACTGTCATTATGGCTGATACTTAAGTGGAAGTCTATTAAGAATGTAGTGAAAGCAGTAAGTTTTTAATTTTGTTCAAATTGTTCCCTAGTAATTTTTCCCCCATGTATTCTGGGTTTGGTAGTTTTGCCTTGTATACTGTGATATATTTGATTTGCTAAGTTATTGAAGAGTTGTTGAGAAAATAATGAATATATGACATGATATTTAAGGTATGTATTTCTAAAATAAGTATTGTATTTGAGTATTAGTACAATGTATTTCATAAGTATTGTATTTTACTGCATAAATACTATTTTAACAAAATAACAGGAAAGTAATTCAAAATTGAATATGAAATTTTTCATCTTAGTGTAAGGTGAAGTGTGGATTTCCCTATTGGAGATGTATTAAATTACTTCTTTCAAATAATCCATATTAGATCCCATATATATGATTGAAGTGTTGAAATAATGGAATCCAAAAGACAAATTGGACAAGAAAGCATTCTCAAGAACATTATTAGGATTCGTTGAAATTGTGTTGCATAACCAAAAATTGTATTTGTTTCACTCAATCAACCCCTCTTAAAGTTTTGAATGTTGCCATCTGAAGAAAATTACGAATTCGCAACCTGGATGTGTAGATCTATTTAAAATTAAGTTGTAGTTGTAAAAAGTAACTTTTTTTAAATAACAAAAACAATGTAATGACTAAATGGTAGGGGGAAGCAGTATACTTAAATTTCCTGCCCATAAGCAACAAAAAAAGAGACTCAAAGTTTAGTCAAATATTTGGAAGAAAAAATAAGCTGAAGTTCTTTTCATTCATATTTTATTTTATTAAATACAATTACATAATACATAATTTTATTTTGAAATCTAATTTCTTAAAGGACTTAAATAAACCAATTACAGTTAGAGATGTTTTTAATTTCCTCTCAAGGTTAACAATTTGATGAAGTGCAAAGATTTTATTACCAGACTTTGGGAAATACTTGAAACATCCCTGAACAAATTATGCATTTAAAGAAACTTTGACCCCCTGCCCCTTCAAAAATTTTAAATGTTTTATCAATTTTTTAGTATTTTTAAACAATTTATCCATTTTCTTTCAATAGGGAGAATTAATTTCTCCAAAAGTATTATTGACCAAGCAAATAAAAGATTCTGGTAGTCCTTTAGGTTGATCCGGAGTTCATGGTGTCGTTCACTGACCTTTGGTTCACTGATTCGGTTCACTAATCTCGTGATTCACAAGGTTATAGTTTCACGGTTCACTTCTATCACTGGAGAAAAATCTTGATGGCATTGATTCAAAGCATAAATATATACACAATTTGTTTGATCACAATTTAACTATGTCGCTTATCCAAATTAAGTTATACATTTTTCCAATTACGAAACATTTTTTCTTCATGACGATACACTTTAAATTTCAATTCACTTCTAAAATTTCACTTCACAACACTCTTTTAAATCACAAAATTAAGACTTTAGCTTGCCTGGTTGAAATAGACTTGATTTATTAATAAAACAGCCTCCTAACAACACATTTAGTTGTTACTATGACTACAAAATTATTTACTTCATAATTTGATGAATTGTCAATTAGTGAAGAATTTTGTGGCGTGGATTTGTGGTTTTTTTTGCCATTTCAAGTCCCTTTTTAATTGTTTTGTGTGTCTACCGAGATGGAAGGTATGAATTCAGAATTTATTTATGATTTGCGCCGAAAGGGAAGTTTGAATGTGATTCAGTTGTGTCAGAAAGTGGGTTTGCTTGCGTCTCCACGTGTATGTAATGTATGCCAGAAAGAAATGAAGTTTATTGAGAGAAAGGATATAACAGATGGGTTTGAGTGGATTTGTAGAGAAAGATGCCAGAATTTTCAATGTGTGAAAATGTCTGTACGAAAGGATTCTTGGTTTGAGAGGAGACTTATTAATTTACTGAACTTTAGTTCATAAGAAGTAAAGAGTGTGTATTTTTTCAAATATAAGCAGATTTGGTGATACGTTGATGAATCATTGAAGTTTTTCGTGTTATAAGGATGTTCTACGTAATTAGTGCAGATATGTTACACTCATTTTACTACCATAGTATTTTTAATACTCTAAAAATTCTATAATTTCAGTTATTATGTGAGTTAATTTTTTATATTTTTTCTAATAAAATACTGCTATCTTTGACATATAGTATTTGTTTGAAAAAATAGTCTGGTTGATTTTATATTATTAAAATGGGGGGTTTGGGGGGCGATAGCCCCCCAATAATAAAAATGTTTAAAAAGAAAGTGTTAGTGAAATATACTGCTAATTCTAGAGCGTATAAAAAAGTGTTAAGTTTTTCCAAGTCCAAGTTTTTTTAAATTAAATTTTTTTTTGTTTCAGATTTATGAATTATTGTTATTGAATTAATTTTTCTATTTCAATTAAATTATGTTTAAAAATCTACAAATATGTGAGTTTTTATTATTTTATTGCGCATTCTAGAGCGTATAAAAAGTGTTAAGTAGATAAGATGCTTTTTTTGGTAATTAAATTTTGGCTTTGAGTAGTAATGATAGCTTAAGTAGCATGTGAGTGTTAAATAGAAATTATAAATCTTGCGATAACATGGTGACCATTACAACATGCGAACAATAAACAAGGATTCGGTTCAGTGAGTCGATTCCCCTCTAGTGAACCGGTTCAGTGAACGACACCATGAACTCCGGATATACCGTCCTTTATTTACAATATTTACATTTAAAGCTGTAATTGTAGCATGTCAGATCAAATAATGTAGCTAACATTGTTTTGCATTAAGTTGTTCCGCTTACTCTCAAATTATTGTGTTCACGCATTGTACATGTTGGAAGAGTAGTATTGTTCTAATGTTTTAATGGCATGATTAATAAATTAAGCTAAGCAAATAAGTTTTGTATTTACATGTTATTTGCACACAGGTCTTTAAACTTTCATGTTTCTGTCGTATTTAAAATAATTATAAAATCCAGCAATTACTTTTTGGCACAGATATTTTCATTTACCTTAATGATTATGTTTCATTAACTTTGTTACAACATAGAGAATAAGAATTTGAATATTAGATTAGATTATTTATTTCATCTAAATGGTCATGACATGGGACAAGTCATTTTTATATAATACAGCACAATAATATAATACAAAATAATAAACAAAACATGCTCACAATAGATGCATATTAAACGTTATACACACATTATTAACACAAGCAATCCTTCAACCCACTATATCCTATTAATGTATCTCCAAAACACTTATCAATGACAACCAATGCTTACAAATGAGAACATCCACACAACTGCGGCTTAACACAGGTTTTGGGGATCTCTGTGGTAATCACAACTTAATCTGCTTAACTTCAGTATGTAAAAGTTTCAGCATGTTCTCATCAATACTATTCACAGTAACTTCAGAAAGGGATGTTGTCGCACTCAGCTTACGATTACATTACTTTGAGCAATAGTGGCCTATGCAGCACAGGCCATTCTTTCGTCCTATCACTATGTGTATGTTATTAAAGAAACTTCAACTTTGCTTATGAATCATTTCATAAATAAATAAAATTATAATAATATGTATAATTAAAATGAAAAGTTATTTTGATGAGGATTGTAAAGAAGAAAGATTTAATGACTTTGATGGACTTTTTACCACCTATGAACCATCCATTTTAGGTAGATTTAAAAATGTTTGTGGAAGAAAGTGCAGAAATGCTGCCTGTTAATGAATTTTTAGATTAAAATAAACCTGGCCATCTACTTCTCAATAATTGTTTGTAGTGATAATAGCCTAACTTTCATTTGTATCACTTGCCTGTAAAATGTGTTATGCATTAGTCCTAACTGACAGAAAATAGCATCATATTTTCCATTTTTTATTATTGGCACTATTATGAATAGTAAGGTACAATACCAAAGTTACCCATTAAAATTCCTGCATTTGCAACATAATAAAACACTAACAAATTAATTTTAATATTCCCAATAACTTCATTAGCCATTTTCTCCAAATACAGGATCTGAGGATTGGCACAGTAGTAGCCAATCCTCAATACCCTCATGTACAATAATTACATACTGAAGCAAAACAAGATGCATACAAACTCCAGCCTATCACACATATTATGCTAAATAGCCTTATAATTTTCAAATTCATCAACACTGTAAAAGCCATGGCAAGATAAGAAGGAATAAAGACATTTTTTGATCTTGTTGTGAATGATTGTACAAATGAAGTACAGTACAGGAGAAGTTATTTTTACATAAGTGGCTGTTAAGAGGTGTTCTAAATAGATCTTCTTTATTCCTTGTATTATAACAATGAACAAGGGATTTCTTTGTGTACAGATATACATTAAATTTTACATACATTAATATTATGTAAATGTATATACATGATGATGGTAGTATGAGTAATGTTTTAAAAAGTTGTAGACAACTTTTGTTTCTGCTAATTTGCTTCATTATTCTAATTGCTCTGTTTTAAAGTTTAAAAATTGATATGGTGTAAGATGAGTTACTCTAGAACATTATTCCATGGAATAGATGGAGTGAAAGTGAACAAAATACAATATATGAGCTGATTCAATTCGCAATGCTTTCCAGATGTTACTTAGAGCAAAACACTCTACTCAATCTTTTGATAGTTTTGAATATGTTGTTTCCATTTTAATGCACCAAAAACTGTGGTCCAGGAAGGTAATATCTTTGTTTTGAATTTTTACAGGTGGACATTTAAAATTGATATTTTGGGATTGATGAAAAGAAATTTCAAAAGTTTAATCTTTGTTTATCACCAACTTATTCCTGTCAAAGCATTCAGATAATTTGTGTACACTGCCTTTGACTTTATTTTGAACCTTGTTTGCATTACATTCTGATAATATACTTGTCATCGTCAAAACAAAAAAAAAACAAAAAACAAAAAAAAAAGTTGCTTTCCCTTTAATGATAGAACATCCCAGATCAGTGATGTGTGTGTGTGTGTGTGTGTGTGTGTGTGTACATAAGAAATAATACTGGTCCATTAGGAGCCCTGTGGGACACTAAAAGATATCTGGTTTACCTGAGAGAGATATTTAGAAATTGTATTGGTATCTTCACGAGCACTAACAATTTCTACCATTTGTTTACGATTAGTAGGAAATTATTGGAACCAATCATGGTCAATTAGATTGAATGGTTTGGAAAGATCGAAGATTAATCCCATACTGATATGTTTCTTATCAATAGACTGATACACATTTTCTATGAAATCCATTAAAGCTGTTCGTAGATTTTCCTTTACAAACATCGTGTTGGTTGGTGACTATTTGTTTGTGTTTTCTGAAAAATGTAAGCCTTACCTATAAAAAGTCTTTTCTAAAATTTTCGAAAAAAAACTGATAAAAGTGAAATTGATCTATAATTCCCCATTTCTGTTTGTAGTTCTTTCTTATATAGTGATTTAGCTTTGGCCATTTTTAAATGATTAGGAAAATTTCCAGTTTGAAATGACAAGTCAATAATGTGGGTTAATGGATATACAGTGTTTCAAGGGCATTTTTATAACAAGTAATCTTATCTAAACCTGTGGATTTTTTGTTACTCAATCCTTTTATTATGGCTGTCACTTCCCATTCGCTTGTTCAAATTATAAACATTGAACTGAAATTAAGTTTCAGCTTTTTATATGCCTCCCATTAGTGCTAGTAATGTGTAATTAGTTTGTTGAAAATGTTTGAAGCGTTATTAGAATAATACTTATTAAAACTATCTGCTACATTTTTAGGATACTTTATATCAACTCCATTAATGTTTATATGTATATTTCTTACTACTTTCCTATCCTTCTGGGGTTCTTTATTTAAAATATTCCACATTACTTTTTTTTTATTATGTAAATAAAAATTACTATGTATGTTATGTAAAAAAGTATTATTTACAAACTTTTATGTTCATGTACAAGTTTATGTACATACTTAAAATTAAGAAAATAGTTTAAGATGCTGGGAGACTTTGATAACAGTGTACTGAATCAATAAATAGAAGAAAATGATAGTACATATTTTATTAAAATGTGAATCAATTCTTTAATAATATAATATTAACTAAAACTGTTCTTTTCATTCAATTGATACTTTCCTTCTTCTCTCTAAACAATTGGATAATAAATAGTCTGGCCAACGCCATTTATTCTGCTAGTAGATGAATAAAAATCAATAATTTGGTTTTTGGTCAACTATTTTGTTGATTAGTGATTTGTTTTTGTTTTTTCTGTAAGTTGTCTTCAATTGTATTGAAAACGTTAATTATGCTAAATTAAATAAGATAAAACTGAATTAGAAGATTTTGATTTACTCTGTCATGATAGCAGAGTCACTTAGTTAAATTTGTGAACTTGATATAGAAAAATTTTAACCTTTTAATTTTACAACATTTTATCAAATTATTATTACACAATGGCATGCTAATAACTGTAAAAAAATGTAATATATATTTATAGATCTCCAGTTCAGTAAACTCGCACACTCAAAGCATTGAGAATAAAACTCTGCACATATGCTTTAATGTTAACTTTATAAAATTTGACCTTCATAAAATAAATGACATAAATTAAATTGTGATGACTGGTATACAGACAGAGAGGCTACTCATATTACAACTGCTGTGATTAGTTTTCTTCTTATCAGTATTTGAGAAAAATGGACGATGCTTGTCAAGGTCAGCAGATTTGCAGCACTTGGTTCTGGTCGCATAATGTCAAAATATTTGATGGAGAAAAATGGACAGATAATTTTTTTTAAGGTGTTTGGGATTGTCCTCAAATAACTTGCAATTTATTTTCAGATAAAAAGGCTGGTCAAAAGTGAATTGATCAAATGATTCAATTTAAGGAAAATAATGGGTATTTATAATGAAGGAATTCTTATTGCAATGGTTTTATCAAATGACTGGAGTGATCTTTGTAGATTATTAGTAAAAGTCAGTCATTAAGAAAAATCTTATTTCATTTCTAATAATGATGATAATATATAAACAAAATTTAGTACTTTTCAAAAAAGGCATGAAAAAATAGGTCATCAAAATAAACATTATGTGAACAAATTTTTAGCTTATAAAGGAATCAGCGTAGAAGTAAATGGTGAATATAATGGTTGTGTTCAGGGAAAATATCATCGAATGGCTTGTAGGAATAAGAAGAGAGAGCTGAATTTATTCATGTTTTGTTCATAAATGTTAATTGGGGTTCATCAGTTGAGTTGAAGCACTGAGGCATAATAATTTATTCTGCTTACCACGAGTGCAAATTGTGAAAGTATGTTAATTTGTATTAATCAGTTGAGTTGATGTATGACGACTTATTCATGATTATTATAAGTACTTTAGTTTGATTAAAACATTTATGTATCACAATTCAACCATCAAGAGGGCAAATTTGTTTTTGAGCCTATCAATTTGTCTGAATTATAAATGCAGTATGTGACTTTACTTGAAATTCTGTGTTTGCTTGGTACAAAATCCTAAAGTGAGAGACTTTTAATTCAATGTTCACCTCAGTGGAAAATAATCATATGTGGTGAAAGTAATCTCAGTGGTATAACATTGCTAGCACAATCTTAAGGCCTTCAGAAGAAGGCACATGATGGCCAAAATGTCAGCCCATCCGACTGTGATGCGGTTCATCCTAGACAGCCAGGTATCAATTTTAAAGTTATTTTTCAGGTCTACCAGTAGGTAGGGGACCAAGAAATGGGAGAAAATGTGAAAAAATATAGTTTGGGTGGTGATAGGTGGCAGTTGGGAAGAGGATGTGGCAAAAACCGAAAACCTAGCCAAGGCCAAAGAAATAAGAAAACAAGTACGATCAAGTTTGTGTCATTCTGTTGCACCACATATTGTCCTTGATAGATAACTATTGCCTAAAAATGGCTTTCAATAAAATAAATTAAAAACTAATGAAATGCATTCACTTTTTCAGGGTTATTTAGGAAAAACTCAAATTGACACTTTTTTTTAAATTTACAGCAGAATAGTTGAATTTTTAATGGATATGTAAAAGCTTGACATTTTATAATAAAAAATAATTATATATGAATTATAGACTATCTTTACTGTGACGAATTTCAATTCTGCGAAGGGTATTTTAAGTGTTCTTAAGATTAAATATTAGAATCATAATGAAATAGGACAGAAAGGAAGAGAGGGGAAAAATCTTAATGGTAATTTTGAAATCCAATTTTTAATAATGAATAGAAATTCTTTTCAAAATTGATAATTTTGAATAACCCCCTTTTTTTTTTTTCGGGTTAAAATACAAATCCTTTATCTCTGATGCATTTATGCTCATGAAAACAGAAACTAAGAATTCAATGGAATAACAATTTTCATTTCATTTTTTGAATTAATTATTTTCTCTCATCGTTTTTTGAGTGATAACTGAATTGCAAGGCAAAAAACACTTCTAGTATTTATATATGAAAACGAGAAGTAAAAGCTGAACGGTTTCTCATTAACGCAGTGACTATTGGAAGAAATGGTCTAAGATTAGAATTTATATTATTAAGATTATTTCATACATTTCTATATATCTTTTGTAAAATTCTCTAATGAAAAGAGACAAAAATATTTTTATTTTCTAATATTCTTGGTATATGTTAATTTTTTGGCCACTGCATTGTGTACAGACCAATCTTTTCCTATGGGAATAATATTGAATTCATATATGAAACAGGATAATGTAGGTTTGTACTAATTTAATATTCAGGTCTTGCAACAGTTTTATGGAAACATTTTCCATCATTAGGCTAAAAAGCAAGGTGTTAAAAATTCATAGAGCAAAAAGGCTTAACATGTTAAAAATTACAAATCGTTATATATTTAAAACACTGAACATTAATTATACAAGAGCAAAATAAAAGAACAAAAAAGAATACTCAATATAAGACTTACCAATAAACAAAAACGAAACGCGAACAATCCGTACATCTCTAGGGTATGTGCAAAAACATCAATGAATTTCATACAGTCATATAGCGGTTGGCACTGGCCATGTGATAGACTAGCAGCAACGAGATAGAAATCTTAAAAGTAGTGTTATTGGTTTAGAAATTTTGACAAGAAATAGTCATTAGAGCATAAGAAGCTACTACAGGTCTAATGGGTAGATTTTGTTCATAGACTTCTAGCAATCCGTATGCGAACACTCCATTAAGTGTAGTAGAATATATGTGGTGACACTCTTTGGATATGTAAGGATAAATTTTCCTATTTTTCAGTATATTTTGTATGAATTTAAGGTAGCAATAAGCAGACGACTTATTTTTAACTAGAAAGTTTGCATCTTGCGAAAATTATCTTATACTACTTCTTGAAAACGATTATACTCATGGGTAAACAAATTAAATGTTGATAGAGAGTTCATATCTGAGATTGGCATCTTGGGATGTGACTGCTATTCCCGTGCATCCCTCATGATTTTATTCTAATTGCAATTGAAGTGTTAACGCAAAATTCTAGATTGTTTAGTATTCTACCAAATACTCATAGTTGTTAGTGGTGAAGCTGAAGGGTAATCTGGGAGCCGTAGAATCCCCAAATAATTTTTCAGCAAAATCTGCCACGTGTGCCTTTTTTCAACATTCTTTTACTGAATCGCTAAACAAAATTAAATGTTTTAGGCTCTTTTTCCCCCGCTTGTGCGCGAGGGAATTAGCTGGGCCGAAGGCTGTACACCGGCTGGCTCTGTCGCGCATCCGTTAGTTATCATCTTGTCTTGCTTCTTTTTCTTAACAACGTTTTGATTCAAATAGAATAAATGACCTTAACCCTGAATCACGTTAAGTAACGGGCAGGGGGCGGTACATCGAACACTCCGTTTTTTCCAGCCAAGAAATTGCGTTTGCGTATGCGTTGAAAAATGGTTTCAAACACTGCGACTTACGTGATTGTAACATTCCTGCAATCACTTCAAACTGCCTGAGTGACTGGCTTAGATACAATTTTACTAGAACAGTAATTTCCATGTAATAAAATTGTATTATCGTGAAGGACAGGTTAATACAAAAAAATTAATAATAATAAATCGTATATGGTATGGGGAAGTAATAATTGAAGTAGCACACAAATACAAATGCGCAGCTATTATACATCGTAGCAAAAAAGCTTTCATTTTGTACATCCATTTCTGTAGGGACCGAAATGCACAAATTTTGTATGCACATCCATTTCGGCCACTACAGAAATGGATGTGCATACAAAATTAGGATGTGAACAATAAATGGCTCATATTTACCTAATATTAACAATAGTATCAAAATCCTTACTGTAGCGAAGCAGGTACCCAAACGTCACTCCTGCACTTGCAGAACAGGGAACACCAAAAAACACACCGGGCAAGGCCAAACCAAGTGTGTACGAATATCAGGAACACTTTCCCAATATATTATTGACAATATAATATTTTTCCTTCAGCTCACAAATCGGCCTGAACTATCATTGTAGCGTCCGCCATGAGTACAAACACATACGTATACACGTTTCGGCTTGTAAACCTATTTTAGTGCCTGGACAAATGAAATTCCTTTTTTAAGCAATCAAAAACACATTTTTAACGACTAGTATTCACAATATAATTTTTCCTTCCTCATAGGAAGTAGCTCGACAGATTCTTGCATCGACTGCATTGCAAAGAGCCGCCTATTAAATCACGCTTTGGCTTGTAATTCCATTTCTGTGCCTTGTCAAAAGAAAATATATCTTTGGAAACGAGAACACACTTATGAAACATAGTATTCACAATGTCATATTCTTTTCTTTGGATAATTTTCTGTTATATTAGAGTAATTGCTGAAGAACAAATAAAGTTGCATCCTTAATTTTTGCTAACCATAAACATATGACATTGCAGATCTTTAGGTTAAATAACAGATGTTCATAGCATATCTATTTGAGATTTCACTCATTATAAAATGAAAAATTGCAATTTTTTATTTATAATAAAAAAATTATTATTAAATTATTATACCTAAAACACAACCATAGTCCCAAAGTGCAGTCTAAATTTCAAAATTGACTTTTGACTGAAAACGAGTTTTAAAAAATCAGAAATTAACGCATAAAGTGATTCAATTGCACCCGTTTTTTTAATTGTTTATAGTTGAGCACGAAATTATTTATTTTGATGCAGTATTAGTACATATATGTTAGAAGAATATAGACTAGTTAAATTGGAATTTCTACGAAGGGGGATGCAGTGGCGGACACTTTTGTTTAGAGCCGCTCGCAATTTTTCGTGTTTTTAGACTGTAATATCTCAGTTGCGGGACTAGATAAAATGTTGAAATTATTACATGTAAAAGTTAGTTGTTAGGCTAGTTGATTTTGAATTTATGAGAAGTGGGGGTGCTAACTTAACGTCAAGCTAGCACCCCCACTTTTGGATGTGGTTTTTTTATTGTTTATAGTCGAGTACAAAATTTTTAATTGTAGTAGAAATTAGTACATAATTAGTACAAAATTATAGGCTAGTTAATTTTGAATATCTAACAAGTGGGGGTTGCAGCTTGACGGAGGTGGCTCCCAGCATGCGCAGACCTCTGCCGCGCTGCACGTCCACGCCCCGGCCCCTAAAGCACATTCGCCTTAGCGGTGTGGCAAGTAGTGAGTCTGTGTGATTTTTGTTGTTCGTGGTTTCTCTAGGAAGCAAGTAATGAAGTTGCAGATGTAGCGTTACAGAGAATGTCCCTCCAACTCTGGGCCACTCCCATAACTTCTCGATATCGAAATGTAGTTTTCCCTGAATAATGCGGAATCACGAGGCAATTAACATCCCGTAGGGATAGATATAAGGAGCAATATGCCGTGTTGGATATGAAGAGACTATTGAAAACTGTATCAAAGCAGACGTGGCCAAAAATGAACTTGCAGTATCAGAATTACGTATTTGAAAGACAAAAAAGTTTCTTTTCAAATTTTTGATAGAGAAGTGCCTTGGATGAAATGTCGGTTTCAAGATTTTGAAAACTTTAATGCCCTGTCCTTCAGAAAAGTTTTTTCTTTCTTTCTTTCTCTCTCTCTTTTCAATAAAATAGTATTCATTCTTTGACAGAGAGGAGTTTCGAAATGAACTGACAAATGTATACATTGATCATGGAAAATGCACGCCTGCAGATTTGTTGCTGCAGGATTTGTTGTGCAAATTAAATTAATAAAGAACAAAATTTCATGAGTCGTTTTGGTTGATACAACTCAGTCTAACTTTCCCTGTATCTACAGCATTATGTGCAAGGAATATGATTACATTAAAGAGAGTGAAGACATTCCTGAGAAATTCCATGGGAAATATCAGGATCAGTAATTTCAGTACACTGACTATCGAGAAGTGTCTACTAAATTAACTTTGCAGAAACGACAGCTTTAAAAAACGAATTATGGATGTTTTGCTGAACGAAAAAACAGATGATTTTTTTAAAAAAATTGGAAGATTAGATTTTCTGAATACCTAACAACATGACTAGCTTCGCCACTGGTAATGTTAGAGGCTGGAATAGACTGAATATTTGACATTAGATATTGTTATTACGAAGTAAATAGTCATTGTTTTTAATATATACATTTTTATTTAGGTAGCGTCGTATAATTGAATGAGAAAGGGATGGCAACCAGTAGAGATACGTTTCAGTGCCGGGGTAGGCGTCGAGGCAGAAAAGGTGACTGTCGGCAGACAGGTTAAAGCCAATGGCAAAATAGGCTTTAAAAATATATAAGACAAGTGAAAACTGAGGTAATATTTTTCATCAATACCTTAATTTTGGCAGAAGCTATTCAGACATGTTAGCGAGCATTTGTAGAAGTTATTTGTTTCATAGGAGACGCTCGTGTAGAATATTTAAATACTGGAGGTAGAATTTTTAGGATTTCAAATAGTTAATGCTGCAAGAACATTTACTCAACGCGAAATAGAAATGCCCATTCGAGATTTTAGAGAAGTGATTTAGTGTAAATATTTTGGGTTATATTATTATTAGGTTTAAAGACATCAATTATATTTATTTAATAATTTTGTTACTATTTTGGGAAGTCCATATTCGGATTATACTCTTAACATGACACAACCGAAGATTTGCGGTGAAATTCAAGACTTCGTGGATGTCACTTCATTGCAGCTTGAACATCTTTATGAATCATAAGCGTCGCACAAATAAATTGCATGAGTCTTTGCAAAGATAAGATCAAATAAACATTTAAATACTCTGGTAGGTCAAATAAAATAATATTTCAATTCACTAGCATGCCACTACAAGCTATTGCCAAAGAAAAATTGTAAAGTAAAATAATAAACTTAGATTAAATTAATGTTGAATCAATTGTAACCACCGCCTCCCCGATTACCTGCTTCCTTCGGCGATTCAGCTTTGCCCGGCTGCTTCTTCGGCAGACTCCCTAGAGGGAGGCATGCGTGCTTGCCTAACTACTTGAGAAAAAGACTCCAACATTTTCATAAACTACTTTAATCACTTAGTATGGTGTGTGGGTGAAGCCCAGTTACATGAATAAACTTATAACTAACTTAAATCTAATCTTAACTTATTAACGGCCGGTATGGCCAGAGTTCATTTCAGCTCCGGTGTCTTTGCCCTCCCGGGCGGCCGTGATCCAGCTCACAGGTGCGGCGTTCGGTCCGCCCTGCGCTCAGCGGGTCCGGCGGCGGCGGCTACGGCGTTGCTTGCACCCGGTCCCTTTGTGGCGGCCCCGGATTAGGCCAGCGGCGGGCGCCGGCCGGCAGCTTCTCAGCGGCGCTTGGTGCGGGCGGCGGCAGGAACGCGCCCGGGCGATGACGGGTTGCTTCGCGATATAGTTTGTCACGTCCCCGGCTCGCACTCACATGGCACTCTCGGTCAGGCACTCAGTGGTAGTGTCCCGTCCCATCGGCCGGCTGTCGTCTCACGAGTCGGCGATGTGGCGAGGCGGCGTGGCATTCGGGCGGTCAGGCACCAATTAAGTGGCCTCGCTACTGCCTCAGAAACAAGTCTCCTCCTAGCTACCTCCGATGCAAGTGATCTCTCCTCCTCGCTACCTCCGATACAAGTGATCGCTCTGGACCTCGGCGGTCCCACAGGAAGGCTCGCGTACCACGTGGTTCCTCCCCCGCATTGTCTATTTCTATTAGAGGTAGCGCCACCTGTAATCTTTCCACCTATCACGGCGCCAGCGGCAAAGTCGCCCCCAGCAACCTCCCCCGCAGTCACCGAAATTCCCGCAAATAGGCGCGGGTAATTCCGTTGCTCGGTGAAGGGGTTGTGGGCGGAGTACTTCCCCACACGTCATCAGGGGTGCGCCCGGCGTTCTCGGCTGAACAAAAGAGGCGCCCTTTCTCGCCTTTTCCCCCGGCGCGCTAATCGGCTCTCACAGGTACAGCGGAAACGGCATTTCCGGCTGCTCCTAACGGCGGCGCGGTTCTTAATTAAATAAAATAAATATATGGCTCGTGTCGTCATCCGCGATGTGCGACCGTCCCATTACACAATAAACGATGTAAATATGTTATCGCAAAAACAGAGCTGGTTCATTTAATAGTAATACGCTGCAGACCATTTTATTTTTAACAAAATAAGTTTTCAGAGAAGACAGTCTGTACGGATTGGGACGTCGACCCATGTAGGCGTTATACGACTATATAAGAATTTTGGAGTCTGCAATTCATACAAATTATAATACAAATGAAATTGTTCAGTGTTTGAATACATTTTGAAACATAAGTAAGAAATCTCTTCACTAAGGGGCTCACTATGCGTGCTCGATTTACATTGAATGCCGATATAAAAATAAGTGTTTGAAAACGTTTCAAAATGCATTGCCGAACGTGGGGCATATTGTCTGCATAAATACCAAAATGTATTAAAACATTTCACTTTGGACGAAAAATGCTGTTAGTTGAATTCTGCTGCTACAAACATAAGCAGTCACCTCGCTGCAGATCAGTGCTGTTGCTCTTATTCCTTGGACTGATATTGGCGCCATGTTCTAAGAGGAGCTCTGTGGATTGCACATCTACCTCGCTTGCTGCCTTCATTAGCGGACTTTCGCCCTTTTTGTCTACTGCATTAGGATCGGCTTTGTTTTCGAGGAGGAGCTTCGTAATCTGGCGATGACCGCTTCTAGTGGCGTAATGGAGCGCAGTCCAGAGGTTCTCGTCTCTCTGACTGACGTCGGCGCCATGTTCTAACAGCAGCACAGTGGATTGCGCATCACCCTCCCATACTGCTATCATTAGCGGAATTTTGCCCCTTTTGCTTTCTGCATTCGCACTAGCTTTGCTTTCCAGGAGAATCTTCGAAATATGGTGATGACGCCACTTACAAGCGTAATGAAGCGCTGCCCAGTGGTTCTCGTCTCTTCGACTGACGTCGGCGCCATGTTCTAAGAGCAGCTCCGTGAATCGAGCATCGCCCGCCCGTGCTGCCTTCATTAGCGGAGTTTCGCCCACTTCGTCTACTGCATTAGGATCAGCTTTCTTTTCGAGGAGGAGCTTAGCTATCTCAATTTGTCGACCACTGAATGCAAAATGAATGGGTTGTCTGTTAAAAACGTCTTTTTTTGTGACATCTGCACCATACTTTAATAAAATCTGTAGTTTTTGTGTGTCCATTTTCTGCTGCTATCATTATTGGTGTTTTCCTTCTTTCGAATCGAGCGTTTGTATAACTTCGTTTTTTCTTTAAGATTATCTTCATTATCTGCAAAAAATGACAAAATATAAATTTTATAAATACGATTTTTATTTGACATTTTATTCTGAATTAAGTATGTTAAATTTACCTTCTATTAAAATGATTATATTTCGTTTTTATAACGTGGCGGGTCAGGGCATGTCATCACGATGGAATATCTCACGGCATTTCACGTCTTTCTCGGTCGTGCCGCTAGGTGGGGCATGACCGCGACCGTATCAAGCAGGGCCTCTAGTGGTGCATCCGAGAAAGATGCGAAATGCCTTCGTAAAGACACACCCTGACGCGCGATATTATAAAAACCGAAGTATAGTTTGTATGTATTATGTATTCTGTTAAGACATTCGTAAGTTCTATTCTTATTACAAATAGAAGTTAATAGAAAATTGCTAATTTGCATTGTGACAATCCTGTATAGTTTTCCGGTTAATACAAGTAATTGCATTTTTACATAAAAATGCCTGAAAGTCATGTAGAATCCAAACTGTTTTGCTTAACGTAGAAATTGATTAGGTACTGGTTAGTGATGATTATGTATTCAACGCTCATGTTCAAAAACTACTGTATACAGAAAATTCTAAAATTTGAGAACTAGGGCCAAAAAGCGGCAAAATGCCTTTACACTTTTGTATGATACGTCCGTATATACGGAGTTGAAAATCTTGTATAGAGAAAGTTAATGTGGGATGCTTGGTGAAATTGATTACATTTTAAAGCAAGAGGTCTCCTTGTACCAAAGAAGGTCGTTTTTTCAAAACGTCCTTCCGGTTTCCCGTCGTATGAGAACAACACTAATGCCTAGACTATTCGTAGGAATTTGGCAAAATTAATATTTTTCGTTCTCTATGAATTGCCTGAAGACCCTGGGAATTTGAAAATAATTCTTTGAATTTTGAGGGTACTTTTATTCAGACTGTAGGCTATTTTAAACATGTTCTAAAAATATGGTTCAGTTTTTAAAAATGCATACAAGAATAGAGTGAAGTAACTCATTTAGATAGCATAGGTACAATTACCATTGTGCACTCGGAATTTTTGAAAATTGCAATCATTTGAAAATATCAATGTCATAATCGTTTGAAAATATTAGACGTTTTTCCATAGTTTTGAGTGAAATAAGGAATGTTTAGAAATCCTAAAAACATCTTCAAATTCTTTCCTTAAATTTTTGTACGAATAGTGCTGAATGCTCTGAATGAAATTATATAACTAAAATTTGATGTTTTTTTATTTTTAAAAAATAGCATACACGCATTTTATAAATATCTCTCACGTCGTTAATATTTATTTTTCGAGCAATTTTAAACGACATAGCATTTGTGAGTCGCAGTGCTTCAATGGACTTCTTATCAATATTCTCGGAACTCAAAACTTTTCTGTGAAAGTGTGATCAATAGGGAGAGGATTTTTATGGCATAAGAATCATGAAATAAGCTTGTAAATACATTCATTTACGAGCTAAAAAGTCTGAAATATGCACTTCAATATGCAATAAAATTAACAATGTTTCATTTCCTCTATAAACCTTTCGTGATCAAATTCAGAAGAAGCATGCTTGGAATAAGAGATACATTTTTGTGCAAATATAATATAATCTACATATTTCACGGGAGAAATAACTCAAGTTAATATTCACTTTAGTGAAGAATATTGTATGTTTGTTGAATTTCTTCACCCTGGTTTAAAACATGTTATATCAAGAAATATTCTATATTTGCACAAGTATTTTATCTTCTGTAGAAAAGACGAACGGCACAGACTGTGACTTCTGAAAGCTCTTTATAATCAATGAACGTCCATGAATAAATATATTCAATGGAAAAATGAAAAGTTATAGATATGTCTTTGTTTTAACAAAATATGTGCCTTTAATTACACGAATATGTCCCAACAGGAGAAAGCGACCAAATATGCACTAAAAAAAGAATCTACAAAGCATCCAATTCTAACCAAATGTTAAAAAATTTCACACGGCTATGCCCTGTCGCAATCGTTGAAATCCGACCCCTAGTGATCAAATTGCGCATTTTCAGAAACGCTGAAATGTCATTTTCTCAAAAACTTTTGAATGCCTAATTGGATATAGAATATATTTTTACTTTCTCGCCTTAGAAATACTTCGTAAGAAGAAAAAGTTATGTAATCGTGCGCCACAAAACGGCAAATTTTCGGCAGAAAAACTCTTACTGTCGGGCCCTGGTAACGAAAGAGTGGATAAATCCTGAGTACATGTATACATAACCTGTCATATCATACATAACCTAACATATCACAAATCCTGTATGTTATGTTTATAAAATTTGAACCAATTACATTGAAAATAATCATAAACCCGTGGTTTATAAAGAATTCACCTTTTTCCTCTTTCACACCGATTGAATATGAAGAAATGCCAGGTCTTCGCTAGTTCTACATAATAGCTTTCCCTATAATTCTACGTTCTCAGACTTATTTTCGGATGTTGCTCTATAAAATGTGACTTTTTCTTACTGCTGGGTATCCCCGCTCTGACGCTTTGAACTCGGATGTCGACGTGTGTGACGAAGTGTTCGGGGTCGGCGCCCGCCTGCAGCAGTCGCTCCGCCGCCTCGAGGTGGCCGCAGGCACTGGCGTAGCGCAGCGCCGTCCAGCCCAGCAGCGCGTCCCTGCGCCCGGGGTCGCAGCCCTTGGCGAGCAGCGCGCCCACGGCGTCGGCGCGGCCCAGCGACGCCGCCTGCACCAGCGCCGTGCGGCCGAAGCGGCCGCTCTCGTCGGGGTCGCCTCCAGCCTGCAGCGCCGCCTCCAGCGCGCCCTGGCTGCCCTCCAGCGCGGCCCGGTGCAGCGGAAGCCCGTCCGACAGCATGTGCTCCAGGATGTGCCTCACTCCCACGCCCACATCGCGGTTCAGGAGGCGAAGCCATACCTCCTTTGCAACCTCGGTCCCTTTCTCTTGGTTTTCCAACAGCCAACGCGCCGCAAAGTATTCGATGAAGGTGTAATGAAGGAAATGCAGCATATCATCTTTACCTTCTCCTAACCATAGGATTCCGGTTTTCTCTTTGATCAGATTTTGTCTGTTTTTGTGTAGGTAGTCTCTGAACGGTGAGGGATCAACTGTGCTGAATGTGCCATCGGAGACCTGCGAAGAAATGTCGGTCTTATATGGTATATCATTTACACATTGGTGCAAACTAGACTTCAATCCGAGAATTAGTTTCGGAATTACGCGGAAAACAAAATTGAGCTGATATTAAGAAATTTGGTGAAAAAATAGGAAAAAAATAATTTCATCACTCACTTCTGAAACCACGTGTGTGAATAGAACTCTTGACGAGAAATTCATTGGTGCAAACTAGACTTAAATCCGAGAAACAGTTTCGGAAATACGCATAAATAAAAATTGAGCTGATATTAAGAAATTTGGTGAAAAAATAGGAAAAAAAGTAAATTTAATCGCGTCCTTTTTAATCACATAGGTGAGTAGAATTCTAGACGAGAAATTCATTGGTGGAAACTAGACTTCAATCCGAGTATTAGTTTTGGAAATACGCGTAAAATAAAATTAAGCTGATATTAGGAAATTTCGTGAAAAAATAAGAAAAAAGTAAACTTCATCACTCACTTCTGAAATCACGTGTGTGAGTAGAACTCACGACGAAGTATTCATTGGTGCAAACTAGACCACTCCCAGAATTAGTTTCGGAAATACGCGTAAATCTAATTTGAGCTGATATTAAGAAATTTGGTGAAAAAATAGGAAAAAAGTAAAATTCATCGCTTTATTCTGAAATCACATATGTGAGTAGAATTCTAGACGAGAAATTCATTGGTGCAAACAAGATCTCAATCCGAGTATTAGAATCGGATATACGCGTAAATCTATTTTGAGCTGATTTTAAGAAATTTGGTGAAAGAATAGGAAAAAAGTAAATTTCATCGCGTCCTTTTTAATCACATATGTGAGTAGAACTCTCGACGAGAAATTCATTGGTGGAAACTAGACTTCAATCCGAGTATTAGTTTCGGAAATACGCGTAAGAAAAATTAAGCTGATATTAGGAAATTACGTGAAAAAATTGGAAATAGTCGGCACACTTATGAAGATATTTATTTAGATGTATAATCTATTGTATATTTTACATACGAAATTATATAAACCAATTTGACCTTTAATAACTGATAAGTACGCGGTTTTCTCTTGTTCGGCAACAGTTTACAAATTATCCAAATATAAGTTTTGAGCAATTTGTGAACCAAGTATCTTAGTGTCTAGACGCATTTTGGTGACAAATCTTTTTACGAATATTTGGAAGAAATAGGCATCATAAAAAAATAGTATTCGTGAAACATATGTTCATTTTGCGGAAATAATGAGTTTCAAGTTGTAATAAAACTTGTGGAATAGTCGAAAATCCAAGAGTCCCCAGAGTTCGGCGAGTTTTACACCAAATGTTTTTTAACAGACAATCCTACAAATTCGAACTATTATAGCATTCAACCATGCAAACACCTGTGATCGCCTTTCTCGGGTATCAGTATCAGAAATAATACACCAAGGGCGTTCTAAGGGTTCTAATCGAGCAACGAGAAAAAGTCCGAGGCCTTTGGACCACCGGCTTTTGTCACTTGAGAAATTAGGATCAGTTTACGCCGCGATGCGTACAGGATTTCATTTTTTCCTAATTTTTTTGATTCATAATTACTTATTTACTAATTAAAAACATGGAAACTTGACTCGGTTTGTCCTTTCATTTCTCTCTCGCAATATTTCCCTCCAAAAGGGAACATTCCCTCATAACCATGAACCTTTGGAGATGGGTAAGTTCTGCAGTCGAGTGTCTGTCGAGCTCCGTATGGAAGGACAAAAGCAATAACGCCTCAGTAAAACAATGCTAGTTATTTTAGTTCCAAACAAATTCTGAATATTCAATATTTTGTGCGCAATATCAGGCCCGCGCAGCGGAGAGCAATGGCCGCGTATGACTGCGTTCTCGCGGGATCCGAACACCAGCCGTCGGCGTACTTGTGCGTCGGCAGGGGGGGGTGCGGATAAAGGCGAAAAGCTTAGACGCCCACCCCGGGGAGAAATCCCATTAGTAGAACAAGGAACAGTGTGGCGGGGTAGGTCACGCGAGGCATATGCGTGTGCAGTATCAAAAATATCGCGTAGGTTCTGAAAACATTGTGTATAAATAATTAACTCACAAGTACAAGCATAGCGCAGTTTTGATGAACCACTTCAAAATTGTCTGCAGATGGTAGATTCGCGGAATTCGCATCATTCAGTCCAAAGCGTCTCTCGTACAAGTCCCTCTTCCTCTCCACGAAGCGACGGTAGAGCTGGTAGACACTGATACCGGTCTGCGGAAGCAGGCTGACCCCTGTGCCCAGGGCCCGTGCCGCCTGCGTTGCATACGCCTCCGCCGCCATCTGCGCGTGCAGCGGGACGTCCAGCAGGCTGCGTTGGCCGCTCCCCGCTGCGCCATGCAGGGCTGCCACCATCTCGGCGGCGAGGTCCTCGAACGCCGCAGGGGGGAGGTTGCTTAGGTCGGCAGACGACCAGTGTTCACAGAGGTGGTTCTTCTGCTCCTCTTCGGAAAACGGGCGAAGCGACGATGTGGCGCTACGTAACGCCTTAGTGAGAACAAGCTCAGCCTGAAGTTCAATTAATTATTCATTACACTGCGTTCTTTTTATATTAATAACCAAAAACAGTCAAAATTTCGAATTCCTTTCACATTATTGGGGTTTTAATGTATATATTGGTGTTGAAGAAATGAACTGTCTGCGGATTCATTTTATGATGGAATTTCACACTAGATTACTTCTGTTTTAGGGAAGAATAAAAAAACTACGGAAAATATTTATTTCTTTCGAAATAAAACAGTTATGTATTCAAATTTAAATTTTTTAATAGATATTTGACCATCAGTATTGTGTTAATAGGAAATGCTTGTATTGGTACTTATTATCAAAAATGTATTCTTCCACTTTTATGCAAAACTCTATAAATTTTGTTTTAAAGTTGTGTAGAAATATTTATCTCTTTATTGAAACTCTATTCTCACTTGAAATTATAAAAGAAACAAGAATGAAGTAATTTTTGGAAAGTTGAAATCATTTCTTACCTCCGGGCGTGATGAGACCCACACGAGCTTCACTTTTGTCTCCAGCAACATCTCCAAGAGTCGGACGAGTTTGTTTGTGTAGGAAGGGCAGATCTCGTCCACCCCGTCGATGAAGACTGCGATGTCCCCCGAGTCGTAAAGCGCAGCCTTGAGGCACCTCTGCGTGGACTCAGCCGAACTCGATGTCGCGACGCCCGCCGCCGCAGCCAGCAGCTGCACTAAGTGCTCTTGCGTCAAGTCTATCACGCAAAGAAGTAGATGTAAGACTCATAGGTTCAACATCACTGATCCGATGCTTAGAAAGAGGAATAATTTCTCTCGCCCTCTATCATCGTCAGCAACTGCACCAAGTGCTCTTGCGTCAAATCTGTCATCCAAGAATTTGAAGTAAGAGCTGTTAACAGGTAAAGATGCTCTTAATGCCAACACATTACGCCCTTAACAACTTTATTATTTTTTTGTTTTCGTGTTTACTTTAAGAACATATTGGGTATCCAAGGGAAATAATTCTCTTCTATTTATATTACCTGGGACTATATTACAGGTTTGTGGGGTTTATGAGGTGACATCCGTACATAACTTCGTAAATTTCCTACTGTTAGATTGGATATATCTATAAATGTGCTTCGAACAGATATAGAACATGAAAGTAGAAATTGAAATTTTATAAACAATGCTTTAAAAATCCCTAGGCGGACATGCAAATACAATTTACATTCCACTGTGAGACTTTCATAGTAGAAAAATATTTCCTCATTCGTGTTGAAAGTACACGTCCTAGCTATTCTGAACATTCTATCACATTTTGGGAGATTTACCTTACGCAAAATAAAATCGACAATTTGATTTTTAGCGCGATTTAATTGCACGGGCTAACTGCTTTTCGAAACAAGTTTAATAATTCTGAAATGTTTAATTACGCTTAGTAGTTGACGTGCAAATTCTCACAATTGAAGAAGTAGCCACAGGAAGGGCCAGTGAGTGTTGGGCCTTTTCTCCCCGGACGTATCTTCTTTTTAAAGTGATAAAAACTGTTGGAGTGTATTTTACAAGAATAGATGACGTCCTCTTTTTATTGGAAAGGGGAAACTACTTTTAATGGCAACCTAGACAAATGATGTAAGAAGTATACTGCATTTTTCTCAACTTTTTCGAGTCTCTGACATCATAACATTTCGTCGTTGAGATGTTGCTGGAGACAAAAGTGAAGCTCGTGTGGGTCTCATCACGCCCGGAGGTAAGAAATGATTTCAACTTTCCAAAAATTACTTCATTCTTGTTTCTTTTATAATTTCAAGTGAGAATAGAGTTTCAATAAAGAGATAAATATTTCTACATAACTTTAAAACAAAATTTATAGAGTTTTGCATAAAAGTGGACAACTTCAACTATCTATTCTAACAACCTCTAAAATCAATAGAAAACTATACTTCATTAACGTTCTTAACTCCAGGAAATACGACTGTGCTGCCATCAGCTGGCACAACATTGTACAACTTCAACTTAGTGTGTGCTAGTCTTCGTTATAAATTCTGTGCTTTGAGGTGTTAATACTGTTCTGCTGGCACTGTGAAGTTCATACCATTAGTTAATATCAATATTACAGTCTCCAAATCTTGTCATTCTGAACTCCTATAAATTGACGAATTTTATTTTGCATCCCAAGTCACAATGCTAACTCAATTGCAAGATTGAAATTTTAACATCCATCAAATTCTTATGGTATAAAAGTTGAAAAGATGAAATTGAAGTAGGCCTATTGTGTGATTGTGAAAGTGATAACAATGATTGAAGTATTTATTTTGTCACTAGTATTTTGTCTTTGAGAAAAATAATAGTAGTTTATGCAATTTGTTTATAATGTTAAGCTTTATTGCATAAGTACATGTTTTGAAAACGAGTGACTTTAGGAGCGAGTTTTCAAATTTATACGAATGTAATAAAACAACATTATAAATGAGTTGCATATTATATTTTTTTGTATAACAGCATTATACATTTGTAAGAGAATCAAACTTAATTTTGCGAAACAACTTCCCAGTGACGACTCGGGTATTTGACAACGTGCGAGTAAACGGTGGTCGACTGTTCCGTTTAGCTCTACCTCCTCCCGATTCTCTCGCTATGATTGGCTCAATGTGTGATGACGCAATCATTCGTGACATAAAATATAATACGATATCATGTGAGCCGTAAAATGGCCGATTATGAACGATTTCTTGCAACACAAGAGGTTCTTTTATAATGCTGGAATACAAAAAAAATATTATATTAGAACCCTTTTTATTTATGAAGTGTTCTTTTCTTGTAAGAAATGGCAACCCTAAGTGAGTGTGTGTGAGTAGTACCTGGCGGTTGCGGGAAGTCCCTGAGGAGGTTGCGGTGGTCGAGCGCCTGCAGCAGCACCGCCCACCGCTGCGCAGCCTCGGCCGCCAGGCGCTGCAGGAAGCGGCTCTTGCCCATCCCGGGCTCCCCCACCAGCAGCCCCACGCGCTGCCTCCACGCGGCCGCGTGCCGCACTGCCTCCGCCGCGTGCACGCACGCGGGCGCACGCCCACACGCGTCGCCCGCCCGCTGCACGAACGGCGCCACGGCCTGCATCGCCCCTCGCGTGGCCTTCCACACCACCGCCCCCACGCCCACGCAATGCAGCCAGTGCACGTTGAGGCCCCTCTCCTCCGCGTAGGAAGACGGCGACGCGTAGGAAGGCGGCTTCTTGGGCGCTGCTGCCCCCGGCGTCAGGCAGCACCGTCCACCTGCGCTTTCACCAAACCTTTTCACCTCCAAGCCACCACTTATCAAATTCCCCCATCAAGTATAATCTAATTGTAGATTCTCTGCATGTATTCTATAGGTAATGCATTATGAAGAAGGAACTCAATTTGGTAGACCCAACTGAAAATTCACATCTTTCACCAAAGCTTGCTTCATTATCAAAATTAAGCAGTTTTACTGATGAAATTTAACTTTCCTGAATAAAAACAACAACAACAACAACAACAACAACAACAAAAAACACAAGAAAGGGACGACCGTCCAGGGTGGTTGTCCTGAGCCCACAGATGAGCAACGAAGGTTATTGCGAGTGCTCCAAAGAGCCGTGGAGGCTCACCGCCGATTAGGCGATCCCGCTGACGGGGAGCAATTGTGAGCTCTCAGCCGAGAATTCCGCTCGTCCCTAAGAGGCCAGAGAAACGCTCGGTGGACAAGAGCAATGGAAGAGTGCAACCTCCACGTGCGGCGACTGTGGGGTTTGTACAAAGCGCTGGGCAAACCACCCCTTAAAACGCAGCGCACCATCAGAACAAGTGCCTGGAGATATTCTAGTGCCGGAATAGTCAGAGATGACGTAGAAGAAACAGCTCTTTGGAGACTCTCTTGGACAACAGTTCCGTCCTGCGGAAAGTGGTACCGAGTTAACCCTGTCCACTGCGCACCGGGAGAGGTGGCTCAGGGCATCAGCTGATGTCGCTCTGAACGGGAGGTCCTTGCGTTTCGAGCCCCGGCGGTGGCAGGATTTTCCCCAATCTACGTTGCGAGGTCGAATTCAGTTGCTGTCTGGAGGAGAATTCTAGGAGCCGGCTGCTCTGATCAATAGTTTTCCGATTTTTCTACGCTCAGCACCAGGCGAATGCCGGAGCAGTATCCTAACAAAGGGGCCTTTCATCTTTCGTGAACGTGACTAAGCACTTTCTGCCTCCGATATGTACTATACCGTATAGTTGAATCTACTACGTGTAACTGTATGAACTAAACCATTTTCTCCTTGCCGCTTAATTAAGTTTTCAATTTTCATAAAAAATTACACATGTATTAAATTTCGATAATTACAAACAAGAAAAAACTCCATTCTTTTGTAACAATTTCAAACAAACAGCATTTTTATACTTTCAGTCATTTAGCACATTTGTATTAAAATTAACTGAGGAAACCAAATTAAATTAGTATTTAAAGTAGTAAATTAGTATTAGTAATTAAATTTCGAAACAACATAAATTAATTTAATTAAACAAATAATTATCACAACTGAATATTTTTATACGTTTGAATCTATACTAACCATTTGCTATTTTCTATAGCTGCATCGTTCTCTGAAGGTTCTTTTTCCCTATTGTCCTGTACACTTCCTTGTCTTTTGTACGACTCAGGTTTTCCGCTTCGGACATCTTTAGACCTGAGTGTGTTGTACAGCTCCTTAAGAAAAGGTGCTGGAAATCCGCTGAGGACGAGGTGGTCGCTCCGCGGGTCCAGCCCCTCCAGAACGGCCGGGTCGAGGGTGGCGGGGTGCTCCAGGGTGCGGGGGAGGTCGAGGTGGGCGTCTCCCGCGGCGGGCAGCGCCGCGCCCATCGCCGCCCCCCCCCCCCCCCCCCGCGCACCAGGGCGCTCAGCAGGGCGCCGTCCACGTCCCCTCGCACGGAGCGCCACGAGGGCTCCAGGGCACGCAAGGGCACCGGGCGACCCTGCACAGACACACACGCACACACACACACACGCTCTGTGAGGCATTTCCCAGTGCGAAAGGTTATTAGTTATAAGTTGAAGTCCATATATATATATATATATATATATATATATATATAGAGAGAGAGAGAGAGAGAGAGAGAGACGCCTGCGCATGCCTACGCTTTTTCCTGTCTCGCCCTGTAGCCCGGATCTCGCCTCCTTTCATGCAATGAAATTTTGTTGACGACCTGTGGAAACTTACGTTTCATATGCGTCTCGTAAATCATGTACTGACCTGGAACTGGAGAGTCCTGGCCAAGATGGCCTCTTGAGCCTCCAGTGTGAGGTGGTCCATCCTCCAGTCCTCCTCCTCATGGATTGTCACATCGCCCCTCAAAGGGCCCGCGCCGTGGTCGGAGGAGACGGCGACCACCTTGACGCTGCAGCCGACGGCTGCGACCAGGGCCCGCGCCGCCGCCACCTCCTCCTCCGCGTCCAGCAGCAGGAGCTGCACGTGGCCGGCGCCGCACGCGGCCTCCAGCGCGGCGCGCGGCAGCTCCCGCAACTGGCGGTCGCCCACGTAGGCCCAGCGGCCGGCGAACGCCTCGTCCAGCACCTGGACGGCCTTGGCCGCGCGGTGGCTCGCTGGCACGCCGCGCACCCTCACGGCCACCGACCGCTGGCTGCTCCCCAGCGCCCTTCTCAGGGCGACGCAGTGCTCCGCTTGGAAGCGCAGCGCCCCGCCCGGCCGCCCGCCGCCGCCCGCCTCTGCTTGGCCAGCTCCTCCGCCACAAGCGACTCCACTTCTCCAGAGCCGTCTGTGAGCGGGGCGCCCCGCGTGTCGACCAGAGCCCACTTCTTGACGGTAGCGACGTAGCAGGGGAGGAGGGTCTCGATTTGCGTCATCGGAGCTCCAAACATTGTGTCGAGTTCGCGTTTAATGAGATCTGTTAGATCGTTCACGTGCGCTTGGTCAGAAAACACCCGCAGGCGTGGAAGAAATTCGTGCTGGTAGACGTCTTCCAGCGGATCGTTGTTGTACAGTTTCCACACCTGCGACAGATTATTCTAATTGTGAGTAAATCTAATCTACCATGAGTTTCACTGTACGTATACAGCAAAATTGTTAGTGGAGAAATTGGCAGACGTATTTTGTAAGTAATATAATGCAGAATTCATTATTATTCACATTCAAAGAATTCATAATGTAAGGCACTCTGCACATTTCTCAAGAACAGTAGCGCAAATTTTAGTATAAAATTTTATACATTTTATAACTTATTTTTCCTTATGAAACCTTCCAATATGACTCGATTAAATTTAGAAACGTTAAAAAATGTATATAAAGGAGCAAAATGCTCCTGTGTTGTTATTTAGGGATATTTGTTCGTTAAATTGATTAAATTGGACTTTACCAAGCAATAGCGAATAGTAAAGAAGCTACTCTTTAGCGAGAAAGTTATCATTGAGGTTTCCAGATTGTCCTGTTGGCAGGACTGACTGCAGGGTGATGGCAAAGTGCCGGTGGAAGTTTTCTAGTAAAACACATTAGGGAAGATCTATGTTTATTTGATAAACAATTTTTTTTTTTCCAAAACAGATCATTCTAGACTCCGGATGAAACATCTCCCCAGAATCACGCTCTATTCACTTGATAGAGAAATATTTTTGTGGATTTCTTGTGTCGCTTTATCGGCGAGTAAAAGTAACTAACACATTTCCAAGTACAGAAAGAAAAAAATACATATTTTCTAATAACAGTACAAAGAATAAAAATACTTTCATCAAGAAATGTTCCATAAATGGTAGAATTTATTAATAAAGAATTAGGTATTTTTAAGATTAAGAAGGTAGGTAACCACATAGTAGAAACTACATAGTTTCTGAAATCATCTCTGAACGGGGTAGATTGAATACAGAATATGCCGCTTCCTGTCTTAAAAAATCCATTCTACGCCACTGCTCAACAGCCCTTCTCCATTCTCTTAATTTGTTACTAGATAGTCGTTGTGTAATCTCCATTTGAATGACAAATCCTTGGTTCGTCCTGCGGAGTGGCACGTACCTCGTGGTCGCCGTAGCCGAAGGAGAAGACGGTGTTGGGTGAGGCGGAGTCGCCGGTGCGCAGGAGGTCCTCGTGCTGGAAGTGCAGGTGCGGGCCGTCGATGGCTCCCTTGCGGCGAGCCACGGGGCGATTCGTATAAATCGCCATCCGCACGTCCTCCAAAGAACAACGGTGGAGCAAATATTCGTCTTTCGCCTTGACGCCGCCAGGAGTTGTGTGCTTGCTCTTGAAGTTGTTGTAAAACTCAAAATATTTTTGTAAGCTGAAGTCGCCCTTTGAGGTTGTGAAAGCCTGAGCAGAAGAGAAAATAATAATAATAATAATAATAATAATAATAATAATAATAATAATAATAATAATATTTTGTAAGGTATAGATTTTTTAACCGGTTGGTCACCGGAGTCCTGAGGGGGAACTTGAGCTTCAAAGTGTTTAGTGACTTTGGTTCAGGGTATTTACACTGTGGTCGCCGAAAGAGTTGAACTAGTACCGACTTGCTTAAGTTGCATGCAAATCACCAGCGGCTTTGATTCAAGAGCATTGGTGGTCACTGAAGGAGCTACACCAACTGTGCTCGAGCTCGCTGAAAGCGGCATTGTCTCAGAATATTGACCTGCGTTTTCACCAGAGGAGCTGCGCCAGTCGTGTTGGCGTGCTTGAGCTGGATGAAGACGGTCAGTGGCTGCGGCTTCAGCACGCGCAGCACGAGATCGTCCAGCGGACGCGCAGCGGCCACATTGGAGAACAGTTGAAACGAGAGGCCCTTGCTGCGCGCGCGCAGCGCCCACAGGCCGCCGAGGAAGATCTCGTATTCTGTTCCGAAGGTCGTCGCTGCGCCCTTCAGTCGCCCCAAGACGGGTGACTCGGCACTGAAACAATTGCCGCTGCACAACCTTCGCACTGAAACTTTCATCTGCGGTTCCATCTTTTTCTTCGTATTTTAAAAGAATGTCCACTTGTTTAAACGTTTTTTCCCTACCTGAAATTTTATTTTTTAAATAAAAATACGTATGAATGGTTAAAACCAGATCAGCATAAGTGACATTTTATAAATTCTGATAAATCTGTTTAATAGCAGCAGTAATACTGAATGTTTACGATGAGGTTCGAAGTGGTCGGCCTTCTGTTGTCACCGATGATTTGGTAAGGAAAGTTAAAGAAATTCATAAGAACAGGCGCTACACATTGACAACGCTTTCAGAGGAATTTCCACAAACTTTCATGTACTTTTTCGTTTAAAAACTGTTACTGATCGCTTGCGTTATCGCAAACTCTGTTCCCGATGGGTTCGTAAAACAAAGCGATTTGGTAGTATTTTGACTATCGTCTAAGAGATTGCCCCGTGACGAAATCTGTGAAGACTTCGTTTACATAACCCGGAGCCCTAATTTCATGTCCTAGCCCTTCCAAATGCTCTTCCTGTTTGGAAATAATTTTCCTAGTTCACGTAGCACTACATTAATTGGCAGTTATGATTTAAACGAGAACATATGTGTTACTATATCACCACTAATTATCGATATGAAATTCCTACGAGGATCATTGCAAGAAACTTCAAGCCAAATTCAGAACATGGACTAATTTTAAATTATCTAGTGTCTTTAAATAATGTTTTAAAAATATTTTTTCCTCACTTACCTGGAATATGATGTTCTCGCCATTTTATCTGAAAAACATAATGTTTATTTTAAGCGTTATAACTATTTTCTTCTTTAGAATTATTAGAGAAATACCGTTCACATTTCGAATGTTAAAATCGAAGAATAGACGAAGGTTACGACCAATCCGAGCATTGATTCTGTTTTCTGATCAATTCCTTTTGTATTATAACGTTATAAGAAACATTCATGTTGATACATTACTGGGCTGCCGACATTAACAAATTTTCCCTTTTTTCTCTGCCATCCTGTAGGTAAAATACACCTTTGCATCGATTGAAATAACTCATACAACATTTTTCACAACTCGTTTATTTATTCAATTTCTTTCGTAGATTACTTGAATCCCTAACAGCTGGGAGGGGAGCGGAGAAAATGTTACGTTAGGTGACAAGGGCGTTATTTGTATCTTAAAGCGTATGTGTCATAGATTATATTTTGCGGCATTTTGCAAGATTGAATTTGATTTGACATTCGCTGCCCAGGTAATTTTCAACACGAAGAGTTGCGTCATCCAGTACTTGGTTTGTTCAGTGTAAGATTTGGTCGCCAGCGAAGAGGGCGGGAGAGATGTTTGGAGTGGTCATTGCGTCATACGTGAAGATATTACAGAGCAACAAGGGCCTTGGTGTACACCTGCCAGAATAGGAGAAGAGACAGTAAGCACACGGAGAATAACCTATTTGTGAGGACGATTTTAATAAGGAGAATGAGATACTGTGGAATGCCGAGTTTTTGGAGTTTGAGTAATAAGCGAGGATGCCAAACTGAATCGAAGGCTTATTTGACAGAAAAAAAGTTAATCTGGGGTTCATCAGCCAAATAGCACTTCTAAAGACTTCAAATCGTTTTCTCATGACCATTACCAAAGCACCCTGGTTCATACCCAATGATCTTCAGCAGAAGTGGTTTATAATTTATTTTCACCTCTTGCATTTACAAGCGGGGGAGTATTGGTGAAAGCGTTACGTAATTTTTAGACGCGCGTTACGGGTGCATTAGAAGGGACAAAGGGGAGTATTGAAAATACTCTAAATTTGTGTTACGTATTTTATGGACGGACCCCAAGGCAATAGCCTTGTTCTTGAGATTACGCGAATGTTCCTTTTTAACTCTACCGGGAACAGAGATTATACTATACCGGGAATGCCTGACAAATGCGCAAGATTGTTACAAGACAAGAGCGTATGCCTTTCCTTTTGTATAAGGGGCTGCGTGAACATACCTGTCGTGACGTCTTCTAAGCGAAAGCTGCGGGTCTCAGTACTGCGTGATGAAGGTTCGCCCAGCACCTCCAATATCCTTTTCTAGTCCGAATCTTCGCTTTGAATCGAAATGATATTACGCCCTGCCGTAGTGTGTTTTCCTTTGATGAACATGCAACTTTGCAGAAGCTTCTGACGATTACAGGAAGTGACAAATCAGCTAATCGTATAAAAAAGGAAGTGGCTAGACGATAAAATATGTTTTCCGACGACAACGAAGCTGCAGCTATACGATTTTATATTCACAAATATTAGTAACGGTGGTATATATTACAAGAATCTAATCGTTAATCTCCTTTCAACCTAATCTACAATGATTATATTTGATTTTCGGTATTCTTTTCAAGATATGATTATTATATTAATATAATCTTTACTTAAGGTGATCAGCCATCCCGTTTTCAGCGGGACAGTTCTGTTTTGAAGTAAGATGTCTCGCTCTCATTTTAATTATTGTGAGATCGTCTGAAAATCCCACTATTAGAATTTGAATGTATACCCTGTTTTAGTGGCCGACCACGTTGATCATGTGCTACGGCAGTAATTAGCATTTGATGTGGTATTATAGTGGACCGTGTAATTGCACCATGATGTCAAACGCACGTATACATATGAAGGGCTGTAAGGAATAACATAACAGAAAATGGTTCTCGTTATGTGGCACATATTTCGAGAAAATGTCAAGTGTGGTAACCAACGATATTGCTAATAATGTTACTAAAGAGCTAGTTAGTTCATTGAAAATTCAACAGATGGCAGAGCAATCCACATTTTGCTGTCCCACGTCTGTATAATTTGAAGCATACAACGTGTTTAAAATTATGACTAGGGGAACTACATTATATTAACAAATGCACTTTCGTACAATTGAGCGAACATTTAAAGAGATTGCAGTCATTGTGTAAAAACTGCGTTGCAAAATGTTGTAGAAACTTTTGAAAATGTCACAGGGATTTCATGTAAAATACTCCTCAAAATTAAAAAATCTTAATGATCAATGGATACAAGGTAGCAAGTTTTGACCTATAAATTTACTCAATATATAATATTAAATAATATTATTATACATAAACGTCTAACCATGTCGTGGTGTCACATGAAAATGTAGTGAGAAATCAATATAACGTGTAAATGTTCCATATGTAAATTTGGTAGGCAACTCGGCGTACTTTGGTGTGTGTTGACAGGATCATGAAATCTTTTTGACTGCGTCAGAACCAGGGTCCAGGGTATAAAGGAGGCCTTAGTCAAAACATTTTTAATATCAATAATAAATGAAGTTTTCAAAATGTTAGCTCCATGAAATTCGATTGCACGGCGAGTCATTCTTGTTTTCTTAGTTGCAGCAATACATTACCAGAGCGTGCCACGATTCTTGATCCCTCAAATTGCTATTAGGTGCGAGAGGAGTGGAGCAGGTTTGTTTATTTGGTTATTTTAACGATCAGTCTATTATATTGAATCTGTAGCTATTTTTTGATTCAAAATTGTTTCTTTTACAGGAAAGCGAACACATTTGTTTATCTGATTTTGTTAATAACTCTCGTTACCATCCATTATTCTGAATTCAACTACTGTTGGTAGAGGAGTGGGGGTAGGTAAACCGGGGCTCCAGAAAACGCGCGCGTAAAATGAAGCAGCAGTTGGCGACCGTCTCTTCTGTTTTGGCATGTATTTGTGAAAAGTAAAAATCTAAGAAAAATGTCGTAGTACTTTTTTTGTGCAGTGAGTTTTGAACTGTCATTATACTCAAGTATAAGTCTGATAATTATGAAGTGAAAGCAGTATTTTTTTAATTCTGTTCAAATTGTTCTTTATTCAATTGTTTTTTGAGTATTCTCGATTTGGTAGTTTCGCCAAGTATTCTGTGGTATATTTGATTTTACTAGGCTTTACTGGTGAGTCATTAAGAAAATAATAAATACATGACATGTTTGAGTTATGTATTTCTAAAATAATGTATTTGAGTATAAGTATAGTGAATTTCAAAATAAGTATTGTATTTCACTATTTAAATCTATTGTATAAAAATGACATGAGAAAGTAGTTTGAAATTGAATATGAAATTTGTGTACTTCAGTGAGAGGTGGCTACTGTTAATTGTTTAATTTTTGTTTTATAATAGTTTGTTCTTTTCTTTCTCTCTAGGCTTCAGGTTAAAACAACCAGAATACCATATAAGGGGTGTGTCTAGAATTGCATATTGAGTTATTATTTTTAATACTACATTCAACTTATTTGTTTGGCTGTATTGTACAGCTTTTCTAAAGCAGCTTCTCAACAATGTAGGTTTCTGTATCTCCCTTTAAAAATAACTCTTTGGATTTCTCAGTTGGGCAGAGGAAACATAAACAGTTTGGTGTCTACTATAGCATCGAAGGGTGAGAATTGATGGGGATGCCAGCACTGGTTCTCCCCTCCCCATGAGTTGTATTTCCCACACTGGAGATGTATTCTCCTCAAAATTCTTCCTAATACTCCTCAAAATTAATCCACATTAGGTCCCATATTTATGATTTCCACACCAAAATTTTGAAATGAAAGAATCCAAAAGACAAATCGGCCAAGAAAGCATTCTCAAGAACATTATGAGGATTCATTCAAATTGTGTTGCATAAATAAAGATTGTATTTGTTTTACTATTGATTTTTCAGTCATCCCCTCTTAAAGTTTTGAATGCCGCCGTCTGAAGAAAATTATCAATTCGCAACCTGGATGTGTAGATCTATTTAAAATTAAGTTGTAGGTTGTTTTTTTTTAATGTCAAAAACAATTTACTGACTTGATAGTAGAGGGAGGTAGTATACCTACATTTCCTGTCCAGAAGCTACAAAAAAAGAGAATCTCAAAATTTAGCCAAATATTTGGTGGAGAAGATAAGCTTTAAATCTTTTCATGCACATTTTATTGAATGAACTAATTATAATTTGAAATAGAATTTCTTAAAGAACTCAAATGAACCAATTAAATTAAAAAGATGGTTTTTAATTTTCTCCCAAGTTAAAATCTTTGCATTTCATTAAATTTTTTATTTCGAGAATTTGAGGAATTCTTGAAACATCTCAAAACAAATTATGCATTCAAAAATCTTTAACCTTCTTCAATCTTAAAAAATATTAAATGTTTTAATAATTTTTAATTATCTAGTATAGCTATCTCAAATTTCATTGCAACTATTCAGAATCAATGTTCATATTTAATTTAACATATAATTAGAAAATAAAATATAATCTATACTAACAAATAAAGAGTGTAGTGAGTTGAACTACAGTGCAATAATCTTGGGATGTTTTGAACTAATATCTACGAAACTTTTGTGCGAACTTGTTTTGAAGGACTGGAGTACTACAGACTGTGATTTACAACCATAAACCTTAATATATTTACAAAAACAATTTATTTTTTGGACATCCTTTGTCTCGCATTACATCAGAGATTCAAGAGTGCATCAGTGGTCAATAGTTAAGCCAGGGTGCTATCCGAGAATGAAAGAGACTGACATTACTAATAAATGCCAAGAATTTATCTTGAAAAATAAATCAAATATTATGGGAGTCCATTGTTTGCAATATTCACATATCAAGCTACAAAGCATCTAGCATGTCAGATCAAATAATGTAGCTAACATTTTTTTGCTGTTTCAGCTTATTCTCAAATTATTGTGTTCATGCATTGCACATGTTGGAAGAGCAGTATTTTTCTAATGTTTCAATGGCATGATGAATAAATTAAACTATGCAAATGTTTGATATTACATGGTACTTGCTCATCGGTCTTTAAACATACGTTTCTGTTGTATTTAAAATAATTATAAAATCTTCAGCATAGATATTTTTATTTACTTATTGTGATTGTTTCATGAACTATGATTCAACATAGAGAATAAGAATTTGAGGATTAGATTAGATTATTTATTTAATCGCACTGGTCATAATATATGACATGGGACGAGTAATTTTTATATAATACAGAACAATAATATAATACAAAATAATAAAGAAACAAAACATACCCACAATAGAAGCATATTTAACATTATACATACTTAACATAAGGAATCCTTCAACCCCCTAGATCCAATTAATATATTTCCAAAACACTTCTCAAAGACAACCAAAGCTTACATATGATGACATCTGTGCAAATGTGGCTTAACCCACTTTTCATTTTGGGGTCTCTGTGGTAATCACAACTTACTCTGCTTAACTTCAATATGTAAAAGTTTCAGTGCATTTTTATCAATACTATTCACAGTAAATCCAGGAAGTCCACTTAACTTAGGATTACATTACTTTGTGCAATAGTGGCCTATGCAGTACAGCCCATTCTTTTGTCGAAACAATCATAATGTTTATTTTATTTATAAAACTTTAACGTAGCTGATGGATTATATCATGAATAAAATTAAATCATAAAAATCATAATTAAAATTAAATGTAAATTCAATCAGGTTAGTAAAGAAGAGAGATTTCATGACTTCAATGAATTTTATACTGCCTTTGTATAACATTTTAGGTAGATTCCATTCTCCCTCCTTTTTAGGTAGATGTAAAATCTTCTGTAGAAGAAAGTGCAGAAAAAGTTTGTCTGTTAATGAATAATTAGATTAAAATAAATCTGGCTGCCTACTTCTCAATTAATATTTGTTGCGAAAATGGCCGAACTTCATTTATTCCAGTTGTCTGTAAAATTTGTTATGCAATAGTGGGCTAACACACGCAGATAATTGCATTTTCCATCTTTCATTATTGGCACTTATGAATAGTAAGGTACAACACCAAAGTAATTATTCATTAAAATTTCTGCATTTGCAGCATCATAAAACACTAGCAAATTAATTTTAATATTGCGAGTGACTTCATTAGCCATTTACTCCAAACCCAGAATCTGAAAATTGGCCACTACTGTGCCAATATCCTCATGAACAATAATTGCCTATCGAATCAAAACAGGATGTGTACCAACTCCAGCCTTACACACACATATTATGTTAAATCTTAATATATATAAATCTCGTGTCACAATGTTTGTCCTCAATGGACTCCTAAACCACTTAACCGATTATAATAAAATTCGCACACCATGTGCAGTTCGATCCAACTTGAAAGATAGGATAGTTTAAATCTCAAATTATAGTCGCAATTTTAATTTATTGCTAATTATTTGTCTGATATTAATTGACAGTCACAATTATCTACAATTATTACAACAATCAGCTAGCTGACCCGGCCACGCGTTGCTGTGGCTACGAAAGAGATCCTGCTGTCCAACATCTGGCAATACATATTGAAAACGGTCAACGTGTATACTTCACTGAAAAAAATGTTCTCCAAAGAGCGTTCGAAGCTCCGAAAACGACTCTAACTGAATTTTTTACATTGTGTCAAAAACCTGATGTTTTTGGCCAATTCGCGAAGACATTGGTGTTTGGTGATGTTCCACGTTATTTCACATGGAACAAATCCAGTAAAAAATGGGAGCCACGGAAACAAGGAAAACCACATCCTTCCATTACAGGCATATTCAAAGCTAAGACATTGGGGAGACTTTACACGGTACATCCAAAGCAACGTGAGTGCTTCTATTTACGTTTGTTATTGGTGAATGTTCCCGGACCAACGTCTTTTGAATTTTTACGAACAGTTAATGGTCGAGTATTCAATACATACCAGGATGCATGTCGTGAACTGCAATTGCTAGAAGACGATAACCATTGGGACTTAACGCTTGCTGATGCTGCGTTGACATCAACACCGAATAACATTCGTCAGTTGTTTGCAATTATTTTGACGACATGTTATCCCTCGCAAGCACAAACTTTGTGGGAAAAATATAAAAATTGTATGACAGAAGACATATTGCACCGAATTAGACAAACAAATCAATGCCAAAACATAGATTATACACCAGAGATGTACAATGAAGCATTGGTCTTGATCGAGGATTTATGTGTTCTTATTTCAAATTTACCACTTAATCATTATGGTATGCCATCACCTAATCGTCCAGCCACCTACTTAGTCAATACCGATTTACAACGAGAAAATCAATATGACCATGAAAGTTTAGCAACAATTATCATGAACAGTGAACCATTACTGACAGCAGAACAAAAAATTATTTATGATCGGATTATGCTGGCTGTTGCTGCTGAACAAGGCGGTTTTTTTTTCTTGGATGCACCCGGTGGAACCGGTAAGACATTTTTAATATCGTTGATTCTTGCCAAAATACGGTCGCAACAAAAAATCGCATTAGCAGTTGCATCGTCAGGCATTGCGGCTACTTTACTGGATGGTGGGCGAACAGCACATTCAACATTCAAGCTGCCATTGGACATTCATAATAAACCAGATGCAATGAGTAACATCAAAAAGAATAGTGGAATAGCTGCAGTGTTGCGGAAGAGTTCTATAATAATTTGGGATGAGTGCACAATGGCACACAAATATTCACTTGAAGCATTAAACAGAACTATGCAAGATTTAAACAGCAATAATAAACTTTTCGGTGGTGCTATCTTACTTTTGTCTGGTGACTTCCGGCAGACCTTACCGGTTATACCTCGCTCTACTTTCGCGGATGAGATTAATGCATGTTTGAAACAATCATTCTTATGGCGAAGTGTTGAAACACTTCGATTGACCATAAATATGCGAGTACAATTGCAAAATGATCCATCATCACAAATATTTTCCGAACAACTACTAGATATTGGGAACGGTAAAATAGAACTGCAACCAAATACGCAATGCATTAAACTACCAGACAATTTTTGCACTGTTGTTCAGGATAAAAATGAATTGATTCAGAGTATTTTCCCGGATATACAGAATAATTATTTGAATCATGAATGGCTTAGTCAACGGGCGATTTTGGCAGCCAAAAACGTTGATGTTGACGAAATTAACTTCCAGATACAACAGTTATTACCAGGCGATATGATGTCTTTTAAATCAATCGATACTGTTCTTGATGAAAATGAAAGTGTAAATTTTCCGATTGAATTTTTAAATTCATTAGATATCCCTGGAATGCCACCACATAATCTTCGATTAAAGATTGGTTCCCCTATTATTCTCCTCCGTAATTTGAATCCACCTCAATTATGTAACGGTACGCGTTTGGTCATCAAAAAGATCACCGGAAACATTCTTGAAGCAACCATTTTGGCTGGGAAGTTTAAAGGAAAAGTGGTCCTGCTGCCACGTATTCCGATGATACCATCAGATTCTACCATACCCTTCAAAAGGCTACAGTTTCCAATTCGTTTAGCTTTCGTCATTTCTATAAATAAATCTCAAGGTCAAACAATGTCCATTTGTGGTTTAGATTAGGAAAATCCATGTTTTTCTCATGGGCAACTATATGTTGCGTGTTCACGTGTTGGGAAACCGTCTAATCTATTTGTGTTAGCTAAAGACAGGTTAACCAAAAACATTGTGCACCGATTGGTGTTAAATTAAATTTAATTTGAAAGTATTTATAATTGAATAGTACTTATATTTGTTATACAAATTAAATGGAAATAATAAATCTGATAAATTTTTATTTTGTACCTATTGATTTCTGCTTAATATCAAGTGTAAGAACATTTTAATTAATTGTGTTCAACGTACTTCCCCTTCAAATCTCAATCCAGTGAATTTGTATACCAACATCAATATTTTCGTCTTTATTGGTAAATAATTTCATTGTACTAAAGGGTTATAGTAGTAGAAAGTCAAATAAGGAGATCACCATATTTTTTTACAAATACCATCTGTGTGAAAAAGCATAGTGGACTCCGTGACTGATGTTCTCTTATTGTTCCTCTTAAATTGTTTACTATAATGTAATATAACAAAAACTTTAACCACAGCAACGCGTGGCCGGGTCAGCTAGTAGCCTTATATTTTACAAATTCATCAACACTGTAAAAGCCATGGCAAGATAAGAAGGAATAAAGACATCTTTCAAATGCACCTGGCTCAGGCAAATCTTTGAGGTGCTTAGGTAGAAGATTGTACAAAGTCCAGTATAGAAGTTATTTTGACATAAGTGATTTTTAACAGGTGTTACAATCAGATCTTCTTTATTCCTTGTATTATGACAATGAACTAGAGATTTCTTTGAATACAGATGTGACTTGTATTTTACAAACATTAAGATTTCATAAATATGCCTATGTGATAATGATAGTGTGTGCATTGTTTTCAAAAGTTGTCCAAAACTTTTGTCTCTACTCACTCACATCTTTATTCTAATTGCTCTTTTTTGAAGTTCAAAAATTTGTTGGACATGAGATGAGGTACCCGAGAACATTATGCCATGAAATTGATGGAGTGAAAGAGAGCAAAGTACAATATACAAGCTGATTCAATACGCAATGCTCTTCTGGTGTAACATAAAGCAAAAGCGACTTTATTCAACCTTTTCGATACTTCTTGAAAAAAAGGGGTTTCCATTTCAATGTAATGTCCAGCCAAATTCCCCAAATTTTGATTGGTCCTTAGGTGATGTCTTTGTTTTGAATTTTTACTGGTGGACATTCAAAATTGATATTTTCGGATTGATGAAAAGAAATTGTTAAAGTTTTATCTTTGTTTATCACTATCTTATTAATAGAAGATAAAATAGACAGAGAATATTTTTTAAGGTAATTTTGATTAGATGTAATATAAAAATGATAGTTGAAAAGACACAACTTGTGAAATTGACTGGAGAAGAAATCTTGTCTAGATGGAAACTTATTTTGAGGATGATTTTTAAATGTGGTGAATTGTTTAACATTGTTGATAGATCTTTCCCAGAACCTGGTAATACTAATGAAATATTATTAGATAAATGGAATAAAGAAAATGGTAAAGTTAAAAAATGTATTATTCTATAGCTTGATACAAAACATTTGCTACGTTTTGTAAGATGTGAAACAGAAAAAAAGTGTAAGAGATAAGTTGCATCAAATTTTTTTTGTCACAACCTGAAGAGAATTTTGATTTATTGAGACACAAATTTCATAATATATAGTAGGATTGAGCTACAGGAGTACAGGGACATTAAGAAAATTAGATGATATTCAAATTAAAATGTCATTATTTACAATGCCAATAAATTAAATTGATTTATGTGCAATAATTTTACAGACTTCACCTAAGGAATTTGATCATACCTGTATTACATGGCACGATCTAATACACAATGATAATAAGGACATATTTTGAAAGATTATAGAATTGGATTGGTCTGTTTTAAATCCAAAAATTAGAATCATGGTTCTAATGATTATAAAAATCAAGATAAAGTTAAGGAATATGCAGTGTCGTCTATTGAAAAAATTGTATTAATTCAATATATTATTTGTGACCCTCTGGTTTGAAATTATGTTCCATAATTTATTTAATGCCATCAATAATAATTTATTTCGTTCAGTTTTTGTTTTATAAAGATTAATGTTAATGCATATGTGCATATAATGCATATTCTCGTTTCAAATGAGTGAGTTTGCTTAACTTCAGGAGATCTATAAAGATACATTACATTATATTAAAGTTATTGGCATGCCATTGTATAATAATAATTACATAAAATTTTAGTTTAGATTTATTGATATTAAGTACAAGAATTTAAGAAAACGGAGATACTTACTTAAATTCTCATGAGGTTTTATGTAATTACTATAATACAATGACAAACTAAGAATCAGATTTTTATGACCTAAAAAGTCCAAAATATTCCCTTAGTATGCAATAAAAATTAATATTTCATTTTCCTTACAACCCTTTCTTGATAAAATTCAGGAGAAGAATACTTTGATTGAAAACAAATATATTTTTGTGCAAACATGATACAATCTAATGTACTTCATAGGAGAAATAATTGAAGTAAATATTCACCTTAATGAAGTGCATTGTATGTCTTGGTGCATTTCTTCTGCCTGGTTATTTTATCATCTATAGAAAAGAAAAAAAAAACACAAACTGTGACAAGCTCTTTGTAATAAATAATTTGAATCGAAATTGAATAAAAAAAGATTACATGAAAAGTTGATACATTTCAGAGGTAAGTCTCTATTTTAATGAAATATGCAAAACATGCCACTATATATACACAAATATGTACCAACAGGAAAATATGCACCAAAGTATTACACAACATATTATCCAATTCTAACTAAATGTCAAGAAATTTCACTTAGCTATACCCTGAAGCAATGGATATACAAAATCATAGAAATCTGCTCCCTAAAAATGACTAAACAAAAGTACTGTATCTTTATATCTCCTGCAGATGAGTGAACTTACATGCTCAAAATGCCAAGAATAAATCTCTGCCCATATGCATTAATGTTTGCACTGTAAAATAAAGCCTTCATAAAATAAATTATATAAATGAAATTGCGATGAATGGTTTACAGACACTATTTTACTACTCACATTACAATGGACATGACTGGTTTTCTTCATGTAAACCGTTACAGTATTTTAGAAAAAGGGACAGTGCTTATAAAGGGGAAAAGAAGAAGCACTTGGTTCTGGTTGCATAGATGCGAAAACATTTGATGGAGAGAAATGGACAGATCATTATTTTGATGGTGTTTGGTATTTGCCTCAAGTAACTTGCAATTTTTTTCAAGTAAATGGTCAAAAGGGAATTGATCAAATGGTTCAAGTTAAGGAAAATAATGGGTTTTTTATAAAGAAGGATTTCTTATTGCAATGGTTTTATCAGATGACTGGAAAGATCTTTGTAGATTAGTAAAAGTCAACTATCAAGAAAAATCAAATTTCATTTCTAATAATGATTATAATATATAAACAATGCAGTGATAGATGGCAGCTGAGCTTGGGAAACCTAGCCCAGACCAATGAAATTAGCAAACAAACTAGTATGACAAAGTCTGTCTCATTCTATAGCACTGCTAGTTTAAAAAATGTTTATTGTCCATGATCGGCAATTATTGCCTTAAAAAGGCATTCAACAAAATACGTTGAAAACTAAAAAATACATAAACTTTTTGAGGGATATTTAGGAAAGTACCTCAAATTACTGTCTGAACCTCTGTCTGCCTGTCTCTGTCTCTTTCTCTCTCTCTCTTTCCGTCTGTCTGTCTCTCTCTCTCTGTCTGTCTCCCTCCCCCTCTCTCTCTCTCCTCTCCTTCCTCTCTCTCTCCTCTCTCTCTCTCTCCTCTTTCTCCTCTCTTTCCACTCTCTCGTCTCTCTCTCTCTCTCTCCTCTTCACTTTTTTAAAAGTAAAAGTTTTTGTGATAAAGATATAGCATTAGCGCCTGATGAAGGGGCGTTTGCTTGTCGAACTGTCCAGTACATAAATCTTTCAGAGCCATGGAGTGTACTTCCAAACTTATCTTGTGTACTTGTGGAATATAATTTCTGTGAAGCTGTAGCAAAACCGTGGCAAGTATACTAAATGTTTTAACACCATTTGTGAACTAAAACAAGATTTAAAGAAAGCAAACTTTATTTCAGTAATGACGGATGTATCGAATCATAAGGACACAAAAATATTTCCATTGCTTGTCAGGTACTTTAATTCTACTGGGGTGATTCAAGTTAAAATGCTTAATTTTAAATCTTAGCCTCGAGAAACTTCTGAAACCATTGCTACGTTCTTGAGTGAATATTTAGAAAATGTGAACTTAAAAGAAAAAAAAAGAATAGCGGTTTGTACAGATATCACGAACTGTAATTTTGAAAGTGGATCCGGAAAGGCCTTCACAACACTGAAAGGAAATGTGAGGCATAACTTACTTGGAGTTGGTGATCCGCTTACGTACTACTTCACAATACTATCCAGGTGGCTGCTGATGTTCTTCCAGTAGATATCGAAGGCATTGCTTCTAAAATATATTGATTATTCTATGTCTATACAGTAAGGGTAGAAAAAGTCTCAAAGAATTTTGTGAATTTGTGGACCAAGGGAACAAACAAGTTATAGGGTACAGCAATGTTTTTTTTGTCTCCCTGCAATCTAACGTCTTGAGACTAAGTTCGTTCCCCTGAAGTCATATTTTGAATCTCAAAATAAATGCCCATTTATCATTAAGTCATTTCTTGAAAATCCTCTATCAGAAGCATGACTGTATTTTTTTCAAAACCAAGCATTAACTTTTCACTCAGCAGTTCAAAGAGTACAGGGTCAAACAATTCCAGTTTTGAGATTATTTCTGTGTTAAACGATTTAAAAGTTAATTTAATTTCCAAAGATGAAGATTGCTTCATAACGTAAGTTGTCAGATCAATTTTTAGAAAATTAGAAAATGAGGGGTTTTCATCAAAGTTCGCAAAATTTAAACAGTATATCCATACACTTTACCAAAGTGCAGCTGAACAAATGGGTTGCAACCATTGAAAACTTGGGAGAGCACAGTTGGATAACAGTGAAGGCAGGAATACCCCACTGGAAGGATATCGAGAGGACTGAAGATTTCATTTGCAATGAGGCTCCTTAAACAAAAATAGAAAGTATCAGTTTGTACGATGAGAATGTGTACTTTAAACAATACTTATCTCCGGGAAAATGGAAGGTGGAAAGAACATCACCGAGCCATTGCTGGGTAAAAATTATTTCACATTTTAATGCGAACAATGTCCATACATTCAATATTTTTTTTAAAATATTGGAATTTCTTCAGTTTACCTGGAACTAACGACACCCTCTGAACGAGTACTTTCTTCCATGAATGGTTTGTGGACAAGTGACACGAACGCTCTTTCAGTGCAAACTCTAAAGGCCATGTTGGTTAATAAGGTGAACTTTACTCAGACTTGTGCAAACTTCTACAAAATGATTGGTGATAAAAAAGACTTACTGAAGATAATTCATTCTTCAGAAAAATACCAATAAATGCTACACTAATAATTCTAAAGGAGTTTTGGTTGGCGTAAACTGTATATTACTATATCATGTTACACTTATTTATTTGCTTATCACAAATATCAAACCTTCAGCTTTTGTGACAAAATAGTGGGAAACATCATCTCCTATTGTTGAAATAAAAACAAATAGTCTTGTTTTCAGGTTTTTGAAATATGGTCACCTTGCATGGTTGGCGAGGAGAGCTTTCGACCGCCGTTGCGCAGAGGGTAAGCGAGCGTGTGCGCTCTGCTCGCCAGGAGGCGCCCTGGTCGGGGCTCTTCTACGCAACGTTTTGCTTCCTTCTGCCTGCGTTGCCTGCTCCCGCTGACTTCTCTCTCTTTCCTCGTCGCAGCAGCCCCATTAAAAGACCCACGTAGCACCCTTCAGGAGCGGCCAACCAAGTGACGATTGCCGCCCGCAAGAAGTCCGTGAGGTAACCCGCTGCGCGATAAGGCAAGTCCCTATCTCTACGGGGGTAATCACTCCAGGGGCCAAACTTTATAGCAGGCCATTGGGCGTTGTTGTGTGTAGTCAACCACATTATGAGCTCGGTCAGAAGTTCAATACCTCCGGAGAGAAGTATCAGTTTAATATACACTTTAATTCTGTAGCAAAAGAGACGATATCGTATGTGTTTAACTAATATGCTTAGTGTTTTAGAGAATAGTCAAATAAGGTCTTACGTTTTCGCGTCGACTGTCGTGGCACTTCTGTTTCTGCTCTCCCCTGTCTGTCCTCTCCCCTTTGCAGTGTGTGGCGTGGGAGGGTTGTTTCTTTCCGTGTGTCTTTGACCCTGAGGGATCTGATCCTCCTCTCGGCGAAGTACAGAGTTGCCTCGATTGAGGTACTGAACCTTCCTCAAAGTCAGCGCGATGCAAATAATATTAGTCATTACTAGACAGCACACAGGGCCATAGTAGAACAGGGCGGTTCCACCTTTTATAAAAGGAATTAATGACGAAGTTTTACCTGAAACATCAAAATGATTAGAAATATTTAATTTTGTTGGAAAGACCTGAAAATATAAATTCATGTTCAATAAATGAAATGGTGAGAAATATTTTTATCTAAAATATTATATAAGATTAAAGTTCCTCAATTTTTTGAAGCATCACGTATCTTTAGTACATTGTACTTTGTACATTTGTACATTGATAGTTTTAATGTTTTTGTTAAAAATCTATCGAATATTTTTAAATTTAGCATCTGTTTAATATATGCTTAATTGATTTGCAGCTCAACTACTAAGGTCCTGTACGTGCAGTGAATGGTTTAATTACGAGGTTGGCGGTGTCTGGCACCATCTTTGGTTTTCTTAACCAGGTATCTCCCACCAGCGGGGCATCGCCCGCACCCGGGACACGCTCTAAGCTCCCGACCGGTCTTCCGATGTGAATGACAGGGCAGTGCATGCCACGTTAGGCGCACGGTAGGAAGGTAAGATCGCGCACGGTCCGTGGTCCGTTCGATAGAGTACCGCTCCGGCGTTCGCCTAGTGTTGTTGAGAGAAACCACGAAAAACTCGCGATCAGAGCAGCCGGCCGCTGGGATTCTTGTGCAGGCAGCGGCTGAAACCGACCTAGCTATCTCGATGACCGTTCGCCAACTTTAGCGCCGTGCGCCACGTTAGGCGCACGTTAGGAAGGTAAGATCGCGCACGGTCCGTGGTCCGTTCGATAGGGTACTGCTCCGGCGTTCGCCTAGTGTTGTTGAGAGAAACCACGAAAAACTCGCAATCAGAGCAGCCGGCCGCTGGGATTCTTGTGCAGACAGCGGCTGAAAGCGACCTAGCTATCTCGATGACCGTTCGCCAACCGGAGGATAAATGACGTCGGAGCAGCGTTGCCCTCCGCGGGCTCGCGCTCGCCGGTGGGGACACCAGGGGGCCTTCGCCGCCGTTTCAGGGAACACGAACGGCAAACCATCCACACCCGTTAATTTTCATTCGGTATGGGAAGAAAGGTCTCCTTTGGTAGATACTGGGTCCTACTGAAGCATTATGGAGCTTTGCCACCCAGAGAAACCTGCGAGATAAAAATAACTTCTGAGATTTGACATAGCCCCGAATTATGGGATGAGTAAATGAATTCGCAGTTTCTATATTATGTAAAAGATCCCGAGCATTCTCGAATAATACTACCAAAAACATTTTAAGGCTGAGGTCCAAATTATCTCACGTGGCCCCTACCATGCACCTATTTGTTATTTATTTGTTAACATTAAATTATTATTTCAGAACGAAGTAATTCGTTGTTATATTACATTGCATACAATATTATTGTATATTTTAAATCTGTCTTTTCCAAAAATTTTACCAAATTGAAGAATGAAAGTACAAATACAGTACTGATTATGATTAGAGTCGGATATTGCTCTAAGTAATGTAATAATGTATGTTTTATTATACACGTTGGACTAAAAGTCTCGCAACGGTGAAAGAAGTTAGGGAGGGACACCCTAGTGCCACATAGCGACACCCACCTCTTGTTTCGATCGCAACGTGACGTCGTCACTGTGAGCTAAAACCTCTCGACGCAAAACGCAAGCAGCTCGCTCTTGCGCCGATCCTCATGTGTCGTTTCGTTACTTGTGCGGGCAGCATAAACATAAACGTTAATTTTGTGTTCCTATCCCCTTTATAAACTACCATATTAGTATATTCTGACGAAGTCTCCTAACCAGCTGATTCCGGCTATGATGGCCGTCTTCCACTTACCTCCATAAAACGCAAGTGGTTCGATGTAACACGTTCTTGTTTCCACAAGCGTTGGGGTGTTCCAGGCCGGGGTCTGCCGCCACTGCGGTCGAGTAAACAAGATGGAGCACGTTATTGTGAGCACTGCGGGCAGCCCCCAAGCGCAGGCCGAAATGACCATAAATTTCTTTCTGCTTTCTTTATTCAAGCGTGGCATGTGCAACCTACAGGAGAAACAGAAGTAACAACTGCGACATGCAGTGGTTGTTGAGGTCACGTGGTTCGTGACGCCAACTGGCGCTGCGCGGAGTGGACCATCCGTCTCTTTCCACCGAGATTCCCACCACAGAACGTGTTAGAGGAAGGAATTTATGGTAGGGACAAGATATATCCACTTTTTCTTTACCGGGGCCCGGAAGTAGTTTTTCTGTCGAAAATTCGCCGTTTGTCCCGCAGCGTTACAATACTTTTTTTCTATTCTGCGTAAGCAATAGCAAGGAAGTAAAAAAGTTTCGTAATATATCATAGGTTTTGTTTTTCAGGTATCGTGGATTATTTGTTTGAATATTTAGTGATTTGCTGATTTCATTGATTGGATTCTTACTTCTGGAACGAGAGTGTGAACATCGGTATTTCGTCCAACAAAATCTAAGAAATAATACATTTTGCAGACGACAGTAAAAGTAAAATAATGTAGGAGGAGAACGTACAACTGTTGGAACAACTGACTGGGTTTCGTTTGGAATCGAATATTGTTCGTACCTGAAGTCCCTCGCCATGTTTGCACACATAGCCGTCAGCCAAAACCAGGCAACAGTCTGCACGAAGTACATCGTCAGTGCTGTGAACAGAAGACTGTCTCATCAGTGAAATGTTATATTGCTCTGTAAATAAGAAAGAAGGGTTCGAAACAAATATGCACAAAAAGAAGATATTTCAAACTGTCTTTTTTATAGCAGACAGCGAATAAAACTCCCGTTGCAATATTTTAATTCGTTTAAGTGTTATTAGCTTATAAGCAAATTCTCTGGCGTATTTAATAACGCCGAGTATGATATTTATGGCGAATATTAATAGAAAACATATTATTTGATATTTTCTACTCAATAGTACGACTTGCGTTTCTCTATATTTATCTGCTAGTAAGGAAACTAGTCAATAAACATAAAGATATTACAGTGCAAACTCCATTACGCCCAAACGGTGGCTTAAAGAGCCGTTGTGCCGATGATATTTTCTCTCAAGGCCAAGTTGCGCTGTCGAAGGCTTCAATGTTCTGGAATTTTTTACTCTCGTTCACGGACCCAGTGATAGTAAAATTAAGTGATTATTTACCGATAAATATGAAAATAATATTTTGGTTGCTTTTTGAAAATTTGTCGGAATTTGAAAACCCGCCCAAAACCGCACAAGTTTTGATGCATTTCCGGCAGTTGGGCGGTATTCCGCGAAATCAATTTTTGTCCCGCGCGAGAGAGAGTGAGACGTTTTCCAGCCCCAAAAGCGGAATTCCGCCCAATCTGGCCCCCCTGTCGCGAGATAGTCAAGAGGGTTTGAGCGAGGGCGCTTAGAAACCTATGATCGAGACGATCTGCGAGTGTACGGATCGAAGTGGCACCTGCGGTGGTCGATCACTCGCCGGAGGCAGGCAGGCGATGGACGTTACTGGAGTCAAAGGGCGAAAATGGGATCCAGGCGCTTACGCTGTGGCCGTTGAGCCCGTGGTTGGGAGAGAGTAAAGAATTGTCAAAAAATGTCTACGGGGAACAATTACATCTACGGAAGATTGATAATAAGACGTGTATGCATAATATTTGTGGCATCCGCGACCAGCGGTACCGCGAACCGCCACTTGGTGCGCTGCCTTCTTCATGGGCGGCGCGGGTTAGTCCGGGCTGACACTGCAAGAAGCAGCAGCAGCAGCTGTGCCCGTCGCCTCGAAGAGAAAGTCAGCGGACCTTGAGTGAACCGACGAGCTGTCCCTCCGGCCCTTTGGTAGGGGCAAGCAGCACGCACACCTTTCCCCGGCTCTTCATAAGCGGATCGCTGCGCCTTATCCAGCAGTTCAAGTCTGCCTGCCTGCCTGCAGTATACTACGCCACTACGCTGCACTTTTGGATTTTGGATTAGGGGTACTAGGAACATCAGCACTTACGTCAACTGGATTGTTCCATCTTCCGGCTTGCGTTTTCGAATTTTGCAAAATAAATTGTTGGTCCAAATTGAAGTTGACTAATTTAGTACACAGAAATATCGCACATTTAATTTATACGCGAGTCTTATATGAATATATGTACGACAAAATATGTATATCACAAAAAAATATTATACTCACCAATATTCTTACAGAAAATCTGCATATCTTGCGATATGCTGTCTTTTCCTTCTTTGTCCAACTGGTCACTAATTGAGATGTAGTACCAAATCTGCCCAATATTAAAAGCCAACAGGCAGGCAGCATGGCTAGCAAGACAACGCCCATGGAGTTTTCGTCGCATATTCTTGATGCATGCTACAGAAAGCAGCGACGCCAACAGTAGCGGAGCGGAGAGAAAGCACAGGGGCCGGAGCAGCCAGTAGACGCCTCTGGCGATACGCGAATGCTCGCAAGTGAATACCCCTTCGCGTAGGCTGCCGTTGCTGCTGCGGTAGAAGTCGAAGCAAGTCTCCCAGGTGGAGAACTGGAACTGGTGGACACCTCGCGAACGGCGAGACCAGTCGGCGAACCGTTCCTCGAAAGGCAGGAGGCGGGGGTGGTCGCAGTACCAGTTGCTGAAGTGGGGGAACTTGTTGGGCGTCCAGTACCCTCGAGGATCCGATTGACACGTCCAGCGTCCTCGTATGTCCTGCAGCAGCTGTCCGTCGCGGCAGCACTTGTACGCGCACTCCTCCTCGTTGCAGTACGTCCTGAACTGCAGGGCGAAGGGCCCCAGCGGCGGGGGCGCGGCGTCCACGCAGAACTCCGCCTTCCTGAAGCCACCGCGCGGCCGGGGCCTGGCGACGACGAACCGACCTAGGAAGGGCACGTTCCGCTCCCGGAGGCTCTCGTTACCAGGTCGATACGCATCCCACGACGACGCGCTGACCGAAGAGGTGAAGTCATTGCCGATGAGTTCGTAAGAAGACACTTTGCTGATGCTGCGCAGCGGGAGGCCCGGCGGCAGCCAGCGCCGCACCCACTCGCTGTCCACAGGGGCGACAACTTCGCCGTACTCGTTGCGTTTAAACGAGAAGTTTTGCGGCCAGTTTCGAGCTCTCACGCACGATTTCCCGTCGGCGGAAAGGATCTGGAGATCGTCGCAGCACTTCCTCAATATTACCCCCTTCTCGTCTTGATTAGCGCCCGCGGTGGCCAATACGACAGCCAGCGTAAGAGCGAGGAGTGTAGCAGGTCGCATCCTTTGATAGCTCCTCGAGCAGCCAAAACTTTGTCCACTGACAGAAGAGCGATCACTTAGGGATGTTGGCGGTGGAGCGAACCTCTCTCTTGAGAAAAGTGTTCCTTAATAATGTCTTCTCCTCATAAATATAAAATTTGCGAACGTGGCGTGTGTTTCTGAGGAGAGTGATCGAAGAGCCAAGAGTAGAGTAACTGAAAGGGCAGAGACAGGACGTCTCCGTCTGTGCCCGAAGCGGATGCTTTTCCCTTCCGCCTCTGGCTGCAGCCCCAGTCCGCCTCGCGTCCTCTGGGCGCGGCCTTTGAGGAAGTTGCCCCAGAGGGCATTCGCTCCGGCCCAGTGCAGCTGCACAGGATGTGGCTGTACGATAAGCAAGGCTTGAGCAATTTATTTGCTTTGTACTTTTTTAACACATATAGTTAAATCAACACACATGTTTCATTATACCACAATTTAGAATTGGATTTGACTAATGCATTGCCATTAGTGTCATGCAGAAGAGCATTTTGCTCCAGCGCTACGCGGTCAAAACAAAATCTGCCAGATGGCAGTCCAGGAGGAGAGGTCTTTGTTCTCCACGACAATCTATAACAGTACGTTCTTTCTCGCATTGTCGCTATTCACACATCTCGGCGATCGCTTGAACAAGTGATTACTAGTTATAACGCATGAGATGCGAAAAGTAAATCTCTAAAATACAATACATCGATAGAAATACAACAATTCAAAATTGCGATTCAGGCTGACAAAAACATTATCACCGAATATTGGGAAGTAATTCTATGAATTTCAAACTATCGTTTAACGGCGTTGCCATTCTTGTATTTGAACCTGATATAAATTCAGTGGCTATCACAATCACAAACACACTAGTAATAGGTTTCTTTTCAAACAAAACTTAAGTAGTTTTTGATAAAATCTTGTTTTAATATTGTCGTATTTCATTCAAAATTTCGTGAAAACCCTTTAATTTTTTTAAATATCTGCTACATTGTTTAGTATTTATCTGAGTGAGGTTATCGGATACATGTCCATAATTTTTTGTATCTTTTAGCAAATATATTGCCAAGAACTGATGCTTTGAACTTCTAATGCTGTCCTTCTAGCAATGTACTTCGAACCAGGGTTTGGAGAAACGCTCGAAAGTAAATCCAGGCCCTCCATGTTAGGAATTGGGACCTAAAGCCTGCACTCCATCGCTTCAGAACTTAGCAGTAGAAGGAGCCTGACACTCAATAGACGACGAATTGGTCCTAGGAAACAGACGTCAGTGAATATTCGTGCATAAAATATTCAAGAACTGTGAACATGTTATTCTATTAACAAAATCGAAATTATGTTCTCCAATAACATTTTTTGGTTCGAAATAATGTTATAGGAATGTTCAATGTTAAGAACAATGTTTCGCCAGGAAAAAATTCAACTTCCCGGATATAAATTCTTCAAAATCTGCCCTTCTTTCCACCATTAAAGAATTTGAGGTCTCATTGTATGGGGTGCAGTGGCGGCCGATACTGAATTCTATTGGTGGTGCCAGAGAGTGTTGTGACAATTATTGATGTTAATAATATATGTATGACCCAAATATGTACATGTCATCAAAACATGAATATACTTACCAATATATTTGCAAACATCCTGTAGCTCTCGCGGTATTTCTTGTTTTTCTTCTTCGTCCATTCTGTCACTAATTGAGATGTAATACCAAATCTGCCCGATATTGAAGGCTAACAAGCAGACAGCGTGACTAGCAAGGCAACGCCCGTGGATCTTTCGTCGCATGCTACAGACAGCAGCGACCCCATCAACAGCAGAGCAGAGAGAATGCACATTGGCCGGAGCAGCCAGTCGACGCCTCTGGTGACGCGTGGGTAATCGCAGTAGGAGACGCCTTCTTTTAAGGCGTCGTTGCCGCTGCGCTAGAAGTCGAAGCACGTGCGCCGTGTGGAGGAGGGGAACTGGCGAACACCTCCGGCGTGGCGTGACCGGTCGGCGTAGCGTTCCTCGAAGGGCAAGGGAGTGGGGGGGGCGTGGGGGATCTCCGGATCGAAGACGGAGAGGCAGGTCTTGTTAGGGCTCCACACGTCTGTAGCATTCCCTTCACACATCCAGTGGCCGTCGTTGTTCCTCAGCAGCCCCGAGTTCCAGCAGCACGTGTGTAAGCATTCCTCTTCGGTGCACCTCGTTCGGAAGTTGATGGCAAAGGGCCCCGGGGGGGGGGGAGGTGCAGCGTCCACCATGCTTCGGCCTCGCGATCAGGGATCTTTCCAGGAAGACGACGGTGTCCTGCCAGAGAGTCGCGTTTTTAAGCAGAGCTGCATCCCACAACGAAGACGCCCTCACGGGACCGACCGAGTTCTCTAGATCTACGTTGTATTCATCGGTTCGCACTTCGCTTACGCTCTCCATCGGGAGGCCGGACGGCAGCCAGCGCCGCACCCACTCGCTGTCCAGAGGAGGGAGAACCTCATCGGCCTTACCTCTCTTAACTGACGGCTGAAAGTTTCGCGGCCAGTTGGCTTCTACGCACGACTTCCCATCAGCTGCGAACATTTGGTGTACGCCGCAGCACTTCTTCAGTATTACCCCGTTTTCTCCTTGGTCAGCGCCCACTGTGGCCGCCAGAAGCGCCAGCGTCGGCGCGCGAAATGCACACATCGCGCACGAGACGCGCTGGAGGTGGAATGAAGGCTTCCTTCGATAAGACCACGGGAAATTGATTTGTTGCCCACTTAGGTTTTCCCTTTTAGGCTGGAGAGAAGAGCCAAGGCAAGCGAGTGGCTGACGGCTGAGCGAACCTCTCCCTTGCTAGCACCAGTGCATTGAACTGGTTGTTCACTAATAAGAGTATCCTTTAGACAAGTATCGTACATGCGAGCTTGGTGTGTGATTTCGATTGTTGTATCCCGTTTTATTGCAGTGGATGGAAATCGATGAACCAAGAGTTGCATGAAGCAAAGGGCAGTTGTTAATCGGGCAGACACAGCGCGGAAGGCGTCCGCTGTCGAGGGCGACTGTTTCCTTCTGAGAGGTGAAGACTCCATTGGTGGCGATGAGCAATTGTTTGTCGCTTCCGCCAGATAACACAGCACGTCCTGCGTCCGCTTAGCCACGAGCTTAAGGACGTCTTGGATAAGGACAGACTTCCACCTTAGCAAACCTGAGAGGGAAATTGACAGGGCTGACGCGTGGAAAACTGAATTGCCTTCTGTTTTTTCTTTCAGTAGGGATTTATAATTATTCCCTCGCAATAGTACCTCTTTATTCTAAATTGTAATTGGTACAACGGACGTTTTGCTTGTGAGTTCTGCACGAAACGATGCCAAACGAGCAGACCATGCAAAATCACCGAGATGGATTCAGTACGCCAGGATTTGACTCCAAATGAGAGGAAAACTGTCGACATAAATTATGTGAAAATTTATAAATTGAACGTAGGTTTTCCATACACTGACTGGAACTGCATAATCATTTTTCATTCCTACTACAGATGACACTAGTGTTTTTAAACAGCACATAGTTTCTAACATTAATTTTAAATTTTAAATTTTCGAAAATTCAGACAGTTCAACAAAAATGAGACCCGCGCCATTTTGTAACAGACCTCTTGCCAAGCTGAATGACAGATATTTTCATGCATTTATACTTTAAGTGTAAATATGGAATATTAAATTTCCTTTCAATTATAGATTACTCTGGGGCTACAAAGGCACATATTGTGCACATTATTTATAACGACTACGGATTGTTGTAACATTACGAAACACGCGTTGGGAATCGAACTTTGGTTCCTTAGAATGAACATTCTTATTACCCCATTCAACCCCATTCATGCACTATATCACGAGATCCGTAGCTATACTCAAGTTTTCTATCGCTTCAAAAGTGTTGAAAATTAGAATCAGCAGTATTAAAGAATTCAGAGATGATCACTTTCCTTATTTCTTGTTTTAAAGAACAGATTTCATTCAGGATAAAACTAATATATCTATAAGACGGGCAAAGACGGACAGACGTATACGTTTTTGGAAGAGTGGCCCGAAATACAAAGCTTTTACCGTCATTACATTTTTTGTATCAATGACCCACAAACCTTGTATTTCGGCTGCACAAGTTAGAGGAAGTAATTTACTACATATGGGAATATAATGTATCTCCTTCTTCGATACCTGGGCCTCAAAACACGAGCTTTTTACTTGCTTATCTTTCCCATCATTACAATTGTTTTTCTTTACTACTTAAGAACATAGAAGCGTGAGCAAATAAAAACCGATAATCACTTTTATGTGTATTAGTTTAAAAAAATCAATTAATACGTTTGTGGTAAATGAATCCATTTTTAAGAGCCTCTGGAATATGTCTGACTTGCGTGAGACACGAAAAACAAATATTTTGTGAAGTCGTGGTAAATTATATTTCCATACTCAGGCATTTTTGAATGTTCTACCTACTTTCTGCACCGCAGGCCGTTCATTATATATAATTATATAAATTATAAAAATAAGGACAGTATTAATACAAAATAATGGAATTAAAATGTAATATAAAATAATACAATTCTGATATTAGTAATAATAAATTAGAAGTAGAAGTATTAATAATAAATATTATGATAATATTAATAATTGTAATTTAATATCATTATAAGAATTAGCTAGATATGTAAGAATTAAAAATGTATAATTAAAAATCTTTTGGTTTTAAGAACGAAAGATATTACATAGTCTTTTGCTCGTAATTATATATACTATTCAGTTCTGCTAGTTTTGACACGAACTCTGGTATTTCTCACCTTTACGATGACATCTGTTGTTCAAACGTTCTCTTGGCCGAAATGTTCCATAGCCTTTTTTAGGACTTCCAGCCGCATCCTCCCTAAATGGTGACACCTGTTTTCCTCATAATTCTTTTTGATGAAAACATTTCCCGGCGCTTTATTACTGATGAATTTTACAATTTTAGGACGAGTATCACCATTAATTTTCGTTCCAACTCGATGGCTGCGATCAATATCGCTTAGATCTATTTGGACACCCGTCTTTTTGGCAACATTGATTGCATCGGGTTCCCTATTGATCCTTGTGCAGTTTGGACGCTGGGACTGCTTAAGCTCAATGTGCAGTAGTTGAAGAGAAAACTAAATAGCGTAAAAGTAAATGCGTCTGCGCGGCGTGTCGGGAGCCTCATCTTCATTTGTGAGAGAAAATCGGGGCAGAGGGGTCCGGGAATCAAGTGGCCATAAACAATGGCGTTTGCTCATTTCATTTCAATTTGTTTTAATGAGTCGGCGGATGTGAAAGTGGCCTAACTTTTATTGTTTTGAGTAAAACAGCTTGCTTACCTTTCCTTCTTGGAATACCACTTGGTGCGGTAGAATTTCCGTGTGGGAAGTCAGGGTCTCCGACTTACCCCGTTAAACCCGAGTGTTAGCGTTGCGTCCGAAAAGTGAGCTCACTTGAAAACTCTGCTTTCGTAACTCCGCACTTCGTAAGAATAGAAAGTTTAATAAGTAATCGTGAGTAGAAATCGAGATGGTGGCGGGATAAAGCTGTTTTTTAGTCGAGATTGTGTTGCCAAATTAGCCTTTTAGAAATGATTTTAAAAATCTATTTAATAATCCATATATTAGTCCATTTGCAAGGAATATAATATATATTTTTCACTGGTCGAATGGTCACTTACCTATATATATTTTAGCAAATCACCAGCAATACATTCCATATTATAGACTTTCAAAATTTCATTGAGTGTAAAGCAAAACAGTAGTACGTCGATTAACGGTTTTTATACAAATTAGGTTCGCTATTTTGAGTAAATATTTTGTGAGTTGAAAATTAAACAAGTGTTTCCAAAAGAGGAGGATTTATTTTATATTTTCACATAACATACACATTCTTTTATTCTGGGCTATAAAAAGTTAAAGGGTTCATTCTTCTATATTAAATGTTTATTATATTAGATGCGTGTGGTCGCAGACACTAGTTTGTAAAAATGAAATAAAAACACTGAAGCACGTTATTATAAAGTTTAAAGGTTTATTTTCCGGCGCTTCGTTTGGGGCGATGTGCAGTCAACCTCAATACAGCCTCAGTGAGGAGATCAACATCTCTGGAAATGAGAACCATTTTAATTCTGTAACAAAAGAGAAGAGAAAATAATTGTATTTTACTAATATTCTTGGTCTTTCAGAAAATGATAAAATAATGTCTCACGTTTTATCGGGGATCGACTGTTGTGCTGGAGGCGCTCTGGTCGGGGCTCCTCTACGCAACGTTTTGCTTCCTTCTGCCTGCGCTGCCTGCTCCCGCTGACTTCTCTCTCTTTCCTCGTCGCAGCAGCCCCATTAAAAGACCCACGTAGCCCCCTTCAGGAGCGGCCAACCAAGTGACGACCGCCGCCCGAAAGAAGTCCGTAACGTAACCAGCTGCGCGATAAGCCATGTCCCTATCCATATGTGAATAAAGATTTGTATTTCCGCTTAAAATAGAATCCTGGACATTGTCGTGTGTACTGAACCACATTATAAGCTCAATGAGGAGTTCAAAACCTCCGGAAAGAAGTACTATTTTAATATAAAGTTTAATTCTATAACAAAAAAAATCGATAAAATATTTGTATTTTACTAATATTCTTAGGCTTTATAGAATAATCAAATAATATCTTACGTTCTCGCATCAACTGAAGTGCCACTTCTGTTCCTGCCCTGTGGTGTCTGTCCCTTATCCGTCGCAGTGTATGTCGAGGGAAGGTTGTTACCTCCGCGTGTCTCTGACCAAGGGGGATGTGGTCCTCCTCTCGGCGAAGTACAGAGTTGCCTTGCTTGAGGTAGTGAACCTTCCTCAAAGTCAGCACCAGGCAGATAATATTACTCATTACTAGACAGCACACAGAGCCATAGTAGAACAGTGCGGTTCCAGATTTTAAAAAAGGAACGTCTTCTACACAAACTGAAACATCAAAGTGATTAGAATAACATATATTAGAATTACCTGAAAATATAGGATTTACTTTCACTTACTTCGTAAGAAAAGAAAGTATGTAATCGTACGCCGCGAAATGGGGGAATTTTTGGCAGAAAAACTCTTATTGATGGCCCTGGTAACGAAAAAGTGGATAAATTCTGTTGCTGTATATAGTAAATTACTCCTCTAAGATGTGATTTAGCCAGAATCCATGTTTTGTAGGTCCATGATACCGAACATTTGATTGACTGCAAAATGTCTGTCTTTCTGTCTCTCTCAGTCCATCTGTGGTCAGCGAATAAACCGTTCAGCCGATTTTCTCCAAAATTGATATTACCGATATCATTTCCTTGGGAGTTTCAATGGTATATTTTTATTTTTGATTGTACTTTACATGATGCGACCAACACATTTTCAATTTGCATTCGTAGGCTTCCGAGTCAATACATTCTTGGCTATCCGGGATGAGCCGCGTCTCCGTCAATTGTGCTGATGTTTCGGCCATCTTGCTGTAGTCCTCTTCAGAGCTATACTGTTGGCAGTTGTGATTGACCAAGACACGGCTCATCCCGTGTTGCGAAGAATGTATAATTTTCAATTTTTTTATTTAACTTAGTCCTCGGATAGCGTAAATGGTGTAAGTTTCATGTTCGTTGATATCGTATTTCGAAAATAACAAAAGTGCAATTTTTGGGCATCTTCCTACAAGCACAACTACTCGTACAATATTGACGATAGATATTTTTTTCTCTAATGAAATAGGTTCTTTAAAGTAAGATCTTGAAATAAGGTCATGTTGAACTTTTGTAAAACACGAATTATTTTTGTGTAATTTTGTGCAAAATATATAGAATTTTTAATTTTTTAAAATATTTTTCTGGAAATCCGTTCCACATTTATTCTTAAAATTTTATTCTCATATGTAAACCTATATCAAAGCGGTAAACAGTGTGGTGCTAGTCCCTAAATGTTAGCTTTTTTTGAAAATTGCAAAAAGTTAACATTTCAACACTAGTGAATTGAAGTTAAAGATTTCATTTTTTCCTTGTATTTAACAAAGGGGGTTAAAAAATACTGCGCTTTTCTCTTTTTCGGCGAACTCCCCATATTTTAGAAAGTTGCAAAAAGCTCATTGCGTTTGAAAAGCGTAGAGGTTCACGGCGAATTAACTTGGAGGACATGAGTTCGATTCTCGGTGCGGAAAAGTGTTCGCTTTTCAACAAACACTTTTGGAGGATTTTGTAGTAGTATAATATATCGGAGCAGTTAGAAATAATGGGGGAAAGTATATGAGGTTGTAGTATCACTAATTAAAGTAATGGAGCTTGGAATTTAGTAATGGCTTTAATGGATACTTGAAAATGCAGCACTTCTCAAGGGCTTTAGAAAAACTGCTGCAATTCTTAAGAACAAAGCATGCGAGGATTAACTTGGAGTTCACTCTTCCTATTTCACCCAGGTTTCGGAATGGGTCGTTTTGTTATTTGTGCATTAACATAAAACGTTAATTTTGTGTTTTGATCACCTGGAGTCTATATATTGTCAGATACTGTTAGATTCTGTCTAAGTCTCTTAACCAAGTGATTGCCCTTACGATGATCGTCGTCCACTTACCACAAGTGTGAACAAGTGGTTCGATGTAGCACGTTCTTGTCTCCATGAGCGATGGGGTGTGCCAAGACGGCGTCTCTCCCTTTGTCGGTTGACTAAAGAAGAAGGAGCACATTATTGTGAGCACTGCGGGCAGCCCCCAAGCAAAAGCTGAAATCGCCAGAAATTTCTTTCCGCTTCCTTTATCCAAGCGTGGCATGTGCAACCTACAGAAGGAAGAGAAGTATTAGTTATTTACGAGAAGTTAATTCTGTTAGAGACGTGGTATATCAAGACATAGAATTCCCTTTCCTTTCCACAAATGCATTTGTGATTGGAAAGGAAAATGAAATAGCCAGCAGTAAAGGCAACTCCCTTGCCAATGATGAGAGACCGAAGAATTTTTTCTGCTTTTTTTATTAAAGCGCGTACTGTGCAATGCATACAAGAAACAAAAATTGAACTCGTGGTGGTATAACTGCACATGCGTTTTTGCATTAGTAATTATTAATTGGTAGGAAATGGTGTGGATGTTACGATATTTCATCATAATAATAGATTTCAGCCGTAGTTTTGTTGTATGTTCTTATTTTTGCAGAAAGCCTTTTCCGTCGCATTGCGGCTATCTCCAATGCTACAAAAACTAATTTCCAAATTACAAATAAAAGATAACCTATAACAGGATATTATTATGAATAAAATTAGAATTTAAGCAAATCTGAATAAGCTGAATTTGTCCAAATCCTTTCTTTGTTTTCTCCATTTTTTAAATTTTGTCGCTACTGCTTAGGCACTATTGTAGCGAGTTCTAATTAGATTAGATTAGATTTATTTATAATTCTGCAATTAAATTTAAAAACTTGGTGCCATAATATACTAACTTAACATTACAGAACTTAACAACTTTACAAAATATACAAACTTTACAAATTAACGTGAACATTTCACTGTCCAATCTTTCATAGCTCTCCATTTCACACACTTCACCGCACTGCGAAACACCGAGCTGTAATGTCTTTATTACACACTCGTTTCGCTCTGTTTCACAACGCCACTGCACTTCACGCCACTACACTGCACATAGTTAATAATAATAATAATAATAATAATAATAATAATAATAATAATAATAATAATAATAATAATAATAATAATACTTAATTACATAGACGACATAGTTACTTACACTGAATAATATTAAATATATTTATAACACACATATCATCATTGAGGAAACTAATTTATTTTTAAATTTGCTCAGGCTTTGAGGAAAGGGATCGAAGATTCTCACAGGCAAACCGTTCCAGTCTAATAGTTCGATTCGCGAATGAATATTTCCCAACGTCCGTTTTCTAAATTCTTAACTGAATATTGTGCACGTGATCCGCGAGGACGTTTTTCTACTTTTATCAACACGATAGGTCGACTTTTTGGTTAGTAGGGCTTGGTAGTTTGAGAGTTTTTCTCCCGAAAATTTGCCGTTTTCCGCCGTACAATTACATAACTTTCCCTCACGAAGTACCTTCGTAGGGGACAAGAAAGTAAATATGAAAAGAAAATCAGAAGGGAAATACATTTTGTAGCCTGTAGCTTACTGTCAACTTCCCTCCCATGACCACTAGGTGGAGGCCTGTGTTTATGCTTAAGCGCGTGTCCGAGACCACATCCTTAGGCTCGTGGCCAAGTGCACGTAGGGCGTGCGTGTTATCTGGCGGAAGCGACAGAGGCTAGCTGTTCAATGGAAACGAACAAATATTGTACGTAACACGTGGATAAAACACTCATAACTGCACTCATGGTAAATAAGAAAACTCTCCCCTATCGTCGCTCATTTTCTTAAACATACCATACATGCAATGATACCCCTCTTTATACACTCGTTTCGTTAATTACTATTTTATTACAACAATATATTGTCAATTGCAGTAAATTAGTAATTGACAGTCATACAAATTTCTGAACAATGACTATTGTAATGTATTTTAACAATATAGGTATAAACATTTTCACATATAAAGTGATATCTGAAAATATGTGTAACAGAGAAATGGTATATCGTTTAAAACGATTGATTTTTTTAAACAAATCCTCATACCATGACCCCCTAGTTGGCGAATGTGTAAATCCTGCAAAGGAAAACTGTCATTCAACTGGCGTGGATGAACATGTGAATGTATTTAAAATACGTATTTGATATACAAATATTTAAATACTGCCCAAACCTGCTCATTACAAATCTTACATTTGATGCAAAACCTACATATTTTCAAGCAAATGTCAACACATTGAAAATTAGAACTGCTTTTCATATAGGTAAATCATGTTCCAATAATAAGACGTAATTCACAAAAATGAACTTCGAGTCATTGCTGTCGAGTCATTGTAGCATTGCAATATGATATTCCCTGAAAGCTAGCAGTATTTCAAATAAGTTTTAATAATTCCTAAGAGTTTGTGTAAATGTACACTGCAGAGCCAGAGAACTGGAATAATTGTCGAATATCGTGTAGGGGCTCCGCGAGCTCGCACAAGTGCCGCAACACGGCGCTGCAGGGCGGTCCATAAAATCATAAGAGTACGAGAGGGTGCACATCTCTTCTGAACAGCACATTGCAAGGCATCCCAGATATGCTCAATAATGTTCACGTCTGGGGAGTTTGGTGGCCAGTGGACGTGTTTAAATTCAAAAGTGTTCCTGGAGCCACTCTGTAGCAATTCTGGACGTGTGGGCTGTCGCATTGTCCTGAATTCGTGAATGATGTGAATCCCCTTCATGAATAAGTGCAGGTGCTTACGTACACTCTTCGAAACCTTAAGTTTTGCGGTGAAACTGTCTTGGCCCGAGAGGTTGATGGCGCTGGACATCCCTGCTTGCCGACAGCGCTATCGTACGTTTATTTTCCAAAATACGTTCTGTACATCGTACTATGAAGATTAAATTTATTTTATTGGAGAGCGTACAGAATACATTTATTTATTTATTTATTCGTTCGATTTGCCAGAAGCTTACACGAATCATACACAGTCACTTCATGCAAGAGATAAAACATAACAATAAAATAATATAGTAATATAGTACTACAAACACACTTTTAGGTCTCTCAGCCATTCGGCTCCCGCGTCGCTTAAGTTATGAAGTGATTCAAGATTACCATTTTCAAATCCATAAATCGGGCACTGAATAATGTGGTCCATGGTCTGGGGTAGTCCACACTCACACTCACCGTCCTCACTATATCCCCATTTCCTTAGCTGCTCTTTGCATCTTCCAAATCCAGTCCGGAGTCGATTTAACGTTGTCCACTGGCGCCTCTTCAGGTTGAAACCTGGAACCCGCTTAGTGGGGTCATCTATGAGGGTCCAATTCCTAACCTTCGTCTCCTTCCATATTCTTTTCCATTCTACAGAGGAGTCGTACAGGTCTCTTGGGTTCATGCAAAAGGGTCGCCTCGATTTGAGACGATTGTTTCCATACACATACTCATGTATTGGGAGTTTGGGATTGGCTTCTATTTTCGATCTTTCTTTAGATGCGGCTTGTTCTCTGCGGATATATGGTGGCTGTATATTAGTTAACACAGGAAGCCAGTGGACAGGGGCTGCTTTCAGCGTTCCGCTAATCAGCCTCATGGCCTCGTTTAGCTGGACGTCCACTTTTTTGGCATGTACGCTGTTCTTCCATACTGGGGCACAATACTCCGCAACGGAATAGACCAGCGCCAGCGCGGATGTACGGAGAGTAGCAGCAGAACTTCCCCACGAGGTACCTGCCAATTTCGAAATAAGGTTGTTTCGGGTCTTCATTTTTTGACTTGTCGCCACCAGGTGCTCTCTGTAGGTAAGACTTCGATCAAGTTTAACTCCTAGATATTTTGGTGCTCTTTCATGTTTTATGTTCCGGCCGCAGAACTTCAATTTCATCTCTCTCTTAGCCTCTTTGTTATTGAGATGCATTACCGTACATACAGTTTTGTGTGGGTTAGCCATCAAGTGCCATCTCCGATAGTAATGCTGTAGTCTCGTCAGGTCCGGGTTTAAATCTTTTTCCAATTGCTCAAAAGTCTTACGTTGGAGAGCTACCGCAAGGTCGTCAGCATACGCAAACTTTTTTGCTTTCAGCTCCGGAAGATCTGCTATATAGAGATTAAATAAACACGGAGACATTACCGATCCTTGTGGTAGTCCGTTTCGCAAAAACCGTGGTTGACAAGCTTTTCCTTGTGATATTACCCGAAACTTCCTTCCTGACAACATATTTTTCAGAAGTCTAGTTATTTTTAAGCACTTTATAGTTCTTGTCAGTTTGAAGAACAAACCATCCAGCCATACAGTGTCATAGGCCGCTGATAGGTCGAGCAGTACGACTCCTGTCTTGTTCCTATTTTGGAAACCATTTTCGATAAATGTAGTCAGTGAAAGAACCTGATCACAGCAGCTTCTATTTGCACGAAAGCCAGCTTGTTCCATGGGTATTTCCTTATCCAATATAGGTCCTAATCTTGTCAACAGGATTCTCTCAAAGAGCTTGTACGTAGTACAAAGGAGGGAAATCGGTCTATAATCTGCAGTCTCATTCCCCTCTTTTCCTGGCTTTAAGATAGCTATGATTCTTGCCTCTTTCCATATCTCAGGCACCATACTAGTCTCAAGGATATTAGTAAAGAGGTCCGCCAGCCACTTTATTCCTCTGAGCCCAAGGTTTTTCAGAAATTCTGGAGGGATATCGTCCGGGCCGGCAGCTTTCCCTTGCTGCATTTGTAGGATTCCTTTATTCACCTCTTCTACGGATATCTGCTCAGACAACTGGGTATTCTCAGAGCAGTTCTTCTCAGCGTCCCTCATTAATGCCTGAATTTTCATCCTTTGCCTTTTTGAAACGCTGATTCTTGCTCTTCGAGCGAGGGATGCACTTATCTTCACTGGATTCATCTTACTCGCCTTCTTTTGAGGTAGATGTGCGCCTCCGAGTTTCCGCAATAGATTCCAGGTCTTTCGGCTAGAGTGCGAGAAATCCAGGCTTTCCACCAGCTCATGCCAACGTTGTCTCCGTTCTTCGTCCAGGAGCGATGTTAGGGCTTCTGCGGTCTCCGGTTCTTCCAATTCATTATATCTATACAACAGCCTTTGACACTCCTCAGACCAACCTGGTATGAAGGCCTTTCTTGCCCCTCTAGGAATGCTTTTATGGGCCGATTTAATAACCAGTCTTAAGAATCTATAATAATTTGCTGGGATGGGAGGAATCCTAGGCACCACCTTCTCTATATACTCCTTGTACTCGGTCCATTGTGCTTTCCTCATATTCCAGCGTGGGATGGGGGGGCTTATCAGAATTGGTATTTGGAGGCCTACACTGATAACTGTGGGCCTATGTTGGCTTTTTGGGAATCTGCTAAGTACTGTCCTCTGCACTGGCAACACTCTCCCCGAGCTCTCTGTTGAGACAAAACATAGGTCGGGAGTGGTAGATGTTCTCCACACCCGAGAAGTAAAGGTGGCTCTATCTTTCCCGTCATAGACTAAGAGGAAGCTATTAATGTCGGCCCAGTCTCCAAGGCGCTCTCCATGTTTGTCAGGCGAATGATAACCCCACCTGGTATGATGGGAGTTAAAATCTCCGACATATATAGCTGGATGTTCTGCTTTGGGCAGCACGTGGGGCTCCCACTCCTGGGAAGGTGGCTTGTAGACATTGTATATTGTGGTACCACCAATCTTCATACCAATACAATGGATAGATGTATCCATTATCTCTGTCACTTTGTCCAGAAGTTCTTGTCGAACCAATGTTGCGGTACCAAATTTCTCATGTCCCATGGATGTAACGATTTCATATCCGGGTATGTTAAGTTTATGGATAGATCTCTCGTCTAGGTGCGTCTCCTGGATAGCCAGTACGTCGATCTTTTCTATGTGCATCATCTTAGAGAGGATATCTCCTTTTGCTTTACTATAGCCTTCCACATTCACTTGTAAGATACGAAGTTGGTATTTCATCTTTATTGGTAATTCTTCCCTACTCATCCTACCACGTCTCCTCTTATACTGCTGTGATATCTGTCGCTGCCGCTTCTGGCTGGGCCGGGAGGTACTAGGACGTTCGGCCATCGTTGTGGTGACTATTAGCTTCATGAGTGATATTTTCTACCACACACTAGCTCTCAGTAGCGGTGCACACTCACTACTGAGGGGAGTAGGCCTCGTCAAGGCTGTCACCATCTACCCCCACAGAATACATTAATGTCCATTGAGAGCTAAATACGAGTAGTACAGAAGAAAAACACTTTCGTGATTCCTGCCCATGAAACTGAATTGACAATAATTTCTATAAACGTACTGTTGCTTTCAAGTTGAATGTAAAATGTTTATTCAGAATTCAAATATTCCCCTTCTTTGCGAAAGCGATCGCTTTATGCAGACAATTGTCAACAGAAATTTAAAGTGTTGTAATTTAGTAGGCTCTAAGGCACTGTAGAATGGATACGTACACCGGGAATCGAACCCGCTGCTTCAGGAGTTCTAGAACAACACTTCGATACTGAGCCAATCTTTCGCTCTTCCAACACTACTCTTTTAACAAAACATTTTATATTAACGAAACTTGAAGCAACATTACGTTTATAAAAGTTAATGTCTATTCAGTTTCATGGGCAGGAGTCACGGAAGTTTTTTCATCTGTTCTATTACTATTTAGCATGTCCATGGACATTAAAGTATTGCATACGCTCTCTAATAAAATAAATGTATTCTTCATAGTTCGATTTACAGAAAGTAGTTTCGAAAATAAACGTACGATAGCGCTGTCGACAAGCAGGGATATCCAACGCCATCAACCTCTCAGGCCAAAGCATTTTCAACGCAAAACTTAATGTTTAACAAAATACTTACTGGTGTAAAACCTTTTCGCATGGGGTTTGAATGTAATCAATTCAGAGTTTTAGAACCAGAGTGTATTTGAGAGACCCATCACTGGCTGAGAATTCTTTTGGAGAATAGGACTAGAGAACATTGGAAATTTATGGGTGTTTTTTGTGCGGTTACGTAGCGTTTTATTGCCTAGTTGGAAGAGGAGAGCTTGTGGATTTGAGAGAATTTTGTGAGAAGCTCCTTGTGATTTGAGATTTTCTTCATTTTTTAAGTTTATTTGCTTACTGGTTACTACTTACCTATTTGCGCAGTGTTTGATTGTAATGGATACAGAGTTTTAGAACTAGATTTTCTTTGAGATGCTCATCACTGGCTGAGAAGGAATACTATTAGAGAGAATGGGAAATTTGTGTGTATTTTCTTGCGGTTACGTATTCTTTTCGTTTGCGTAGTTGGAAGAGGAGAGGTTGATGAGTTGGGGATAAGCCATTGTAGGCGAGGCCGTAGGGTTTCAGACACTTCATGCAGGATTGAGATTTTAAACATTTGTAAACGTTTATTGGCTTATTGGTGTACAACCTTTTTGCAAAGGGTTTGCGTGTAATGGATACAGAGTTTTAGAACTAGATTTTCTTTGAGATGCTCATCACTGGCTGAGAAGGAATGCTATTAGAGAAAATGGGAAATTTGTGTGTATTTTCTTGCGGTTACGTATTCTTTTCGTTTGCATAGTTGGAAGAGAAGAGGTTGATGAGTTGGGGATTAGCCATTGTAGGCGAGGCCGTAGGGTTTCAGACACTTCATGCAGGATTGAGATTTTAAACATTTGTAAACGTTTATTGGCTTATTGGTGTACAACCTTTTTGCAACGGGTTTGCGTGTAATGGATACAGAGTTTTAGAACTAGATTTTCTTTGAGATGCTCATCACTGGCTGAGAAGGAATGCTATTAGAGAGAATGGGTATTTTCTTGCGGTTTCGTAATCTTTTTGGGGTTTTTGTTTGCCTAGTTGGAAGAGAAGAGGTTGTAGAAGTGAGAGGATTATTTGAGAGGCCCCTTGTAGATTTGAATTTTTCTTTATTTTTTTCAAGTTTATTCCCTTCCTTTTTGAAAGGGTTTGAGTGTAATGGATTGAGAGTTTTAGAAGCAAATTTTGCTTGCGAGTCTCATGACTGTCTGGGAAGGAATGCGACTAGAGGGGCTGGGAAGTGTGCGCCCTGTGCTAGTCGGAAGAGGGTGGGTGGTGGGCTAGCCGTAGTAGGCGGGGGCGGGGGCGTAGGGCGCGTGGGCGTAGGCGGGGGCGTAGGGCGCGGGGGCGTAGGCGAGGGCGGGGGCGAGCGAGCGCACCGCGCGCTTGTGGCCGTGGCCGTCGTTCTTGGAGTGCTTCTCGTTGGGGTGCTCCTTGGCGTGGTCCTTGTCGTTCTTGTCGTGCTGGTCCGCCAGCGCAGACGCCGCCAGCGCCACCGCCACCAACAGCAGCTGCGGCAAAGCGCGCACTCAGACGGACTGCCAGTCACGGCATTGCGATTCGCAGAAACTTTGATTTATAGAAAGTTTGACTTACAGAAACTGACTTACAAGAATTTGCATTTACAGGAATTTCGCTTTTCTAGAACTTTCATGTAGGGAAACGTCGATTTACAGAAACTTCAATTCACAAACATTCCATTGATACTAAATTATATTTCTATTAAATTTGATTTGCATATACGTAACATTTGCAATTTTAAAATCCCCAATAAAAATAGGACCTACGCCTTTTTTCTCGGCACTGCTTACGCTGCATAGGGAAAGTTGTGTAAAACAGTGAATTTTCGACAAAAACTGCCTGACCTTGGTAAAGAAAAAGCGGATATATCCACTTGGTAAATATAGAAAGAAACTTCTCTAACACGCCGTGTAGTTAGAATCGTTGTTTTGTGGGTTCTTTATACCGAAAAATCAATTGACGACAAAACGTCTGTCAACGGTAGCTGCTGAACCGTTCGCCCCATTTCTCCCAAATTGATATTCCCCACTCCATCTAGCTAATGTCGCGGCTTCTTGAATTAGAAAATTATATTTCAACTTTGGGGGAACTATACATGACATGTACATACATTTTCAAAATAATGGCACCAAATATTTTCATTGAATGTTCTTGAGGGATAATGTAATAGTAACTTAAGAGAACGGTGTAGGTCTCTTTTTCGTTGATATCTCTAATTATTCGAAAATAGCAAGTTACATTTTTTTGCGCCTTCCTACAACTAAAATATTGAAGATATAATTTGTTTCTTAAAAAAATATGTTCATCTGAAACGGATATTCAAATAAGGACATGTTCACTTTTTCGAAAATTTGAACATTTTTGGCGTAATATTTCATGAAGCACAAGCGTTCTTAATAAACATTTTAAACAATTATTTTCTGAATAATGGCTTCGATTTTTTCTTTCGTTTGTTTCCTTCTACATAGCACAGGCCGGTAAAGAAAATTGGTCCACTTTTTGATGCATTCTCTGTATTTTTGAAAAATGCTAACTAACAATTAACATTGCCGAAGTACAATATTAATGACAGATTTTTTGTTACATAAAATCTGTTCTACAGAATAAGTTCATTACGAAAGTTATGTACAGTTTAAAAAGAATTAAGTACTTAAGCGTAGTATTAAAATTTTTGTAATTGCGTATTTGAATTTCCCGCGCTTTGTTGGAACAGCTATTACTTTGAAATTCTTTATGTTTTATTTAATGTCAAAAACACGTATAAACTATGTGTGAGAACTTATTCTGTGAACGTGAATTCAGATTGAAACGAGTTTATTCTTCACGTCGCATCGCGTTAATTGAATTTAGCTCAATTAGCACTTCTCTCTTAAAATGTCTATTTAATTGTAATATGAACGAAAAATTTTAAAAAAATCGAATACTATGATTTTATATGAATATTTATTACAATAATTTGATATTACCATCTTATGCAGCGTAGCCATACTATGCAGTAATGGATATTGGAGAAACTATTCCGAGAAATTCATTGTTGACGGCGTAAATGGGAATTGCGGTGAAAATGCACGTGCTTTGCTTCGGAGGAAACGCACGGGATTCGGTGTGGAGGGGGGAGCCGTGCACTATTGCGTGCGTTCTTTCTTCCCCGGACAGGGCTAACTCAAGAGAAGCATCAACTACAAGAGCACATAATTTCTCGTATTGATTGTAACTGTTAGTATTGCTCGCGTAAGTTTTTTTGATACATGAGCTCCCTAGTCCTCGTCAGCGCTGAATAGCACGGCACGTCGAGATACTTAGGTTCGACTGAGAACGGCACGTACCAATTTACAATGCTCACAACAACCTCGCACCTTCAAAACAATTGTAGGAACACTCGAGGAACGCTTTGGCGCGTGAAGTTCATGCTCACAGTTGGTACGTCCTTTTATACCGTGACGTAACCAGTGCCTTTCTGTTCCCGCATCCCCCACTGTGGAATATCAAGAAAACTTGCGCGTTTAATATCAATATAACGCTGGTGGAGCCAAAGTGTCTACAAGCCGCGAAACTATTTGGCTGGTGCGCGGACCTCGGTACTTACGTTTTGCAAGCGTCCTCTCAACCCATTGGGCTAACATAATCACAGTATTGGAATAAAGTATTGGTTCACTTTTACATTTAATATAGGATTTCAACGAAAACGGGACATGCGACATTTCTATAAGCATCTACTATTACACATTGTTGAAAAAATGTTTAAACAGAAAATTTGGAGCCATTTTTTTTTAGAAAAAGTCGAAAATGTCGCTGGAGATTCATAAAAAAATTAAAATACCGGCTATGACATGACAGAATTTAGGAAATCGTTCGTAGAATACACTTTTGCCTATAGTACGTCACACAGAGTTTTTAACTGTTTCGATGTTCAGTAATTAAATAAATAAACGTCGCTAAAAAATAAAAATAAGCTAGATCGATCGGAAAATATCAAATTTGATGAAAATGTTGGGTGTTACTTAGGTGTTAGAGCTGTTCGCCCACACTAACGGACAGATATTTTGCCTTAAACCAAATATCGATATAAAGCACCCTCAAAATTTGGATACTAACTTCAGAACTTACTACAGGAAGTAATTTACTACGCATAAGAAAAATATTTATCAACTTTTTTAATATCAAGGCGCCACAATATGACCCATATATTTTCTGACGAACATCGACACATTTGTACTACGTTAGTTGTACACGAGAGTGTAAAAAGGGTTCGTTTGGGCTTAACTTAATAGCATGAAGAAATAATGGGAGTCATCACCGTCAACTTAATATATTTTTCATTTTAAAAATATATTTAAAAAAATATATTAAGTTGACGGTGATGACTCCCATTATTTCTTCACGTAATTACGTCACCAATACCACATCATAATTCTCACAACTATCCTAAAAGCGTTACTCACCAGAGTAATTTTCATTTTTCGTCTCTCGAAGGGCGCTCAGAAACTCAAGTGGACAACGCACAACCGCTGGATGCTGACGAATCGTTCACTGCTCGCCCCGTCGAGGGGCTCTCGTTATATAGCCCTCCTCGGCAGGAACTTCCCGACGTCACGTGCTTCACGCCGAGGCCGCGGCCACTGCATCTCGGGCGAAAGAAAAATATCACTAAAAAACAGCCCTTTACAAAGACCTGCGCGGGCCTTCGACTGCCGCGCTGCGATAGAAGCAAAAAGAACAGCGTGGCTTGATCGGCGGCGGAATTTGTTATTAAGAAGGCGCTGATTGGCACAAAGCGGTACAATAGCCAGTAGGCCGTGGAAACAACAGGTAAACGGGGAAAAGTCCTGAGGCAGTAGCTTGTGTTGTTATTGTTAATCTGTTTTACTATTTTTCAAAGCAGAAAGAGAACTATGCAGTCCTCGGCCGAGGGAGAGGTGTCTATGGTTTCGTAAGACTCTAGGAACTCAGGAAAATTACAAACTAGTGGTGCAAAACAGCACGTTCTTTTCCCCCCGGCGATTTCACGCAAAATAACGCGAAAAGCACTCAAATTTTCGAAAAACTCTACATGACCTTATTTCAAAGACTCTCTTTAAGGAACATTTCATCAAGGGAAAAAATCTCTACCTAATATTTTAGTTGGAAGAAGGCAATTTTAAACTTTTGAAGTTTTCGAAAAATCAGGGTTTTTAACTAGCATGAGACCTGTGTCATTCTCTTAAACGTTATTTACACTGTCCAATAAAAAAAGTTAATTAAAAACGATGGAGCCATTTTTTGAAAATTTTTAAAATACTCAGTGGCTTTATGTAAAGTACCCTCCAAAATTAAAACATCAGTTTCAAATGCAAGTGGCCGTGACATCAACCATATCGATTGGGGAATATCAATTTTGGAGAAAATCGGCTGAAGGGTTGAATGGTGTTCACAGACGGACGCACAGACGCTTTGCTGCCATTCGGTTATTCTGCATCAAGAACACACAAAACATGGATTCCGTCTACAAGATATAGGATTGTTTTCTCAATTTAGCATCTGGATTTATCCGTCTTTTCGTTGCAAAGGGCTATGTAATAAGAGTTTTTCTGACGAAAATGAGCCGTTGCTTCGCGCGACATTACATAAATGTCTCTCTACTCCGTGGGGAGAAAGCAAAAAGTAGAAAACTTTTACATCAATTAACCGTCAGTAAGATTATCTTGTTGAGAGTATAAAATTTCATTATATTTAATATGTATGTTATGTCAGGTCAAGGTGTAGCTAATAATCAAGTAGAAACGGATTACAATAAAATTATTTATATGAATAGTATGTTGAATAATTTATTTGAAGGTGGATTTGATTGTAAATTAATATGAATTAATTAATTGATTAGGGCTCTAGAATGTGTACATATCGCCCGTCGCTCTCGTTTTAAGATGAGATAAGTCGTAACATAGTAGATGTACCGGAAGGTGTATCTGGAATGGCAAAGTAGAGCTTGTTAGTTGAGCAATCCATTTACATTGGAGGGGTTTTGTGCAAATCAAATATTTTGATAATATTTATATTATTATTTTTGTTTAATAGAAGTATTTTTATTGTGTTATTTTTAGTATTATTTAGAAGTTAATGTAGTTAATTATAGTTGATTTTTACAGTGATGGAATTATGAAAGAATTGAAATTATTATTTTGAAGTAGAAGAATATTTGTACCTTTTGTATCAGGGTTTATTAAAAATTGTTAATTTATTTTGTGTTCTCGAATTAAGAAGAGCTATTTATTTATGATTTATATTGTAGCAAAAATATATTGAATAATTAAATAGTAGTGATATATTATTCGTTTCTTAAGATATCTAGTTTCTTAAGATGAAAATTTAATTTTGGTGTTTATTTATGATATTTATATGTGTGTATATTATATATTATATATTTATACTTAATAATTTAGGGATAAGCTTGGATTTATAATTTAGATATAATTAATTGAATATATTATATGAGCTTTTAATTAGCTATTATTTATGAGTTTGTTAATAATTATTTGAGATGTAATTATTTATATTAAAGTTGTATTAAGATAATAAAAGTAATTTGTTTTTATGTAATAATGATGGAATTAGTAAATGGGTTGTTTATATTATGTTGTTGATTATTTGTTTTAAGGAATTAGGCAAAATTATTGTTCGCCTGTTTATCAAAAACATGTCTTCTTGAATTGATATGAAGTCGTGCCTGCCCACTGAGTTATTAAATGGCCGCGGTATATTGACTGTGCAAAGGTAGCATAATCATTAGTCTTTTAATTGGAGGCTGGAATGAATAGTTTGACGAAACAATAACTGTCTCAGGATAATTAATTGAATTTTATTTTTGAGTTAAAAAGCTTAAATAATGACAGGGGACGAGAAGACCCTATAGATCTTAATATTATTATATTAAAATATATGTTTAGGGGTATTTAATATGTTTTATTATATAATGTTTTGTTGGGGTGACAAGGGAATAATTAAACTTCTTTATATTTTACTATGATGGTTGGTTAATTGATCCTATTATTATGGAATGAAGATAAAGATACCTTAGGGATAACAGCGTAATATTATTGGAGAGTTCATATTGATAATAAAGATTGCGACCTCGATGTTGGATTAAGAAAATTATTAGGTGCAGGAGCTTAATATATTGGTCTGTTCGACCATTAAATTCTTACATGATCTGAGTTCAAACCGGTGTAAGCCAGGTTGGTTTCTATCTCTGTTTAATAAGTGTATTTTAGTACGAAAGGATTAAATACATTAAATAATTTATTTTTAGGAATTATATTAATTACTATTTTGGCAGAATGAAGTGCAATGAATTTAGAATTCATGAATGTAATAATATTGCATATAGTATTGTTTAATTGTGTAATGAGTTTATTTTGTTATATTGCGTTAGTGATTTTTGTGTTAATTGGTGTTGCTTTTTTAACTTTATTAGAACGTAAGGTTTTGGGTTATATTCAAATTCGAAATGGTCCAAATAAGGTTGGTATAATAGGGATTCCTCAGCCTTTTGCTGATGCAATTAAATTATTTTGTAGGGAACAAACCTATCATATGATGTCTAATTATTTAATGTATTTTTTTTGTCCAGTAGTTAGATTGTTTTTATCTCTTTTGGTGTGATTAATTTATCCTTTGGGATATGAATTGATTTCTTTTCATTTGGCATTATTATTTTTTTTTTTGTTGTACAAGTATAGGTGTATATTCTATAATGTTGGCTGGTTGATCATCTAATTCTAATTATGCATTATTGGGTGGTTTGCGGGCTGTAGCTCAAACTATTTCGTATGAAGTTAGTATGGCATTAATTTTATTAAGATTTATTATTTTGGTAGGTGGTTTTGGAATTAATTTATTTTTTATTCATCAGTTGTATATTTGATTTTTTTTTGTTAATATTCCTTTATTTTTTTGTTGATTTTCTTCTTGTTTAGCTGAAACTAATCGTACTCCTTTTGATTTTTCTGAAGGTGAATCTGAATTGGTATCTGGTTTTAATGTTGAATATAGAAGAGGTGGTTTTGCATTAATTTTTATGGCTGAATATTCAAGAATGTTAACTATTTTAATTTTTTTTGGTGGTGATTTATTTTCTTTATTATTTTATTTTATATTGGTTTTTATGTCATTTGTTTTTATTTGAGTTCGAGGTACTTTACCTCATTTTCGTTATGATAAGTTGATATATTTGGCTTGAAGGACTTATTTACCTGTTTCTTTGAATTATTTGATTTTTTTTTGTTGTTTTTCATTTTGAATAAATAATATGGTTTATTGAGACATTTTAAGAAATTAAAAGTTAATAGAATATAATTCTATCTTTTGTTTTCAAAACAAATGCTTTAAGCTTATTAACTTAATTAATTAATTGATCTCATAATTTAAATGTTATGGGATTAATAATGAAGTATATAAAATATCTAATGGTTAAGATTTGTCCTGTTAAAATGTATGGTTCTTCAACTGGTCGGGCTCCAATTCAAGTTAATAAAATAACGATAGATGTATAGATTCAAAATAATATTTGATTAATTGGGTAAAATTGTATTCTTCGGAATTTATTATTTAATATGAAAGGTAAGGTAAATAGAATAGCAATTGATGCAATTAGAGCTACTACTCCTCCTAATTTATTAGGAATTGATCGTAGAATGGCGTAAGCGAAAAGGAAATATCATTCTGGTTGAATATGAACTGGTGTTACTAGGGGGTTAGCAGGAGTAAAATTATCTGGATCTCCTAATAGATATGGGTTTGTGAGTGATAAGATAGTTAATGATATTAATATAATTAAAAATCCTCTAATATCCTTAAAGGTGAAGTATGGATGGAATGGAATTTTATCTAAGTTTCTATTAATTCCTATTGGATTATTTGATCCTGTTTGGTGAAGAAAAAGTAGATGAATTATTACAAATGCTGCAACAATAAATGGGATTATGAAATGGAATGTAAAAAATCGGGTTAGTGTAGCATTATCAACTGCGAATCCACCTCATACTCATTGAACTAAATCAGTTCCTAAATAGGGAATTGCTGATAAAAGATTGGTAATTACAGTGGCTCCTCAAAATGATATTTGTCCTCATGGTAATACATATCCTATGAAAGCTGCAGCTATAACTAGAAATAAAATTAGAGTTCCTGTTATTCAGGTGAATATTAAATTATAAGATCCATAATATATCCCACGCCCTACATGGGTATAGAGGCAGATGAAGAAGAATGATGCTCCATTAGCATGTAGTGTTCGTAAAAGTCAACCAAAATTCACATCTCGGCGGATGTGACTTACTCTATTAAATGCTATATTGATGTCAGCAGTGTAGTGTATAGCTAGGAAGATTCCTGTTATGATTTGAATAATTAAACATAATCCTAGTAGGGATCCAAAGTTTCATCATGTTGAGATGTTAGATGGGGTTGGTAAGTCAATTAATGAGCTGTTTATAATATTTAATAATGGATGATATGTTCGTAGGGGTTTATTCATTAGTTATGAATTTGATTGTCGTAATGGTCCTTCTTGGAAGGATGTAATTTTAACAATAATAATTAATGTAATTAGTAAGTAAGTAATTGTAATAATTGTTAAAATGAAGTTTGGATAATTATAGAGTTGGTTTAAATTATTATTTTCTATTGTAATATTAATGATTTTATTTATGAGGGAGTCATTTTTATATAAATGAAATGATAGTATATAATTATAAATATTATTTATAATTAGAATAATAATGGTGGATATTATAAAATTAATAATTATGGTTTTTATGGGTAGTTGAAATATTTCATTTGATGCTAGTCTTGTAATATAAATGAATAATACTAATATGCCTCCTAGGAAGATTAGAAATAGGATGTAGGAGAATCAGAATGAGTAAGAGATTGATCCTGTTATAATACAAATTACTAATGTTTGGATAATAATGAGTAGGGTAATAGCTAGTGGGTGATTTATTATAATAAAAAATGAGTTGATTATTAATATTATTATGGTAAATATAAGTAAATAAATATCAGAGAATAGTTTAATTAAAATACTAGTTTTGGGGATTAGTGATAGATAAATTTATCTTTCTCTGAAGTTTTAAAAGATGTTCTTAATTTTGGTTTACAAGACCAATGTTTTATATTAAACTATTAAAACTTAATGTTTGCATTTTTTTGTTTAGTGGTAGTAATATTTTGTTATTTTAGTGGTATTTGGATTTATTGTTCTAAGCGGAAGCATATATTAATTATTTTTAAAGTTTAGAGTATATAGTATTGTTTACTTTTTTTATTAATATTTTGGTTGGGAGAATTTCAAAATGAATTATATTTTTCAATGATTTATTTGGTATTTGCGGTTTGTGAAGGTTCTTTTGGTCTTGGTATTTTAATTTCTATGGTACGTTCTCATGGGAATTATTTTTTTCAGTCTTTTATAGTATTACGATGTTAAAATTTATTGTAATATTTTTGTTTGATTCCTCTTTTTTTTAAATGGAATGTTTTGATGAATGGTTCAGTTTATATTGTTTTGATAGCTTTTTTATTTATAATGTCTATTAATTTGAGTGGAAATATTGAAGGTTTAAGTTATATATTAGGATATGATTTATTATCTTATGGTTTAATTTTATTAAGATTTTGAATCTGTGGGTTAATAATTATGGCGAGAGTTTCTATTTATCAATATAATTATTATAAAAATTTATTTATTTTTATATTTTTTTTTCTTTTTTTTTTTCTTTTTCCTTTCACCCCTCATTATCATCATCATTTCATCTTTCATACCCCCAGAGCTAACAGTCCTGGGGGATAAAAATTGGATTCAGTAGAAAATACTGATCCCCCCCCCCAATTGGGTGACACATACACCTGCTACCGCGATATATAAGACTGAGCCACGGTAAATGCAGGATGTATGTACGCGTGGTCCGATGTGGCCTATTCGCGAGGGGGAAAAAAATATATATATTTTTTTTAATATTGATATTAATATGTGCTTTTTCGAGAACTGATATATTATCTTTTTATATTTTTTTTTGAAGGTAGATTAATTCCTACATTATTTTTAATTTTAGGATGGGGATACCAGCCTGAACGCGTTCAGGCTGGTATCTATTTATTATTTTATACATTGTTGGCTTCTTTGCCTTTGTTGATTAGTTTATTAAATTTTTATAAGGTGAATGGTACTTTATATTTTTATGGATTTTGGAGTGATGAGGTTAATAATGTATATGTATATATAAGTATAATTATTGCGTTTTTAGTTAAAATACCTATGTTTATGGTTCATTTATGATTACCTAAGGCTCATGTTGAAGCTCCTATTTCTGGTTCTATGGTGTTGGCAGGTGTTTTGTTAAAGTTGGGTGGTTATGGATTAATGCGTGTTTTTGGTATTATGGTATTTTGTTGTTTGAAATATAATTTTGTTTGAATTGGTATTAGATTGATTGGAGGTTTTTTAATAGGATTAGTATGTTTACGTCAAGTGGATTTGAAATCATTAATTGCTTATTCATCTGTTGTTCATATAGGAATAGTTTTAGGTGGTTTAATGACTTTGAATTCTTGGGGTTTTTGTGGTTGTTATTTAATGATAATTGGACATGGATTGTGTTCTTCTGGTTTATTTTGTTTATCAAATATTATTTATGAACGATTAGGAAGTCGTAGATTGATTATTAATAGGGGATTAATATGTTTAATGCCTAGAATAACATTATGATGATTTTTATTAAGATCATCTAATATGTCAGCTCCTCCTTCTTTAAATTTATTAGTGGAAATTAGATTAATTAATAGAATCATATCATGGAATTGATTAAGAATATTTTTGATTGCTTTAATGTTTTTTTTTTTTTGGAGCTGCATATAGATTATTTTTGTTTTCTTATAGTCAACATGGAATGAGCTTTTCTGGTTCATATAGTTATGTGAATGGATATTTTCGTGAATATTTATTATTATTTTTGCATTGATTTCCTTTAAATATTTTGATTTTACGTGGGGATTATTTTTTTAGTTGTATTTAGCTTTATTAGTTTAATAAGAATGTTGATTTGTGGAATCAAAGGTATATGATAATTAGTATATTAGGCTATTAATTATAATAATTTTATTTGTAAATTATCTTTTGTTGTTTTATTTTTTATATCAATAGTGATATTTTTTTTGGATTGGTTATTTGTATTTGTTTGACTTATTTCATTTGACGTTAACTGAGTTACGTAGTCATTACGAGTTGCATGTCGAGAGTGTTTTGTCTCTGCTAGAACATTCTGCGCCATAACTGTTTTATATTCAGTCTGGTTCGATCACCCTTTCAGTGCACATCGTGTTGTGATGTTGTGAACTGTGATTTGCCTAATAAAGCATGGTTCTACTTGAATGTCGTGTTTTCATCACTGCAGTGATCCTAAATTAATCGGTGAACCTCTAACAGGTTATGACGCCCAGCGACGCCGAGTGAAAACAAAGATATCAAGTCGAAACGTGCACGCGTAGTCAAGCGTGAGACGTCATGATGAGCGCAGGCAATATTTCGAGGATCGAGCTACTCAACAAAAATAATTTCGACACATGGAAATTGCAAATGCAGGCTGTCCTAATCAAAAACGATTTGTGGGAATTTGTTTCCGGCGCAAACGTAAAGCCCGAACCAGGTGAAGGAAATGATGCCGCTATACAAGCCTGGATAAAAGGTGATTCAAAAGCAAGATCAGACATTATTTTATCCATCTCACCGAACGAGCTGAAACAGGTAAAGAACTGTGCAACATCAAAAGACATGTGGACGAAGCTGCAGGAAACCTACCAGTCACAAGGACCAGCCAGGAAAGCCACGCTTCTGAAGAGATTAACTCTACACAAAATGGCGGACGGCGGCGACATCCGAGACCACATGAACGAGTTCTTTGACACCGTAGATAAGCTAGCAGACATGGGCATCGAAGTACACCCTGATCAACAAGCTATTATGCTTTTATATAGTTTCGAAAACTTTCGATGCGCCATCGAGTCACGAGATACTTTGCCTACACCCGAGGCATTGCGTGCAAAAATTATCGAGGAAAGTGAAGCACGAAAAAACGACGCCATTCGAGACGCGCCGAACGCCGTGTTTGTTCGCAAAAGTTATTCGCGGAATCAACCGAAAAGTGCCGGAAGTGACCGAAGACATGCTGAAAACGACAAAGATAAGTCGGACGAAACAAAAATCAAAAGGGAAAATCACGCAAAAATTCGGTGCAACTTGTGCAAGAAGTTAGGACACAAAAAGGCAGACTGTTGGTATAATAAAAATACACCATCTGCAAAATTGTCTGAAAACGTCGGCTATACAACCGATGCTACGGCACATGCCGCGTCTGATTCCACGATCTCGAAGTGGTGCCTCGATAGTGGTGCAACAACGCATCTGTGTAATGACGAACCAAGGTTCGCAAACTTGGACACATCGAAGCGCGGCACGCTGAATCTAGCGACAGACTCGTCAACAGAAATAAAAGGAAAAGGAACAGTACATTTTTCGACGGATGTGGCAGGAAACAGGAAAGATATCTCTCTCAACGACACCTCCTGTGTTCCCGACCTGAGGACAAATCTTATCTCAGTCGCAAAAATCACGGATCACAATTTCGAAGTTCTCTTCAAAAAGAGTGGTGCATATGTGATGGACGTAGATGGTCGTGTCAAGTTACACGCGAACAGAATCGGGGACCTTTACTTCGTACACGAGCAGACAGAGGTCGCGAGTGCCGTTTCATCCGAGAACAAACGCGAAGTAATTTCACTCGAACTGTTGCACAAACGACTTGGACATTTAAACGCAAAAGACATTGCGAACGCAATACGTGCTGATGCCATTACCGGATTTCGTCTCAAGGACCCGACGGCAAAGTTGGACTGTGACACATGTCTGAAAGGAAAATTCACCAGGACGCCATTCCCGAAGGCATCATCACGAAAGACCGAGTTGCTGGAATTAATACATACGGATGTGTGTGGACCCATGCAGAAGGAATCTTTGGGAGGAGCCAAGTATTACGTTGAGTTTATCGACGATGCCACCAGATGGTGCGAAGTTCGCTTTCTGAAGTCCAAAGCGGATGTGTTCAAAGCAACGACGGAGTACATCGCTTTAGTCGAAAAACAAAAGGGTAAGAATGTTAAAACATTGCAGTCAGACAATGGACGTGAATACGTGAACCAAGAATTCGACGAATTTTTAAAGAAACACGGCATCACCAGAAGACTCACCGTACCGTACAACCCTGAACAAAACGGTGTAGCGGAGAGAAAGAATCGGACGCTCATTGAAGCGGCTAGATGTCTACTCCTGGACTCGGGATTACCACTCATGTTCTGGGCTGAAGCAGTGAACACTGCAAATTATTTGCGGAACCGTTCACCCACGTCAAGCCTAAATGGACGAACGCCGTATGAAGCTTGGACCGGCAGAGCGCCCAACTTATCCTATTTGAAGATATTCGGCAGTGCAGTGACGTATCTCGACCGAGACCCCGGACAAGGAAAATTCGATCAGCGCGGGAAAGAAGGAATTTTTCTAGGCTACGCAGAAGAATCTAAAGGTTTTCGAATCTGGTCGACCGAAAAGAAAAAGGTTATTGTGAGTGGAGATGTGAAGTTTCATGAAGTTGCAGTTAAATTCGAAGAAAAACACAGCGGGAGAATTGAGGTTTCCCCGGAAATGACCAACGGAAGAGTAGGACAACGTTTCATCGATTTCGATCACGATCCAAATGAAATGATGGAAGATGAAATCCCAGAGTCAGATTTGGATAACTCATCGGGCAGTGATTTTCACGGTTTTGATGTCCCCCCATTAACTGATGAGGATGAAGATTACAACGACGAAGAGGAAGTTCTTCCACATCACAATCGTGAAGACGAGGTTTTGCAACCAGTTGAAGAAGAAGATGAAGTAGCATTACGGGATATACCCGCTTCATCACGAGGGCGAGGTCGTCCAACGATTCTACGAACCGGACAGAGGGGAAGACCCAGAAAACTGTATCAACCTGGCACAACCGGAGAAGTAGATTTTGCTGAAAGTTCATTCATATGGGAAATTCCGTTAGAAGATGCATTAAAGAGCCCTGAAGCAAGTGAATGGCACCAGGCCATAGCTACAGAAATGAAGTCAATTATCAGGAACGGAACATGGACACTTGTTGACCGCCCAAAGCAGGGGAAGATCATCGGTTCCCGCATGGTATTGCGCAACAAAGTTGGACCTGACGGCGAGATAGAGAAAAGGAAAGCTAGATTGGTCGCTCAAGGTTTTAGCCAGCAACCAGGGGTTCATTTTCAAGAAACCTTCGCGCCCGTTGCAAGGTTCGGCTCTATCCGTTTGATGATGTCCTTAGCCATCCGAAACGACATGAAAGTGAAACAATTTGACATAACAACGGCATATTTAAATGGCGAATTGGATGAAGACATCTTGATGGAACCACCCAAGTTTTACGAAGAAATCCTACAGAACGTAATTAGATCCGAGGGTTCTAACAGCATCAGCAAACAAGCTAAAGCCATGCTACATACCTTTCGAAAAGGAAATCAAGTTTGTCTCCTTAAAAAGGCTCTGTACGGATTACGACAGGCAGGAAGAAGTTGGTACATCAAATTGAGCGAGGTGTTGAAGAAACTCGGTGCCTCTCCTACGATTTCGGATCCTTGCTTGTTCAAAATCGGTTCCGGGAAAGACATCATGTTAATAGCAGTCTACGTGGATGACATTCTGGTCGCATCGAGAAATGAGAATGAAATCTCAAAGTTAAGGAGACAATTGGCCAAGGAGTTCGAGGTCAAGGATCTTGGCGACGTGTCATATTGCCTGGGAGTGGAATTCATCAGAACTCGGGACGAGATCGCACTTTCTCAGCGTGGATACATCCAGGAGTTGTTACAGAGGTTCAACATGATGGAATGTAAACCCGTTACCACACCGATGGACTCTGGAACCAAGTTGGTGAAAACATCAGGTGTCAAGGAAGAAGATCAGCAGCTCCCTTATCGCGAGTTAGTCGGTGCACTCACCTACCTGTCCACGATGACTCGCCCCGATATTGCTTTCGCAGTAAGAAATTTGAGTCAGTTCAATAATTGCTATAGTGCTGAACACTGGAAAAGCGCCAAGCGAGTACTAAGGTACCTGAAAGGAACTAGCAATTTGGGACTCGTTTACAAGTCTAAAGGCGGAAATCTCGAAGGATTTGTTGATGCAGATTGGGGAAACAACGTCGAAGACCGAAAATCATACTCTGGCTATTTATTTTCACTGGGTGGAAGTGCCATTTCGTGGGATTCAAGAAAGCAGAAAACAGTGGCATTATCCACCACGGAGGCGGAGTACATGGCTGCATCCGAGTGTGCTAAGGAGGCTGTGTACTTGCAAAAGTTCGTCAGTGAGCTAGGGTTCAAGGATCTCGCCAAGATAGTTATATACTGTGACAACAGGAGTGCACTTTGCTTGGCAGAAAATCCTACTTTCCACAATCGAAGCAAGCACATTGCGATTCGTCACCATTTTGTACGAGATTTGCTCAAGAACAAAATAGTGTCATTAAAATATGTGTCTACCGAAGATCAGATAGCAGACTTTCTCACTAAAGGACTCACGAAGAGGAAACATCAATGGTGTACAGAAAAGACTGGACTGAAGCCAATTGATTGCTAACTGTGATTAGTTGTGTTATTTTTCTCTTGTGTTTCTTTTTCGATTTTCTATTTGATCGCCCTACAACTCGAGGGGAAGTGTTTGACTTATTTCATTTGACGTTAACTGAGTTACGTAGTCATTACGAGTTGCATGTCGAGAGTGTTTTGTCTCTGCTAGAACATTCTGCGCCATAACTGTTTTATATTCAGTCTGGTTCGATCACCCTTTCAGTGCACATCGTGTTGTGATGTTGTGAACTGTGATTTGCCTAATAAAGCATGGTTCTACTTGAATGTCGTGTTTTCATCACTGCAGTGATCCTAAATTAATCGGTGAACCTCTAACAGTATTAATGATTATGTAATTTTTTTGGATTGAAATATTGTAACTTTAAATTCTTGTAATGTTATTATAAGAATTCTTTTAGATTATAAATCATTATTATTTATGAGATTTGTAATATATATTTCTTCTTTAGTGATTTATTATAGAGATAGTTATATGATAGGTGATTATAATTTATCTCGTTTTATTATTTTGGTATTAATGTTTGTATTATCTATAATATTTCTAATTATTAGTCCTAATTTAATTAGAATTTTGTTGGGATGAGATGGTTTGGGGTTGGTTTCTTATTGTTTAGTAATTTATTATCAGAATGTAAAGTCTTATAATGCTGGTATAATTACGGCTTTATCTAATCGTTTTGGTGATGTAGCATTATTATTATCTATTGCTTGAATAATGGGATATGGTAGTTGAAATTATTTATGGGTAAATAATTTTGGAAATTTGGATATTGAAATGTGATATTTAATTATTTTGATTATTTTAGCAGCTATAACTAAGAGAGCTCAAATTCCTTTTTCTTCTTGGCTTCCGGCGGCTATAGCTGCTCCTACACCTGTTTCTGCTTTGGTTCATTCATCAACCTTAGTGACGGCTGGGGTATATTTGCTTATTCGATTTGGTATGATTATTGAAATGTATTCGATGAGTGATTTTATATTATTTATTGGTTGTTTAACTATATTTATGTCTGGTTTAGGTGCTAATTTTGAGTTTGATTCGAAGAGGATTATTGCTTTATCTACTTTAAGTCAATTAGGTTTAATAATAAGAACTATTGGGTTGGGTTATTATGATTTGGCTTTTTTTCATTTATTAACTCATGCATTATTTAAGGCTTTATTATTTATATGTGCGGGCGTTATTATTCATGGGATAAATGATCTTCAAGATATTCGTGGAATGGGTGGAATTGTGAATCAGATACCTTTAACTTCTATTTGTTTTAGAATTTCAAATTTGGCTTTATGTGGAATACCTTTCTTATCTGGTTTTTATTCAAAGGATTTGATTTTGGAGTTAAGATTAATAAGAAATTTTAATTTATTAATTTTTGTATTGTTTTTTCTTTCTACTGGATTGACTGTTTGTTATACTTTTCGGTTGCTTTATTATGTAATGGTGGGTGAATTTAATTTTAAGAGATTACATTGTTTGGGAGACGAAAGTTATGGATTTATTGGTCCTATATTTATATTAATATTTATATTAATATTTATATCTGTAGTTGGTGGTTCATTATTGTCTTGATTAATATTTAATACTCCTAATTTAATTTGTTTACCATTTTATATGATGATTTTGGCGTTGGTTGTTAGTTTAATTGGTGGTTGAATTGGTTTTGAATTATCAATATTGACGAATTATTATAGATTTAGTTTAAAAAATTATTGTTTTGTTGGATTTTTAGGATCAATGTGATTTATACCTTATATATCAACTTATATAATTAGATCATATCCTTTATATGCGGGTTTAAGTATTGCTCGTGTAACTGATCATGGTTGAAGAGAGGAATTTGGAGGTCAAGGATTATTTATATTTTTATATAAGATAAGAGTTTTTAATCAGGAATATCAGTTTAATTATTTTAAATATTATTTGTTAAGTTTTATGGTTTGGATATTTATTTTTATTATTATTTTGGTTTGTAGTAATAATTATATTTTTTAACTTAAATAGCTTATGTATAGAGTATAACATTGAAGATGTTATGGAGATAATTAATCTTTAGGTAACTGTATAATTAATTGAAATCAAAAAGAGGTATATTATTGTTAATAATATCATTGAATTATAAATTCCAATTAAGGAAATAAGTTGTACAAAAGTGAGGTGCTAACTTTTTTTTTTAGCGGTTAAATTCCGTTGTTATTTCTAGTTTATATAGTTTATAATAAAACGGTATATTTTCATTATACAGAAAATATTTATATATTTGTAAATAATTAAGGATTAAATAATCTTTCTTTCAGGTCGAAACTGAATGCATAATTGCTTCTTAATTGAGATTAATTGAATGATCAATACTTTTTGAATGTTTTGAATATACAAAATAAATAGATAGACAATGTTGTAAATATAATGTGAGGTATATAACAAATTAGAAAATATTACTGCTCACTTATATTTCGCTAGAAAACACACAAAGCTTGTGCTTTGATTACAAAAATAAATTACCATTTGGCTATTAGATTTAAAATAACCATTCCTAAATTCAAAATAAAATACAAACAGTGATTTACAAAGTAAATGAACAGTATAGGTAAACACAGCATCAGTTACTGAACAAATCCATGTCAATAAAGAAAGACGTAAGGCCCGTATTTTGAGCAGGAAAAATTAATCATTAATTGAAAAAATGTTATTCAGTAAATGTGCCTAAAAATTTACAAAAAATAAATTTTTGTAGACAAATTACTAGTTGCACACTGTACAATAAAGAATAGTCATGGGAATAATATCAAAGGCTAAAAAGAGCAAAAAAAAGTATAAAAATGTCCATACTATTATATGCACTTAAATAATATAATGAATAGCCTCGCCACATATTTCAGTTATTTTGTACCAACTGATTTCAACAGAAATGGAAATAAATATAATTAGATATAAGGAATATCGACGCTGTAATTAATTTACACAGAAAAGAAAATATTCTGAATCGAAATATGACATGGTTAACTTGAAATATGACAAATCTAACACAACCCCATCTAATCTCACCCCACCCCACCACACCTATTCTAACGGTTATGACACCAGGCTGTGCGTTACCTCGAGAATACACTTCTCTTCTAGCATTCAGCATAGAACCCATAAATAATTATAATTCGTTGCTATCGTACATGTATTCCTTGGTTTTTAACTATTGATTAAAATGATTACTTCGTATCTCATCTGTGTGACATTGTGGTAAGTGGCAAGGTTTTTTTGCCCTTAGTAATAGATATGTAACAAAATTTTTAATAATTATAAAATATCATGTTTTCCAAAATTACATTGGGCATTTTCAAAAATTAAAATTTCTTTTCTTAAACTCTTTACTTTTCCATCCGTACTTCTTTTCTTAAGATGTGCATACGTTTTCTGGTAGTATTCAGTTGTCTAATGATATTCTTTCTATAATTTTAAATTTTGTTGATTTTTTAAATTAATTCATGAAGTAATTTTGGGTAGCATGTGTTAATTTTGTTATTTTATATAAACCTAATTTACTTTAGTTAATTAAATAATTTAGTTCATTTTGTAAGCGTTAGTATTTGTCCTCCCACACAAACTTCGTTAACTCCAGCGAGATTTGGCTTGTGAAATTCCAGTCCCCTATTCCTATTATTCCATTTGTAGAGAAAAAGGTGATAAGAAAACATTTTTATTTTTCGAAAATGAAAAAAATTATACTTCCGTAGTACTATTATAGTATCAAATGAATATAATAAGTATAAAAACTAATGCAATTGTTGTGGACATGATATTATATAATTATTATAAAAGTTATAACATATCTACTACTAAAGGCGAAAAAGTATTGCTTTGTACAGTTCTTATAGCAGGAGACATGAGAATATTCAATGTTAATACAAAAAAAAAAAAAAAAAAAAAAAGATAGACAACGTTGTAAACAAAATGTGAGGTATATAACACATTAGAAATTATTACTGATCACTTATTATTTACCATGGTAATGACACCAGGCCATGCCGTAATCTCGAGAATACACTTCTCTTCTAGCATCTAGCATAGAACGCATAAATAATTGTAATTCGTTGCTATCATACACATATGGGACACTGATGTCATATTTCAGCCTGAAAAATTCTGATTTAGGTCTTTAATATATATATTTTCATCTTAAAAATTATTGTATCACTCAGATTTTATTTCATTTGTACCTACAGTCCACCATCTAAGTTGAAAAAGTGTGTTTCTAAGCTGAAATATGAGGTACCTCAATAAAATATATAATTTTTGTTAAAATTTGAGGTAAAAAATCTTCATGTTGAGTTTACATCTTTCTTGCCTTCTCACAATATTCAAACATTAGTTACACAAAAGTTATTATTGATATTTATTTTTAATTTTAGTGGTGATTATTTTAAGACAATTTACCATCTTTTAAATTATTTTTTGTAATTAAACAACATAGTCTGTGAGATTTCTGCCATGTTAGAAATAGTCAATAATCATTCCTAAATCATTGTATATCCCAGATTTTATTTGCAACATTGTCTCTCTGGCTGTCTTGTATTAAAACTGATTATTTTTCTCCCAAATGTTTCATTATCGGCCCGGTTCTACCTTTGGCGCCCAGAGAGCAGGGCTGTTGCTCTCACAAGCGATAGTTTCTAGTATTTATTTGTCATTTTGTAATTCAAGCAGCTCCAACAGAGGGCATTACATGTAAAATAATCCGCTGTAGAAATTAGACTATAACGGAGAGGAAAATTTATCTGTAATGTTTCCTGTAACGATTCCACGCTCGAGTCATTGAAGGTTATCATACGTTGGCCTGTGGCCAGAGGTGGATTTACGCATAGGCACAGTAGGCACGTGCCTACGGCGGCAAATTTTCAAAGGCGGCAAATTTTCAAAGGCGCAAAATTTTCGTGATATTTTCTTAAACAAATTTAGGTTCTCTAAAAACTATAACAGCATAAATCATATATTTAAAAAAAATATCATATTAATATTTAATACAAGCTATTTATTTGTCTACTTCATTAGATTATGATTTATGAATTATTTATTAGATTATGATTTACCTTATGATTTCAGAAGTATATGAATCTGAAACTAAGGCCCGTTGACGAAAGAAAACATGTTGCAATTCTAGTTGTCATGTTTTAGTTTCGTTTTAATGTTAACGTTTCAGTGTTGAAACGTTAATAATGTTGAACGTTACTTGCTATGAAGATACAGTTCATATCCAAAATTAGCTAATCCAAAAAAAATATTTAATTTATGAAAACAATGTGCAAAATATAATGTTACTTTTAAAGTTAAAACGTTTAAATTAATGAGGAATTGTTACTGAAACGTTACAATTTGAAATGTAACATTAATTTTAAACAGGGGGCGGCAAATTTGATGTGCCTACAGGCGGCAAAAATATTAATCCGCCCCTGCCTGTGGCTAGGCTATTGGCTGGTGCTGCGGCTATTTCTTTGCCCTTTAGGCTGGCGACAGTGTATTATTTTATTTTATATTAAAATTCAGGATCAGACTAAGAAGAGGTAACAAAACCACTTTTTCTGTGAACAACACATGCCCGGTGGTATATTGTGGAATTTCAAAGCTTGAAAGTATCTGCATATTTGATCCGTTGAACCGATGGCGATCTTTGAATGCGCAGAATAATTGATGTCTGGAGAATACTCGAACGCAAGACGAAAAAAAGACGCACGCGTTAATGCGCGTCTGGTTTGCTGTCTCTCTTGATCCTGTGCTCGATATCTGGATAAATGTTGTTCACGCGCCGCTCTTGACCTTTCTCTCCTTGTAACCGCACACGTTCATAACGATGTTCGCTTTCCTCTCACATACGACTTTCTGCTGCTCTATGCCTTTCAGTGGCGTTTGCTGTAATGGTTTGTTTTGTTGACATGAAGGCTCTCTCAGTACTTGTATTATGTTTCTCTTTTTAATTTCCTGTATACGGAGTACTATACGTAGTAACAAGGAAAGATATGTACCTATGCGAAAATTGATTTAAGGTTTTGAAAAAAATACCCCATGTGGACCTCGACAAATTATGAAATGAATGTTTTTACCATAAGCATAAGAAACAATCTTCATTGGTATAAAGCAACGTCTAATAGTACTTGTATTTGCTGTTGCGAAAGCAAATCTTGTTAGTTAGTGAAACACTTCCAATTTTTAAAATTGAGAAAATTTTAAACTAAAGTGCTCAGGCTAGCGGAAAAAATGTAGTTTACAAGAGTATTTTTAAAGTCAGAATCGGTAGGCCAAACCAAAGAATAGTGAAAAATAAACACGGAAAAATCGTTTCCTATCCTTTTGAAGTCTGATGAATCGGAAAGTGATTCCTTTTTCAATATGTGTGTCTACCCATTCATCTATCCGTCCGCTCGTCCGTTTTTCTGTCTTTCCGTCTGCTGTCCGTCTGTCTTAATGTCTGTCAGAGCGTCTGTTATTAAAGGGATAGAGCACAAAATTCCACATTCCCACAATCATATGTCCAACTATCCAATGTCGCATTTACTTTTATCTTGCGTTAGTCGTTTCTGTAAAATGGCCGGCTATATATTATGACTAAACAAGTATTTTGAAATACATCTAACCGCGAACCTTCCGAAGGATTTTAATTAATATTTAAAAGTTCATTATTTCTAATGTAGACTATCAAAAAATTCTATTCGATAGGTTCTTAGAAAGACAGTACTGATACCAGAATCAAGGATTTGGCTCTACGAAGGTGTATTTTCATTTTTATCGCATGCATGTCGCCCGAAGAGAGCGCCACAACCACCGCTAACGCGGCTCCCCTAGCCAGAAACGGCGAGGCGATGGCCCTTGCGGACGAGCTCGCACCCCCACTGGCCGTTCCACGCTTACACCCTCGCCGCTGGACAGAGCTCACCACCTCTATCATGTCTATCCCCTGTCTGCATCTAATTCGGGGCCGATGGGTTAACCAGTGCATTCTTGTTTTACGATTTAAAATCAAAGAAATAAAATCACCAAGATACAAACAAGGAAAATTTCCCTAAATGGCACTCTGAGACGCTCCTTCCAGAGCTACCATAAGGAGATACTCTTGGTTAAAATAAAGCTTCGTATTAAAATAAACATTTACTTAAGGCACCATTTCGAAATGCACGAAACTCTAAAGTTGTGACTTGGCTACCGGGTAAAAATATTGTTTTTTAAAAAGATGTGTTCGAATTAGACTTATATCGTTAGTGAAAAGATATGTTTTATTATAGTTTGTCACGGTATGTTCTCTTTTACTTTATTGCAAACGTTACTTTATTGCATACGTAGTATAGGGACAGTTTTGTATTGCTGTGGAAAATCTATTTCGATGTTTTAAAGGAAATAAAGTTTATAGGTCATATGAAGCCGAAAAAGTATATTTTCAAAATCGCCCGGTCGTGTCTCCGTTTCTGTCTGGCTGCCTATCATGAACACTAGCGACTATACCATGCATAGGATCACCTAACCTCATCTAACCTTACATAGCATCACCTAACCTTACCTAAAAACACCAAACCTCACCACACCTCTCCTAAAGGTAACTCACCGCTCCTCACCATTCCTCTCCTCACCTCAACCTACCTCACCTCATCTCACTTTACCTATTCACATTTTACCTCACTTAACCTCACCTAACCTTACCTAACCTAACCTAACTAAATTAACCTAACAAATCCTAACAAAACGTAACCAAGCCTAACCTAATCTAACCTAACCATACCTAACCTAACCTAATGTTATAATATATTTTATTACATTTGGTCATGTGAGCTCTTCTTTACATTATTGCATATGTAACGGAGTAATATACGTAGTATAGGGAAGGACATGTAATGCTGCGGAAAATCCATTTTGATGTTTCAAAAGAAATATAGGTGTAGAGGTGCCCTGACGCCGAATTTTTTTCAAAGGTGTAGGAGTAGAGAGGGTTTAGGAAGAGGTTTTGGGATAGAGAGGGAGTTGGAGTAGAGATGTTTTAGGGGTAGAGAGGGTGTAGGAGTAGAGAGGGAGTAGGAGTAGAGATGGTTTAGGGGTAGAGAGAGTAGGAGTAAAGAGGGAGTAAGAGTAGAGAGGGTTTAGGAGTAGAGAGGGAGTAGGAGTAGACAGGGTTTAGAAGTAGAGAGGGTATGGGAGTAGAGAGGGCGTAGGAGTAGAGAGGGTTTAGGGGTAGAGAGGGTGTAAGAGTAGAGCGGGAGTAGGAGTAGAGAGGGTTTATGGGTAGAGAGGGTGTAGGAGTAGAGAGGGTGTAGGAGTAGAGAGGGTGTAGGAGTAAAGAGGGAGTAGACGTAGAGAGGGTGTAGGAGTAGAGAGGGAGTAGGAGTGAAGAGGATTTAGGGTTAGAGTGGGTGTAGGAGTAAGAGGGAGTAGGAGAAGAGAGGGTTTAGTGGTAGAGAGGGTGTAAGAAAAGAGGGTTTAGGGGTAGAGAGGGTTTAGGGGTAGAGAGGGTTTAGGGGTAGAGAGGGTTTAGAAGTAGAGAGGGAGTAGGTGTAGAGAGGGTGTAGGAGTAGAGAGGGAGCGGGAATAGAGAGGTTTTAGTGGTAGAGAGGGTGTAGGAGTAGAGAGGGAGTAGAAGTAGAGTGGGTTTAGGGGTAGAGAGGGAGTAGGAGTAGAGAGGGATTAGGAGTAGAGAGGGAGTAGGAGTAGAGAGGGTATAGGGGTAGAGAGGGTGTAGGAGTAGAGGGAGTAAGCGTGTAGAGAATTTAGGAATAGAGAGGGTGTAGGAGTAGAGAGGGAGTAGGAGTAGAGAGGGTTTAGGGGTAGAGAGGGTGAAGGAGTAGAGAGGGAGTAGGTGTAGAGAGGGTGTAGGAGTAAAGAGGGAAGAGGAGTAGAGAGAGTTTAGGTGTAGAGAGGGTGTAGAAGTAGAGAGGGAGTAGGAGTAGAGATGGTTTAGAGGTAGAGGTGTAGGAGTAGAGAGGGAGTAGGGGTAGAGAGGATTTAGGGTTAGAGAAGGTGTAGGAGTAGAGAAGGAGTAAAAGTTAAGAGGGTATAGGAGTAGAGAGGGTGTAGGAGTAGAGAGGGTGTAGGAGTAGAGAGGGTGTAGGGGTAGAGAGGGTGTAGGGGTAGAGAGGGTGTAGGAGTAGAGAGGGTGTAGTGGTAGAGATGGTGTAGGAATAAAGAGGGAGTTGGAGTATGAAGGGTATAGGGGTAGAGAGGGTGTAGGAGTAGAAGGGAGTAGGAGTAGAGAGGGTTTAGGGGTAGAGAAAGTGTAGGAGTAGAGAGGGAGTACGAGTAGAGAAAGTTTAGGGGTAGAGAGGGTGTAGGAGTAAAGAGGGAGTAGGAGTAGAGAGGGTTTAGGGGTAGAGAGGGTGAAGGACTAGCGAGGGAGTAGGTGTAGAGAGGGTTTACGGGTAGAGAGGGTTTACGGGTAGAGAGGGTTTACGGGTATAGAGGGTTTACGGGTAGAGAGGGACTAGGAGTAGAGAGGGTTTAGGGGTAGAGATTGTGTAGGAGTAGAGAGGGAGTAGGAGTAGACAGGGTTTAGAAGTAGAGAGGGTATGGGATTAGAGAGGGCGTAGGAGTAGAGAGGGTTTAGGGGTAGAGAGGGTGTAGGAGTAGAGCGGGAGTAGGAGTAGAGATTGTTTAGGGGTAGAGAGGGTGTAGGAGTAAAGAGGGAGTAAGAGTAGAGAGGGTTTAGGAGTAGAGAGGGTATAGGAGTAGAGAGGGTGTAGGAGTAGACAGGGTTTAGAAGTAGAGAGGGTATGGGAGTAGAGAGGGCGTAGGAGGAGAGAGGGTTTAGGGGTAGAGAGGGTGTAAGAGTAGAGCGGGTGTAGGAGTAAAGAGGGTTTATGGGTAGAGAGGGTGTAGGAGTAGAGAGGGTGTACGAGTAGAGAGAGAAGGAGTAGAGAGGGTTTAGGGGTAGAGATTGTGTAGGAGTAGAGAGGGAGTAGGAGTGAAGAGGGTTTAGGAGGAATGGGTGTAGGAGTAGAGAGGGAGTAGGAGAAGAGAGGGTTTAGTGGTAGAGAGGGTGTAGGAGTAGAGAGGGAGAACGAGTAGAGTGGGTTTAGGGGTAGAGAGGGTTTAAAAGTAGAGAGGGAGTAGGTGTAGAGAGGGTGTAGGAGTAGAGAGGGACTGGGAATAGAGAGGTTTTAGTGGTAGAGAGGGTGTAGGAGTAAAGAGGGAGTAGGAGTAGAGTGGGTTTAGGGGTAGAGAGGGTGTAGGAGTAGAGAGGGATTAGGAGTAGAGAGGGAGTAGGAGTAGAGAGGGTTTAGGGGTAGAGAGTGTGTAGAAGTAGAGAGGGAGTAGGAGTGAAGAGGGTTTAGGGTTAGAGTGGGTGTAGGAGTAGAGAGGGAGTAGGAGAAGAGAGGGTGTAGGAGTAGAGAGGGAGAACGAGTAGAGAGGGTTTAGGGGTAGAGAGGGTTTAAAAGTAGAGAGGGAGTAGGTGTAGAGAGGGGGTAGGAGTAGAGAGGGAGTGGGAATAGAGAGGTTTTAGTGGTAGAGAGGGTGTAGGAGTAGAGAGGGTTTAGCGGTAAAGAGGGTGAAGGAGTAGAGAGGGAGTAGTTGTAGAGAAAGTTTAGGTGTAGAGAGGGTGTAGGAGTAGAGAGAAGAAGAGTAGAGAGAGTTTAGGAGTAGAGAGAGTAGGAGTAGAGAGGGTGTAGGAGTAAAGAGGGAGTTGTGGTAGAGAGGGTGTAGGGGTAGAGAAGGAGTAGGAGTAGAGAGTGTTTAGGGGTACAGTGGGAGTAGGAGTAGAGAGGGTGTAAGAGTAGAGAGGGTTTAGGTGTAGAGAGGTTGTACGAGTAGAGCGAAAGTAGGAGTAGAGAGGGTGTAGGAATAGAGATGGAGTAGGTGTAGAGAGGGTTTAGGAGAAGAGAAGGTGTAGAAGTAGAGAGGGTTTAGGGGTAGAGAGGGTGTAGGAGTAGAGAGGGAGTAGGAGTAGAGAGGGTGTAGGAGTAGAGGGAGTGTAGGAGTAGAGGGAGTGTAGGAGTAGAGATAGTTTAGGGGTAGAAAGGGTGTAGGAGTAGAGAGGCAGTAAGAGTAGAGGGCGTTTAGGGGTAGAGAGGGTGTAGGAGTAGAGGGCGTTTAGGGGTAGAGAGGGTGTAGGAGTAGAGAGGGAATAGGAGTAGAGAGGGTTTACGTGTAGAGAGGGTGTAGGAGTAGAGAGGGAGTTGGAGTAGAGAGGGTTTAGGGGTAGAGAAGGTGTAGGAGTAGAGAGGGAGTAGGAGTAGAGAGGGAGTAGGAGTAGAGAGGGAGTAGGAGTAGAGAGGGTGTAGGAGTAGAGGGAGTGTAGGAGTAGAGGGAGTGTAGGAGTAGAGATAGTTTAGGGGTAGAAAGGGTGTAGGAGTAGAGAGGCAGTAAGAGTAGAGGGCGTTTAGGGGTAGAGAGGGTGTAGGAGTAGAGGGCGTTTAGGGGTAGAGAGGGTGTAGGAGTAGAGAGGGAATAGGAGTAGAGAGGGTTTACGTGTAGAGAGGGTGTAGGAGTAGAGAGGGAGTTGGAGTAGAGAGGGTTTAGGGGTAGAGAAGGTGTAGGAGTAGAGAGGGAGTAGGAGTAGAGAGGGAGTAGGAGTAGAGAGGGTGTAGGGGTAGAGAGGGTGTAGGAGTAGAGGGAGTGTAGGAGTAGAGATAGTTTAGGGGTAGAAAGAATGTAGGAATAGAGAGGCAGTAAGAGTAGAGGGCGTTTAGGCGTAGAGAGGGTTTAGGAGTAGAGAGGGAGTAGGAGTAGCGAGGGTGTAGGAGTAGAGAGGGAGTTGGTGTAGAGAGGTTTTAGTGGTAGAGAGGGTGTAGGAGTAGAGAGGGTTTAGGGGTAGAGAGAATGTAAGAGTAGAGAGAGGGTGTAGTAGAAGAGGGGGTGTAGGGGTAGAGATAGTTTAGGGGTAGAAAGGATGTAGGAGTAAATAGGCAGTAACACTAGAGGGGGTTTAGGGGTAGACAGGGTGTAGGAGTAGAGAGGGAGTAGGAGTAGAGAGGGTTTAGGGGTAGAGAGTGTGTAGGAGTAGAGAGGGTGTAGGAGTAGAGATGGAGTATGAGTAGAGAGGGTTTAGATGAAGAGAAGGTGTAGGAGTAGAGAGGGTTTAGGGGTAGGCAGGGTGTAGGACTAGAGAGGGAGTAGGAGTAGAGTGGGAGTAGGAGTGGAGAGGGTTTAGTAGAGAGGGAGTAGGAGTAGAGATGGTTTAGGGGTATAGAGGGTGTAGGAGTAGAGAGGGAGTAGAGGTAGAGAGGATTAAGTGTTAAAGAAGGTGTAGGAGTAGAGGAGTAAAAGTAAAGAGAGTAAAGGGGTAGAGAGGGTTTAGGAGTAGAGAGGGTGTAGGAGTAGAGAGTGTTTAGGGGTAGAGAGGGTGTAGGTGTAGAGAGGGATTAGGGGTAGAGATTGTGTAGGAGTAGAGAGGGAGTAGGAGTAGACAGGGTTTAGAAGTAGAGAGGGTGTGGGAGTAGAGAGGGTTTAGGGGTAGAGAGGGTGTAGGAGTAGAGAGGGTATAAGGGTAGAGAGGATGTAGGAGTAGAGAGGGAGTAGGAGTAGAGAGAGTATAGGTGTAGAGAGGGTGTAAGATTAAGAGGGTGTAGGAGTAGAGAGGATTTAGGGGTAGAAAGGGTGTAGGAGTAGAGAGGGAGTAGAAGTAGAGAGGGTGTAGGGGTAGAGAGGGTGTAGGAGTAAAGAGGGAGTAGGAGTAGAGAGTTTAGGGGTAGAGAGGGTGTAGGGGTAAAGAGGGAGTAGGAGTAGAGAGGGTTAAGGGTAGAGAGGGTGTAGAAGTAGAGAGGGTGTAGGAGTAGAAGGAGTGTATGAGTAGAGATAGTTTAGAGGTAGAGAGGGTGTAGGAATACAGAAGCAGTAAGAGTAGAGGGCGTTTAGGGGTAGAGAGGGTGTAGGAGTAGAGAAAGTTTAGGGGTAGAGAGGGTGTAGGAGTAAAGAGGGTGTAGGAGTAGAGAGGATGTAGGGTTAGAGAGGGAGTAGGAGAAGAGACGGTTTAGTAGTAGAGAGGGTGTAGGAGTAGAGAGGGAGTAGGTGTAGAGAGGTTTTAGTGGTATAGAGGATGTAGCAGTAGAGAGGGGGTAGGAGTAGAGAAGGTTAAGGGGTAGAGAGGGTGTAGGAGTAGAGAGGGAGTAGAAGTAGATATGGTTTACGGGTAGAGATGATGTAGGAGTAAAGAGGGAGTAGGAGTAGAGGGGGTTTAGGAGTAGAGAGGGTGTATGAGTAGAAAGGGAGTAGGAGTAGAGAGGGTTTAGGGGTAGAGAGGGTGTAGGAGTAGAGGGGGTGTAGGAGTAGAGATAGTTTAGTGGTAGAAAGGGTGTAGGAGTAGAGAGGCAGTAAGAGTAGAGGGGGTTTAGGGGTAGAGATGGAGAAGGAGTAGAGAGGGTTTAGGGGTAGAGAGGGTTTAGGAGTAGAGAGAGAGTAGGAGTAGAGAGGGTGTAGGAGTAGAGAGGGAATAGGAGTAGAGTGGGTTTAGGGGTAGAGAGGGTGTAGGAGTAGAGAGGGATTAGGAGTAGAGAGGCAGTACGAATAGAGAGGGTATATGGTTAGAAAGGTTTTAAGAGAAGAGAGGGTTTGGAGTAGAGAGGGAGTAGGGGTAGAGAGGGTGTAGGAGTAGAGAGGGAGTTGGAGTAGAGAGGGTTTAGGGGTAGAGAGTGTGAAGGAGTAGAGAGGGAGTACGAGTAGACAAAGTGTAGGTGTAGAGAGGGTGTAAGAGTAAAGAGGGAGTAGGAGTAGAGAGTGTAGGGGTAGAGAGGGTGTAGGAGTAGAGAGGGTTTAGGAGTAGAGAGGGAGTTGTGGTAGAGAGGGTATAGGAGTAGAGAGGGAGTAGGAGTAGAGAGTGTTTAGGGGTAGAGAGGGTGTAGGAGTGGAGAGGGAGTAGGAGTAGAGAGGGAGTAGGAGTAGAGAGGGTGTAGGAGTATAGAGGGAGTAGGAGTAGAGATGCTTTAGGGGTAGAGAGGGTGTAGGAGTAGAGAGGGAGTAGGGGTAGAGAGGATTTAGGGTTAGAGATGGTGTAGGAGTAGAGAAGGAGTAAAAGTGAAGAGGGTATAGGGGTAGAGAGGGTGTAGGAGTAGAGAGGGTTTAGGGGTAGAGAGGGTGTAGGAGTAGAGAGGGAGTAGTGGTAGAGAGGGTTTAGGGGTAGTGATAGTGTAGGCGTAGAGAGATAGTAGGAGTAGATACGGTTTAGAAGTAGAGAGGGTGTGGGAGTAGAGGGCGTAGGAGTAGACAGGGTTTAATGGTAGAGAGGGTGTAGGAGTAGAGAGGGAGTAGGAGTAGAGAGGGTATAGGATAGAGAGGGTGTAGGAGTAGAGAGGGAGTAGGAGTAGAGAGGGTGTAGGGGTAGAAAGGGTGTAGGAGTAGAGAGAGAGTAGAAGTAGAGGGTGTAGTGGTAGAGAGGGTGTAGGAGTAGAGGGAGTAGGAGTAAAAAAAGTTAGGGGGTAGAGAGGGTGTAGGAGTAAAGGGGGAATAGGAGTAGAGAGTTTAGGGGTAGAGAGAGTGTAGGGGTAGAGTGGGAGTAGGGGTAGAGAGGGTTTCGGAGTAGAGATTGAGTAGGAGTAGAGAGGGAGTAGGAGTAGACAGGGTTTAGAAGTAGAGATTGAGTAGGAGTAGAGAGGGAGTAGGAGTAGACAGGGTTTAGAAGTAGAGAGGGTGTGGGAGTAGAGAGGGCGTAGGAGTAGAGAGTGTTTAGGTGTAGAGATGGTGTAGGAGTAAAGAGGGAGTAGGAGTAGAGAGGGTTTAGGGGTAGAGAGTGTGTAGAAGTAGAGAGGGAGTAGGAGTGAAGAGGGTTTAGGGTTAGAGTGGGTGTAGGAGTAGATAGGGTGTAGGAGTAGAGGGAGTGTAGGAGTAGAGAGTTTAGGGGTAGAAAGGGTGTAGGAGTAGAGAGGCAGTAAGAGTAGAGAGTGTTTAGGGGTAGAGAGGGTGTAGGAATAGAGAGGGAGTAGGAGTAGAGAGTGTGTAGGGGTAGAGAGGGTGTAGGAGTAGAGAGGGAGTAGGAGTAGAGGAAATTTAGGTGTAGAGAGGGTGTAGGAGTAAAGAGGGAGTAGGAGTGGAGAGAGTTTAGGGGTAGAGAGGGATAAGGGGTAGAGAGGGAGTAGAAGTAGGGAATGGTTTAGGAGTAGAGAGGGAGTAGGAGTAGAGAGGGTGTAGGAGTAGAGAGGGAGTAGGTGTAGAGAGGTTTTAGTGGTAGAGAGGGTGTAGGAGTAGAGAGGGTTTAGGTGTAGAGAAGGTGTAGGAGTAGAAAGGGAGTAGGTTTAGTGTGGGTTTACAAGTAGAGAGGGTTTACGGGTAGAGAGGGTGTAGTAGTAGGGAGGGAGTAGCTTTAGAGAGGGTTTACAAGTAGAGAGGGTTTAGGGCTAGAGAGGGTGTTGGTGTAGAGAGGGAGTAGGAGTAGAGAGGGTTTAGGGGTAGAGATTGTGTAGGAGTGGAGAGGGAGTAGGAGTAGACAGGGTTTAGAAGTATATACGTAAGATACTTAACATACATAAGATAAGTAAGAAAAGTGAGATACGTAAGATACAAGAGATACGTATGATACGTACGATACGTAAGATACGTAAAATACTTAAGATACCTAAGATACGTAAGATACGTTAAGTACTGAAGATACGTAAGATACGAAAGATACGAAAGATACGAAAATACGAAAACATAAAATACATAAAATACGTAAAATACGTAAGATACGTAGGATACGTAACGTCCGTCGTAACGTCCGTCGTAACGTCCGTTGTAACGTCCTTCGTAACGTGCGTCGTAAAGTCCGTCGGAACGTCCGTCGTGACGTCCGTCGAAACGTCCGTCGAAACGTCCGTCATAACGTCCATCGTAACGTCCATCGTAACGTCTGTCGTATTTCCGTCGTAACGTCCGTCGTAAAAAAATACATAAATTACATAAATTAAATAAATTACGTAAATTACATAAAGTACATTAATTACATAAAATACATAAAATACATAAAGTACATAAAATACATAATATACATAAAATACATAAAGATACATAAAATACATAAAGATACATAAGATACGTAAGATACGTAAAATACATCAGATACGTAAGATACTAAAATACGTAAGATACGTAAGATACTTAAGATACGTAAGATACTTATAATACGTAAGATTCGTAAAATACTTAAGATACGTAAGAAACGTTAGATGAAATACATAAAATACGTAACATACATAAAATACGTAAAATATATAAATTTCATAATTTACATAAATTACATAAATTACAAAAAGTACATAAATTGCATAAATTTCATAAATTACATAAATTAGATAAAATACATAAAATACATAAAGATACGTAAGATACGTAAGATACGTCAGATAAAATACATAAAGTACGTAAAATTCGTAAAATACGTAAAATACATAAAACACATAAAGATACATAATATACATAAATTATATCAAATACATAAAATACATAAAGATACGTAAGATACGAAAGACACGTAAGATACGTAAGATATATAAGATACGTAAGATACGTGAAATAAAATACATAAAATAGGTAATATACATACAATACATAAAGATACATAAAATACGTAAATATACATAATATAAATAAAATACACATGATAAGTAAGATACGTAAGACATGTAAGATACGTAAGATACGAAAGACGCGTAAGATACGAAAGATACGTAAGATACTTAACATACATAAGATATGTAAGAAAAGTAAGATAAGTAAGATACAAGAGATACGTACGATACGTAAAATACTTAAGATACGTAAGATTCGTAAGATACTTAAGATACGTAAGGTACGAATAATACGAAAATACGAAAACATAAAATACATAAAATACGTAAAATACTTAAAATACGTAAGATACGTAAAATACGTAAGATACGTAGGGTACGTAACTTCCGTCGTAACGTCTGTCGTGACATCCGTTGTAACGTCCGTCGTAACGTCTGTCGTAACAAAATACATAAATTACATCAATTACATAAATTACATTAATTACATTAATTACATAGATTACATAAATTACATGAATTACATGAATTACATAAAATACATAAAATACATAATATACATAATATACATAAGATACGTAAGATACGTAAAATACATCAGATACGTAAGATACTTAAGATACGTAAGAAACGTTAGATGAAATACATAAAATACGTAAAATACGTAAAATACATAAAATACATAAAATACATAAAATACATAAATTACATAAATTACATAATTTACATAAATTACATAAATTACAAAAATACATAAAATTCATAACATACAAAAAGATAAATAAGATACGTAAGATACGTTAAATACTTAAAATACGTAAAATACATAAAATACATAAATTACATAAATTTCATAAATTATATAAAATACTTAAAATACATAAAGATACATAAGATACGTAAGGTACGTAAAATACGTAAGATAGTAAGAGATACATAAAATACATAAATTACATAAATTTCATAAATTATATAAAATACTTAAAATACATAAAGATACATAAGATACGTAAGATACGTAAAATACGTAAGATAGTAAGAGACGTAAGATAAAATACATAAAGTACGTAAAATTCGTAAAATACATAAAACACATAAAGATACATAATATACATAAGATACACAAGATAGTAAAATACGTAAGATACGTAAGATACGAAAGATACGAAAGATACGAAAGACACTAAGATACGTAAGATACACAAGATACGTAAGATACGTGAGTTAAAATACATAAAATACGTAAAATACATACAATACAAAAATACATAAAGATACATAATATACATAAAATACACATGATAAGTAAGATACGTAAGATATGTCAGATACGTATGATACGAAAGATACGTAAGATACTTAACATACATAAGATAAATAAGAAAAGTAAGATACGTAAGATACAAGAGGTACGTATGATACGTAAGATACGTAAAATACTTAAGATACGTAAGATACATAAGATACGTATAATACGTGAGATACGTTAAATATTTAAGATACGTAAGATACGAAAATACGAAAACATAAAATACATAAAATACGTAAAATACTTAAAATACGTAAGATACGTAAAATACGTAAGATACGTAACGTCCGTCGTGACGTCCGTCGTAACGTCCGTTGTAATGTCCGTCGGAACGTCCGTCGTGACGTCCGTGGTGACATCCATCGTGACGTCCGTCGTAACGTCCGTCGTAACGTCTGTCGTAACGTCCGTTGTTACGTCCGTCGTAACGTCCGTCGTTACGTCCGTCGTAACGTCCGCCGTAACGTCCGTCGTAACAAAATACATAAATTTCATAAATTACATAAATTATATAAATTACGTAAATGACATAGTTTACATAAATAAAATTAGCTACATAAATTACATAAATTACATAGAATACATAAAATACAGAAAATACAAAAATTACATAAAATACAAAAATACGTAAAATAAATAAAATACATAAAATACATAAAGATACATAAGATACATATAATACAAAAGATACGTAAGATAAAATACATGAAATACGTAAAATACGTAAAAACATTAAAATACATAAATTACATAAAGATACATAATAAACATAAGATACACAAGATACGTAAGATACGTAAAATACGTAAGATACATAAGATACGTAAGACACGTAAGATACGTAAGATACGTAAAATAAAATACATAAAATACGTAAAATACTTAAAATACATATAATACTTAAGATACATAAGATACATTAGATACATTAGATACATAAGATACGTAAGATATGAAAGATACGTAAGATACGTAAGACACGAAAGATACGTAAGATACTTAAGATACGTAAAATCCGTAAGATACGTATGATACATATGATACGCAAGATACGTAAGATACATAATATATGTAAAATACGTAAGATAGTAAGATAAAATACATAAAATATGTAAACACGTAAAATACATAAAATACGTAAATAACATAAATTACATAAATTACATAAAATACATAAATTACATAACACGTAAAATACATAAAATACGTAAATAACATAAATTACATAAAATACATAAATTACATAAAATACATCAAATACATAAAATATTTAAAGACACATAAGTTACGTAAAGTACGTAAGGTACGTAAGATAAAATACGTAAAATACGTAAAATACGTAAAATACATAAAATACATAAAGATACATAATATACATAAGATACGGGAGATACGTAAGAAACGTAAGATAAGTAAGATAAAATACATAAAATACGAAAAATTCGTAAAATACATAAAGTACATAAAATACATAAATTACATTAGATACACAAGATACGTAAGATACGAAAGATACGTGAGATACGTAAGATAAGTAGGATACGTAAGATATGTAAGTTACGTAAGATACGTATCATACGTAAGATACAAAAGATAAGAAAGATACGTAAGATACATAAGAAACGTAAGATACGTAAGATAAAATACATAAAATACGGAAAATACGTAAAATACATAAAGTATATAAATACATAAAATACATAAAAATAAGTAATATACATAAGATACACAAGATACGTAAGATACGTAAAATACGTAAGATACGTAAGATACGAAAGATACGTAAGAAACGTAATATACGTAAGATACGTAAGACACGTAAGATACGTAAGACACGAAAGATACGTAAGATACGTAAGATACATAAGATACGTAAGATACATAAGATACGTAAGAGACGTGAGATACGAAGATATCCGTCGTAACGTCCGTCGTAAGGCAGGCGCGAGTAGTCATCATCAGATGAGACTAACCGTTCAGACCAAGCAATTCAGCACCACAGGGATCCTTCAGGTTGTGATTTGTGGACGGGCAAGCGCGAAGATCATCAGATGTGGCTAAATGTCCAGGCGATGCGGTGCAGCATCGGAAGGATCCTTCAAGGTATGGTCACCGGCCGGGGCAGTGGTGACGTCGGTCGTGAAGTTGGTCGTGACGTCCGTCGTCACGTCCGTCGTAACGTCTGTCGTAACATCCGTCGTAACGTCCGTCGTAACGTCCGTCGTAACAAAATACATAGATTACAAAAATTTCATTATACATAAAATACATAAAGATATATAAGATACGTATGATACGAAAGATACGAAAGATACGTAAGATACGTAAAATACTTAAGATATGTAAGATACGAAAGATACGTAAGTTACGTAAGATAAAATACATAAAATACGGAAAATACGTAAAATACCTAAAATACATAAAGTATATAAAATACATAAAGATACATAATATACATAAGATACACAAGATACGTAAGATACGAAAGATACGTAAGATACGTAAGATATGTAAGATACGCAAGATACGAAAGATACGTAAGATACTTAATATACGTAAGATACGTAAGGTACTTAAGATACATAAGATACGTAAGATACGTAAGATTTCGAAGTACCCAACAACACAATTCTTCACTCTTCACTGTACACTCACATCCCTGTACAATTAGGTAAACAGCACTTTAATACCTTTTTTATATTTAGTGTTTTATGCCATAGGCAGGTTGGTTTCACTGCACCTAGGAGATCTGTCTTCCCCTGATATTCACTTTGAAGACTCATCTGCTAAGAAAAGAAGAAAAAAGGGACGGTTGGAATTGTGAAGAGTTTAAGAGTAGTAATTTTAATTTTTGAAGATGCCCAGAGTCCTAATGAAAGAAAAAAAGAGTAACTAAAATTTTAAATATTTTTTTTGAAAAAATGAAATTGTATAATTATTATAAATATTGTTACATATCTTTTACTAAAGGCGAAAAATATTGTCACTTACCAGAATGTCATTCAGTTTATACGAAGTAATTGTTGCATTCAATAGTTAAAAAACATAGAATACGTGTACGATAGCAATTATAATTATATTTGCGTTCTATGCTGGATGCTACAAGAGAAGTGTATTCTCGAGGTACGGCACGGCCTGGTGTCATAACCGTGAGGTTGGGTGTGGTAAGGTGAGGTGAGGTGAGGTGAGAAGAGTTGAGGTTGTTTTAGGTTTGTCATATTTCAGGTTCAGAATGTCATATTTTCCATTGAGAATCTTCCTATTCCTGGGTAAATTAATTACAGCAAAGAAATATTTCCCCATATGGACCAGAGAGAAGCTCTTTCCAACTCTAACAGAAGGCGGTATTCTTGTTAAAAAAATTACAATAACATGTACATAAGGCACCATCTCGAAATGCACGAAACTCTGAAATTGAGACTTGGCTACCGGATAATAATGTTAATTTTAATGATATATTTTCAAATAAGAGTTACACCTCTGGTGAAAAGATACGTTTTATTACATTTTTCGGGTAATTTTTTTTACATTATTGCAGACGTAAACGAGTAATATACGTAGTATGCGGAACGTTATATACCGCTGTAGAAATTTTATTTTGAAGGTTTTCAAAAACCACAGGTTTAGAGGTCCTCTTACGCCGAAAGTGTTGATTTATTCCTCAATCGCATGTCTGTCCGCCTATCTATCATGAATACTTGTGGATAAATCATTAAAAGTTTAGTGCATTTCAAACAGAATTCGAAGCTTTATCTTTAACAAGAATACCCCCTTCTGGTAGATATGGAATGAGCATTTCTGAGGTCCTTTTGTATAAATTTTCTTCGTCCATATAGTGGTGACGATTTGATATATTTGATTTTGAATCGTCACCCAAAAAACATAATATGGAAATAAAATGGAAATAAAACCCATCGCCTCAGGATAAGGCGCAGACTGGGGATAGAGATGACAAACACATGATAGAGTTGGTTTGCCCTGTCCAGCGGCGAGGGTGGAAGCGTGGAACAACCTGTGGGGGCGCGATCTCGACCGCAAGGGCCAGCACACAAAATAGATATTAAATATGATGCCTGACAAATTACAGACCTGTAGTTTTGTTTTGTTATGTACACCAATTTTACAACATAACGAAATAGAAGGGTGGTGAGAAAAGTTGGTTAGGTAAACTTTGGTGGGGTTAGTTAGGTTAATTTTTTTTAGTTTAGGTTATTTAATGTTGCAACCGAGCCGAACCGAGCCGAACCGAACCGAACCGAGCCGAACCGAGCCGAACCGAGCCGAACCGAGCCGAATCGAACCGAACCGAAACGAACCGAACAGAACCCAATCGAACCCAACCCAACCAAACTTAACCGATACTGACCACACATAATGTATCTTGCCCTAAAATTTTACCATTCTGAAATCGATTACTCGTTTTGATATCGATTTCCCATTTTCATACCAATTTCCAATTTCTATATCAATATCCAATTCCAATTTGATTTCCCATATCGATATTGATTTCCCATTTCGAATTCTTACTTTGATATTACTTTCTCATTTCAATATCAATTTCCGATGTCAATATAAGTTACTCTTTTGCATATAAATTTTGCATTTCCATATCGTTTTCCCATTTCGATATCAATTTTCATTTCGATATTAGTTGTGGTTCGATCCTGAATTTTAATATAAAATTAAATATTACACGGTCGCCAGCCTAAAAGGCAAAGAAATGACCACAGCGCCAGTCAATGGCTTAGATACATGACAATGGATAATAGACATATGATAACCTTCAATGACTCGAACGTGGATGGTTTCCGAAGTAATAATACTTATAAAAAATAGGAAGCATGTATCGTATATATGGGTCAGCTATGGAAGGTATATTTTCCGTTCTATTATTGGACAACCAGGGCGACGATACAATAAAGAATAGCAACAATAATCCCCGATGTCTTGAAAGTGAGTAAATACTGAACGGCTCTTTCGCCGCATACAAAATTCAGCAATTATACAGAATTACAAATGGAGCCAAAAATTGCTCAATACAAAAATTAAGAGCTTCCGATTTTCGGATTAGCTCACACCAGTACAATATTCAATTTTATACGGAATATTACAGCGTAGAGGGCGCAAAAATACAAAGTTGACAAAGCTGCCAGTTAGCAAACTTTCAGAAAATAATAAATATAAGTAAATGCGTAATAAAAATGGACGCAAACTATGATTTTGCATGTTTTAACAATATGAAAATAATGTACACTTTTTATAAGCATAAACGTATTGTAACGAATATTGCATCACCTGCCGAAGTCGCTGCGCGTGGATTGCGTCATCTGCCGCCGCCCTTCCCTTCCCCCGAACTAGACGGTTCCGGACAATCCGCGAGCCGCGGAGAAACGCCGAGAATGAGCCGGGCAGGTATAAATGCGCCTCTGCCGGCGGCCGCGAGTCAGTCACAGAAGAGAGTGAGAAGAGAGTTACAGAAGTCAGTCAGAGTTAGCAGACGTGAGCAGTAAGACGTCAGTCCGTCAGTGTGTCCAAGTGAAAGCTGTGCTGTGAAGTGTGCATTGCGGTGAAGAGTGGTGCAGTGGTTGAACAGCAGTCAGCAGTCTGAAGTCTGCAGGGGAAGCTGAGCTGTGAAGGGTGCATCGCGGTAAGCAGTGGTGCAGTAGGGAAACAGCAGTCAGCAGTTTGAAGTCTGCAGTGCAAGCTGAGCTGTGAAGTGGGCATCGCGGTAAACAGCAGTGCAGTGGACCCTGGTGTGCGCAGTGAAGTGTGGTCTGCGCAAGGAATTGTGGTCTGCACAGGGGAATTGTGGTCTGCACAGGGGAATTGTGGTCTGCGCAAGGAATTGTGGTCTGCGCAGGGAAATTGTGGTCTGTGCAGGGAATTAGGGTCAAGTGTAGTGGACCGTGGACAGTGCATGGACTGACTGATACTGTAGAAGAAGAGAACTGTTTAAATAAATAGTGTGTAAGAAGAGAACTGTTTAAATAAATAGTGTGTAAGAAGAGAACTGTTTAAATAAATAGTGTGTAAGAGGTGAACTGTGTAAATAAATCAAGAGAACGGAGTCGTGTGTAACAGTGTAAATAATTAAGTGTAATATATCTGTAAATAGACCAAGTAGTTTTTAGTGTCAGTAGATTTTAGTGTTTAGTTGTTCCCGAATAAACGTAATTGTTTAAAATATTGAGTGTGTTTTAATTCACCACGAGAAACGTTACAGTATTTACAAGATGACATGAGCAGCACGTGGTCAAATTAGTACTATTGACTACATCATGGCAAACGATAAAATAAGCAAACTCTTTACAGATGTAAGAATTTATAGAAGCTACGATATAGATAGTGATCACTTCGCACTTCTTGGAAAGCTAAAATTATTGAAGAGATGGGTTAAAATCAAAAACAGCCAAATTTGTCCTACGCAAAAAACCTGGAAAGTATATCTACTAAATAAAGAATCTGTCAAACTGATGTACCAACAACGTCTGAACCAACAGAAAACAATTGAAATTAGTAATGATGTGGAAGAAGAGTGGAGGAATTTGAAAACTATAATTGAAGTAATAGCATATGAAACACAAGGCTCTACTTTAAAGAGAACGAAGAAGGTAGGGGTTAAAATATGGAATGAAGAAATCGAAGAAGCTGTTAACGAGAAAAATAAACTATATCTGAGATATCTATTTAATAAATCCTCATATCCAAAGGCTTTACGCGTGAAGTTTACTCCAATGCGTTAAAACCCGCGTAAATGGATGGTATTAGACGCTGAACGGCCTTTTGTAACCTATCGCTCAGAACATGTTCGAGCAATTTGCGTACATTGGCGGCCGCTGAAAATTGATGTAAAAGTATAAATCATCTTTTTATCGACGGGTGTAATTTTATTTTGAAGAAAATGAGCAAAGTCACGTCGGGTTATCATATAATCATCAGATACTTGATTGATAAACTTTAATTCAAAGATAATTAAATAGAGACGCATAAAAAGCGCGTGTCAGTAAGTTGATTCATGCCAACAATCAGTTTACCGTTTGTGGCAACCATAGATTGCGTGTTACCATGGTGTTTGCGAGTGGAAGTCGGAAGAACTGTACAAATTTCATTAGCCGACTTTGGAATTTCTTTTTCGTCCAATATGAGAGCGCGCTCCGTTTCCACTAGAAACTTCCACGGTTGGTTGTCCTTGCCCGATTCCCCACCCATAGTGGACGAGACGAGATTAAACGCGCTGAGCAAAATTGAAAGAAACGAACTTTTGCTTGTATTTGGCGGTCCAACCAAAACTATAATCTGATTCATCCAGTTACCCGGATAGACGATGAGATGACAAAGACTCTCTAGTGCTTGTATTGTAGACACGTCAAACGAACATACTTCTATAATATACTTGACGTACGACGCTACGTTTCTCGTCAACTGTACAAGCGACTCTCTGTAACGATTGACGTCTCTGATTGTGGAAGTTGACTCGAAAAGATTTTCAACTTTGCTTTTCACGGATCTGTTACTGAAAAATTCTCCGCCTTGAACGTTTTCCAACAGCGACAATATACACGCTCGTTGATTCTCGAGATATATTTCGCGCGTAATAAGTTGTTCGACGTTGCCGTATTCATCTAGCATGTTGATTTCATTCGCAATGTTTTCTATGAACGAGACAAAATTGATGGATTTGTAACCAAATACAATCTCTTTGACGAAATGAACGTCACGTTCGGTTGCCGGCATGTTATCTTCAATGACAAAATCATACGGTGATATCATTTCCCCAAACGACTAAAGCGTGTTTCGAATGGAAACGTTGTTCGCTACTACAAAATCTATTAGACTTTGAGGCATTAGAACGTCTTTCTTGACGGTATCACAGCGATAGGACCGTTTAACGAGAAAGACCGTAAACAAAAATAAGGTCAATAAAAGCTTCTCATCACAAGTGTCTCTTGACAACATAGAACTTGGAAGCGGAAAGTATTGATTCGTTTTGTCATGTAAAACGCTTAAAAAGAGGTCGTAATCTTCATCGTCGTTTCTTTGAAACGTTTCCAAATACTTTTTAATTTGAATACGTACTCTTTTACTAAAGGAAACGTCATTAAGTTGACTCATTTGCACATTATTATGTTGCAAAAAAGGCGTCGACGATTTACATTGGTTCCTTTTTTTAAACTCGCTAGTTGAGAAATTCCACCATCTATCAGTGACGGCAGAGGCGGAGGAAGAAGCGGCAGTCTTGGACGACGATACATTCGTTGCCACCGGATCGTTGTCGCTTGCAGGTTACAACGTTAGTTTGTGCAGAAATGCTTTACACTCCTCCACGTTTTGTGTTTGCGACACGTTGTTCAGATATTCTATCGATTTTATTGTATTTTCAACAATGTTTGAATTCATGACATGTTCACCGCCTATGGGTAGCTCTGTACCAGATTCGTCGATGAATAAGGTGCTGGTGTCGCATTCATCCGCGTCAAATAAAGACTCGGTAGTGATCGTCTCGTCGGTGGTTCCGGCGTCGTCACTCTTACCGATAATGTGGATTCCTATCTGAGCAAATGGTTCAACTGACACGAATACGTCAATGATGCTTTATAAATCGAAAAATATGTATTAAAATGCGGAAACGTTTTTGTCAAATGTATAAAATATAGTAACGTGCATTGGAACATTTTGATAAAGGGCACAGCGTAAGGGTAAAATCTCTCCACCTCCTTTATTACAAACAAGCATAGATTTAACACATTTTGAGTAATTTTTGGAAAATAATTATATGATTTATTTAGTACAATATTGTATTCTTGCTATGACGTAGAGGATCGCGTGTAACCGTTTTGAGGATTTTGTGCCATGTGAATTGCGTAAGGATCCAACGCCATTATAACCATCATTATTCAAAATGCAAGGAACCTAAAACGGAAACAAGTAGGAAATGCGTTAACTGTAAAAAAGATCACACGGCCAATTGGAAAGGTTGTGAAGTTTATCAGAAACTGCTAAAAAATCAAACAGAGCGGTATAATCAGAGACGACTGGCTTTTAATAACAGAGAATCCCACGAGATTAAAAACCTTGACCGAAAACCAGTCCCTCAAAATCATCCACAACACACAAACCCAACCCAACGACCTCCCATTAATCCCTGGTTTTCAAATCCTCAAAGACTTAATAGCCAAGTCCCCCCGTTATCGAACTCCAATCTCCCTCTACACCAAGGACGGGTAATAACTACAATCATCAACCAAGTAATAAACGCACTCATTCCACAAATGCAAATATTAATACAATCAGCCCTCGATAATGGACGTAAATAAAAATGCAGAAACAAACATTCTCAACTGGAACGCGAACGGAATAAAAAGGCAAGAAAATCAATTACGACACTTTATAACAAGCCACAACATAAAAATAGCTTGTATTTCAGAAACTCACCTGTTACCTCAAATCAAGTTCTCAATACCAGGTTTAATATCTATCGCAACGACCGTCGCTCAGCGACGGCCGCAGGAGGAGTGGCCATACTAGTGCACAAAGATATAAAACATATGTTAATTAATAGTCCTACGAGCAACGACCTAGAAACTATAGCAATAAATAACAAAGACACAACCATAATATCGGCGTATAAACCTAATAAGCTATTCCCTAGAAAAATGTATACTGAAGTTTTTGGAAATAATAATAATATCATGCTAATATGTGACCTTAATAGCAAACACTGCGATTAGGGATGCAACACAACAACTCCTCAAGTGCAAAATTTACTAAATCTAGCTACCACTCTTAATTTAAGTATTCTGGCCCCAATAGAACCCACCCATTACCCTTACAACAATAATATAATTCCTGACATATTAGATATCCTCATCACAAAAAATATTGATTTTCCGCTACATCAAAAAGTAATTCCAGAACTCGATTCGGATCACAACCCAATAATCATATCATTTCATCCTCTCTATCATCTTATTATAAACAGCAAAAAGGTAAAATTAACTGGTTTAAATTCAGGGAAATTTTAAAAATTAACTACAAACATCCGCAAAACATTCAATCAAAAGACTTAGATAATAAAGTAAAAGTACACTTACAAGGATCCCTCACCAATTCTACCACATATCTCAAATTAAAAACCCAATAAACAAGCAACAAATACCAATAAAAATCATAAACCTAATTAAAAGTAAACACAATTTAAGACGCTATTGGCAAATGACACGACGACCAGACTTAAAAAGAAAATTAAACAAACTGACGAGACTAGTTAAAACTAAACTTGACCAACATAGATATGCAAGCTTTCAGACTTTTCTAAAAGAAATTCACCCGTCATCTAGGCATATGTGGTCTACCATACATAGAATAAAAAGACAAAAACAAGAATTTCCACAAATAAAACTAGGTTCACAAGTGGCAAAGTCTGATTTTGAGAAAACATCTCTTATAGCTGACTACCTTCAAAAGTCGTTCAACCCAAACCCAGTCGAAAAAGATCACTTTAATAAACAAGTAGAGGAATTCAATCAGAAACCACTATATACAGCTCCAATCAAAATAAAGTACATATCCCCATCAGAAATTAAACAAGAAATCGAAAAATCAAAAACTACAAAAACAGCAGGATACGACTTTATTTCCAATAAAGTTCATAAAGAACTAAATAACAATTCAATAGCAGGCATTACAGCAATATTTAACGCAGCATTCAGAATAGGTTACTTTCCCAACGATTGGAAAATTGCAACAGTGCTACCCTTCCGAAAACCAGGAAAGAATCCAAAAGATCCAGCGGACTATAGACCAATAAGCATACTCCCGTCATTGTCGAAACTATTAGAGAAACTGATATTAAAACGATTAATAAAATTCTTGACAAACACACATGTAATCCCTACACGCAATTTGGATTTCGACATAACCTCTCCACAACACATCAAATATTACGGCTTACCGAATATATAGCGCAAGGATTCCATGCCAAACAACACACTATCGCAATATTCCTGGACATCAGCAAAGCGTTTAACAAATTGTCATCAAGGCCTTCTCTACCAATTAAGACAAATAGGCATTCCAGACTACTTATTCCAAATTATTAAAAGTTTTCTAAATCAAAGAAAGTTCCAAGTCAAAATTAACGATGCCATATCATCCTTACGCCAGATTTCAGCAGGGCTGCCTCAAGGGTCCACATTATCACCGGTATTATTCAATTTATATTCTAACGAACCCACCTTGCACACAGACTTGTACCTTCACAACAGCAGCATGAACCGTAAGCGGGTTTACAAGATATTTGCTCGTGAAGCGAGCTTTAAATCTAGGGAGCAGGATCTTCAGGGTACGAGAAAGGTTTGAACCCTTGACACAATAAAATCACATAAAATGCACATAAACGAGCGTATAATTTACCCATAAACTTTGTGGCATTAAGTTAATGACAAAAAATCAAGAATAGAATCACACTTTTACAAAGAAAAATCAAAAACACAAATAGAATCCTTTACAGCACATTAAATGAATGAACACATAATTTACTCCAAAACTAATTCTTTGAAATAATTACCCTAACCTACACTGGGAATTCCCTTGGAAAATTAATTATATTTAAATTTATGCTATCCTAATTACATTTGCACATGAAACCAAATTTCTATTTACAATCTCTTGCTTCAAAAAAAATATTACATGCAAAGAACAAAATGTGGGCAAGTGCACTACTCTCATTTATAATTTAACTGTGACTGCTAATAGCAGAATAATAAATGTTCCAAATAGAATGTTTAAAGCAGGCAATATCGCATCAAAAATCTCCCACTACAATGCTGCAAATTGTTGCCACCCGTGTCCTCAATTTCCTAACACTTTCCTGTATTAGTCTTTTCCCTGCCGACGTGAACTTGACCTACTTTCCGCAGTTCTAGCGTTACCTCGAAAACTGCCCGCTTCCTGGCCTTGGTGGTCGTGCGTTGGCTTCTGCACCGACGTCGCTCGGTCCCAGCTTCTGCGTCGTACGAGACGGGATTCGCCTCCGCCGTCTACGCTGTCTTCTTGCGTCCTCTTCCGTTCTTCCTAGTCGGCCTCTTCTTCTCCTGTCTACTCGCGTCCTCTTCCGTCCTTCCTAGTCGGCCTCTTCTTCTTCCTCGACTGCTACCGGCGCCTCTGACTACGCCCACGATGTGAAAAATGTCCCTTGCACTTCCCTGAATACTAGTGCAAGTTCCTCGCTCGTTGCTACTTTTACTCCGTTAAACAAGAACTTTCAAATGCTTTTCTTACAACGGGTAACTTTTACTTCCCGTAATGTTAATTGAAGAAACACTTTGCTAATTCTTCGCTATGTCGCGGACGACTAACTAGCACGTCTGTTCGACGCCGAAAACTCCTACCTAGCAGTCGTTGCGGCGGCAAACAATATCTAAGCTGACGTTGACGAGCGGTGGTCAAAATGCTGCTTACCCAACGAACGGCGACAATCAAAAGAGAGCTTCCGCTTGCAGGTCTGCGTATTTATGGTGTGACGCCTGGGGAAATTCTCAGTGGCGAGGGTACTTCTCCTCTCTTCACAAGGAAAAACGTTGCTTGCTAGTTCGTCTTTGATTAGTACGGGCAACGGATACCAGGCTGCGCGTTTAGGTACTTTGATTTACGCCTGCTCTCCTCGCTGCCTGTGGGTGTTCATACAGACGAAACGGTGGTGTTATGGGGTCGCACAATCCCATAACGCCACAATATATATCCGATTATCCACTCTTAATAGATTCGCAAATAGCGCTTTACGCTGATGACACTGCACGTTTTTCCAAGCATGGGGACATTATGACAGCTAGGAATAACTTACAAGACGACCTTGACATATTCAATAAATGGGCTCAAAATTGGAGAATTAAAATAAATCCAGATAAAACACAGGCGAAAATTTTCACCCTAAGACATCCACTCACCCCTCCGCAGTTAATTTTGAACAACGAAAATATTCCCTGGGCTGCAAATAATACAGCAGCCAAATATCTAGGAATGCAACTTGATACAAAATTAAACTAGAAAACACACATTTACACAACAGGAACAAAAACACAAGCAAAACTTTCCCAACTTTACGCACTAATTAACAAAAAATCCTCCCTTAAAATAGAGGCCCGAATGATAATTTACAAGTCTATAATTTGACCAACTATGACTTATGCATACCCAATATGGGGAAATGCATCAAAAACTAATATAAACCTGTTGCAAACTATACAAAATAAAGCGCTAAGAACTATAATTAAACCGCCATGGTTTATTTCGAACAAGCAAATCCACCACGAACTGCAAATTCCGACAATAAAAGAACACATTACCAAACTGTCCGAAGACTTCTTCACATCACTCCCCTCATCTCCCAGCACCTCTATTTTTAACCTTGGACGACCAGCAAAACCGAACTTACGCATCAACACACGCTTCCCTAAAGACAGATTCAGACCACCATAAAATAGCAGAAAATGGGCCTCAAATAATATAACCTTCGTCGAATAATCATATCAACGATCATTCTCTGTACTCTCAATATACTTCCGTAATAATTTAAATTATTAATAAAAAAATAATAACAACCAAAAACATTTATCGTATCCGTCTAGGGCACCCACAGTTAGGAAATAAACCAAAAGTTATATATGATTGTATTAACAACCCTGAAAAACATGTATGTAGAACAGGTAGACAATAAATAAAAAAAAGATTTTCTCCGTGAAATATAAAGAAAAATGTTTCACAAAATCTTGTAAACTCAGACATCGAAAAGAAGATTCGATGGATTATATAGAACGATATAATCAATACATACATTGGTATACATACATTAGTTTTTACTTTAAACGCAAGCCTATTATTATTATTTTTATTATTATTACAAATGGAGATCATAAGAAATTTTCCAGGTCATCCGAAATATGATCACGGAGTGTAAACCAACAATGGCGAATGTTAAGAACGTGAACGACAAAATAAATACAACAAAAGAAGTGATCACGAAAAGATTGGAAGAACACACAAAAAAGTTATACGAGAAGAACGTACAAATAGAGTAGCGGATAAATATAGATGATGACGAAAAAGAACCAGAGATATAAGAAATGCATTCGGCGACGAAACAACTGAAAAATGGGAAGTCCCTGGCTGTAGATAATATTCAAATCAAACAGTTCAAAGATATAGGAAAAGAAATCTTGGCGAAACTAATACAATTGTATAATGTGATCTGGAAAAGAAATAGTGAACAACTGATTTGCAACGCACTATAATTATTCTATTACCAAAGAAAGTAGACTGCCTAGATTGTGCAAATAACGACACAATTGCATGAATACCGTGTGATTCAGTCAAGCGGAAAAAGTCTTCCTTTGGAAAAAAAAAAAAGAAAATAATATTTTGAAAACGTTGTTGATGTAAGAATATACTTTCACGTGCAACTGGTTTTGCATACTGCAACTTCTACAGGAAACTTTTTCTGGAAAATCCACTTTTTATAAAACAAAGAAAAAGGAAGAGAAAACACGCTCCAAATGCAAGCAAACATCAAGAAGTTGTCCAATTGCATCATTACCCTTTATTCATTTACGTAGTCTGTACGAAATGACGCACCAGAAATTATTTATTCCCTTCAAAATTATACAAATATAACATATTTATTCTATATCTAAATAACTAGCCAAGAAATCTGGAATATGTCAGGATGAATAAAATCTTATTTCGATCTTTGTTACGAGGTTGGAGTCAGAATGCACCTCGCCAGCCCGCTAATTTACCACCTTTATTAAATTTGTAGGCTTCCACGGCCAGAGTCATGTGCATGATCTTGGTTGTCCGGGTGACGCCGCGTCGAAGTTGTGTTCCCGACGTTTCGACCATCTTGTTGTGGTCTTCCTCAGGGCTGGTATGCCCATAGCATGTAAGTATGGGACCACAGAGTCTTCGACGCGACGTTACCCGGACAGCCGAGAAGCCCTTTTTTAAATTTGTCCGAAAGTACGAAAACATTTTTAAAATTAGCTTCCGCTATTTTACTTGGAAAAAGAGATTCACCAGATAAACTCTTTAAAGCAGATAAACATCGTTTTGAGATCAAAAATCGAGTTGTATGATCAAAGTGCTCGTGCGTATACTCCGCTCATTCTTTTCGGTGTTTGACAACGGAAGAACTTAGAGTAAGGTTAAATGATTACAAAAGACCTAAGAAGTAAAATATATCTAAAATAATATGTGGGGAGATGGAATAATAGTGATAATTACAGAATTAGTTCCTATTTAAAAAGACTGTGCCAAATCGGATTCGGTATTTTGAGTAATGCCTCAAATAATTTTAAGAACATATTCAAAGGAAGACGGAAATATGTGAAAAAGATAATATGTGAAAAGAAAATATGTGAAAAATTAATCAACTACACATTGATAATCAGTGGGTTGTTCCATATTCGCCATTGCTTTAAAAAATAGATAAGGTCCATATTAATGTTTAGTTCTGCAATTCCGTCAAATCCATTAAATACATTTGTAAATACGTAAATAAAGGCTGTGATTTGGCTATGTTTGAAGTGCGAGATATTATAATAAAATTGATGAAATAACACAATATCAGATGGGCAGATACATCAGCAGTAACGAAGCTATTTGGCGTATTTTTAGTTTTTCCATCCACGATCTAGATCCATCTGTACAGCATGTTGCAGTGCATCTTCAAAATGGTCAGCGTGTATATTTCACTGAAGAAAATGATATCCAAAGAGCTTTAGAACCACCGAAAACTACACTCACTGAATTTTTTGCCTTATGCCAAAAGCTTGACGGTTTCGGACAATTTGCCAAAACATTACTTTATAACGATGTTCCACGCTATTTTACATGGAACAAATAAGGAAAAGATGGGATACACGTAAACGTGGAGTAGCACATCTATCAATCGCAGGCATATTAAACCTAAAACATTGGGACGACTCTACACAGTGCATCCAAACCAACGTGAGTGCTTTTTTTTGCGTTTGTTATTGGTAAATGTTCCTGGACCAACATCTTTTGAGTTTTTGCGAACAATTGATGGTCGAGTATATGATACCTATCAAGAAGCATATCACGAGCTACAACTGCTGGAGGATGACAACCAAAGGGATTTGGCACTTGCTGATGCAGCTTTAACTTCTATGTCAAATAATATTCGTCAACTATTTGCAATTATTCCGAGAACATGTTATCCAACACAATCATTATCATTGTGGTAAAATATACAAATTACAGGACTGAAGATATTTTGAACCGAGTGAGATAAACAGAACGATGTCCCACTAAAGATTTCACACCAGAAAAGTACAATGAAGAGTTACTACTACTAGAAGATTTATGTTTTTTAATTTGAAACTTTTCACTCAACCACTATGGCATGCCTTCGCTTGATCGTCCAGCAACTGATTTAATGAACAGTGATATATAACGAGAAAAACAATATGACGACGTTGACTGAGCTACACTCATTGCAAATAATGAGCCATTATTGCAGCTGAACAAAGAATTATTTACAATCGAATCATGTTGACTGTTGATGAAACAGGGAGGATTTTTTTCTTAGACGCACCTGGTGGTACCGGTAAGACATTTTTAGTGTCATTAATCCTTGCAAAGATACGGCTACATCAAAAGATTGATTTGGCAATTGCATCGTCAGGCATTGCTGCCACTTTGTTAGATGGTGGACGAACTTCAGCTTTGAGATGCAATTAGACGTTCACAGTAAAACAAAGCGCAATGTGTAATATTAAAAACAAAATCGGAATGGCTGCAGTGTTACAAAAAGTTCAATTATTATCTGAGATAAGTGTACTGTGAGTCATAAACTTTCTATTGAAGCTTTTCACAAAACTATGCAAGATATAAACGGCAATAGTCGACACTTCGGAGGTGATGTTTTACTACTATCCGGTGATTTCCGGCAGATATTCCTGTCATTCCTCGCACCAATTATGCTGATGAGATAACGCATGTTTGAAACAATAATTTTTATGGAAACACGTTGAAACACTTCGATTGACTATAAATATGCGAGGTCATTTACATAATGATCCAATGGAAGAAGTATTTTCAAATCAATTACTGGATAGTGGAAACGGTTCAATCAGACTACATCAAAATAAGCAATGTATCCAATTGTGAGACACTCTCAGCTCACTTAACCGAACCTAACTTTAGCCAACCTATCCTAACCAACCTAACGTAAACTAAGCTTACCAAACCTAAAATAACCTAACCTAACCGAACCTAAACTGACCCAACCTGACCAAACCGGGCCTAACCTGACCTAACTTTACCTAACCTGAATAACCTGACCTAACCAGACCGAACAAGACCTAACCTTACCTAACCTAACCTAACCTGACCTAAACTGGCCGAACTACCTTTGAGATTTTTAAACGTTTATAGTTAACCATGAAAATCAGACTTATGCTAACTTAAACTAACCTCATCTATCCTGACCTAACTTCATCTAACATAACAAATCTAACCTCACATCACATCAGCACACTACACCTAAACTCTCCTCATTAAACCTAACCTAAACTAACCCAACCTAATCTAAGCAACCCCTACGTAATATAAAATAACAGAATTTAACCCAACACAACCCAACAAAACCAAACCAAACCCAACACAACCCACCCAACATAACCCAATCAAACTTATCCTAAAGTAACCTAACCGAACGTAACCTATAGATATTGATTTCCCATTTCTAGTTTGAATTCTTACTTTGATATTAATTTCCCATTTCAATATCAATATCCGATTTTAAAATAAATTAACCTTTTCCATATCAATTTCGCATTTCGATATCAATTTCCCATTTCTATATCAATGTCCTATTTCAATATTGTTTTCCCATTTCGATATCAGTTGTTGTGGTTCGATCCTGAATTTTAATATAAAATAAAATATTACACGGTCGCCAGCCTAAAAGGCAAAGAAATGACCGCAGCGCTAGCCAATGGCCTAGACGCAGGCCAACGTACGCGAGAGTGGATCGTTTCCGAAGTAATAATACCTATAAAAAATAAGAACCAGGTATCAGGTTTATGGGTCAGCTATGGAAAGCGTAATTTCCGTTGCATGGAAAAGTTATCAAACTTTTAATACAAGTTTATATTTATTGGACAACCAGGGCGACGATACAACACAAAAAAGCAACAATAATCCCTGATTTCCTGAAAGTGAATAAATAATTAACGGCTCTTTCGCCGCATACATATTTCAACAATTATACAGAATTACAAATAGAGCAAAAAATTGCTCAATACAAAAATGTAGATCTTCCAATTTGCGAATTAGGTCACACCAGTATAATATTCAATTTTATACAGAATATTACCGCGTAGAAGGCGCAGAAATACAAAGTTGACAAAGCTGCCAGTTAGCAAACTTTCAGAAAATAATAAAAATAAGAGAATGCTTTGTAACTAATTCAAATAAAATTAGAGTGCAGTACAACAAATCAAGACAAAGACATTTGAAATCGGGAATGTCACACAAATCTAGAACAAATACAAATATTTGAACTATAAACATAAGCGAATCCAAGGTAGAAGATTACAAATAATTTTGGGTACAATATAATGGTCTTCTATGTACCATTTACAAATTCATTTAATAGATTAGACAAATTTTCATATTTAACATGGAAGTGAGCAACGACGAGAACAGAAAAGGTGCTTTTTAACGAGAAATAATACATAGATTTAACGTAGTTGAAGACTACCGGCTTGTCAATGCTAGCGAAGCGCGGAGCAAACTTTTCGCTCGTATTTATAGGAAAAATTACAGATAATAATTCATCACCGCTTTAGTCTAATTTCTACAGCAGATTATTTTTACATGTAATACCCTCTGTTGGAGCTGCTTGAATTACAAAGTGACAAATAAATAAAAGAAACTATCGATTGTTAGAGCAACATCCCTGCTCTCTCGGCGCCAATGGCCATACCAGGCCTATACTGAAACATTTTGGAGACAAATAATAAGTTTCAATACAAGACAGCCAGAGAGACAATGTTGAAAATAAAATATTGGATAAAAGATTTCACAACAGAGATGTACAATGAAACGTTACTACTAGTAGAAGATTTATGTATTTTGAATAGAAACTTTTCACTACACCACTACGGCAAACCTTCGCCTGATCGTCAATAACTGATTTAATGAACACTGATACACAACGAGAAAAACAATATGACGACGTTGACTTAGCTACTCTCATTGCAAATAATGAGCCATTGTTGAAGCTGAACAAAGAATTATTTACAATCGAATCATGTTGACTGTTGATGCAAAACAGGGTGGATTTTTTTTCTTAGACGCACCTGGTGGTACCGGTAAGACATTTTTAGTGTCATTAATCTTGGCAAAGATACGGGAACAACAAAAGATTGCATTGGCAATTTCATCGTCAGACATTGCTGCCACTTTGTTAGATGGTAGACGAACGACAAATTTTAATATTTAACGTGGCAGTGAGCCACGCTGAGAACAAAAACCACTGGTTCTATTACGAGAAATAATACATAGATTTAACGTAGTTGAAGACTACGGGCCTGTCAATGCTAGCAGAGCGCGGACCGAACTTTTCTCTTGTAGAAATAGGAAAAATTACAGATAAATATTCCTCTCCACTGTAGTCTAAATTCTACAGCAATTCCTTTTACATGTAATGCCCTCTGTTGGAGATGCTTGAATTACAAAGTGACAAATTAATGCTAGAAAATATCGATTGTGAGAGCACCAGCCCTGCCATCTGGGCGCAAATGGCCATACCAGGCCTATACTGTAACACTTGGGAGAAAAATAATCAGTTTCAACACAAGACAGCCAGAGGGACAATGTTGCAAATAAAATCTGGTATATACCATGATTTAGGAATGATTATTGACTATTTCTACAAAGCCAGAAATCACACAGAACTTGTAGTATAATTACAAAAAATAATTTAATGATGGTAAATTGACTTATAAAAATCACATTAAAAATTCAAAATAATGTCAATGATAACTTATAAACTAAACAGATAGCATATTTCAACTTAAGATTGAATAATGAATAAGTTCCAACCATTTTGAAGCATGAAAAGCTCACAATTTAACAGAAAAATTATTTTATGAGGTTGAGGAACTTCATTCAATTTTCATGCATACAAATTAACAAAAAAAAAAGAAATACAACCAAACACGTAAGTGTGGCGACACTGTGCATTTTAGAATATGTGTTTGAATATTGGAAGAAGGCAAGAAAGATGTAATCCCATCATTCAAATTTTTTACCTCAAATTTTAGACAAAAATTATATATTATATTGAGGTACCTCATATTTCAGCTTGAAACACCCATTTTTAACTTAGATGGTAGTCTGTATGATACAAATGAAAGAAATCTGAGTGGTACAATAATTTTAAGATGGAAATAAATATTATAAACCAAAATCAGAATTTTTCAGACTGAAATATGACATCAGTGTCTCATATGTGTACGATAGCAACGAATTATAAATATTTATTCGTTGTATGCTGGATGCTAGAAGAGAAGTGTATTCTCGAGTTTCTGGTACATCCTGATGTCATAACCGTTTTGTTAGTAATGGTGGGGTCAGATGAGATGAGGTGCAGTTGGGTTAGGTTAGTCATATTGCATGTTCAGAATGTCATATTTTCGATTCAGAATCTTCCCTTTTCTGTGTACATTAGTTACAGCCACAATATTTCTTATATCTAATTATATTTATTTCAATTTCTGTTGAAAATGGTTCAAAATACTAGAAATATGTGGTGAGGCCATTTATTATATTATTTTTGTGCATATAAAAGTATTGGTATTTTTTATACCTTGTTTATTCTGTTTTGAGCCTTTGATAATATTCTCATGACTGTTCTATATTGAACAGTGTTGAGACAATTAATTTGTTTGCAAAAAAATTTTTTTTTAAATTTTTGGGCACGAGAACTGAATAATATTTTTTTTACTCACGAGTAATTATTCCTGCACAAAATAAGGGCCTTTTATCCAGAGGCGGATTAATATTTTTGCCGCCTGTAGGCACATAAAATTTTCCGCCCCTTGTTTAAAATTAATGTTACATTTCAAATTGTAAAGTTTCAGTTACAATTCCTCATTAATTTGAACGTTTTAACTTTAAAAGTAACATAATATTTTGCACATTGTTTTCATAAATTAAATACATAGTTTTGATTAGCTAATTTTGGATATAAACTGTATCTCCATAGCAAGTAACGTTCAACATTATTAACATTTCAATACTGAAACTTTAACATTAAAAGGAAACTAAAACATGACAACTAGAATTGCAACATGTTTTCTTTCGTCAAAGGGATTCATATATTTCTGAAATCATAAGGTATACTCTAATGAAGTAGACTAATATTTAATAGCTTGTATTAAATATTAATATGATAGATTTGTATTTATAACAACTGAACGATTAGAATAATACGACGTTGTAACAGTTTTTATAATTTTCGATTTACCATTATAAACTAGGAATATAACATTTAACGTTTTGGATGGGGTTTTTTATACAGTTGAAATAACGTTTTATTAATTATAGCTAATTTGTCTATTGATGTAAAATTTTGCAACGTGCCTTTTGGTGAGCAAATTCATCAATATAATTATTGATAATCTAAAACGCTGAGATAATTTTCTTCAATACACAATAACGCTAAGGAGTTCAGTCGATACTCTGTCATTGTAGAATGCAAATAATTTTTAATCCTTTTTAAACAAGAGAATGAACGTTCTGCTGTGCAATTGGCCACCGGAATACATAAAAAGATTCGAAGTGCAATGTCAACGTTAGGATAAATACATTCTAATTCTTCTTTCCGTAACCACTTTAATAAAGCTGCAGGATCCGTTGGCTTAACATCTTCCTCAATGATTTTTAAATACGAACTTAAATGTATAAGCTCAGAAACAAGCGATTCTTCAAGATATTGGAGAAATTGTTAATATAAAAATATCGCTTATTTTTACAAATCTATCAAAGATAATTTTTCTATTTCAATGACAGCTTTAAATTTGTCATGTGCATCTTTATACGCTTCATGTCTCTTATTCAATTCTGCAAGTAATTTATCAACAATAAGCAAATAAGTGTCGATTTTAAACGTGTCTCGTGCGGTCAGTTCTGCTGCTTTCTCGTTAGTTTCATCACATTGCATTTTACGTTTCCTTTTCTTTTGTTTTCCGATTCGTTCCTTTCAGTATTTGATAGCTTCTTATCCTTCTCTTCAAAAAGTTTAAAATTGTCTCTTCGTTTTTAAAAGTTCTACTAGCGAAGTGTGAATACCAACCACGGAACTTAAATCGATATCGACTTGTTTGTTCGACGCATTCAAGCGGTCTAAAATGAATCCCCAAACCTCGGTCATAATAGCAGTTTCAAGTCGATTTAAAGCAACAATAAGACCCTTAGCTTCCGCACCCGTTGACGGGTGAATCATCAGATATAATTTGAAGGGCATCTAAAATATTTTGCCAACGATGTTTTAGAGCCTGACATGCATCATCTCGAGCTGACCAGCGCGTAATTGAAAGACTTTTCAAAGAGAATACTGGATCCTTCATCTACTAAATTTTGAAGTACGTCCCAACTTTTCGACATGCCCTTTCAAAGGAAGCCCTCTTGAAACAAGACTTTTTATTACTAAAATGACACGCTCAAGAACATTCCTCCAATAAGTTGCCTCGGTTTCAACTTATTCAAGCAGCTGCTTATTCACTTGGTTTTCAGTCCGCTGTCTATTTTTTAATGCGGACGTACAGTTTCTATGACATGTAGAATTTTCATATTCTTTTAATTTGGTATGCGCATTTTTCCAATCATTGAATCCCTCCGATGATAGTTTTGTTCTTACTTCTGAATTGCTTGAAAACAATAGACAAACACCGCAGAAAACAGTTCCATTGCTTGCAGAGTAAACAAGCCACTTGCGAGGCATTTTTTTCTTTACTGATATGCGTATACTCAAACATATTCAACGTTGAGTAACAAACTTTGCCATCATTTTACTCTTGATTTAGAAAAGTCAACGCTTTTGTTTTATTCGAACCCGTGCTCATTAATAGACCACAAAGCTGGATCGCTTTTCCAACAAAAACGATCAACCGAAGTTATGGTTTCATCAATTTTATGTTCTTGCAGTTGTATACATTCGGTAGAAATCCTATTTAATTAAAAAAGAAAATAATACATTATAATAATGTATTGTAATTTTATAAACAAATATTCTAGAAAAATTATATATATATATATATATATATATATATATATATATATATATATGGGTTTAATTAATTATACAAAAAATGCTTAAACAATTTACGTCGGTTGAATCGTCAACTCATAATTAATCGCCGTTATATTTTCAATTGCTTGAGGAACCATTTCATTTTTAGCTGTTTGGAACTTTGCAGTCTCAATATTATATTCAGTTATAATCCTGAATAAATAAAAGAGTCAAAATATTATGTGTATTATTACATATTATATAAAATAAAGTTTAGTAACATAATTATAGTAACATATTTTATGCTAATTTATTTAAATTCTAAATTAAGATATTGTTCATTTTAACGAATACAACACGTCAAGAATATTTAATTTCTAATCATTGTACTAAAATTTTTTTGCATTTTGAGAATATTTTAGCAACACAACTCTGCATTAAAAATATATTAATGTTAACATTTATTTATCACAAGTTATTAGTACATGGAAAAAATATACAAGCTGAAAACTAAATGTTATGTATATGTTTATACTAACTCAGTATCAGAATTGTCGAATGAACTGCAGCAGTGATGAGTTTCACATATACGTTTAAAGAATGCATTTTTTTTGTCTTATTAATTTCATTTTGACATTTTTCTTCCTTTTCCTTTCGGATTTTTTCATATTGACTTCCGCTGAGCCTATTTCGATAATCACTCATTTTAAAACTTCAAAATATCATTTTTACTCAGCAGGCTCTTACAATAAACGATACACAACAATAGTAACAAAAGAAAGAAAAGGGTTTTTCCAGATCCGTCTTCTAGAACTAACTCAAGAAGTAATAGATGTCGCTACTTTCTATATAGCGCTATATGAATGCATGGCGAAATCCTATTTCTGATTGTCTAATTCAAACTCCTTACTCTAAGAATGTAATTCTTTCTGCTCAATCAACCAACCAAGTCGTTGGCGAATTCTTTTCATGTATTCTGTAACATTGAAAATGTCCCTATTTGAAATTCAAACTTCATTTATAAATCAAAGGTTGAGGGGGCGGCTTTAGTCTCGTTTAAATCATTTTTAAAATAAAAATATGATTTATGCTGTTATAGTTTTTAGAGAACCTAAATTTGTTTTAGAAAATATCAAGAAAATTTTGTGCCTTTGAAAATTTGCCGCCGTAGGCACGTGCCTACTGTGCCTACGCGTAAATACACCTCTGCTTTTATCTTTTTTTTTTTACATGGATTTGCCCAGTAATTGATTCTGTGTTTACCTATATTGTTTATTTACTTTATAAATCATTGTTTGAATTTTATTTTGAGTTTAAGATGATTATTTTATATCAAATTGCCAAATGGTAATTGTTTTTTGCAATCAGAGTACATGCGTTATGTGTTTTCTAGATAAATATAGGTGATCAGTAATCATTTTTAATTTGTTATATACCTAACATTTTGTTTACAACATTGTCTATCTATTTCTTTTGTATCAACATTGAATATTTTCATGTCTACTGCTTTAGAACTGTACTTCAGCTTACCACTGCTAGAGTGCGGGCATGTCCCATTCTTTATGGGAAACAAATTTGTATAGAAGGCAGGAAGACATTTGTATACATGTTTTTGGTGAATATGCGATTTCCGCGCTCGCTTCAGGCGTGTTATTTCCCTTTACAGTTTCGTCGCCTACGGCCTTATGCCTGTTTAAAAAAAGTTTACAATTCGTGCAGAAACGTGAACGTATGACACTATCTATCTGATTTTGCTTTTTCAAAAATGTCTCTAATGTAATTATATAGAAGTATCTCTAGCGCCGCTTGCATACATACTTCCAGGAATTCGTTAAATCTGTATCATTTATGAGTTGAAGTGCATCAAGTGACTAAATGAAGTTTTGAAAAGTCTCTGTTTTGAAAAAAATGTTCTGCAAAAAAAGCTTTAATAATTCCAATTAACGGTAGCACTTAGATGCCATTTTATTCAACAAATTGCGAATTTTTAATACGAATTGTTATATAAGAAGGAAATTTACTCTTTTTTAATATTCCCGTTATTATATTAACGGAAATTGAGAATATTTCTAACAAAAAAACGCTGGCAGGCGGAAAGAAGGTAGTTGGCAAGAGTATTTCGCAAGTGAAAATAGGTAGGCCCGACCAAAGAATAGAGAAAAATCAATACGGGTAACCAGTCTGTATTATATTATGGCTTTTATTAAGTATCTCTTTTTACTTTCCTGTATACGGAGCACTATACGTTGCATAGGGAAACAAATGTACTTATTCGAAAATTGATTTCCAGATTTCAAAAACCAATAAAATTACACTACATAGACCTCGGTAAAAAGTGAAATGAATTTTTTTATTTACCACACGCTAAGAAACTATCTTCACTGGTATTAAGCAATTTCTAATAGTACTTGGCGTTGTTGCTGCGAAAGCGAATCTCTTAAGTGAATTCTTTTTAAGTTTTCAACCTCTAGAATACTTCAATTATAAATTATTCAACGGTACAGCTGATTCAGTAGTTCAGTTTGGATATTACATAAATACTAGCAGACCCGGCCACGCGTTGCTCTGGTTTGCTTGTTCTTGGCTTAATTATTTGTTACTATTGGTATTATTAAGGAAGTGATTGATAAAGAATGATGAAAAGTGCAAATTAAATTTCAACGATTAGTAAAGGTTTAATTTTTATTAATTTAATGAATGAGTTAGATAACACTGATTTTTTAAACTGAAATTATTATATTTTACCTTATTTAATTTTAAATAATCATAACTTTTATTTGATTAAGACCTAAGCGATGAACACTATTTTTCGTTAATCTGTCTTTCGTCACAATAAATAAATAAATTCGATGGTTTTCCAACACGGGAGCATGCAACATACAGCTGTGCATGGGAGAAACACGGGTTTTCCAAGCCTAAGCCAAAAATAGCCATTGTTTGCCCTGACGACTTATTTATTGTCATCGCAAAAGCCAAACGTATCGAAATTTATTGTCTTTTGACAGGAATTGGATATTCTGATGGTATCATAGGTGTTCGAGGTAACAGGACGACTTCGCCTTTAAACGTTCAGTCAATATCGTTTCTTCAAGCACGTTTCCGGTAATTCTTCTGATGACTAATCGTGTACCGTTGCATAATTTTGATGGATTTAAATTACGCAATAGAATGACTGGTGAACCGATTTTGAAACAAACATGCATTCCTGGTAAGTCCAAAAATTTTAAAATTCAATTGGAAAATTAACGATGGGGTTTTAATCAACAATGGTGTCAATTGACTTAAAAGTCATTAGAACGCCTGGCAATAAATTTTGTATTTGATAATTAATTTCATCGAGATCAACAATTTTTGCCGCTAAAATTGCACGATTACTGAGCCAAGTAAATGTACTACGTAAATGAATAAAGGGTAATGATGCAATTGGACAACTTCTTGATGTTTGCTTGCATTTGGAGCGTGTTTTCTCTTGCCTTTTTTTTTGTTTTGTTTTATAAAAAGTGGATTTTCTAGAAAACGTTTTCTGTAGAAGTTGCAGTATGCAAAACCAGTTGCACGTAACCCTCTCGTGACGTATCGCCCACAATGATATAAATAATATGGAACATCCAAGCGAGTTTAAAAACCAAGGAAATCTTTTTCTGTGAGTACGATCTTAGGATATGCTTTACGATAACGCTTACGCGACGTAATGGAATCTACACAACTTTTCAGAGGAGATAGAAAATGAGGTTTCTTTCAATGTGAATTGTTTTTAAAAATCCTAAGAAAGTATATGTTCACATCAACAACATTTTAAAAATATTATTTTCTTCTTTTTCCGAGGGATGACTTTTGCCTCTTGACTAAATTACACGGTATTCATGCAATTGTGTTGTTATTTGCACAATCTCGGCAGTCTACTTTCTTTGGTAATACAATAATTATAGTGCGTTGCAAATCTGTTGTTCACTATTTCTTTTCCAGATCACATTGTACAATTGTATTAGTTTCGCCAAGATTTCTTTTCCTGTATCTTTGAACTGTTTGATTTGAATATTATCTACAGCCAGGAACTTCCCATTTTTCAGTTGTTTCGTCGCCGAATGCGTTTCTTATATCTGGTTCTTTTTCGTCATCATCTATATTTATCCGCTACTCTATTTGTAAGTTCTTCTCGTATAACTTTTTTGTGTGTTCTTCCAATCTTTTCGTGATCTCTTCTTTTGTTGTATTTATTTTGTCGTTCACGATCTTAAAATTGCCATTGTTGGATTACATTCCGTGATCATATTTCGGATGACCTGGAAAACTTCTTAAGATTTCCATTTGTTGTTATGATCTTCCACTTCATCGCGTTTTTCCTGAATACATTTTTTTCTTTATCTTATCTTGGTCTGGGCTGGAATACCATATAGAGTTTTCTGATTTTCGTCTGGTCATTTGCTTTCTTTGCAGAGAATCATAATATTTGAAAAGAAAGAAATACAGGGACTCCATTGTACACAATAATAATAAAAATAATAATAATAGTAAGAAGAAGAGGAATAATAATAATAATAATAATAATAATAATAATAATAATAATAATAATAATAATAATAATAGGCTTGCGTTTAAAGTAAAAACCAATGTATGTATACCAATGTATGTATTGATTATATCGTTCTATATAATCCATCGAATCTTCTTTTCGATGTCTGAGTTTAAAGGATTTTGTGAAACATTTTTCTTTATATTTCACGGAGAAAATCTTTTTTTTATTTATTGTCTACCTGTTCTACATACATGTTTTTCAGGGTTGTGAATACAATCATATATAACTTTTGGTTTATTTCCTAACTGTGGGTGCCCTAGACGGATACGATAAATGTTTTTGGTTGTTATTATTTTTTTATTAATAATTTAAATTATTACGGAAGTATATTGAGAGTACAGAGAATGATCGTTGATATGATTATTCGACGAAGGTTATATTATTTAAGGCCCATTTTCTGCTATTTTCTTCGTCTTCGGTCAGTTTGGTAATGTGTTCTTTTATTGTCGGAATTTGCAGTTCGTGATGGATTTGCTTGTTCGAAATAAACCATGGCGGTTTAATTATAGTTCTTAGCGCTTTATTTTGTATAGTTTGCAACAGGTTTATATTAGTTTTTGATGCATTTCCCCATATTGAGCATGCATAAGTCATAGTTGGTCAAATTATAGACTTGTAAATTATCATTCGGGCCTCTATTTTAAGGGAGGATTTTTTGTTAATTAGTGCGTAAAGTTGGGAAAGTTTTGCTTGTGTTTTTGTTCCTGTTGTGTAAATGTGTGTTTTCTAGTTTAATTTTGTATCAAGTTGCATTCCTAGATATTTGGCTGCTGTATTATTTGCAGCCCAGGGAATATTTTCGTTGTTCAAAATTAACTGCGGAGGGGTGAGGGGATGTCTTACGGTGAAAATTTTCGCCTGTGTTTTATCTGGATTTATTTTAATTCTCCAATTTTGAGCCCATTTATTGAATATGTCAAGGTCGTCTTGTAAGTTATTCCTAGCTGTCATAATGTCCCCATGCTTGGAAAAAAGTGCAGTGTCGTCAGCGTAAAGCGCTATTTGCGAATCTATTAGGTGTGGATAATCGGATATATATAAATTGAATAATACCGGTGATAATGTGGACCCTTGAGGCAGCCCTGCTGAAATCTGGCGTAAGGATGATATGGCATCGATAATTTCGACTTGGAACTTTCTTTGATTTAGAAAACTTTTAATAATTTGGAATAAGTAGTCTGGAATGCCTATTTGTCTTAATTGGTAGAGAAGGCCTTGATGACAATTTGTTAAACGCTTTGCTGATGTCCAGGAATATTGCGATAGTGTGTTGTTTGGCATGGAATCCTTGCGCTATATATTCGGTAAGCCGTAATATTTGATGTGTTGTGGAGAGGTTATGTCGAAATCCAAATTGCGTGTAGGGATTACATGTGTGTTTGTCAAGAATTTTATTAATCGTTTTAATATCAGTTTCTCTAATAGTTTCGACAATGACGGGAGTATGCTTATTGGTCTATAGTCCGCTGGATCTTTTGGATTCTTTCCTGGTTTTCGGAAGGGTAGCACTGTTGCAATTTTCCAATCGTTGGGAAAGTAACCTATTCTGAATGCTGCGTTAAATATTGCTGTAATGCCTGCTATTGAATTGTTATTTAGTTCTTTATGAACTTTATTGGAAATAAAGTCGTATCCTGCTGTTTTTGTAGTTTTTGATTTTTCGATTTCTTGTTTAATTTCTGATGGGGATATGTACTTTATTTTGATTGGAGCTGTATATAGTGGTTTCTGATTGAATTCCTCTACTTGTTTATTAAAGTGATCTTTTTCGACTGGGTTTGGGTTGAACGACTTTTGAAGGTAGTCAGCTATAAGAGATGTTTTCTCAAAATCAGACTTTGCCACTTGTGAACCTAGTTTTATTTGTGGAAATTCTTGTTTTTGTCTTTTTATTCTATGTATGGTAGACCACATATGCCTAGATGACGGGTGAATTTCTTTTAGAAAAGTCTGAAAGCTTGCATATCTATGTTGGTCAAGTTTAGTTTTAACTAGTCTCGTCAGTTTGTTTAATTTTCTTTTTAAGTCTGGTCGTCGTGTCATTTGCCAATAGCGTCTTAAATTGTGTTTACTTTTAATTAGGTTTATGATTTTTATTGGTATTTGTTGCTTGTTTATTGGGTTTTTAATTTGAGATATGTGGTAGAATTGGTGAGGGATCCTTGTAAGTGTACTTTTACTTTATTATCTAAGTCTTTTGATTGAATGTTTTGCGGATGTTTGTAGTTAATTTTTAAAATTTCCCTGAATTTAAACCAGTTAATTTTACCTTTTTGCTGTTTATAATAAGATGATAGAGAGGATGAAATGATATGATTATTGGGTTGTGATCCGAATCGAGTTCTGGAATTACTTTTTGATGTAGCGGAAAATCAATATTTTTTGTGATGAGGATATCTAATATGTCAGGAATTATATTATTGTTGTAAGGGTAATGGGTGGGTTCTATTGGGGCCAGAATACTTAAATTAAGAGTGGTAGCTAGATTTAGTAAATTTTGCACTTGAGGAGTTGTTGTGTTGCATCCCTAATCGCAGTGTTTGCTATTAAGGTCACCCATTAGCATGATATTATCATTATTTCCAAAAACTTCAGTATACATTTTTCTAGGGAATAGCTTATTAGGTTTATACGCCGATATTATGGTTGTGTCTTTGTTATTTATTGCTATAGTTTCTAGGTCGTTGCTCGTAGGACTATTAATTAACGTATGTTTTATATCTTTGTGCACTAATATGGCCACTCCTCCTGCGGCCGTCGCTGAGCGACGGTCGTTGCGATAGATATTAAACCTGGTATTGAGAACTTGATTTGAGGTAACAGGTGAGTTTCTGAAATACAAGCTATTTTTATGTTGTGGCTTGTTATAAAGTGTCGTAATTGATTTTCTTGCCTTTTTATTCCGTTCGCGTTCCAGTTGAGAATGTTTGTTTCTGCATTTTTATTTACGTCCATTATCGAGGGCTGATTATATTAATATTTGTATTTGTGGAATGAGTGCGTTTATTACTTGGTTGATGATTGTAGTTATTACCCGTCCTTGGTGTAGAGGGAGATTGGAGTTCGATAACGGGGGGACTTGGCTATTAAGTCTTTGAGGATTTGAAAACCAGGGATTTATGGGAGGTCGTTGCGTTGGGTTTGTGTGTTGTGGATGATTTTGAGGGACTGGTTTTCGGTCAAGGTTTTTAATCTCGTGGGATTCTCTGTTATTAAAAGCCAGTCGTCTCTGATTATACAGCTCTGTTTGATTTTTAGCAGTTTCTGATAAACTTCACAACCTTTCCAATTGGCCGTGTGATCTTTTTTACAGTTAACGCATTTCCGACTTGTTTCTGTTTTAGGTTCCGTGCATTTTGAAAAATGGTGGTTACCTAAACACCTAACGCATCTCGGAGCGCGCCCACAGTTAGCTTGAGTGTGATCAAATCTTTGACGTTTTTACATTGTATTGGTAATTTTTGGTTGAATCTAGGAAATACCCTAATAACACTATATAAAGATCCATCTAATGCTAGAATGCTCTTTCCCTTGTCATTGTCCTCTAAATCTACAGCACATGATGTTAACGGTTTTCTGTCTTTTCCGTGAAGGCGAGTTACTTTGATTACTGGGTATTGTTTCACTATTTCTTGAAAGATTTCTGTTTCACTATATAGTGTGTGAATATCTTTGATAACAATTGAAAATGTTTTTATGCTTGGGTCACGAAACGTGTGGTATTCTATGTTGTTTTCGTTGCAAAATTTACGAAGATCTCTGAAATCTTCTATTGAATTAAGTTTTACTCTCACTCTGTCTGCTTCTATTTTTGTTGTAAAATCTTCTTTAACTACACTTTTAATGTCATTTATTAACAGTTGAAAATTTTCCGCTTTGTGTATAATTATAGGAGGTGTTCAGGCGGCGAAATAGTCGAAAAGAAGTTGGGAGAGCATTGTTGATGTAAATGACAATGGAACATCGCCTCTTCTATCGCAGTAGTTTTTTGTCAGACAAGAATGTTCTGGAAAATAAATGACACACAATTTACAAGTTTTGTACTTGGCGAAAGAAATAAAGAGTATTGAAGTTGTCACAGTTACCTCTGTCCAAACGAAAACTGACCCTTTCCTTACGAATTCTGTGCCCTCTAGCTACGTGTTTCTATTACATCCAGTGCCTGGCACACTCTGGGTCGAACCTTGAAGACGTTCGAAACGCTTTCACTCAGCTTTCCGCATTACCTTGTCGTGACAAGGCGATCAGGCGTCTGCGATAGAATTCTCAATATTTCGCCCATGCCAAGTTCACGCGGGAGTGTTTGGAGGATCTTCCCCCAGGAGCTGGTGCGATCTTTCGGTGACGCTCCGCACTAATAGAACGAAGTTGAAATCGACTTCAAGGAGCTTTGCACGAAGAAATGAATGTTTGGACAACAGAGAAGAAATTCTCGCGGCTTTTTGGAGAAAATTAAGACTATCTCGAAGGCGCCAAGTTTAAAATGTATAGTCTTTTCCTTTGAAACGCCTTCAAAGAACATCAAACGCCCTGTTAAAGAAGACAAGGCGCCAAATTCGAAGTAATTTGGCCGGCAATGTGTCAACAGGAGGAATTTTAATCACAGTTTCCGCGGAACTGATATGTTCGTCTTCTTCTGTATCGTTATTTAATGTTTCGAACCTGTTTCCTGTAGGAATAGCATATCGTGAAACAGATCCAGTTTTTTGTCTTTTGCGCTCACTTTGTTCTGTTGGGGCAGGTGCACTGTGTTGCAAGGGCGGCCAACTAGAGCGTTGGCTGTTTTGTACTTGCGTTTGAAGGTCCTGTAGTTGCTGTTGCAATTGTACCAGTTGGTGCTGTTCCTGAAGTTGATGCTGCTGCGCCTGTATTTGCTGATGTTGCTGATCTATGATGAGCTGTTGTTGGTACTCCAACGAATGTTGCATGGCGTCGGGCGTATCGCATCGGCTTTCACGGCCCGCATCGCTTCTTTGATGCTCTGTCCGAGGTCAGAGCACGGTAATTCACTTTTATTTATTTTCACTATTGGTTAAAGATATGGAATAACTTTCGAAAACACTGGTCACTTCACAAGCACTCGCAACTCACTGAGTGCTCAGCTTGACGCCGACAGAACTAACAAGGTAGCGCTGCGGTCACAACCTCTCGCCACCGCTGTTAGCGCCGAACTCGAGAAAATCTTGAATTTTCTCTGCGGGTCTGATTCAGTCTGTCCATTGTGAAAACTATGTATCAGGCGGTCGTTGTTTCAGCGCCACCAGCCTCAAAGGACTAGAGCAGGGACTAGGGCATGAATGAGTCTGGATTCGAATAAAGTGGCCGTGGGGGAGTGGCCCTGGGATTTCCAAGTCCGATATGGCACTGGGGCAGAGTTTCGCAAATAGACAACGTGGAAAATGCTCACACCAAGTGCACTGATCGGCTCGCTTACCCGGTCCCCTTCTCCGCTTTACACTTCCTGCTCCATGTCCACGTGTCTAATGCGTCTGTTCATTCACGAGCCACCTCATTCTTATAGTTGGGAGCTGACTTGATTGCGAGGCTGAGGAATGCGCTGGGTGTTCTTGGAAGCTGCCCTCCCCGCCCCTCGCCTAATCTGCAAGTACAAGCTGTCCCAAATATATTACGCCAAGTATCCATAGAAAAAATGAAAACATCATACGAAAATAAGGAAAACAAATAAGCAATAAGTGAATGTCATCAATGTGGAATGTTTTTATCTTCACAATATAACCTTTTCGTACGAGAGTATTCAATGCTTCCCCGCCGGCATCAAATCCTTCTTTCTTAATTGATATCACAGTTCGAACAGATACTTCAGTATAGTTTACTCACCTAAAATTGCTGTTATGCAGCGTGTGATGAAGAACGCCAGAATTCGTTTCTTCGTCACATTTCTTAATAACGAGACGTATAATTTCCCTAGCTTAACTGTATTGTTTGGCCTTTACTACAAACAGAAGCTATACAGACCCACCAAAAGTCACAAACCAAATTAAAATGAATTCGCTATACACTTGAGTTACGAACAAGAAGCAAACAACATGTTACTCATCGATTTCATGTCTTCTCAGAGCAAGAAACATCCTATATCAGATGAGGTGATATTGAACCTCATACAATGTTGTCAAAGCAGATATTCTATTTCCGTGACTGCTCGCGTAGACGGCAAATTGCAAAACACGTCAATATGCCGAAAACTTACACTGTTGGTCTTCGGCGATTTCTTTAGTTCAACCTCGTATGTGCGACAGATGACAGTAATATTTAAATATGTAGTGTATTAAAGCTTTGGAAATATATTTATTTGTGCAATGTAATTTAATTTCCTTTACTATTCAAGAGAGATTATTGTCAAATTGCCGCCTTGCGAAAGATGAGGCGTCAAAAAACATTACACTAGTGTGAACACTTTTTAGGTTTTCAACGTCAAAAGTAATTTGTTGAGACCGCGAAGTGTGAAAGTAGCTTTTAGATTGTACTATCTCAGGTACTAAAAACTTCGATTTATAGAGGAGTATACTACACTGTAATTCAAGTACAAAATGGCCAATGAATTGAGTGTGTGTAAACATTTCTTTCAATATTTTAGATCCTCCAATAATCACTGCGAAAATCAGAATTCCAACGTTGCTTCTGCATCAGAATCCCGTACAACACCACCAACAAAAAAATCTCTGCCGTCATCTCGAAAGAAAAAGAGATTGTTGTCTTCTATATCATGACTTGGAAAATGGAAAACAAGAGACAGTGAGTGATCCATCAAAAAAAATTCAAAAACTGCAGAAGTCTTGTGAGCAATAAGTCGCAGAGACTACCACTCATTTTTCATAATTTATTTTTTCATGTTACAAACATAAGATGTACAAACTTTTAGAATTTCTTTGGTCAGTCACAAAAGCTTTGTGTTCTCTCTTGTATCACCTCGGTCTGTAATAGTAGTATAGCATCTCTAGTTTGGTATCTGTGGAAAAATAGATTGAGATGCAAAGTGACGAAAGCATAAACCGACTGTCTGGCTTGCGAATCCCGCAAGTCCCGTCTGCTCCGCCGGGGCTGGCCGGACGCCGCCTGGCCTGGCCGTGCGGCTGCGTTTTTCAACTTTCCCCCCGCCAGTAACCCTGGCGAGGCGGGAGTTTATTTTCTTGTTGGGGTACAACATACGCCGCAGCTCTACGGCTTATGCGGCAAAGAAGGGGGCAGAACTTACTTACTAACTTATTTCTAACTTAACCTATGGATGAAGCCGGCACTTTGGCCGGCAACCTAAGATTAACACAAGACTGTATTCTTCTTCAGGCTTATTAGTTTTAGTTTTCTTGTTTTTTTTTCTTTTTTCTTTTTTTTTTTCTTCATTCACACGCACATTCACACTAGATTATATGTTCACTTGATACACGCACTTTCACACGACACTACATACATCCTAAACACTATTTACACTATTTACACTATGTGCGCCACGGCGCCGACTTAGCTCCAAGCGTCCGTGGCGGGTAGGCACAATGTGCCCTGGCAATTGTAATTGGCGGAGCCTCACTCGTCCCGCTGGGAGCCTCACGCCGCTGCTCGCAGAGTCCTGCGAGAAGCTGCGGCGGTAGCGCCCGGAACGTGGAGGCCACTTGCTTGGGCCCTCTCGGCGCGAAATACGTCCGGTGTACCTCACAGTTCACTGCCCGGCCGGTTTCGCGCAAGAGCCGCGGAGCTTTCGGGCCCAGCGCCCGCGTGAGCGCCGTGTGTGCCCTCCGGCGGATCTCCTCCGGCAGCTGACGACTCACGCCCAAGGCCCCGTAGGTTACACTGTTCCTATGGTGGCGGTTAGGAGGAGGAGGAGGGAGATGCGGCCGCGTGGCGGTCCGCACCGCTCGGTTCTCGGCCGCCCAAATCGGGCGTAGGGTCGAGACCGGCGCTGCCGCAAAGGTTTCGCAAGCATAGGTCCATAAACTTCGTATGCAGGCGATGAAAAGGAGACGCTTGTGCGAGAGAGATAGGTCCGGGGAGCTAAGGAGGGGACGTAAGAGGGAGGTCCTCGTAAGAATTTTGTGGCGAAGGTCCTTGGCGTGCTCGTGCCAATAGAGGCCACGATCTACAGTAACGCCAAGGTACCTCGCGCATGGGGACCAAGGAAGATGCGCGCCCGCAAGCAACACCGTTTCCTCGGGGTCTGCCCTCTGACGGGTGAAGTTAACGGCCGCGCATTTTTCAAGGTTTAGGGTCAGGCGTTTCTGGCGTAGCTAGGTGGGAAAGGTGACGAGGCATTCATTCGGGTATCTCACTGCTTGCCTGCTGTTCGCCGATTTCGCGTAATACGCAAAGTCGTCCGCGAACATCAGGAGCCCGCAACGCTGAATTCCCGTTCTCCTTTCTGCTAGCAGAGGCGCATCATTGACGTACAAGCCGAAGAGGGTGGGGGAGAGCACGCTCCCCTGTGGAACTCCCGCCTCGGCGCGTCTTAGGGACGATTGTACGCCGTTAACTCGCACTCTGAACGTTCTCTCTGTGAGAAAACTACCGATCAGCCTGGTGTAGCAGTCGCTTATCCCTGACTCAATGAGACATAAGAGTGCCCCCTCATGCCACACCATGTCGAAGGCCGACCGCATGTCCAGGAAGACGGTAGGCAGTTTCTGCCGCCTCTCGAGAGAGAGGCCGATCTCGGTGCAGAGGTGCGTCAGCTGCTGCGCGGAGCTATGACCCGTTCTGAAACCGAATTGTTCGTCTCGGAGGAGACCTAGACGCCTTATTTCCTGCTGCAAGCGCACCAGTATGAGGCGTTCTAGAGTCTTTCCTAGGAGCGAGAGTAGACTAATGGGTCTATAACTACTCGGCAGGAAGAGGCTCTTACCGCACTTGGGTATTAAGCAGATGTTCGCTGTTTTCCACGGCTGCGCCGCGCCGTGGGCTGTGCGGCTGCGCCGACAGCGGACCCACAACAATCGGGAGGGTGACGCAACGCCGCAGAAGGGGGAGGGGGCGCGAAGTGTTTTCTTCATTTGATTTGTTGTCAATTAGATTTGTTGTCATGAAGGCTCTCTCAGTACGTTCACGTCGTACCTCACGACTATTGGCATTATAGTGGTTAGACTTTTTTAGGCATATCACTGAAAATGATAATTAAAATAATACAATATAATTAAAATAAAATCGGTATATAATTGTCAATGACAAAAAACATTCACTTTAAAATACAATTGCAAGCGATCGTTTAATATTATACACTAAGTTTTATCATGAATTGACTGTTTTTATATATAAATTAATTTTTTTTGCACTGAAAGCATGATTTTTAATTATTTTTTAATTGCCATAATAAGTAATACGGATAACCAATTTAAATTATATTTGTTACTTTGATAAAGAACAGTTATTAAATGAAGTGCAATCAAAAAAATTTTCTAGAAATAATTTATATTTTAAAACAACGTTTGCTGGAACAGCTAGTACAGTACAATAAAATAAATATGTGATATGTATAAGAGTATTACACTTACATATATTTATTTTAATAAGAAAGTTCTAAACAATAAAGCACCAAAAATGTTTAACAAAAAGTAAGAATAATTTCACTGATTTTCAAATTTTTTTCTTACGCACAGAAGAAATAAAGTGAAAGGCAACGTAAGTTGCGGGGTGTGGTGAGATAAGTTGAGGTGAGTTGATGTAAAATGAGGGAAGGTGAGATAAAATGAGGTGGGGTGGGATGAAATGAGGTAAGGAGTGTGAGGTGAGGCGAGGTGAAGTTCGATTAGATTAGGATAGGAGAGATTATATTAGGTTAGAATAGTTAAGGTTACGTTAGGTTAGGTAGGATTATGTAGGGTTAAAATTGGTAGAATTGGGTTGAGTTATGTTAGGTTACGTTAGGTTATGTTAGGTTAATGTAGATTTGTTTAGGTAAGGTTAGTTTAGGTGAGGTGAGGTCAGGGGCGGATTAATATTTTTGCCGCCTGTAGGCACATCAAATTTTCCGCCCCCTGTTTAAAATTAATGTTACATTTCAAATTGTAACGTTTGAGAAACACTTCCTCATTAATTTGAACGTTTTAACTTCAAAAGTAACATTACTTTTTGCACATTGTTTTCATAAATTAAATATTTTTTTGGATTAGCTAATTTTGGATATTAACTGTATCTTCATAGCAAGTAACGTTCAACATTATTAACGTTTCAACATTATTAACGTTTCAACATTGAAACGTTAACATTAAAAGAAAACTAAAACATGACAACTAGAATTGCAACATGTTTTCTTTCGTCAACGGGCCTGACTTTCAGATTCATACACTTCTGAAATCATAAGGTATACTCTAATGAAGTAGACAAATAAATAGCTTGTATTAAATATTAATATGATAGATTTTTATTTACAACCACTGAACGATTAGAATATTACGACGTTGGAACTTTTTTTTATTTTCGATTTACCATCATAAACAAGAAATATAACATCTAACTTTTTGGATGGGGTTTTTTATACAGTTGAAATAACGTTTTATTAATTATAGATAATTTATATAGTATCGTAGGCTTTCACGGCCGGAGTCAATAGAAAGTAGATTTTCCGGGCTGGTAGGCCGTGGTCCAGTTGGCGCTGGCCAGCCGCCGTCCCGGACACTGCGCCCGCGACCTTGCCGCCACTGAAGATGTCCACCGCAGACGTGGACGAAACGTTTGGCCCAACTATGCCAACTGGACCACGGCCTACCAGCTCGGAAAATCTACTTTCTATAGATAATTTGTCTATTGATGTAAAATTTTGCGACGTGCCTTTTGGTGAGCAAATTCATCAATAATTATTGTATAATCTAAAACGCTGAGATAATTTTCTTCGATACACAATAACGCTAAGGAGTTCAGTCGATACTCTGTCATTGTAGAACGCACATAATTTTTAATCCTTTTTAAACAAGAGAATGATCGTTCTGCTGTGCAATTGGCCACCGGAATACATAAAAAGATTCGAAGTGCAATGTCAACGTTAGGATAAATACATTCTAATTCTTCTTTCCGTAACCACTTTAATAAAGCTGCAGGATTCGTTGGATTAACATCTTCGTCAAGGATTTTTAAATACGAACTTAAATGTATAAGCTCAAAAACAAGCGAATCTTCAAGATTTTGGGGAAATTGTGAACATAAAAATATGGCTGCTTTTTCCAAATCTATCAAAGATAATTTTCTATTTCAATGACAGCCTTAAATTTGTCATATACATCTTTAGACGCTTCAAGTCTCTTATTCAATTCTGCAAGTAATTTATCAACAATAACCAAATAAGTGTCGATTTTAAACTTGTCTCGTGCGGTCAGTTCTGCTCCATTCTCGTTAGTTTTATCACATTGCATTTTACGTTTCCATTTTCTTTTGTTTTCCGGTTCGTACGTTTCAGTATTTGACAGATTCTTACCCTTCTCTTCAAAAAATTCAAAATTGTCTCTGTTCGTTTTTAAAAGTTCTTCAAGCGAAGTGTGAATACCAACCACGAAACTTAAATCGATATCGACTTTTTGCAGTTGTTTGTTCGACGCATTCTAAAGAATTCGAAGCGGTCTAAAATCAATCCCAAAACCTCGGTAATAATAGCAGTTTCAAGTCGATTTAAAGCAACAATAAGACCTTTAGCTTCTGCATGACGGTTTTTGCGTAGAATCATCAGATATAATTTGAACGGCATCTAAAACATTTTGCCAACGAAGTTTTAGAACCTGACATGCATCATCTCGAGCTGACCAGCGCGTAATTGAAAGACTTTTAGGATGTAAAAGGATGGAAAGAGGATGTACTGCATCCTTCATCTACTAAGTTTTGAAGTATGTCCCACCTTGATGTAGATGCACTAAAGAAATTATATAAATTTTGTAGAAGTAGAAAATAAGTATATGCCTCAGTGCATGATTCAGCTGCATTTGTACCAACTAAATTTAAAGAATGAGCAGAACAGGGGATGAATTCAATTGGAGCATTTACATCTATCATACGGGCTTGAAGACCTGTGTAAAGACCGGACATATTTGACGCGTTGTCGTAGGACTGACCACGACAATTATTAATGTCCAGTTCGTTAATATCCATAAAATTACATACAGCGTCGAACATCTCCTTTGATTTATGGCCTGTGTTTGGAAGGAATTCCAAAAATGACTCTTTTGGTGTACCATCTTTTCCCACATGTCTAATAACTATAGCGAGTTGATCCACGTGTGCTATGTTTGGTGTAGAGTCCACAATTATGGAAAAATACTTGGCTCTTCGAATGTTTCGTAGAATCGCATCTTTAACTGCTTTAGCTAATATACCTATTAGTTCTTCAACCGTCGTGGTGGATAAATACGATGTATTTCTTTTTCCGCAGTTACCAAATTTTTGTTTGTGATCTGCTAAGAAGTGGTCATATTTCGAAATTAACTCAAGCAACATCATTTAATTACCATTTTGATTATTTCCAAACTTTCGACATGTCCTCTCAAAGGATATGATACAAGAGTTTTTATTACTAAAATGACACGCTCAAGAACATTCCTCCAATAAGTTGCCTCGGTTTCAACTTGTTCAAGCAGCTGCTTACTCACTTGGTTTTCAGTCCGCTGTCTATTTTTCAATGCGGACGTACAGTTTCTCTGACATGTAGAATTCTCATTTTCTTTTAATTTTTCCAATCATTGAATCCCTCCGATGATAATTTTGGTCTTACTTCTGAATTGCTTGAAAACAATAGACAAACACCGCAGAAAACAGTTCCATTAAAGCAGTAAACGAGCCAATTGCATTTTTTCTTTACTTATATGCGTATACTCAAACATATTCGAAGTTAGTAACGAACTTTTCCATCATTGTACTCTTTTCTTGATTTAGAAAAGTCAGCGTTTGTGTTTTGTTCGAATACCCATGCTTGGCAACATAATCACGTGTAGCTTCATTAATAGACCACAAAGCTGGATCGCTTTTTCAACAAAAACGATCAGTCGAAGTTATGGTTTCATCAATTTTATGTTCTTGCAGTTGTATACATCGGTAGAAATCCTATTTAATTAAAAAAGAAAATACAAAAAAAGTTCTCAAACTATTTACATCGGTTGAATCGTCGACTCTTAATCAATCGCAGTTATATTTTCAATTGCTTGAGGAACCATTTCAATTTTAGCTATTTGGAAGTTGGCAGTCTCATTATTAGATTCAGTGATAACCCTAAATAAATAAGAGTCAAAATATTATATGTATTATTACATATATAAAATAAAGTTTAGTAACATAATTATAGTAACATATTTTATGCTAATTTATTTAAATTCTATATTATGATATAGTTCATTTTAACGAATACAACACGTCAAGAATATTTAATTTCTAATCATTGTACTAAAAATTTTTTGCATTTTGAGAATATTTTAGCAACACAACTCTGCATTAAAAATATATTAATGTTAATATTTATTTATCACAAGTTATTAGTACATAGAAAAAATATACAAGCTGAAAACTAAATATTTATCTAATCTATATGTTTTTTTACTAACTCAGTAATAGAATTGTCGAATGAACTGCAGCAGTGATCAATTTTACATATAGGTTTAAAGAATTCATTTTTTTTTCTTATCAACTTCATTTTGACATTTCTCTTACTTTTCTTTTCGGATTTTTGCATATTGACTTCCGCTGAACCTTTTTCGATAATCACTCATTTTAAAACTTCAAAATATCATTTTTGTTACAATAAACGATACACAACAATAGTAACAAAATAAAGAAAAGGGTTTTTCCAGATCCGTCTTCTAGAACTAACTCAAGAAGTAATAGATGTCACTACTTCTTATATAGCGCAATATGAATGCATGGCAAAATCCATCAGCGATTTCTGATTGGCTAATTCAAACTCCTTACTCTAAGAATGTAATTCTTTCTGCTCAATCAACCAATCAGAAGTCGTTGGCGAATTCTTTTCATGTATTCTGTAACATTGAAAATGTCCCCATTTGAAATTCAAACTTAATTTATAAATCAAAGGTTGAGGGGGGCGGCTTTAGTCTCGTTTAAATCATTTTAAAAATAAAAATATGATTTATACTGTTATAGTCTTTAGTGAGCCTAAATTTGTTTTAGAAAATATTAAGAAAATTTTGCGCCTTTGAAAATTTGCCGCCGTAGGCACGTGCCTACTGTGCCTATGTGTAAATCCAGCTTTGGGTGAGGTGTGGTAAAGTGAGGTGATTAGGGGTAGATTAAGATAAGTAAGATTAATTAGAATTTTTTCCTATTAAGTGATTATTAATCCAACCGGCTGCGAATTTTTCAATAGGAATTGTCTTTAATGAAGGAAATTTACTCTTTTTTAATATATCCATATTAATATTTGGACACCGAAAATTGAGAATATTGCAAAGAAATGTACGCTGGCTAGCAGAATGATAGCTGTCGGCAAGAGTATTTCGCTAGTCAGAACAAAGAATAGAGACAAATTATTTCGGGAAAGTTCGTTTCAATCCGTATCACAATTAATTCTTATGTTTCTCTTTTTAATTTCCTGTATACAGAGTACTATACGTAGTACAAGGAAAGATATGTATGCGAAAATGCAAAAATTGCGAAAAATGCGAATATTGATTTCCAGATTTTAAAAAAAAATACACCAAGTAGACCTTGCGAAATGAATGTTTTTATCATAAGGTTAAGAAACAACCTTCATTGCTATAAAGCTAATTCCTAATAGTATTTGTATTTGCAGTTGCCAAAGCAAATCTTGTTAGTTAGTGAAAAAGTTTCAATTTTTAAAGCTCTTGAACACTTTGTTAAAACGTTTTTTAACAGTATAGCTGATCCAGGACCACATTTCCTTTGATCTTGCGTTAGTCGTGTCCGTAGATGGCCGGCTATATATTGCTTTACTCTTTTTTTTAAATATTTCGGTTTAATAATTAAAACAGAGAAAATTGAGAAAATTTTAAACAAAAGTATTCTTGCTAGCGGAAAGATTGCAGTTAACAAGAGTATTTTAAAACTCAGAATAGATAGGCAAAACCAAAGATTAGTGAAAAATTAATACAAACAAATCCGCTCCTATCCTTTTGAAGTCCGATGAATCGGAAAGTGATTCTTTTTTTAATGTCTGTCTACCCATTCATCTATCCGTCCGCTCGTTCTTCTGTCCTTCCGTCTGCGGTCCGTCTGTATTAATGTCCGTCTGACAGTCTGTTATTAAAGGGCTACACATTTCCACATTTCCACAATCTTATGTCCAATAATCCAATGTCCCTTTTCCTTTGATCTTGCGTTAGTCGTTTCGCTAAAATGGCCGGCTATATATTATGACTAAACAAGTAGGATTATAATTGATTTTAAAAAGTTCATTATTTCCAATGTAGACTAACAAAAAATTCTAATTGATAGGTTCTTAGAAAGACAATACTGATACCACAATCAAGAATTTGGCTGTACGAAGGTGTATTTGCAAGTTTATACGATAGTAAACGATAGTGAATATGACTTTCGTTTAAAAACAATTGGATCAGAACTGTCGCAAATGGTGTTTTTTCAGTTTTGCAATCTGAAAATTGCGTTTTATGATACTTCCCATGGCAATGTTTTTTGTATTTGTTTAGTTCCTTAGTAAAAACGCAGCTAGTACCTGTCAATAAGTCCTTAGAATAACAATGTTGATTCGTTAGGTTAATACGTAATACCCGTGCTGTACCTCGAGAATACACTTCCCTTCTAGCATCCAGCATTGAACGCATTTAGAATTAGTATTCCTTGCTATCGTACACTTATTCCTTGGGTTTTTACTATTGAATGCAACATTTACTTCGTATAACACTGAGTGACATTCTGGTTGGTGACAATTATTTTCGCTAAAATTATTGATATAAAAATTGTTTATAATAATTATATAATTAAATTCTTTCTTTAATCTTTTATCCCAAATAATAGATAGACGCACACTAGGGATAAGGTTGATAAAAACTTGATAGAGTCGGTTTGCTCTGTCCAGCGGCGAGGGTGGAAGCGTGGATTTTGTTAGATGGAAGACGAACAGCGCATTCAGCTTTGAAGCTGCCATTAGACATTCACAGTAAACCAAGCGCAATGTGTAATATTAAAAACAAAAGCGGAATGGCTGCAGTGTTACAAAAAAGTTCAATTATTATCTGGGATGAGTGTACTATGAGTCATAAACCTTCTCGTGAAGCTTTTCACAGAACTATGCAAGAAATAAACGGCAATAATCGACTCTTCGGTGGTGCTGTTTTACTACTATCTGGTGATTTCCGGCAGACATACCTGTCATTTCTCGCTCCACAATTACTGGATATTGGAAACGGTACAATCAGACTACATCAAAATAAGCAACGCATCCAATTGCCAGACAGCTTCTGCACCATTTTTCTCTCAAAAACTGAACTAATTGAGTGAATTTCCTGATATTCGTAATAATCACTTAGACCATAATTGGCTCAGTAAACGTTCAATTTTAGCGGCAAAAAATGTTGATCTCGATGAAATGAACTATGAAATACAAAATTTATTGCCAGGCGATCTAATGACTTTTAAGGCAATCGACACTATTGTTGATGAAAACCAGATCGTTAATTTTCCAATTGGATTTTTAAATGCTTTGGACTTAACAGGAATGCATCAACGTCTCAAAATTGGTTCACCGGTCATTCTGTTGCGAAATTTAATCCACCACATTTATGCAACGGTACACGATTAGTCATCAGAAGAATTACCGGAAACGTGCTTGAAGAAACGATATTGACTGAAAGTTTAAAGGCGAAGTCGTCCTGTTACCTCGCACACCTATGATACTTTTAGAATCTCCAATTCCTGTCAAATCACAATAAATTCCGATACGTTTGGCTTTGCGATGACAATGAATAAGTCGAGAGGGCAAACAATGGCTATTTGTGGCTTAGGCTTGGAAAACCCGTGTTTCTCCCATGGACAGCTGTATGTTGCATGCTCCCGTGTTGGAAAACCATCGAATTTATTTATTTATTTATTTTGACGAAAGACAGATTAACGAAAAATAGTGTTCATCGCTTAAGTCTTAATCAAATAAAAGTCATGATTATTAAAAATTAAATAAGGTAAAATATAATAATTTCAGTTTAAAAAATCAGTATTATCTAACTCATTCATTAAATCAATAAAAATTAAACATTTACTATTCGTTGAAATTTAATTTGCACTTTTCATCATTCTTCCTTAATAATATCCATCCACTTCCTTAATAATATTTCACAGTTTGTCGAGGTCTATTTGATGTATTTTTTTTAAATCTCGGCAACAATTTGCTCATAGGTACAAATATTTTCTTATACTACGTATAGTACTTCGAATACAGAAAATTAAAAAGAGAAACATAATATAAGAATTACTTGTGCTACGGTTTAAAACGTATGTTACCGATAATAATTCTCCGGTAATAATTTTCATAACGATATTTTAATAATTTTTTGAACTTACGAAAATACTCTTGCCCACTGCTATCTTTCTGCTAGCCAGCGTACATTTCTTTGCAATATTCTCAATTTTCAGTGTCCTAATTATTAAATGAAATTATTAAAAAAGAATAAATTCCCTATATTACTGACACTTTCTATTGAAAAATTCGCAACCATTTGGATTATTATCAATTAATAGGTTTTTCTAATCTTTTTTTAACAGAAAAGTTTTGAGCAAAACAAAAAAGTATAACCTAACCTTAACCTAACTAACCTGCTCTGACTTAAATCAGTTTACTTAATCTTTCCCAAACCCAAATTCAGTGTACTTAATCTTTCTCTAATCACCTCACTTCACCCCACCTAAACTAACCCTACCTATCATAACCTAATCTAATCTAAAAACCTAGAGAATAGATCTAAGTCTGGAAGGGTCATGTTAATGGGATAGTGGTCACTATCGTATAGGTAGTTGTTGGTAGACCATGTAATTCTAGCTGCAATGTCATTTGAGGCAAAACTAAGATCAATGTTGCTTTCATTTCCATTACCACAGTTAAAGTGGGTGGCCAGACCTGTATTTAATATGATTGTCTAGCCGATCTTCAATGATTTTACCTCTTTTGTCTGTAATATTAGATCCCCATAATTTGTTGTGACTATTGAAGTCTCCTACAATTATGAAGGGTTTGGGTAACTGAAGGATAATGTTATCAAGCTGATGGTCATCAAAGTTCTGCCTATTGGGGATATAAATATTACAGACATTGATATTGGAAAAGATTTAACCTCTACAGCTACGGCTTCAAGAGAAGTTTGGAGAGGAATATCATGCACATAAATATCATTTTTAACAAGGATAGCTACACCACCAGAAGCAATTTGAGCATTTGAACTATTACAAAAAGAAGTAGTATATCCGGGTAGTTTACCCGAATGATTGTCTTTAAAGTTTGTATCCTGTAAACGTAGTATCTGAGGAAGAATATCTTTAACTATTAGTTTGAGGGATGGTAGAGTGCATAGAATCCATTACAATTCCATTGTAAGATATTCCTTTCTAGTTATTATTCAGATGTATCTACATCCGAATCATCCATTTGTTCTTGTGCACTCTTCAACTTGTTGATAATACTTGTAAATGTATATTTTATTGACCTTTCTGTAAGTAATGGATAAGATTCAGACATTATTTGGATAATAGATGGAATATCAAGTGAAAATACACTGGCTATTATAGTTGGATTTGGGGCTCCTGAAACTTTGTCTATAAAAATTTTTCAATTGAGTGAGGGGGTAATCAATTGGATTGGTCTCATACTTTAATGGGTCAAGAAGTTCATCTAGTGACTTGGGGGTGTTCTTAACATGAGTTCTATTATCATTTGATTCTTGAGCAATTTTCTTTTTAGTTTGCTTACTACTATCCAAATTGGTCTTATCTATCGTATTACTTTCAGAACCGATCTGGGATGAAGATTCTGATGAGAGGGTTCTCTTGGGAATAGAGGAGAAATTACTCTCATTTACTGCAAGATTTTCCTTTTGACTTTGTGGTTCAGTAAATTCAATGGACTTATTAGTAAATTCATTTTGAGATTTTTCATTTGCTAAGTCATATTCTGTTGCAGAATGTTGGATAGATTTGTTATTACACTGGTTAGCTAGATGATCATACTGTTTACATAAGAAGCATGTCATATCATCTGTAGAAAAGAAAATTCTATGTTGGGTACCATCATACAATATAGTGGTTGATTCTGGAAGATTGCTAACATCTTCAGGTGTTATAAACACCTGTCTCCTGAAACTCATAATATGTGTAAATCCTGGTTCAATACCAGCGCTAATTATATGTGTAAATTCTGGTTTAATACCAGCTCTAATAAATGAGATATTGGACTTTATATGGATATTATGTTTTGAAAATTCTTGTTGGATAACATCATGTGGTATCACAGGACAAACATTAGAAATTATTACCCTCTTAAGCTTATTAATTAAAGGTCTGACATTCAGTTTATGATCCTTGATAGCTAACGTAGGGTAGTTGCTAGTCAGGTACTCTGCTGTTTCCTTAGTGTTTAAAAAAGCACAAACTCTGTTATTAGATATGCGCGACACGAATCTAATGTCATTGGGGTTCATTATTGTAGCGAGTTTATTAATATATTCTTTTATTGAAATACCTTCGTGGGCTTCTATGATAACTCCTTGGTCTTTGGTAGGAAATACATCACTCACAGTAGCGTTGGCGTAAGTCTTCTTTGCTTGATTTTCAGGAGCTTGGTCCATCGGAAGGTTGGATAAGGTGTTGTTTACATTGGAGAACCTTATGATTAATTGTCAGCCGCGTTAGGCTGACTTTCAATAGATATTAGATTAGATAAGTATTGATTCCTATTTGGTGTGACAAAAACTCTAATACACAAATTATACCACTGCACTCGTGAACACAAACGGAGGTGTTCCCTCTACGGTGTCTGGGAGCGAACTGCATTTCACAGTTTGTTGAGGTCTACTTGGTGTATTTTTTTTAAATCTCGAAATTACTTTTCTCGTAGTTCCTTCTACTACGTATAATACGTCGTATACAGGAAATTAAAAAGGGAAACATAATATAAGAATTAATTGTGCTACGGGTTGAAACGGATTATACCGGTAATACTTTTCTCTTTTCTTTGTTCTGACTAGCAATATACTCTTGCCTACTGCTATCTTTCTGCTAGACAGCGTACATTTCTATGCAATATTCTCAATTTTCGGTGTCCTAATTATTACATTGGTAATATTAAAAAAAATCCCTTCATTAATGACAATTCCTATTGAAAAATTCGCAACTGGTTGGATTATTAATCAATTAATAGGATTTTCTAATCTTTTTTAACAGACAATTTTTGAGCAAAACAAAAAAGTATTTATTTATTTAATAGGTAATTACTGCAAACAAATTAGCTTACTTGATCCTATGTGGCTAGGCCGAAGGCCTTTAAGCTATTACAATACCTACATCCTTTCGCGTTCTAATCTTTCGAATTCTTGTATTCACCCCAAATTGTCTCTCCATCGCATAAAAGCCGCGGAAAAGAGACCATAAGGTACGGCTCAGGAAAAAAACCCTGAAGCGGGAAAAACGTGCCGTCAGAAGCCGAGTATATACTAATGTATCCGACGTTTAATTTACCTGTTTATTAGTATAACCTAACTTGACCTGCTCTGACCTAACCAAACTTAACATACCCAAATTCAGTTTACTTAATCTTTCTCAAATCACCTCACTTCACCACACCTCAACCCACGTAAACTAACCTTACCTATCATAACCTAATCTAATCTAAAAAAACCTACCTTAACGTGACTTAACCTAACGTAACCTAACATAACTCAACCGAACTCTACCAAATGTAACCTAAAGTATTCTAACCTCATTTTATCTCATCTAACCTAATCTAACCTCACCTCACACTCCTTACTTCATTTCGTCCCACCCCAACTCATTTTAACTCGTCTCACATCATTTTACATTACCTCACCTCAATGTATCTCACCACACTCCGCATCTAAAGTTGCCTTTCACGCACCTAACCTCATCTCACACCTCACACTTACCTCACCTAATCCCACCTAGCCTAACCTATCCAATCCTCGTCTCACCACACTTCGACCAACCTAACTTTTATTTAAATTAAATGTCATCTTTTAAATTCTCTACATTTCCATCCGGCCTTATTTTCTTCTTCTCTATGCGGATTAGTCTGTTGAGTAAATACATGATGAATACAGATCTCCTAGGTGTAGTGAAACCCACTTGCCTATGTCAGAAAACACTAAAAATAAAATAAGAGACCAGAGGTAGTAAAGTGTAAGCACCACTACTAAGAGCACATTCCGCAGAGCTCGTAACATGGTTAGATGTAATTCATATAACTTGTTCTGTAATAATATATTGCTGGCCATCTACGGAAACTATTAAAGCAAGAGCTAAGTACAACTACTTATCTCACCTGCCTCCAATTGAACTCACCTCTCCTAACCATACCTTACCTTACCTCACATCACCGATCCTCACCCAACCTCACATCACGTCACTCCACCTCACCTAACCTACAAAAACCTAACCTAACATAACATCACCTTACCTAATCTCACCATACCAAATTTCACCCCAAAAGCTGAATCGCAGTTTTCGAGCATAATTACGTGTTACATTAGCGTCATTGTAGTATCTTGTATTGTCATTGATTGTTAAGGGATTGCTAAAAGTTTTAGAAAAACACTACACTATGTGATTCGTTTTAAGGATTTACGTTAACTAAAATTAAACTGTGGAAGTTGCGACAAGTAGGAAAACAAACTAGCATCGCCGTTGGAAAGTAGTGGAGAAGCAAGGAACAGCTCCGAGACGACACCACTGAACACTTTTCCTCACCTCACCTCACCTAACCTAACGGTTATGACACCAGGCCGTGCCGTACCTTGAGAATACACGTCTCTTCTAGCATCCAACATAGAATGCTTAAATATTTGTGGGTCGTTGCTATCGTACACGTATTCCTTGGTATTTAACAATTGAATGCAACAATTACTTCGTATCACATCTGAGTGTCATTCTGGTAAATGGCAATACGTTTTCGCATTTGGCAATAGATATGTAATATTTTTTTTTACTATTGAATTTAATTTTTTGGAAAATTACTCTGGGCATTTTCAAAAATTATTAATAATAATTTAAATATTAATAATAAATTATATAATTTAATTATATAATTATTATAAAAATTATTACATATCAATAATTTAACATATTACATAATCAATAAACGTAACAAAATAACATAACTTAACCCAACCAACCCTCACCTAACCTCACGTAACTTAACATAACCTACATTTCACATCCATTACACACCCACACCTTACTTTACTTCACCTTCACACCACACTACACCTCGCATTTCCAAACCACAACTAACCTAACAAAACCTTACCTCTTCTTCTCTTAAACTCTGTATATTTCTACTCGTACTAATTTTCTTCTTTTCTTTAAGAATGAAACTTCAAAGAGTTTACCTGGTGAAGGCCTAGGTGTAGTGACACCATCATGCCTATGGCAGAAAACACTAAATATAAAATAGGTCTAGAAGTGCTCTTTACCTAATTGTAGAGTGATGTGGGTGTACAGTAAAGAGTGAAGAAGTGTCTTGTTGGGTTTTGTATGTCTTTTACCTGTACCGGTAAAATGGTTATCACCGGTGATTTTGAGGAAGATTTAGGTTACGTGTTCAAAATTGTAGATTTCAGTTGACAGAATCATAATTTTAAATGTTGGCAGTTTTCGAGCATATTGACGTGTTACATTAGCGTAATTGTAGTATCTTGTAGCATCTTTGATTGTTATGGGATGCAAAAGGTTTAGAAAAACACTACACTATCTGATTCGTTTTAAGGATTTACTTGAACGAAAATTAAACTGTCGAAGTTGCGACAAGGAAAACACACTAGGATCGCCGTTGTAATCAAGTGGAGAAGCAAGTATCATCTCCGAGACGGCGCCACTGAACACCTCAGTTCCCGTTTTTATTGATCTAGCGGCATACATTGGCATTTTCCGCAGAGATGTGCATCGACCAGATGGGACATTTGGGCTAAACTAAGAGTTGTTGGCAGTTGGAACATTGTGGGACACGGTCGGAGGGGATGTAGTCTTGGATCCTGATGGTGTTGTGCAGTAGTCTAGTCACTGATTGTTTAATGTCGTCGACGTCGCGTCTGTTGACTTCAATAGTGTACAGTCCAAGTCATTGAAATGTTTGGTCATTTTGTAGCTTTTTAATTTTTGATGTGTGGTGGATGGTGATGTATGGGATTGTGATTTGATTTCTTTGATGATGTCTTCTGGTGATATGTTTGAAGATATTCCTCGAATTACAAGTTTTGTGCGTGGTTCTGTGGTAGTACGTAGCTGATAATAAATCTTGAATGAATTTGAGGCTGTCTTGCCGAGTCGCAAGTCGTCGATTTTTTTCAAAAGTTTGCCGTTGTCGTCATGAGTCTGGCTAAATAATCAGTTCTTGTCTCCTGTTCTTATAGGTAAATCCGTCGGGTGCTGCTGTCATAAGTTCTTTGATAAATCCTTGGGCATCCTTCAATTCTTTGTTGTCAATATGTATAGTTCCGATTAGTCTTTTTTGCTGTCCTGTTGGTCCGTGTGTCTTATTTATATTTTTGTCCTGTTGCTATTGTACACGTGTGAGCTGATTGTCGAAGTAATGTTTGTCATTGAGTCGGTTCCTGTAACGTCAAATTTGGTCTTCCTCAGGTGCTATATGGTCATATGGTTTTGGGGTTTGGATAGGTGAATTGTTTAAGGAAGAGGTAGGGTGGCGAGCAGGGTTTTTGGGGAAAATGTTTTTCTCGTCCTCTGCGGCCTGTCGTTGTCGGTGTGCGTCGCGTATTAGGTCAATGAGATCTTTCCTTTCCTTGTCTAGGTCAGTAAGTCTCTTCAAAATTTGTTGTTCGAAGGTCCTATCCTGGTCGATACCTGCGTTACAGGGAGTTGCATTGGGAAGAATTTGGCCACTTCCGGTTGTCTTGTCTGCAGCCTGCAACGTAGTGATTGATTGGACAGAGATAGAGGTAGAAGAAGAAGAGGAAGAAGAAGACGAAGAAGAAGTTATTGTTGCGGTGGGGACGGCCGGTGGCAGCGCCGGGGCGTCGGTTGCGAGCGGCGGCAGGGCCACGCCCTTCCTCTGTGAAGATCAGGAGCGGCTGCGGTGGTCGCGTGAGGTGGCGTCGTCGGAGTCGTCGGAGACACTTCTGATCTTACGCAGAAGGTGGCTCCGTCGCTCGTCCCTAGTGATGTGAACCTTTTCGTAGCGTAGCCTGGTAAGGTCCGGGGTCGAACGCAACGAGTCACGTTGGTTAATTGGCTGCACTGGGAGATGTCGCCTTAAGGGGTTGTTTTGCTGCGATGAGAAGGCGGGATCCATCCCGCGCTTTGAAACGCGCGATGGTGCGAACTTCTACACACGCGCGCCCGCACTGGTGTGATGCCGTGACGTCACCTGTGGTATTGATCGCACGGCTCAACAGGAACGGCGTTGCGAACGTAGCAGTGGTCGTTGTGGCCAGGTGTACCAGTTAATGCAGGATCGTCGTAGCCAGTAGATGTCCAGTAAAAAGAAGCAGAAGTCGTCGAAACCGGGAGATACCCAAAGTTGAAGCGGGGTCGTCGTCAGCAAGAAGGGACTCAAGAGGAGCGATGCTGGGGTGTCCAGGTGCCGTGAAGACGACCAAAGAAGAGCGGGGCAGTCAAAATCCAGAAACTCCAAAATCCAGGGTCGATAGCAGAGTCGTAGCCAAGGTTCAACAGGCAGGGTAACTTTACAAAAAAGTGTAACCACTGACCACCAATAAATATGAAGAGATAATTTCATTGCGTGTCCAAATATTTCTTTGTCATGATATTAATATTTACAAAAACAAGAAGTCAGATGAATCGAAAAGTGATTCTTTTTTTATATGTTCGTCCACCCATTCATCTATCCGTTCGCTCGTCCGTTCTTCTGCCCTTCTGTCTGCGGTCCGTCTGTCGTTTGAGGTTTGGATATGAGACTTGTAGTGTGTTGTGTTGATCTAATTTAATATCACCTAACCTCACGTCACCTCACCTTCCTCCACCACTTCCCATGTCACCACACTTAACTTCACCTCAACACACCTTAATCTCACCTCAACACACCTTACCTCTCCTCAGATCACTTAATCGAACCCAACCTAAGCTAACCTATCTTAACCTAACCTAAACTGACCCCACCTTACCAAACCGGACCTAACCTGACCTAACCTGACCTAAGCAGACCGAACTACAAATAACCTGACCTAACCTTACCTAACCTGACCTAAACTCACCGAAACTGACCGAACCTGTGCGAACAGGACCGAACCTGCCCGGACCTGACCAAAACTGACCGATCCTGATCGAACCTGACCGAACCTGATCAAAATTGACTGAAACTGACCAAACCTGACCGAACCTGAAGGAACATGACTAACCTGACCGAAGCTTACTGAACCGAACCGAACTTCCTATTTTCCATTCGGATATCGATTTCCTGTTTCTGTATCGATTGCCCGTTCGGTTTCCTGATAAATTGTCACTCTTTTTGATATGGTCGAACGCGCGCCTTTGAAGTTGCCGCCGGAAAGTTGTTCCGGCGCCGCACAAGAGAGGGTGCCGTTTACTGACACCGCGGCACCGTCACGCTCCGCCAAGCCCCGGAGCCAGAGAACCCACCCTTATCGGGCAGCTGGCCAGCGGACCTTCAGCCCGGGCGGGCTATAAGAGCGGTGCCCGGCGAGTGGTAGCCAGTGTGAAGTACCTGCCTGAGTGTGTATAGTGTTAAGCGAAGTGTATTACAGAACGGCTACGAACTCGGACTCTTCCTACAGCGAAACAGTGAACATCGTAACGTCTACGGTATATCTCCCGGAACATTGTTCGATCTGGCATGTATTGGTGAATCTCTTGTTGGCTTGTAATAAAAAACAGTTTTAGAAATCGCTGTTCTTTTTTGGATATATCAAAACTGGCGACGAGGAAAAACAACATGGAGGCTGATCAGATAGTGCAGATGTTGGGACTCGTGCAGCAGCAGATACAACTACAACAACAGCAACAGCGGCAACAGGCAGAGGCGCATGCGCAACAGTTGGCAGTGTTAATAGAGGCAGTCAACAGACGCCCCCCGCCCCAATTCCACTGTTTCCAGCCGGACACGGAGGATTGGTCGGAGTACCTGGAAAGGTTTGAGCACCACCTAATGTGTCACCAGGTAGGAGACGCAAGAACCAAGAAAGCGTTTTTTCTGAGCTGTGAGGGAAGTAAAATAACCGGCCTATTAGGGAAGTTGTTCCCAGAGAAAGACTCAGCAGAGGTTAGCTAAGAGGAAATAAAAGAAAAATTAGGCGGGTACTTTAACAAAGTGCCACACGTAGTCGCGGCTAGGTACAAATTCTTTCAGTGTAGAAAAAGTTAGGGGCAAACGTATAGTGAATGGATAACGGAGCTAGCAGGTTTGGCGCGGCATTGTCAGTTCAAATGCCCGCCATCGGAAAAAGAGACGTCATATGCAGAAACATTAATTAGAGACAGGGTAGTCTTACATACGCCAGAAGATAAGGTCAGGTTTTTGGCGTTTCAGAGCGGGAATCCCTCATTAGAGGAAATTAGAAATTTGTGCAAGACGTACGAAACCACGTGCGAGACTGCCCGCCAGATCACGGCCGGGGCACATGTGTGTAGAGTTAACACTAACGACAGGACAGAAGGTAGTAGCTCAGACAGTGATAATAGCACAGTGAGTAACTTCAGTGCGAGAGCGAAACGAGAGAGAAGAAACAGCGTTGAGAAAGATAGACAGAGTATCCAGATGGGGGCAAGATTAGCAAAACGGAGCAGTGACATCAGGGGAGAAACAAAAGTAAAAAGATTAAAAAAGAAATCTTGCAGGAACTGTAAAAAAATCACGATAGAGGCTCGTGCAGATTCAGGGAAGCAGTGTTTCTGGTGCAGAAGAGTCGGGCACATTCAGGAAGTTTGCGAAAAGAAACGGCAGGCGGCGCGGAGCAGAAAACAAGAAGAAGAAATGGAAATCGCTATGACAAGTGAAGTGATCAGTGGCAAGGGACAAAAGAAAATAACAGTACAGGTTAGGTTAGGTAAGCAGCCCGTAGAATTCTTACTGGATACAGGGGCGGCAGTTACATTAATTAATTTGGACACATACCATCGAATAGGAGCACCCAGGTATTCAAGTGTACAAAAGAAGCTGACTGGTTTTGGTAAAACGCCCATTAATGTGTTGGGCAGTGTGAGTGTGCAGGCGTCTTACAAAAGTAGACAAGCAGTGATAGATGTGATTATTGTGGATCGGTACGATGTGACAAATCCTGGGTCTAGATTCGTTTGGTAGATTGGGTTTCGGAGTGGTGGACGATATAAACCAGATATCGGGGCAGGAAGAAGCTCAAATCATCAAAGATTTGGGGTTCGAGTTCGCGGAAGTGTTTTCACCCGGATTCGGAAGATGTAAAAATTTTCAAGCAAACATCCAGTTAAAGGAAGGGTACAGACCGCGGTTCTACAAAGCAAGACCTGTGCCGTGGGCATTAAGAGACAAAGTAAAAGACGAGCTTACAAGGTTACAGGAAGAAGGTGTGATAACATCAGTGGCTGCGAGTCAGTGGGCCACACCCCTGGTTTTGGTCAAAAAGTCGAATGGAAAAATCAGATTGTGCGGGGACTTCAAGAGCACAGTAAATCAGCAAGTAGAGGTAGAACAATACCCAACCTGAGGACCTTTTCTTTAAACTGTCGGGAGGGCAGCGTTTTTCCAAGATTGACCTCAGAGACGCCTATCTTCAGATACCACTGGACCCCACGGCAAGAGAGGTATTGGTGATTAACACACCGCTAGGCCTGTTCAGATATAATAGATTGCCGTTTGGCGTCAATTCAGCAGCAGCGATTTTCCAGCGTTGTCTTGAGCAGATCACCGCATCCTTGGACGGTTGCTGCAACTACCTCGACGACATCATCGTGACGGGTCACAGCTTGGAGGAACACAAAACTTGAGGAAGCTGTTCGCGGTATTGCAGGAGAACGGGCTCAAAGTAAACCAAGACAAGTGCGAGTTTTTTAAAGAACGCCTGGTCTTTCTAGGGCACGTCCTACATCGCACCGGAATAGCCCCCACTCAGCAACACATACAGGCAATCATACAAATGCCCCCACCGGCCGATTTGAAGCAATTGCAGGCCCTCTTAGGTAAGATGATCTATTACAACAAATTTATAAGGAATTTTTCATCAATAGCAGCCCCATTAAACCAACTCAGGAAGAAGGGAGTGAAGTTTACCTGGTCGGAAGAATGCAGCAAAGCACTGGACAAGCTGAAGAAGGAACTACTGCGCACAGTAAAATTACATCATTTTATACCAGGGAGAATCACAACGGTGGCAGCAGACGCGTCGGACTACGGTTTGGGGGCAGTTTTGTCTCAAAAGGACGAGAAAGGAGTGGAAAGGCCATTCGCTTTCGTTTCCAAGACCCTCAACAAACACCAACGAAACTATTCACAAATCGAGAAGGAAGCCTTGGGAATTATTTTCGCGGTGAGAAAATTTAATGATTTTCTTTACGGCAGCAAGTTTCACATTATCACCGATCATAAGCCGCTAGTCCAGCTATTTCACCCGGGAAAGAAAATCCCCGAATGCACAGCAAAAAAGCTGCAAAGATGTGCTTTGTTCTTGGCAGATTATGACTACCAGGTGCATTTCAGGAGCACGTCCCAACACGCCAACGCAGATGCATTATCGAGACTCCCCGCTGGTCCGGACCTGGAGTTCGATACGTCGGAAGAAGAATGTTTCCAGATGGACATAGAACTGGAGAGTTTGGTGGGCTTTCCGCTCGAAGCACGCACCATAGCAAGGGAAACGGATAAAGATCCAGAATTGAAACAAGTGCGTCGCTTCGTCAGGGAAGGTTGGCCACCCAGGATGTTAAGAAGCCGGATGGTTCAGTAAGAAAGACAGACTTTCGTGCAAAGCTGGGGTGTTGTTAGTAGGGGACGAGTTCACTAAAGTAGTAATACCTAGGAGTTTGAGGCAGACAGTACTCAAACACCTGCATCAGGGACACTGGGGAGTTGTGCGCACCAAACATCTGGCACGGCGGCATTGCGCATGGAAAGGCATGAACTCCGACATCGAACAGATGTTGAAAAGATGCGAGGCATGCCAACTCAACCAGAGTGCACCCCCCAGAGATCTAACACCATGGCCAGAACCGGCAGAGCCATGGGAGAGGGTGCACGTAGACTTTGCCGGCCCCTTCTGGGGGTCCATGTGGTTGGTGGTAGTAGACGCAAAGTCCAACTACCCATACGTGGTGGAAATGGGGAACACCACGTCGTCTCAGACGATACAAATGTTGGAAAAGATTTTCGTCACAGAAGGGTTACCAACGATTCTAGTTTCAGACAATGGTCCCCAGTTTGGATCCCAGGAATTTGCAAATTTTTGCAGAAGCAATGGAATCCAGCACATTTGTGCACCGCCGTTCCATCCGCAGTCCAACGGAGAGGCGGAGCGTTTCGTTAGAACTTTCAAGACGGCAATGGGAAAAGCGCGTGCAGCAGAAACATTCAAGTCCCGAGCGCTCCTGAGAGTCCTGGCGACGTACAGGGTCCTGCCAGGCGCAACGGGCAAGAGCCCAGCAGAAATTCTGCACGGCAGGCAGCCCCGAACCCTGTTGTCACTCCTGAGCCCCGATGACCCACACAGGTCAGAAGGTACTCTCTCCACGTACAAGGTAGGTGACAAGGTTATATACAGTCCTTTAAAAAAGAGCCAGCGTGGGTGCCAGGGATGATACAGCAAGTTAGGGGCAGTAGAGTGTACGCAGTCCGTACTGAGGAGAGATTGGTCACGCGCCACCAGGGGCAAATTACGTCCAGGATAAACGAGAGCAAGGTAGACACTCGGCCATGGATTTCCCCAGAGGAGTTCCGAAAAAAAATATTAAAGGAAATGATATATCCTCCACAGGAACCCACACTCGGAGGAACGTCAGCAGGAGAGCAGACGGCCGCAGCAGAGACGCAGGCGGAAACAGCCCCCAGCAGGAGCGAGCGCGCTAGTTCGACCAGCGCAGAACTACGGCCCAGGAGGGCCAGCCGGTCGGTGCGATTTGCGCCGTATACGACGCATTTGGGCGCGGAGGGTGATATGGTCGAACGCGCGCCTTTGAAGTTGCCGCCGGAAAGTAGTTCCGGCGCCGCGCAAGAGAGGGTGCCGTTTACTGACACCGCGGCACCGTCACGCTCCGCCAAGCCCCGGAGCCAGAGAACCCACCCTTATCGGGCAGCTGGCCAGCGGACCTTCAGCCCGGGCGGGCTATAAGAGCGGTGCCCGGCGAGTGGTAGCCAGTGTGAAGTGCCTGCCTGAGTGTGTATAGTGTTAAGCGAAGTGTATTACAGAACGGCTACGAACTCGGACTCTTCCTACAGCGAAACAGTGAACATCGCAACGTCTACGGTATATCTCCCGGAACACTGTTCGATCTGGCATGTATTGGTGAATCTCTTGTTGGCTTGTGGTAATAAAAAACAGTTTTAGAAATCGCTGTTCTTTTTTGGATATAACACTTTTGTCAACAGTTTTTACACTAACGCTGAGTCTTCCAAGTGATTCTGTTTGACAATTTTTTTGAAAATATGCAAGACAAATCTGTCTAGCAAATCCAAGAAAATCAAGCGGTTTCGTTTTGTCACTGGCCCATTTGTGTAATTGTCAAGCATTTTTAACAGAGCAATGAAGAGAATTAGACAATTGCCAATACAAATTCTTACCTCTTATTTTAACACTCATTTTTGTTATTTTCTCATTTATGCTGGCCACACAGATGTATAGGAAATCGATACCGAATGGAAATTATAGATCGAAAAAAATTGATTTCGAAATAGAAAAAATGATATAGACACAAGACATTGATATCGAAATAGGAAATCGATAACGAAATAGGAAATTAATATTGAAATAGGAAATTAATAACAAATTGGGAAATTAAAATTGAAGTAGGAAACCGATATCTAAATGGAATATTAATATCAAAACAAGAAATTGATATACAAATGGGAAAATAATATCGAAATAATCAATATCAAAAATCAATATGGAAATGGTAAATTGATATGGAAGTAAGAAATTGATAACAAACTGAGAAATTTATTTCGATGTGGGAAATCGATATCGAAATGGGAAAAATAATATCGAAACATGAAATTGATATTAAAAGGGAAATCTATATGGATATGAAAAAATTATATCGAAATGTGTAATTAGTATTAAAGTAAGAAATCGAAATCGAAATGGGAAATCAAATTCAAAGTAGCAAAAAAATGAAAATGAGATATTGATATTCAAACGAGAATTTAATATTAAAATTGTGTATTGGTATCAAAATTAGAAATAGATATCCAAACGGGAAATCGATATAGAAACAGGAAATCGATATTCGAATGGAGAATAAAAGGTTCGGTCCGGTTCATTCTGCTTCGGTCAGGTTCGATCAGGTTCGGTCATGTTCCTTCAGGCTCGTTTAGATTTGGTCAGGTTCGGGCAGGCTCAAGCAGGTTCGGTCAGGTTCGAGAAGGCTTCGGCAAGTTCGGTCCGGTTTGCACAGGTTCGGTCAGTAACCTTCATCAGCCGGTATTGGGGAAATACGAAGCAGTTAAACTAGGTTTGGTGAAGAGGGTTAACGCGGTGTTCAACGATCGCACTATTTCACTAGATGATGTAAAGTCGAAATTTCCCAAGTTATGTATGGTATCGGGAAAATCCCTGGGAAGTGCAAATTGACGGTGAAATCCGATGCAAAGCCGCTCACGGTGACTTCTCCTAGAAGGATCGCCATTCCTCTCATCGATCAGGTCGAGAAAGTTATACAGAAGATGCTGAAATAAGAAATAATTTCACCGGTCCACGAGCCTACCTGGCAGTTGACATGCAGGATTCAGCTAAGGCCACATAGCTGACAGCTCTTTAACCCTACCCTATCCTGCCGCAGGGGCTTTAGTTACAAGTCCGCCCGCGAAAGAGTCAACTACCGCCTGCAGTAGTCAACTAGGATCCAAGTGTAATTACGATCCAATTTATTTTAAATAATATTCCACATCAATAATTACTTCTAATAAAAGAATGTAACTTACAAGGATAATATAATATTAAATGCAATTTGTTACGGTACACAATCGAACGAAATATTTACTAGAACGAATCTTAATGATTAATTGTCAATATTTGGTTTGTTAACTTCTCTATGATTGGTCAAGAACGTGTATCGTTCTGAACTGTACGTGAACTGTTCGTGAAAACTGATCGTAATGAGTATCATTATGCAACTGGTTGCAGCCATCAAATGACAGAAATATACAGTGGGGTAGAAAAAGATACTTTTGCCACGAAAAAGATATCTCACTGGTACAAATCTCCTGGTATGAAGGCAGTGACGGCGTTGCTGAGCAATGTCCATTTCACCAGTAAACTGGTAAATGTTTGGTGGTTGGTTCCTCTTCTCAGGGCATCAACTGATGATGTCACTGCAGTCCCTCTGACCGGGAGGTCCTATGTTCGTGTCGCGACTGTAGCAGGATTTTCGACACTAGCTTGTCAGCTAGGTCGAATTCAGTCGCTGTCAGGAGAGTTCTAGCGGCCGGCTGCTCTGATCGGTAGTTTTTCGTGGTTTCTTCGATCAACACCAGGCGATTGCAGGAGCAGTATCCTAACAAACGGGCCAAGGACCGCGTGCGATCTCACATTCCTCTTCCTTGTCTTATCCTCACCCCTTACACACACACACACACATTAACATGCACTACGTTACCACACATGCCGGGAGACCCGTCAGGAGCTAAGAGATTGTCCCGGCTAGGGGGGTGCTCCGCTGGTGGGAGATATCTGATTAGGAAAAACCCTGCTAGCCGACGGTAGATCGGCGCAGAATCTGGCCATACAACGAGAGAAAGATCACCGGCACCTCCCGAGCAAAAAGTATGCATTACACTTATAGGACTAACGACACTGGTAGTTGACGTTCCTGGAATCACTAAACAATCAATCAATTGGTTCTTCTAGGTATAGATGTATAACAAGCTCTGGTTATCCAGTTCATAATTTGGCTAACCATTGTCTCAGCCGTCCCTGGTGGTACCAAATTCTCCAAACAAATGCGGAATACTTCCTCGTCAAACCCTTTGGCTTTTCATCCCCTCACCCTATATCCCATTCCAAAGTTGCCCTCTATATTTCGATATTGCAGGTCGTATAGAATAGCCTGATGTTCGCTGTCTGTGTAGTGTTCACTGACTTTCCAGAATACTCCGATTCTCAACAAGAATTCTCATTCTCTTAGTCCAATCAATTGGAGCTCAAAACAGCCCGATCCAGGAAAAAATTTCGGAAGTTTTTATTTCAACATTTCTATATATTTTAGAGGGTGTTGAATTTGAATTTAAATTTTATGTTTGCTACCTCGGCTACATAGAAAAACATCAAAAATCCCTAAAACTTTCGTTCAATTTTTAGTTCTTCGCTTACATCTTCAAAACTATGCGTTTTATCTAAACAATTTTTGTTTAAAAAGTATAAATAATACAAATTTCCTATAAAATTCATAGTTTAACACTAAATTACTTAAAAGCTGTTTAGGTGCTAGGGCGCACTGAAAACAGTTACTTTATGGGCCTCTGGCCAAAGCGGAAGAATAGTTCTTTCCAGCCAACCTATTCGTGGGTACGCCCTATATTGATAAATGATTAATACTCCCATACTCTTAGAATCAGTAGGGATGTATTTGCTTGTGCGGAATGTCAGTACATTCTTGAAACATACAGAATTAGCTTTAACTATTTTTGGATGTAGAAGATGATTATCTTCAATCGTTTTTATCAGTTCTTCAATTGCAAATTAGTACTCCTCGTCACTGGTTTTAAGCAAATTAAAAATTGCATTGCTGATTTTACATCATTTATGACTATGATTTGTATTCCTGTCCTCTTTGGAGGCTCATGAAGTGCTTTCATGTACATCAAATAAGCATGTGCATCAGCAGCTGACAAGTCATTTACGACCTCTATGCAATGTACTATAGAACGTCCAAAATCATAACTACGATTTCTCGCAAGTCATAAAACAGCTTCTCTAACAGCTAATTTCCTCACAGGGTATACAAGGTTTCATTTTGAGGGAAGCTTTTTAATTTTTTTTCCTCGCGAAGTCTCGGGGTTTCTCCTCTCCGCAAATAAAACAATGAGTTTTGAAGACAAAGTCAAGTGTAGATGAAAGTAGTTGAGGTGATTCAGTGTCTTTCTTCTTCAGATCTCTTCATGTAAGCATAAATCAACTTTTTGTTTCCGTATGGCCTCTCATATACCTTGGGCTTCACTTTATTACCTACATTTAAATGAAAAAATCCTTCCCTTTCCTTCAAAAAAATTGTCTACCTTCCATCTTCCAACGTTTTATCCCACTCCCTGCTAGGCATTATGCACACTTAATAAAATTGCAAGAATTACAGGTTCATATTATTTTCAATGAGTTCGTGATGTGGCGAACTATCTTTACACTGCCGATCTCGCGCCAGGGCGTAAGGTTGGGTTATCGCTGATGAGTCAATAACACGCAGGTGCATGAAGTAGGGTGATATTTCAGGTACATACAAGTCGTTTTTTGGGAATTATACAGTACACACCTGTCGGAAATTTGCAGAAGTAGCTAGTCTGTTTGCATGGTACTGCATAATATGGTGGTAAGAAAACTCTCCTTAGTATTACAGCTGGAGGAGATGAGATAGCGGGCAAAGAGAGAGCAGAAAATATTTTGTATCAGGAGGTATCGATTCTCGGAACACACACGAACGCACGCACGCACGCGCACACACACAGACACACACACAGAGGCAGACGCACACACACACAGGCAGCTGTCCGCTGCCCTTTCCCCAAATATGAAACAGACACACACACTGACACACACTGACACACACACAGACACACACAGACGCACACACAGACACACACACAGACACACACACAACCCTGTGTGATTGCCGGTTTTTTTGTAGAATAGCACCACGGGACCTCCCCCTGTCGTAAGAGGCGACTAAAAGGAGCAGCTGTCCGCTGCCCTTTCCCCAAATATCCCTACTTTCCCACCTAGTTTTCCTCCCATCCCACAAGACCCGATAGGTGGACTGAGTAACTTATGGGATCTTGCTCTCTATCCCTACGAAAATCCCCTTCTCACCTTCCTTCCAATTCCATTTCTGCTGGCGGTAGCATATAAAACGCTAAGAGAAGGTCACCCCGAAAATAAACCAGTGATGGGTATGAGTGAGCCTCAAAACTTACTACCCCAAGCGAGTCGAGCGTTGACGCCGAATCTCGCCACCGATTCTGGTCGGGTGAAAGCCCCGATGGTCGGTGCCGGCTCCATGGATTTTGGGGGGAGCCAAGCTCACAAGAGTGTCTGGGAAGAGAATAGGAGAGTGAAGTTTCCGGAGTTGGGGAAGAAGATCGGGGATCTCCTGCATTTTGTCCTGCCAAGAAATAATGTCCACGGGGAGATAAAGCGTATGGTGAGTTCCATCCGATCAGACTTTGATGAGATGGTGGACATGGAGGAGTCACTATCTGCAATTAGCCCGAAGACAGTTGAGGCGGAGACGCAGACTTCACCGCAGACATGGGGTGTCGATCCGAATACTGATGGTTATGGGGGGCCCTCGACAGCAGCGGCGGAATTGCAGCCTGCGGGGAACAATGTAACTGGCCCGACGACTGTTGAGGCGCGGACGCGGACCCTGCCGCTGACGTCGGGTATTGGCCGGAATTCCGATGATTGTGGTAGGTCCTCAGCGGTGGCGGCGGAGTTGCGAACCGCAATTAACGATGTGATTTGCCTGAGGACGGTGGAGGTGGAGACGCAGACTTCACCGCAGACTTCTGATATTGGCCCGGATGCTGATGATTGTGGTGGGCCCTCGACAGCGGCGGCGGAGTTGCGGACCGCAGTAGGCGGTGGATGAACTTCGTCGTGGAAAGAGAGACCGCTGAAATCTACGGGAGTGGCAGAGAAGAAGCTATCAGAGTCGGTGCAGGGAAGGAACATTCAACATGCTGAAGTTCCTCAGGCACTGCGCAAACCGTCTGATGAGACACCATACCATTCGTGACCTTGACGAGCTGACAACGGCGGCTGAAGTGTGTGAAGTTGTAAACGGGGAATTGAAATCACCTGTTGATCTAGCAAGTGTCATATCCGTGCGGAGGGCTTACAGAGGCACACAAACTGCTGTGGTCCGTCTTCCGACTGAACTAGCCAGAAGGGCATTGAGGAGCGGCCGTGTTCGCATTGGGTGGGTGAACTGCCGCGTTAGAGAGAAAGTAATTGTGCGGAAGTGTTATCGTTGTTGGGCATTTGGACATCTGGCGCGCGACTGCCAAGGGACGGACAGGTCGAAATCCTGTCACCGATGCGGAGAAGACGGCCACTTACGTCAGGCTTGCAAAAGCGCTGAGGCGAGGTGTCTGCTCTGCAAAGATAAGAGGAACCACCCGACGGAGAGTTACACGTGTCCGGCGTACCAAGTAGCAATGAAGGCAACGGATAACAGAAAATGAGAGTTCTCCAGCTAAATTTAAATCATTGCGAGGCGGCTCAGGACCTTCTCACCCAGACAGGGCGCGAGATGAATATAGATGTTGCGATACTCTGCGAGCAGTACAGGAATATTGTCGGTCTTCAGTCCTGGGTTTCGAATGTGACTAACCGAGCTTCAGTATGGATATGTGGTAATAGTCCAGTCCAGGATGTTATGCAAGTCCCAAGGGATGGATTCACCTGGATCAAAGGGTTCGGTGTATATTTCTATAGTGTTTATGCTGCACCCGGTGCATCGTTTGAGGAGTTCGAGGAATTAGTTGATCGCTTAATAGATGACGCGAGAGAACGAAGGCCTCTTATTATTGCTGGGGACTTCAATGCCTGGGCCACGGAGTGGGGCAGCAGAGTAACGAATCGACGCGGGGTGGCTCTCCTGGACAGCCTTGACACTTTGGATATCTGCCTCTGCAACATGGGGGCCAGTCCGACCTTTGTAATGAATGGTCGCAGCTCGGTCGTAGACCTAACTTTCGTTTGTAAAAGCCTTGGGGCTTAAATTTAAATCATTGCGAGGCGGCTCAGGACCTTCTCACCCAGACAGGGCGCGAGATGAATATAGATGTTGCGATACTCTGCGAGCAGTACAGGAATATTGTCGGTCTTCAGTCCTGGGTTTCGAATGTGACTAACCGAGCTTCAGTATGGATATGTGGTAATAGTCCAGTCCAGGATGTTATGCAAGTCCCAAGGGATGGATTCACCTGGATCAAAGGGTTCGGTGTATATTTCTATAGTGTTTATGCTGCACCCGGTGCATCGTTTGAGGAGTTCGAGGAATTAGTTGATCGCTTAATAGATGACGCGAGAGAACGAAGGCCTCTTATTATTGCTGGGGACTTCAATGCCTGGGCCACGGAGTGGGGCAGCAGAGTAACGAATCGACGCGGGGTGGCTCTCCTGGACAGCCTTGACACTTTGGATATCTGCCTCTGCAACATGGGGGCCAGTCCGACCTTTGTAATGAATGGTCGCAGCTCGGTCGTAGACCTAACTTTCGTTTGTAAAAGCCTTGGGGCTTAAATTTAAATCATTGCGAGGCGGCTCAGGACCTTCTCACCCAGACAGGGCGCGAGATGAATATAGATGTTGCGATACTCTGCGAGCAGTACAGGAATATTGTCGGTCTTCAGTCCTGGGTTTCGAATGTGACTATCCGAGCTTCAGTATGGATATGTGGTAATAGTCCAGTCCAGGATGTTATGCAAGTCCCAAGGGATGGATTCACCTGGATCAAAGGGTTCGGTGTATATTTCTATAGTGTTTATGCTGCACCCGGTGCATCGTTTGAGGAGTGCGAGGAATTAGTTGATCGCTTAATAGATGACGCGAGAGAACGAAGGCCTCTTATTATTGCTGGGGACTTCAATGCCTGGGCCACGGAGTGGGGCAGCAGAGTAACGAATCGACGCGGGGTGGCTCTCCTGGACAGCCTTGACACTTTGGATATCTGCCTCTGCAACATGGGGGCCAGTCCGACCTTTGTAATGAATGGTCGCAGCTCGGTCGTAGACCTAACTTTCGTTTGTAAAAGCCTTGCTAGACGTATTGTATCATGGGAGGTTAGTGCACATTATACACATAGTGACCACCAAGCTATTGTCTATGAAGTGAAAGAGCAGTGCAAGTTGAGCCCACCAAGGAGTAGAAGGAAAGCTGTTTGGAACCACAGGACGCTCGATCGTGATTCCTTCATTGCCATGATGGAGGGCAACCCTGAAGATATGTTGGCCGGTGACTCTGAATATATTGTAGAAACCGTAATGAACCGGGTATTTGACGCATGTGATGCGTCAATGACAAAAGGTCCAAGGAGAGAACGCCGTCCTCCAGTGTACTGGTGGACTGATGAGATCGCGGAACTTCACAGGGAATGCCACCGAACACGTAGATTGGCACAGCACGCCTGGAGCCGCCCAAATTATGACTTTCTCAAGAAGCAACATATGGACGCCAGAAGAGCTTTCACGAAAGCCATTAAGATTAGTAAGTGTCGTTGCTGTAGAGAGCTAGGGGAGGAGGTGGATGCTGACCCCTGGGGACGCCCGTTTAAGCTGGCAACGGCCAGACTCAGGGGTATGTCCAGGCGACCACCCACTTGCCCGGTTTCTTGGGAAAAGTTGTAGCTACCTTGTTTCCTCGCCAGGTAGATATGTTACAACCTAAGGATCGTCTGGAAGATCTAAGCGAGGTTCCGGCAGTCACGTTGGATGAACTTTCCAGAGCTTGCGGCAAAGTCCAAGATTGCAAAACCCCCGGATTAGATGGGGTATCAAATATAGCTATTAAGACCGCTATTAAGACTCGGCCCGATCTATTCTTACAGGAATATTGCGCATGCATACGAGAGGGGAATTTCCCCCTTCGATGGAAGCAGCAACAGCTAGTCCTCCTTCCAAAGGGCGATAAGGCACCTACTGATCCGGCAGCCTATCGGTCAATATGCTTACTGGATACAGCAGGCAAAGTGTTAGAGCGGATCATCTGCAATCGTATTGAGTCATTTACAGAGGGGTCTCAGGGATTGTCTGATAATCAGTACGGCTTCATAAAAGCGAGATCCACTGTAGATGCAATTAAGGTAGTCATCGACATCGCACGCAAGGCCATTGAAGGCAAACGATGGAAAGGAGGCCCTATGAAGTATTGTGCTACAGTGACCCTAGACGTGAAAAACGCCTTTAACGAACTCCACGCAAGGTGGAGCTCCATTCTTTCTGCGTTACAAACTCTTGGAGTTCCAAGGTACATCTCGAACTTGGTCAAGAGTTACTTTAAAGAGAGAATCCTCCTACATGAAACTGGGACTGGAGTACAATCTTATACGGTCACAGGCGGTGTCCCACAAGGCTCGGTACTTGGTCCGATGTGGAACATTATGTATGACGCCGTGTTAAAGCTCGAGTTGCCGGAAGGCGCAAGAACTATTGGATTCACTGTCGATGTTGCAATTGTAGTTGTCGGCAAATACATCGAAGAAGTCACGCAGGTTGAAAACGAGGCTGTGGCGGAGATCCGGCGGTAGCTTACGTCGGTAGGGCTACAGATGGGTACAGAGGGCTACAGATGGCGCATAAAACAGAGACTGTGCTGGTGACGGGCAGAAAAGTGAGAGAGTATTACTCTTAATGTAGGAGGCAGCAAAATATCCTCGCAGCTGTCAACTGAGGTATTTAGGAGTGCATATTGACGCGAGACTGCGCTTTGACGAGCACCTGCTGATGACACAAGAGTATTGGAGTGCGGTAGCCACCTATGCCGCAAAGGTCCGGAAGACGCTCCGCTCCGAGGAGCCGTTACGAAGAAGTGTCCTGTAATATGTCGGTGAAGTGGGAAAAAGGGATGGAATAGGAGGAAAGGGGGGGTTTAGTGGGTAGGCATAGGCTAGCTGAATACCACACGCTGCGGGTTGCGGGCCCCGCAGTGTCTTTAGATTTTCCCCTGCCCCCGTAAAAACACACACACGCACGCACGCGCGCTCGCGCGCACGCGCGAGCACACGCACACGCACGCGCGCGCGCACACACACCCTCAATACCCGAATTCAAAACGTTGCTGAACAGTCTGGTGGCCGATGCACGAGGAAGGAGACCCCTTATCATCTCTGGCGATTTCAACGTATGGGCTACAGCGTTGGGCATTGGGCTACAGCGTAGGGCAGCATGGTAACGAACCGAAGAGGAGATGCTCTAAGGCAGGCAGAGGAACTCATGACGTATGTTGTCAATGCATGCGATGCCTCTATGCCGAGGTGCTCACCAAGCGATCGCCGACCACCGGTTTACTGGTGGAACGAAGAAATTGCTCAACTGCGCAGAATATGCATCAAGAGCAGACGTCTGTGCCATAGAGCAATGGGCCGACCCGACTCTGAGAGGTTGCGGGAACAACACCGGAATGAGCGCAACGCCTTGAAAAAGGCCATCAAAGCGAGCAAATGTCTCTGCTGGCGTGAGCTGTGTCGAGAGGTTGTTGAGGACCCATGGGGCAGGCCGTACAAAATCGTTATGATCAAGCTGAATGGCGCGGTCGACATGACCCCGACCTGTCCAAACCTACTGCAGAACATCGTGGCCACTCTCTTCCCGATCCAGACGGAGACGAACCACGCAGCCCCGATACAACGGCCCACGGACGTGCCCCCAGTCAGTCCAGATGAACTTCGGAATGCTTGCCGCCGGATTCAGGACACTAAAGCTCCGGGTCCGCACGGAATAACAAACGCGGCTCTGAAGGTTGCCATCGAAGCTCGCCCAGACCTCTTTCTTGGGCGTTCTCGACAGATGTCTGAGGTAAGGTTCTTTCCCGCGCTGCTGGAAACGACAACGGCTAGTGCTCTTGCCTAAGGGCACGAAACTACCATGCGACCCGTCATCTTACCGCCCGATTTGCCTCTTGGACACAGCAGGTAAAATCCTGGAGCGAATTGTTTGCAGCAGACTTGAGACCTTCGTCGAAAGCAACAGCGGCCTTTCCGATAATCAGTTCGGTTTCCGAAAGGCGCGCTAAACAGTGGAGGCAATTGGTAAAGTGGTGAGCATTGCTAGAGAGGCCATATCAGGAGCACGCTGGAGTAGGGGCACGAAGAAGTACTGCGCCGTCGTGACCTTGGATATTAAAAACGCCTTCAACTCAGCGAGGTGGAGCTGCATTCTAAATGCCCTTCATCTCCTGAAAGTCCCAGTGTACATCAGGACAATCATCAGCGATTACTTCAAAGATCGAGTCCTGTTGTACTACACAGATGACGGTCCGAGGAGTTATGACGGGGCCGGCGGTGTTCCACAGGGGTCGGTTCTGGGTCCCTTACTTTGGAACATCATGTACGATGCGGTACTGAGACTGGAGTTACCACATGGCGCGGAGACGCTTCGCTTCGCTGGCTTCGCTGACGACGTGGCGCTTGTCGTCGTGGACAAGCACCTGGAGGACGTTACCCTCGTGGCCAACAGCTCCATCGCGATAATTCGCCCGTGGCTGCCTTTGATCGGGCTGGTCCTGGCCGATCACAAAACTGAGGCAGTGCTGATTACCAGCAGGAAGACACGGGAGACCATCGCCCTCAGAGTGGGGAGACATGAGATCCAGTCCGGGCCACACCTGCGGTACCTCGGCGTATGGATCGTCTCCATTTCGACAAACATCTTCGACTCGTTAGCCAGAAAGTGGATGGTGCGATCTCTGCCCTGTCGCGCATTATGCCGAACACCGGTGGCCTCAGGCCAAGCAGGCGGAAGCTCCTCGCGACCATGGTTAGCTCGACTCTGCTGTATGCAACGCCCATTTGGGCCACCGCCCTGACAACAGCAGCATACGCCAGGAGGACCATATATCCATCTACCGTCGGAGTGCTCTGAGAGTGGCCTGTGCGTACCGCACGGTGTCATATGACGCCGTATGCGTAGTAGCAGGACTGACGCCTATAGAGATTCTAGCGGACGAACGCCGACGGATCTACTTCCAGGGAAGACACGGCTCACGAACAGAAGCCCTCGCTGCGCTGGAAGAAGAGAAGATGGAAACGATGAGACAGTGGCAAAACCACTGGGACGCAACGCTGAACGGTAGGTGGACCCACCGTCTTATCCCACGGATCAACGAGTGGGCATCGAGGGTTCACGGAGAAGTGGACTTCTTCGTGACTCAGTTGCTGACGGGGCATGGATGCTTTAGAGCGTACCTGCACCGATTTAAGGTCGATGACGACCCGACGTGTCCAGCTTGCCCAGGACAGGAGGAGGATGTGGAGCACGTGGTGTATAACTGCCTGCGATTCTCAGGAGAACGAGACCAGCTGCAGGAAATCTTACAACAGCGCCTGACACCGGAGGACACCATACCACTGATGATGACCACGGAAGAGAGATGGGCCGCAATTGCAACGTACGCTGCCCGGGTCATGCGACGCCTCAGAATTGAGGAGCGTGCGAGAAGTAGAAGCCAATAAAGACGTAATGGAGGAGGGCTATAATAGCCCCGCCACCCCACCTAACGAAGTAATGCCTGACGGCGGTTCCGTAGGTGGGGCGAGGGACGTAGGGTTTTAGTGGGTATTATCTACGGATGAGTCCCACACGAATCGGCCCGGATATGAGAGTCTGGGTCGCGGGTGCGTAAATGCATTTCCCCCGTCACACACTCACATACACAGAGAGCGAGAGACGAAAGAGCGAGAGAGCGAGGGAGCGAGAGAGAGCGAGGGAGCGGCGCGCGCGAGAGAGCGAGCGAGCGAGCGAGAGAGAGAGAGAGAGAGAGAGAGAGAGAGAGAGAGAGAGTGAGAGAGAGAGATAAAATTATTGTTATCCCTCTTATTTTGGTTACCCAAGGCTTGGCTTTACAGATTCTCTGCGCAAGCACACAACGCTATGGATTCTGTGAGTATTGGAGTGTTAATAATTTAACAATGACAATTATTTGTTCACAATAGCAGTATTCAAGCATAATTTTAGATAGGATGCGCGAAATAGTAAGTAGTGGCAGGAAGGAGCTATTCTCCCGCCTTGGCAAGAGGTCTGAAAAGTAAGTTTTTCAGTGCGCTCTAGAGCCTAAACCGTTTTTCAAAAAATTTAAAGTTAATGTATGCATTTTATAGCAAATTTTATCTTCTTTAACTTTTTAAATAACAATTGGTTCGATAAAACGCATAATTTTGGAATATGCGTTTTTGAATTTGTGCAATGTTGAAATATTGAAATTTGCAAAAAAACTGAAAACAGGATGACATTTTTAGGTTTTTTGCAATTTTCTTTGTGAAGTCGATCTTTTTTGAGGTGGCTAACATCAAATTCGAATTTAGAACCCTAAAAAACATATAGAACCGTGGAAAAAACTTCCGGAATTTTTTCCTGGGTAAAATACCTTTTCACTGGACTGTCATAAACGTTGAATGACCCTCTACAGAAAGGTATCTCCCGGTGGTAGTGAGTGCTACGTTCAAAAGAGCGAATGCTTCTAGCACAGCTCGATCTCACTTTTTCGTGGTAGAGCTACCCCACTCCATGGCCCACGCATGGAAGTTTACTTAACGGTGGGAACATATTTTCATGCAATACTGATATTTATAATTACAACACACATCATAAAAATCACGTTCATCAAGTATCAACAGCTCACTATCAGAAATCCACATACAATACATGTACGTTACTTTACAATACACTGCTAGATGACATTAAACAATTGAAGTCGGTTCACAAATTCAAGTTAAAAGTAAAAGCTTTTCCTGCTGCAACTGTTTCTATACAATTAGACACTATCCTGATTATCAAAAAGAAAAATAATGTTTATTTTAAAAAAAACAGTGATAAATAATGAATTAGTTTACATTTGTATTGTATACTTTTTTTAAAGACTTAATATGTTTGTAACAAATAATGTACTTCAGCTTTCGGGTAAAGACCCCCATCTCGATCAGGTTATTGTCCAGTTTCCCTGATCCATTGAGCAAATGCTGAGATGGCCTTTTGTTTTGCTTCTGGACATAAATGTAGCTTCACTATGCGCACGTTTTGTTGAACTCTCCTTTCGCTTGCAATTGTAAGAGTTGAGGTAAGGGCGAGTAGCTATTTTTTTAGTAAAGCAGAAAAATCATACTTGTTATTCGTGTAAATATGGAAATAATTTTTCTACTCAGAAACGAAAATGAATATTTTTCAAGTATTGCTAATTTTGTGATTTTCAAAATTTATTTTTATTTATTTATGTTAAACTTTTACTCATCTTTCATCTATTTTGAGTCACATACAGTTTTTACTGTTTTTTGACTAAACAAATCTAAATCTAAATCACTCGTTAACTGAGATGTTAGTCTACGCTATTCAAGATTGGACACAAGGAGTTTGTAACAAAACTCAATCTTGAGATTTTTGAATCTAAGACATAAGTTTGTTTCAGTTAATAATTTCGTTTAAATTAACTCTTTTGATGACAATTTATATAAATATTCTAATGCTAAAAAGAGCCAAAGTTAGGAAATAAATATGATAATGGATAGATTTCCATATTCCCTAAAGTTCTCCACTCATACATCAAAATAGTCCTTAAAATTAAAATAAAATAGTCCTGAAAACCCAGCCCTTAAAATATTATTGCTTATGTAAATAATTGTTAAAAATAATATGTTGTATGTAATAAACAGAATGCTTAATTAATAGTTAATGATGTTCAAGCAACGAGAGGGCTCATGTGTAGCTCAGACCACAACTTCCTGTCTTCAAAGATGTATTTTCCATTTATAAAATAGGTCAAACATTCATATGAGCAGAATGTACGTGATGATGAGAGGAAATTTCCCACTACAACATAGATAATTAGGAAAGCCTTGAGAATTAACTCTACTGATTCTTGTATCAAACCAATTTGATACAAGAGTCAGTAGAGAACTTAACTTGATACAAGAATCAGTTAGAGAACTTAATTTGCAAGATTGGTCTCTACTGATTCTTGTATCAAATTGGTTTGATACAAGAATCAGTAGAGACCAATCTTGCAAATCTTGCAAAAAGTTCTAACACTTGACGGAACCCTGAATACAACTCATGAGGTCTTGACACTGCATTCATCAATTAGCTAATAGAGCCTGATGGGAATATAAGAACTATTGGGGTATTAGCATAATGTGTTCAGTATCAAGGCCAATTCACAGAATCAGAAGAGCAGAATGGCTTCAGGGCAGGGAAGTCATGCATTGATGGTATCTTTATATTAAAAAATTTAATGAAGAAGTATGCTGAGAAAGGTAGAGTTATCCACATACCAGTGCCAGACTTAGATTTATTTGCGCCCTAAGCTGTCAAATGTTTTAACCCCCTTTTTTTTATTTGTTTATTTAACATTAAAGCTTTTTATAATATTTTGAATAAAAAATGTTGTATAATATTCGTAAACGATGCAAAATTGTGGACATATAAATAATTGTATGTGGTAATTGTACGTATAAATAATTGTATGTTGGGAAGGTATATATAATTGTACGTTGTGTACTTATAAATAATTACTACGTCAAGGTTCTTGTCCTTTATCACCTCGAAACATATATTCCTCCTTCCTATCAAAGTTTCGCCTTATGAAATTTTGCATTCACTAAATTTTGTTCACCCCCAAAAATTGTGCACTCCACGCTGCAGCCTACTCAGACAGTTTGGTAATCTGGCACTGCCACATACTATTGACTATGGATTGGTACATAAGTCCACACTATAGTGTAGTACAGAACACACATGAGAGAGTACAATTAAATACGTAATGTCCAGCCATGAAGAAAAATGATATTGCTAAAGCCTATTTAGATGTTGTTAAAGCATTGTATACTGGACATTACAATTCATTCAGAATCAGGAAAAGACTTTCTCATGAATTCTCCTTGCACAAAGGCCAAAGACAAGGATGTTTATTAGTCCCCTTACTATTTAAAATAGGCCTACATCTTGAAGAAACCCTCAAATGTGGCAAAAGAAGTGTAATGGGATGGGACTGTCTGTAAAGGACAATAAAATATGTACATTATGCTTTGTCAATGATCACCTGATCATCAAGGGGGGGTGATGAAGACAAGCTTTACGTTCTGCAAGCTTCAAGAAGAGTAATAAACACCTAAAAGAAGGAATATATGTTTAGAGGTGATAAAGGACAAGGAACCTTGATATAGTTATTTCACACTTTGTAAAGAAAATATTGAAGCTACTCTGCTAATTGGTTAGCTCTCTAATTTTGCCATGACAAAGTACAAATTAACAATTTTCTCAACAAGTAAAAACCAAACAAACAATGTTTGTTGTAATGTTGTACAAATATTTTTCTGCTTCTTCTTACTTTACAAGTTTGGGAGTTTGGGAGACTATTACGTGTTTTTATCAACGCGTTCTAGGTGTTCTCACCTCTCTGTAGCCCCTAGATCTATATAAGAGAGCTAGCTTTGTAGGCTTTTTTGGCACCATTATGTTTACATGTTGGAACCATTTCTTTTAGTATTTTTTAAGATCATTTACCACATTATCAATACTTCACCTTATGTCTTTGTTTGGAACCCGATCCCTCAAAATCAGACCCAGTAGACCTCTTAAGAAATTAATTTGGGAAGCCTCTAATCAGCTTTTGTTGCTTTTTCTGAGTATTCTGAGTGTACACATTTCACTTATAAGGCAGAGGATGGGTTGAGATACCACAATATGAAATCTCATAAGTGCACTATTCAAAATATTTTTAAAATGACTCTTGATAAATCCATTCAACTTATTCTTCCATTCAACTTGACTTTCTTATACTCTCCTGCATTTTGGGGTTAATTTTATTGGATATTTTGCAGTCAAGGAAAGTGAAGTTAGATACTTTTTCAATAATTTGGTTGTTGTTAACAATTTTTATTCTTAATAATACATCCTATTTTATTTGAGATGAAACTACCCTCGGTTTACTTTTAGAAGACCTGATGTTTTGCTGTCATTCACCTTAATCCAAATTTGGGTATCCTGGCATGTGTTTTTAATGGCACTTATCAAGTTTCCTGAACTGGCTCTATAAAATACTGTATAATTTTAATCTCTCTACACTGTTATATTTTGCAATAACCCAGAAACAGCATGTATGTGGGCAGATTATATAATCTTCTTTTCTCTAATATCTCTTTCACAATGAAAATAGTATCACACCAACGTCTACCTTGGTATACAATTTTGAAGGTGTTGTTAATCCCTTTGATCCTATGATAATTATCACAGACTTCTTTTGACCACCATTTCATACACATTAATTATTAAGGCTTTTTTCCAATCTTCCAATCTGCAGGCACTTTGCTTTCAGTGCAAAGATTATTTAAGAATTTTCATAAGAAACTTTTCATCTGATCTGCATATTTCTGTAACTCCATTGACACACCATTTACCATTTATAACTGATTTACATTTTCTGTCTCCACCTCCCCAACAACTAATGATTTTAAGGAAAACCATCTACTTTTATAACCCTATCAAAATTTTCCTTGACTTCTATTGATTCTTCTACAAATTCACTGGTTTTTCCCTGACTTATGCAGAGCAAATTAAATTTCCTAATTTTTCCATATTTTCCAGAAAGTGGCCACCCTGACTTGAAAATTATATATTTAATGTCTAATGTTGCAGAGTGTAATGAATTTTATGGATAATATACTAAAAAATACAACTTAAAAGCTCACCTGGTGTACCTTTATTTTATTGCTTTCTTCTTAGAAATAATAATAATCATTATAATTATTAGATGTTCATTCCCAAAACACCCTCTACAAGAGGGAAAATAGAATGAATGCAGTGATTTTGCTTTTAAATAATTTAATTTGCCAGTATCATGAAACATACAACTAATTATTATTATTATTCTAAAACATTAAGATATGTCAATTTAATAGTTACCTTTTTATAGCGAACAGCATTTGGATGGAGTACAATTTATACACACATAGATTATTACATTAATAGACATGTATATTTTTTATGTAACACGAATTTTATACTTCCTCACACACATATCTTATTGTCTGCACAATATGCACAACAACACTAACAATATGCACACTGGGTCCACACCAAATCTGTGCAAGAACATAGATTGGCAAATTTATTGTAGTAAAACAAACAATAAAATATTCTTAAGTGTCAAAATCAAGTCAAAGAGACAAATTTGCTGAGTAAAATATAAATTAAATTTATCCAGTCATTTTACTTTTTCAAAAACATTGAAAATGGCTAAAATAAACCTAATAAACCAAAAAAAATATTTGAAAAAAGAAATAGGAATCAGCAAAAAATTAAAATTTGTATTTTACTAGCAGTAGTAGTAGTTTGTATTTTAGTAGCAACAATTTAAAGGAACAAAAATGCAATATCATTGTGCCAGAGAAATATTTACAAATCTACAACAAATACTTCGCAAGTCTTAACTTAATTCTTTCATTTTTTTATTGTGGCCCAGTCATACTTTACGTAACCTCTTTTTTTATATATTATGCTAACCCAACAACCAGAAGGCATAATAGAATTTTTCTAAGCGTGAAAAATTCATTTGTTACTAGAAAAACTGTTCCTGAGATACCACTATAATCACTTTAGTTATGGCCCCATTCACAATAATTTCTGATAATATATAATTGTGTTTTGAATTGCTGTACCTTTTCCTGTTTTAAATGTTAGTTTTATCTAACATAATATCACCAACTTCTTTAATGCATTCAACTGACATGTATACTGCCTTATAGAATTTAAACCATTCTCCAATATTGGAAATAACATCTCCTAACAATCTGTCTGGAATAATAATCTACTATTCTGTGCCTGTATTTCTAATGAATATAAAAATATACATTTCAGTTTAACAACTAGTATGTAATATCATACTATACTTATCAGCGAAAGCATAAGTAATAAAATAATCATATTATGCGTAATTTGTTCATTTGGTATGTGTAGGCATCTACAACACATTTTAATGAATAATTACAATCAAATTGAAAGAAAAAAATGCCCAAATATCCAGAGAACAAAGAAAATTGAACTTACAAATGTAATATTTTTCATTTTAAGCTAACAAGTTTCCTTTGTCTGGTACACATTTAATCAAGTTTCATCTTTGAGCTAATTTACACATTTTAATATTCACCATAAATTTTCAACCAGAAATAGGACTCCTTACCTTGGAAGATGCGGACATCTAATCTTGATATGCTACATTCATATTATTGCACAAGGATTGTGGGTGTCATTTAAATCTTAAATACAGTTCAGCAGTTTATGTTTATTGTAATTTTTCTTTAAAGTTGTTTACTTGTATTTGCATGTATTTACTTTAATATGTTACCCAACAAACCAAAAAAACATTTCTTTCATTCTATAATATATTTTCCAATCTTTTCAATTTTAATTTCAACAATGTGCAGGAACTGTGATATACAATTCTTTTCAAGCTTTTAATGCAATTTGATTATTTTGAAGCCTTTCATTTAAAATATGACATATAAGTAAATATTCACTTTCTTAGAAATACAAATTACCCTTCCACTTCCTGCTTGATGGTAAATTATAAAAATAAATCATGTCATTATGGAAAAATTTAAAAGTCTGAATAGTGTTCTAGATACATCATAACAATTTTCAGATTTTGCATAACAATAAAAGTTCTTGACTTTTCCTCAACTTATGTACTTTTTCCTATTTCAATATTGTAAACTTAATCTACGAAACTAAGTTTTTGAATATTATGGAAGATCCAGATTATACACCATAAGTTCACAAAATTAATTTTTTTTTTTTCAAATTTAATTCTTGCTTGATCACTAGTTATTTGATTGAAATGTTTTTGTTTAATGTGGAAGATACATTGTTTTAAGAGTATTTCTGGCATTAAACTAAGATATAAGGCTCAACATTTATTTCACTAAACTAGCATTATCTACCACTTTTATACCTACATTCAGTCTCAAAGAGATTGCAAATTGAAAATAAATTGCTTACAAGAAACAAAAGCTGCAAATTGCTTTTGCTGATAAGTTTATATATCCTAAATCATGAGTCAGCCAATCAAATAAAATTGATTGTTTCACAGATTTTATTCACTTTATTATTACTGAACCTATTCAGAGAGTAGCATCTCTGAAATCTCCTATGATCCCCAAAAACCTCTTTTTCTCATTTCCAAAAGCTAAGGAAGAAGTATGATTGTTCCAACATTATATAACGACCAGTGTTGAAAATCCAGCTATTACTCATTCCTCATTGTTGGTATCTGTTGCCATTTATCAATTTACAAACTCTTTGCCATTAGACTCTATCTTAAAATAGGAACAAAATATGGTATACATAGTAACATCAATTTTATATGCTGATACACACCTTAAAACGTTCCTGGTAACTTTTGGTAAAACAGCCAAGAATATGCAATATTGTCATATCTTTACTAACTGCCTGAAGAGAACATTTTTATGGATTTGAAAAATTTTTACTTCTCAAAGTAAAAATCAATATGGTGTAGAATTATACCATTTAACATTTAGATAAAAGTGGTAATTGTATAGGTATGGAGGTGCAATTGCTTCATGAGAAGCTTAGCACAGAACGTCAATAAATGCAATTCTGGTATTCTCTGCAGCATGAACAATAGCTACAAACCTACCATAAAACTTCACACATCTTTACAAAATTGTATTATCACAAAAAATAATAAATTTTTCACATAAATAAGTGAATAAAACTGCACAAAGAAATGTTCTTAAACAATTTAAATAGTACATTTTCTTTTCTTTTTAACAGCATACACAATGTATTATCAGAAATTTACATACAATATTAATTTTAGTTTTCACATGCATACATAAATACTCTAATAAACTACAATTTATTTAAACATACTGTAAACTAAGTCTTCATTTTACTTCAAATTATTAAATGGTAAAATTGTATTGTCTACATTACATTATGCCTAGGAACAAAAACAAAATATGACCAAATAACATTCATTCTTCAAACAACATAAAAAAGTAAATGAGCTAAATCCTTGAAATATCATTGATATCTTTACTACTGGCCACATGTGCATTTAGCAAAATTACAAACACTATAAATAATAAAAGTGATCCCTAACTCGGAAGCCACATAAACACATGTATTCTCCAAAGCATACATTCCATTATTTACAAACATAGTTAACGTGAATTCATCTCTAATTTATCACTGCCAAAGATATCACTGCCAGAGTATCAGAAACTTTACAAATGTCTTTACAATTCATTTATTTTTTTCTTGACAGAATAAAATGCTAATTTAATCTTATTTGCTTACTGAAAGGAATTCAAAATTGGAATGTAGAAGAGCAACTGAATTCAGACAATAACAATACTATAGTCACTACAAGTCATTGCAGAAAAAAATATTTTTCTGAATTTAAAACCTATGGTATTAACAACTACAATGGCATTACATGATACATCATAAGAAACAACATAAAAAACATAGTTCACACAGCTGTACATGGAGGAGTTTGATGAGCAGCTGATTCATACCTTTTAATTAGTTCAAATATCATTTCTGCTGCAACATCATTTGACTAAGAGTTTCTCTTCAGACAGTAGAATTAACACAGCACAGCATACACAATGTAAGAGCATTCCTTCCGTGTAGAATTTTCAATTTTTTTTCATCACTTTCACACCTTTGCTGGTCTTTCCGCACCCACAACTACCATTATTTTCTGAAGACAGCGAGTTACCGCTACTGTAAAATGAAACAATAACACATTAGTGACTAATTCCAAATGGTGTTTTAAAAGGTTATTTAAAATCACAAGCAAATGATATGAAGTATGTTAGTTCGCTAGAATATAACAAAAAAAAAAAAAAAAAGAAGAATATATGAATTAGTGGCATAGAAAGAAACAGCATCACAGCTTTACCAAAAGGGTTGTCCAATTTGAACCAACAGGTTCAATTTTGCAAAAGCAATTTTTGAACTTTCAAACATGCAAATATTTTTATGATACTCTCTAAATTACCGGTTCCCAACAGGATCAGTGTAGACCCCCTGGGGGTTGTAGACCCCCCGGGTAAGTTTGAAGAGGGTCAAAGATGATCAAGGGGTTGATTGGAAATCAATAACTAAAAATGAACCGGTATCTGATAAGTGTGTTCAAGATCACAATGATTACAAAAAATACTTAATTTTTTCTGATATAATGCAAAAAACCTATAACAATAATAAATAGCTAATTCGTTATCCTTCTTTTGTATTATCCATGTTCCATATTTAGGGATCATAATCTTGAGAAAACGCAAGAAATTATAGCTATGCATTCAGAACGATACTCTAATGTGCCAGAAAGTATTGTCAGTAATTCACTGTTAGGAGAAAGGTTATCGCCAGTTCTTAAAAACCACTCAACACTTTGTAACCATTGCATTAAAATGGAGTTTAGAATTCAGCTACTCAAAAGCGAAAGCCTCTTCAATTATTGAAAATCACAGTATTTACAAGAATATAGGTGTTAGAAATTATAAATCTTTATGGCATTTATGGGCAATTCTTTGTGTCACAATTATGGATGCTGTAGTACATTATACAGAAAATGTAGAAGGGTCAATGAAGCAACAATTCTCTTAAAAGGGGTCAATGGAAGAAAAAGGTTGAGAATTCCTGCTCTAAATCAACATTGTGACAGATTTCACTTACAAGTGATATCATTGCTAGATCTGTTAATATTTCTTGTGATATGGTTGATTGAAGGACATTTTCAATAAATTTTAATTTTGGAAATGATCTTTCTTCTGTGGCTACTATAAATGGAAATATTAATAAAATTTGTAATATCACAATAATATTAGGGAATGACCTGGTTAGTTTATTTTGATATATAAATTCTAATGTTTCAATTGGTGAGGTTTGTAATTTCAGAAATTTTGAGATTATATTTAGTTAATTTGCCAATATTGTTAAGTTCTATTGCATTTATATGTTTTGGATTATGTGTATCAGTTACATCAGTAAGTTGAAATTCTAGATCCATACAAATTAGTGGATCTAGTTAATATGTAGGAGTTAGTAGGAGTTAATATGTCTTGTTTCTGCTAGTTTTTTTTTTAGTTATGCGAGTGTAAAAAGTGGAACACATCACTTTTCTCTTTAAGCAATTGAAACCTTTCCTCCATAGATGAAACTGTAGGGTCAATAATAGTACTAAAACAGTGTATGTGAAAATTGTCTTTCAGAACATTTGTACTCTCAATATTTATGTTCCTAAAAGAACATAGTCTTCTTTTTTTGCTTGCATGTAAATGGGAGGAAATCAGCTTGTAACTTCTCACAACAAGCATTTAGATTCATATCTAACTGATATGTAATTTTGGTTTATTTTTAATATTTAAATTATTATTGGCTAAATGATCAATCCCAAAATTTGTTAGTATATCACCCAATCAATCGATATTTTTTCAGAAACCTAAATAGTGTTCTTTAATTTTAACTTTCTTTCGTTATTTTACAAAACGAAACTTATCTGTTTTTGATGGCTCAAGACAGGATTGCAATCACGAATTATTGAAAAATATTTACTATTTTGTATAATTGTAATTCAGTAAATAATGTACAATTAATTAAATAAATAAATGACACAGATCAGTTTCTAGTAACAAAAGCATAGATTGAAACTCATTAAAAAAACACTGGTTACCGCCTTATAAACTGTTCTGTTTATTTCATGTAACCGTTGAAATATGAATTGTCAACATTGTTATTTATGATGATACTTCAATATATTTCACTACCTCAAATGGCAAAAAGAGCATTGCTCTTTGATACATATTACAATTTTGGTGTAAGTATTCTAATTTTTTGCCGCGCTGGTTCAATGCATCTCTCTAACCAGGGTTATGACAGCGCTGAGCGTACCTTAGTAGTTGGAGTAGTAATTGTGTATTAGTTTTATAGAATGATGTTCCCTTTAAGAAAGCCAACCCACTAAAAGAGTAACTTTATGGTATTTATCACATGGTCTATTTAAAGAGGTTTCATGGTTTTTGAAAATGAAATTTATATATTCTGAGACTAGGAAATAATCAACTTAGCTGTATGTATTGAACCAACTGCTGCAGAGTATGTTGCTAGATATATAGACCCCATTTATGAGATTTACTGAACTTGTAATCTGACATCTGCATATAAATATTTATCAACTTTCCATATTTTGTTGCTGTAGTAATGCAATCAGACAACCAATCAGCAGTACTGTACTGTTTAGAAAGAGATTAATTTCTTCCTTCTCTGGAGAGAACAGAAGAGCCACATTAATTTAGGTAAACTTATACAATTTAACTGCCAGTTAACCAATAGTTTAATAAACTATTAGCTAACAATACAGCCTGATATTTCAAAATGCATTATGTGATTTAATGTTTGAATATATTAATATATCATAGAAAGCAAACTACAACTGCAATTGTCTTAAAAATAACAATGTAAAAAGTAACATTTTATTTATTTTTCTAATATGGTATTCCTTAAAGCAAATATATTTTTCAAGTTGTTTTAATGAAATTTCATATTAATTTAATTAGCGTTTATACAAATTGAATCAAAAACCTACAGACACGGTTAAAATTTTGTTTGTTTGATTGTTAAATTGTTTTTTGGTTCACTTAGCATTTGATAAATCTAGCAATTTTGAGAATGAGTTAAAAGATATTTTCATGTATGGTTTGCAGTATGATTGTCCATTTTCAGTTTAATTATTCATCAGTAGGGGCAGATTTTAATGAAATGTCTTTCTTTTCCTTTTCTCTTTAAAACAATGTCATTTTGTTTAGAAATTAATTTTTGTTACAACAAAACAGAATTACCCATTTTCATATGGAACTTTTTTGCATTTTTTGTCCATTTGAAATAATAAGTCATTTTTTATCTTTTAATGTCATTTTTAATGCATTTTTTACCAATTCCATCAATTTTAATATAATTTTAATGGTGTTGTCTAGACTATCCGGGACGAGCCGTGACACTGGCATGGTGGCTAACGTTTTGGCCAGCGTATTGTGGCCTTCTTCAGAGCATACACACAAACTCCGGCCGCGGAAGCCTACACAACCATAATTTTAATGCTTTAAACAATATTTACAAGGTGCAACAAATGCTCACCACGGAATTCCTGACTTTCCTTTTCAATATCTTTGCTCATATATTGTAACATCAATCAATGAGAGTATTAAGTAATCTAAGATTCCTGTGGTGCCTAACGGCACCATTGACAGTTCATCTGATTTCGTGATAAATAAAAGCAGAGAATATCTTTAGTCCAGACCAAAAGTTTACAAGCTGAGTTGACTTGAAAGAAAGGAAGAAGCCTTGATTACATCAATAACATATCCAACAGTTAGAGTTGTTCATCTGATGTGATTTTGATCAATTTTTTTAAAGATCATTTTTCTTTGTTTTTAGAGCATTTTTAAAACATTTTAAGAGCATTTTATTGATCATTTTTGACAATGTTTTAGGCCATCAAAATCTGTCTCCTATTCGTGAGCTTTATGCTCACTCTTAACTAGTAAATATATTGCAAATTGTAGTTTGTGAGCTGTACTTATTCTATGTATTGAAATTTATTCTACATTATCATTTATATTAGACGATTTGTGATTCAAAACTTTTGAATGATTTACTTCTCTTTTTGTTTCACCTCATTTTCATTCTTCTTAATTTTTCCATCTTGAGAGGCAACTGTTACAGTTATGATAAAGGTTTATGCTTATTTTAGTGGTTTTTATCGAGTTTCTTTTTAATTACTCTGAACTATCTTGAATTATTTATAAAGTATTATGCTTCAACCGGTTTTTCAACAATAAAACCTTCCAAAATATCAAGATTGTGATATTGTGAATCATTTCATAGTTTCCATGTGAACTAAAATAGATGATATTTTATGAGAACCTTTGCTTCTGGACATAAGAAGAGAAGTCATCATTTTTAATAGAGAGGTTAATTATACAAATCTGAGCTCATGATCAGCTGATCAAAATTCATGCATATTCAAAATGATTTTTAAATAAAAAAAATAAGTGGCACAGCCAAAACCTACTAATGGAAGGAAGATTTGAATACCCTTTCATAGTTTTTTAAAAGAGCCAGTTTCATATTGTATTTGATGCCTATATTAAATAAAATATTTAACAGCTCTTAATTATGTAAAATGTTTGATTTCATTGAACTGCAAAATAGGAAAGTTATCAAATTTAAAATAATCCACTTAAGAACCAGAATAAGAAGAATCCACTACAATAATCAATAAGTTCTGACAGAAAGAAGAGTAGCTGAGGCACTAAACATATAGTAGTCAAACTGAAAATGCAAACCTACAAGAAATAGTGTTGTTTTATCATTGTCATTCATTTGAAATAAAGGTAATGTATGAAGTGTGCATTAAAACAACCAAGCAGATATGCCACCTGAAAGATTCAGAAAGCAAAATAAAATGAAAATATCAGTGAAAATCGACGCATAAACCGTGCTGCTGAATATTCAGCAAAAATTGAGTGGAGTTAGTAAGCATTCATGGATAAAAACAGAATATACAAATAGCAGAAATATTAGCCATTAGTAACAAAAATGGTTACAACTTTTACACTAATCATCAACAAAATTTACTAGAATAAGAACATAATAATGCAATATGCAAGACTGAGAAAGAGTAATTCCAGAATTTGACGATATAGAGGTACAAGGAAAATGTAAAGGCTAATCAAAATTATTAAACTACAAAAATGTTTAGTACAGTAATTCACTGCCTTACAAGTTACTTCTTTATTACCACACATGTGTTTGAATGTGTAAAACTGCATCACAACAGTTTTTCCTGCTTTAGTGTTTATGGCCATAGTTTTAAATTTCCATCAAGGATAAAATTGTTGTAAGTATTAGATTTGATACAAGTACAAAAAATACTAGTTATTAGTATCATGCTCAGAGTTAACTATAATTAACCTCTCTCAGAGTAAGGCAATTTCAATCATTGAAAATGATATACAAAAGTTATCGGAGTGACCAATTAATAATATATTAGATATTAGATATATCGGAGTGACAAATTAAAATAGTGAAAACCTTTGTCTGAGGACGAACAACCAGCATGAGCTTTTGAAGAGAAATCGTCACAGCACCTGAAAAAGTCAAATCTTCAACAATCACACAGAAACTTAACAGAAAAATGGAAAAACTGTAATGAACCTAGTAAAAATTGTGAATTAAAATTAATTTTTGAATTAATGCATTTTAAATATCATCTTTGACCAAACCATCACAAAAGACAACATGTTTAAATCTCTTTGTCAAGTCTAGTGGAAATATTGTTTACCACACTTCTGTATGGTTTGAGGAAGATGAATTTAATTTGCTGATAAGCAAACCGTGCAAATTAGATAAAAATTGTTGAGTAGGAATGGGTTTAATTAAGTGAACTATGCATGCAGAAATAAAAGAAATGTGGAACTTAGAAATAAAAATGTTCTTGCTCCTTACAAAATTAACAAAAATTGGTGATCACTTTATTACATATTTTTATGAAATTTATTAATAATTTTTCCATACCAATGGCTTTCTGAATTGTTTCTGGTTTACGTCTCCAATAAATGAAGATAAAATAGACTGGCACAGATGTTGCAATCATTAAACATCCATAACCTGTGAATTACAACAAATAAAAGAAAATTAAAAATCTATATTACCTAAAGTATTCTGAAAAACAGTTTAATAATCTATAATAAAAAAATAAAAAAATGTTTAAAATTCCATTTCATATTACATTTGATTAAGAAAAATTTAATTTTTCATAAATTTGAATTTCACAACAAATATAACTTTTGTTCTCATCCGGATATGGTACAAAATTTAAGTCTTGTTCAAAGCAGAATGATATTGATGAAAGGTTTCATTTCTGAACTACTAAAAAATGATTTGTGCAATTCCACATTGCAATTAGCTATTATACATTTTTTTGAGTATACAAATTGCTTGTTAAAGAAGTTCAATTAAGAGACCTTTAATGTCACTTTTAACAGACAAACTGACAATTAAATCTATTACATTATTAGTAACGTCTAACACATCTCGAGATGAAAAACCAATTTTATTTAAGTGGCACAACAGTTAAGGGAGATAAGAAAGTACAGACTCAGGAAAGCAAAGCCGCATTAGTTAAGTTTCTATTTACAAAATGAATTTCATCTCTTCTAAAACACTCTTCACAGCAGTTAGAAAAGAATCATCATATATTAAAATTTTGTGAAAGTTAGTTAATTTATTTCTTTGTTAAGAGACTGATTATTTTTAGATATTGTAAAATATTTTAATTTAATTTCACATACCTGTTTCAACTGGGCTAGCAATCATAGGAACAACAGTAACAAATATACTGGCAATGATGTAAATAATTGGAAAGAACAGATTGACTTTAATGGGCCGAGTCATATCAGGTCTTGTATATCTTAAAACAGGTAAGCACACAACAGCAACACCAATGCTTAACTGAAAAAGAAAATGTTAATTAAATCTCTATGTAAATGTTCCTGTATAATAAACACATATACAGACTAATCATAATAGTGTACCAAATCATGAACTCAAAATAATATTTGATCAGATAAATTAGTAATTTAATTGGCACATACCCAAGTGGCAAATCCCACATAGTTTATAAGGGCAAAAATGTCAGACACAGTCAAGTAAAGCATAGAAAGTAATGCCTGTAAAAGAGGTACAAATTTACAAAAGTTATTTTGTGCATAACTATTTCATGATTTTAAAAATGAAGGAAGTCAATATTATTTTACCATAAAAAGAATTGCAGGTGTTGGAGTTAGCCTTGAAATCTGGATCATTGTGAGGATTTCTGGCATCTGACCTTCGCAAGCTCCAGCGTAGAACAATCTGAAAGAGGTTTGTGGCCATGAATTACCACAAATAACTATCAGATTCCACCACATTAACAGAAATGCTAACAAAAAAATCATGATACAAGTGTCAGTGTTTCATGGCAAGTAATGAATAAATTAAACTTACATTTTTCATTAAATTTTTAAGAAAACAATAAGTGTACCTGGAAGAAGTAAGTAAAATGCCATTTACAGCACCAAATGTAGAGAGAGCTACAAAAACTGGTATTGTCCATGCCATAAAACCAAACAGGTGCTCAGCAAATGACTGCAAATAAACAAAATAATTAATATTTGTCATACAAAATATTTGTGTTATTTTATGCACTTATAAACACAAGTATGAGCTTACAACTGCCACAGCACTTGATCCAAGTACTTCTACTGGTGACAGTGTAGTATAAAAAGCAACATTAGTCATAAAATATACAACAGTAACTAATGTGCAAGAAATTGCAATAGCTCTAGGTAAATTCCGAATTGGATCTTTCAATTCTTCAATAATGAAGTTCAAATAATTCCTGAAACAAAGAAAAAAACAATTGGATCCTTGGGAATCTTGAAGTAGTTTAATTTCAATTTAATACTCTCCAAAGTATATGTTAGAGAAATAGTAAATGAGAACATTATATTGATATTGGTGAAAATAGTCAGTGGAAGTTCTCTTTTATTACATTATACATGTAATGTATGTCATTATGCAATGTAAAATTTCAAGCAACATAAATTAAAAGATAAGTTCTACTCAAACAGGAAAATGAATTTTTGGAAAACCAGTTAGCTCACCTACAGAACCAGAGTAATAAAACACTGTTACTCACCATCCATTGTAAGCAAATAATCCTGAATAAAATGATAGGGCTAGCTGAGTAACTTCTGTTTTCGTGTTATCAAATGTGAAGTATTCAACATGTCCTAAAACCAAACAAATAAAATTAGTTAAAAGTTTTCATATCAAATACAAAATAAATAGTTGGGGAAGAACAGGGTAAGACAAGCACTTTAATTCTGATGTAATAAATTATATCACTTCACAAATGTTTTAAAGAAGTTTGAATATATAATGCAATTATGTTTAAACAACTCAATATGAAATTAAAGAGTGATGAATTAAGTAAACAATTTTAAAGATTCAAAACAAGTAGTTTGCTTCCTCCTCGTGCTCTAACTTATGAAAGCCAACTCTACGATGTAATTTCAAGCACATCTCCATATCACAACATCCATTGTCTTACACCAGTTGTCATCTTCTAGTAACGGAGGTAGTAATGATGAAATGAAACAACTTTTCCCCATTCTACGTCATTTCTTTCAACACGCTCTTAAAACTCAAGCCGATCCTTTTGCACCAATAAGGGTATATTTGAACTAATTATGGATATGAGCACGGCGTGGGTGTAGCTTCACACTTCTGTGGTCCTAATTGGAAAATTGGGAGATCGTGGTAGCGGGAGGAAGGAAGAGAGCGGCTTTGTTTCCCAATTGCTGTAACGGTGCGTCTGCAATGGGAGGGGGGGGGGAATCTCGTCTTCACGTACCCCTACGTCTCCATGCCGCGTCTGCCTACCCACCATTACTACCTCAGTTACTAGCCGATGACAACTTGCGTAAGACAACGAAATATGTGATATGGAGATGTGCTTGAAATTACATCCTAGAATTGGCGTCTATAAGTTAGAAAGTGTTGCCCTGCGAAAAGCACGAGCTTGACTCCAGAAAAAATGCCCCCACAGAATCAATGGCACTTGCTTAGAAAATTGAAGGGAGTATTGATCAGTGGCGGATCCTGAAAATAATTCAGGAAGAAAGACCATTCAGACCTCTCCCTCAATATTTTTTGAAACATTATTTTTTAATTGCTAATATATGAAATAAAAAATGTACGAGTGTTTTCAAATGAGAATACTGATTTTGATGTGATGCAAACTGCATTTGGTAACTATTTTGAATAAACTGGGTAAACCTACAAAAAAAATGGTTGGTGTTGACGTGGTCCCCGTGCCCCTGGATCCGCCACTAGTACTGATTTACAAACCCCTCGTCCATGATTGAATTGAATTGAATAGCCGCCTTATTTTACGTGGCGAGACTCGGGCCATCAGGCCCGCTCTTCCGTCTGACCACGCAAATTTCGCTACGCTCGTTTCACCAACTAGCAGAGAAAGGAGGTATTTCTTGGGCGAGAAACTGGCGATTTGAATTTAGCTCAGAGGCGTCATTTAGGCTTGAGAGTCTTTTACATGCAAGTAAATCTACTAACATGGGACAGCCGGCTTTACTTCCCCTCCGAAGGAAGGCGCGAATTTATTCGCCCTCAAAAATCCACGGCTTCGATCAGGTTTGAACCCACCAACTTGGGTATAACAGTCCGGTACGCTAACCGTTTCACCATCGCCGCCGCAAATTGCCGCACGATTGCCCGCATGATTGTCTTAAGTAGATTAGCGAACATATTAATATTATCAAAAAATACATTACGAATTTCTCAACATTGAATTCCTTCTCACATCATATTGCTATAGTAGAGAGTACTGAATATTTCCCTTATGTACGATTTGTTTTCCGACACAGAGGAGTACTATGTTGCGATACACAACACTTAATAATCTTGGCCTCCGGTATTAACTACCCTAAACTAGTAATAACAGTACTCTCATTGAGAAACGATACTTGTGACATCTGGTGACGCTTGATAGTGAAACGGTCTAAATAAATTTTATTTCATGGTGTATGATCGATTCATGTAAGAGTTTGCTACATAAAGCATTGCAAAAACCTGTCGACAAACACATTTTCCATTTTCAGAAAGCAAATTTTGTGTAGAACTGTTGGTACAGCTACACTGTGAGGAGGCTGTAAAAGTTTCCTAATTCTGCGAAATTTACAATTATTAAAAGTGGTTACATTTCTGTTCAAGTGCCTAATAACGTCAGGAAAAACAAGAGAACGTAATCAGTAGTACTCATGAGCTTTCAGGTTTCCTCTTCGAAATCAAAGGGAAGCCCATTCTGGCAGAGTGTAAATACATATGAGAGATCATAATTCCTGGAACTAAAATCTCCCTCCGAAAAAAAAGTGTGCTCGGGAATACCCTATTGAATTTTCAACAAAAAACAAATGAAAACAGGTTTATGTTCGTCAAACAATATTGCAAAAATTTTAAAAATATATTACATAAAAAAGTATTTCCTGTATAAACTAAATGAAGTATTAGAGCAATTCGGGAGTTAATTTTCTGTGCGGCGGCGATGGTGTGACGGTTAGCGTACCGGACTGTTATACCCAAGCTCGCGGATTCAAACCCGATCGCGGGTTCAAACCCGATCGCCGTGGATTTTTAGGGCGACAAAATCCTTCGTACGCCTTCCTTCGGAGGGGAAGTAAAGCCGGCTGGCCCATGTTAGTAGATTTACTTGCATGTAAAAGATCCTCAAGCCTAAATGACGCCTCTGAGCTAAATTCAAAATCGCCTGTTTCTCGCCCAAGAAATACCTCCTTTCTCTGCTAGATGAAAGGAGCGTAGCGAAATTTGCGTGGTCAGACGGAAGAGCGGGCCTAATGGCCCGAGTCTCGCCACGTAAAATAAGGCAAATTCAATTCAAAAATTTTCTAGAAGGAATAAAACAAGTTTATTCCCCACTTTAATTCTTTCTCACTTTCCTAGCCTACTACTATCACTAAAGTCAATAGTTCTATGTAAACAAAAACTAAAGGACACTTTAAAGAAATATTAGCAAATTTATGTAATAGTTTTTTATGATGCGAGTAATAAAATAGCTTTTACCGTATGTGTAATAAACTATGTTTTAGACAGTCTTACTAACATTTTTATTTTATCTTAATTCATGTACAGAAATTACTTAGTGATGCATTAAGATCAATAATAGCTGATGCGGTCACACGAAATTTTTATTTTTCTTATTTATTTTCTTTGTTGTATTCACAGATTTATCTGAACGCTTGAACATCGTCTCACTTTTAGCAATAGTGCTAAGAATTGAACGTACAACACGCTAATGCATGACCTGAAAGAACCGCGTTTACTAAAGGCAGTCTAAAAGTTAATTTTTATACATAATGTAAATTACGGCTGTCTCGGACAGCCAAAGCTACTAAAGCGAAAGAATCATTACTTTAAGGCGTGTCTGAGTACCACTTTGGAAATGTGTTTGTGTCCGTGTGTGCGCGAGGGTGCATGTATGAGCGTGTTTGCGCGTATACTTTGCGTGCATGCGTGCGTATGCAATCATGAGAAACTGAAATGGGTAATTATACGACTATAATCCTTTTGAGTGACAACAAATGAGAATTTTATAACTGGGTGGGACGATTACGAAAAACTATTATTGCACTATCAGTTCAACAAGTGCTTGTAACCTAATTTTAATAATTTCATCCATGAGATGGCTAATTTTTTCCGGAAGGTACAGAAGAGTGGAGTGGTAAAAATTATCCTCGAACTCTTGGTCGCAAATTAGCACGCAAATTCACGCAAATTAGAACTGTACATTTTCAATGTTGTTGTTTTTGGTAAATATTACGAACTAGGTTTATTTAGTTCAAAATGAACATCAACTAAGTACAATTCTCGTCAACAATTCTTACTACCTGTTAGCATGAAAGTTTTAATAAAACAATGCCAAAACTCATTATTTATTAAAAGTAATTTAATAATTGACTCAAAAGCAAAAGCGAATGAGCAAAAACATCGAACATGCGCAGAGACAAGGGGAGCGAATAGTACAAAGACGGAAAACACGGTGTGGGGTAAAGTGGGATGAGGTGGGAGGTGAGGTGAGGTGAGACGGGCCGAGGTGGTGAGAAGTGGAGTGGAATGGGCTGAGATGAGATGAAGAAAAGCGAATCGAGGAGAAGTTTGATGCGATGCGGTGAGGGAGAGGTGAGGTGAGTTGAAATGAGGCGAGGTGGTGAAGGCGGAGTGCGGAATGGAATGCGCTAGGATTCTATGCGGCGGGGCGTGGTGATATGAGGTGCGGCAGAATAAGGTGAAGTGGAGTGCGGTAGGATAAAGAAGATGGCGTGAGTTAAGGAAGTGGGTCAGGACTAGTTGTGATGGGCTGTTATTGATGGGGGTGGAGGTTATGAGATATGGAGGGTTGAGGTGGTTGAGATGAAGTAGGTTGGAATGGGTTGGGATGGGTTAGGTTGAGATAGGTGAAGTGTGTTTAGCTACGGAACACAATTTTCGTTTGCCCCTTAATCGTTTCGTCTATATTATCATCAATCTCATCTCACATTTTCTAATACTCGAACTCGTTGTTTTGAAATACTGATGTGTATATTACGGATTGAAAACCTCATTACTGTTACAAATTTTTTCTAGTTCTCTGTTTCTTTCTCCGCCTTTCTCAACGAATTTAATCTCTTCATCTTTTCACTTGCCAAATTCCTAAAAAAATCGACTCATTTTATATAGTTGCATTATTACTGTAGCGATACCGATTTCCTCATGCCAGGAAAATTAAATTAAACAAACAGACTCGGCCACCCTGAGTTCTACTGGGAGAATAAACATACGGCGTTGCACGTGCAACCTCGCTTATCGGACGGCCATTCGCGCCCCCGGCCCATTAAGAAAGTCGTTACAAGGGTCGGCGTCGAAACATTTAACTGACAGAGGCACGTGTTCGCATGACCAGCTGCAGGATTTCTAGAACGCTCGCTTACATCCAGGGAATCCCAGAGCGATAAATTCTTTCACGGACAACGCCTGCCTTGTGTAAGCATGGCTGATGTTCTAGAAGGAATAAGAAAATTCTGTACGCTCACAGTGACGCAAAGAGTTGAAACTTCCTTCACTACTCCCGTCACGATTGGTTGAAATAGCGTAATGCGCCATTTCCTTTGGCCAATAGCGACGCGACTATCATAGGAGCTTGAACACACGAGAAAATTGGGTGGGGGTAAAAGTTGACCTAATACAATTTCGACTGAGAGAATATCAGAAAGTGCAGAGCATCAGACGGGGCCAGATCATTTAGACGGGGAGCAGTCGGGAGAGAATCTTCTCTGGGGGGATAACTATTCGTCGGGGAGAGACCAGTGTGCCTCTGAAAAACTTATAATTATTCGTCGGAAGGAGCCTGAGGGCAGTTGGGAGAAAAACTTATCTGGGGTGGGAATTATTCGGGCGAATGTGCCTATGTGGGACTTATGTTATTTTGCTGCGAGTTTTGAGCATTGAGCCGGCTGCAGTAGACAGAGAAAATTCTCTGGGGTGGGAATTCGTCGTGACGAGAGGCGAACGTTTCTCCGAAGGATCGCTGAACTGTCCGAAGTTGTGTTCGACAATTATTATAATGAGAATCAGAGGTACGCGTAGTTAATTACTACGTTCCTGAGATTGAGATCGCCCGGCTACTCCGAGTTCTACCAGAGTACTACCAGTTACTACCAGTTCCGCTCCGAGTTCAACCAGACTACCAGACGCCGTTACAACGCCGCCACGCGCCACCACCCCTGGGTGACGTCACCAGACGGCCGACCAGCTGACGTGCGTGTCTGAGAGGGTGCAAGGGCATCGCCCCGGCCGCGCCCTCTGTGAAGGTTGCCGCCGCCCTCTCGGCCGCGCCGCGCCCGTCTCGGGCCCACAGAAAAAACTTTCTTCCAGGCAGTATTATTCAATGGGCATTCGTCCCGTGTAAAAATTTGTAATGCGGCGCCGCGCTATGGCGCATTGACTTGTAACTTTTGTTTTTTTTTATTTTACCATTGTAATGTTAATTATAATTCTTCCTAGTTTTTAAGCTTTACTCTGAATACTAACTTTTCATCTTCTTTTCTTTCCACCTAATTTTCACATTTCTTCATTCTATTTACAAGTGTAACTTCCCTGGGGATTAGATTTGATTGCCCAGGAATAAAAGTAATTTTTACCAGTGATCCAAGTGTTTCTTTCATGTTACCAGTATCTGTTTAACGATTCCTTCCATCACCGACTGAGCTACAAAGGGCCGCTTACCGGGCGTTCTCTCTCGAGACGACCGGGGGGGTGTTACATTACAAAATTAATAAAAAAGACAAGGAAAAAGCTAGTTTGTACAAATTATTGAGTTTTGAAAAATACGTTCGTTGAAATTTAAATACGCCCCACTATAAGTAGAATAGTTGCAAATTGTAACTATTAGAATACATTGCCACCGACTCAGATTTGAAGCCTTCAAAATAAATATACTTGCTCAGTAAAAGTAAGTGCATTTGATATCTTTTAATTCTTCCATTTTATTCGGTTTTCCTATCTCTTCTGCAAGAATTAGTTTATCTTAGAATTCATAATGTGCCTAAGTCCTTCTTTGCCGTTTCCCAAACACTTCCCTCTCCCTTCTCTTACTCGTTCTCTCTTCTTTTACACTCGATCTTACAATCTCTTTCGCCAACTCTCCCCCCATCTCCTTCGCCAACTCTCTCCCCTCAATTCCTTTCGCCAAATCTCTCCCCTCAATCTCATTCGCCATTTCTCCCCTAATCTCTTTCACCAACTCTTCCCCCCGATCTCTTTCCCGCGCCCCCCATCTTTTAGCTGAATCTCTTTTCCCTATCCTACCGTCTTTTCCTTCAATCTTTCCTCCCTCTCTCATCATCCCGCATCGTCGAAACCCGCGCCGCCCCCGTTGGTGCACGCGCCAGCTCCCCAGGCAATGTCGGGCAGCGAACTTTGACCTTCGTCCCGAGATCGAGCGGGCCGACGGGCGAGCATGGCATGGGAGTGCGATAGAATGAGCGGGAGTGGCACGATGGCGGGCGCGGGGAGGGGGGTCGGACACCGCTTGTGGGCAAAGGTACGAGCGTAAGACCGGAGCAAAAGTGAAAACTAGGGCGAAGAGCAGTGGGCAAACCTCTCACTTCTCGAGTTTCACAGTGTCATTTCCCATAGATAGCACGGGTTTCGCCCTGCCTGCAGACGTGTTAATATCTAGAAACTAAATATAATTTTTTTAAGCTACTTATAGTATCACATGTACATTTGGTTAAAATTTTCTACAAAGAGCAATTAGATGCAATAAGTACACACTAAACAGTGAATGCACTCATCCGCAACGACGAAATTTCAAATGTATCTGAAAAGCGTTTATCATAGGATAGATGAGAGTGAATGGCAGCGGCGGCGATGGTGTAGCGGTTAGCGTATCGGACTGTCATACCCAAATTGATTCAAACCCGATCATAAGATCGTGGATTTTTAAGGGCGAGAAAATCCTTCGGACGCCTTCCTTCCTTCGGAGGGGAAGTAAAGCCGGCTGTCCCATGTTAGTAGATTTACTGGCATGTAAAAGATTATCGTCTATATGACGCCTCTGAGCTAAATTAAATACGCCTCTTTCGTCTCCCAAGAAATACATCCTTTCTCCGCTAGTGGGTGAAAGGATCGTAGCGAAATTTGCGTGGTCAGACGGAAGAGCGGGCCTAATGGCTCGAGTCTCGCCACGTAAAATAAGGCATCAATTCAATTCAATGGACACTTATTAAGATCGTAGATACCGGATGTTAACCAGGGGCGGATCCAGCCGATGATTTGAGAAGAGGCATCATATTTGTTATTATATTGTATATTATTTTTGTAGAGTATAATACTTGTATATATGTATTAGTATTGTATAATACGTATACAATACTATACAATATTATTTTCAAATAATTACATAATTATAACAAATAAATATTTCAAGTATTTTTATCAAATAAAGGAAAGTAACAAACGAAAACTTTAGTCCTCTTGGAGGGGTGACGTGGACCTCAAATTCCCTCCCCGGGATCAGTCGTTGACGACAGAATGGGATTCTTTTCTGTACGCGATGGAGACAAAGAGGCGAAGATGAGGTTAGATAAGATTAGACATTGGCGTTAGCCGAGAATATAGAACGGAACGCACACGGATGAAAAAGGACATCCACCGAAACGAAACGACAAGACGCTCACCGTTCACCGCGTCGACGCCAACACCGATCTGCCATGCTCACGCGAACAAGGAACGCTTGCGGTGGTGTCGAGCGAGAAAGGTGTAGGTGGATGCAGAAGCGGGAGCCTGGGTGGGCGTGGCCTAAGCCCCGCCCGCGCAGACGCTAAATTGAATTCTTTCGCCTCGACTCCTGAGCCGCGCGCCGCGCCGCCGGGAATGAGGGATGGTGTCTGGAAGCCTGCATGCGCGCCGCACATTTTTTATGGGGCTGATGAAAACGGATGACCGCAAAGCAGAGCTTAGGGATCAGCTGTCTCTCGCTAAGGGAACGCCTTTATATCTTGTTTCCGAGATTGCTGAAAGGAGTGATAATATATTTGTACATATATCTGACCTAAGATTTGCATGATGTGAAACGTTTGCGTTCTATATTTCGAGAATTTGTTGATGTCTCAGATTTGAGAAAATGAAAGCAAATGCTGTGTTTGACAAAAGAAATGCAAATATTTTTACCGGGGTACTATTGTAGGTTATTCAACATTTGTTTATAGCATTTTCTAACGTTTCTATTTTTATACGGTTCTAAAAAATTCAAAATACGAGCTTATGAATGTTTTGAAGGGCGATCAAAGTATTGATTCGTTGGGACAATAAACCGTCCGTCAGAATTGCAAAAAACGCTGTTTTCGATTTGAGTAGGTACCATGAAAATATATTGTCAGAACTATTATAATTAATACCATTATTATATACAATAAAAATGTCTTATTTATTCCTACCAACATTTCTCATCGACATTAATATCAGCAACATTTTCATTACAACTACAAGTGAGTTTCTTGTATACTGGAGATCCTACATTTTTAGTCATCGTTCGCTTTCTCTTCCAGCAACTGGCTAATTGGTAAAGCCCCAAATTTATAGTTTGATTACAACAAATTGCGTATATAAACGTCAAATCTAATTATTCCATTAATTTTATAAATGTTCTGAGTATTGTACGTAGTAGTATGTAGTGGGGGTGATTGTATAAACATGAGTTCGTTTACTTTGGCCGCCGAACCACTAAGATATCAAAGTTTTTGGGGTGGGGAAGATCTGCAGATAGGAGGAGGGGTGTCATGACCTGACATCGTTAATAGGCATCGATAACACTTCCATTCTTTGAAGAGAGAAATAGAGATCGACTGCTATTTCTTTATCTGGTGCTAATATTAAGTACGATACAAAATAAAATAGAAAGAATAGCAGAAAGATATAGAGGAAAACGATTGCCTCGAAAAGAATAGAAGGATGAGTGAAGACCAGAGAAGTTGATCTCTAGACGATAATGGCGTCCCTATTTTGTTACGTGGGGTTGGGAGGTCGACAGATCTATGAACAAGGGATTTGTTCCCTTGGCCGGTGTGTCTGGCACGCTCTAATTGTACGATGCCAACACGCGGGGCGCTCAAGTAAGGCGGGTTGCCTAAAGACAAGGCACTTCAGCGCTCTGCGGAATATCCACTACGCGGAAACATAGGTCTTCAATTAAAATTTAGAAAACCAAACCGAACAAACACTAAAAGGAAATAACTAAACAAAAAGTGATAATTTTACTATTAGTCGTACATTCGCGTTATATGTATTAAGGATGCCCGCTTCAGCAAACGAGGGCATTGATAGAATGGATTAGAACCCCACGTAAGGCATATATATTTTCTAATCGTGATTGTTCTGTTGACTGCAAGAAAAAAACACCCAATTTTATTCATTAGTAATATCAATAATAATAATAATAATAATAATAATAATAATAATAATAATAAATGAACTTATGAATGCTTAGTAGTATAATACTTTGACCTTAAATGAACCCAAAGATTGTTAGCTGTAATGCTAAAGTAAGTAAACTTTTGTGTGATAGTAGTTGTGAAAAATAAATTCTTCTTAATGTCATTAACGCTATTATTGAACAATGCTATTATTAACCAGATTAAAACTTATTTTAGAATAAGAGCATACACGTTCAAATGGACAATATCTTCCGAAAAATACTTTTTACAAAGTTTTTAAAGAATGTATCGTAAATACACCCGCAAGAGAGTCTAGGTAAAGGAAACTCGAACGGCAAACACGTGTGTTGATCTGAGTCGTGCTTGCTTTCCGGGGATAAGGTTTCAACCAATATTTTCAGGGGCATTGGCTAAACGTTGTCAACGAGAGGATACGGATTTGTTCGAGGAACACCAGAAACCCGTGCCGGATCATTGATGACGCTATAGTAATTTTAGAAACCTTCGGAATTATGATTTCGTCCGAAAGGAAATATACAATGGAATATTCTTCTTGCAATTCACTGAAAAGATTTCTGAACTTTGCAACGTGACTGAACTAGAATGATTGCGACACCGTAGAGGTTTATAAATTCCAACAAAAAATTGTACCAAACATAAAATCATACTTTTCACCAGAGTGTAGAAAGCTAAGTGTTTTTTCTTCATGTGCGAAATGTAACAATGTTTACTACTTGCCATGCCTCTTTTACTTAAAGCCCTCAATAAGATGCACGAGTTTTAAGTCTTAAGTCAAGTTTTCTTTTATCTACAATTGGATGATGTGTGTACATTGAAAGGCAAATTTTTTATGAATTCGTTTATATATTCGTTTTCATATTTTAATGATATCCAAACTTTATGTTCATCTGTCAATATGTCTGAAGGTTAAGTACTCGTATTTGATTATTCATGACAGATACATATGACAAATTTTATTTATATTTAAACACTGTCTTCCTGTGTTATTACTCTTTTATTGCAAATAATAGTTTCTTTTTCTATACTGAACTTGACGAATTGTAAGTAGTTTGATTGTAGGTAATAACTGAAATAAAGCACATTCCATTTTAAATTTTATGCGAATGACGCATTTTAAACTAACAATTCATTTTTAAAACGATTAACTTCTTACTCCTAGGGAAAGTAAATCATCTTTAACTTATATAACGAAATACCTTATTGTTTCGTATACCTTATAATAAAGTTGGGTTCGTTTTTTCTTGAGGAATATTTCATTTACACTATAGACAGTGAGAGAAATTTAAAAGTACCTCTTTATTTATTTATTTTAATTTAACACCCATATTAACACAGTATTAAATAAACAGCGATTCGTAATGAAGCACCGCAATACACACAAGGAAAACGAAACTCATTCGATGAAACAAAAGTTACGTAACTGTGTGCGCAACTGTGTCCATTACGTTATATACAATAGGCCACAGCACATAAGAACACAAAGGAAAAAAAGTATTAAATTTACATATCTATCCAAAGTAGGCAACTACTTGAGACACAAATTTTGAAAGCGGTCACATTTATATCTTTCAAAACTTTTAAAGATTAGCGTATGTTATTAAATATAGTGAGTATACTTCACGGCTTAATTTAAAATTAAGACATCCAATAGTTTCAAATAACGTTTCAGTTTTGATTTCATTTTTTTATAAGTTCGTTTCAGTTACGATTTTAGATACAACAGATGCTCGGATCACTCGTGTCAGATACAACGGATACAAATAGATGCTCATCTTTTAATAAAAACACTTGCTTAGCGTGGCGCTTCGGGCGCGTATTTTCAATTAAAATTTTAAACTTATTACAGTAGCTCGGCCCGTCCATTTTTGTGCACAATTGTATGAAAGAGCATATATTAAAATACTTTTTAAAATTGGTTTTATAACAAAATTATGTTTAATTATAATCATTTTGATTAATTAAATCTTAACGATTTATGTAAATGCTAGAAATAGTCTATAGTAATTAACAGCGCTATACCAATGTGCTGATAGGAGCATTGACAACATCAAACACACGTGATTTTTCAGAATATCCAAAAGCACCGGCTAAGAGATGTTCCAATCAATTTGTTGTCGAAAGAACTCCAATGGGCAGTTGGTCACCTCTGTAGATGCAATATGGAACCAAAAACGTGTTTTAGTTCCTAAAATATAAAAACAAGGTTTTTGGAGATATTTCGTAGAATATCGATAATTAATCTACAAAAACGTTCGAGAAACGTTGAACAACACCTCATTTGTCTCGATTTGTGTACCGGAAGGAAATGATGCTAGATTGGGTGAAATTCCGCTTTTGGGGCTGAAAAACTGCTCGCGCGGAACAAAAATTTATTTCGCGGAATACCGCCTAACTGGCGTAAATGTACCAAACATGTGCGGTATTGGGCTAGTTTTTAGATAACAACGAAATTTTTCAAAAAATAAATACGTTGACAGTGAGTTTGATTTTTTAAATTTTTTTATATCATAAGTGATTTTTCATTAATCATTTGTTTGTTCGTTCAAATATACTTTGAGAAGAAATGAGTAATGTTAGTTTTTAGAGTTCTAGTATATGATGTGTTCTAAAAGTCATACTAATTTATCGTGCACAACATGAGTATACTATTTTACATTGGCAGTACTTGGGGTTCAGTTTCGAACACGCCATTTAAAATTAGACATCTTTTGCAAGTAGTTTCACTTCCAGCATTTCCCGTTAAGCCATAGGGAATAAATTCAATTGAATTCTTCCGGTACACTGGGGTGAAAACATTCGTCTGCAGCTTCCACCAGGGAATGTCAGCATATCCGAAGAAGACAATAGACTGTCAATTCTTCTCCAACTGCAATAGAAGCTCCAGCTGCAAGATTTCGCTAAACGCGCTCCGGGACGGATCGCATCTAAGGAGGGGGCAATGTGACGAATATTGCATCACCTGCCGGCATTCGCTACGCACGGATTGCGTCATCTACCGGCGCCCCCTTCCCCACGAACTGGACGCTTCCGGACTATTCGCGAGTCGCATGGAAAAGTGGAGCAAGTGCTGGTTGTGTCAAGACGAGCGCCGGCCAGGTATAAAGTCGCCGCTGCCGGCGGCCGCGAGAAGTAGTCAAGAAGTAGAGTCAGTCGGAAGTAAGGAGCCGCGAGTCAGTGTATGTGATCAGTCAAGTAGTAAACAGTCAGTCCGACAGTGTGTCTGAAGTGGAAGTTGTGCTGTAAAGTGTGAGTGTGTCTGACATGCTGTGTGTCTGTCTGTCTGGGCCTGCCTGCGCGTCTGTCTGTCTGGGCCTGCCTGCGCGTCTGTCTGTCTGGGCCTGCCTGCGCGTCTGTCTGTCTGGGCCTGCCTGCGCGTCTGTCTGTCTGGGCCTGCCTGCGCGTCTGTCTGTCTGGGCCTGCCTGCGCGTCTGTCTGTCTGGGCCTGCCTGCGCGTCTGTCTGTCTGGGCCTGCCTGCGCGTCTGTACGTCTGTCTGTCTGGGTCTGCCTGCGCGTCTGTCTGTCTGGGTCTGCCTGCGCGTCTGTACGTCTGTCTGTGTGTCTGTCTGTCATTCTGTGTGTCTGTCTGTCAGTCTGTGTGTCTGTCTGTCAGTCTGTGTGTCTGTCTGTCAGTCTGTGTGTCTGTCTGTCAGTCTGTGTGTCTGTCTGTCAGTCTGTGTGTCTGTCTGTCAGTCTGTGTGTCTGTCTGTCAGTCTGTGTGTCTGTCTGTCAGTCTGTGTGTCTGTCTGTCAGTCTGTGTGTCTGTCTGTCAGTCTGTGTGTCTGTCTGTCAGTCTGTGTGTCTGTCTGTCAGTCTGTGTGTCTGTCTGTCAGTCTGTGTGTCTGTCTGTCAGTCTGTGTGTCTGTCTGTCAGTCTGTGTGTCTGTCTGTCAGTCTGTGTGTCAGTCTGTCAGTCTGTGTGTCAGTCTGTCAGTCTGTGTGTCAGTCTGTCAGTCTGTGTGTCTGTCTGTCAGTCTGTCTGTCAGTCTGTCAGTCTGTCTGTCAGTCTGTCAGTCTGTGTGTCTGTCTGTCAGTCTGTGTGTCTGTCTGTCAGTCTGTGTGTCTGTCTGTCAGTCTGTGTGTCTGTCTGTCAGTGTGTCTGTCTGTCAGTGTGTCTGTCTGTCAGTGTGTCTGTCTGTCAGTGTGTCTGTCTGTCAGTGTGTCTGTCTGTCAGTGTGTCTGTCTGTCAGTCAGTGTGTCTGTCAGCCAGTGTGTCTGTCTGTCAGTCTGTCTGTCAGTCTGTGTGTCTGCCTGTGTGTCTGTCAGTCTGTCTGTCAGTCTGTCTGTCAGTCTGTCTGTCTGTGTGTCTGTCTGTCAGTCTGTTTTTTTATTTTTTTTTAACGACGGGGGAAATGCATTTACGCACCCTCGACCCAGACTCTCATATCCGGGCTGATTCGTGTGGGAGTCATCCGTAGATAATACCCATTAAAACCCTACGTCCCTCGCCCCACCTACGGAACCGCCGTCAGGCATTACTTCGTTAGGTGGGGTGGCGGGGCTATTCTAGCCCTCCTCCATTACGTCTTTATTGGCTTCTACTTCTCGCACGCTCTTCAATTCTGAGGCGTCGCATGACCCGGGCAGCGTACGTTGCAATTGCGGCCCATCTCTCTTCCGTGGTCATCATCAGTGGTATGGTGTTCTCTGGTGTCAGGCGCTGTTGTAAGATTTCCTGCAGCTGGTCTCGTTCTCCTGAGAATCGCAGGCAGTTATACACCACGTGCTCCACATCCTCCTCCTGTCCTGGGCAAGCTGGACACGTCGGGTCGTCATCGACCTTAAATCGGTGCAGGTACGCTCTAAAGCATCCATGCCCCGTCAGCAACTGAGACACGAAGAAGTCCATTCTCCGTGAACCCTCGAAGCCCACTCGCTGATCCGTGGGATAAGACGGTGGGTCCACCTACCGTTCAGCGTTGCGTCCCAGCGGTTTTGCCACTGTCTCATCGTTTCCATCTTCTCTTCTTCCAGCGCAGCGAGGGCTTCTGTTCGTGAGCCGGGTAGTAGATCCGTCGGCGCTCGTCCGCTAGAATCTCTATAGGCGTCATTCCTGCTACTACGCATACGGAGTCATATGACACCGTACGGTACGCACAGGCCACTCTCAGAGCACTCCGAAGGTAGGCGGATATGGTCCTCCTGGCGTATGCTGCTGTTGCCTGGGCGCTGGCCCAAATGGGCGCTGCATACAGCAGGGTCGAGCTAACCAAGGTCGCGAGGAGCTTCCGCCTGCTTTGCCTGAGGCCACCGGTATAATGCGCAACAGGGCAGAGATCGCACCATCCGATTTCTGGCTAACGAGTCGAAGATGTTTGTCGAAATGGAGACGATCCATACGCCGAGGTACCGCAGGTGTGGCCCGGACTGGATCTCATGTCTCCCCACTCTGAGGGCGATGGTCTCCCGTGTCTTCCTGCTGGTAATCGGCACTGCCTCAGTTTTGTGATCGGCCAGGACCAGCCCGACCAAAGACAGCCACGGGCGAATTATCGCGATGGAGCTGTTGGCCACGAGGGTAACGTCCTCCAGGTGCTTATCCACGACGACGACAGCCAACCCAATGGTCTCCGCGCCATGTGGTAACTTCAATCTCAGTACCGCATCGTACATGATGTTCCAAAGTAAGGAACCCAGAACCGACCCCTGTTAAACACCACCCGTCACGTCATAACTCCCCGGACCGTCATCTGTGTAGTAGAACAGGACTCGATCTTTGAAGTAATCGCTGGTGATTTTCCTGATGTACACAGGGACTTCCAGGAAATGAAGGGCATTGAGAATGCAGCTCCACCTCGCTGAGTTGAAGGCGTTTTTAATATCCAAGGTCACGACGGCGCAGTACTTCTTCGTGCCCCTACTCCAGCGTGCTCCTGATATGGCCTCTCTAGCAATGCTCACCACTTTACCAATTGCCTCCACTGTTTAGCGCGCCTTTCGGAAACCGAACTGATTATCGGAAAGGCCGCTGTTGCTTTCGACGAAGGTCTCAAGTCTGCTGCAAACAATTCGCTCCAGGATTTTACCTGCTGTGTCCAAGAGGCAAATCGGGCGGTAAGATGACGGGTCGCATGGTAGTTTCGTGCCCTTAGGCAAGAGCACTAGCCGTTGTCGTTTCCAGCAGCGCGGGAAAGAACCTTACCTCAGACATCTGTCGAGAACGCCCAAGAAAGAGGTCTGGGCGAGCTTCGATGGCAACCTTCAGAGCCGTGTCTGGTATGGGTCTGGATGTTCTGCGGTAGGTTTGGACAGGTCGGGGACATGTTGACCGCACCATTCAGCGTAGTCATAACGATTTTGTACGGCCTGCCCCATGGGTCTTCATCAACCTCTCGACACAGCTCACGCCAGCAGAGACGTTTGCTCGCTTTGATGGCCTTTTTCAAGGCGTTGCGCTCATTCCGGTGTCTGTCAGTCTGTGCGTCTGTCAGTCTGTGCGTCTGTCAGTCTGTGCGTCTGTCAGTCTGTGCGTCTGTCAGTCTGTGCGTCTGTCAGTCTGTGCGTCTGTCAGTCTGCGCGTCTCGCAGTCTGCGCGTCTCTCAGTCTGCGCGTCAGTCAGTCTGCGCGTCTCTCAGTCTGCGCGTCTCTCAGTCTGCGCGTCAGTCAGTCTGCGCGTCAGTCAGTCTGCGCGTCAGTCAGTCTGCGCGTCAGTCAGTCTGCGCGTCAGTCAGTCTGCGCGTCAGTCAGTCTGCGCGTCAGTCAGTCTGCGCGTCAGTCAGTCTGCGCGTCAGTCAGTCTGCGCGTCTCTCAGTCTGCGCGTCAGTCAGTCTGCGCGTCAGTCAGTCTGCGCGTCAGTCAGTCTGCGCGTCAGTCAGTCTGCGCGTCAGTCAGTCTGCGCGTCAGTCAGTCTGCGCGTCAGTCAGTCTGCGCGTCAGTCAGTCTGCGCGTCAGTCAGTCTGCGCGTCAGTCAGTCTGCGCGTCAGTCAGTCTGCGCGTCAGTCAGTCTGCGCGTCAGTCAGTCTGCGCGTCAGTCAGTCTGCGCGTCAGTCAGTCTGCGCGTCAGTCAGTCTGCGCGTCAGTCAGTCTGCGCGTCAGTCAGTCTGCGCGTCAGTCAGTCTGCGCGTCAGTCAGTCTGCGCGTCAGTCAGTCTGCGCGTCAGTCAGTCTGCGCGTCAGTCAGTCTGCGCGTCAGTCAGTCTGCGCGTCAGTCAGTCTGCGCGTCAGTCAGTCTGCGCGTCAGTCAGTCTGCGCGTCAGTCAGTCTGCGCGTCAGTCAGTCTGCGCGTCAGTCAGTCTGCGCGTCAGTCAGTCTGCGCGTCAGTCAGTCTGCGCGTCAGTCAGTCTGCGCGTCAGTCAGTCTGCGCGTCAGTCAGTCTGCGCGTCAGTCAGTCTGCGCGTCAGTCAGTCTGCGCGTCAGTCAGTCTGCGCGTCAGTCAGTCTGCGCGTCAGTCAGTCTGCGCGTCAGTCAGTCTGCGCGTCAGTCAGTCTGCGCGTCAGTCAGTCTGCGCGTCAGTCAGTCTGCGCGTCAGTCAGTCTGCGCGTCAGTCAGTCTGCGCGTCAGTCAGTCTGCGCGTCAGTCAGTCTGCGCGTCAGTCAGTCTGCGCGTCAGTCAGTCTGCGCGTCAGTCAGTCTGCGCGTCAGTCAGTCTGCGCGTCAGTCAGTCTGCGCGTCAGTCAGTCTGCGCGTCAGTCAGTCTGCGCGTCAGTCAGTCTGCGCGTCAGTCAGTCTGCGCGTCAGTCAGTCTGCGCGTCAGTCAGTCTGCGCGTCAGTCAGTCTGCGCGTCAGTCAGTCTGCGCGTCAGTCAGTCTGCGCGTCAGTCAGTCTGCGCGTCAGTCAGTCTGCGCGTCAGTCAGTCTGCGCGTCAGTCAGTCTGCGCGTCAGTCAGTCTGCGCGTCAGTCAGTCTGCGCGTCAGTCAGTCTGCGCGTCAGTCAGTCTGCGCGTCAGTCAGTCTGCGCGTCAGTCAGTCTGCGCGTCAGTCAGCCTGCGCGTCTGTCACTCTGCGCGTCTGTCACTCTGCGCGTCTGTCACTCTGCGCGTCTGTCACTCTGCGCGTCTGTCACTCTGCGCGTCTGTCACTCTGCGCGTCTGTCACTCTGCGCGTCAGTCACTCTGCGCGTCAGTCACTCTGCGCGTCAGTCAGTCTGCGCGTCAGTCAGTCTGCGCGTCAGTCAGTCTGCGCGTCAGTCAGTCTGCGCGTCAGTCAGTCTGCGCGTCAGTCAGTCTGCGCGTCAGTCAGTCTGCGCGTCAGTCAGTCTGCGCGTCAGTCAGCCTGCGCGTCTGTCACTCTGCGCGTCTGTCACTCTGCGCGTCTGTCACTCTGCGCGTCTGTCACTCTGCGCGTCTGTCACTCTGCGCGTCTGTCACTCTGCGCGTGTTTGTTTTTTGTTTTTTTTTACGGGTGCAAGGGAAAATCTTCTAAAGACACTGCGGGGCCTGCAACCCGCAGCGTGTGGGATTCATAGCTAGCTTATGCCTACCCACTAAAAACCCCTCCCCTTCCTCCTATTCCTTCCCGCGGAAACGCCGTCATGCATTGCATCGTGAGAAGGAAGGATGGGCTTTTCGCACTTCACCGATATATTACGGGACACTTCTTCGTAACTGCTCCTCGGAGCGGAACGTCTTCAGGACCTTTGCGGCATAGGTGACTACCGCACTCCAATACTCTTGTGTCATCAGCATCCTAGTGACGATGGTCTCAGGGGTCACTTCCTCTTAGAGGAGTCTGAAGTTCCTCCCTTTCCACTGCGAAGCGTGGTCAATGAATGAACACGTGTTCTACATCTTCAATCACCGGGAAACACCTTGGGCATGAGGAGTTATCGTCCAACCGGAATCGGAGCTGGTACTCTTGGTAACATCCATGCCCTGTCAGCAACTGAGTTAGATAAAAATCTAATTCTCCATGTTTCCTTTGGATCCACGTCATGATGTCGGGAATGACCCGAAATGTCCATCGCCCAGTTGATGATTGCTCCCATCGTCGTTGCCATTGGTCCATTGTCACCCCCTCTCATCTTTCGTGATGGTATTCCAGTTTGAAGCCCCCTTCCGCTTGCGCAAATACAGTCTAGCTCTCTCGTGCGCAATGCAGTTTGTGTGCCTCTGTAAGCCCTCCGTACGGATATGACACTTCCTAGCTCAACAGGTGATTTCAATTCCCCGCTTACAGCTTCACAGACTTCAGCCGCCGTTGTCAGCTCGTCAAGGTCGCGAATCTCGAGAGTCATTTCGTGTCTCCGCGTCGCCACTCTTGCTAACTCGCCCAGTTTTCTGGATATAGCTTCAGATATCTCGGAGGCTGCTGCAGATTTCCGCAACTCCAGCAGCAGGTATCCGGCTGCATTCCTCCTCACCTTTGCGACGTTCTCACCAGCATCTTTCAGAGATGGGTCGCCCTTGATCTGCCTTAGAATGTCAGCATAGGAAGGGACTCCGTCATTTGCCTTAAAAATAACGAATTCGGGGTGAGAAGAGTGCGGATTCGGCGGCCTCGGTCTCTTCCTCCCTACGACATGCCAATCTATCTCATGATTTTGGTATGGTGTCTCATCAGACGGTTGTGCAGTGCCTGAAGAACTTCAGCATGTTGAATGTTCCTTCCCTGCACCGACTCTGATAGCTTCTTCTCTGCCACTCCCGTAGATTTCAGCGGTCTCTCTTTCCACGACGAAGTTCGTCCACCGTCTACTGCGGTCCGCAACTCCGCCGCTGCTGTCGAGGGCCCACCACTATCATCAGCATTCGGGCCAATTTCAGAAGTCTGCGGTGAAGTCTGCGTCTCCGCCTCCACCGTCCTCAGGCAAATCACATCATTAACTGCGGTTCGCAACTCCGCCGCCGCCGCCGAGGACCTACCACGATCATCAGAATTCCGGCCAACACCCGACGTCAGCGGCAGAGTCCGTGTCCGCGCCTCAACAGTCTTCGGGTCAATTACATTGTCCCCCGCAGGCTGCAACTCCGCTGCTGCTGTCGAGGGCGCTCCATAACCATCAGTATTCGGATCGACATGTCTGCGGTGAAGTCGGCGTCTCCGCCTCAACTGTCTTCGAGCTATTTACAGATAGTGACTCCTCCATGTCCACCATCTCATCAAAGTCAGATCGATGGAACTCACCATACGCTTTAACCCCGTGGACATTATTCCTTGGCAGAACAAAATGCAGTAGATCCCCGATCTTCCCCAACTCCAGAAACTTCACTTTCCTATTCTCTTCCCTGACACACTTGTGAGCTTGGCTCCCCCCAAAATCCATGGAGCCGGCACCGACTATCGGGGCTTTCACCCGATCAGAATCGGTGGCGAGATTCAGCGTCAACGCATGACTCGCTTGGGGTAGTAAGTTTTGAGGCTCACTCATACCCATCACTGGTTTATTTTCGGGGTGACCTTCTCTTAGCGTTTTATATGCTACCGCCAGCAGAAATGGAATTGGAAGGAAGGTGAGAAGAGGATTTTCGTAGGGATAGGGAGCAAGATCCCATAAGCTACTCAGTCCACCTACTGGATCTTGTGGGATGGGAGGAAAACTAGATGGGAAAGTACGGATATTTGGGGAAAGGGCAGCGGACAGCTGCTCCTTTTAGTCGCCTTTTACGACAGGCGGAGGTCCCGTGGCGCTATTCTACAAAAAGGTCCCGTGGCGCTATTCTGTGTGTCTGTACGTCTGTGTGTCTGTACGTCTGTGTGTCTGTACGTCTGTGTGTCTGTACGTCTGTGTGTCTGTACGTCTGTGTGTCTGTACGTCTGTGTGTCTGTACGTCTGTACGTCTGTGTGTCTGTACGTCTGTGTGTCTGTACGTCTGTGTGTCTGTACGTCTGTACGTCTGTGTGTCTGTACGTCTGTGTGTCTGTACGTCTGTGTGTCTGTACGTCTGTGTGTCTGTACGTCTGTGTGTCTGTACGTCTGTGTGTCTGTACGTCTGTGTGTCTGTACGTCTGTGTGTCTGTACGTCTGTGTGTCTGTACGTCTGTGTGTCTGTACGTCTGTGTGTCTGTGTGTCTGTACGTCTGTGTGTCTGTACGTCTGTGTGTCTGTACGTCTGTGTGTCTGTACGTCTGTGTGTCTGTACGTCTGTACGTCTGTGTGTCTGTACGTCTGTGTGTCTGTACGTCTGTGTGTCTGTACGTCTGTGTGTCTGTACGTCTGTGTGTCTGTACGTCTGTGTGTCTGTACGTCTGTGTGTTTGTACGTCCGTACGTCCGTGTGTCTGTACGTCTGTGTGTCTGTACGTCTGTACGTCTGTGTGTCTGTACGTCTGTGTGTCTGTACGTCTGTGTGTCTGTACGTCTGTGTGTCTGTACGTCTGTGTGTCTGTACGTCTGTGTGTCTGTACGTCTGTGTGTCTGTACGTCTGTGTGTCTGTACGTCTGTGTGTCTGTACGTCTGTGTGTCTGTACGTCTGTGTGTCTGTACGTCTGTGTGTCTGTACGTCTGTGTGTCTGTACGTCTGTGTGTCTGTACGTCTGTGTGTCTGTACGTCTGTGTGTCTGTACGTCTGTGTGTCTGTACGTCTGTGTGTCTGTACGTCTGTGTGTCTGTACGTCTGTGCGTCTGTACGTCTGTGCGTCTGTGCGTCTGTACGTCTGTGTGTCTGTACGTCTGTGTGTGTACGTCTGTGTGTCTGTCCGTTTGTGTGCCTGTACGACTGTGTGTCTGTACGTCTGTGTATCTGTACGTCTGTGTATCTGTACGTCTGTGTATCTGTACGTCTGTGTATCTGTACGTCTGTGTATCTGTACGTCTGTGTATCTGTACGTCTGTGTATCTGTACGTTTGTGTATCTGTACGTCTGTGTGCCTGGCTGTGTGTCTGGTTGTGTGTCTGTGTGTCTAGTTGTGTGTCTCTGTGTGTGTCTATGTGGTCTGTGTGTGTGTGTCTGTGTGGTCTGTGTGTGTCTGTGTGTCTGTGTGGTCTGTGTGTGTCTGTGTGTCTGTGCCTGTGTGTGTCTGTGTCTGTGCTCCACAGACATTTTCCAAATTAAAAAAAATGGCTCGATTGATTTTGATTAAATTTTGTTGGATAGTGTGAAGGACGTTGAAGAGAATAGCATAGGCATCATTCCGTTGAAATCTTTTTTTTCTTTTTTTTTTTCTTTTTTTTATTTTTTCTTTTTTTTTCGAAAACTGGACAAGTTAAAATTTGTTCAGTGTTTTCCCAGAACTAAAATATTAAAGATAAAGATTTCCCTTAATGAAATCTGTTTTAGCACCACTAGTTTGAGTTTGCATATTTGGACATAAATGCTCATACAGCGGTAGCGTGATCTTATTGTACTTTTCATCTTCCACACGTTCTCAAAAACTGCAAAAACGAACCTCTCTCTGGGACACCTCTTTCCGGTTGCCCTGATCTCATGAGACACATTGGCAGTGCCAAGGCAGAACAGTGAGAAGCCGAGTGACTGTACATTGACTTGACTTGTACACTCGTGCAGGGTCGAGAACAGTAACAGAACAAACATTGAAAGTTTGCGAGTAAATCCAATCGGGGCAAGTTCTATACGCCGTTTTAAATGTAGTGTCCCTTAAGGTCACGAGCTCGAAGGAGACCGACACGTCGGATGGAGACATGCAATCCAATCAGGAGCTTCATTACCAAAAATTTAGTCGTTAACAGGTTCCTAATTCGATTCGATAACAGGACCCCCCTCTTCTCCTTCCAACTTGTAACCTTGAAAGGTCACTACATTTAAATCGGAGTAGAAGATCGCGACTAGCCTCTCCACGTGTGCTGTAGTGTAGCGCACGTCAATGTGTCAAAATCCAAAACACCCAATACTCAAAATTTAAATTCACTTCAGTAAATTGCATAGAATTTTAGTTTCAAAAATGCCTAAAATTTAATTTCACTCTAGTAAATTTCAAAGCTTAAAGAGAAGTGTTCTTTCTCTCCCTGTCAGATAGGCAATTTAGGTTTTTAGGACAAAATTTGGCGAGAGCGGAAACTTTTGACCCTGTTCGCTTTGCCGGATCGGGAATGACGCAATAATCTCGAGCTCTGAGACATGGGTGCGAAGACGCCGGAACACGATAAGACGATTTTGCTCCACAGCAGCGAGAGTTGCTCGAGCAGAAACGGCGCGTAGGCGCTACGATAAGCGTCCCTCCGCGGCCGTTGCCAAAGAACAAATACATCGGGCGGTAACGGCCGTGGCGGGGGAAATGGGACTAAAGACCATTCCGAAATTTAAAAACATAATGCTTGATACGAAACTGGTTCACTATTGTATCATTTGACACGAGCCTATATTGTGGATACTAATTTCACAGTATACAATATTACGTAAATAAACATAAACTTTTCTAAAACCCCATGTAAAGCTAGTAAAATCAGGAATTGTTTAGAAAACTTCTATTGAATATTACTATTAGAAGATACAAAGACATATTTATGTATTCAAATTCTAACATTCATATTTGAATGTTGCGAGCACACATTTCATTACAAATAGGTCAGAGATCTTATATTGAAAACAATTCCAAATAAAACCATATAGTTAACAAATAAAAAGAAATAACCTTCCACACAATATTTAATTTTTCAAACAGGCATACACATGAGTGTTTACCCCATCCCTGGTGACCAAGAAACGTGGTAATGGTTTTTAAAAAGGAGATTTAAAGACAGACGCAACTGTTGAGTTCAGAAATTGGGTTATGGCAATTTTAAAACAATTTTAATTCCTCAATACTTCATCCTGCCTCTACAGAGAAGATTTTAAAAATAATAGAATAGGAAGTGTATCAAAATTTCATAACACAGTTTTGAAGCGTTAAAACATCTGTCAGTTCACTCATGCGTGTTAATTCTGTGGAATGATCAATTGAGGTGTCTCTCACTCTCTCTCGAAAGAAAGTTGCAGTTGCGAACCGGGAAGTTAGTAATAATTATGACACAAAATAAAAAATACCTATTTGTGTATTTATTGTTCCAAAAGCTGTTCGTTTTAATTAGTCTTACAATTGTGATATCGCTGGTTCGACACAGAAAAAATAAGGGTAGAATTAAGTGCAACATAGACAAGAGTTATGTATTAAACACTACGGAATAATACTCCCAAACTTAATATCAATAGAACTTGCACATAACAATTAAAATCGGGATCTTCCTGGAACCAATACTCCGCTCTTGCAATCACACTCAACGTAATGAAGGAGACGAAGTCGACGAAACGGAGGGGAAGAAGTCATCGTGCGTCGACGGCTGCGGGCGGGTGGGCCTGCGCCTTCAAGTCTAATTATGTGGAAGATGAGGAGGAGGGTGAAGTGTGCCGGTGGCAGCGAGCGATGGAACTAGTGGAGCAGAAGAGCTCTTCAATCCACGCGGATCGCCTCGTAATTGGTTCTCAGGAGAGACCTCTACGCAGGCAGATAGTGAAAGAGGAAATGACAGGAAGAGAGAATTTTTTTTTTTTAATTTATTTCTTCTCGTTCGACCTGAAGGTCTTTCGAGGGTTTTCGGTTATTACATACTGACATTTTGGGATTTGGACATTCCTGACAAATTGAGATTAGATTTCTCTGGCTCGTTTAATTCCTTGTTTGCTTCTAGGAGCTGCTGGGATTTTTTTTTGTGGGGAGGGGGAGGGGGAAGCTGTTATGGATAGCCCTAGCGGGCAATAGGAAGGGAACGTGCTAGGTTATATTTAGATGCGGGATGATATTATTTGTTTAGGGGGGTTTTAGCATGTCTTTGGGAAATTTGGATTTGATTCGGCTTGGTATATTTGCTGTTCGACCTAGTTGGAATATCAGAGTGGCATGAGATGAGGGAAGGGAAGAATAGAAGTTATTTGCTAATTTTTTAATGTGTTCGAGCACAGTTTCCATTTGGAGTTCTCTATGAATTTGGTGCTTAGGTATAAACCATGGAGCTTTAATTGACTTTCTGAGGACTTTATTTTGGACAATTTGCATTTTTTGTATGGTGGTGGAAGCAGCGTTTCCCCAAACCGGGCATGCGTAAGTTAGCGTGGGTAGGATAATAGATTTATATAATAGAATCTGGCATTTGGTATTGAGTGTTGAATGTTGATTTATGAGAGGGTATAGTTTTAAAATTTTGGCATTGGATTTGTTGATAGCTGCGTGAATATGAGGTTTCCAGGTGAGTTTCTTATCTAACAATACTCCTAGGTATTTTATTGGTTCGCTTTTCCAGGGTATTTCGTTGTCATCTATTTTCAGATTGGGAGGGATTTGAGGTCTCCTAAGGGTAAATATCTTAGTCTGACATTTTTGACAATTGATTGCTATTCTCCATTTTTTGTCCATTGTATTAGGGTGTTAAGGTTATTCTGAACTCTATTAAATGCTAGGTTAATATCTGAGCTTGCTGAAAACAGTGCCGTATCGTCGGCAAAAAGAGCAGTTTCCACGTTGGAATACTTAGGTATGTCACTCATGAAAATATTAAATAAAACAGGTGAGAGAACTGATCCCTGTGGAACTCCGGCTGTGATATTACTTAGAGTAGAAAAGGAGTGATTAATTTTGACCTTAAATTTTCTATCAGAGATAAAACCTTTAATAATATTCTGTATGTACTCAGGGACTCCGAGTTGTCTTATTTTAAATAACAGACCGGTATGCCAGACTCTGTCATACGCTTGAGCTATATCCAAAAATGCAGCCAGAGTATGTTTTTTCTCTTGGAAGCTCTGTGCAATGTATTCGGTGAGCCTTAGTAGCTGGTGAGTGCAGGAGTGGTTTGCTCTGAAACCAAATTGAATATTTGGTATTGCATCCGTGACTTTCAGGTACTTGTTAAGTCTCTTTAGTAGAAGTCTTTCAAAAATCTTGGAAATTGAGGGAAGGAGGCTTATTGGTCTGTAGTGTTCAGGGCGTCGAGGGTCTTTTCCTGGCTTGCGAAAAGGTAGAACAATTGCAGTCTTCCAGGCAGTTGGGAAATAATTAAAGCGTAAGATAGCATCAAATATTGCAGTTAGTCCTGCTACAGAGTTTTTATTAAGATTTTTGAGCATTTTATTACTGATTCCATCTATACCGGGTGTTTTTCGTTGTTTTAGATGTTTAATGATGTTAGCTGTTTCAGACGGTGAAATAAACTTTATTTTGGTTTCAGCTGTAGTTAGTGGTTGTTTCATAAAATTTTCAATTTCATTGTTGTGTTGTATCATTGTTGGCGGGTGTGGTCTAAATACATTTTGTAAATGATCTGCAATCGCTTTGACCTTTTCGTCATCTGAAAGCAGTAGCTTATTGTTTACTTTTAATTCGGATATTTCGTTTTTATCTCTGGTGATTCTTTTTGTTGTTGTCCAAAGATGAGCTGAATTTGGATCTATCTGGTTTATAAACCGACGGAATGAAGTGTAGCGGTGGTTATCTAATCTATTTTTGACTACTCTTGATAGTTTATTTAGTTTTGTTTTAATATCTGGCCTTCGAGTTATTTGCCAGAGTCTTCTTAAGTTATGTTTTGATTTAATTAAATTAATAATTTTCCATGGAATTTGGGAGGAAAATGGTTTATTTTTTGTATTATACATATGGGGGGATATCTTTGTTGTTGTTGAATGATCAAGAGAATTAAGAATAGCTGCATTAAACTTTTCTAGTTCGGAGTCGATATTTGCAATCGACCTAATAGGGAGTGGATATTTATAGTTATTTTTCATTAGGTAAGCGAATTTAGTCCAATTAATATGTTTTCCTAAAGGGTTATTTCCTGATGTAATTTCTTTAAAATTTCCTTTGTGTGATATTAGGATCGGATTATGATCTGAATCTAGTTCTGCTACAACTTTTTGAAGCAGTGGGAAGTTAATATTTTTGGTTATGACTATGTCGAGAATGTCTGGGATTATATTACAATTATAGGGAACGTGTGTAGGTTCTGTTGGTGCATGAATATTAAGGTTATTATTATTTGCAAATTCCAGTAATTTTTTGCCTTGTAAAGTTATTGAGTTGCAGCCCCAAGCTCTGTGTTTACTGTTTAAATCTCCTAGGAGAATTATACGATTATATGTGTTAAATATTTTTCTATAAGCCTTTTCAGGGAAGCTTTTATTGGGAGGTTTATAGGCTGCAATAATTATTACTTGTTTGTCATTGTTAGGGTTATTATTAATATTATTACTATTAGTATTACCGTCACTATTTTCACCACTATCAATGTCCGTTCTAGCATTAGCAACAATACCAGCGTTATCATCAGCTGTAGTAGCAATAGCTGCTGCTGAGGTACCTATAGTGTTAGTGATATTATTACTGATAATACTACTCTTCACTGCTATTCCTATAGACTCGAGGTTTGGGGAAGAGGGCGTAGTTATTTGGCCGCACTCGACGTTTTTCGTTACTATTATTGCTACGCCACCTGACGCTTTATTGGCGATTCTGTCCTCTCTAAAAATTTTATACCCTGGAATGTGGAATTTTTCACCCGGAATTAAATGGGTTTCGGTTACGCAAGCTATTTCAATTTCATTTTTCTTTAGAAAATATCTGAATTCATTTTCCTGGCGTTTTAATCCGTTGGCGTTCCAGTTTAAAAGTTTAATATTGGCTATTTTATTTGTCAGAACAGATTTAACTGTGTTTTCAATTAAGGGAGTGAGCGCTATCATGACTTGTTGAACGATGTTTGAGATTAAATTTGATTGTTCCTGTTTAAATAATGAAGAATATGACCTCGATTGGTTATTAAGGTATGGATTAGGATGGTGGGTAGGATGTGGTGGTGACTGTCTAGTGGTAACAAGGTTAGGATGACTAGTGGTTAGGTGGGGCATGTTAGAAGGTGGGTGCATGTTTTTCGAGTTTTTCATTGACTCTACTGCCTTTTTGTAAATGCTGCAGCCTTTATAATTAGCTGTGTGGTCGAGACCACAGTTAATGCACTTAGGGGGGGTAGATTTAATTTTGGTACACTCCGAGTAGTGATGTTGGCCAGTACATTTGACGCAGCGAGGCTGCAGGCCGCAATTTGCCTGGGAATGCCCAAATCTCTGACAACGTTTACATTGGATTACATGAGACTTGAATCTTTTTTGAATTCTAATTACACTGTACAAAAATCGGTTTAGTTTAAATATTTCTTTGCTTTGATATGTGTTTTCTAGGTCTATTGCACAAACAGGTATGGGGCATTTATCTTTATTATATAGTCTTGCGACTTTAATTGCTGGGAATTTGAGCCTTTTCAGTTCCTGCAGTATTTCACTTTCCGTGTAGGAAGTAGGAATGTCCTTCATAACTATAGCTAAAGTTTTTACAGTTGGGTCTTTGAAAGAATGGAATTCAATTTTTTCAGATTCACAGAATTTCCCAAAGGTTTTTTTAATCACTTATTGAAGTGAATGAAATTTTAATAGCGTCTTTATCTTGTTTAGTTGTGAAGTCGTCCTTAACGTTCTTTTTAATATCTTCTAGCAAAAGTTGAAAATTGCTTGCATTGTGCACTATGATTGGGGGGATTTTAATAATTGGATCGATTTCGGGTTCTTCATTAGTTTCTAATGATCCAAGAAGCTTATACCTATTAGAAACAGGAATATTGTACCTGGATATAACCTCTTCTGGCGAGCGTGACCTCTTACGTTTAAGTTCATTGCCATGTTCCTGCGTGCCTTGCAGCTGCGGTTGCTGTGAATGTGATTGCTGTGGCAGAGGAGGTTGTGTCTGCACGTGATAATGATTTTGAAGCTGGGAAAGTTGCAGTTCTATCATTTGTTGCTGATGTTGGAGATGTTGCAGTTGTTGTTGAAGAATTTCTTGGTGTTGAAGTATTGTTTGGTCGGGGGGAGGGGGCTGAACAGGTTCACTGGTATGCAGGTTTTCACTATCACTTTCACTAAAAGTGGCGTCCATTGCGCGTCGAATTAGTTGCCCCGTAACGGAGCAACTACTTGTGGCCATTCACTGGTTTTAAAAATTTGTTGGCTTTAACTAAAACTAAAATAACACTTTTCTAAGCGAGTCACTGTTCGCACCGTTCACACGAAAGACACTGGCACTGAGTGTTATCGCACTGATCGCTGCGGTTGATCACTACCAGAGAGCGATAAGGCAGAGCTACCTCGGGCACAAGCGTTCGCCGTGGCGGCTCGGAACAGACTGTTTATATGCTAGTGTTGTTCACAGACGAACAGCCAGAGACGCGAGAAATTAACGAGAGTACACGATGGGGGGGGGATTATAATGAATATAGAATTTCAGTGGAAAATGTGCTGCAGTATGTCGTGCCTCTTAATTTATGAATCCGCGAATTTTGTCAAAATAGACTTACCCAAGTGGGGCACCTATTTTCAGCAATGCGTATATTTGTAATAATACATCCATCCTGATATTCGGGTATAAAATTCCATATATCTCCTGACAATAAATCTTATCATCAATCTTAACCTTCTTTGTAACGGCACTAAAAGATCTTACACCTGATATGTGTTCGAAGAGTCCACTCAAAACAGCTGAAACACGGATATTACGCCCGAAAATGAGAGATCGCATTGTTGGGCATGATTCAAAGACAACAAAACTTTTGTCACACAAGCAAAATATTTCTTCACTAGTCCAGGCTATTCCTCTTATTTTTCAGGAATTTGCACACATGCAACTCTGCGTCAATTTTTGTTCCTTTTCGAAAATTTCGTGACACAATTGTCATTTGCTTAATATCTTCGAGTTGTTCGTAGTGACACTCTTTGGATTTCTATCCTCTTAGACAAATACGAATGTATCACTAACAGTCTGAAGTAGCAAAAATAGTAGCACGCATACTCTTCAAGAAAAAATAATTATGATATAAAATCGAATAGATTAAATATTTTATTGACAAAAACAATCTTCGTGAATATTGCAAAAATCTAGCATTCCGTACGGTACAATAGTTTTTGTTTACATTCGAAGTAGTTATTCCATAATGCAACAAATGAATAGCGCACATTTAATGCAATGTTGTTTCTTACTTGGAACCCTCCTGTCTAATGAAGTCAGCTGTGTCGTAAGCAGTAACGCATTGAGTATGAGAATTCAGTCAGTATGTGTAGTATGAAAATAGACGGAATAATACAAAATATTTGCATTTTTTGGTCAAAATTGAATTTAACGTAATAGAAAACAATCGAGTCGAGCTGTGGAATATATTCCAAATTCCTTCATTAACAATGTTTGACAGTGACAATAAAAGCACGAAGAAGAGAAGAGGTCGAATTAAGACTTTTTATAAAAAATATTTCACTACCACATATAAACATTGATATGCCAGGGATGCATAAGAGGTACAGAGCAGACAAGTTCACATTAAGAGTAAATTCAAAGTTAAAAAACGAAACTTCAATGGGGTACCACAGACAGTGTGAACTGTTGCAGTGGCAGTTGGAGAAGACTAAAATTGACATGAGGCCCAGGAGGGCAGCAGACGGTTTGCCTTTCTAAAACTTCTGCAAGTGTCGGGGGGGGGGGGGGGGGGGCAAGATAATTAATCTCCCTTAACTTCAACGAAGCGAGTGCCACGACCCCTCGCCCTAGCGAGGCGAAGCGCACTGGGCCCGCTTCCTGCGGCCGCCTTTTACGAGACCAACGCACCCTGCGGTTGGCCCACCGACGAGGCCGGTGCTATGCGCCGATGCACTTCGGAGCATTCAGTTAGATCGCAGGGCCTTGACACAAGACTAAAGAAACAACGCATACGTTTTGATGTTTTATAAGACCATATAAAATATTATTATTTATTCGTCTTTTAATAACCTCTTTTTAAAATTGTCTTTTTCACTTCTTTTATAATACGTTTGCCGTTATGCGATAAAACAATATTAGATAACTGTACATAGCATAGGAGTTGCTTTTTTTTAATCCTGACAGGACTTTTGATGATCTGCGCTGGACCTTTCCTGATTAACCTTACCGCTAAATTCTGAATGGATCCCAAAACATCACGTCATATTCTAATACTTGCTGCGCTAATGATATACACAATGTATATGCCAATTCTTTAGCACCCATGGCACTGATATTCAGAATCCGCAAAACAAAACTTAAAAATTTCCAAGCTGTAAGAAAAAAAGTAAATTTCCTTTTTTGGAACACGGAAATTTACTTGATTTTTTCAACTCAATATTTCTATCTAGTTGTATTAGCAAGACGTGTACGACAGTTGTTCAGTTCCTACGCAGTTTCATTGTAACTTTGACAGCTATCACGTACTATGGTTTTGCTCTTTGAACTGTTTTTCCATGAATTTCCATTCTTGTTTTCATTAAAAAATTTGATATCTAATTACTAATTAACCATATCCAATAGAATTGATTTCAATAACGGTATTAACCCTTCATTCATTCTTCACTGCACAAATTCATATAAGTATCTACACATAATGAAAGCGTGTGGAACTTCCCTATGTATTTGGAAATGAACGTGATAGTTTTGTTCTTCGATTTGTTTATTACCATGCCGATTTCCAACAATAAAAAACAACTATTTGTGACCTCTAACTACTAATTAACCATACTTCACTAGAATTGTTTTGCATCATCTTACTATCTCTATATTTCTTCCTCACTAATATACAAACGGATGTAGGTATCGACACATAATGACACTTTTGAAAACAAAATGCTTCGTTTGATACAGAAGATAGTGTTCCTATGGGTAAACTTAGTTCTCCACGAGAAGTGCCAAGATTGCTTCGTCAGCGCAGGGAGGATTGGACCAACAGAGTTCTAGACCCCATAGAAACGCAGTGTATAAAGGCCCTTTTAAGCTGTACAGTTTTGGTGTAGATTGGACGTACAGAAACTATGCAGTTCAGGCTGCATGTTTCTGTATGAAACCTTTTGAAAAGGTTTGATTTTTTCGTATAGAAATCTTACAGTTTGGCTCAAGTGCATCTAGTTGTAGCATCGTTCACTGTTTACGGCGGAGAGCGTCCACCTATTTGGTTAGGTTAGGGGCGATTCGTGAGATTTTATGTATAAGCGTGGTGGATTCGAGTTCTCGGCTTTTCTGGGGAATTTATTTTACTTCCACGTAAAAATATGAGGTTAAAGAAGCTCGCTTCTGTAGCCAAGACTTCATCCATACAGATAATATTTTTCCTGTACACTCACTGAAGACTAGCGACAACGATGACGACCTTTCTGTTTTTTCCTCTCTAAGTTTCATTAATATTTAAAAGGTATTAATTAAATAACTTAGAACGCACGTACCCAAACGCCGGGAATGGATGAAATCGGTCAGCGCGATTCGGCAATTCATATAGAAAACGTGCAGACATTGTAAATACGAGTTTTGGCTCTTTATTCTTCTAGTTCGGGGTCTTGAAGTCTCTTTATGTGAATCTGCACGAAAACTCTACCGTGTAAAAAGGACTTAAGATCCTAATAATTCTTCTGTAATATTTCACCCCTCGAAATTAACTATCTCTACACTGAGGAAGGCAAGGGCAAACTGTTAGTGTGGTCACCTATCAGGATAAGACAGGTCTAAATCAGGGGTTCACATCGGGGCCGGTATCGACCCCCCAGGGTCGATGATACTTTTAAAGGGAACTATGATGATCAAAGAGTTGATATCCAAATATCAACGACGACTTATCGCTATAATAAAGATCAAGATCCCACTGGCAACAAAAACATTTATGGATTTTATTATACCTTTTTCTTAAAAATATCTACAAAACATGTAATTACAAATTCGCTCATCATTTTGAAATTTCACATCATTCCCATTCATAAAATAAAATTTTGGCGCAATTATAGCTTGTGGTTTTGATTTTGAAAACTTTTTATATTACTTCAAAAATTGTAATAGTACAAAAATAAATTTAAATAATCTGACCATTTTTGCACACCTTTCTCATTTTAGTAAATTCTTTATCTTTAAATGTGTTATGTGCAGTTATTTTTATTATGATAATTTTGAATGCTGTATATTAGAGAAAAAATGAAGCAACCAAGCAAACAAACAAGAAAGGGATCGAAGCAAGAAAAAGGTAGGAACCCCTTGTCTAAACGGTAAGACCCCCACCTCACCCTTCTTGTGAACCCTTAGTAATAAGTATCCTCAACAAATGTGCTAAAAGAACTGAGGTGTTGTAGAGTGATATCCGCTCATCGCTTCGTATTGATTTAGGTTACTTTACCTTTGCACAACTGCACTGCTCCGGCGGCGATAATAATGAAGAGGGCCAGCAATTTTGCATAGGTGAAGACATCTTGTACTCTTGTAGCCCATTTCACGTCCCAGCAGTTGATGAAGGTGAGCACCACTGAAACAGAATTCGTTTTGTTTAGAAAGGATTTCGCAATTCACTAATTTTATACAACTCATAAATGAATTAAGATCTAATGCGTCAATAATGTTAGTATACTATATATGTTTAGCATTTTTAGAGTAAATATCTTTTAATCAAAGGTCTGAAAAACTTCCTAGGATCATTTTTTATCAATAGCAACTGCAATCAATCTCAACTGCAACACAATGAAGCATTATATCATTTACACTGAATGAGATTGTCAAAACCTCTCTAAATGTAAATTTTAATGTTTTAATGGTTACAAAAATTGTTTGTACGAATTAATACATTGAAGCATCATAAAATCAAAGAATATGAAAAATTGTGCTAGTGTCAATGACTAAATATTCACGAAGTCAACTCTCTAGCGTGGATCCTACCCAACGTATGCATGTATGCTTCGTCAACCATCGCATGTTGAGAAAGTACGTAACATGCGATTCTCCAGACATCTTTATCTTCCAGACTACTAGGGCATAATGCCTTTTGGCGAACTCCATGAAAGAAATTAATGTCACAGAAATTTCTTAGATACCAAATATCGAGATATTGCATGATGAGATAATACAGAAATTTAGAAGACAATAAAACTTGACAATATGATAAATCAGAATTTACTCTCAAGTTACAATCACAAAAAGTGATTGACCAATGTCCTCACCTGAGAAGAAAAATCCAGTAGTTTAATTTTTGTGACCTGAGAATCAATTAATTCAAAATTCTCCACCAAGGAAGGTCGGATCCCTCAAATTTTAAGTAATAAAATAACGTGCAAGATATCATTTACTTTTGTCATTATTATGTCTTAAAACCTATATAAGGCTAATACTTACAAAAAATAATGCACTCATATACGCCGCGATTCAACCACAACCCAAAGCAAATTGCTAGTATCAATTAAATTTAGAATAAAATGTTATTATGATTGAATGTTCTTTAGATATACATTAACAAGCGTTTCATTAGTTATAAGTAATTCATGCACATGTGACCAAAACATGTTCTTCGTAAAATTTAGTCCACAGTATTTTTACTATGGTAGATACACTGTAAGGAAACAAATACTTTTTCAATGAACAAAAGTCAATATGTCACTACTGTGATAAATTATTTTCTTTTGTTCATTAATTTTTTGTATTTTGTGGCGAATAATTATTCCAGAAATACAGTGAGAGCGACAAACGCTTTCATATTGTATAATAGCTACATTCATTAGTTAAAGAATTATCTATAACCGCCATAGGAAGTGCAAAAATTAATCAGTCACCATTCATGAAGGCAATTTGACATCATTATATCAGGTGGTTTAATAGCTGTCTAGAAGCAAAAACTAATTTGATAAGTAACAAGACTCGTCTGTAAATTAGAACATTCAACGAAAAAGGCGAAATAAATACCAATCAAAGAAATAAACGTCAAAGCAGAAATAAATATTAATAAATGCAACAAAATGATACTGCAATCATTAACACATACGTATTCGAGAATTTAAAATACGTTCAACTATCAGGGCAGGCATTTGGTGAAAACGAAGTCTCTAAACACGAGATTTGCTGAGTATGAAGTTACACATCTTAGAATTTTGAGTTTTAAATTTTAATCAATTTACACATATTTGTTTCAAATTAATTTTTTAATTATTCAATTCACTTTTGTTTATTATTAGCAAATATTTTCAAATGAAATAAATTTTTTAAATTGTTTAAATCCCTTCACGTTTTTTTGCTTTTCATGTGATATTCCTTCACATTCTACCTAGCATAAGTCTCACTCGTTTCCAGTAGCTTTTGAACCTACAGGTTTGCGTTAAATGGCATTTGTTTTTGTTTTTTGTGTATGTAATTCACGGTTTAAGTTAAATTGTCAGCAATTTTATGTTTACTCACTAATGTGTGTTATTTAGAGGAATAACTAATGTGTGTTATCTAAAGGAATAACTAACATATATTATTTAAAGGAATTACTAAAATGTGATGGACAATATTTTGTCTTTACAGCATTTCTTAGCTCTACGCATTTTTATCAAGACATGAGTCCCTTATTTTCCACGGAACAATAATGAGTAATTTTTCATAAATGTTGATAATTATACTCAATTTGAATTATGAAAAAAAAGCTAAAAACAATGCGAAACTTTGCAAAAACATATTTTCCTCAAAGAGAATCATTTTATTACCGCCAACATTTATATCAGCTGATACCAGAACCTAGGAGTGAAAATTCTCATAATCTAAGGTGGACGAGCGATAAGAGAACATGAACAGAAAAAATAAACATGTTTGTAATAACTCAATAGTTTTAAGGTGTAAGATCTATATTAGTACTATCAGGATATCATCAGAATAATTTTGAACCAAAACTACAAAGTAAACGTTCCTTCACTAAGTTAACAACGCTTTCACTTCAGCATCCATTTGCACAACTAGTACCCCATGATGTCCTAGTTGTTTGGATTCTTTTAACAATTAGATTATTTCCCGAACTCCCCAGTATGAAAAAGTCTTCAATTCGAAGGGATCTCGTAAGATTTTTCGAGGGTGCACACAAGCGAGAAATAGCTTTTCCATGAGCTGAGAAGGAACATTCGCGGTGAGAGCTGAACGTACACAAGCGCACATCGAGGGCGACGCCTCGGAGGCAAACGGTGCGAAGGGGCAGGTTGTGGTTGTGAAGATGAATCCTTGCGCAGAGGTGGCAGCAGTGGACAAAAGGGGTACTGTGATAATAGCTGAGTTCAGCGGTGCCGCATGCTTTATGCATTACGCTGAAATCGCAGTGTTCAAACCTCTAGCTAACACGCAGGGCACGCTATGCTGGCAAACCACAAGGAGCAAGCACTTAGCCAGAGAGAGATACTAAAATCATTCCGGAATTATTACGCGAAATCATTTCGTTGAATGCGTAGTTCGTAATTATATTTGAGCTGTTTCAAATTTATGAATTTTAGCTGCACTCTTTACTAAACACAGTAAATAAATATAATCAAGAATTTCAATCCCATTTAGAGGAATGTTAATTTTGCAACTGGGGCATGTGAAAAGTTTGGAGAAAAGGGATGCATCAGTAAAGTCCCGATGTTTCCGTCAAAAGTTCACTCTTCCCTCCACCTCGAAAGCTACTACGGTACTGAATCTAACCATAGGCAGAAGTGGCATGGGCAATATTATCGTAATAAACGTAGTATCCTCATTAATTAGCATAATCTTCTGATGAAGCAAACGCAAACTACGATATCCATTTATCAATGCCGTAGACATTGTGTAGCCATCAGAATAATTTACCAGTCACAAAACTATTTTCAGTTAAGTACACTTGCTCAGCCATCTAACAGGGAAATGACAAAAGGACGCCCATTCTGTTTTTATAACTGAGTATTCAGTATAGCCATCGCGAAAACGTTTTGTAAGAAACTCTGCTGAATTTGGAAATGTTTCTTGCGTTTGTAAAGTAGTAGGAATCGTTTTAGTTCAAAAGACCTTTGCGATGAAATAGTACCAATTTAAGGCATATTTTAATAAATCTCGGGTAGCTCCAGAATTCTGTTTTATATTTGTTTTCAAAACTAATGGGGTATGTCTTGATAAACAGTTTTATGATTGATTAATTTAGTGATTCCGGGCACGTCAACTGCAAGGGTCATTAGTCCTGTAAGTGTAGTAGATGTTTTGCTCGAGAGATGGCGGTGGCCTTTCCCTAGCTGTATGGCGAGATCCGGCGCTGACCTACTGTCGACTAGCGTGGTTTTCCCCAATCATGAATCTCCGCGGGGCACCGCCCCGGCCGGGACAATTCCTGTCTCCCGGCATGTGTGCTTGTGTAGTGCGTGTTAGTGTAAATGTGTGTGCAAGAGGAGAAAGTAGGACAAGGAAGAGGTGGGAAATATTGCGCGCGGTCCGCGGCCCGTTTGGTAGGGTACTGCTCAGGCATTCGCCTGGTGTTCATCGGAGAATCCACGGAAAACTACCGATTAGAGCAGCCGGCCGGAAGAATTATCTTCCAGACAGCGACTGAATTCGACCTGGCTGACAAGAGAGCGCCGAAAATCTTGCCACCATCGGGACTTGAACCTAGGACCTCCCGGTCGAATAGCAGTGACATCAGTTGATGCCCTGAGCCACATACCCCGGTAATATTTGAATGAAAACAATTACATTTTTACATGCATTAGTTTTATTCCTTCATTGGGCCTTCCTAAGGACTTATAGGACTCTTGCTTTCATTATTCTTCAATTTTCCTGAACGGTGTGGTTCATTATTTTATATTTTCAAATTCACGTATTATTCAAATTTAATTCACAATCGTCGAAAAATGTGGAATCATTGCATCTCGTTCCGATTTTTACTGAAAAACTACAAATTATTTGAATATCGTTGGTCGAAAAGCTCCGAAGTCAGCCCTTGTTCTCTTGCGTACAATGAGTCATTGATCCGATACAGAAGTGTACTACAGGCAACAAAGCGCGCCTTGGGTGATATTAGGGGACCCGAAGCCTGCGAGGAGATGAACTTCGCTTTCCTTATCCGGCAGCGCACGAGGTTGCAGCCACCCGCGCACTGCCGCAGCGCGGGGGAAACGACGCGGTTGGCCGCCTGAGGCCTCTTATTTCAAGGATTCTCACTCAAAGTATCTCGTTAAGTTTTTATCCGAAAAGTTTGGTGGCAATACCAATTTCTCTACAGCAGGACTGTACAATACCATCCATTTACAACATCGGTGCAACCTCAGTGCTCCCTTCCTGAGAATAAGAAAAAACAGATACCCAATTCATTCCTAAACTGTGTTTCTACCTTTGATTAAAAAGAAATAGCTTCAGCAATTCATATCATCTCCCAGTTATTGCCTGGCGTTGCTCGACGAGTTTCCCACTCTTTCTCTTTTTAAGCTTAGAATACGACATCAATCATCTGTAGAACCGAATGGCTGAATGATTTATACTCAATAAATAAATAGTTTTAAAAAAGATTGTACATCTGGCGGCCCGCGTACCGCCGTGCCATTTATTGAGGCCCGCAAGGTTATTAGTAAAAAGTAAGTCTCTTTGCATCCTTGTCGGCCGAGAACATTGCGCCCTTGGAGCACGCGCCCTGTCGGGATCAACACCCCTTTAATGAAAAAAAAGTTAAGTTTAGATTTAAAGTATTTTTCAGAGTAAATTCATAAATTCAACATCATCACTATGTGTTTCTCTGCGTTATGCGTAGTACAGCATGGTTCCATCTCCCCCCCCCTCCATTTCAGAGCAGCCGGGCAATCTGCCGAGATCAACAATATGGGAAAGTCAGGTTTGGGTAGCCTGAGTATTGTAAATATGGCCCGCAACCGTTGTGTCCCTTCAGATTCGACACCCCTGCTCTACAGCATCATTGACCGAGAGACCCTAGGATTCGAAACCAGATGGTTTTGGACTAGCTACATAGCTTGGTCGAATTCAAGAGGCGTCTGGAGAAGCATTCTAGCGTGCGGCCGCTCTCAACTGTTCTTGAGATTTTCAGTCCATTCCAGGCGAATACCAGGGCAGTACTCTAACCAACCACGTACAATTTTTCCTTCTTCATTCATGACTCCTCCTCTCCTTTACACAGCCACGCGCGCTCGCACGCACGCACACAAAATTATGTGCCCTACGAAACATTAAAAGACCATTCGGTAACTTGGAACTTACCAGCAGAGGAGGAGACCCATTCTGGGGAGATATCTAAAGCCGGAAAAAACAGCAAGTCGGAAAGGTCGGCGCAGGATCTCTCCATCAAACGAGAAACGCTGAAAACTCCCAGATTATAACGTGTACAGTACTTATAGGGTTACTGAGGAAACTAGTTGACGCGCGGAAGAAATAAATACCCTTTATCCAGAAATAACAAGCATTAACAGACAAGCGCGGTAACCTGTGGTACAACTCTCAGCCCGCGTCTTCCACTGCTGGGTCGGAGTTCGATCCTCGTCCGTTTCAAGTTGCGCTTGTGGTGGATGAAGTAGGTTCGCGACAAATCATCAGGAGATTAACCCGTGGCTACTGCCACCGTTCATTCCACGATTGCTCCATCATTAGTCACTCATCCATCATCACCTCCTCCCCACATTCCGCGCTCGGCTGCCGAACCGAACGGATAGCTCATATCGTTATGAATTAGTTGTGAAAGATTTAAATGTATCGATGCTGTACTAAGAAGCAACGGAAACAGCCAGTGGCGAAGTTACATCAATGGAATCGCAACCAACCCAAACAACAATGGAACCTCAACCAAATTAACAGACCGCGATGAGATTGCAAGACCTGGGCACCCCACAAGGTAACGCTACAGGCCAACATGCCGCAGAGCAAAATTTAAAGATGATATCAACTCTGTTAACGACACAAAAAGGTCTATCCTGCAATCAAAACAACACAGACAGTTTAACCCAATATCGTTATTCGGTCCCCATTGGAAATAGATTTGAGGGACTGAACAGTGAACCATTTCAAATTTGTTACATATTATTTCAAATTTGTTTCGTAATAACAAATTAATATTATATGAAATGAAAACTGTTTCAATGCAGTTCTCCATTTTAAATAAACAGCTCGGCATTTCACAGAAAATGAACGGCGTGCCATTGACTGATATTAAGGTAACAACATTTTTAGATCTTTCAATTCAGTCAAACCTTAAATGGAACGTCTATTTAAATTAAGTACTTTATGCCACGCTTTCAGAATTCTTTCAAATTCAGTCAGCCTCCACACTGCTCGTTGTGTATATTTCGCGAACGTTCATTCCCGCCTGAGATATGGCATAATATTCAGGGAAAATATATCTTATAGCTCCCAGACTTTCAGATTACAAAAAATAATTGTACGAATAATAAGCAAATCCCACCCACGTGATTTTTTTAAGCCTCTCTTTATTAATCTAGGCATTTTACCATTACCTTGTCTCTTAATATATGAATCAGAGGTTTTTGTCAAAAATGACTTACTTAAGGGCTCAATATATTTTCAGCAAACGCCGTTGTCTATAACTACAACACTCGACGTAGTAATCATATTCATCAGGTAACAGTATCAACAGCTCACTACAAAAATGTACATATAATACATGTACATTATTTTGCAACACATTGCCAGATAACATTAAACGATTAAATTCGATACAAAAGTTTAAATCCAAAGTAAAATCTTTTCTGCTGCACAACTGTTTCTATACAATTACAGACTATACCGAGTATCCAAAAGGAAAGTAATATTAATTTTAAAATGACATTTAATGTATTATATATCATTTGGATTGTATAATTGTAAAGAACCTGTAACAAGTATTGTACTTCAGCTTCTGGGTAAATGACTCCCATCTCGACCAGGTTTTCGTCCAGTTTCCCTGATCCTTGAGCAAATGCTGAGATGGCCCATTGTTTTGCTTCTGGAAATAAATGTAACTTCAAATTAACTTTTTCCCATAGCACGTCACACACAGTTTTTAACTGTTTTAAATAAATAAATAAACCAGAACCCAGCAATCACAGTAGGTTTAATTACATTAATGAAACCTCACCAAGTGAGTCAGAATCAGTGAAAATCCTGCCAATTTTATGTAGCAAATATAACTAACATTACAAACTTTAGCAAGAAGATAAATACCAAAGTAACAACCAGCTTCATACTTCAGTTTACAAATAATAGGGTAACAGTGACTTCAGAGACATAAACAAATACCTAATTAACACTGGAAGACAATTTCATACTTACAAGTACCCAGCAAATATTAAATTCTCAGTTGTGTTTAAAAACCTTCACACAACAATCACAGAAGAGGAAATCGATTGAAAGAAAAACACCCACACTCATTAAAGTTACCAGACTCCGTTAAAACAGTAATCCAATTCCAGTAAGTGTAGCCGAATTCAACGGGGAAGAAAACCTACAAAATATTTTGGAAATAAGACAAATATATAATCTCATTGTAAAAGCTGAAAGGAAAAGAAGACTTAAAAGCCCCATTCAATGCACGAGATGTTTAGTCTTGGGCCATACAAAAGATAATTGTAACCATAAAATAGCAGGCATTTATTGTTCCAAAAATCATTATTCTGCAACTTGCCCCGATTCAAATGAACCATTCAAATGTTATAAATGTCAAGAAAACGATAGAGCAGACTTCAGAACAGTAGAATGCCCTTATTATAAAAAAATAAGCCAAAACCCTAACAATAAACATCCCCAAATTAGAAATAGAGCCAATGGATCTTTAATAGTGCCACCTCACAATGCCCAAACTAACTACCCCAGACTGTCAAACATTCAAAACATCCCAAATTTTACACAGAGCACAAAATACTAATCATCATCATAATTCCCAAAATCTAAATTCACAAGCAGACTCAAACGAGAATAACTCACTCAACTCCCTGATGAATACAATTGCTACTTACATAATCAATATATTCAATTCAATTATCCCATCCGTAACAAATAACATTCGATCGTCCATCTCAGCAAACATTAATAATAATTATGCAACAAACACAAATTAATAAGATTACCATACTCAAATGGAATGCAAATGAAATAATCAATAAACTGAAATATTGCATGCAAGATAAAAAAAATAGGCTTCGCTTGCATAACAGAAACACATTTAAACAATGGTGCAAAATTTAGTATACCAGATTATAAAGTAATCAGATAATATAAAGTAAATCAGTAAAATCAGTAATCAGATTATGAAGTAAATAGCTTCACAGTCAATAGAACTTTTTCAGTTTCAATAGATAAACATCTCTCAAACCCCAGACCAATATTGCCCTACCTTCCTCAGGGCTCCCCACTTTCACTTATATTATTCAATCTTATCACTGCCGATATCCCTACATCCAACTTAATCAATACAGCACAATTCGCAGATGACACAGCACTGTATTGCTCCAGCACATCACTTATTACATTGAGAAACACAATACAAAAACATCTAAACCAAATAGATTCTTGGTCAAACAAATGGGAAATTAAATTAATCCAGCAAAGACAACAGCAAAAATCTTTCCATTAAAAACAATTTCAACATTACCACCCACACCTTACACTGAACAATAACACCATTCCTTGGACTCCACAAAACAAAACAGTGAAATATCTAGGACACCAAACTTCACTGGAAAGAACATATAAACATTAAAACACAATAAACAAAAGTCAAACTAATATAATTAAAACCATAAATAAACAACTACACTAAAATAACTATAGAAAATGCCTAACTCGTAAAAGCCATAATAAGACCCCTAATCTCTATGCTTGTCCTGTCTGTATTAACGCAGCAAAAACATTATACATAAAATACAGATCATACAGAATAAATTCTTGCGAACAATAACCAATGCACCCTAGTTCATCACAAACAAAACCTATCATACATCACATCACTAAGTTATTCCATAATTTTTAAAATAATATGTAATCAATTACACAACTATCCCAATACAACCTTGGCAAAGCAGCCATAAATGCCACTAGAGTAAAAAAAAATTGATTTCCCAAACTATGTTTTTCACATACAATTTGCAAACTTGAATGATTCATTGTGAGGTGCTCAGTGGGTTTCCTCTCTCTAAGAATTAATTGTAATGAAATAATAGTTTAGTTTTTTAAATAAATAGTAAGAATCAAGACGTGAAAAAGTTTGTACTGTTAAATTAGTTCATGTATCAAATATTCAAATTAGATTTTTTTTTAAACTCGTCCCCACACATAATCTTTTCTATGATCATCATGTACAATTTAAGCGAAAACCCGACTCATCAAGTTGGCTTACCTGAGGGGAAGAGTATGAAAAAAAGAAGGGAAAAAGGAGAGGGTGGTATGGAGGTAAAGAAGAGGAGAATAATGTAATGATTTGTAATGAGCATCAAAATACAGCCGACTCCGGTAATAGTGAAGCTCTGGTACTATACCCGATCATCAGAAGAGTCCGAGGATTACTATCACCGATCATCATAAAATGAAAATTTTCTCCAAGATGGGCTGATTTTCTTATATCTATGGTTCAACAAATAACCAAACCTAACGATTTCAAAAGTTCTATCTATCAATATATTTTAGTCGTCCAATTCTATTTTCAATACTACTTCCTGAGTTGAGATATGTATCAATACTTTTTGTAGATCGTGAAACACGTTTCAAAACAAAATACCAACGAGAAATTTTTCTTCAAAACGTTAACTGTTTCATGTGTCTAATGACATTATTTTTTCGCCCTAGTTCAAAAGTCAGAAAGGTCAAAATGGTCGGGACTCCTCAGTAAACAGCTTGTATTGAGATGTATACCTACTTATGATAAAGGTATTGATGACACAGGGGTGAGAAATGAACATGATGGAGAAGATGGAGAAATGAGACGCAAGGAAAACAGGAGAATCAAAAAACAATGTGCCGAGCACCCACTGAGACCACCTCAATTCTCCATGGATCCACCGGGAATACGAAAGAGAATCCTGGTGCCAGCGGTGAAAAAAGAGCTGTCTGACTTCTACACCACGGGTTGCCCCAGAAGATATAAACGATTGAGAAACTGTATGATGGGAAACGGGAGAACCTAGAAGAAACGCACTGAGTACCCCCTGTGTCTACCTCAGCTCCACATAGATTGATCGGGAATTGGGGAATTGAATCCAACACAACAATAGAAAGCGTGACTACTACACGGGTAGTGCCCCACGATATGGATGACGATGGAGAGGCGGTGGGATGAGAGCCAGGGGATACAGGAGATCCCAGAGAAAAATCTGCCGTGATCCCGTTTCTTCAATCACCCTTTCCATTCGGAACAGACAGGGAATGAACCCAGATCTCAGCAGAGGAAGTCGAGGAGTGTAGACATTCGTTATTATTCGTCTATTATATCGTCCCCACAATATCCCCATCCTCTCAATGTCATTCGCCCCTGTCCGTTGGGCTGAGGCGGACGAAGCGTTATCGCGACGGGAGCGTCGGTCGCCGCCGCTGGCGTCGGTCCGGCACGCCACGTCGACTTTACGTCCACCCGCACCCCCACCTCTCCGGAGCCACGAAAGCAGATCAAGGTCCTCGGAAACGCAAAAACAACTTTTTCTGCGTTCTCGCCTCCACGGGACGGCGAACCCGATAAGTGAACATTGGTCGTCTCGTAACGGAAAGATTGTTGATGCTTTGAGCTCTTGAATTATCAAATTATTAATAACAACAAAAATGTTTTCTCGGGTTCCTCATAGTTTTGCAATGTCTTTGAAGCGCCCTTTTTAAATAAAGCGAACTCATGCATTTCCGGAAGTAATACTTCTCTGCTTATCATGTTTGACGAATGGTGGGGGAAGAATTCAATATTTACACTTTTACCCCATGACCTGTTCCAAGTGAAGATTTTAATATGTTGTTGCTCATGTTGAAAATTAAATACCTTGTTGGTAATAAATGGAAACCAATGGTATAAAGATTTAAAAAACATTGAAAATGTGAAGAAAATAATTTCGTTTCTTTAAGTTAAACATAGTTCACCTCCTCAAAATAAGTTTTATGATCGCAATACGTAATTAATATCTAAAATCTAATTATATAAATATTTATATTATATAAATATATAAAATATAAATATTTTCATTGAATTCACCAAATAACCCCTAGAGAAATAATTATTTCTGATTTTTACTGAATGCTTTTGTTTTATTCAACAGGCATAAGAGACAAAATACTTTTAGCCTTGAAAGTTCAAAGTTCCTATGTCCTAAACCTAACCTCATAACACATGTCCAAAGAATCAGAAAAAGTGTATCGATGTTTGAGTTATAACAATGCAGAGGTATTGCGAATTTAATCCAATAAACATAACGAACAGATAATCGTATTTCCCAATTGAAGAGAAAACAATCAAGTATAATGGTCTGTAAATGCTTAATTATAAATTTATTATGACTACCTCTACTTCAAAAACCGTAAACACATGACGGAAATTACGAGGAATGTATGACATGTACTGACGCTTTATTTGCCAAAAGATACTAGAGCTGATATCCGAAGTCTGCCACTGGTCAGATGAAAATTCCACATGCCGTCGCTGGTGTTTGTAAGCGTTTTCGCAGTCTGCCCAGATCAATTTCAAGGGGATGCTCAATCCCTATCTTGCACGCGATCCTTTTCTAATTTAGACCTTACTCTCATTATTAGGATCTGACGGGTTTATTTGCCCTTCCTCACGTGACCTATAGTCTGATCTTCGACAGCAAGAACAGTGCGCGGATGTAAGGCACACCCATGGTGTATTAAAGCGCTAGGGAAAGAACGACATTGTGACCGAAAGTGTGTTCCCGAGATCTCGTAACAGACCTTGTGGTTCCCGGCAAGTTGCGGCACCGCAGATATCGCTCAACATGCTTCACCTTGATGAATCGGCCTTCGTAATAGTTATGCGATTTTAAATATGTTTTATTAAACTGTATCATTAAACTCAGCGAAACAAAATTTAATACGACGGTGACCGTGCATGTAAATTTATAATTAAAATTTAACTGAAATCAAAGTTAAAAACGTCTCTCCATTTGCGATATAGGAGAAAAGACGAAGGAAATACCAGAGCATGAGGATCATCTCGGGCCAGGGATAGTGGCCTGCTCGATGTAAGTAGTACGCTTTCGTTTGGTTCGAATACAGACATAGTAGTACCATCACTTATTACTTCACGTTTTAACGTTTACAAAATTTTTATTATGGGAATTTTTCATCCACAAACAAAACATCGAAAAACTAAAAACATGTTTAAAACATGGGCATGTCGCATCGTACTTTGCAACTCGCCCTCGTCGAACGGCTAATCACCACCGCCGACGTCACAGATCGACACGCGCCCGGGAATACGTATTTACGATCCCGGGGCCACATGACTCGTATTGGACGAGGAAGCGGGACGCGAAGAGGTCACTGACAGCGGCGGTGGCGCCGCCGACTCTGCTCTGCGTGCTGGCGGATCGTTAAGGGTCAACACCTCCAGTCCCCTTTCACCAGTATCACACCACTGCTGCCTCCACCGCCGGCATTCTGGGCTTCGCGTGACGTCACGATGTGCCCGTCGCGCCGCGCCGCCGCAGGCTGTGTTTGTGGTTGCGGTGGCGGTGGCGCCCGCGGCGGCTGATGAAACTTCGCCTCGAGTTGCAGGAGGCCTTTTCCCCGCCCCCTCCCCGGAAATCCCGGCCGAGGAGATGAGCGAGCGCGGCCTTAAATAGCGACGACTACCCGCTCCGCATCCCCGAAAGTCGTATCACTTCTATTGTTTAGCCTGGACCACTACGCGCGAGCAGTAGGTCGCTACAGATTAAGCAGTTAACCATTTTTGGCCATTGTATTAATTGCTGTTTCTCGAGTTCAGGAGTGGACAGAGGTGATTTGCCAAGAATACCAACGCCTTGAATAAAAACAATTTACATTGGGATATTTGGTCACCTTGTTTTGTTTTGTTTGTTTTTTCCTAAGGATTTCATCTAGTCGACAGCCTGTTACCCTTTTCGTCCAAATAGGATGCATATTCGACTACACTTGCGGTCTCCTCTGCTCTGGGGTCAGCTAAAAGCGAGACCCTCCGCGACAATACGTATACCCGAAACACAAAGGACAAATAACCATGCCCGAGGCGGGACTCGAACCCGCGGCACTTCCGACCGAAGCGTTCAGTCGGTATGCTGTCTTAGGCACCTCAACCATCGAACACCTTGTTTATAAAATGAATTAATTGTTAAAGGCCTGTCTAACATACGTATATTTAAGCAAGCGAGATGGCTGACCGTCCCTAGACTTTAAAAGCGGTATCAAATGTAATAGCTCTTCCAGATCCATTTCGCGTCGACAGCAATTGGTTCGACAAGGCAATTCTGAAAAGGAGAAAAGAGTGAGAAAAGGGTGAAAAGGGCGACAATAGGATCCTTTAATTCATGTATACACTTTGCCCAGCGTCTTTCCAATTTTTTCATCCCATCAGAAAAATGGGAATTGTCAAACGCTGCGAAATACCGATTTACAGCAGCAAGCACTTCCCCATTTGATGAAAATGTTTGCTCACCAAGCTAAATGTTCAAATTGGGGAACAGAAAGAAATCCCACAGGGCTAAATCCGATGAATAAGGAACCAGTTTGAATCCTAACTAATGTACTTTTGCCATTGTGACTGCTACTGTGCGGGATGGGGCATTTGTCTTGGTGGAACAGCACTTCCTTGTGCGACTATCTTGGCCGTTTTTCGACCAATTTCTGTTTTAAACTATCCGATAATGAAGCGTAATAGCACCCAGTTATGGTTTTGCCCTTTTCTAAATCTATAAGGATTATAACATGGCCAGAAGGATGGCCTCATAATCACAAAAAACCATTGCCATCGCCTTTCGTGGCGACAAAACTGTCATCGCCTTCTTCGTCTTTATCCATTGATTTCAATCTTCTTTTTTTTTTTCAGGAGTGTAGTGATGAATCCATGTTTCATCCACGGTGACAATTTGTGCCAAAAGTCCTGCAGATTTCACCTCAACATTGTCAGATTTTGCTTTGAAACGTTCTTACGAATCAGTTCTTGATATAAAGTGACCAATCGCGGCATCCATCTCGCGCACATGTTTTTTCGAGCTCACTTTTTCGTGCAAGATAAAGTGAACTCTTTCAGTTGAGATGCCAACAGCATCAGAAATCTCACGCAATTTCACTTTCACTCTGCGATCTTCCATTACCAGATCGTGCAGTTTTTCCACGGTTTTCGGTGTGGTGACCTCAACTGGCCGGCCAGAGAGCACTTCATCTACTGTGCTCCTGCGACCACGTTTGAACTCATTAATTCAGGAGGCAAATCGTCTTCAATGCTGGTGCAGAGTTTACATTTACTTCCCCTAATTCATTTTTGATCTGCGATGCTGTTCAGCTCATCAAATAAAAATGTTTAATCACAGCACGAAACTCGTTTTTCTCCATTTTCTACGCCGCACGTCAAACTCACGGACTCAGCTGGTTGCCAACAATTAACTATGAGCTCTTCCATAGAAATTTACCAGACTTATAAAACGACCTTTATATATATATATATATATATATATATATATATATATATATATATATAGAGAGAGAGAGAGAGAGAGAGAGAGAGAGAGAGAGGGAGAGAGAGAGAGAGAGAGAGAGAGAGAGAGAGAGAGACAGATATAGATATATAGATGTACCTGGCATTGAACCAACAGTAATTAAGTTTATTAATAACAACAATCTGGAAACAACACTCATAGTAGCATATAAGCCTTCAATGTGAAAATCCAAGATACCTTTTCTCATTAGTATTCTCATTGATCAACACACTCTACCTAGGTGATGTTAATGCAAAACATGTTCAGTGGGGATGTAAAAACAATAACCCTGCTCGAACACAATTACTACAACTAATAAACAGCAACAAACTAAATATCATAATCCCCAATGAACCAATATTCTATCCATTTGATCAGTCTAGGAACCCAGACCTGTTAGACATAGGTATAACAAATTTGAAACAAACGCTATTCTGGACTCAGACCACATACCAGTAACAATTACAACACAACATTCACTCCACACACACACAACATTCCACAACTCAACATACACAATTAATTGACGAAAATTTAAAAATAATGTTAAAACAACCATCCTTAAATTCAAAATCTTTAATACCCCTCCAGAAATAGATCAAGCAATAACAATACTCAATAACATAATATTAAGTGAACTAGAGAACAGTAAATTAAACAAATCACCTAAAAACACACAGAATGAACTACCCAAAAGCATAAGAAATGTACTCCACATAAAGAATAAAACAAGAAGGTTATGGAATTACACTAGAAACCCACACAATAAAAAGGAACTGAACCTATTAAAATATATTACCAAAATAACACTTTTCACACACAAACAGCAACAATACAATACCATGATTCAAACTATAAGCTCAAGTAACAATACACTGTGGCAATTTAAAAATAAAATACTAAACGAAAGAAATAATATTCGTCCACTTAATACCACCACAGGGAAAAAATTGTCTCCCTTTGAAACAACAGAAACACAAGCAAAACATTTTGCATCCTTGTCCAAAATACTAGAGAAAATAATTCACAAAAAGTCTCAATAATTACTTCAACAAAAATGACATACTTCCAAGGCATCAATTGGGATTCACAGAAAAGTTATCAACCACACACTCATTATTAAGAACCTCAAACTATATCCATACAGTATTCCAAAGAAAACTACATACTATATCAATCTTTTTTAGACATTCACAAGCACGTGACACAGTATGGCATCAAGGTCTCGTGTACAAGCCAAAGTGAATAATTGGCACACCCAAATATCTAACCAACATCATCAATAGCTTCGTAAGTAATAGAACTTTGTCAGTTTCAATAGACAAACATCTTTCAAACCCCAGACCAATATTGCCCTGCCTTCCTCAGGGCTCCCCACTTTCACCTATATTATTCAATCTTATCACTGCCGATATCCCTACATCCAACTCAATCAATACAGCACAATTCGCAGATGACACAGCACTGTATTGCTCCAGCACATCACTTATTACATTGAGAAACACAATACAAAAACATCTAAACCAAATAGATTCTTGGTCAAACAAATGGGAAATTAAATTAAATCCAGCAAAGTCAACAGCAAAAATCTTTCCATTAAAAACAATTTCAACATTAACACCCACACCTCACACTGAACATTAACACCATTCCTTGGACTCCACAAAACAAAACAGTGAAATATCTAGGACACCAAACTTCACTGGAAAGAACATATAAACATTAAAACACAATAAACAAAAGTCAAACTAATATAATTAAAACCATAAATAAACAACAACACTAAAATAACTATAGAAAATGCCTAACTCGTAAAAGCCATAATAAGACCCCTAATCTCTATGCTTGTCCTGTCTGTATTAACGCAGCAAAAACATTATACATAAAATACAGATCATACAGAATAAATTCTTGCGAACAATAACCAATGCACCCTAGTTCATCACAAACAAAACCTATCATACATCACATCACTAAGTTATCCCATAATTTTTAAAATAATATGTAATCAATTACACAACTATCCCAATACAACCTTGGCAAAGCAGCCATAAATGCCACTAGAGTAAAAAAAATTGATTTCCCAAACTATGTTTTTCACATACAATTTGCAAACTTGAATGATTCATTGTGAGGTGCTCAGTGGGTTTCCTCTCTCTAAGAATTAATTGTAATGAAATAATAGTTTAGTTTTTTAAATAAATAGTAAGCATCAAGACGTCAAAAAGTTGTACTGTTACTGAACCATGTATCACATTCAAAATAGTATTTTTTTAAAGGTTTTGTAAGGGCCAGAAACAGTCAAGACTGTCAAAAGAAAGTAGGAACATTCTATGTGTGTGAATAAATCAAGGCTGTTCCCCTGTGTGTGCTAGGCTGCTATCGTCAGCGACGTGACAATAAAATATCGACAGCAGTATTCATCAATAAATTATTTTAAGTGGAATAAAGTATTACCATGTATTTCATGTAATTTGTAATTGGAATATGTAATATATCGTTTATACTGACAGGTTCATTGCTAGAGGATTGCAAGCTACTACCCGACGAATTGAAAGATAAGACGCGATCGCGCAAATTGTTTTCTACAACAATTGATACGCTGTTTTTAAAATATGTACTTTTAAATATTAGCGGCCAATTGCGTTGTCTTTGACAACTATATTTAATCTTGGCGTAGAATTAAATTTCAGTTATCCATATTCGTAGCAGATACCCACAAAGATTTTTTTAAACATTGTTAATGCGCGATCTTTAATCTTCCCTGACAAACAGGAAAAAATATACGTAAGAAAACTGTATAATATTGTAATAAAAATGACCAATAAAAACGATTTTCATTAAATTGGCAAGATGAAAAATATGTTTCCTGAACGTCACTACAATATCTACTTATCCTTTAATATCATATGTTTCACACTTTAGATCATAAGTGAAGTTTATTCTAATCGAACTTTCAAACTCAGGTCTCTTGACTTCTGGTGTGTGCACAAGGAAGTTTTGATAGGTTTTTTAAGAACAATAAAACTTTTTGGAAAAGAATCACTGAAGCAAATGCATTCTAATTGAAAATACCATCGCGTAAGTTTAGAAATTTTAAAAGTTATGGGTTATTTTTTCCCTTTTCAATTTACTTCAGTCCAATTTTAGTACAAAAGTGTTGAATGGATTGAACAGATGAACATGAAAATATATTTTTTATCCTGTAATAATATCCTATAATTTTATAGTTTGATGATAACTCGTTCTGAAGGATATACAAAGATGACTCACTTAACGGTGGATTCATTAACAGACATTTACGTTTGATGATTGCGAAATCTATTGTAGTTGTAACAATAATGCAACAACGATGAAAGATTCTAAAAATCATATTAAGAGTGATTAACTCCATATAAGAAAAAAACGCTAAATTCCACAAAACTACAAAATTTTGTTTGTAAAAGAAAATTAAGTAGAGCTGTTTCACTCTTCTCTTACAAGTTAATAATTATTATATTCCGGGTGGTTCTAATATTCCGGGTGGTTAATATAAAAAATGACATAAAGGGAGATACTACATTTCTAAAATCACAGAGACGAACCATCCTTGATTGTGAAGAAAATTCACTGAATCTTTCAAAAATATTAATAGTTAATGTACTAGGCAAATACTGAACACTGCAGGAAAGTGCTATCCGTCTTGCTAGATAAGCTTTTAAGTTACACAGAAATAATGTCAAAATCTACTCTGAAGTATACGTGTGTCGCGCAAAGTAATGCAAATTATAATACAGTAATTGAGGAGCGAAGAACGGAAATACATACGGAGAGCAAGTGGGAAAAGACAGTGGTGAGTTAAGAAAGCGCGGAGCGAAGTGAACGGCAGGCAAGTGGAGGAGACGGGAAGCCAACAAAAACACCTACTGATGTATAGGACATAACTATCAGACGGTGAGCCGAGGTTGTTAGAACGCACAAGAGCAAATTATTTTATAAGCTTCATTATTATTATAAGCTTCATTATTATTAATATGTATACTTTAATTTTTCGGGATTTTCGCCAGTCTTTCTGGCAGTAACTTGGTCAATTAAGAGTTTCAGACTATATAGCACGGATTAATACAAGAAAAAACGAAATGTGAATTGAAAGTGCGCTTTTATCTAACACGCATATCGACAGCGAACTCGAATCTTAACGCGTAGGCTACCCGCAATGAATTTTCTTACAGCTAAAAAAACCTCTCTTAATGATGGTTCAGAAAACAGATGAAATATAGATAAAACACTTGTTATATATATATATATATATATATATATATATATATATATATATATATATGTGTGTGTGTGTGTGTGTGTGTGTGTGTGTGTGTGTGTGTGTGTGTGTGAAGTATAAGTGTATACTTATATATCATTCATATATAAGTATATATATGAAAACTCTGCGAAATAAATGTCTCCGCTCAGATAAAAACATGTCTGCAAAGTGAGAATATTTCAGATATTTCACTTTTATTGTGCACCGGCAACATCCTGCGTCTCGGCAATTGATCTCGCCCGACGCGAACCTTCGAACGCGGACAGCGGTTGCGATACCCGCACGCGGAAATGGCCTTAGGTAAACCGTCTCTCGAGTGTCGCGATTTAGTGTTGAGCAACCCGGCGTTCTTATGCCATCGAAAAGTCTCGTCACGAGAACTCAACGAACAGTTCAACAGGAATTATGCAACATTTAAGAATGTGGTTCGTCATTCTGTTTCCGAAATGAGGAGGTATCTCAATGTCATTTTAAGGGGAAAACAAATAACTCTTTACGATAATACTAAATACACCAACAATAGATTATAACAAAACAACGACCACAATGGAATTATAAGTAAAGGTAAATGCTATTTGCCTGAATTATTGAAAACCTTATTGTCTATTAAAGAATATTTTTTATTTCTATTAAATCTAGGAATCCTTTGCTTTAGCCTATATCATAAACGCGGCAAGTCTGAACCCTACAACCTCGCACAAGGAAAATCGTGACCATCAACCAAAAATTGGGTTTCACGAAATAAATACTGTAGGTGGTTCTGAGACTTAAACGATTAAGACTTCTTTCCTCGGATACTAGAGAGAAGAATTACATCACTCCAACTAGCACAAAACACATAAGTTCTTGCTCGTTTAGTCCCAACGTGATGAAGTGAAAAAAAAGACGCGACCTTCGTTTTGTAAATATTTAAAGAAACAAGAATGTGTGAAATTCTGAAATCAAGCTGATAGAGCAGTTCTTTCTTCTTTGAAAATAAAATAATACATAACGTTGGCAGAATGCTTTTTCATTTACTTCAATGAAAATGCTTTGTACAACTTGTCAAAACTGTTTCGGTTTAGCGTTACTTCGTCTTCACCCACGAAACATTTCACGATGAACACTGGACAATAGATTAAAATCGAATGACCATTGTAATGTATCCAAGCGTTTACTACCATTTTCCCCCTAAAAATTCGAATTTTCGAAGGGAATTCCAACGAATGAATATATCAAGCGAATGTTATAGAATTGTACTAGTCAATAAAGAAAACACGAAAGCAATTAGTAACGGCGATGCAATAAAGTACTTTTACGCCTGCCAGGTGGTAGCCTTAAAGGTAACACGAGTGATAGAACGGTCCATTAGTAAAGGGATGTACAATACTGAAGTTCCGATAGAATTTGACACGCAACGCATTGTAGGGGAATTTTGCAGTATGTTCTTGATCATTCTGCTGTAATAGCTTTCTAATAAATGAGCAAATCAAACACATAGTTCACACAGATGCATTCATGGGTACACTATGTTATACGGCGATCTAGTAATTTCAATTTCCCTTAGATCTGCGAAAGCCGAAATAAATACGATTTTCGTTAATTAGTTAAGCAAATGCATTCTAATGTCATTTCAACACAGTTTCGGAATTCATGAAACTTTTTAATTACGTTTTCTAATAACATTGGACGACCCAAAGAGTGTCAAAAACTGGAACGGAATACGATCCAGGAAGGCAACAAGGATGACATGAATATTCAAATAAGTGAAAATAATTTAATTTTCTTCCCAATACGTTCACAGTTTAACCGTGCGCAAGTCCAATAAACGGTCAAAAATAGGCGTTTTTGTTTAGGAAAATAATGTTTCAGTAGTAGTGTTTTAGTAGTGGGTAGAAGAAGAAACAAGTGACAACGTAAACGCGGAGTCGAATATTGTCTTTAAATAACAGGGGAACTTTCGAACTAAAAAACAAGTGCTATGAAAAATAAACTATTTTAAGAATCATCCGGAAGCATTTCGAAAAGAGGGCACACAAATTTAGAAGAAAAACTTAAATGGCGGAAAGATACTTTCACGGAAAGACAATTGAATAAAGGTAACTGATATAATTAGCTTTCGAAATAATTTGGAATTTCGGCAAAGCAGGTAAACCAGAGGGCAAACATAGCGTGAACGGAGCGAATATAAAGCAAAATTTTCAGAACCTTTGAAAAGTGCCAAATCAGAATAGAGGTAAAATGTGGCACTTAATGCATTCCTGGATTGGAGCTCTTCCGAGAGTATTATATTGTACTCTGGGATAAAAATATCCGTTGAATGAGATATTGATAACAACAAAATTTGTAATCATTTATACAGTATTTAAGGCCAGTATCAAGAACATTAAGTTTTTTTCTGAATAGTAAATCATCATGTGCACGCCTTATTTGACTTGGATTCAAATGTTGCATGCGAATTTGGAAGGACCAGTAGCTCGACTTGTCGAGTGTCATTTTGCATCTGTATTGGTTTGTACTGAATTTAACTAAAGAAACCTTGATTTGATTTATATTGCAGATTAAAGTACGAATTAATTAATGCTATTTGCATATCAATCGATTCTTATTACTTAATGTGTGTTGATACTCGAACCAAAACAAGAAAAATATGTATATATTTAACGAAATATTGTTTCTAGAATATTGTATTTTTGCCTTTTTTATGTTTGAATGTGCATTATATCTTAGACTAATGAGCCATTTTTATCTTCTCTAATGTCCAGGGTTACATTTGTACACCCTCCCTTTCCCCTCTCCTCACGAGCCCGTACCCGCGGGAACACACTGAAAGAGTCGGCGAGAGGGACAATCAGGTAAGGGGGTATGGCCGGCCGTATTATATTAGCGATATGACTCCCGGGCCTTCCACACGCGCTTCAGAAACAATCGACGAAATGCACATCGCTTCTCCCGGTGGACACTTTGCAGAATAGGAACAGCCGCTGCCTCAGCCACCGCCGAGAAATATGGGCGCTGTCACGCAAAATGGGTCAGCTGCGTAATACAGAAATGCACAAAAAAACGCATTACTTTGCTCACAGTCTACTAATCTGCGATATAATTCTGAAAATACACCACTTGATTAAAAATATCGAGTGCGATATGAAGGTAAAATCATAAACATCATCTAATTTACATTATATATAAAATTACCAATTTGTGATAGCATATTGAATTAGAAAAATACAATTAGTGACCATTTTCTTTAGGTAATGCGGTTTCTTGGAGAACTACTGTACACTCCCCACATAAGTGAACCGCTTAGGGGAAAAAATAAGCCCAGCGTTTGCGCTAAGGTTTTGATTGGCTGCTGCTATGCCACCCACTGCAACCATCGGTTGACACTGAACGTGATGTCGCCAGGATACTGATGATGATTAGGGAGCGGATTTCTATGTTGTTGCATATTTTTGTCTCATTATTCAGGGAATAGAAATTTTTTTGGACATTTATTGACATTTTCTTAGTATTGGATGCTAGGTAGTTTACGTTAGTACATATTTGGCTGATTTTTTCTGTAGGTGCATATCATAGGCGCATATTTTGTTAAAATAGAGACAGACCAATCTCTAAAATGTGTCACCTTTTCATACAATATTATTTATTTGTGAGCGTTCATTGTTTAGAAAGAGCTTGACACAGTTTGCATTTTTTCCCTTTCCTATAGATAATAAAATAATTGCGCAAGAGTAGGATATTTCTCGACATATTGTTTAAATCAGGTAGAAAATGCAACAAGGCATACAATGTATTTCACTGAGGTGAATATTTACTTCAATTATTAGTCCCGCAAAGAAAGGTGGATGATATTATATTTGCACAAAAATTACATATTTTCATTCCAAGCATGCTTCTTCTGAATTTTATCAGGAAAGGTTTCTACACGAAATGATTATTGGTAATTTTAATTGCATATTAATGTGCATATTTCAGAAGATTTAGGTCATATGCATATTTTTAAAAGCATATTTCAAGATTTTTGGGGGCATAAAAATCCTCTCCCAAATGATGACGACGATGATGATGAATATTATGACGGTTAATTTTCTAAACCCAAATGTTTGTAGGTCTGTATGCTGGCATGAGAGGTAATTTGCCCCTTTATGGCCTCCTTTTGTCAGGTAGGGACCGATTGTGGTAGTAGGCAGATGCCTTCCACAGAATGGATGATGCTAGGCGTCATCATGAGTTGTTGATAATAATAATGATGATCATGATCGTCTATGACGATGTTGATGATGCGTGTAATTACTTAAAAATGGACATGTCTTACGTGGGAGTCGAACTCGTAGCATTCGGCTCCGCTGTTTTGCACGGTACGGCAAATCTTTTCGCCTTTCGCTCATCTTTTTATTTAAATCGACAAGGGATTTTCTTTTAGAACGCTATTTCAGAATTTTACTGAGCCAAATTTCGTAATTTTTGCAATAAATGAAAGGTAACGGGCCCCAGATATGTAAACAATTGCTATTTATCACTGATGGTGTAGTAAAAATATTAAATTTTAATAAAATCATAAAAATTAATAGAATGAACTCTTTTATGCCGTCATTTGTTCATTATTTTGTTCTTCGAGTTGCAATCGATCGTAGTACGGCACAGGCAAGTCCGAGAATGATATAGATATGTTTACAAAGACTATGATTGCCTACATGTGCATTACAATAGAAAATGGATATCTTATTTATGAAGGGATCAGTAATTTTTTAACTGTTAGGTATGCGAGACCATGTGAAACTTCGCTACAGAATTTTCGCCTACAATATGACCTGAGAAATGTTTACAGGTTCCTGTTCCCCAAGGGTATTTATAAAGATTGTGCTTCTGAGGTTTTCTTCAAGAATACTTAAATTGCACAGAACTCTATGCTTCTGCTTGTTGTTCTTCTCCTTCAGGTATATCGGCACGGTCGGTTCCCACTTGTACGTTTCCACTTGGTCACTCCATTCTTCGGCCAGCCAGGATTTCTTCGTCCTTGTGGGCGGCATAGAGTAATGATATGATACCTCTTTAGTCTGTGGTATTGTATAATTATTTTCGGCAGGCAGTTGTCTTCCATCCTTTAATTGCTGCAACTCTAGTCTTAAGCAAATATATTAACATCAAAAATATTTATGTCGATGTATCTGAATACTATTAGAACAAAATGCAATAGGATTTGGAAGGTAAGGAAAATATTTAAAATTCGTGAATTTACGAAACAGTTACTTTTGTCAATTTCTACTCAGTTGCCGTCAAATTTTCGCGGATATCTACATGAATATAAACATTTGGGATTCACCATATGTATTTTGTGCATTATTGACTCCGTACTAGTTACCAAAATCGAACTTTGTCCCCTCAATTGTTCAGTTTTATGTGGGGCTGCTTATTTTAATATGTTTCACATAGAGATCTGATTAATGACCGCTGGTTGTCTGTCTCATTGAAGTCATAGCAGATGATTGTGACAGTTGAAAGATAGGACAATGCGCGTTAATGTGTCACAAAGGACATCTATTCCATTACGAATAATGAACAGTAATTTATATGGGACAAGCTGAGTTATCTTACGTTGTTGCGAGACTGCAACTGAAATACAGAAAACCGAAAGGTTCTAGGTTCAAATACTCACTGTAACGCAAAGTACTGAAACAAAGGTTGTCTCTGGCTATATCAAAATGTTCAGGTCAGGTTGGTCATTTCCGTGTTTTCTTCCAATTGAAGCAATGTCGAAGTCGAAGCATTATCTTAAACAAAGGACTGCGCACAATCATGTCCCTCACGACATTCTTCTTCCATCACGTCCTAAACCATAGAGGAGAGATACAACTAGAGTGCGTGTGAACTACTGCGCAGGTTTCAACATGCGGTGGCCGGAAGTCACATGACTTTGGGACACCGGTAGCTTGTTTTGCGTTGTATTGTGTGCACCTTTACTTGCTGTTTTTATTTCTGGTGCTACATCGTAATTATTTGGGAGCCTTCTAGATTAGCCAGGACCATCTGGAAATGTCTTTCAGCTGCATACGGAGCAAAGGCGGATTCAACCCTACTGACAGTCCCGGTTTAGCCTAGTAGCACTTGTAGCACGTGCTACGGGCCCCGCGCTTTTTGGGGCCTCGCGCTTTCGGGGCCTCGCGCTTTCTGAGGAAAAAATCTCACTAATGAAGAAAAAAAAATGTTTTCCCTAATAAAATTTGTGAACTGACGGTAAAAAAGACTAAAACAATAGTATATAATATATAAAGTAAATAATGTTAAACAATATGTCGTACGACATATTGTTGCAGGTAGGGGCTGCAATTCATTTAGTTTATGTTCAAATGAAAAATTATTATTCAGATCTAAAATCAGGGCCGCTAATTTCGAGAAATTAATAAAGTATCACTTATCACATCGGTCTGTACAGTTTTGGAATTCTGTCGCCAAGTCGGGCGCTATGAGTATGTATTAGGTTTCAATTTTCTAAATATCTTAACGATAAGCTAGACCATGGGTGTAAACAAACTTAACATTATTTGTATTGCTTGGCAGCAAATATCGAAAATGAATTCAGTTTACAGCCAGAAATCGGTAAAAGAACAAGTGTGATACATTTTTATGGCAATTGGTATGTATGAATTTTTAAAGTTATTTTTATAATTATAATTTATCTGTAATTTACTTATTTATATATTTTGCGTTAACACTCCGTCACTCGCGCTGTTGGATAGAGTCAAACAGAAATTTCTTTTCTATTTAAGAAAGGAATGTTACCCTTTCACGTACAAAAACAATGCTTCTATTGCACGAATGGTATCTGGGAAGGATGCTGATCCACTTCTTATTTCTATTATGCGTAGTGTCGCCATACCCGAAGTAAAGTGAAGTAAAATCTTAGTGCCTTTGATAGAATCCAACATGCGGGTACTGGCGTATAGAACGGTGTTTTTGAATAATTGATAAAAATTATATTTTTCTGTAATATGAGAATGTTTAATATTTTAAATGTTGTGTTTATGCATTTTTCTTCGTTTGTGTGCAAAAACATAAATGTTATAACTAAATAATGTGGGCGTAGGACGTAGTCCAACACACGAGTGCTCGTGCTACGAATGGCCGCGAAATGATGGAAATATAATAAAATCTTCAAAATGGTTTGAAACTAATTATTTACGTATCTTTCCATGGTATATTCAATTATAATATAAGCACAGATATACAAGAAAAATGTATAAATGATGTTAATGAGAAAAATAAACTCCTTAATATTTGTGTTGGACGGAGTCGCGAAGGAACGCGCGAGTACAGGTGTTACGAATGGCCGCGCGAGTGACGGAATGTTAAATCAAATTTGGTATCTTTGTGGAAAAAATCATAGAAAAATGCTGTGAACAAATTTAAAAAGGTTTCAATTTAAACAGCATTTCAGAGTTTTTGTAGAACTGCTTCGTAAAAATGTTTGAAAAACTGAAACAGTCTGAAATATTCTTAAAAAAAAGACTTAAAATGTAACTATTTCGGAGATTTTAAGACTTTCATCATAATTTGCTCTAGATTTTTTCAAGAATTTTTCACACAAAAATTCTACAAAAATTTTAAATGCCGTATAAATTGAATCCTTTTCAGACTTTTCACAATTTTTTCAGACCAATTTGCAGAGTTTTTCAGTGATTTTTCCATAAGTAATGTATGCATGTTAATGTTTTATATTCTTATAAATAGTTTTTCACCTGTGTAGTTGAATATTTTAAATTTTTAGATCATTTTCTCCAAAGTATCTGGTAGGCAATATAAAAACGTTTTCACCTTAACCAGCAAAATAGGCATTTATATGCAGTGCTTCTATTAGAATAGCCGGTACAACTTGAAATTGTAAGTTGTTCATAATCACTAATTTCATATTTTCCACTTTTATATTAAATAAAAATATTTCAATAATTTAAAATATTAAAACGACATTTTATGAAATTATTGTACCAGATGAATAGTATTTTTGAGTCAGCTATATATTTCTCTACACTCATGCGATAATTAAAAGTTGTATATATTCAAGTATAAGTGTGCATAGAAAACTTTTCTGGGCTGTAGATTGAGATGACAAGTCGTGACAGAGATATTGGACGACTCTATTCTTCTGTATCTACTAAAAGAAAAGAAAAGGAGGAGAAATTAATAAAAGAACAAGGGGCAATATCTAAAAATCCAAACTGACCAGTTTTTTTTTTTTTTTTTTTTTTTTTTTTGTGTGTGTGCAAAAATTCGACAATATCTTCTGATGTTTTAAATGAATCTTCAGAACCGTCGACTTGAAATTTCGTTTCGTCAGATAATAACAGAACCTTGTACAACATAGAAGAGCGAAAATTCTCAAGTTGAACAAATACAGTTTCAGGAAAATCCTGATTACAGCAGTTTCTCTCCCGATTTAGGACAATGGCCGTCTCAGCTAACAGGAAAATGGCAAGAATATTGGATCACGAAAGGATGTGAAGAATGTCAAAATATTAATAGCGATTTTACTTCGTCAAAAAGATACTGTAAAAATGAAAATAAAACGAGATTTTGCAATAAATCTTATTTTTCAAAGGTTCATAAATTGACGACAGGAAAGAAAATGGCTCTTCTACTCGCCGAGTAAAGGTAGTTTGTTTTGCTTTTCTTGCAAAATTGCTACTATTGATAATTCTCCATCTACATTTATTAAAGAGGGCTTCGATGATTGGAAAAATAGTAATATAGTGTTGAATCGACATGAAGAAAGTGTTTTACACAAGAAGCACTTAATTGCCTTGTTGACTCGAAAGAAGAAAGGTGAACGCATAGTTGCAGCAATTGTTGAGGAAATAGAGAAAGAGAAATAATACTGGCGAAATGCTCTGCAACGCGTCGTCGAGGTCATCAAATTTTTGGCAGAACGAGGTCTTGCAGAATCAGTGATGAAACAATTGGTTCTTCACAAAATGGTAATTATTTAGGAATACTGGAATTAATTGCTAAATTTGATCCTTTCTTACCCCAGTATTTGAACACTTATGGAAATTAAGGGAAAGGAAATACTTCGTATCTATCAAAAGATGTGTGTGAAGAATTCATCAAGTTAATTGGGACCAAATTACTAGATGAAATTATAACTGAAATTAAGAAGTATAAATATTATTCGATTTCATTAGATTCAACGCCCAATTTTTCTCACACTAATCAGCTGAACCTAATTATTCGATATGTTTAGCTTCTGGACCAGTTGAAAGATTTGTAACGTTTTTGGAAATGGAAGGACATAGTTCTGCACAGATTGGAGAAAGTTTATTTGCTTTTGCAACAGAGCATGGGATCAACATCACTGATTGTAGGGGTCAAAGTTAAGATAATGCTAATAATATGAGTGGAAAATATAAAGGATTACAAGCGCTTGTCAAAGAGAAATGTCAGTTTGCTGAATATGTTCCCTGCTTTGCACATTCTTTACATTTAGTGGGACAACGTGCTGCGGAATCTTGTTCAGAAGTCACTCCATTCTTTATGTTTGTAGAGAATATTTACGCGTTTTTTTCTGCTTCTACTCATCGATGGGGACTTCTCGCGAAGGCCCTTTCAAGAAATGAACATCGTCTTCCTCTGCCGGAAAGATTATCCGATACGAGATCGAGTGCACGAGCAGACGCTACTCAAGCTCTTTAAAGGATACAGTGTTATCATGGATGTTCTGGACCAAATTATCAATGAATCGGACTGCAAAAATGAGATCAGGCAACAAGCAAAAGGTCTCTTGCAAACTATGGAGAAATTAGAGACTGGAATTATGATTGTACTGTGAGATCAAATTTTGTCGAGATTTCAGTCAAACAGCGTTTCGTTACAATCACAGCATCAACATCTCAATTCTTCTTGTGCATTGTACGAGTCCCTGTATGGATATATTGAAACTATCAGGCCGAACTTTACATCTATTAAAGACAAAGCAAAAACAATAACATCTTGCGATCATTACAGTGTTGAACATTCACGACGAAGAAGAAACAAACGAATCGATGATATGCATGGATTTACTACACATGAAGACGGACAATCAATGGGAGCATCCGAAAAATTCAAAGTTGAAAGTTTTTTTGGTTATTACTGACAGTTTGTTTGCTGCTTTATCGCAGAAACAAATAACATATAACAAATTGAAGAACTTGTTTGGCATTTTTCGTCACCTTGAAGAATTTACGTCAGATGTCAAAGAGGCGTCGTTTAAACTGATCAAAGCATACCCCGATGATTTGAAAAGTGTACTAAGTGAAGAAATGATTCAATTCAGTGAACTTTTGAAAACAGACTTAGCAAAATATTTCTTGGAAAATCAGGAAAGTCTTCATGAATTGAAATTGTTTATTTGAAGTTCTTTCATATACCATGCGATTAACTATGGCTTAAAAAATTCGAAAAAGTAATAACAGGGGCCCCGCATGATAAAAGTGCTAGAGGCCCCGCATCTCGTCAAACCGGCCCTGCCTACTGCTAAGCAAATTTGCTGGGGCTTACAAGCGATTACTGGTGCATCACCAGATTTCTTCTTCAGCCTTTGCAAATTGTTTTCCACAGGATGAAACAACTATATTAAATGTTAGTTCACGCCAGTATGCAAGTGTGTCACAAGTGAAAGATCCTGAACTGTGCATTGAGGTGCCAATTGATTATATGCACTTGCCATCAGTAGACAATCTTGAAACTAGATTGTCTCCGTATGATGTGGACATTGTAACGTATATTGGATGATTTGTAGTAAAAAAAATGGAAATGTCACTTGCTTGGGTTGACTGTTAGATAGTTCTTTGCCGAACTGATAGTGATGAAGGATCACATTCCTTTATTCAGAGGAAGGATGATCATGGGCTGAAATACCCTTCTGCAGATGTGAAAATCTGCAAAAGAGCAGAAGTAGAAGTAAGAATACTTCAAGGGAGAGGTGACATTTTTAAAAGGGCAGCTAACACTACAATTGTAAATAGATGTTTGAGAGAATTTGTAAATAATTCCCATTTTTGTAATTTAACTTATCATATTATTGTTCAAGGAGCCATGCTGAATCACAGGATGTATTTGATTAAGGGAATATTATTTAAATATATTGAAATTAGGTTAAAACATACAGGAAGAGAAAAGACTGAAATTTACCAGAAAAACAGAATTAGGTCAGTTAATAATAAAATGATTTTATTTAGAGGGCAGTAATGTGTGTGTATTTATTAGTGTTAGTATATATTATGTATTTATTGGTGTAAGTTATGTTTGTAGTGTTAGTAATATATTAGTGTTCATAGTTTGTATGATTGTAAGCATTTGATTTTTATTAGTAAATTCTTTGAAAATTATGTATTTCAGCTTCCGGGTCAAAGACCCCATTTCGATCAGGTTTTTGTCCAATTTCCCTGATCCATTGAGCAAATGCTGAGATGGCCCCTTGTTTTGATTCTGGACGTAAATGTAGCTTCACTATGCACACATTTTGTTGAGCACTCCTTTTGCTTGTAATTGGTAGGAGTAAAGCCTATGTTATGTTACTGTTTTGTCAGTAATACAAAAAAACTAAAACCTGCAGTTTGTTTATCGATGCAAATAAGTTTTGTATAACTTGGGAGGGAAAATGTCTAATGTCTATAGTTGAAATGTTGGGAAGAGATTTTTTAGCTTGAGAAAATGTGTGCAGACGATACTTCTCCTCCGTATGTCGCATACAGTATTTACTGTTTTTGACTAAATAAATCAAAATAAAAGTTTGTTTCCCCCCTCTACAAATTCTTGAAATATTTTGATAACTTGCTGTTATATGTCTGATGTGGATTATCAATAGCAGAATGTCTAGCATTGAGTAGTAACAGAAACTTGGATTAATGCCTCCCATGGAGTTAATTTATTTTACAAACATTTTTTTATTTATTGTACAAGTATTATAACAGTACTTGTAAAACAGATGTAGTGGGGTACGTGGTTGAGAGTGACAAGTAGGACAAAAATCGGAATTATCATGCACTTAATCATATAGAGCAGAATAACTTAAAGTAACTTTTCTGCTATAAGCAACATTCTTAGGGCTGTGTAATAAATCCGAAAATAACGCTAGAGTGAAGCTTGAAAGCTCTTATTAAATGAAATCATTTAGTACGAGACGGGTGTATGGCAGATGCCTGATAGCTGTCCCAAAGTCACGTGACTCGGGCGCGAGAGATGTTGATACCCGGCTGGGCCTTCTGCGCACCCTGGTCCGCACTCTAGTATATCTCTACTCTATGTCCTAAACGCCCTTCTTACGACGCAAGATGAGCTGGTTCTACATTTTGGTACATCACACTTCCTAGATTTATAATTATTTATTTACCTACTTTGGGATTATACAAAACAAATATGTGTGTAAAAACACTTTACGTTGATGTAATTGAGTAAATCTACTTAAAATTTACATGCAAGAAACTTACGTAATATTAAGTAGGTAGAGGCATTTTTACATGATAACTCCGCTTTGGATCTAGATCGGAGAAGTTTTGAAGGAAAGTGAAGAACAAGACTTTGTTTCTAATACGAGTTCTGCGAGTTGAATTGTGGCAAAGTTTTAGATGGATTAACTTGAGTATGTTTTGGAAAAAGTGGTAAGATAAAAAAAGAATGTCGTTGGTTTAAGTTTATAACTAAAATTCTTTGTGAAATTGTGTGTTGGACATAAACCATGTCCAACGTGATGGTGCGTACGTGATGGTGCAGAAAAAAAATTATTTGGACTACATAAAGTTTGTTGATATTTGAGTTATCAGCGCTGATCCTTGCTGGACATCGTAAATTGGTGAATATTAGCAAGTTTATACAGTAAAATTAGTAGTGGCTCAGTGCGTAGCGCACTGGAAGCGCAATCGAGCCCGGGCTCGATCCCCGGCCGGCCATCCTGACCGGGTTTTTCGTGGTTTCCCTTAATAATAGGCGAATGCTGGAGTCGTTCGAAAATCCCACTAAATACCTTCCACTACACCACATAACACCTCATACCATCATCCTAAGCCCTTTAATAATAACAACAAAACAACAACAACAAAACATCAACAACAACAACTTCATTCTATCCCCCCTAATTGATATTTCAAACTAACAACCTTGTCTTAACCATGGGATGTATCAAAGGCTGATCCCCATAAATCCACACGTTGATCTCTCCAGGATAGAATACGACTGGGTCTCAGAGAGAACAATGTGAACTGTGGTCAGTAGTGGCCCATACTCCAATAGTAATAATAAAATTGGTAGATAGTAAAATAACACCTTAGCAGTTCTATTTATTATTGGTTTCAATTTTTCCTTGTGTACCTTTATTATTTATGTGATGTTTCCAGTTGAGATGGGTGTCTAACTAAAGGCCAAGTTATTTTATGGATTTGTTGTGAGGATGCCACAAAAATCTCGTATCGCGGAATGCGTGCTAAAGTGCAAACGCATTTAAAACAACTATTCTTTATTTTATCATTTTTAATTTAGGATAACATGAACGGAATAATTAAGTCCAAAAAACTACAAATTAATCTCTTTCTTTACAATATGTGAATTAACAGTACCATTGTTTAAGTACCCCTTTTAAAAGACCACATTTTTTCGGGGAATATTCTAGATAAACTTTCATTGTTTTGTAACCTTGTAATAAACATTGCTTTTACAATTATCAAAGTTCCTGCTATAGAAATGCATTCTTGAATAAAATATGCAGAGGTGCAAGTGTACAGCAGAGTTTTCACACCGTAAGATGTGTTTTCGTTGATCTGAAGTTACGCAAGAGGTAATCCATTAGGGTTCGCTCTGTTGGATTGCTACATGCATCATACGTCAACCATACCTAATAATCGAGCATCATATACGCAGTGGTCAAGTTTATTAATGCAGCCTTTATTGCCAGTAGAATATCACTATCCAGAAGTCGTCACTATCTATGAGAATGCGACATGATTTCGCAAACTAAAAATAATTGAAATAGTATGATAGCGATTCCAAAAATCGTTCGAAAACAATACCGTAATTGTCCAATAATCCCATGTACATAATCCCTCTACCAAGTTGTTGTTGTAGTGTGGTTTCTCGACTCATCACGTACCTCGTCAATCCATTCAGAAACCACTTTTCATCATTCATGGTCTTTCATTATGAGCTCTGCCGTCAGCCATATACGAGTTGCACCAACTCTCTGCAAATCAATTTTCCCGATGCCACCGCGATGCTGGTTACTCGCAGCAATTGCTCAGAGCAGCCTCGAGCTTCTAAATCAGGCGTCACCGCGCGACGAAGTTTATCATTTCCTGTAGAGCGCCCGACGTGCTTTGTCTTCAAAGAAGAAAATATTTCCTGCAATTAATTTGGCCTTGCATTCATATCCCTCTCTGTCTAATGGATGATTTTGATATTGATTGCCGCTGGGGTAAAATAAATCTTCCTCTTCCTTGTAATAAAAGTTAAAAATCACACGATATCTACCGATGTACAATGATTTATTTGCACAATTATTGGAAAGGAAATTTTTTTATACCAAATGTTTTTAGATGAATTTGACAAAATAAAAAATGTACAATAGTAAAACATACGTCAATTAAAATAAGAGCATTGAAAATAATATTGGCTTGGGATTGGGCCATTATGGGATTGAATGGAATGTGGAGAAGAGGAATTAAACCGGAGAAATTGGAGGAGTTGTTCATACAAGTTCGTTGAAATCCCACTTCAGGTATCTCCCTCAGCGGGGCACGGCCCGGGATAGGACAAGCTTTTAGCTGTCGACAAGTGTGGTAGTATATGTGTGTGTAAGGGGAGAGAGGAGGATAAGGAAGAGGAAGGAAATATCACGGGCTGTCCGTTTCATAGGGTATTGCTTCGTCAATTGTCTGGTGTTCATGAGAAAAACTACCTATAACACCGATCAGAGTAGCGTCAACGTTCGTCCAGTAAAACGCCACGGCAGATCTCATCATGTCTGGATAACAGAAGTGTGTGCGTTGTCACGCAACTACCACATCCTTATTTGACAACATGCAAGGCTGCTTTGACCAAAGGTTCATGGCCGTTTTGAGTTTGTAGAGTTAGAGCAGTATGTAGTTGTGTGCGTTCACAGTTTTGCCAGTTTCGCCACCATTTCAAAAGCGACGAACATTTCTCGTCAAAGAAAAACGTTAGAAACACGTGAGATTAAACACCCCCATACGTTTTGGTTGCATTAAATTATTTTGCCTTCAAAAAGTTTTCTCGCCGGGCCTGAGTGCCGAATCAATGTGATTGATTGTACAGATTTCAAAGTGCTTCTGTGCATGTGAACAACTCATTGAGCTGTCAGACGATACCCATCTGATTTCTGTGACGTATACAAAGTTTCTTACCACAAATACACAATGTTCTGTCTTTTTGTGCTACTGTGCTAAGACGAAAGTTGTAGTTGTTCAACCAATATAAATACTGACACGTCGTGAGGAAGACTTAAGTAATACTGTACATACTTATAGTGATTGAGTCATTTTTCGCTTCTCATTGTCTGATCTCTTCTGGTAACATTGATCGATTAGTGATTCCAGGCGCGTCAACGCCTAAGGTCATTATTCCCGTAAGTGTAGTACATGTTTTTTTCTCGAGACGTAGTGATCATCCCTCGCCGTGGGAAAACGGAGTTTCCCCTAACAAATTATCTCCCGCCGGGGGGGCACCATCCTAGCCGGGAGAAGCTCCTGACCGGTCTCTCGGCGTGTGTTGTAGTGTAGTGCATGTACGTGTGTGTAAGCAAAGAGTGAAGATAGGACAAGGAAGTGGAAGGATCGTTTGTTAGTTTACGGCTCCGGCATTATCCTGAAATCGATCGGAAAAACCGCAGAAAACTACCGATCAGAGCAGCCGGCCGCTTGAATTCTCCTCCAGACAGCGGCTGAATTCGACCTAGCTGTCTAGCTGGTGTCGAATATCCTGCCACCGTCGGGACTAGAACCTACAACCTCCCGGTCAGAGGCAGTGCAGTGACAGTAGTTGATGCCCTGAGCCACCTCATCTTCTCGTCCCCAATCGGGATAAGTGAGGCGTTGAAAGCGTAGGCTTCCGCGATCGGAGTCGGTATCTATTCAATTGTCCGGGAGGCGATGCGTCCTCGGCGCAGATGCCAACATTTCGTTGGCCATGCTGCGATCTTTATCAGATCAAAATGCCGCCCAAGAAAGGTCGAAGCATTTCACGCTAAGGATGGTCTCATCATGTCACTCTAAACATTTGCATCTTTTTTTTCGAATCCTTCCAGAGCATTTTAAGATAATTCTCAAAAAACAGTTGTAGCAGGGTGGAATAAGCATCTAAAAGGTATATGAGGGAGGGAGAGTTAAGGTAGGTACTTAAAATGTGATCAATGGCTTAGTCGATTCCTCTCAAGAATGGGAATTGATTTTAAGTAATTCTAACAGAACAATCGAAAAATATTTTTGACAAGGAAATTTCAAGACACATACAATGGTGAACAGCAGTGAATTACTATAGTGCTTCTCAGGGAAAACATGATTCATTACTCTTTGATTTATCAAATTAACGACAATCAAAACTAGTTTTGTAACGAAACCTAACCATGTTTAAAAACTACTTCTAAATGTCCATTTTCATGTAACCTTCTACCTCCGAGAATGGACGAGCAAGGTAACTTTGTTTCGTTTAAAATTTCTCTTCATTAACAACTAGGGTAGCAAATTATTTTAACAAAAAAAAAGCGAAAAATAGCCAGCAGGAAGAATTACGAAAAAGTGTTAGTGAGTGTGGGTGAGAGCAAGTGCAGCACATAACCTCTTCGCGCCGGGCGCTGCGCCCACCTGCGGTTCGATTGCGTCACCCACGAGAGACTGCGGCGCCGGCTGCGGCACGCGCGATGCAGCCAGACGCGAGCAATATTATATTTCGCGAATTATATTTCAAGTGTACATGCCCTGGCGTGTGCAAACAATCGTAAAATTATTTGTTTTTTATTTCTTTTAAATAAATGTGTGATACAAGTGAGTTGTTTCTTTAATCAGTCACTAATTTTATTTATTTAGATCAGAGGTGCATGCAGGACTTTTCTCGGGAGGGTGCGTGCTGTAAGCCGTGCTTCAGTCGTCGAAATTTTTAGAAGAACATGCTGAACACAATGTCACATTTAGAAGAACATGCATCATTTATACTGTATATAAAATGTATTTTCTTTGAACTATGGTTAATAAAGTAAAACGTTCATATACTCAATGACTTTCGATGGAATAGAAAATCAGAAAAACCTTTACCTGGTAATGTATCATATGTCATTGACGTGTGGGAAGGGGCTGAAGGCCGCACGTGAAATTTTATGCGCAATAACGCATGTTAAATTTAATGTGCACATGTATATTAGGATGCAATAGTCAAAGCTTTATGGTCATATCTGGAATGAATGAAGGTATGAACGGAGGGCGAACCTCTACATTAAATCTACATTAAATTTAATGACATTTATAGAAGTGTACTTCCACCATGAATATCCAGTCTTTGACCATGACTCCACTCCCTTTCTTTACGTCTCCTCACTTCCACACCACTAAGGGAGGTGTCGTCCCAGGTTTACGTTCCATCGTTTTAAACCTAGTGGTGCTTCGTTATATTTGCCTTCGCATCATAATTGCCTCTCAATGCGCCCTTCTGATGGAAATAACACAAGCATCGAATGCACGCGAGTCGAAAAGCGGTGGCTTCATTCGAGCAGCGAACGTGAGAAGGGAAGCTACTGCGACTACAGCCACTAGCAACATCATCAGGGCACTTTGAAAAGGAAAGCAAACACTTCTTTATTAGAAAATTACTTTATATTTGAGTCAAATAAAAGAGGTTACGTTTCTGTAACTAAGTATGATCTACATAACTATTTCTCTGCATGAATAAACGTCTTCCTTTGTATTGCCGCTGTATTAACACAATCAATGTAGAATATTCGACCTTGATAAAGTCGCAGCTCTCTTTCTGTGCCCCGCATCGTCCGAATCGAAGAGATGTTCTCAGGTGATCCTTAATTTTTTAGAACAAACTTAAATTCAATGACGTCAGATTGTGAATGTATGAAGAATGATCAAGATCAGTGAAACAAAGGCACCGAACCTGACGTGCTATAATAACCCTCTAAAGTCAGTGAATTTGTGAATTGAAGTTCTTTAAGATTTAACATTGCCTTTCAGCATACTATGCCGTCCCTTCAGATATGAATATAGGCACTACCACTTGTACACCAAAAAACTGTTATTGCCTACTGACAAAACAAACTAACATTTTTGGTGCATTTTTGGTTTCCGAGTTCAGAGTAGTGTATTGTGACATTGATAGCCTTAAACAGCCTTCCATATCTAATGAATATATTTTGCTATCATATTTACTGTCGTTGAAACTCTAATAATTGTTATTTATTTAATAGGCACCGAAAATATGTTGATACTTGCCCCCAGTTTTCGCGTATAATATGGGTCTCTTTGATGGTAAAGGTGAAGAACGTTCGACAATGAAGCAAGAAACGTAATGGAGCAGAATATATTGTCGCTGATACTGCGAACTATATTCACAGTAACAAAAATTTAAGAAACACTTATTTTCACCATGGCAACCGAGATCCGGTATAGATATTTCACCATGCATTAATATTCTGAAGACTCACAGATTTAAATAGTTACAAATCGGCATATAAAGTTAAGAAATTGCTGTTGTTATAAACAACTTTCTCAGACTGTATCTGGCCTTTATTTTATAGACAGAAAAATTCAGCATTTTGGACCGCAGATTTACATGAAAATAATAAAATGTGCGCAATTTACTACTTTATTAACTAAATAATATAATTTTTCTGACAATGACAAAATAGACTCTGACAAAGTTTTTACATCAACAGACAGGAAGGAAATAATAATTTAATGTTGTTGTAAACACTTTTTACCGTAGATGGAAAATTCGTTGGGCATGAACCAGATAGAAAACGTCTGGGAACTCGCGAAAAGATCAATCGGGAAGGAGGAGATTACCATAAAAAATATATCCCACAAACTACGATTCTGACCCCTTAGGGTATAAAAGAAGGAGAAACTACAAACATGATTTAATAAAACTCTCAGGAGAAGTAAATCACTGACAGACACTTAAGGTAGTTTGATCCAGTATTGAATATATCTGTGCAATTTAATAACAACTGAAGGTACTTATCAACTGTCAGTTTCTAAATGACTGAATAGCAAAATTTTTTAGGTTATTTTCGTTTCTACAGACAATGTTAAAAGTATCATACGTAAGCTTTTAAAGGTGTAGAAATCAGCTTTTTTTCCTGACTCAAAACAAGGATTTCATCGCAAGTTTTTGGTGCAATTAATACGTATTACTGGCACGGGGCTGATGTGACTAGTGTCCCAAATCTAGAGGTTATTTTTGTTTCTGTGGCCGCTGTATTTCTACTGTCGGCGTAATTGCAAGATCGATGGGATATCAGAATGTGATAATGTAGTAATGGTAGGTCGTAATGACAACTAAAGCTCTAGTTTTCATCTCCTCGCTTCTAATGACGCCAAAGTACTTACATAATTGCATATATCCTATGCATATGTATATCCCTTTCATGAACATATCTTCAAAAAACGATTATATAACAAGTTAGAATGCGCAAAAGGTAAGACTGGGCAAGATACAGGAAAATTATAACAGAAACATTTTCATCAAAAATAGATAAACTCACAAATATGTTAAAATCAGAAGGAATACCTACTTAAAACATGAATTTCAGAATGACAAAACTTTAATTATCTTCGATATCCACTTCTCAGACGACACTTCGAATCCCTGTCATTCGCCCTCTTACCCTTACTCTTCTTCTGTTCGTTTTTTTAAGCATTGGATTTTCTACTTTGCAAGCGAATTACCAGTTTTGAATCCACCATAACTTCATCACCATTCACATCTCACAAGGAATTGCAACAAAACAAGATAACTACTCAGTTAACGTCACATTCAAAGAGAACAATAGTGCACCGAAAAGGGAAACTACACTACAGGTGCAGAAATATCACATACGGTCGGAATAAACAATACAAACCACAAATTTACACTTCCAGATTGTAGTCGATAACTCGAAACACGTGGGGTTACACAAGCGGAAAGTGTACATATCCAATTTGCATGAAATTAGGCATGAATCACGCACACTACGCATTGCGGTGCAGACTAAAGCACGCCGATATGGGTTGTCCATACTGAATCCGCTATCGTTCATGCAAACGGAACTGCGGCAAGGGATTTCCGATCAGTCTCCACCGCAGTCTCTGGGTTTGCTCTGCGCTCGCCACCGACTCCTCGGGTTTTCGAGATCGATAACACTTGGTCGTTCATTGCGTTGGACCCCCGTGCGGGGGCAGTCTTCAAGGGGAAGCACATGCGGCGAGCGCCGATGAATGAATGAACTAGCTGCATCCATATATATGCATCCTGTTGTTCTCTCTCTCCTGATGCTGTTCTCTTTTGATCGAGTATAAACACTGAAAGTTGTTTATTGTATATTTTATAAATTTATTCAAAGAATTGGGTATTTAAAATAATTGTCAGAAATTTCTGCGTAACTTTTACATTAAAAGTAATGCAGAAAATTTTTGCTGTGCTTTTTACTACTCTTTCAAGAGCAAATTCTTTTACTTCAAATACGACATGTTTTTTTTTGTTGCTAGTATCAATAGAACTCAAAGACCTTGGTGATTAAATAATCATTAACTTGTATACCAAATATTATTGTATTAATTTCATCAATTATTTATTTATATTATTAATTTATTGAATATGGAAGAATGAAAAAAGGTTTTATTTTTATTGATACTCAAAAATGTATTTACTTCAAAAATGCAAAAACTATTAGCACGTGAGAAATGAAAAATTAACATCGTATTACAACGCACACATTGTTGTATTTTGTCCATCTGTTTTAGTCCAATTTAAAAACTGCAGAATCAATTTTTTTCCATTTTCGTTTTGAGGCCGTCTATCTTCTTCTGTGGGATTTATTTTCATAATTTCCCAGAAAGTAATAATTTCACTGTTAATAAATAATATTTAATTTGCATTACCGTTTACACAGTTAAACAAATAACAATACAAATAATTGACAGAGTCCATGGATTTGCTTGTACTTAGGAATCGAGTATAAAAATGAGAAAGATACATACACATAAAAGAACAAAATGAGAAAGAGAATCGATTTGATGTGAATCAAACTATTAGTAATATTATTACTAGGTGGTAATATTATTATTATTATATAATGTTATCTTTCTTCTTTGGCCATTTTAGAAATTACTAAATCAGAAAAACTATGTGTTACGAAAGGATACAATCTATTCTCGATTTTGCAATACCCAGTTTCATGTTTTCTTTAATGCAATTTTACTGTTACTTAAAACAGAGACCAATTGACTTAAAAATGTTAAAGGATGCAATGTAACAATTTTTTTCGAATCTTCTATTGATAAGTAATTAGTTATTTAAAAAATCACTATTTTTAATTTAGTGTGTAATAGTAATACAACTCCAATTTACCTTCATATGAATCCCAGGGTCTATTTTTGCGGAATAGGTATATCCAAAAACGTAATAGCTGATAAACGTATTATCAACCTTCAATAATATCTTTACAAAATAATAGAACTTTTTGTTCCAGGATTACAGTTACTTACTTTGGACTTACTATGCTACACTCATTTCCTAAACTACAGTTCACCGTCTTAATTTGTTTGGTCCATTCTTATATTTAGACAGTCACTTGCAACCTGCAGCACATATTCATCTATAGGTGGAGATTAACAAATTTCACATTTAATGAAAATAATATTAATTAAATAATACTAATTAATATTAACCATTTACCTTAACAAATCCAATATGCCTGAATTGCTTCAGCTTCTCTCGATGTTAACCGCAAACCGCTCTAGGAAACTGCTGTGATGAGAACAGGAAGTGAAGAATAACATTTATAAGTTTCACGTGTTTTCATATCAGAACGTTTATTTGATTTTGCCCATGTTATAGATATGCCTACTATTACTCTAACACGTAAGAACGCGACTACAAGAGCTTCAGAATATCCCAAACACTTGAGTACCTGAAATAAATAGGCTGTGAAACCCGCCACCCTTTGTCTTGCCTGCAGGGGAAAGGAAGAGTTCGGAATTCCCTATGCCGCTCTCAAAATAAAGCCAGACGAGATCCTACATCAGGCAAACGTTGCAAAAACGCAGCTCAACTGAGAATAGGAATGTTCAAATACAATATTAAACTAAATGGTTTTCTGGAAAAATGATGACTTATTGTACAGAATAAATTATAAAGCTCAAATAAAAATTATAATTTAAATTTATAGTACGTTAGTTAAAATAGTGAAATAAAATATTTCTAGGTTTTTAAACATGAGCTATCTTCCATGTGTTCCATTAGTATACATCAAATCGGCGTTAATATAACTTTAAATAATAAATTTAACGTACAATCTCCTTTTAATGTACAAGGCACATTAAGTTTAATGTTCAGTCGTTCATTAAATCTACATTGATTTTAATTTAAGCATTACATTTACTGTACATTGTACATTAAAATTAATGCGCAGTCTTACATTAATCCACATTAAATTTAATGCAATTGCTGACAGAGTAGAATAAAAAATAAATATTTATGAATAGCTCGTGATGAACTTTCAATGATTTCTTTCGACTTCATTAAAACGACAAAGGAAGGGAATTCTATACCAGAAAAAGTTATATAAGGTTAAAATTAAATGAGTTTGCATTGTTTTATTTTGCACAAGAAGATTTTTTTCACAAAGCAACAATTACTACTTACCGGATCATTTCAAAGATTCAAAGTCTTCACTAAAATAAAATTTATTGGACAGTAATATTGTTTTAAAAAGAATCAGGAAGTGTATAGCATCTTATTCAAGTTGGACCCGATAATTATCCTCGCATGTTCATCTCACACTTACGAGACCATAAATATTGGATTAATTTTTCTCTCACGCTACAGAGATTTAGAAAGTTTTCTCTACAAGAAAATAAAAATCCACTTTTCTTAAACTGATATGAAGGTATCGTTTATCGAGTGTAGCACTTTTAAGAAGTTTCTCGCGTAAAATCGTAAACTATCTCCACAATAAACTGCGCACTTACCACGGCAGAGCGTCCCATAAAAGACTCTTGTGAATCGCACACGAGCAATTTCCGGGGACACGGATAAAAAACCTCCCCGGCGCAGGAGGCTTAGTTCGAAAGAGGAGTGAACGGGATTCCCCGTAGCGGCCCACGCGTAGCGGAAGCGGAAGAGGCGGTTCTTGCACGCGGGAGCGGCGGCGAAGAAGGCGGGAAAAGCGAGAATCGATTGGCGTTGGAGGTGTTGCAACCCCTTTGCCGCGCTGACGTCACGGGACGCGTCGGTGACGTCATGCGAGGATCAATACCCGGAGCGCCGTGGAGCGCGGGGGCGGATGCTGGGGGGCGGTGGAGAAGCGCGGGCGGATGGACCCGGGGACGGCGCCAGCCGTTGCATGGGCGAAGGAGCGGCGCATCGAGGCTCGCGGGCCATCACAGATCTGGGTGCAACCGGCGCCACGCATGCTTACGTCGGTTCGGTTGAGGCTCTTCCCGCTGCAGGACGGCATCTGGGGCGCGGGGGATTTGAAATGCTGCTCGCAAGAGGTTGAAGCTACTCGGATTTTACTTTGAGTGACGTGGTCCCAAAGGCGACGTTTCTAGTCCCGCTTATGGCATGACTATTGTCATCATGTGATTGTAGAATGGTCGGCAGCTCACACTTCCTCGTATCACTTTTGAATCATCAACTCATCCACGTTCATCCATTTCTCATTTTCCAACCATCATGATCACCACTGCCATCATTCATCCAGTAGAAGGATTGACATATTCCTACTGATCGCTTGACCATGAAAGGAAAGGGCGTAAAGGCATTGGTCTCCTCTCTCGTATACGCTCGAGAACCAAGTACAACGTTATTCACCCCTCGAGACTAGAACTTCTTTGTAGAAGTCATTGTTTAGGCTGTGAAGGAATGCAATATGCCAGTATTGAGAAATATTCCTATTCAGAAAATAAATGGCAATACAATTACATTTAGAGAAAGAAAGTACAGCATTGAACTGTTCTAAATTGTATACATTTAATTTGTTGAATTAGTCAACCATATTTTCACTCTAATTTTTGTGAATAGTTTTTATTGAAACTGTGACTAACGCCTTACTAGTTCAAATTTCGCTTAACTGATGTTGCACATTGTAGGAAGTAATGCGAAGATTTAGACTTTCGACTGGTGACGAAAAGCCGCCACATTGGGACAAGAACTTATGAGATATGACCTCCCGGTCATCTAAGCATCAGTTATGGATTCGACACTACTCTCTTATAGTTCATTAATAGCGTATACTTTAAAATCAAGACGTCAAACCATTTCGAAGATCGTTCCGGTTGCGATTTCACTTCATAAAATACTTCGGCCGACGTTTGTGTTTGATAGACAGTCTCTTGGGTTTTGAAAGGGTTCCAAATTGTTTTCCAACGTTTTTAATACATATTGTGTTGTATCCGATTTGGTCTATGACACGACCCATACAAACAATGATTAACGTTACGACCACTGAGATGGAGAGACGCACTTCGTCCGAATAGAATTTTGAAACAAATTTTTGTTACATATTTCTTGATTTCAGACATTACAGTCATCATTATACACCTCAAAGTAGGTAATTTTTATGACAGGAGGAGAATTTCGAAAAAATAAATATACGATTTTAGTGTAATGAACAACCATCTCCATTTTTTTCTTTCTCTCTACTTCCGAAATAAAGAGAAAATATTGTAATGCTGCATCAAAAAGTGGCATTTCTCCGACAGAAAAATTTTATTCTATATTTTTTTGGTTTCTTTTGCTCTCATAAATCTAACGAGTAAGCCAAGATGCCCGAAACAACATGTTGAAGATCTTTTAAAAACTTCAATCGAAACAGTTTCATTCGATTACTGTTACAGCAAGTATTTAATGAATAGTAGTTTCGCTTTCGCTCTCTCTATTAAATCTGTTAATGGTTGTGATCCGATGACTTGCTTAAAATAGAAACATTCTCAGGCTAGTTGCTATGCTATGCTTTAGCCTGCTCTTTGGTTCACAGTCTTATCATGGATTTTGAAAAATGAAAATGGTTCCCCCACCAAAGATATACAGTATTTAATTCAATGTCACGGTTCTGTGTCCTATTTGAAGAGGCAATTACGTCGGATGTGTGTTCCGGAGAGTAAAATTGTCTTGACGTGACCTTGTTTCTGTGTAATATATGAATTTTAATAATTAAATTTGTTCAAAGGTTTGGCACCCCGACCAGGAATCTAATGCGGTCTTCTGGTTTACGCCCAGATCCAGAAGCACCGGATTCGATTTCCGGTTGGTGTGGCTATTCTTTAAAGAAATTTAATGATTGAAAAATATTTGTTTCACAGTAACATGGACACGTCCTAATTATTTACTGAGTGAAACATATTTCCGACGTAATTGTAATTCCAATAAGGTGACAGAGTGAAGACAATTGATTATCATAACGAATTCAGACTTGAAAAAGTATTCAAAGAACTCGTTGTTTTGATAGTTCAATGGTAAGAACAACTAGGCGTTAACCAGGAAACCCAAAATCGGTTCTCGGAAGGGGTGATAATTCTTTGAAAAAATTTAATTATTTCAATAATTAATTTTAATTTTATTCTTCAAAGGGTTAACTTGCCAGTAAAAACTTTCAAGATACCCACAATGTTGGATGAAATATTACACAGCATTATGAGAAAATAAGTTTTGAAAGCTGATAACATTTAGTTCTTTAGGTTCAAGTACGAGATATTAATCATTTATGTTTCTTCTTCTCAGGAATAACTGGCTCATGACCGACTGAGCGTCCTTTCGTCCAATACAGTTTAGAAAATCTTTTGTTCGTCCTTCTATAACTTTGATTGACTGATTTATGTTTGCTTAAAAGAACTAGTTTGTACATGAAATTGAATAAATGAGGGATATAAATAACCTCTTGCATTGAAGTTATCATTAAGGCTTGCATTGAGGTTGATTCAACAAAGAAAGATCATTTCACCTTTTTCTCTTCGATATCAAAGAAAACTTTATAACTTAAGATTTCAGTGGTAAGTAATGTAGAAATAACTATTTGTTTACTCTTGAATTTCGACTCCTCGTGTAGAGCTGATAACCGGCGCGTAACAGATAATCCCACCAGCTTTGCATATCTACGTTTGGGTGGAATGTGAATTCCCTGATATGGATTTTGCTCTGAGCGGAAGGAAAAGACATCATTTTGCTTCACGATTCTCCCATTTCCGCTGTTTCTCTTCCGTCATTGTTCCATCATCATTATCATATATTCGTCACATTATTTGCCATTATTGCTGATTGGGCTCAAATTTGCCACGGAGAATTATTAGTACGATAAAACTAAATTACATCAAATTTCAGTTAACATTGCATTGAGTGTCTATTTTGTGTAAAATCAAAATACTGCACAAGATTATGTACATAATTCGTCACATCTAGAGGCAAACACATGCAGTAGTCCAAAAAGACTGTCTGTACACGTCAGCCACAACTTGCTTATCACATTTACTACACCACCACTTCCTTTAGGACCGAACTGCACTATTGCGACTTAACGTGCTTGGTCAAGAACTCATTATTGCCGCTCACTGGTTTCAGATTATCATGGTCTACATTTCATACGATCATTATGTTTCTAAATAAACACTTCGCATTTCAGACAGTTACGTTAACGATAACTTTTACATTTTAACGTTTCTAACAAACTTGTACAAATTTACGCGAGAAGTATATTTATCGAGGAAACGAATCATGGACACATTTATTTTTCTCCCATTCCATTATAATAGGAATTTTCACCCCTCCTACCCTTCACCGTTCTAGATTTTTGTGACTCCTCATTTATGTGTAGAAAAGTCACCAAATGAAGAAAGTTCCATTCTCAACTCAGGTATGCAAAATTTTCAACTTGTCATATTGCAATACTGTGTACAATGTAAATCATAGAATTCCGGCAATGTTTCACATTTACTGTTTAAAAGCCATCATTTGAGTCAACTATGGCAAAAATTTCCAAGTTTAAAACTACGCATATTTAAATCTTAGCGAAATGCAATATCAGAAACGAAAACTAAATAGCAAAATGTTTATCTTTGGTAATGAAATAACGAAATAATGATATACGAGACAATTTATTTGAAATGTAATTTACATTGTCACACGACATTATTTAACAACGGTGTACATGTATCCTTTCTTAACTAACGCTAGAGAAATATGCGCCGTTTAAAGTAAATTCTTCTTCATGGTTAGTCTACTTCTCTTGCCATCAGAATATAATCAATGTAACATCTGTAGACGAAAGCACTGCCGGACGCCGCAAACTCAGAAGACCACTAGGTCGCACGATTCCTTAAACTTGCGGTTGATATGTAGCCACATCCCGAGGATTTAAAGCCACCAAGGTCTTGACCACACTTTATCAACATTTTTCACAAAGAGATAATTCATCGAAAGTCACCAGACAGACCCCTACGTGTGTCTTGTCGATGTCTACAGCTGGAAACGATAACGAGATCATTGTTCTTCAGAAAACAGAGTTACAAATTGCGCGTTGTGTGTCCGACCTTGAACCGTGAACTTCGTAACCATTCTCTCCAATCCCTCGACATTTCACAAAAACGATTCAATTTTCGATTACAAGAATACAACCGAAATACGTAAATTACGTAATTCAACCGAAAGCTCAAAGAAAGTCCGGGAACATCATGTGAATTTTATTTCTCAAGTATAAAACAAAGGACTTAAAGAGTAGCACTGTGATGACACACTGTACTCTGTTTCGTCAGCCAAAGCCACTGGTACATAAAAGACAAGTAGGAAGTATTTTTTCCACAATAACGGGCCGGTTTAACATCCCTGAACCTCGAGAACGTTTTCTTATATACGACGCCGTTTTCCGTTCTCGTTCTAAGTACCTATCACAGTCTCAGAGTGATTATGCTGAAGTAATAGAAACCCGTTTCTCGACTTCAAAAAGTAGCATTTGGGGAACAGAGATGCTATTTTGAATTACATGAAGGAAGTTATTATTATGGAATCTATTTTGTGCAGATTTTTGTAGGAGAACATCACAAAAACATTACAATTATTAATTTAAAGAAAACAGAAACCTTTTATGAGTCACAATTGTTTATACACCTTTACATGCAGGTGACATGCATGTCTTTCCTGAATGGAATGCCATCTAATATTTAATTCTAATTATAAAATTAAATATGGCGTCGGAAGTATAAACTAGTAAATCTAATATTAAATTCTGATAATAAAATTATAAATTACGAAATTTAAATATTATTATGATTTCCAATATGACTTTTATATAATGACTTACTATTAGTAACTCCCAACACTTTTTGGCAAGAAATGAAATTTTACATGTAGTTAGGGGTAATTTATAATTTTATGAAATTACATAGTAAGTAAAATTTTAATGTATAAACAGTATAAGTTTAAAGAATAAAAGCATCATTGTCGTCTCAATTATTAACTTATTTTCTTAAATTTGCAAGTAAAATACAGTTCTTCAAGAAAAAAATACAAATTAAAGTTAACTTGTGTAACCTTAAACTTTTTCATTCTGTCTTGGTCATGTTTCCTATAAATCAATTATATTTATTTATGCCAAAATGTCACTACAACCTCAAAACGTAACATATGCCCTTCTGTAAACTAGTGATGACGAAAAAATGTTTGAATACGGATGAATAACAAACTAATAGAAAGTTACGTCATTAGTATAGTTCCGCGGTAAAGTGAAATGTGTAACCTTGAAACAATAACAATATGATCATGAACGTCATCTACAACACCGCAAGGTTCTCTGAGAAACGAACGTCAATGAATGGAAAGGTCAATCTCCCAAATATCGAGGTACGTAAGGAACCTAGCAGAATGATGCAGGAAGAATTAAAAGAAAAAAAAAGAAAAATATCTTTCAAACGAAGTGTTTATGTGCTTATCCGAGCTTCTACAAAGAGTATTTTACTATATTTACATAGTGCAACCGGAGAAAAGGCAATAATTTGTTTTACGATAATTTACTCTTGGAAATAGTATAAAGTCTCTGCTCACCAATATTCAAGTAGTTAAAATCCGTTTGTCATAGTTTCAAATCACCTATTTTTATCGTAGAAACCGAACATTTCAGTAAAATATTATTGTCTCTACGATATTGTCAAAGAAATGACATAGTAAAAACCTCATTAATGATTTTGACAGGTTAAGCGTCTTTCGACGAAGGAACCATTAATTTGCCACTTCATGCAAGTTGTTTCATACTCCGTGTGCCTGCGTGTGTGCGTGCGTCAAAGCACGGTGTAAACAACATTCACAAAATGTAATAAAATCTGAAAGTGTGAAAATGAAGATGTAATATATTCAGAAATAGTAATCTCAAAATTATTTTATAATAGCTTCACTCCGTAATTTTTTTAGCGTTTACAGTTTTTATATATTGTGTAAATTATTCTTAAAGAATGTCTTTATTGCTTCTGTAAGATATTACAATACTATTAAAGTGTTACGTTGCCGACGCTGTAAACTGTTTTAAAAAAGCCATGTACTGAAAATGTACTTCATGCCCAATTTTGTTCTTTCAGTATCTGGCATTTGACATCGGGTTGCTGACGATGTTATACTCCCGTTCATAAGTTCCCAACAGTTAATAGACCTGAAGATTATCTCCATACGGGGTATGAACTGGTATTATTGCAATTTCAAAATTATAATCGCCTAACAATTAATTGTAGCTTTTGATGATCATAATAGTTACATTTTAGTACAGCTACAGTTTTTCACTATTTTGCTAATATGCACAAAAATGCACATAGCACATTTGCATTAGCACAAATGCTAAATGCAAAAAACGCAGATAATTCCCGATTAGTTCCGAAAATTCTGTCGCAACAACTTTTACAACTACATGTGATTCTTACCCGGATTTCCTTAACACTTCCATAATTTTCTCCCCTACAATTGAAGACATTAAAATTTCACAAACTCAGTCTAATTTGTGTTTCCTTTTACTTCTGCAATTGCTCTATTAATAGTTTTGCATTAGAATCTAGCGTTGCATGTGAATCTAACATTAAAAGGCGGCTGTTTTGTATGTTTATGTGAATAAGGTGTTAGTTAAGTATAATAAGAATAAGTTGTGGGTCACATTCATTTGAAAATCGGTATTTGAACACATATGTTAGAACTTAAAAGTGAGAAGTCGAACATAAAGTTCGTTTATTCTCTAGCATTACTCACAGTTTTGTTTTCTCCGTATTCACTAGAAATTCTTCAAATTTAATAGGTATCGAGGCAATACTGTTCTTACGTTTTCACAAATTTATTTTTAAAATACGATTATTTGAACCTAAATTTAAATCAATCTGCAGCGCGATTTACATGGTAATTCAATTGTTCATTTAAAGATGTCAACTTCAATGTTGCCAACGTCGCGAAAGAAAATTATGGGGTATTGCGCGAGAAATACATATGGATACTGATGTTAAATTAACGCCACCTACATACTACTCGATTTAAGAGGCATAGGTTTAATCCTAGCATTATCACTAAGATTGCAGCGCCAAAACATGAAAAACCAATGGCAACCAAAACCAACCTAGGACATTTCTTTGAATCTTCTTGCCGGATCCGAAATCAAATTACCAGTTCCCATCAGGAGACAGAAGCGTCGAATGACACTTCATAAGTCTCGAATGGAGCACGGGAAGTGGTCTAGCTGGGAGTGACGTAATTGCACACATACGCACATCTGCACACTCCACAGTTCTACTGAATTCCTGTTAAGAGATGTGTTACCTTAGAATTAATCCAAATATATTGTAACACATTTTATTCAATTCATTAACCGACCCACTCGAGAAAAAAGCAATGAGTAATTCACCAAGCGTCCGTTGACGTAACTGAAAAAGTAGTGCTGATCTAGGGTTAAATTAGCTTTCTTTCGTTTTCACACTATTATTCACTTGATTGCATAAAGCTAGGCTGATTGGAGGTAATCCTTTTTGCTACCTGTATTCAAAATTCACCAGTTGTGTAAGAGAGAGGGTAAGGAATTCGGAGCACAAGAAAACGCCCCTAGTTTGACCCTAACGTCAATGTTAGACTTCATGAATTTCACCACATTTCTGCTGCGACGAACCGTGCATAATAAAAGCAGTAACATTAATTTTGGATTGAAGCAAATATAAATTTGGTTAACACACGGTTAAGGTCAGGTTGATTTAAAAAACCAATCCACAATGGGATACCACAAAATCCCTGCTCATATACCTCCTTATTTACTACAACACATCTACACTTTAATAAAACAATGAATTACATGAAATAAATATGTTACATTATTATTGCAGCACCTTAGCTCACCCACTCTACCTTGAGATAATGCCATATATTCGCTAATAATGGCCCATTATATCTAGGTATGTAGTGTATAGTTTCGAAAATTTCAAACTAGTAAATACACTTTTATAGAAGGGGTCGGGGACGGTGTAATATAAACAGGGATTGTATACCTTCTCGGACACTTCCACTTTCACTGTGGCATAAGCAATTCGCGTTAGACTCGCAGACTTTGGCCTTAGATTAGAGGAGCAGAGTCGCTCAAGTGCCTTTGGCTCCCTTCATTTGCCAGCTGCCAACACAACTCTGTCGCGTGACAATAGACCATTTCTTCATTTTATTTAAATTAAAATTAATAAAAGCTAATCAATATTATTTACTAACACGTGTTAAATTCAATATTGTTTAACAAAAAAACATACACGGGCGATATCTGCTAGTATATTGTCAAGACGTCTCAAGATTTTTCAACGTCATATTTGAAGATTACTAAAGGTAGTTTGATTCCATTGACCTAGTATCTCGTGAAGACTTAAGAACACACAATTATTCGAGTTCAAACACTGATCTTGCTACTTGTTGAAAGTTCATGCAGTTTTCACTGAAACGTTTATATGAGCGTCAGTATCCCAGCAACGAATACTCTACGATTAACCCCTGCAGTAATAGCATGTCATTCCGTGAAGCAGTTGATCTCGAGGCCCCATATACATAACACAAGTAAAATTATATTTTTAGTCTTTATGAGTTTCGTAAAAAGATTATAAATAAGTACTCTATTATCTCAAAATATTTAGTAGAGTATGATGTGAATCATTACACATTAATTTATAGCATTTAAATTTGTCTGTGTAGTCTTCCGGATGAAAAATGCAGACAAGAGACATCTATTAGCATACGAAATATTTCACCATGAGTCATTCAGCAACCGTGACAGTAGAATATTACTATAGTTAATGAATAGTTTTTAAATAGGATATGACTGACACTAGTGAAACGTCTTTGAGATTTCTTGCATTGCAAACTTCCTTTCTACAACCCATAACAGTAGGCAGTGTCCGCGCGAGCTTTGTAGCCCAATTGTAGCCTTAGTTTAAAACTACCTCACAAGCTCGAAAGCAGTCTGGGTGGGGAGACTGATATGTTATCCGAGTTGATTGATTAATTGGTGTTTCCGGGCGCGTCAACGGCCAAGGTCATTAGTCCCGTAAATGTAGTGCATGTGTTTTCCTCAGGAGGTGGTGGTGATCTTCCCCCGCTGGTTGGTGAGATCCTGCGCCGACCTACCTTCCATTAGCTCGGTTTTCCTCGACCAGGTATCTTCCACCAGCGGGGCACCGCCCCACCGCCGCCCCTGACCTCTCGACCAATCTCCTGGCATGTGTGTTAGTGTAGTACATGTAAGTGTAAGTGTGCATTAGTAAGTGGTGAGGACAGGACAAGGAACGAAAGATCGCGCACCGTGCATGGTCCGTTTGTTGGTTACTGCCCCAGACGTATTGGATCTTACCAACCGCGGCGCGCGCGCGCGCGCGGGGAGGTCCCTCGAGAGCTGAACGTTCGTAAAAAGCAGCAGATGGCGTTGGAAACCGGTTTCGCGCCGTGACGTCACCGCCGCTTCATTCACTGGCGTGAGGCTCCGACCACGTGGCGACCCGGCCCGACCCGGCGGTTGTAACGGCCGGCGACTGCCCGCCGCCGCAGTAGGTCGAGGACAATGTTGGCAGGAAGTGCACGGCCGGCGGGTAAAGGGCGAACTTCTATCCACACTAGTCAGCTGTCTATGGGTACAATCTAAGGGCGAGAGGAACTTGTAGTACGTTTCGTAATATAGAGGAGTTACTTTAAGAAGAGACCACATTGACAGGGCGGGAAACAAATGCACGTCATGGAGGGCGATGACTTTTCAAGAGATATGATGGAATCATTTACAAATGAGTTAATTATACAAACAGTTTGACAAAATAAGTGCTTGAGCGTAATTTGTAGGTATAGTGTCAGCAGTGACCAAGAAGTAGCTGTCAAAGCGGTCCTTACAGTATATTCGTCTTATAGTAATCTCTGTACAGTAATAGAAGGGCCCAAAACAATATTTTATTTTCTACGCATACGTTATTGAATGTTATTGCCTTCAATACGAAACTCGTTATGCACTTCATAACTTACCTAGATCGAGAGGACCATGGGTACGATGGATACATGAAAAGAGTTGAACGATGCTACAAGCTCTTATGGAGGGAATTATGTAAGGGAATCTTGAGAAGAAAATATGAAAAGACAAACCGACACAAGTCAACATCTAGTTAATTACTAAATAAGTAAATCTGAAATCCCTCGTGCCTCAGGCCCTCGGACGTCTCTCCAACCCATCATTAGAATCCTTATAACGCCCTTGGTGAATAAATAACTACTCAAGATTGTCTTTAGTTAAAGCGGTTCATTAATTCATAACTTGAATAACGTGCTAAAAGTGAGACGATGCCGAAGTGTCCTGATAAATCTGTCAACGCAAGAACGTAAACAAAGTACTTTTGTTGACTCTGTCCGCGTCAACTACTGCTGATCTTAATGCATTATTAAGTGATTTTTGTGCTTGAATTAAAATAAAATTTGAATAAAAGTCAGTAAGTCTGTCTAGACAAATAGTGCAATGCACGAGTGGTAGAAGTGATTTTATTTTGCTCATACCTTTCCTACTCGGAAAATAAAAAGTCACTTTTACCACTCTTATCGTAAATAACTAATATATATATATATATATATATATATATATATATATATATATATATATATATATATATATATTGTGGCGTCATATCTGTCGCCAGTACAAACGTACTATATTAGCCATGTGGACAGCCCTGGCGGAAGTGACGCGGGGCTGCACAAAGGTGTGCCGTGTCGTGAATGCAGGTTTGGGAACCCCAAAGCCGGCGGAGGAGCGCTGGCGGGCACTGCGGGTGACGCGCTTCCGTCAACCTGCCACAGGGTATATAAGCAGAATTCGACTTGAAAGCAGCCTTCTATTCTTATGATTCTTCAGAGGTGAGCGCGTCGGTAGGGCGTCGTGAGGGTTGTGCGCGGCGTTGCATGGTAATGCATAGGCTACCGAGGCGGGGAATCGAAGCCGGCGTGCTACGTCGTGACAGCAGGTGCGGCATACTCGCATGTATGCTCGCGTAAGGTACTGGTGCATCACACCGGGGACGGTAATTAATTATCGGGCCAGCGGTGGTGGTAACCAGGGAAAGTTCCTTCTTGTAACGGTTAACTTCAATTGTAAATATTGTATATAGTGTTATGGTGTCGGAATATCTTATTTCTAATAAATACTAAATATTTACAAACCGTTCACGTCTGTAATTATTTGCCCCGGCAAAGACGCCACAGACGTAGGAGGGATAGAATGGTGGCAGCGGTTAACGAACTACCACGCACGTAGAATGGTGGCAGCGGTAAACGAACTACCACGCACGTAGAATGGTGGCAGCAGTAAACGATCTACCACGCACGTGTTGTGTAAGCAGCGGTTTAGGAACTACCACGCACGTGTAGTGTATGCAGCGGATCACGAACTACCACGTAGGTGTAGAATGGTGGCAGCAGTTCAAGAACTAGTCTAGTTATAGTGTAGGCAGCAGTTCAGGAACTACTACGCAAGTGTAGTGTATGTAGCGGTTCAAGCACGCAGTTTATGGAGTAAACGACCACGCAGTTGTGTATGTGCGGTGTTTGTCTGTGGTAGGCAGCATCACACGGAAGCACGCCAGGAACGGCAGGTAGAATAATTACGCCAGTAAGGGGCTTCATCCGTCCATGGGTAATTAGTGAGCGTAGAAGGGATAGAATTCTGCGGTTCACGTTCTAGGTTCGGTCGGTAGTGTAGCAACAGCTATAGAAACGAACAAAACACCCAGCAGGTAGGGCGCTTAGTACCAGCGGGACAGTCATCCAGAACAGCGGATCGTGCACGCGGAAGTGAAAGTAAATTTGGCCGCAGGTATCCGCCGGAGAAAGATTAAATAGTGGGCGAGCGAGCAAGACTGAGCCAGGGAACAGTCGACGTACAAATATTCATAGTGCGCGAAATAAAGTAAAACGCGAACGAAAACGTGCGAGTACATCGGCGGGGCGAAACTTCAAGCAGAAGGACGGGAAGGAAGGACGAGTTGCAGCCAATCCATCCATCTCATCACGACATCCGTAAGCGCCGAACGTGCACGCATAAGCAGCAGGAAGCAGCCACGTGCAAGCAGTGGAAGCTAAGGGTAAGTGTGTTCTTTTGCAACGCGTAGGGCACTGTTCGAAAGCAATGGCGCATTTACTGAGATTTCGAAAGGAGGGAATGATCCGAATCGCCAGGGTTTTAGGAATAGAATTAGATGGATCGGAAACAAATCCGACCTTAAAGAAATTAATATTAGAACATGAGGATTATACCGTTGAATTAACGGAGGAATTGGGGCAACAGCATGAGAGAGATAAAGAAAGGGAATATCAATTAGAACTTGCGAGAGCGCAGAATGCCCAAACGGGCGAAACAAATTCTGAGATTCGTTCGGAAGCGCGCTCGGAACACGCGAGAGATTATATTAGAATAGGCCAAATAATTGGTAGATTTAAAGGAGAGCAGGACGATATCACTTCTTATCTGAGCGCGTTCGAAAGCCAGTGCAGGCAATTGAAAATCTGCGAAGAAGATTGGGTTGTGAATTTAATAGGATTACTTCCGCATAATGTTAACACATGGCTTACTTTAGATGAACAAGAAGCGTTAGATTATGCGGAGTTGAAATTGAAATTATTAGAATTGTACCGGTTTGATGCCGAGAAATTCCGGCAACTATTTAGGAAACATAGCAAAAACGGAGCGACTTGGAGCATATTCGCGAGGGAATTGCTAAACTATGCCAGAGAGTGGGTAGCGGGACTTAAAATAAACATATTCGAGGGTTTATTGAATTTGATCGTGGCCGATCAAATGAAGCATAAAGTTCCAGGGGATATGCGGGAACACTTTGTGGATAAATGGGCCGAATTTGCGAATCCGCTTGAGTTCGCGAAAAGACTAGATGCGTACGAGAATGCGCGGCAAGGGTGGAAGAAGCCACAGTTACCATCTTTCCGGCCGGAAAGAACATTCCGGAAAGAACACGGAAACAACAGGGCACCTGTTGCTCCTCACGTGGCCCCCAAGCCGGCAGGATGTACTAATGGGTTAGAGAAACATAGCGCGAAGAAAGAATTCGAGGCACCTTATGTCCGCAAGTGTTATGAATGTCAGTCGACAACGCACTTGATAAAGAACTGTCCGCGGAAACAGGGCAATCAAGTAAATCACGTGTGTGAACCCGAGGCAAGGGAATTCTTGAGGCAGCACATTGTGGCAGGGACCGTGAATGAACAGCCGACTGAGATCTTGAGAGACATGGGCGCGTCATTTGATCTAGTATCCGCGAATCTAGTCACAGATCGTGATTATACGGGCGAATCGGTCTGGATCAAACAGCCGCTTCATTCAACTGCCATTAATTTGCCGGTGGCGGAAATTCGCCTAAATTCAGAATTAGGTAGTGTAATCACTAGGGCCGCTATAGTGCCGAAGGAAAACGAACTTAGTTATTATCTATTAAGTAACAGAACGTATCAACTTCTGCAGGATATTAAACAGGGCTTAGTAGAAGAACAAACTGTGAACATGGTTATGACGCGCAGTAAGGCTGCGGCAGAAGGCAGAACAAAAGCAGATGATTCGGGGAACTCGCAGGTAAAATTGCCGGAGGCGGAAGGCGACCGCACAGCAAAGCCGGGCGAAGACGAGCATGAGCCGTCGGAGGAATTCCCGGAAATCTGTCTAGTAGCAGACGGAGAAGAATTAGAATTGGCAGTGCCGATCGCGGAAATGTTGAAAGTAAATACAGAACAATTCACGCGGCGCAGAAGGGAGATGAGAGTGTAAATACTTTGTTTGAAAAGTATAAGGATGTAAGAGCAGAATCGGAAAGAGATACCTATTTTGTTAGGAATTCATTATTATTTAAGAAACGGAAGAGCAAAAAAGGCGACATTTATGAAATGTTAGTTGTGCCCGGTAAATTTCGTGGGCCTATATTAAGGATTTGTCATGAAGTTGTCAGTGCTCATCTAGGAATAGCTAAATCGAAGAACAATATATATATATATATATATATATATATATATATATATATATATATTATATATATATATATATATATATATTGTGGCGTCATATCTGTCGCCAGTACAAACGTACTATATTAGCCATGTGGACAGCCCTGGCGGAAGTGACGCGGGGCTGCACAAAGGTATGCCGTGTCGTGAATGCAGGTTTGGGAACCCCAAAGCCGGCGGAGGAGCGCTGGCGGGCACTGCGGGTGACGCGCTTCCGTCAACCTGCCACAGGGTATGTAAGCAGAATTCGACTTGAAAGCAGTCTTCTATTCTTATGATTCTTCAGAGGTGAGCGCGTCGGTAGGGCGTCGTGAGGGTTGTGCGCGGCGTTGCATGGTAATGCATAGGCTACCGAGGCGGGGAATCGAAGCCGGCGTGCTACGTCGTGACAGCAGGTGCGGCATACTCGCATGTATGCTCGCGTAAGGTACTGGTGCATCACACCGGGGACGGTAATTAATTATCGGGCCAGCGGTGGCGGTAACCAGGGAAAGTTCCTTCTTGTAACGGTTAACTTCAATTGTAAATATTGTATATAGTGTTATGGTGTCGGAATATCTTATTTCTAATAAATACTAAATATTTACAAGCCGTTCACGTCTGTAATTATTTGCCCCGGCAAAGACGCCACAATATATATATATATATATATATATATATATATATATATATATATAAATGAATTGTTGTTCGTTAGTCTCGCTAAAACTCGAGAACGGCTGAACTGATTTATCTTATCTTGGTTTTGAAATGTTCGTGGAGGTCTAGGGAAGGTTTAAAAGTTGAAAAAAATCGAATAATTGCCGGGAAAACCCTCAAAACAGCCCTTTTCTCACGAGCTGCGGCGAACTGTAAAAGCAAGAAATATCAGAGGAGCCCTCGCTCTTCCTGCCGCAAGACCGTACTCCATCAACACATCCCTGCCTGATAGCGTAGGCCGGAGCTCCGATGCGTGAGAATCGGAGCCCCGCGGCTTGCCATCCGTCAGCAAGCGATAGATAAGAGCCGACGCGCGCCTCTGGAGGTCAAGCCAAAAGTATCCCGTTCGTACGGCTGGGTTGAAATGCTCTAGGAAACCTCTTTCCCATTCGTATAATAAAGGTTAATCTGTCAGATTATCGAGAACTCCACTATCGATACTCGAGAACGGCTGAACGGATTTATCTTATCTTGGTTTTGAAATGTTCGTTTTGAAATGCATAAAGTTCAAATTCGCGTTGGAGGATCTAATGTGTGTGTGTGTGTGATATTTTGTGATAGTGACACTTTACTGCTAAATGAGCGAGAATTTTTCTCAATTTACGATGCCGAGGAGAAGACGACCTGACTTAGGTCGACGCAGTGAATCAAATGTGCGAAGAGCTACCTCACGTGCTAACCGCACTGATGACCAGAGAGAGACAGACCAAGAAAATAGTCGTATTGCTACGTCAGAATTGCGTTCTTTAGTGAGTGACAATGTAGTAGATAGGCTTAGAATGCAACGAGTTCGTGCATATCAAACACAACAACAGCCAGCTAGACATAATGAAATTGAGCGAATCCGCAGACGCAGTGCTCCTGTGATTCTTGAACGAGCTGCATTCCATTATGATCCGGCAATTGATTATTGTGCCGACAAATCGGTAACAATTGGGGAAATGAAAATAATTTGTAAATATTGTAAGGCGTTAAAATACACTGGTGAATCTACTGGATTATGTTGTGCTGGAGGCAAAGTAAAATTGCCACAATTGGTCCCACCACCAGGTCCTTTACGCTCTTTAGTTTCTGGGATTGGAAATGATTCTAAGCACTTCTTGGCCAACATTCAGAAATATAACAGCTGTTTCCAGATGACATCATTTGGCGCTACACATATTATACAGGACAATTTCTTGCCCACTTTCAAGCTATTATAAGAGAATATTTTTTTATAATATTCAAGTTTGTACTAAAACATATATATCGTAAATAATTAATGGACAAATTTTTAAAAATTACAGATAAAAGGACAAATTTATCACTTACTGGAAACACTGTTACCACTACCTGATGCAGATCATCAATTTTTCAAAATGTATTTTATGGGCAATTCAGATTCGGAAATTGATAATCGTTGTGCTCACAATCCAACAGTGAAGAGAACCATTGTCCAAGAATTACAAATGTTCCTTCATCAGAATAACAATTTAGTAAACATGTTCAAAATAGCATTAGATCAGAAGCCATATGATAGACATAATATTATCATTCGAGCTGACAAAACACCTACCGGTGAACACACAAGGAGGTTTAATTCACCTACCATTAATTAAGTGGCTGTTGTCATTGTGAGAGAAAATTTACAATCTAGAGATATAGTCGGAATAGTGATTTAAAACGTGTATCTGAAACACACAGGAGTTATGATGCACTACAATATCCTTTGATCTTCTGGCAGGGGGAAGATGGATATCATTTTAATATCAAAATGGTAAATCAAGTAACAGGTAAATAAATTGAACAAGATTAAATAATATTTTTAAATTCAATTCATCTAAGTAACAATGTAAACATTTCTCCTTTTTGATTGCAGGTGCTGAAACCAACAAAAAAGGTTAGTGCTATGAATTTCTATTCATATAGACTCATGATCCGTCAAGGTGAAGTAAATCATATTTTGATGTGTCAACGACTTTTTCATCAGTTTGCAGTTGACATGTATGTCAAAATTGAGACTGAACGATTGACATACATCCGTTTGAACCAACGACGGCTACGATCAGAGGAATACATTCATCTTCGCGATGCTATAAATGCCGATGGCAATGTGAATAATGTAGCCAGCCACTTATATAGGAAGCCCACGCCACATGCATGAATATGCTCAGGATGCTATGTCATATGTTAGGCTGTATGGCCGCCCAGGCTTATTTGTTACATTCACATTTAGCCCAAAATGGTCCGAAATCGAGAGGAAATTACTACACAGCCAAACACCAGTTGTTATACATGACATAACTGTCAGAGTTTTTAAACAAAAATTAAAATGTCTCATGAATTTCTTAATAAAGCATTGTGTGTATGACCGAGTACGTTGTTGGATGTACTCTGTAGAATGGCAAAAGCGTGGATTGCCACATGCGCACATTTTAGTCTGGTTATGGACAAAATAAGGCCAGATGAGATTGATTCCATAATTTCAGCTGAAATTCCAGATGAAATAGGTGACCCAAAATTGCATGCAGTAGTTACCAAACACATGATACATGGATCTTGCGGACTTTCAATTACAATTCACCCTGTATGGTCGACGGCAAGTGTTTCAAGCGATACCCAAGAGACCTGCTTGCTGAAACCATAACGGGAAATGATAAATACCCATTGTATCGTCGGCGTTCAGTTGCGGACAATGGGCGATCGGTAGTTGTGAAGGTAAGAGGACAAAATGTTGATGTAGACATTCGTTGGATCGTGCCATACTCGCCAATATTGTCCAAAGCTTTTGAGACTCATATTAATGTGGAATATAGTAACTCTGTGAAGTCGATAAAGTACATATTGAAATATGTAAACAAAGGTAGTGATATGGCTGTCTTCGGTGTAACCAATGCCAATGATGAAATATCACAGTACCAGATGGGTCGCTATGTAAGTAGCAACGAAACAATTTGGCGTATCTTTTCATTTGCGATCCATGAAAGACACCCTACAGTTGTCCATTTGGCAATCTATTTAGAAAATGGTCAACGAGTTTATTTTAATGAATCTAAAGCGGCAGACAGGGTGGCACAATCACCGTCGACAACATTAACAAGTTTCTTCACAGTCTGTCAAACTGATGATTTTGCTCCCACTTTGCTGTATGCACGCTTTGCGACATGCCACGCTATTACACATGGAACGCATCATCGAAATCGTTTCAGCGTCGAAAACAAGGAACACAAGTTGAAAGACATCCAAATGTATTTGCTTCAGACACTCTGGGTCACATCTACACAGTACATCCAAATAACGATGAATGTTATTATTTGCGGTTGTTGCTGGTGAATGTTCGTTGTCCGACATCGTTTAAACAACTGAGAACAGTTAATGGACAGCTGTGTGCGACTTACCGTGAGGCATGTCAACTATTACATTTACTTGAGAACGATTCGCACTGGGATGATACGCTCAAGGATTCCGTAATATCTTCATCGCCGCATCAAATTCGTACATTGTTTGCGATTATCATATCGACATGATTCCCTTCGAATCCAAAAGATTTGTGGGTTAAGTATAGAGATGACATGTCTGAGAATGTTTGCATCGTGTGCGCCGTCAAACTTTGAATCCTACGCTACAAATGACTGAAGAAATTTACAATGAGACATTGATCATGGTAGAAGATATGTGTTTATTGATGGCAAATAAAGTATTGTCGTATTTGGGAATGACAGCACCCAATCGTCATATGCACGATGCATTAAACCACAAGTTGCACAGAGAACAACAGTACGACATTGAAGTATTGGCCGAAACAGTTTGTATAAATATTCCACAATTAAATCAACAACAAAAATTGCGTACGACACTTTGATAGAAGCTGTGAACAGTGGATCTGATGGAATTGATTTCCTTGATGCTCCCGAAGGAACCGGAAAAACGTTTTTAATTTCATTGCTTTTGGCGAGGATCAGATCGCGAAATGATGTTGCTCTAGCGTTGGCTTCATCTGGAATAGCTGCTAGAAGGCGGGCGAACTGCACATTCTGCCTTGAAATTACCATTAAATATGCAAATCACCGAAACACCAATTTGCAACATCGCCAAAAATAGCGCAATGGCCAAGATCCTACAGGTATGCAAATTGATTGTTTGGGATGAATGCACAATGGCCCATAAGAGGTCACTGGAGGCACTGGACAGAACGTTGAAAGATCTTCGTGACAACCAAAATATTTTTGGTGGGGCCATGATTCTGTTGTCAGGTGATTTTCGTCAGACTCTTCCAGTTATTCCCCGAACAACTGTTGCTGATGAACTAAATGTATGCCTAAAATCATCGAATTTGTGACAGTACGTAAAGACACTCCACTTAAGAACTAACATGCGACTATTTTTGCAACAAGATGAAACTGCAAATGTGTTTGCAAAGCAGTTGTTAGACATTGGAAATAATAAAGCTGCAGTGGACACCTCGACCGGATTATCACATTACCCACAGATTTTTGTCACATCACAGACTCAAAAGAGGAGCTTATTCAGCGTGTTTTCCCAGATATAGCATAAAAGTTCAATAACCATAATTGGCTGGGTGAACGAGCAATATTGGCGGCGAAAAATAAAGATGTGGAGGATCTCAATGCGACCATTCAGAATTTTCTTCCAGGACAGTTGGTTTCCTTCAAATCAGTCGACACCGTTATGAACCAGGATGACGTAGTAAACTATCCCACGGAGTTTTTAAATTCACTGGCATTGCCTGGATTACCACCTCACAATTTGCAGTTAAAAGAAGGATCAGTTGTCATCATGTTGCGGAACATTAATCAACCTCGACTATGCAATGGAACAAGACTGGCAGTGAAAAAGCTGATGAATAACGTCATTGAGGCAACAAGCATAAAAGGAAAATACAAAGGAGAGGATGTCTTGATCCCGCGGATACCGATGATTCCAACGGACTTACCATTCGATTTTAAACGCTTACAATTTTCAGTACGTCTGGCCTTTGCTATGACCATAAATAAATCGCAAGGACAGTCGTTAGAAGTTAGTGGAATCAACTTAGAGTTTCCCTGTTTCGCGCTTGGACAATTATATGTCGCGTGTTCGCGCGTCGGAAAACCGTCTTCTTTGTTTATTTACGCACCACAAAACAAAACAAAAAATATAGTTTGTGAGAAAGCTTTAAATTGATTAACAGACTGTATAATAACAGTATGTGTCTGTAAATATCAAATTTAAACCTTATAAATAGCCAGTATTTCAGGAAAACTCTGTTTTGTAAGTAAGCAACACGTGTCGAAAATAATAAAACTTCATGGTCGGCCCCGGGGTCAGACGGTTGCGGCAGCCGAGGGTTCGAGTCCTGCGTAGACATGGTCGTATTTGTGATTGTCCCTTCACCTATCATCATCATCATCCTATCATCTCATAAGTCACACTACAAGGCGTAACAACCTTGTTGTAATCCAAGGATACAGCTGAAAAGCTGATCCTGGAAGAATGACAGACGTTAATCGTGTAGCGTGGTCAGTAATGGCCTATACGTACAGTCAACAATGCGCAGTCATGGGGCTAGTGATATGGTCTGGGGATATTGTTTGAAATATTTTTAGTTTTCGACAAATTTAATCAACTTTGATTTTTTAAATAGAACCATATATTTTTCTCACTAACAATAAATAGATGACAAAAAGAGGGATGCAATGATGTAAAGTATGTTACTATTTTGATAGTATTTTGTGCATAAAATCATACTGTCTGACCTGAGATTTTAAATTAAAAATGCATATTTTTCTCTAGCTGCTGTCGTAACTGTGGCTTTTGGTGAACGTGACCTTCGCGGCCTCTCCCCGTAAAAGTGCCGGCACCGCGAAGGCAACCTTTTCCAAAGGAGACAGTTAAAAGGGTTGCTACAGAAAATCTTGTAGTTTTAATTTAAAATCACATGAATGAAAGTACCCAAAGCATTCAGAAGAATACTGCAGCTATCGCATGTTGCTTGACGATGTTATCTATGATACCTGCCACCGATTTGTGTGCGGAAAACATATTCAGATTGTTTCCTTTCGCAGCACTGATAAGAATGATGAACGGATGCAGGCAATGCCAGAGCGTTATCTCATACATCAAATGCCAATGCTACTGAAATATATGCAAAATTGTTCTTGCATTGTGAGAATCTGCGAATTTAGGGGTCTAGTTTCAAAACGCGACATTTCCACCTGTGGTGAAAAATTGGTTTCATTAGAGGTTCGTTGTAGTTATCCGTCTTTCTATAAAATGATTCGTAACAAAACGCAGTTTTTTGTTTATTCCAGAGGACTTCATAATAATTTGTTAATATCAGATCGCGATCTTACAATAATCTTCATTTCGTTGCAAAGTACGATCTCTCCCATTCATCAATCAGAGATCCTTGTGTCACGATGTTTTGGCGCTGTATTATGTGAAAATGAAAATGTATCATTCTAAGGAAATCTAACTGGTCTAAGCATTGATCAAGCTGATAGAGAAAATGATTAATATTGTGAAAGTCAGCTATTAGAGGTTGCTGATCTTCATATTTGATGAAAAATGCCACATGAAATATTGAAATCGTAAGGAAATAATTGTAAAACTACCTCTCTTGTAAAAATATTTAATGAAAACAAGTTTGTGTTTACGAAAAAATTCGTTTTCACCAAAAATACAAAAAAAATTATATAAATTAAATTTCAAAATGAGACTTTTCCATATTTTTACCTCAACTTTCTTCATAATGACTAAATATTCCTGAATTATCCTACACTTTTGTTTTTATTTCCACTAGTCAAGGGCATTAATCCCAAGCATTTAGCTGCAGAATGTTTTAAACAAATGATATGGCATTTTCTTGTTTTTCTCAAAACAGACTAGAGTGAAAACGTTTCATGTTGAAACTAGACCCCTCAATTAAGTGTTATCATCCAACATTTAATTTTTAAAAATGTTGATTGTTCCAGGTAAGTTGGGGACTTTTTGGTTTAGTTTTTAAATAAAAAGAATTGTAATGATTTGTTGTTACTGTCCTGCTCATACCGGCTGAAATCTTTTAGAAATCACCAAAAAGGCATGGGCGGGCCAAACACCGCTGTGCTAGCTGAATCGTTATGAAAAATGCTCGAGTGGTGCAGGGTTAACATATATTATTATCTTCACACTACATAATGCATCTTTTTAATTTGAAATACAAGCGTTCAATTTTATAATATCTTCAGAATAGGAATATTTGCCTTCTTCGCGAAAAGGAATTTTGACCACTTGATGCTTAAAATTATCAAGACAAATGTAGGATGTTGTAATTTAGTGGATTTTAAGGCACTGTAGAATGGATACCGCATCTACGAGAACTGGGAATTGAACTTGCCGCTAAACGAGTTTTAGAATTATACTTTGACACTGAGCCATTCCTTCGCTCTTCCGATACTCCTCTTATAAAAACACATTTTGTATTAACGAAACTTGAAAGGAACATTACGTTTATAGAAGCTAATGTCCATTCAGAGTCATGGACAGGAATCGCGGAAGTCTTTTTCCTCTATACTTCTAATACTATCTTGCTCTCAATGGATGTTAAAGTTTTTATATGCTCTCCAAAAAAATAAATTTCATGTTCATAGTTCGATGTACAGAACGTAGTTTCGAAAATAAACGTTGGATAGCGCTATCGGCAAGCAGGGATGTCCAGCGCCATCAACCTCTCGGCCCAAGGCATTTTCGACGCGAAACTTTGTTTCCAAGAGTGTACATCATGAGAAATGTTTTTTGAAAACATCGATGTTTTTGAACAAAAATATCGATGCGAAGAAAACATCGAAAGTAAAACACAGATGTTGCTGCTCGAAAATATCGATGTTTTAAAAACACCGATCCTTTTTTACCATCCCTATACTTAGATTTTTTAAAGTGACCGATGGCATTAGGCCATTGGTACACCCCTGCCTTATAAAATGAATATTTTTTAACAGTGGTAAGCACATTTCCGAGGCTACGAGCCCCATTGAGAAGGGGGTTCGTAATTTAATTAAAAATATTCATTTTATATGGCTAAAAAACGAAGTATAACACAAGTTCCTCCTAGCAAAAACCCCTCTCGCCTTGCTGAGGCCACGATACCGACTACAGCGCGGTGGGCGTGTTGCATCGCAGCGAGAGACAGGCGACTGCCGCAGTGCCCAAGGCCGCCTTCATTTCCCGCAGGCACAGACTGGCTGGCCGCCCGGCACACGAGGCGACTGAAGGGCCACCGGCTAGCAGGAATGTGACAGGATACACCCACGTAGCAAAGCAGCACAATAGTCATTTTTGTAGGGAAACAGCTTCAGAGCAGGGCTGTTTATTTCGCAATAAAAAAAAAGTGTTTTACCCACCATTATACTTTCTGCCTAATGAACTACAATGAGGTATATAAAATTTTTACTTGTAAAAAGTTGTTTTGTAAACGTATTTCTCATTAATTTTAATTTTAAAAAATGTTGAGAGGTGCTGCTACGCTTATACACCGACAATATCCATATCCGTAAAATTTTTGATGAATACTTCTGCCTAAAAAGTAGAAAGTTTGAATAGGAAAAAAATATTTGCCTCTCTATTGATGGGCTAATTCCTCCGAAGAAGGTCCATTGTAGCTCAACTCATGGAAGACATACAGACTCTTGGGGGCAGAAACCCCTTGGAAGTCACCTTTTGGAAAGATCTGCATTTCTGCTGTCGCATCCTGTGTCGTCTTCTCGTATTGTAAATTGGAAACTAATAGAACGACTTTATCATTTTGTTATGATCAAGATTGAAAAGAAAAAAAAAGAAAACAAACGTCTGGCGCCAACGAAGATTGTCAGATACCACACAAACAACACTGGCAATTCCAGGCGGACGGATCAAGAACACCCCCAAGACATTTTAATGTAATTTTACGAAATTTATTAAGAACAATTACCAATATTGATTGCATCACATCCGAAAGAGTTTTCCATTTTGAGTACATTTCTCTTAAATTACGAGCCAACGATTTTTAATGTATTTTATTATTTAAAACATATCTATGGGAAAGTTCGAACTGAAGCCGAATCAACCCCACTCCCTTGAAATACTTTCTTCGCGGGTCCCCAAATATTTAAGTGTATTGTTCTAGACTTTCTGTCGTGTTGGGAAAAATAATATTGCAACGAACACCCAAAGGAACGCTCAATGACTGTCTCACAGCTATGAAGCGCTCAGCGAAAGCACAAAAAGTCACGCATGCACATACGTTTCTCCTTTAAGTTCGGAAAAAAGTGCTGCCGGAGCCCTACCACTTTACGCGACAATATATAAGGTCAGATACCTTTTAGACAGACCTCGCATGTGTGGTCTCAGGTGAATCTCTGATAAGAACTTCCACTTTAAGTAGTGAGACATTTTTAGCAGAATTTGACAAATAGGAACGTAAAATGACAAATTTTGTCACCATATGACCAATTTTTTCGTATTTAAAGTGTCGAAAAGATTACCAAGCAGTAATCTGTATATCAAATATGTTTGTCTTACAGATCACAATTACCAATGAATCAAAGAACGTCGAAAATGAATGGCGTTGCGTACGGGCGAATCGGATTTTCAAGCACCTATGAAATATCTTAGTTCACAGAAAAATCAGCGCAATTGTATGGGATATTTAAGCAATCATGTGGCTAAAGTCTTTACTAAAAAGGTTGACGTTCAATTGTTTGGGCATAGGAGTGGTTAAAAATGTGAACCTGCACAAACGTACTTTTGACTTTCCACAAAAGTGCTCCCTTTCAGTACGTGACAGAGTCGAAGTTCAGAATTCTGGTGGGTCAGTGCTTCACACAACCTACACGTCTCGTTCACGCATGCGTTGTACTTCAATTCGAAAAAAAGCACAAATAATATCCCACGAGATGATCATACCTAGTTGATTGAAGTTTTTTGCTTAAGCTTTGAAGTTTAGCTGCAGTCTCTACTTTTTGATGGATAGCTTTGCCAACAATGTATTTTGACCCATACTTTGACATTTCTGCTTTTTTCTGTACCTGCTTCACAGCTGCAACCAATGCCATAATATACTTGCGAATTTCGCATAATCATCATCATTATCAGGGAATATGAGGTCAACAGGATAAAAGGAAACATACTAAGTCAGACTATGGTCAACTTAAAACTAAATTAGACCCTTTGGGACCCTTATTAAATTGTTCTATATTATTTACTGGGCAGCTTTAGGAACATCCGTTTTCATGTAATGTTCGTGATCAATAATACGGCGTAATTATATGGACCATCTAAGGGCCCTTAGAGAGCAGTGTCAGATGCATGAGAGAGCAGGTAAGGGCCATGTTCCCCTGCCCCAGCTCAAGTTTAAATAATTTTAGAAAAAACATTCAAAACAATTACCTCATACTGATCGCAATACGAAGGGAAATTCGCATTAACACATTCCTATTTTTATTTCAAAACAATCGATATTATTATTCCCAATATGCTCAATCCAATCCCGACTGAAAGAAAACGAATCATCTGGTTATGCGAGAGGTCTAAGATTTTGTCAGACACCCTGCAACCCGGAAATGCAGAAAAATAAGTAAACATTTTCGACTTTGAAAAATACTGAATTCTCATACTCTATTTCATTCATACGGTGTAGCTAACGAATGCGGCGGCGGCGATGGTGTGACGGTTAGCGTACCGGACTGTTATACCCAAGCTCGCGGGTTCAAACCCGATCGAAGCCGTGGATTTTTAGGGCGACAAAATCCTTCGTACGCCTTCCTTCGGAGGGGAAGTAAAGCCGGCTGGGCATGTTAGTAGATTTACTTGCATGTAAAAGATCCTCAAGCCTAAATGACGCCTCTGAGCTAAATTCAAATCACCTGTTTCTCGCCCAAGAAATACCTCCTTTCTCTGCTAGTTGGTGAAAGGAGCGTAGCGAAATTTGCGTGGTCAGACGGAAGAGCGGGCCTGATGGCCCGAGTCTCGCCACGTAAAATAAGGCAAATTCAATTCAATTCAATTCAACGTCACGAGAAAGAAAGTCTCCAAGAACGAGGCTACCCACCATTAAATATTTGTTACTTACGAGTGAAACAACATTTTTAATACTTCTGGACTGTAAACTACTACTGAACTGTATAAATGCACAATACTATGCGAGTGCAGTATTCGTGAAGAATTTTTTAAACATTATTTTATTTATTGTAGCACTATACGAAAGTATTTTACATGTTGATTTCGAGCTATTTTTTGGCAAACCATTTTGTGCGGTTTTGTTCCACAGCATTTTTGCTGCAAGCTACTAGCTTAATAAATTTTTGATTGGAGAGTTCTGACGTGAAATTGAGATCCCTCTTGTCGTACGTTCTGGAACCGCGCTTCCAGCCAGGGGGACTCGGTTTCCCTCCCAGAGAGAGTGATGTCCCACGCTGAGAAAACCTTCATTGGCTGCGCCAGGGACACGATTAAACCAAAGCTCGGTGCTTATTTATTATTTACACACTTCAGATTGCAAAGTCAAGGAATTCACACAAAGAAAATTTGGAAGAGAAAACGTACCCTACGAGCATACTCAAGTTTCAATCTAACCGTGTGCGTAAGCAGAGATGACCTTTTGGTTAGCTCCAATAATTAATTTGTTGATTAGTCAATTACTTTTTTTAGCGCCACTTACGGGTTTTCTGTCATTGATTACTCGCGTATTTTAAATTGTTCATCAACCCTCTGAATAAATGTTGCAATTCGATACGCTACAAACAGCCGAGACTGGGCAGAATCACGAAACGGGGCAGAGCAGTAAGGTCGTCGAGAAAGCGAAATTCATAGTACATATAGAAAACAATTTCTGCTGATTCCCCGTCGCTCATGGGCTTCTTGTACAGTTTCTTATGACGACAGTGATGTCCATGGTGCGAATAGGAAATTTCTAGATGGACAAAAGAACAAAGATGGAAAAAAGGACAAAAATATAAGTAAACAATCGATGAGAAAAAAAGCATGGCTAAAACAGTGTTTTATTTTACTAACCGTTGATGTGATGAATAATATACACATATGTAGTATTTGACTACTTTGAAAGTAGAAATTATAAATGAACCTCTTCAAATAGATTGCAGTAATTGTGTTCCTAATAGTGACACAATAAACAGTTTTCCAGCAAAGTACAACTAACTTTCTCGGGAGCCATCCCAATTAGGATTTAAGTTGAAATACAACTTCATTAAGTAGAAAAACATAGTGCTTTGATTACTCCCCTTTTATCATGAACGAGTTATTTAGACCAAATAATAGTAAGTAGGTGGGAGTCAAGTCTTTACCGTTTTATTTCATTTCAAGCCATGTCATTTTTCATCTGCGGGAAGAAGTGTTCATATCATTAAAATTTCAAAAAAATTTAACTCAACACACGGACATATTTCAGTTTTTGTCTTCCTCAAATTCATGTAAACAGTTTATGAAAGGATTCACATGCAAATAAAACATCCCTTTTACTACTCCTTAATAGAATCTTAAACGAGTTTAAGAGTCAAGATTATTATAAAGGTAAATTCTCGACCGCAAAAGGAATTCTCCCCAAAGGTAAGTAAAAAATAAATTACGGTTCGGAATAAAAATGAGTTTATGGTACTAAGTTCCCCTCTATTGGCCTTGTTGAGAACAGCATAAATTATCATATTGTCTATTTCTCTCTTGAATTATTTACACTTTTCCTTGAAATCCAGTTGGATGATGAAACTTTTCTTTAAAACCAGTATACTCATTTATAGAAAAGGTTTGTTTGTGTAACAGAAATAAAAAGTATGAATTCCAATGGATAATCATCTTAATTATATTATTATAAAATATCTTTCGAATTCATTCAAAAGAATTAATATTGCCTAAGTCCCGTTTTTGTGGTACTTCATGTTGTTTGATGTAATGACTAATTGCATATAATTGTGATATTTTATTAATTATAATAATCCTTACTCTACGAGGAAACAAGCACACTTTATTATAACTAACACAGGAGCGAATAGTTGGCCTGAGCCCTAAGGCCTGCGCCTCGCCATTAATAAAGGCATTATTATTATTATTATTATTATTATTATTATTATTATTATTATTATTATTATTATCAAATCTTGCCAAAACCTCTCGTTGCTACTTATATTCAAAATTCAACTTTATATAAGAGGTAAGACAAGGATTCCGGAGCTCCCATTGTACGCCACACAGTTTTTAAATGTTTTTGATGTGAAATAAATAAATAAACAACCAAATAAACAAATAAATAAGCGATTATCACACAAGATGAGAGGATTTATTTCATGCAGACCTTCCGAGTCATTGGAATGGCCTCTCGGCGCTCGGGCAATCGGCAGGCCAGGACATTTCTACGAGTCTTCTGAGCTGCGACACAGGTGTACCACATGTGCAGGACCCGAAGGTCGACTCAGCCGCAGAATGACATGTGCGCAAGTGCGGACCAGATCTATCCCCCACATCCTCCTGCCTTTGCAACGCCAGTCCGAATGAGCCTAACGTTACTTGCTGCAGGATAAGGAGGTTATGACGACGTGTTTGGAGTGTGTACGCAAAGAATATTAAGTACTAAGATCCGCTCCAGATGCATCGAAGTGATGAAGTCGAGAAATGTAGGTACCAGGAGTTTCGTCATCACAGATTCAAATATGCAGCACTACATAGTCACTAAACACAGTATTCCATGCTTGAAGTTTACATGATTTCCCTTTCTGAACGAATAATACTATAGTATTATTCGTTCAGAAAGGGAAATCATGTAAACTTCAATAGAGAACTTCAAGAACAACTTCGAGATGGTATACCATCTCGAGACAAGGCATGAATGCTGTCCACTTCTCACTGATAGGTCTTCGGCCAATTTGACATTTTTATTAAGCTAATTTATGTTCTTTCAAAAGAAATATACGAATTCTTTTATACCCGATGATTTAACATTGTTTTGTTAAGTTTTTTTTATCGAAATATTTTTTCATGATTTTTTTAATCAGTGACAATATATTTGTCACTTGAAACAGAACACACTTAGTCTATTCAAAATAAAGTTTTATACTGTTCTATTGTATCATCAGTTGTATTCCACCTCTTAGGTTGAGCAACTTTAATAACAAAGCGACTTAAAAACCCGAAAAATATGCATGAACCCGAAAAAACTGACGACTTAGCTGACGTGAGATATCTTTTGACAACTCTTTCTTATGACGTAACGTTAACTCCCTGAATATACTTGGGCGTCTTTTCAAATATTTCAAATTTAGGAAATTCAAATATTTTAAATTTCTTAAATCCATCAACATCACAGCAAATAAACACAATTCCAAGCTTTTGGCAGTTTAAATAACTAAACATATTTTATAGAATTTGTTTAAGAATTTACAACACTACTGAAATAAGCAGTAGAAATAACCATAATTCTAAAAAGACAGCAGACAATAGTTTGGTACTAAAAAATTGTGCGCACCAATAAGGTAACCAGAGAAAACCATACTCTTACAGATGCGTCACGAAAAATTTACGCTCTATGGATGCAAAAACATTTCACGTCACTTCCACGTTTAGCAACATTCTGTTTTACGTTCTAAACGAACTAGCAATGAAATTGAAACGTATTGCTTCCGCGGATCAAATACGATAAAGAAGATCAAGGTCGTCTGTGTAAATTCATTGTCTGTGATCCCAAAACAAATGAAAATGAAAGACAATTTTTCGGTTAGTACCAGGTTGCGAAACGACAGAAACTATCGGAATATTTTTCCAGCGCCACCATATGGAGAGAAAAGGGATTTTTGCTGCAAGGCAGCTCAGGAATCGCATCACAATATCTCATAGCCAAGTTGAAATTATTTTCTCACAACCACCAGTTGTTTCTAACAATGTTACTGAAGACTTCACAATTACATTTCTGAGTTAACAATCTATTTTACACAGAAAAAGCTACTCTTGACAGATTAATATCGTAGTCACTACGGTCAATGAAGATTTTTACATAAAAAACAGGCGGAATTTGTGAGTCTAATAGTACTTGGGTAAGTTTGACGGAAATTTCTTGAATAAATTCTCGTAAATTATCTGCTCATAATAACATATCACTCATAAAAAAATTACGGTGGCCAATATATTATATAAATGAATTCAAATTAAAATCTTATCTTTTAAATTCACGTTCATTGCCGCGAGAAGTGTAAAACTGAAAATGAGCAAACAAAACTTCACAGTAATCATACTGTGTCCGTACATTAAACCACTAGCTGTTCATCCTGAAAGCAATACATTCAAGGAAATCGTAACCCGCAAACACAAGTGGACAGCTGGCCATCTCGATGGAAAACTCGGACCGGCGGCGCGTGGGGATCGTGTTTGTAAAGGTATATGTAATGTATAACGAACGCTCCTTCCACAGCACCGGATCGCCTTTGAGCGGCTTGCAGCAGGGAAGGGGGCAGAGAGCGCGACGGAGCTAACACTGCGGGCGTAGCCTCTTGTTTGCATATTGTCAGGTGCACGCCAGCCGCTCTGCTAATGAGACATCCTTCCTGACGGGCCGAGACGAGACTACGGCAGTAAAGTAATAGGTGCAACGAAAATAAATTGGAATAAATTTGGGAAAAGAAAATCGACTAGGATGCCGGGAGAAAACTGAATATGGCTTCGGAATAAGTCGATCTTCAAACACTGACCAGCTAAACGCTAGGATATGACAAGTATTGGAAAGAAGTGTCTCAAACTTGATTTCGTACTTCCATTTCCTTTTTGATAAGTGTGTTATTAAAACCGGCTTATTCCATTGGTTTCCAAAATTGATTCTTTCTTGTATTGTTGCTTAGTTTACTATGTTATTCGTAACCTCATGAAGTGGTGTAGATGAAATTCAGGACATTTCTAACTAAAATGTGGCAAGAACCAATTTCGCTCATAGGTAACCGCTCATAGGTAACCGGGTAACGAGATGATTTTTGTTTGTTCTGGAAAGATAAGTTAATATCACGAGCCATGTAATATTTCTGAAAATGTTTAGGAATGCATAAAATAAAGAGGCATTATACACAAAGAATCATGGAATAATTTAAGTAGTTTGTACAGAAAAGTAACATAAGCACGAACAAGGGGCGGAACAAAGGGTCTCCGATACCCTAGAGCCGGGCTACTAGTGAAAGTCACAGTACCACCTCAAATTTACAGAAATTTTGGCATACTAACACTGTTTGTTTAAACCACAAATATTAAGTACAGATCTCTAATCTGGAATGGACAATTCGAGGTCGATACAAAAAGTTATGCAATTGAATCGTGCATTGTTAAATGAACAATGAGAATTATATTTTAAGAAGCACAACTGGAATCAGTGGAATTTCTGCAATACATTTAATATAGATTAATACAAGTACATATCTGCAGTCTGACAAAATTCAAGTAGAAATCTTGTGTAGTTCCTTATTCCCTATGTTTCAAGAGTATTCCCCTCAGCAATTAGTTATCTACTTCAATAAAAGTTTTTCTCCGAAGTAACCCACATACCCCTGAATTGCTATCGCTTACCACTAGAGGCACACAGACCGTGACCCATTGGTCTAAACACGATCATATAAATAGCGTTCTTTTTCCTTGCCCGTCTCCCGCTAATCAGCGAGGGTCGGATAGGAGCGAGCAAGTCGGTCGGAAGGAAGGAGCAAAGACCACGCCAGCCAGCGAAGAGTTCGTCGGCGGACACAGTGGCATCGAGCAGTCCGATCCGGCGATAACAACAGCCACCGTCCGCCCCCGCCCTCTTACTCAGCACAGCAGGAAAACAAGGTTGCACGAGGTCACTCCGCCGCCCCCGGAACCGCCCCCACTGCCCGGTCGGTCGGCCTGCCTGCCTGCGCCCCTGCGGTTATTTCGGGACGCGCCAGTTGTTGGCGCTGGAATTACGGCCAGCGAATAATAGAGCAATTTGCCTGCGATAAAAAGTAATACACGTTGCTGCACTCAGTTGAAGAGCGTTTCCGAGAGCAGAAAATGGACGGGACCTTAGGTAAACGAAAGCGTTACCCATTAGGACGCTTTGTCACACTAACAGGGCAGAAGTTATTAAACATAAAGTGGTTATTTGTTGTTTTTTGCTTAATGGGTTAATGAAATATATTTTGGTGAACTAAATTCTGATACGTTTTGATGGCGTGCGTATGGGTATCGGATGCTATGTAGAAAGGAAGATCGTGTTTGAGTTCCAACGTCGGCGTATTTGCTACTCCCGCTGTAACTATCTGGGTCGAAGATTAACTGAGTTGAAACTACACACTACCCGCAGTGAAATTCCAGAGGCTGTCTGTTCAGTCGTTTCAATGTTGTTTATTTTCGGTCGATTCTGCAAGAGCAGTACTGTCAAACCACTTGTACACAGATTGTGTGCGATCCTTTATTCCCCATCCAGTCAACACTGCCATCCTTAGTGCTGAGAGGATGGAGGAGTAGACGTGTCCCGATTGCATCCCGCGAAACGCCCTCAGGCCCTTTTACCTCCCTCGCCAAAAAGGCATAGCCCGATTGAATCCCGTTCGGTTTTCCTCAGTATAACGAAGAGCTTGCCCAAGTGCCACTGCTTCCAAGATCGTCCCAACACTTTCATATTTCAAGAACACAAAAGAGGAAAATAACAAATGCACTCTTACCGTTCTTCCTGATTTATACCTCTAGTATGGCAGAGCAAAGAAAGCAATTAAACTGTATCTCACGTTGTGAATTTATTGAAATTGATTTCTACATATACAGTAGTTGTTCCAATGCGGAGAGAAAAGGGAGCCACAACTTTCTCTTAGAATATGCAGAATTAAAATAAATATATTTTAGTTAGATTGTATTCACTGATCCCAAAATTTTGCCACGTGGACCTGCATTTGAAGTTTCATCTCGACTAATGCGCCAACAAGCATTTGTGTTACTGACAATGGAAATGCAACTATATTGTTTTATCCTTGCCCGCCCCAAAACACCGTAAGAAATGTAATCCAGCTATACTCTCAGAGATAACCAGAAGTGAAAGAAAATTATATGGGAAGCGGGTGAGAGGGAAATCTGACCGCGGGATGCAATCGTAGAATTCCCTGGAGAAGGAACTGCAGTAATCTATGACCCTGGCAGAAAAGACACAGAACCAAACAAATTACGTAGTTCTAATTAAAAATTCTAATATGAACCAAATTCTTAAAAAATAAATATTAAAATACAAACAATAACTCTACGCCATGCTATTTTCCTGTGAGTGCATATTATCAAGGAAAAGTGGCATTTCGACATGGGGAATTTTTTTAAGTTATCAGGCTGATTCACAGTTGATGAGACATCTGCATGAGGCAGTATTGAATTCAATGAGTAACCGTAGGAAGGACGAGGTTTATAGTCAACATCTGACGATAGACATCTTGGTAAAAGCCTTTCCTAGTATGAGATTGACCTCGTCTTCGTCGGTTGCTGATTTCTCAAGTGCCTCGTTCTCCTTTTGCCCGGCAACTTCGCAGACTTCCGCGTACGGGGCGTAATCTCATTGTCGGGAAACAAGGCTCGGGAACGCTGGAATTAAAAGCTTGGGGGATTCTAGCACGATTCTATTACGCATACTGCTACGCATACAACAAAATTTCTTGTGACGTGAACACACGATTCACATTACATCAATGACTGTCGCTAACTTAGCAGTCACGAAAAGTATCACGTAAACTTCACTGTTGATTTATTACCCAAATTGGGGTCTGTTGTTTTGTGTAGTAAAACAATAACGGCTGTTTCCATTCTACATACAACACAACATGTTTTCACTACATTGTTCTATACTACCTCAATGAATGTGAAAGCTTCAATGTAATCAATTCAAATTAGATTTGATTATTTACGTGTTAGAAAGATCAAGCTTGGGTAAATTCGTAAGATATTTTGAAGAAGTTGAGAGTACCTACCTGAATTAATGAGATGTGCCAAATTAGAAAACGAAGTCTCTTTTCTTAAGATTGTTACAATTCTTAAAAAACGTTCCACAGAGTATTTATTCAAGAGAACTATTTTCAACTCCAACGGAGAGAACGAATGAATTGAACAATTCTGAGTACCCACGCATGAAACACACAGTGAAAGGGCAGCTCAAGGAACTCTCCGCTTCAATTAGCACGGGCAGAACTCTTTCTTTTTTATTACAGCGAAATTTTTGTGGCAACAGTTGCGTAAAAGAATTTGCAACATGGGCGTTTCAATTATTGTTTCGAAAATCAACGACCTTTCTAAGCCATAATTTCGCCTTCCCGGGGAAGAGGGTCACATACAACTGATTGCGCTCCACCGAGCCACACCAATGGTTACGATACGTGTTGAGGACTATGTAACAAGACATTTGGAGAGACAGACCTATCAACTGCACAATCAGATATTGTCTGGCCACTCTTTCCCAAAGATAGAGGGGTTTTTGAAACCAAGCTTACGTTAAAATGCTGCGAAAGAGCTCACTATTAAGATAATATGATTTAAACTCATCAACAACTGTAGAACTACGTGTGCAAGTACGACAAATATGTCAGCTTATAACTAATGTACATATTACAATAACTGCACCAAGTGCACAATGCTTGATCGTAGTAGAAGTAAATTTGGAAAATACTCATTCGTTTTTTATATAATACCAAATTTCGACCAAATGTATAGAATTAAGGAAAAAGAAGAACAGGAATTTGTTCTCATTATTAATATGAATAATCTCGTGCATCATCACAGTAATTATTGCAACAATGCAGTAATAACCTCCAATAAAAATTCATTTGACACAAAACAGAACTTAGTATACTACAGAGATGGGTTATTATAATCGATCTTCCCGCTCTGAAAGCATTCCACAACAAATTGTAATACCATCGAGGTAAATAATTTGCCTAGCTTTCTAAAATGTTCGTTTGAAAAAATAGAATGTAGATACTTTCGCCAACAACTGACGAAATTAGAAAAGGAAATACGCCTTCGCGGCAGTCTTCCCTGCCACCTTCCATTAGAAACTCAGCAGCATGAAAGCTTCAATTATCTGTCATCGCGATGCAACTCTTAAGCCCACCGGGGGACTGATGACATAACTTTCTACCCACTTGCTAAACGCTCTCTGGCAATATCTGGCATTTTCCCGGAGATAAACTACGGTGGGTGACCGGTTGTTTCTTTCCGCAAAAAACAAAGAGCGGAAAGTACGTTGCGGAAAATTCGACTGGCACATGGTTTAAAATTTATTCCGAAGGCGAAGGCAATATTTGCTGTTGACGGAGACTCAACAAACCAACCAATTAACAATATATTTAAAAACATTCATAATTAAACTGGCCTATCCTTTTTAGTTTCTCTTAAATGTAGTGTCAAAAAGTGTTGTTGTTTTTTAAAAACAAACTTCTGTCCGTCCTCCTGTGGTCAACACTAACTCCTTGAACCCTTCTTAACCTGCTGAAACTGCCGTTTCAGATGTGGTACTATTGTAACAACTTTATAATATTTGTTTTCAGTATATGTTTGAAATTACAATGTAGAAGATAACGAGTGATTAGATTTTGTAATACAGCAATATAATTTTAGGAAAATTATTTCTGTTTCCGATAATCTAATTAAAATATATTATGATGCAGAGAGCAGGTACACTAATTAGTTCTGTAGGTGGATTGTCTGTGGTGTCTCTGGCCACGCTTCGCACTAACTGTCGTATATCTCTGTAGTAGCATGATCATCATCATCATTATCATGTCAAAATGATTTTAATTATTATGTAATTGTATTGTAATTATATGTAATTAAAGAAGCACATAAAGTAAAAAAATTACAATCACCAGCAAAAAGCAGGGACATTTAAGGTCGGATTTAGAAAGTATTCCGAAATGGGACGTCATTTTCAATCAGGACCACCATCATCATATAATCGTTCAACTAGAATGGCACTTTTTTAGAATGTCTATCTTTTCCCTGAAATGTCGTCCACCCGGGAACATTCATTTGCAAGATGCATATATATGGTATGCAAATATATGGCATCAAAAGCATGTATTTTTTTAAATAAATTGAAAATAGATTTGGCGGAAGGAATGGGTAGTTACGTCATTGCTGTCACAGCGTATTGGGTAACCTATACAGAAACATTAAAAGGTGGTTGCAAACGTGATTGATCGATTCCGGGTGCGACAACTGCTAAGGTCATTTTCCCGTACGTGTAGTGCATGTTTGTATTGCATAATGGGTTGGTGATCTTAATAGGTGTAAACGGGCTACAAATTTAAGAGAACCTTAGCATTAAATGGCTCAATCGATTCGTTATTAACTGAAGACTTCGAAGACAAAATAATTTCTATGAAAGTTTTACATTTATTTCTGAAAAAAACATACAACATGCAAGGACTAGCACTGCAAAAATTCACTTCACTGACGCTTGATATCGCTGTTTTTTTATTCTTGCTTCACGTGAAAATCCTGTAAATAAGTGCAGTGAAATGCAGCCGTTAAATCAGCGTTTCTCATATCAGAAAGTGTAATGGAACATACGACTGAGCTGGGAAGAATGTCAAAATGAAAAACTAACGCAACCTGTGATTTTAATTGCACTGCGTAATTAATTCGTAGCATTAATTCATTCTGCGTAAATTACATCTCAATCTATTGTCTTATATTTCAAGGAATATATATGTATGACTTTACTATAAGTGATGCACGTTGTACTGTGGAAATCACTGATGTTTCTCAGCATAATAGGACTCTAATATTTTATCATATCAGAAAGTGTAATTATGTAGAGTTGTCTGAGAATGGCAAACTCCAATTGAATGTTATCAGATTGATGTTATTTCCTCATGTCATATGGAATAATTAATATGTGAAGCGCGAAAGACTCCAAAGTATTGCGATTATACACACAAGGTACGTCAAGGAAGAAAATAATATTTATTAATATTTTCGAAATATCTCAACAGATTAGATTTTTGTGAAGCACGCCTATTCACTACTTTATAGAAATAGCAACCGACAGAAGAAAACGCTCTGGAGTGACACGAAAAGCCAAGAAAGGTATTGCTTGAGCATACTCTGCCATGTCTTTTAGAGAAAGATGAAGGAAGAAGTCCTCAAAAGTGGGCGAAGACAATAGCTTCCCAGAGTTATCAGTGTATTCCTTTTCATAAAACTTGCCGGTCGCCCTAGTTTCCTCAATTGTCTTAACGCCAGGTCCTGGCCACCATTACCGCATTTTCAAGCTGCTGGTTCCGAAAATTCAAGAACTGTTATAAAGAGGAGAGTTCAAATATAATCACATATAAGGCATGAAGTCCTTATTTAATTACATAAATGGTAAAATAAACTGCTTTCTTTTTTTCAACTGGTCAAAGAACTTAGACCTTGGAGTTTCTCGCAATATTGTTAGAACATTGTTACCACAGAACATTATGACGGTTGCACAACAGGGCATTACTTGATGTGTTTGCCTCTCAGGCGACTTCCAACAAAGTGATGTTTTCTATAATTTGATTATCAAACGTTTCATAGACGGTAATTTCGTAAAATCTAACTTGCACACAATAGCATTCGGAGTTTTATATGAAAATGAATATGTCCTATTTCATCAAATAATTTAAATTTGTATACAAGAACCAATACATCAATGCCAATAAGGACAATGCAACAATGCTACTAGTAATTAAAACTAGAAGCTCCAACGACAACAAACTGCACCGTTTTAAATACGCTGCGGCTTGCGTACGGGCCAAAAATTACATTAATTAACCCTGGAAAGAGAATACTCAAAACGAACCTCAAAATGACGAAAGTGGTTGGCTGAGGATGGTCGAGGAAAGCACACATCTAGATTAATACCAAGTACCCTCACTTTTTACAGTACCGTCGACCTTTTGTACTATTATCGTAATAATGAGAGCCTCGACATATCTTGTCGTAATGCAAAATTCGAGAAAAACAGTAACGATGTGACGATTTTACGAAACCGTGTACAAAACATTTGTTTAGTGCAGAATTTCATAAAGATAAAAGGTTTAGTATTTCAATATCGTTTGTTTATGGACTTGAAACAACACGTAATGGTATACTTAATAACCTGGCGGGTCATTCGAATTATTTTTGCCCGCGTGGGAATTTTTAATACATTTTGCCCACTCCGCTACCAACAAAACAAATCACACTCATTTTTCATGAATTCGATATAGAAACTTAAGAGGAAAAAATAAGGTATAAATTATCAATATAATAAATGATAAAATAAGAAAAAATACTCTAAAGAAATATTTTATAGAAATAATTATTAAAAATTGCAAGTTTGGGATGATTTCCTGAATTCTAAATTCCCATCAGTTATTTTACTGTTACGAATTATATTTTCATTTATAGACTCAGATGCTTATTGAGTGGAGTTTTACTAGCGTAATAGATCTAGAATAACTAAGCTAGCCGCCAACAGTCGAAATTTTACTTTTGATGTAATCTTCTAATATAGCTTTCGGTAAAAGACGCAAATAACCTACATTTATCGTTTCATTTATGCAATTCACTCTGCTATTTTCAAATCAACTCCCAAAATACCCTACTCCTTTTCATGTATTTCTCCATATCTTGCTGGAAAAAAATTGTAGCATTGCTAGTTTTTTCGAGATTTTTAACAGGAACATCACAATGTTTTTTAATTTTGTACTAACAATCCTGCCCAACTACGAGAATTTAATAGTAATTAGATAAGCACTCTTTTGTTTATTTGACGTCATGATGACAACTGAGGACTACAATGAGCATTTTCTTTTTTGATGATTTACAAATTTAAAAATGTTTCGAGTTATCGTTTGATTTAGAAAAAAAAAACAATAAACTATAAAGATCCGTTTGCACAAAGGCCATTACTTGAAGTGTTGGCCACTCAGGCGACTTCCAACCACTCCAACCACAACCCACAGTGCGACTGCACTACCGCGTGCAGCAGGCAACAATTTCACCCCCTCCCACCAGCTGCTCCCGCTGCTTCCCCGTAGCAACTCGGAAGAGATAATCCAACGGGAGCACATGTGGTCCGAGGTGGGGCCGCTCCCGCAACCGCTTCCTACGCCGTCGCCCTGATGGCTTAATTGCAGTCGTCTCATTAGGCCATCGACTTCGCCCCCGCGCAGGCAATTGTCTTACGCGCCGCGCGAGCACGTGCTCTTTGTCTAAGCGCAAACGCCTGATTCACCAAACGGCTCTTTCCCAATTCCTACACATACATACAGACGTACGTACGCACGCACGCACGCACGCACGCACGGACGCACGCACGGACGCACACTGGCCGCCTCACCCATTCATTTAAGCACGAGACAATTGTGTGTGATTATGACAATATGATTTGGTAACTTTCCCCGTAGTGAATTAAAACCAACACAATATTTAACAAAAACGTTTATTCGTAAACAATTATACACTAAAAACCACTTGATCTATTTACAAATATTTTACACAGTTCTTGTGCTCTTCTCTTAATTATTTATTTACACAGTTCTCTGCAATCTGATAATTTATTTACACAGTTCTCTACAATCTGATAATTTATTTACACAGTTCTCTACAATCTGATAATTTATTTACACAGTTCTCTACAATCTGATAATTTATTTACACAGTTCTCTACAATCTGATAATTTATTTACACTGATCACTTCTTCTACAGTATCACCCAGTCCGATACACTGTCCACGGTCCACTGAGCTGACCACTATCCAGCCCACACTCCCGCGCGCAGCCCACACTCCCGCGCGCAGCCCACACTCCCGCGCGCAGCCCACACTCCCGCGCGCAGTCCACACTCCCGCGCGCAGTCCACACTCCCGCGCGCAGTCCACACTCCCGCGCGCAGTCCACAATCCCCTGCGCAGGCCAGGGTCCACGGCACTGTTTACCGCGATGCACACTTCACAGCTCCCACTTCAGACACACTGACGGACTATTTATTCACTGATTACACACACTCACTGATTCGCGGCTTACCCCGACAAACTTACCCCGACAAACTTACCCCGACTAACTTACCCCGACTAACTTACCCCGACAAACTTACCCCGACAAACTTACCCCGACAAACTTACCCCGACAAACTTACCCCGACTAACTTACCCCGACTAACTTACCCCGACTAACTTACCCCGACTAACTTACCCCGACTAACTTACCCCGACTAACTTACCCTGACTAACTTACCCCGACTAACTTACCCCGACTAACTTACCTCGACTAACTTACCCCTACTAACTTACCCCGTCTAACTTACACTGACTAACTTACACTGACTAACTTACACTGACTAACTTACACTGACTAACTTACACTAACTTACACTTTACTTACTCTTTACTTACACTAACGTACACTAACTTATACTGACTGACTACTGACTGGCGGCCACCGGCAGCGACGACTTTATACCTGGCCGGCGCTCATCTCGACACAATCAACACTTTCTCCTTCTTTCCCTGCGACTCGCGAATAGTCGGGAACCGTCCAGTTCGGGGGAAAGGAGTTCCGTCAGATGACGCAATACGCGCGCAGCGAATCCGGCAGGTGACGCAATATTCGTTACAATATATTTTATGTGTCCACCAGTTACAGACGGTGATGCAATGCTCTGAGAAGAAAGGTATTTCAACCCTAATGTTTGTAGGTTAATATTCACAAATCTTTACTTTTAAAGTCTTAAAACAAAGGGAGGAAATTCACACATTTTTTTAAAGTGATGAAAAATTTAAGATTTCTGCGAATACAAAAATGTTAATGATAGCTTGTTTCAAGGTACTGGTACAACTGTAATAGTACAATTTGAGTTCAACGTGAAAAATTGAATTGTAATTACATTTATAATCAAACTTTAATTTTAATTCATTTAATTCTTAATTCTCAATAACAGAACAATGAAATAACAATATACACTGCCGAACGTCCCAAATTCTTAAGGGATAATTATGACACCAATAGTTCAGGGTTCATAGAAATTTTAACGCGCATTTCTCCAACAGTTCAAAGACTAACGCAAAACTTCACAACGATAAAACTTAGAACGATGCAATACACATTTAATCTTATTACGCACATCTGCAAACTCGGATTCGAAAAAAGAAAGATATTCATTTCACATTTTATGACAAATTTGATAACATGACAGCAAAAATGCTCACAACAAATTAAAAAATCCTCTTGAATAGTGGCCAGTTGGTACCAAGCTTCATCTCTTTGTATCATATCTAAAATATTTTTCATTCCTCTTAACTTTCTATCTGCATTCAATAGTATTGCAGTAATTTTAAACTCTCTCCTTTTTTACTGGATCCCATTAATCGTTCCTTATCTAATTCACGAGTCAACATCAAAAGAGTTCATTACGAATGCTTCAAGACAAAAGAGTTCATTACGTCTTTGAACTAACGGTGTTTGTGGAGGGCCTGGAACTCCATTCACCATATGTCACCCGACACTTTGCTTTAAGTTCACGATAAGAACAAGTTCAAACATTCCACCTCATCATTACGCTTATTAACACTTCAAATCCAGGAATTGTTAAAAGGCAATATGCTTCCCGACTACGGTTCTTCTATTGAATCGTTTTGCCTCGCGATAAGGAGAGTAAATAAGGAGAGTCTCGCGACACACGATAGCTATCACAAGCAGAAGCTGTGTTTCTGCGGAGAGTCTGAAGTTGTACCTCGTGAAAAAACATCGTAGTTTCACACCGGGATCTTGCCGACTGATTGTTAGTGATTCCGGGCGTGTAAACAGCTCAGGTCATTAGTCCAGTAAGTGTAGTGCATGTTTCCCCCTCGTAAGGTGGCTGTGATCCTTCCCCACTAGGTGGCGAAATCCGGCATCAATCCCGTCGGCTAGCGGGGTTTTCCTCAACTAGGTATCTCCCATCAACGGGGCACCGCCCAAGCCGGGACAAGCTCTAAGCTCCCGACCGGTTTCTCGGCATGTGTGGTAGTGTAGTGCATTTTAGTGTGAATGTAAGGAGAGAGGAACGAAAGCTCGAAGAAAGAGGAACGAAAGCTCGCACGCGGTCCGGGACTCTAGTGACTTCAGATGATATCCTGAGCCATCTTGTGCAAGAGATTCATATTAGAGAACAAGTGAATTAATCTTGACCTCAATATGGTAAGAATTTCAGGGAGATCGAGATTTCAGATTTCAGAGAGAATTCCCCCTTCCTCAGTGGATGTAGTGACATCCATAAAAACATAAAATTTCAACTATTTATTTAATTCAGAACTCTTGAATTACGTCTAAAATCAACTACAAGTTGGTCCTGGGAGTGGGAAGTGAAGAAGCAATTTTTTATGCCAGTTTGTTAATTTAGTTTTAGAAGGATGGTTTAACAAATTTCTCATTCATAACTTTTTTTAAATTTTTAATATCGTACTTTTCTTTAGTATAAGTACGATTTTGAAATTTATATTAGGATCAAAAAAAGGGATTCTGTTGGGCTAAGTATGAAACAAAAGTAGAGTTGTTAAAGAGTAAATTTATTACACGCACGAGTTGCTCTCTTGTTAAATATATGTAGTACTTAGGGATTAGGAAAAGGACGAGAAACTGAACTTGGAATGTGAAAATTATAATTGTTAGAAACTGACGCTTGACATCATCATAAGCTAATCTCCGGACCTTGCCCATCAACACGCACCGACTCCAATCCGACCCGCTGCACCGGCTTATCGGCTGTCGGGCGGTGCGAGGTAGGGCGGGCTGTACGAGTGCACGGAACAGCTGAGAGAACAGAGGGGGCAAGGCAAACCAACGCGGGGCGGCGAGGATGTGGTATGAAGTGGGGCTGGTCCGAGGCGACGCAGTGAAGAGTGTAGAAGCGGAGAAGGGCCAACGGAGAGGGGCAACTGGATTTGCAGAAATTAGCAGATCTGAAATGGTGTAATGGTATGGAGTTGGGGGAAGAGAGGCGGGCGTGTCACGGGGAGCTTTCGTCACTGCCACCGCGTTGCTCTAGCGTTAGTCGTTTGCATTCGTCCCGCAGCCTCTGACGCACGCATGCGCACCCGCGCCCTTGACCTGCGCCCGCGCCCTCCCCCTGCGCGGGGTCACGCGTTATCACCGCTAGACGCGCTCCGCCCCCGCCCCCTAACTGTCCCCGCCCGGGCCGCCCCGATCCGCTGACGTCCGGCAGGCCGTGCTGCACAGAGCACTACAGATCTCTATATTCTACTGGATATGTGTAACTCGTGGAAACCAGTCCCCTCCACGTAAGGCGCCAGGTTTGCAGTAAAACTAATATGCCCGAGTGACTTGACATGTTCATTTTTTTTTATTAAAAATATGGCAGTGGTATTTTAGATATAAAATATTAAATACGTTTCATTTCTGAGGGAAATATATTGAAAATATAGAATGGTCCTTTTATGATCAGTGGTAGTACGACATTTTTAGGAGCATATTTATTAAACTAAATCTAAATATTAACGAAAATTATATTATTTTAATTATTTCCGATACAGGAAAATTGAATTATACTAATGTGATATATAGATTATATATCTTTTTTAACAAATATATTTCCTGCTTTCGCTTACCTTTCAAATATTATTAAATAAATGAAAACTAAATTTGAACCGGGAGAATGTCAAAATTGTCTAAATCAAACCCTTTGCATTCAATACTAGTACAAGAAAATACAGCGGTTTTGTACCAGAAACAATCGATCCAAAACCTCCTAAGTGCTATAATGATGGATACGGAAGCAAGCTAGCATTACACATATTTAAGACGAAAACAATAGAAATTTGCAGTTTAAGATACATGGCAAACAACCCACAACACGCGTTATTCTTCAAAACATCAAATCATTTTCATAAAACTTAAATGTAGGTTTTAAGTAAGTAGTCCAAACTCTAGTATAGACGACTTCGACCTATTGTTACTCTATAATATAAATCTGAGGGCATTTTATAAACAATGCTGTCCGTTTTATAAACATCATTTCCAATCATGAAAATAAACGATATCGTAACTTAATAACTAATATCATAATGACAAACTTTTCTTGTAGTCGCGCAAAAATTGAATACTCGCCCCTGGATAAGGTATTGAATAGAATATTATATTTACAATCTTGATTACGGAAATACGACATTGGTGATATAAGGGATAAAAACATAATGCAATTTCATATATTCGCCAAAAATGCAAATACAACGGATATCTATTAGTTGATGAAATTAGCAATATCTGTTAGGTGTGAAGGTCTAAATTAAAAGACAACTACAAAATTGTCGCGATTCATATAAAGTCAATAGTCCCTAAAAAGGCAAAAGGAAATCACCTTCAGTTCTTTTTTATTGGCAAATTGGACATTTCGAATTAATGTGGTTGTGTTCTTAGTCTAAGTGTTCTTGCGGCTGCAAACAATACCATACAGATATGTTGTCTCAATATCAACATGAATTGTAGTATATGAATATCTAAGAATTTTCTTCAATTTATGACCTTCTTCAAAATATGAAATTCACGTATAATTTGAATCGAATGGAGTATATTATAAATGAGAAGATACAACTCAAGTGAAAAGCTGAGTGTCAGGTTCAAAATGTCAATGTATCTGTCTTGTCTTTTCTTCAAGGCATAGCATGCAAATTTCTTCAAAGATTTGCTTTCATAATTATATTCTTCTCTGGAAAGAAACAAACATTTTATATATGCATTCTTAGCCCAATCCCGCCGGCATGGATGGTCGAGGTGGCTAGAGCGTGTTCCGACTCAGCGCCTCGATCGGAAGGGTCCCGGTTTCGAGCCCCGCCGTGGGCATGGTTGTTTGTCCCTTGTCTTTCAAGTATGTGTGTTGTCGTGGAAGGCCTTTCGAGACGGCTGACCACACAGACCGAGGAACCCGCATGTGTGTCTAGAGTAAAAGGTTAATATGTGTCCCCTATGAGGGGCATAGTGAGAACTCATATATAACATGGATAGCCGAAATAAGCATCTCGTGAAAGGTGTAAAAAACGGAAGAAAAAATGTCTCATCTCACCCTACTACATGGGTGTGAATATTGGTCTCCGAGTTGGAGGAATAAATAGAACTCCGAAGGTGGTACTTTTGCTTATATTTTTATCTTGTTTTGAAAGTATTTTCTTTTTTCTTGTTTATTATATCTTTCTTATAACGGACAAGCTAGACTACATGACTTTTTATTAAATAAATATACGTAATCTCTACTATTTATTCTAAGAAATATTTAAAAAAAGTGTGTGTCAGGAACATGTTCTTTCAACTGCATATTACAGTCTGCCAGACATTTTTTTCATTGTTTTTTTTTAAGAGAAACTGGAGTCTCGAGCCTTTGAACAAAGTTCAAATGGCCTGTTTCGTCGCACTAATGATACACTTTTTCTATGAAAGATGACGAAGTGGAAGAGCTGGCCTGATGGCCTGCATCTTGACACGCCTTTGACACGTCTTTGTCCTCGCTACATCTCGGTTCGGCAAGTCACACGCGCAGACAGAAACTTCTCGGTCGTCATGCTGCGACCTTCACCCGGGCGAAATGACCTAGAAATACTAGAACGTGGCATGTCCTGTACAGCCAAGTAGATACTGACTCCGATCACGGAAACCTACGGTTTCATCATTGATTTGATTGACTGATTGATTGATTGCCCGGAGGTACTCACTGATGCAGCAGACTGCGAGCAGGCGCACGGATGTATCTGGCGGCAGGCACTCTGGGAAGAAGGGCTTGAGCACGTACACTGAGAAGGTGAGCGCCACGATGGCCTGCGAGCACGGCCGCACGATCATGCACTCGATCCAGAGCCGGATGAAGGCCATGAAGGGACCGAACGTCTCCATGATGTACGCGTAATCGGCGCCGCTCTTCGAGATCATGCAGCCCAGCTCGGCGTAGCAGTACGCACCCACCTGCAAACGAAACGAAAAGCTCGATAAGGGCTCGTGTATTGGGAAACATAGATCAGGCGATTTCATCGGAGAGAATTAAGACATTCCAAAATAGTTTTCCGACGTTTTGGAATATTTTTATTTCATCCTTAGGGCTTACTACAAGATATACATATGGTTACAACCTTTCTGAAGCATAATAAAACATAACAAACACTCAAAAACAAAAGCATAGCAACCCGAATACAACTACGTGTGGTTACAGTCCAAGGGTCCATCCCGTCCACATTCACTTCAGACCAATGTACCATACGCAAGTGACTATGATGAAACGTCGGTAAACTATGTTTGAATTTCTTAATTCACACTGACCATATCGCGTGATCTACATTTCTTGGTCGTGGATTTATAATGGCTCCAGTGGCGGCTCGTGGTCATGTCATTAGGGTGCACAACGTCACTCCTCTCTCTCCCTTCCTCTCCCCTTCTGTCTCTCAAACACACATACCACACATTTATATATATATATATATATATATATATATATATATATATATATACATTCATTAACATAAATAATGACAATTAAACTAAGAGCAAACGGTATCTTTCACCAGCAGTGAGGGTTGCCCGCATTTCTTTTCACTACACCCAGCTTCGACTTCACTGGACAAGAACCCCTCCGAAATATTTATTACAGTCTGATTACCGCGTAACTACTCAGCACGTTCCGGAACGGTTTTTCCAGGGGTGGTAACAGGTCTATGGTACACGTTCATTCAAACATTTTTTACTCGCACTTTTGCTAAAGAGTATTTTATATAAGCTCGCTGTACACATTTTAGGCTAAAAGTACGACTTAGCGAAAACTCAAAACAATCTAGATAACTGTCCATCTGCACTGTGTGACGGAACACGAAGTCAGTTCAACGCTGTTTCTTTTCAGCATTTTTTTTTCACGCTTCACAAGAAAACGTACATTCGAACTTTGATTTTTCAAAACCCCTTAACTCACTTCAAATATAAGAGAATGTGCGTATAATATTAAATTCACAAAATTCATATGAATTGCTGCACATCAATGCTTTCGCTTTTCGCGCGCTAGCGAAGAACTGTTTCGTTGGAAGGGATGAGAGCTCTTTTCAGTGGAGAGATATCTCGCACTTCCTTCGTTCAATGTCACACGTACTTCTACAAACTTGTGCTAGCTGAGTGTTATATCTTCGAGACCTCGCTGAGATAGCCACTGCCCAGACGCAGTGGCGAATGCACCTTTTCTCCATTCAGCTAATGTTGTTCCCTTTCCCCACCAGCCCCTAAGACGCGCTCTACTCGTTCGCAATTCCCGAGTGACCGTCGGCTGACTCACAAAGGGCACTGGCGGCGGATCAATCGCTGCTTCCGAACGGCGCTAGTTTTGAAATTCCATGGGCCGGTTGCATAAACGTTGGAAATATGGAATCCATAAGCTTATTGGTTCTATAAAGTACTCTGTAGTGGCAACACGTATTTCTAGAACAACCAATAAGACGTGTGGAACCTATAAGGCTTTCTATAACTTAGGTCCTGAAACGGGTCTACATGTGCTTATGGACACAACAAATAAGCAGCATGGTCGGTCTGCGCACTGCTACAGCTGTTTTGTTTCTTTGAGGTTTTTGGCGGTACCTGACGTCCGCGTGTTGTGTTTTAGTGGCTTTTACGAATTTTATTTGGTGTGTTGTGTGCGTTTTAGATGTATTTGTATGTATTGAATATCAGTGAATTCTATATTCATACTTTATATTTGCATGTTGTGATGAGAAGCGAGGATTAAATTTGGTTATGAAAATATGCTAACTTTTTCTATAGTATTTTGCCTTCTTCCTTTTTTCAATTTTTCACCACGCACCAATATCAATCAACTTCCATCGAATGCTTACGTGTGACATCCAACCCCTTTTGACACACCTTTGTACATGATACAATAAAGCAAAATTGTTTCATGTACTGGTGAATAAATGAGTGCAATGAATATAAATAAACAAGAGTTTTTATCAATTCTAAAATTCAAAGATTCGAAAATGATAGTTCAGCTCACACGTAACTCCTCGTAGAATCACCAGTGAATTTAATTCGTAATCATAATGTTGAAATTTGGTTTGTCATAAAAAATAATTTTTAGTTGTGAAACAATTTCATTCCAATAAATAGATAATCAATGAAAATTACAATATTTATTGATGAACCAATGATGAAAACGTTTCCTTGTAAGTGCTAGTATTAATATTAGTATTACAAATAAAATTTGAATAATTTAAATGATTAGCCTCTAATTAATTTTCTTTAAACTCATGACATATTTTAGGGCATTATTGCCTGCCTGTATTTGGCAAATGAAATGCCTTAACTTCTGGGCTTAGATAGTAAATAAATTTATATTTTGTATTTTAAAGAGATTTGAATAGTAGTTTAGTATTAATTATAATTAATTATTAATTGTATCAGCAAAAATTAATACTTAAATTTAAGAATGGAAGGTAAACTAATTTATTTAAATACAAATAAACATTGGCTAATATAAAGAATTAATTATATTTACAATACTATAAGAATTAAACAAAAAATAAACTAAAATGAATTGAAACGAAATTGTTACTGAGAACGGATTAAGAAACAACCAAAAACGCCTCAAGTAAATGCAACACATGCTAAGAACGTGTAAAATGCTGTAAGGAATAAGTAGTGTTTAAAAATCGACGGTGTCTCTATCTATTGGTTGCATCTATAAGTTCGTATAGAATTTATAGTTATAGATTCCCTAAATTTGCTTTATGCAACGGTGCGTGGTCTATGGACCCTACAGATTTTATTGAACCCATAGCTATGGAGCACATATGGAAAGCTTTATACAACCGGCCCTATGTTACGGAAAGGCTCTGAAAGTACTTATATTCCCCTCTTGTTTACAGAAAGTTCAAGAGAAAATGCACCGAATGTGCATATGCAAATGTGCGAATAGGTACAAGCCGCCACTGAATGGTCCGTATACTGTTTTAAAAAATACCGGATAGCTATTTGTTTCTCCTGAAAGTATTGCGAAATATCAAAACACAAACGTCTACTAATTGGATGTTGTCTTTTACTTCATGTTTTTATTATAACACTAATCGACAGTAGTCGTGTATTCGGGATATAACTTTTTCTTTTCTGTTGCGGTGTGAAGGAAAAACGCTGTCGTAGCCCAAAATTTTGTTTTTGATAAAGGGGTACCTAAAAACGTCCATGTCCAAACATTTAAAATTCTATAACTTAGGTAATTTAAAGATAAAATGGCAAAGAATAACTCATTTTTAAATTTACTTCTCTGCAACGTTAGCTATTAATCTATTGCTCCAGAACCGAGGGATGAGGTGTTAAAAGGCGAGGTTTATCGATAAACGTGAGGCAATCAAGTTTGTTTTTTTTTATTTCCATTTTTGCCAGAAAATAACTCAAAAGATTTTCGGAATAGAGTCATGGACAGTAACAATCCCGTAGACGATTTTCTTGGCTTTCATTTTGACTATTACGCCACGTTGAGTGGTTTACAAATATGTCCAAAAATCAAAAGAATTATACTTCAGAGTTATGTCTGGAGTGGTAAGGAAGTAAACATTAAAGAGTCCTCAGAACTACAAGATTTGCGGAGCACAGGAGGGCTCTCAGAAAGTCTATTTTGTTTTTAGCGTGATCTGAAGTAAAAAAAAACAATTATTTTTTTCACATCTAGCAGAAAATGGAGTATGGGTCATGCTTCAAATAAGTTTGTGTTTGCGATATGCAAAGTTGGTATGTTTCGTCGAAGTAATATTTATGAAGCCCTGCAAGCTCAGAATTGTATTCAGAAGAGTGGCCATCAAACAAGCATTGAATAGGAAGACTTCACCAAAATCCTCACAGAATCGCTATAATGATTAAGTCATTATTCGAGTTCGCATCTGTTCGAACTGCATTAATAATTTTCATCATATACTAATATCACAAATTTGTATCATGTGTAAATGAAATCTACATCACATTCGTTGGCATCACTGAGTTGATGGTGTTACAATTTGACGAGACAGATACCTTCACTTAAATTTTTTATATGAGCTATGATAGGAAACAAATTTCCAATTATGACTCACACATACAGAAAATTATGTGCTGAAACCATTATTTGCAGAACGCCAGCAGCGCATCTCCCCTTTTGCCCTTTTCCTGCCCCAGAATGCGAGCACGAAATGGTGCAGGTAAATAAACAGGGAACAGAGAACAGCAAGAGGGCAGCCCTCGCTCAGGTGAAGCGAAATCAGGTTTTAAGATCCCAGCAGATACCTGCGTCACCGACCCCCAGAGCGTCGACTGCAAATGGCGAGCCACACAGCAAACCGAGGGGAGAGATGCGAAACAAAGAAGATATACAGAGAACGACAAAGCAAAGTATACTAAAGAAAAGAAAAAAAATGTGAAAGACAATGTGACGAAGACGTAGATCAATGGAGGGAAGAAAGAAAAAACGGGATAGTAGATGTGGAAAATACTGAGATAGAGTGTGGGGAAGAGAGAGGGAGGAAGGGAGTGGAATAGGGAGGAAGAGAGGGGAATATAGGGAAACACAGGAAGGGAGGGGAATATATGGAAAGAGGGAAATGGCGGGGAATGGAGGGGAAACGAGGGAAGAATGGAGGGGAATTGACGGAAAGAGAAGGGGAAGGGAGGGGAAGAGGAGGAATGAGGGAGGAAAGGAGTGCGAAAGTGGGGAAAAGAGGCACAGGGATAAAAACAGAGAGGGAAAGGGACAGAGATGAAGAAAGAGGAAGAATGAGGAGACTGTATGAAAAGACAGGAACGAAAGAGGTTAGGGGGTAAGGGAGGCAGTTTGAAAGGAGGGAGGTAAGGAGATGAAATGAATTTGTAAGGGAGTCCATTTATGAGCGAGCGAGAGAGAGAGTGAGGGGTGTGGGAGAGGGAGGGAGGCAAAGAGAGAGAGAGGGAGAGCAGCGGAGAATTTAGCAGCGATGGATTGAGAAGGGAGAAGGAACCTGAAGGCCGGCCGAGAGTGGGTGGGGGAAGGGAACAAAAGAACAAGGGGCGTGCAGCTATCGCTGTCGGTTAGGGCTATCCCTGGCCTCTCGCGGAGCTCTTTTGTCAGCGCTACTCCCTCCGCGGAGCCCAAATTCAACGCGCTAATGGGGCCTTCCCACGTCGCCACGGCGCCGCGCTTCCTTCAAGCAGCAGAGACCTTCCGACGCCGCCACCGCCGCAGGTAAACCGCAGCGACCGGCGGCTCAGTGGGAAGGCTCCTATTTAAAGCTGTGTACTGCTAGCCGTGGCGCATATGCCCTCCTCCGCTTCGCGTGGCGGGAGTTCGGCGTCGGCTGCCGCAGCAGCGGCCACCCGCTGCACGTGGGAAGATCTCCATTCAAACCAATGCTCTGCTACGCGCCGCGCTGCTCGGAAATGCACCGCCGACGCGACGTGGGAAGGGGCCCTAAACGGAGGAGCCCTCAGGTCGGGACCCTGCGTCGAGCGCAGGCTGTAGGAGACATCGAGTGAACTTGAAAATGGCCCGCTAATATGCGGGTCACATAACGCTGGTAATCCGATACATACAAGGAGTTGACCGATGAGTCATAACAGCAGGTTCAGCACATAGACTCCGTACCTCCGTTCGTTAACACATAATTATTTTGTTAGATCCACTGTTATTAAGTTGCACATAATATTGCATAGTCAATTATTGTCAAATCTATATATAAAAGGGAATGTGCGTAGGAGTGGCGCACATAGACGCAAAAAAACCTCGACCGATTTCGCTGAAATTTTCACACTTTGTTCTTATTAGTAATGGGCGAGTTTAAATTAAATCGAAAATATGGGATCTTTTGTTTGTCCCTGTGGAGAAGGGGCATTTATTTACTTTGAATTCTCACATTAAACTGCTGCCTTGCGACTTAAGCCGCTAGAGGAGGGGCTTTGTCTTACAGCTAAGTTTAACATTCTAGTCCTAAAGTGAACTTCCTTGCACTTTGGCATTCCTAACTTACACTAAGATGAGTTTTGTTATTTACTACAGAAATTGTTCTTATTTTTCAGGTGAGATTTTTTTCTCTACATTTACACATCATTCATACTCGTTTCATTATATACATAACCATTCATTCTTCCCATTCATTCGCACTTCACTAACTACACACTGTTCGCCACAGCACTGACTTGGCTCAAAGTGTCCGTGGCGCTCGGGCCCATTGGGAAGCGTGGATGTTGGGGCGCGGCGACGCGTTCCCCGCTCCCCTCGGCCGATGGCGAGTCTTCCCCCTCGCGCTCGGCTGCCTCTGCTCGCTCGTACAAGGCAGCAAGCGTGTCGTGGGGCAGCGCGCGGAAGAAGGCGACGCGCTACGGACCTTTCCTTTGGACCCTGCACTCTACGCAACCCACTGCACAGTCAAGGATTAAGGGTGTCTTCACTGCATTCAAGTATTCTGTCACAGCGATTGTGAAATATCGGCCGGAATTATTACTTAAAGCTCGGACAAATACATGAAATTTCTCCAATATAGTGTTATAGCGAACGTATGCCCACATTTGAGGGAGAACGTTTTAATAGTAAGATCCTTGACAAACATGTCCAAATCAGACATAGAACACTCCCATACTCGCGAGAAAGTCTAATCTATAAAAGCTATGCAAAGCGTGGCGTACAACGTGATTAACAATCATATGACCAGTAGTGTGTGATGTAAATACACTGCAATTGCGAAGCATTGCCAGGTCCACTCGTATTATGTAGATTGCGACATTTTGCCCGTTTGCGACCATTTGTGCTACTGAATAAAGGTGTAGTACAAAAGAATCAACCTCCAAAAACGTAATAGAAGGTTCAAAGAAAGCTCGTTTCGTAGATAATGGCTTACAATACATAACACGCTTACCTTAGGAGGTACGAAAGCCGGTTTGAAACGAAGCATCGTTTTTAAGTTTTGTAGGATGATAACGCGTGTCGAAGCGTAACGTATGTTACGCATTGCAAGTGACCCTTTTAATGGCTTAGACAGCACAATTCTGAATTTTTCCGCTTAAATCCATTTGATGTACCTGTAGGGGAATTGTATAATGTATACTAATATGAATGATATATGAAAGAAAAAAGAAAAGAAAATTATTCCTTGCAGAAAAAACATTGAGTAATTAATAGAGGTATTATTAAGAGAAAAAATCTTGTTTAAAGAAATCAAATTACTATATCAGCACTATATAAGGCATTCGAAATTTCAATGCTCTCAGTAAACACCTTGTACTTTATTTTATATATTAATATGCGGATTTGACGTTTCACAATCAGTTCATTGTACAACGATATCTTGATATATCTAATGTGGTGGGGAATAATATTCAATATCTTGACAGTATGATATTTGAGTTGTCGGTTTCTAAATGTAGATGGCCGAGATTCTAAAAAGGCCGAGGGGCACGTGAAGGTAATTTGTGATAATTAGGAAAAGTCGTCAAGAAAGAATCGAGTTATCGAAGTTCTTACCGCCTAATTTTACTTGAAACCCACACAAATTGATATTTTAATTTTTAGCAGAGTACAGACAATGTGATAGATGCATCAGTAGCCACCGAGCGCATTCCTACTTCTGACGTGACTTGAGTTTCTAGCCCTGCGAACGTGCGTCATTCTCTAACGGGATCGAGTGGGGCGCGGAGACTCGCCCGCAGACAAAAGGGTCTACATTCCGCTCCTATCGCCCTTCAACCTCCCCCAACACCCCCACCTCGCTGCCAATAACAGCCAAATCTACTTGCTTCCGTATTCGTTTTCCTACAGTTACGGCGATTAGTGAGCGTTTTGAACGCGTAAGATCATCTAGGTTTTCAATCACAATTCAACGATTTAGAATTAATGTGATTTGTGTGGCTCCATCGTTGATTTGATTACTGATAATAAACCGTTATCTCGCTCTCCATCGGTAAAGCTCTTGAGACAACAGTACGACTACATACGCGCAGATTTTCATGGTGAAAACAGTTGTTATTGTGGTTATTATTACTATAATTATTATTAATACCATTACTACTATAATTATCATCATCATCTTCTGCCTCCCCAAGAATGTTTGCTACATCTTAATGACAAGAACATACCTAAGTTTCTGGAAATCCCTGAGGTGCATACTCAAGATATAAGCATGCCAAGCAAAACAGTATTTTGCAATTTGAGGAGACCCACTGAAGTCAAGACTTTTTAGAAGTTTCGTTATATTTGATATAATCACAAGACGATACGGTGCATTTACTCCTGGAACAACTAAAAACCCTCCTTTTCTAGATTATCCCCTACACTCCCAATTGTAACTGGGATCCTGATATTTCGTCATTGTTTTCTTTGCCGTTTGATGTTACATTTATCATTAGATCATCAGCAAATTTAATGTTGTGTGAGAAAGAAATCCAAATCTCTCGGTTTTCATTCAACAGTATGTGACGATAGAAGTATATACAATGTAACACTTTCTACAAATTAGTTTTAAAAATGACTACTCACACAAAAATATTTTAAAGAAGCAATATCTGAAGATAAAGTTTTCTCATTGTTAGAAGCTGACTTCAGAACTCTCTGCATCTCGGATAAATCGCATATCTTGGGCACATGCCGAGAAACATATACAACTTTCAAGTCGAAATCCAGCAAGGATTTATTTAGGAGAAAATAACTTTCATGAAAAGGAGCTGATGACAAGTTGCACATTTACTTTTCAAAGTGATAATTCTCCCATTTCCATTTTAACACTTACGGTCATGGCGCCTACACGTGTATGCATGCACGCGAACTTTTGTACGTATCCGCACTGAAGCATGCAAGTACGTAAAACTGGTGTTTCTAGTTCCGACCTACAGCTGTTCCTCTGGCCTTGCGAGCAGATTCAGTGTTGCTTGCACATTGATTATTCTTGCAAAAGGGACGCTTCCGTTTGAAATTCTCACCCACCCTAAGAAGAAACCAAATTACCGCTCAATCCCCAACAAACATCAAAGATTTTATGTTTTATTTCATGGGCCCATGTCCTTCTGAAACATTCTCACCTCGTCTGGTTCATTCCTTCTAGTCCAAGCGATGATCTATATCCATGTTCTCATGTTTTCATGTTTTTAGATAAAATAATTGTGCAATGCTACAATTATTTATCTAAAAGCTTGGAAAGTTTGTTATTCTTGTGAGGCGTCACAGATCGGATAAACGGAAATAAAAGTATGTCAATTAATTCGGCTCCTTTCTTTAAGACGAAATTTTGCATATATGTGCGCATCACGTGAGGTGCTCCATCGATTTCTCTAACTGCGATTTCCCTGTACTCTAAGATAACTTTTTTGTAGTAATAAACTGTAATTTTTGTACTATAGTAGTCACTTCGATTTTCTGCTTTAAAAATCTCTAAAGAAGATTTACAACTTGACCCCCGTTTTTATTTGAGTGAATTTGTAAATTGTGGAAACAACGGAACTCCGTATCCGGAAATAACATTATCGCTACTCACTTCCTTTGACGGTCAGATCCCCAGGCATATTAACCTTCCATGAGTAGTTTACACGCTGGGAATATAAAATATTTCATTACGTTCCTACAGAAATGCTTGTCAGCAGCTTTCTAAACCACAAAGCTGTCCACCGAATAATATGATTTATTACAATGATATACATTCGCACTCAGACTCATGAATGTTTTATTCATGGCTCATTTATTCATTTTTTTAAAATTAAGACGTTCATACATATTGCGAGCAATGCAACGAGGTGTTTTTCAGACTCACACTCAACACATATCGACTAGCTGTCGTTTCTTTTGAAAATTCTATTACTATTTCTCAAATTAAGACAGGGAGAACTCAATTTTGGCGCAATTTTATATTTCGTACAATTGTGGAGGTATGTTCACACATTTCACAAATATTTTAGCGAGACTAGGCCACTGTTCCAAACACGACATTTTGAAATGGAATCAATGCATCAGGAAAATGTGCCTATAATTACAATTCACTTCGAACTTAATCGCTAAATCATTGCATTTAGCTTAGTCTTTAAAACATTGAGCTCCTTTCATTGCGCTCCTGGACATCATAAGGATTAATAATTTCTGTCCCGCCATTCGCCTAGTATTGATCGGAGAAATCACAAAACTTCCGAGCAGAGCAGCCAGCCGCTAGAATTTTCCTCTAGGCAGCTAATGAATTTCACATTTTCTGACTATTTTGCTAGTATCGAAAATCCACTACCGTTGGGACTCTAACCGCAGGTTTTCCTGATCAAAGTCGCTGTAAAGACAGCAACAATTCTGTCACTGAGCTAAACCCAACCAGTTACATAGATCGAGAATCCGATGACTAAGCTCATTAGATATATCAACAGAAGCCTAGAGTATTTCGAACACTTGTACTTACTACATGCACTATTGCCACCCACACATGCCGGAACACCAGTGGAAGAAGAAAAACCCCAGTAAGTAGACGTGTAGGTCGGTGCCGAATGTACTGTTTCAGTCGGAGAGAAATACCCCCAACTTCCGTTTTATAAAATGTGCGTATCACTTATGCTGCTAAAAATCTAAGAGTTGACCTGATCGGAATCAATGCTCTCAGTCACTTGGTCTCTTCTACGTACACAATGATCTTTGAGGATAATAAATTGGCAATGAATCTCAAAAGTTGTGAATTGAATTTTTCTGCGAAAGTGGCTTGAGTTTCCAATCAGAGAAGCAAATTCATTGTACTACAGGCAATTAACACTGTCTAAGAATAACTTAAATATAATCAAGTATAATTCCTACAAGATACGAATAACTTCCAAGAACAATTAAAAAATACTAGGCTACTATACAAATAAAACTTACATAATTGATTAAAAATTAAATGTATTTTCGATATTCGAGACCCTGATGAGAGCCATAACTTGTCTAAATATAATAAAGTAATAATTTTCTTTTACTTTTCCTCTCCTTTACTCAGTATACAAAACTAGTGGTGCTTACAGTATGGCACATACTATCCCATACTAGTTTTTTATTTCTTTAGTCTTGGCTAGCTATTCGGGCTTGCCACATTCTCTTGCCAGCTCCCATCTATCGCCGCTCAAGTACATTGTTATTTTGAATTTCTTAATTTTTCCATTTCCTTAATAGTAGAACGTAAATATTATTTTTACAATATTAAAGATTGGGAGCAGTTTATAAAACTGGCGTTTAAGCGCTACTGTAAAAGCGATATTTGAAGATCTCTCTCATAGAAACATTTTGAGTTTTCGAAAAACTACATTTGAAGTCATTTTAAGCACTTTAACTCACAAATACAATAGTGTTTACAAATTGCTGGAAATGTTCATAATAAGAGCGTGAATGATCTTTCAAAGAAATTGCATTTGTGTAATTTTCGAGAAAACAAAAAAAAAGAGTGAAATTAGCAATTATCATATGGAAACATTAGAAGAAAAAATTGGTGCCGTTTTTGAGATAATGGCGATTGAACATCCTTGAAAACGTGGAATTTTGAGCCCATTTTCACAGAAAACTTGAGTTTCCGAGGAACTTAATCTCACATTATTTAATGCCATTTGCTCATAAAGACAGTAATGTGAACCAAGTGCCGCAAATGTAAATATTAACGACGCGGCAGCCAAGTAAAAAAATTACATTATTGTAATTTTTGAAAAAACAAAAGAATAAAGCAATTCGGCGTTTATGTCTCTTACAGAGTGCATTAATCCCTAATAAAGGTTCAAGGAAAAAATTTGCAGCCGTTTTTGAGAAAATCTTTTTTTAAGTTTTTGTAATTTTTTTAAAATTGAAAATATTGTACTCAATATTGCTCGAAAACGACTAAAATTTAAACAAATGCACATGAGTTTATTGAAAGACTTGATTATTTGTTGGAAGGAAAAAATCTCTATCTTTAATTTTGTAGTTTTAGGAAGACGCCGGAAATAATTCAAACTTTGGAAATTGTCGAAAATTCAGAGTCAACCGTGAAAATCGGACCTATGCAACCTTTGAAAATTCCTTTCGTACAAGATTTATTTTTTTAAATTGTAGCCGCTTTTGTATAAAATTTTGGGAATGTCCCGAAGAGCTTCATGTTAAGTACCCCCAAGTTTTGAAGAAAGTTTTTCAAAATCTCAAAGCTTCGACTCGAGCCAGATAGACCGGGGGTTTCTTCAATTTGGAAAAAATTCTGCGCATGCTTTAGATGCTAGTAGTGTTCATAGACAAACAGACGGATATTTTGCAAAAAAGGACAACACTTTTTTGGTATCAGGTATCCCCAAACTTATTTCCGTTGAAATCTCGAAATCTATTTTCCGCAGCATTACATAATTTTCCCTATACTACGTATAATACTCTGTACGTATATGGGAAAGTAACTAGTGGTGCACAGATGGCACAGATTTTCCGGTATTACTTTACTGTCCTAATTCTAGAGCGGAAATATTATTTTAAGATTATTAAAGAAAAGTAAAACCTCGTCCTAAACGGCAATTTTCTGAAAAATTTGGAGCAGTTTTAAAAAAACTGACGTTTAAACGCTACTGTTAATTCGAAATTTTAAGCGTTTCACAGAAAAGTTTTGAGTTTTCGAAAATCTTCATTTGAAGTAATTTTAAATACTTTAACTTACTAATACAATAGTGTTTAAAATTACTGAAAATGTTCATATCCACGGGGTGAGAGATCTTTCAAAAAATATATATTTGCGTAATTTTTTAAAGAAAAAATCACCGAAATCAACTTTACGTCTTATTAAAGTGTGGAATTAGTACTATCCGTTCCAAATGTTCGAAGAAAAACTTGGAGCCGCTTTGAAGAAACTGGCGTTTCAGAGTTTCTGAAAATGCAGAGTTTTCGACCTACTTTTCACGGAACACTGTAGATATTTCGAGAAACTTTGTATTACGTTATTTAAAACACATGTACTCATACATATAATTATGTGAACAAATTGCCGATAATAAAATAATATATAATATTTACAACAATGAGAAACAAGTCAAAAAAAGCTTTTGTAGTTTCTGGAAAAAAACACAGGAATAGAGCAATACAGCGATTATGCCACCTTATAGAGTACATAAGCACTTTCCCTATCAAACGTTTAATGAACAAAATTGGAGCAATTTTTGAGAAAATCTCGCTTTTCTAATTTTTTTTCTCGAATTGGACAAACTGTTCGCAAAACTGAGCCAAAAACTACTACGATTTTCAAAAAATGTGCATGACCTTAAAGAAAGAATTCACTATGGAGAACAAATTTTATTTGAAAGAAAAATCTCTATCTTTAATTTTGCAGTTAGAAAGACACCGCAGACAATGCATACTTTTTTAAATTTTCGAACATTCAGAGTTAACCCTGAAATTGAACCTTTCCCACGCTTATAACTGTAAGTTACTCCATTCTTACAAGAAATTTTAAACAAAAGGAGCAGTTTTTGAGAAAATTATTAAAAATTGTCCGGAGGACTTTATTAAAGTACTCCCAAATTTTAAAGAATGTTTTTCAAACTCTCAAATTTTTAACGAGCCAGATGGTTAAAGGTTTCTCAAATTTCGGAAAACTCTACGCATGGTTTAGGCGCTAATAGTGATCACGGACAGACGGCGCAGACACTCTCATTTTCACACACACACGCTCACTCTCACACACACACACTCACTCTCACACACACACACTCACTCTCACACACACACACTCACTCTCACACACACACACACTCTCACACACACACACTCACACGCACACACTCTCACACGCACACACACTCTCACACGCACACACACTCTCACACGCACACACACTCTCACACGCACACACACTCTCACACGCACACACACTCTCACACGCACACACACTCTCTCTCTCTCACACACACACTCACACACTCTCACACACACACTCACACACTCTCACACACACTCACTCACTCTCACACACACTCACTCACTCTCACACACACACTCACTCTCACACACACACTCACTCTCACACACACTCACTCACTCTCACACACACACTCACTCACTCTCACACACACACACTCACTCACTCTCACACACACACACTCACTCACTCTCACACACACACACTCACTCACTCTCACACACACACTCACTCACTCTCACACACACACTCACTCTCACACACACACTCACTCTCACACACACTCACTCACTCTCACACACACACTCACTCACTCTCACACACACACACACACTCACTCTCACACACACACACTCACTCACTCACACACACACTCTCTCTCACACACACACTCACTCTCTCTCACACACACACTCACTCTCTCTCTCACACACACACTCACTCTCTCTCACACACACACTCACTCTCTCTCACACACACACTCACTCTCTCACACACACACTCACTCTCTCTCACACACACACACACTCACTCTCTCTCTCTCTCACACACACACACACACACACTCTCGTTTTTTTCGTAACACGAACCTAACGATTCTTCCTCTAAAGGCAACTCACCTCACAAGAGATACTGAAACATGGATAGATCATATCATAGTGTCAATTCCAGAAAGAGCGCGTTCTCATGGACAATTTTCCGTTCCAGGAGTATCAAAGCATGGTCTTATCTACGTAACTTATAATCTAAAGTGTCCCAAATACACAAAAATAATAAAATATCGAGATTTTAAAAACTTCAACGCAAATTCCTTTGTTTCTGATGGATTTTCGCTTCCTTGGAATCTTGTTCAAAATGAAAGCACGCTCGATAGTAAAGTACCAGTATTTACGGAATTGTTGAATGGACTAGTAAATAGACATATGCCACAAAAAAGTCACGCGTAATACGTCCCGCAGCTCCGTGGATATCAAGTGAAATTCACCAAATTATGCATGATAGGGACACTGCGTATCACGTTTTTCGGAAAACAAGAAACAATGACTACGATACTTATAAAAAACTTGGAAATCATGTCACCCAAATGTTGAGAAACGCCAAAATTAAATATTATCACTCCATTTTTCAAAATAACTGTGATTATAAATTGTTCTGGAAAAACTTGCGAACTATAGGTGTTAGAAATATTAGAAATTCAAAAAAAATAATTCGCTAATCATGCTTTTGTTAAACTTGCGCAGCTAATAAAGCCATTCGTAAAATCTCGAACTTTATCCTCGCTGAGAAGCACAGATATTAGTATTACGGACACTTTCTACTTCGCGTCAGTAACCCCCATTGATGTCACTAAAATCGTTTTAAGTCTAAAATCAAACGCCTCCGGTTCCGACCGCATCAACGCAAAGATGCTGAAGCTCGGATCTGAAGTACCACTTCTAACAATTGTAGACATAATAAATTTCTCACTAATGAGCGGTGAATTTCCCTCGGCCTGGAAGACAGCACTTGTCCATCCTCTCCCTAAAAGCGCCAATCCTACGAGTATGACGCCTGTTGATTACCGTCCCGTCAGTATCTTGCCAACATTATCAAAAGTTCGCGAAAAGATGGCCAGGAAACAGATTGAACATCACCTTCAAAATTTTCAGTATTTTAAACAAAACCAGTCAGGGTTTAGACCCGGTAAAAGCACAGGAACTGCGCTCCTCAGTGTAACTGAAGACGCCAGAAATGCAACGGTAAAATCACAATTCTCGTCCTCGATTTTAGCAAGGCATTTGATTCTGTCGATCACAATATTTTGTTAGCAAAGCTAAAAAACATTGGATGTGCCACATCCACGCTCAAATGTTTCTCCAGTTATCTGACCGACAACAAAAAGTTGTGTGTGGTGTCAGTGTGTCGTGTACATTGCCATTAGCACGTGGCGTTGCGCAGGGCTCAGTGTTAGGACCCCTCGCGTTCCTTATTTATGTTAATGACACAGGCAAGTCAATAAAAAATTGTTGTCACCACATGTATGCTGATGATCTCCAATTGTATATTAGCGGACTACCTTCTCGCGTTTTCGAAATGGCTCAAAAAATCAACGATGACCTACATAGTCTCTCCTCTTGGTCGTCTTCAATGGGGCTACTGCTAAACCCCAATAAATGTCAGTGTTTTGTAATCGGCTCCAGAAACTCCCTAAACAAGTTATCACTTTCCACTCTCCCTGATATTTGCATAAATGGAACTCCACTACCCTGGTGTAACGACGTGAAAAATTTAGGTGTGCAAATGGATAATACTCTGAACTGGAATGTTCAAATTGATAAAATCTGTCAAAAAGTGTTCGCGTCCCTGCATGTTTTGAAACGCATGCAAACTTTTTTACCTACAAAAAATCGTCAGATCTTGGTACAACCCCTCCTTATGCCTCATTTTGATTACTGCAATTTCATATTGACTGACATAAATTTAAAACCGCAACGTAAATTACAAGTAGCTCAAAATTCATGCATTCGTTTCATTTTCGACCTTAAAAATACGATAATATTTCAACTTTTTACGCGGATTCAAAAATTCTCACCGCTGATAAAAGGCGTTTACTTCTCTGAATTCTTCTTCTCTACAAGATTTTAAACAGCGCTCATCATACCACCTTCTCACAACGATTTCAGATTATCAAACTACATCGTGCCCGAGCGTCACGCCTTATTAGTATTCCCCACCACAATACCTCTACTTTTAGCAAATCATTCACTGTTACTGCCATTCGTGCTTGGAACAATCTTCCCTCCTCTATAAAAAATAGTTGTACATTTCAAAAGTTTAGAAAAGAAGTCACAAACTGGATTCAAGAAAATACTACTTAAGGAAGTGGCCACTGCTCGTCTGCAAATACTGAGAACTGCGTGGACGATGTGCTCTTTCAGCGCTGTGACGAATCCCTTTCTTATCCCAATCCTATCTTACACTGTTGTACTCCATTTTCCAAATAAACACTCATCTCTTTCTCTCTCCCCTCTTTCTTCCTTTCTCTCTCCCTCTCTTTCGCTCTCTCTCCCCCTCTCTTTCGCTCTCTCTCCCCCTCTCTTTCGCTCTCTCTCCCCCTCTCTTTCGCTCTCTCTCCCCCTCTCTTTCGCTCTCTCTCCCCCTCTCTTTCGCTCTCTCTCCCTCTCTTTCGCTCTCTCTCCCTCTCTTTCGCTCTCTCTCCCTCTCTTTCGCTCTCTCTCCCTCTCTCTTTCTCTCTTTCGCTCCCTCTCTCTTTCCCTCTTTCGCTCCCTCTCTCTTTCTCTCTTTCTTTCTTTCTCTCTCTTTCTTTCTCTCTCTCTTTCTTTCTCTCTCTCTTTCTTTCTCTCTTTCTTTCTCTCTCTTTCTCTCTCTCTTTCTCTCGCTCTCTCTTTGGATCACTAAAACCCATCGTTTCTTTGTTTCCTTCCTCTCTTACTTTTAATTTTAATTCTAGGTTATTTAACTCTTTCTTTCCTCTAAATTTAATCCTATTATTTTAATTATTTAACTTACGTTTAATTTTACACTTACCCTCATCAAGACACATTTATCGTTATTAAATAATTTGAACACTCTGTAATCTAGATATGTCATTAAAACCTACTTGTACACTCCCAATCGTTTTTAAATAACCTATATAAAACCAACCTCTCAACACATACATCACTTTTATTACAGAACAAAAATGTGTGCATACCTGTGTTTTGAGTACTTGATTTTGCATTTGTGCATTTGCTCATTTGTGCAGCTCATTTGTGTAATATGCATACGTGCATTTGCCCACATGTGCTTGTATTCAAAATATAATTCATGTGATTTTAAATTTTGTCTAGATGTGCTTTACTAATTTGCAATCTTTCTGTTTCAGTTCATCGTTTCTTACAACTTTCCCCATTGTTAAGACATAATATTCAATTCAAAATGTTTCCGTTTCTTTTTTTGTATTTTGTGTGCACTGAAATTGCTAACTTGTATTGCGTTTTTGACAGAGTATTGTGTCATGGCCTTAAGCCGCCATTCTGATTGAGGTTTACCAGGGTTTACTGAATCGCTTAAGGCGCATGCCGGAATGTGCTTGTTTGCAGTCCCAGGAATAAATGTATTATATAACATTGGCTTACGGGTGGGAGATGTTGGGTCGGGTTTTCAGGTCTTGGGAATATTTAAATTGGTAAACAGTTCCTAAATTTCCATAATATCTACTTTTCTGGTACGGGGTTTAAATTGAAAATTTTTCCTACAATATGAATTGATAGTTTTTATTCCCCCACTTTTTACATAATTTAAAAACAAAATAGTTTTATAAAACATTCTCATATTATCAATATTGTTAATATTATTGTTACAAAGTACAAGTATTATGCTTACGAAATACTTTATTTTCCAACGTTTTCCATTTTTCTCAGGGAACTCGATGCGTTTTCGCTCGTATGCTGACGATATTTCCCCCTTTCTAGTCTTCTTTAGGGGAAATTCAATAATACGTACGTAATCTTATCTGCTTCAAAACCTCTGTGTGAAACATTTAGTAGCACTAAATAACATTTCACTGACTTATACAAGATACGTCCAATCCTTCCTGTACCTAATTTGCTGAGTCAGAAAATATAATTTATCTACATTTTGAATAAATTATCATAGCTTTCTAATATATTTATCATTAACTTTAACACATCCCTTACTTAAAATAAATACATTTCATCTCACTCATAAACTTCATTTCATCAATGCTGTGAGTGTATTCCCTTTTCTATCTACTCCTTCCTCCCTCGCTTACATTCCTGTCTTCAATGTGACCCCCCTCATCTAAATTGCGTATGTATTTCTCTTTGAATGACCTTTTTTCATTAAGTATTGTATTAAATTTTGTTTGAAAATAGTCGGAGGGAAGAGCAGGCTAAATGGCCTGAGCCTCGCCATCAATAAAAACATTTATTTATTTATTTACTTATTTATTTACTTACTTATTTATTTACTTATTTATTTACTTATTTATTTATTTACTTATTTACTTATTTACTTATTTATTTATTTACTTATTTATTTACTTATTTACTTATTTATTTATTTAAACGTGGAAGCACTCTAGTAGTTCAAAAGTGTTTGTGGTACACGTACACACGCCCACACACAATTTCCTAGCTCTCATGATGGGAGGGGGGTTAAAATTGAGAAGGAAGAATCGCTCCCTATTCCTGGCCCGTTGAAAATACTACTCGAGGATCCGCCTGGAATTGATCGAAGAAAACCACGAAAAGACCAATCGGAGCAGTAGGGCTTCGGAATTCTTATTCAGGCTTTCGCCTCGCCTGAGCCAGCTACTACACCTGATTCAGAGTTGTGCCGTTCTGAACAAACCACGTAATGTATTAGTTATAATTTAGACTGTATAAAGCTAAGACAACATACGCCAGTATCAAATATTGAACCTCTGTTCCTGGGTCAATGACCGCCATCTCGATCAGATTTTCATCCAATTTTTCTTATCCTTTGAGCAAATGCTGGGATAACTACTAATTTTGCTTCCGCACATAACTAACGTCTTTATAGAGCGACTATTATGGACAATTTCTTGGGCACAATGAGGATATTCGAATAATCTTTCTCTACGTTCCCACTGCAGTTTGTCGATTCCGACACGAAGAGCATGACAGGGGATTACATCAAAAATATTTACCTGATTTGCCTATAAAAATAGTTTTTAATACGCGGGAGAGAAAATTTTTAAGCCCATTCTCGTCAAAAACTCTCATTCGTAATCAACATAATAAGAATACGAGTTCGGTCAAAGATCCCAGAGCTCAAGAAACCGTGCAGAGATTGCACTTCTTCTCTAGTACGACACACACTTTTTAACCGTTCTTGTCTTTATATAAATTAATAAATGTATATAATTTATATAAACTAAACAAACATAAGAAATGCTGATTTGTGTTCCAATTTCGGCACCACTATTATAAGCCATAAAACAGAATAACCTTTTTAGAAACAAACCGGAAAATATCTAGTATTTTGAACATTGGTTAAAAACGAGGAATGCTGCATCTCAAAATATTTTCTAAACATAAAACTAAAAGAAGGACGTTCGTTTTCCGGTGTGACAATGAAATGATCAATTTGTATTCTTTGATCTCTGAAGGAGATTGAGAAGATAATTCAAATTGTTCAGTCCTTGATGTTGGTGTCGATCATATTTCATGATGATCGTTGCAATTCATGATGATGATTGCAATTATAATGAACAGGGAAGTGTCTGTGATGAGGGTGGTTGTATGATGATGACGGTGAATGTAAGGACAATGCCGTTGATAACCATACAGATGAAAAATACAAATATATTTCATGCAAACCATCTATAAGCTGAATACTAATTGATGAGATTGGGAAACCATAGTGAAGACCCTAATTTTAGTAATTATAGAAGGAAGTCTGGGGTCGATCCAAATGTTTTCCAATATTATTTAAACCCTTCTTTCTGTCTTGTTTGCACATATTGTTGTTGTAGAATTCTGAAAACATTATATGCAGCGCTTCTGAATCACAATGTTGTTTTGTGGTGAAATTCTAAAATGTTTGTTTTGGATTTGTGAAATGAGGATTTCCACGTTTCCCCCAGCATTTCAGTCGCATTCTTCTTAGTTTCACGAAACATTTGAAGGCCGGAGGTTGGGGAGGGCTGGGGGTTCCCTAGGCTCTCTCCCTGGAGGCTTGGGGCTTCGAGCCCGCGCGGCACCGCAATCTCCCCGCCCCACCTTCTTCCAACGCTAATTAGGTTGCGCTTTCATTAGTGGACGCGGAGAGCGCTGCCGCCTCAAGGGAAACATTCGCGGACGGGTGCACCGAGGAATGGTCGGTATTGCCGCATTGCTGCGCCGCGTGGCTCGACTGCGTGGTAGAAGTTACGACATCGAACCGGGAACCACGGCGCTCGCACTCAACGAACGAACGGACACGAGACAATTTCCGTTTTAATATTATTATTTGGAGGGGGGTATTAAGGAATTTTTAAGGGAAATTGTTTGAAAAATTGACAGTAAATAGATACGTTTATATATATTAAATTAGTCGCCACAAAATAAAGTAAAATTGATGTGTGTTTGTTTTCAAAACAATTATCTTTCAAGATTATTTGTCTGTCGATGTGTCTGAGCTAATCTCGGGTACGGGAAGCTGATATCAATTGAGATTTCACTGAAAGGTAAAGTATTTTGAAACGCACAAGTTAGGATACTTGCTTTATATAATTATTTTATATTACATAAAGAAGATTTGTTTTTTATACAAATCTACAGAGTTGTAATTGCCTTAATGAATTTGTTTTCGTTGACTTTCAATAAGGGAGAAATTTTTGCCTATACGTGATTTCGTATATATGACTCCCCTCTTTTGCTATCCCATTACAGCAGATTTGAAATATTGCTCTATTTCTCGACAATATCTCGAAAATTGTGCGGAAATTCATAAACGTGAAAAAATCTAAAAAACCTAAAATATTCTGCTAAGTGCAGTTTGATTCATTCAAATAGTGCAATTAGAATCCCGAGTACTAGAAGGTCAGAATTGAAAATGAGTTTCGATGTAGGGACAGGGAAAACAGCGCGTTTAGATACAGCAGAACATACAGGGGACGTAAATAAAATCTCTCTCAATTATCACATACCTTTCCCTATCTGATAGATTATTCTTATAAATAAATATATCACACATTAATCGACATTTTAATCACCTTTCCTAACGAATTTCTTCTAACGTTATATACGTAATTAATTGTATGTCATTACTTTGGTATGCAGTTTTCAAGGATATGAATTTTATTAAATAAAGGATCTTCATCTCGTGCAACATCTTTGGTCTGGCACGTGCTCAGAATACACCGCGTACGGTACTAACATAACCTCAAAACTATCGACCAACCTCCACAGGCAAATGCAGCCTGAACCCGCACTGCGATGTACAAACCTCTTTGACTTGTTGCCAGTGCAATGTCATATTAACTTGAGATATCACTGAAATCTTGCCAAACTTCTAACCAATTAGTGCTTATTGCAAACATTTTTTAATGCATGGTTTCATGAAATATGTCGCGGGCTGCATTAACGTTCTTTCTTTCTTTCTTTCTTTCATTCTTTTTTGTAGATTATGTATATAAAGTGTCATTTTTCTTTAACAATTTAAAACAAAAAAGACAACCAGCAAATTTATAGGAATGGGGAATTTCAAATGCTATACTACACACAAATGCAAATCCTCATTTAGTCACAATCATACTACACTAGATTGTCAAATTAAATTAAAACAAAGATAATTAAATAAAACTTAATTAATGTCCAGGGTTTATAGATAATTATTTCTTCTTATCGGTCACTTTTCTCTCTCATCACTTCACATCTTACAGAGAAAATTATTTTTCTACCAACTTCGTGTTCATTATTCACTGATAATTTTCAACCTTAGTTGCAAAACAGGTCCGGTTTCAAAAAATATTACTAAAAAAATCGCGACAGACGCCAAACCTCGAATTTGTTATTTATTCGCAACTTGCATTGGAAATCATCTAATGCTATATTAATACTCATATTTTAGAATTATGTAATAGTACTGAAGTAAAGACAATCATTATACTGATAATAATTAGTACAAGGTAAAAAGTTAAATATTTTAACAAAAATACTGCCACAAAATACGTTTCTGAACAACATATGTCAAACATTACGTAAAATCCCAAATGAAACAATTCTCAGGATCGGCACTTCCTAGCCTAATCTATACAGCCTCAACAACTTTAAATGCATTTACCGGTACTCAGACGTCGCGTGGCGATGTCAACAAACGCAAAATCTTTCACCCCGCCCGTCAGCACGGGGTGATCGCCACGTGCTACCTGCGCTCGGGCGCCATCGCTCCTACTCACCATGGAAAACACGCCCGAGATCACCCACACGACAAGAGACGCGTTGACGGAGCCAGTGTACAGTAACACGCCGGTGGGCGACACGAAGATGCCAGAGCCGATGATGCTGCCCACGATGACGGTGATGCCGTTGAGCAGGCTCATCTTCGCCTTGAGGCAAATGGCATCGTCCTGCGGGGTGCAGGGCACCTCGTTGGCCCCGTCGCTGGCGGCCGCCTCCTTCACGGGCGAGTACTTTGTCTTTTCTCCCGGGGACGACATGTTGGCACGGTTTTCCTTCGGGTAGGACTAGATGTGTTTGGGTGGTAAGCGCGCCGTGTTCTACCGCACCGGTTCGGTGGGATGGGTGCAGCTGTGGCGTCGGCGGCGGTGGTTGTGTGCCGCCGAGGAGTCTACCGGGTGTTGGAAGGGTCTACCGCCGTCTCGCCAGTCGCGAGCGGGTGGGTGTGAGGTGATGGTGGGCGAGAAGTCGCGTGGTCGATCGATGTGCGCAGGCGACGCGCGCGCGTGCGTGCGGCGGCAGCGGCGACGAGCCGGCGACTGGGGTGAGCGGGCTGCCTTCGGCCTCGGCGTCGGCGTCGGCGCTGGCGCGGTGGCTGGTGTGTAGCGCGCTCCCTTCAAGGACGGCGGCGACCGACAGACTGCTGCTGCATGCCCGTGGCGGCGCGCGGCGGCGGCGGCGGCGGCGGCGGCGGCGGCGGCGGCGGCGGCGGCGGCGGCGGGGTCCAGCGAGGGGAGGCCGCGACGCAACCCGTCGCGAATATTGGTCGCTTCGCGCACCATCCCCGAGCACGTTCTACGCAGTGGACGAAACGGCATTTCTCCAGGAGGACATTATTAAAGGTAAACGGGGAGCGCAATTATGTTTTATGGCATTTTTCAATTATTTTAGATGTTTGAGTTTCCCCACTCTGGAGGTTTGTCAAATTTTCTTTGGTAGCTTTAAGGCCCGCGGCTATCCGTAGATTAGTGTAATTTAACATTTGTTATAACATATTTTAAACTTCAAATAGCTAATGGTTCAGTTACGAAAGTCTGCAATCACAGCGCTGATAAAGTGTACAGTGGTACATAAAGGGAACACCTCTAAAAGTCGATATTATTTGCAAGAAATAAAGAATAATATGCTAGTAAATGATAATAGTTTATTGCAGCAAAAGTAATTCATGAATTAAATGATCGGGTCACTTGTCTGCTATTTGTGAAATTATCTTTTCGTATAGAATATTATTTAATATTCGTGCAAGTTCACAATAAACTGCAAGGTCGTGACCCATCTCAAACACCAAATTGAATGTCGAGAACAGGGTTAGGGATCCTTTCCTTTTCTCTTTTGACGGCAGCAAAGCGAACCCCCTTTCACGATGGCCACCCATAATTTTATACTAAATAGCGTTTATTAATCATTTACCCTTTAAAGTAATATCTAATACTTCTAATCGACGGAATAAAAGAGGCATAACTATTTATAATATTTTGATACTAGTACACTATAACGAAATTTAACACATTTTTTACGAAATACACATTTTATGTTACTTCAAAATATGGCGATGTACATAATATGGCGATGTACAACATATATTATTTGTTGTAATATAAATAATGTAGATAAATATTTGTTTAAGATGATTAGAACCAGGAGGCAATGAAAAATCTTTCAAGTTCAATGGAAAACAAAGATCTATTGATGTGATAAGTGATAGGAGTGGTGCAAAGGATTCCAAATTAGATGGATAGAGACACTGAACGCTTGCAGAAGCCGTAATGAGAATTTTCGATGCACTTGCCAGGAAAATGGAGTTAGTGTAAAAGAACTAACAAGGGACAATCATGGATTGGAACACACTTAATTGATTCCATTTTTTCCTACGTGATGATCTAAACATTAAAAAAACAGATGTTGAAAATGATGTGAAATTCAACAGAAATTGTTTGAAAAAGTAAATTGTAAATTAATCATAAATGAAAAATTAGTTACAAAGAAATATCAAGTCGACTACCTACGAGTATACTCTCTCCTTAGAAAATTCCTGGCTACCCCACTGTAAAAACCTCGCGAATTTTCTTATTTTTAGGATTCCATTATCGACAAAAACCAACTCTCCATTGTTTCTATTTGTAATATTTTCAAATAAGAAAAGTAGTGTGTGACCCCTTAAGTTCTGTCGCTCAGGCAAGTGTCGTGTGACCTCTTTGCTTTCTAAATCGTATTTAAAACCCCAGACAGCAAAAAAAAATTACCTCACGCCACCACTCCTCTGATTTCGTCACGCATTCCTTTGCAAACTGAAGTCGTTTAGCTATATTCCCAGCACCAATAAAGGGTTTCTTCCTGGCCGCTCTGCCGTGCTATCCGGCATTCCTAATTAATCTGCGACTGTTTCGAGGTGCACAAATCTCCATGACGCTTTGCGCAGTTCCGCTGCTAGCTGGACATTCACCTTCGGATTTTCTCGTACTTTCTTCAAAATTTCACGCTGCTCTCTTTCGCAGATCTTCTTACGTTGTCCATGTTGCAGTTTAGGTTCAATTCTGTCTTCTTTCTCAAATCTCTTAATTATATCGTGCACTGTGTTCTTGTTCATGAGTAAAATATTTGTAACCTCCCTGTAGGAGCGTCCCTTTGCGTGGTGAAAAACCACAAGTTGCCTTTGCTCGAACGCCGAGTTCTTTCACTTGTGCCTCATTGCAAGAGGTTTTTTCAGGCGGAGATATTTAGAGCGACTGACAGCATAATGTCGTTTGTTCTGGGTAGAGGATGGTGCGCTTATCGCGCTCTCTGGGAGAGTGGCAAGGGGGTAAGAGCACATTTTCCATTACGTACCCGAATATTAATGTGACTTCGTATTTTTGCATATTCACAAATAAATCCGTGTTTATGAAACGTATGTTGTGCATCAGAAACATTTTCTTTGTATTATTCTGTTTCCTAATAATAAAGTCACAGTTCCTTTGCATTTCCTCACATGTAACTTCCGCGCATGTGCGAAAAATTACATTCAAACAAAAAACGCCTTCAGTATTTTTGGCTGTCCGAATATTAATGTGAGGCACAGTAGGCCTCGCAGTAACGCCAGTCCCAACCCGCTCCAAGGGCAGCATCAACCCTGCCTGCCTCAGCCAGAACTACGCCTCGTTACCACCTCGTTCCTGCTCAAGCTCAGAAAAGGTCAGTCAGTGAATGTGAAACTGTTACCGAGAGTAAGAAAATTAATTGGTCTAGAAACAATTCTAGTGTAAAATCAAAAAATCACACTAAGCATCAATATAGAATACCTATTGGGAACAGATTCACGGCGGTCGGCGAAGAATATAAGCGCGAGGACAATAGGTTTCTATTCGTAAATAAACAAAATATTGACCTCATAAACTCGACAAAATACCACTCATCTTTGTAGCCCATGTTCAGAATGTTGCAGAATTCAATAGAGAAATTAAGATCAAAATAACTAACCAGTTTACTTCAACCATTGTCAATAACAAAATTAAAGTGCTCTTTAAAACTATTTCTGAATTTAGACTAGCAATAAAATATCTAAACAGCATCAACAGGAAATTCCGCACTTATAAATACCCAGCTAACAAAAACTTTTCCAATGTTCTTAAGAATCTTCATCTATCAGTTACTCAGGAAGAAATATATCAAGATCTCAAGGGAAAGTGTCCATCGCTAATTAGTGTAACCAGGCTGTATAAAGGCAACATCCCCATCCTGGTAGTGGCAGCCGAGTTCAACGGTATCCAAAGCATAGAATACTACAAATAAATCAAATTTGTAACCTGATTGTCAAGTCAGAAAAAAGGCGCAAAACCAAGGGTCCTATTCAATGACTCCGATGTCTAGACTAGAAATAACTGCAATCATAATATAGCATGCATTTATTGCGCAAAAGATCATTACTCTGTAAATTGTCCCCAAAAAGAAAACCCTCCTATTTGTAAGAACTGTAATGGTTCGCACCGCGCAGATACGAGATCTGTAGAATGTTCATACTAAAAAAAAGCTCGTAGAGATCGCCCTAAAAATGATCAGGAAGGACGTTCAAGTACTAAACCCCAAAATGATAATCAGTTAAATCTAAACTCCCAAAACTACCCTAATTTACCTATCAATAGCAACATTTCAACTTTCAGTCACGTAATAAATCAAATGGAAACCACAATAGAAATCAAAAAACCACAACAATGATAATCGCAACAACATTAATAATGATAATTCATTCATGCACCCAATAATCAACTCTATTTCAACATATATAATCAATCTAATCAATACTATTATCCTAATAATCGTTAATAACTTACAAAATTCACTCACGTATTATTTTCATAGGAATCATGGCCACACAGTTCCTTAACAAAATTAACCAGCTAAATTGGAACGCCAATTGTATAACCAACAAAAAAACGAATTGATCTACTTCCTCAAATCAAAATAGCGTGCATAATGGAAACACATCTCAAATCTCACACGACATTCAATATGCCCGGTTACAATGTAATTAGAGCAGACTGAATAAATGCTAATGGGGGAGGTGTCCTTATCCTTTTTGAAAAATCACTTTTTTTTGCTCTACACCAAACCAAACTTACCAAACATTTATCGATTAGAAACTGTCGCTTTAAAATGTCCTCTTAACAGCCGAGTATTTACCATTATAATTTACGTTTTATTACCATTCAAGTCACCAAATAAAAAAATTGAAGACACTAACGTCGCAGCGCTATTTAATCAAATCCCCCTACCTAACGTTTAGGAGATATAAACTCCAAAAGCACCAACTGGGGATGCAGATCAACAAACTGCACAGCCAAAAATTTACAAAAAATTATAACGAACTCAAAATTACACATATTACCTCCTACAGAACCAACCTACTATTCATACGATCCAAATAAACACCCAGACATATTAGACATTGCAATCACCAACGATCAGGCTACATTTTACTCCACTATGCTACACGAACTTGCTTCTGATCACATTCCAGTAATAATCTCTACTCATCAACAACCGCCCCCACACATACCCACTCCCACATTAAGTACTAACAACATGAACTGTAAAGAATTCAGGAAAAGCATAATAATCAGAACATCCAAATTCAGGAATCTAAAATGCCTTTAGAAATAGAAAGTTCAATGGCATTATTAAACAATATAATAACCAGTGCTATCGTTCAGCAACAAAATAACAAAGCACATTATAAAACAAAAACACATACTAAATTGCCAGACCCCATAATAACCATAATAAAAACTAGAAACAGAACAAGAAGACTTTGGAACAATAATAGAAATCCCCCATTAAAAAAGAGCTTAACATTCTAAATACGATAACCAAAAAAGCAATTAAAGAACACCGACACTTGCCCTATAACTCTTTAATTAAATCCCTAAGCACAATTAACAACTAACTTTTGAAGTTAACAAAAACAATTTTAAGAAAGCACGTGATAATAGCAATAGATAAGCACGCCCACTGATACAAAATTTCACCTATTTACAAAGCCGAAGCATTAACTGACTACTTTGAAAGTAATTTCACGCTTAATAACACTCCAGCCCACCCAGAACATATACAAATTGCAAACTCTGTTTCCACTCCGAACTACAATGTTCCACAAAAACATTCATTTCACCAAACGAAATTAAGAATATAATAAAAAAATCTACCCAAGTTACCATTTCACAACAACTTCTTCGGTTAGCAGAACACATTCAAACAGCATACAGAGATAAATAGCGCACAATAGCAACTTTCCTAGACATATCACAAACCTTTGAGAGAGTTTGGCACCGAGGTTTACTATTCAAATTGCAATCAAGAGGAACCCAACTCTACCTGGTCAACATTATAAAACGTTTTTAACAGATAGAACAGTGACAGTAGAAAAGCAGAATTCAAACCCCCGTAAAATACAAGCAGGTCTACCACAAGGCTCCCCACTTTCACCAACTCTATTTAATATTTACTCGTCAGATATTCCGGCTACAAACCAGACCCATATACCACAATTTGCAGACGACACAGTAATTTACAAATCCACCCTATCAATTAAAACCATTAGTGAAAAAATACATCTAGACAGAATAGATAACTGGACAACAATATCGAAGATTAAATTAAACCCAACAAAATCCACTGCCAAAATATTCTAGCTAAAGCACTTCTGCACTCCCTCTTCCTTTCAATCAACAACAATACAAAACCATGAACTCTTCACTGGCAAAAAAGTCAAATAGCTTGGGCTAAACTTAGACATAAAACTGAACTGGAATCCCCATATTACAACCAAAACTCACTAAGCAAAAAGCATAATAGTACAATTAAAACCTCTAATAAACTCCAAAAGCTGCCTATCAATAGACAATGCCATAACATTATATAAATCAATAATCAGACCCGTAATGTTATACGCGTGCCCCGTATGGACGAACGCATCAGCTACAATCATAAATAAACTGCAAATAATATAAAATAGATGTTTCCGCTTAGCAACTTAGGCACCATGATTTATATCCCACAAACAATTGCATAAAGAATTGAAAATAAAATCCATCATTAAACACATAGCCTATTTCTCCAATAACTTTTATTCAAATATCAACTCAATACCACACGTCAGCCACTACAACATCGCCTCAACAGACATAGCCTATTTCTCCAATAACTTTTATTCAAATATCAACTCAATACCACACGTCAGCCACTACAACATCGCCTCAACAGACTATACTCCAACATGAATAAAAAACGATACTCTTTCAACGCCTTCCCAAACTTATTCTCCAACAATTGTGAACGGTAGGTGCAGATTGTAACTTCCTACTCCTTCCCGTAGTAAATATACGAATAGAAATGAGGACGCAATAACAATTTGGTAGCAGAGCATGGTTGACTGGATCAGCGAAGAAAAATAATGGTAGATTTAAAATTATGGTCGTACGGTAAAATAGGGACGCAATAACAGCACATACATTTACACATTTCATCCAGATAATGCGACCACGTTTATCTTAGTCTCCCCACAACTCTTGCAAGTCTATTCTATACTTTAACGAAATAAATTATCAATGAATAGGTATCCAAAATAATACACCAAAAAAGTAACGCCCCGATCGTAACCCCTTCTTTCACCTCCACATCCAGCTCAACCTGCTCTGCATTGCTTAAATGACGCACTGCATCCAAAAGGCTCCCAATCCGGCTTTAGACTGGATGAAACGAGCTTCCCATCTCCATTGAAACCCCATCTCCATTGCCACCGCTCACGCCGCTCAGTAGTTTGAATAACCCACTATGTGAATTTGGTAGTATATAAATAGTAAATTGCTCTTTTATCAAGCTTTCCCTTCTTGCTTTTTTACCATTAATGTGCAGAAGTTCCACAAACACTTGAATTGTTGGAAGCCGAACCGTCATTAATTTATCTATTGGAATTGACATTTCACCATGATAGTTAATGTTATAAAATCATATGTTTTATCGTAACCCCTCATTGTTTCCAACTACATTTATGACATGGACCATTTGTATTACTGTCATAATTGTTGTAAAAAATTCTTTACATCAAATGCCCCAGAAGTAACATGTAAATTCAATGTTGTTTATTTATATTCAATGTTCCTCCCATTTATTCGCTAATAACAAAGTACTAATTTGTATGGATGTGATGAAACTTGTTATATACAATTTTTTTCTCTAGAGAATGTTCCTGAAGGTTTTATTTCAAACTCCTGCCAACCTCAATTTAATTTCTAGATGAAAATAATACAGAAAAATTACATCGATTCGAGGTCCGTTGTTCGTCACCACCGGCATTTGAACCTATAACCTTCCGATCTACTAAGCTTCAGTGGAGAAAATTGATTTCTTGAAAGAATATACAGGGGTTTCACGGGGATGTCTCACATGAAATATCGGTCGTTATGATTATCGTATTACATTGTATTTGTCGTATGATTGTCGTATTACATTGTAGAAATATACAAAATACCACCCATCATAACAAAAGATTATGCTCATATGTTATTTATGAACGGTTTGCAAACAATGCTCTGTATCCTGAATTGACACTAGTTACATACTAATTGTCAATTACTTCCATTCTTACTGTGCTCTGAAAAAACTACACGAACTTTAACGAATTTACGTAATCGGTGGATCGGTTGGGACAGTGCATTATTGACGGCGAAATTGTTGAGAATATTTTATAGTATTGCTATATTTGACTGCATTACATTTGTCACTAAAAAATTAAAACACTCATATTTCAAACAATTATATCTGTCACTGAGATTCTTCTGAATAATACACAATATAGTTCACATAATAGGTTCATCACGGTAACTCTTTCGAATATGGAACAAGTTATAGATAATACCACAAGTACTTTGGAAATTGTCGATACATTCTCAACTCGCGAAGCGACGAGGGGATTTATGTGAGAATTTCCAAAGCAAAAGTTGTATTTAATAGGACTATTCCATATATAAGTATTGAGCGAGCAGCGCCCGTGCAGTGAAGATCAAACTCACTGACTACGATCGTGACCCTCGTGTCTTCTGTTACAGCTAAAAAGTGACCCAGCTGTCCAGAACCGCACTTCGAACCGCACTTCGACTACGAACCAGCAGACCACGTGGAGCGGGAGTCAACATTGCACATAGCTGCAACCCGGCACAGACTACGTTTGACCTGTCCTTGGTCCCCCGCGAGTTGTTCCGGCGAGCACTCGCGGAAATCAATCGGCGCTTCCGAGAAGAGGCGCGGCTTCGGCCGTTGCCCGACTCGGACTCTGAAGACGAGATGGCTACTACAACTGAAAAATCCATGGACGTGGAAACCAGCGACGACGACAGCATGAGACTGACCATTGATGAAGACCAATCTCAGCAGACGGTAAAACAGCAGACAACCGCTACAGCGCAATCTCCTGCTACCACTACTTCCACCGTAAGACGACCTCACGACCCTTCCCCCGACAGGAACTCAAAGAGATTAATGACTCAAGATGGTTTCCAGCTTGTCACCAAACCCTCCAGGATTAATCCCCCAGCCCAAACCCAATTCTTAACCCTGAGCAACCGCTTCGCCCCACTGCAACAACCTGACTCCCAAGCTTCTACCTCCGGCACCTCAGACGACAACAAGATTTCAGAAACCGCAACTGAACTGGAACAATCCCAACAACTAAAAACCCCACCGACCAAAAGCAAGATAGGACCATTCAAAATAGATCTCAAATCCCTGAACCCCTCAGACCTGACCCACGACCTACTCAAACAGCCACAATGCAATGACTGCCAAATGTAACAGTACTCAACTACTGATTACTACCCCTAACAATGACTGCATATAACAAGATTCGAGACCGACTGGAAATAATATCTACAACGGACCTGAAAGACTTATATTTTGTCAATATTTCATATACCTACAATAGAGCGACAGAAGAGATCAGGGTGAAATTTGTCCTGAAAGGACTCCCCCCTAAATACGACCTCGAAAGAATCAGGACAAACCTCCAGGACTTAAAAATCCCCTGTTTCCACATCACAGAAATGAACCGACGCGACGTAAATGGACACCTTACCCCACGTAATACCCCACCTTACCCCACGTCTCTACGTAATTGAGACTACAAAAAAGAACATGACTGAGACCAAAAACAAACTCGTGTACATTGACTACTACAGGACAAGGATCGAACATTACAGGAACTCAGACCGTATCCCTCTATGCAAACGCTGTCAAAAATTTTAGCATACTAGGCCATATTGTCGACGACCAGTGACCTGCGCTCTTTGTGCAAAATCCCACCCCACTGAAGAATGCCCCTCCTTATCCCTAGACCAATCCACTCCCTTTACACCCATCTGCTGCAAGTGCACCCACAACCACCCAGCTTACGACCCTATCTTCCCGTACCTCACCAAAGCTAAGGAAATGAGAGAACAACAAACAAAAACCCCTACTCAAGGACCACCTCCCGACATGTCCTCAAAGTCCTTCCCACCCCTCAGACAAATAAATCCTACTCCTCTGTCTCCGCCACCAAAACCAACCCAATCCAAACCCACAACCTACAACCACCCAAGACATTAAAGACCTCTTCTCACTTCTCCAATCACCAACCCTCAAAAAACTTCTGCCCCATCTACGAACCTTCATAAACATCCTGAACGGCCCAGAGGACATCCTCACAAAATTAATAACTGCAGGCATTAAACTTGTAGAAATACTAAATTAATGTCTCCCCCAGCCCGAATCATATCCTTTTCCTCGTGGAACGCACGTGGCGGCTTAGCCCAGAAAAAAACCATCCTCGCCCAGTTCCTAAAAGATTACTCCGTCGGGATCCTACTACTACAACAAGAGAAATTTCTGATACCTACTAACTCCTTCACCATCCAGAACTACCTCACCTACCGGAACGACAGAACTTTTGCCCCAGGAGGCGGCACGGCCATCCTCATTTGACGATCCCTCCCGCACACCCTTTACCAACTTCCTCAATTCACAGCCCTATAATGTACTGCCATCCTACTTGGAACCCCTACCACTCCCATAATCATCATCTCAGCTTACAAAAGACCCCATTCCTCGTCTCCTGCCTCCGACCTGAAGTGAGGAGGGCACTGGGATGCTCTCCGCCATCCGCGCGCATCGCACTCCTCGCGAGCTGCATCGGCGGCCGTCGGCTATCGCTCCCGGATGGGGCGGAGGCGTTGCACCAGGGCGTCGGAGTAGGTCCGCTCGTGGCGTCGCTGCTTCCGTTGCGCGCGTTGGCGTTCGCGTCTCGGCGAACGCTGAGGCCGCGGTGGCGGCGTAGGGATGCGGCGACGCGAAGGGATGCGGCGACGCGAAGGTTCGCGCTCCCGCGAGGGAGAGCGCGACGCCTCCGACTGTGTGTCGGCCGCTCTTCTTTGTTGAATGCGGGCGCGTCGCTGGCGGTCCCGCTGGAGTCGCTCCTGTCGTTGCTGCTGTACCAGGTTTCCCCTGAAACCCTGGTGGGTGGCGCGGTGATGGGCATGGCTGCGGCGGGCAGTGCAGCCGCGTAGTAGGCGCGGGTGGCGAGGCGGCCGGCGTCGCTCCGTCATCCGTCTTCCTCCTGGAAGCAGGGGAAGATTTCGCGCATATTCTCTCCATCGAAGGGGAGCCTAAGCGTCGCTTAACGGCTCCTCTTGCCTTTGCTCTTCCCGCGGTTCTACCGCGCTCGCTACTTTCATCCTCGTGAGGGGTGAAAAATAGCCGTGCGGGAGACGACGTGGGCGTTGACTTTGCTGCTTTTCCCCTGAGGTGGGACTTTGCTATGTCAGCCCTAGAAGGGCAAGGCTGCTCTTTGCTCTTAGTCCTGAAAATGACTAAGTCGTCCGGAGCTCTTCCCAGATACGTCCGTCCTCTGCGGTGGTCAGCCTCAGAATCTCCAATACCCCCTCCTCAGTCAGCGGAGAGCTGGAGGGATGCTGGGTGGTGGAGAACGCACTGGCCAATCCTGGCAAAGCATCGCTGTCCAATCCGGGCGGCTCGCTGGGGGACGGGTTGATTTCGCCTCCACAAGGGGCGCTGGTAGCCGCTCCATTTGTAGCGCCACCTGGGGCGCCCTTGGGCTCAGTGCTGTTCTCTGAGCAGACCGAATGGGTGGCCCCGTCGCTACGGCGTCGCTACCCGGAGAGAGAAATAGAAGAAGCAGCGGGTGGCGAGAGGCGCTGCCCGAAAGAGTAGACGCGCTCGCGCACTGAGTGCTGCCTCACAGGTGTGCCGATCAGGAAAGATTACGCTGCCCCCACGGGCCGTGGTGGTGCCTGCAAGACCGCGTTCATCCCAGCCAGGAGCTCGCTGCCGGGCGCCAGTTGCTCCCGCTCCGGCTTCCCGAAACGTTCCCCAGTAGGCCAGGAGGCCTTCTATATTGAGGGCGGCGAAGGCACAGATCACGCCTGCCGGGATACCGGCAAGCATCCCGGCGACGTCTGCGGCAGTTGTGGCTCGCTGATTTGGCTGCTGCTTGGGCAGCAGCGGCTGTAGTTACCGCGCCTGCGGCGGTTTCGGAAGTGGTGGCGGTGTTGGTAAAATAAACTTTACATTGGCTCCGAGCGGGATGTCTTCAGCACCTACTGCGATGACCTCCGTGTCCGGAGTGGCTTCTTCACCAGCTCCATCCCGTGGAGGTACACCAGCTCGGTGCTGCATTTCCGTGCTGGGGGCAGCGTCGACTCGGTCGAAATCGACCAGGTGACGCTGTCACTTAGGGAGCGCCTGTGCTCACGTTGTGGTTGTTCATGGTAGACGGGCTAGCGGAACATTTTTGCTCAAGCCCCGCGAGAGCAGCGCTCAATCGCGGGGAAAATCCTCGACCTTCGCTGCTTTCCCCCGCGGTTTTCCACTAAACGTCTCGTGAGAGCGACGCTCAATCACAAGAGCGCCAGGTACTTGCCGTGAAGGAAAGACTGCACGTACTTTCCACATAACGTGGGAGCAGGGCTAACCACGTGCGCCAGGTACTTGTCGCGCCGCGTCCGTAATCGGACGTTGCGGAGCAGCTAGGATTGCGTCCTATGGAGATCGGACGTCCTGGTAAAATAGGCGTTTCCTGGCATCGTGTAGACGTATGCCTTTGTCAGCACTCAAGTTATAGGGGTGTTTGATAATTTCCACCGCCTCTTTTACTCTCCTCATGCCAATGTAACTATGGCCACAGTTGCATGGGATCTCGTATACCCCCTGTCGTGACGCCGACGACATTAGGAGGGAGCGGGAGGGCGTACCAGTAAAAGGCCTGTATCTTTAAAGAATTGCCTATTTATTGCAGGATGTCACATACAACAAAAGACTTAATGAATACTGCATCGACTTACATGATGAAAGGTCGCAGACAAGTCACTCGGTGAGGGCGGTGTGGGTGGCGGTTGGCGGCACGGCTCGGCGTCGTCGTCTCAATATCTGTTCGGCTTGCTCGAACCGAAACGCCTAGTTCGCTAGGAAGCCAGGGTTATTCACTTGGCGCGAGCGTACCTCCCAGATCGCGGGGAACCACGTGACAGTCCCAATACTTGTCCACAGCGCCTAGTGCCAGCAGGCAGCCAGTGCTATTCACACGGAGAGGAGTACTCGAGACTGCCCGGGTGAAGCGGCGCCGGCGACTATATAGGTCGCCGTGGTGGTCAAGGGGCGAATGTCGTCATGGTGTGTCACCCGCCGCTGCTGCCGGGAGCATGGGGAGGGTGCAAGGGTTGGCGCCGCTCCGCGGGGTTCAAGGGCCAAGGGCCAAGGGTCCGCGCCGTGTTTCGGCGCGCGGCAGGATGCGTCAGTCGTCAGGAAGGAGGGGGTGAATGGAACTGCGCAAGGGTCAGAGCGCGTCACCACACCCCGATGACATAAGGGGAGGGACGCGATCTCGCGTACAAGCTTTTGCCCGAGTTTTTCCTGGGCTTTGTAGGACGTCTTTATATCGAAACGGCTCAGAAGCTTGCCAATCTTATCCGTGACACCGCGTATATATGGCAGAGTAACTATTTTTCGATTGGGATCGTCTCTAGGTGTGGTGGTATCAGCAGTTTTGGCAGAGGTCGTAGTCTTCCGTACCGCTTGGTTGGAAGCGTTAGCGCTGTATCCGTTGGCTCGAAATGTAGTCTTTAGGAGCTCGATTTCAGAGTCCAACGATTCTTTAAGGCTAAATGCACCGAAAAATACTTGTAGGAAAATTCAATAGATCGCAGCACTATCACAGGGGAATTTATTTCACCGATAACGTCTGAACCAATGGTCTGATTTTCGATCTGTAAACGGCATTTGACGCCTTTTTAAAATAGAATTTACGCTACGATGGCCTTTTTCCAAAAATTTAGCAAAATCTTGAATTTGAAATTAGTTCTCAAACTTCCGAGAAACAATTTAAAAATGTGGGCTTATAGCGCGATGGCGACATGCTTCTTGAATTCAACGCCGTGACAATCATGCAAATCGGACAAATAGGAGCGTCTTAAAGTGAAATACACGAAAACACCTCGCCCCCCCCTGCCCCTTCTGCGCCATTGCGTCACCCACCCGTTTGTTGTGGGCCCTCTGTCAGCGCGGCGGCGCGGCCAGGCCCGGCGGCGTGCGGCCAGCTCCGACGGAGGAGGCGAGACTTGCGGGACACGCAAGCCACACACTCGGTTTATGCGTTCGTCACTTTGCATCTCAATGTATTTTTCCACGGATATCAAACTAGAGATTTTATACTACTATTACAGACCGAGGTAAACGGTCTGTAATAGTAGTACATAACTATCTTTTTCACATATTCCTGTCTTCCTTCGAATACCATCTTAAAATTGTTTGAGGCATTACTCAAAACATCGATTCCGATTTGGAACTATGTTTTAAAAAAAGGAACTCATTGTGTAAATATCAGCATTATTTCATCTCCTCACATCTTATTTCAGATATATTTTACTTCTAAGGTCTTCTGTTATCACACAACCTTGCTCTAAGATCTTCCGTTGTCAAATGCCGAAAAAATGAGCGGAGCACGAGCTCTTTCATCCTACAACTCGATTTTCGATCTCAAAACGACGTTTACCTGCTTTAAAGGGTTCATTTGGTGAATCTCTAAATAATATACAATATAATAATAAATTCATTTATTATTTACAAAAATATATGTATACAAAAATATACCCCCACCTCCCGGAAAATAATTGGCTGGATCCGCTCCTGCTGTGACACCTCTCCTAACTCCGTAAGCGGAAGGCAATAACATAGACCCTCGTACGTCATCGGAAGCGACCACAGATCCTGCACACTTCTGGAGTCTCCCACGGCAACGCTTTAGGGAGAGAGGCGAAACGATGAGAGGGTGACGAATTTTCATGCCGCGAGGTACAATTACTGGTAACACTGGGGAAAGTTTTATCTCGTAAACTAAAGTAAATTATCATTTTGAATTTCTTGGTACTTTTTATGCATTTAGCCGCAGTTATCTACAGTGTAATTATTATTATAATAATTATTATTATTTCTATTTACGTTTATTCAAAAGTACCGAAATCAAGGGTAGACCTGTGAGATCGGAGTCGGTAGGACAGACATGCAATACTTTCACAATCTCTGTTGTACAGACTAACAGGCAGATACAAGAGAGAGAACACAAAGCTTTTGTGACTGACCAACGAAATTCTAATAGTTTGTACATCTTATGTTTGTAACATGAAAAAATAAATTATGAAAAATGAGTGGTTGTCTCTGCGACTTATTGCACTGACGAGCTCTGCAGTTTTCGAATTTTGGTTTTGATGGATCACTCACCGTCTCTTGTTTTCCATTTTTCAAGTCATGAGATTAGAAGGCAACAATCTCCTTTTCGTTTTTCGAGATGACGGCAGCGATTTTTTTGTTGGTAGTGTTGTAAGCGATTCTGATGCAAAAGCAACGTTGGAATTCTGATTTTCGTAGTGATTATTGGAGGATCTAAAATATTATTGAAAGAAATGTTTACAAACACTCAATTTATTAGCCATTTTGTACTTGAATTACAGAGCAGTATACTCCTCAATAATTCTAAGTTTTTAGTACCTGAGATAGTACAATCTAAAAGCCACTTTCACACTTTGCGATCTCAACAAATTACTTTTGACGTTGAAAACCTGAAAAGTGTTCCCACTAGTGTAACGATTTTTGACGCCTTATCTTTCGCAAGGCGGCAATTTGACAATAATCTCTCTTGAATAGTGAGGGAATTTCAATTACATTGCACAAATAAATATATTTCCAAAACTTCAATAAACAACATATTTAAATATTACTGTCATCTGTCGTACATAAGAGGTTGAACTAAAGAATTCGCGAAGACCTACAGTGTAAGTATTCGGCATATTGACGTGTTTTGCAGTTTGCCGCCTACGCGAGCAGTCGAAGAAATAGTATATCTGCTTTGACAACATTGTATGAGGTTCAATATCACTTCATCTGATATAGAATGTTTCTTGTTCTGAGAAGACATGAACTCAATGAGTGACATGTTGTTTGCTTCTTGTTCGTAACACAAGTGTATAGCATATTCATTTTAATTTGTTTTCTGACTTTTGGTGGGACGGTATAGCTTCTGTTCGTAGTGAAGGCCAAACAACACACAGTTAAGCTGGGGAAATTATACGTCTAGTTACGAAGAAAATAATTCGGGCGTTCTTCATCAGACGCTGCATAACAGCAATTTTCGGGTAGTAAACTATACTGAAGTGTCTTTTCGAACTGTGATATTAATTAAAAAAGGATTTGAAGCCGGCGGGGTAGCCTTGAGTACTCCCGTAAGAAAAGACCATATTGTGAAGATAAAAAAATTCCACATTGATGGTATTCACTTATTGCTTATTTGTTTTCCTTATTTTCGTACGATGTTTTCATTTTTGTCTATGGATACTTGGCGTAATATATTTGGGACAGCTAGCAGTTGCAGATTAGGCGGGGGGAGGGAGGGCAGATTCCAAGAACACAGAGCGCATTCCTCAGCCTCGCAATCAAGTCAGCTCCCAACTACAAGAATGAGGTGGCTCATGAATGAACAGACGCAGTAGACACGTGGACGTGGAGTCACGAGGAAGTGTAGAGCGGAGAAGGGCAGTAAGTAAGCGAGCCAATCAGTGAACGTGGTGTGAGCGTTCACCACGTTGTCTATTTGCGAACCACTGTCCCAGTGCCATATCGGGCTTGGGAATCCCGGGCCCCCTCCCCCACGGCCACTTTACCCGAGTCCAGGCTCGTTCGTGCCCTAGTCCCTGCCCTAGTTCTTTGCGGCAGGTGGCGATGAAAGACCAAGCGCCCGATACATTCGACAATCAACAGACTGAATCAGACCCTCAGAGAAAATTCAAGATTTTCTCCGGGAAATATAAAGAAGTTTCATAAAATCTTGGAAACACAGACATCGAAGTGAAGATTCGATGGATTATATAGTACGATATAAGCAATACTATAGTGTACATACTTTGGTTTTTACTCCAAACGCGTTCCTATTATTATTATTATTATTATTATTATTATTATTATTATTATTATTATTATTATTATTATGTGCCACGGAGTCCTTATATTTCTTTCTTTTCAAACATTATATTTCTCTGCAAAGAAAGCAAATGACCAGACGAAAGTCAGAAAACTCTACGGGGATTCCAGCCCAGACCAAGACAAGATAAAGAAAAGTTTATTCAAGAAAAAAAGCGAAGAAGTGGAAGAACATAACAACAAATAGAGATCTTAAGATATTTTCTAGGTCATCCGAAATATGACCACGGAGTGTAAACCAACAATGGCGAATGTTAAGAACGAGAACGACAAAATAAATACAACAAAAGAGATCACGAAAATATTTTTTTTTTTCAATTCTGCTAATTTACAATCTGTTCACTTGGAACAATTAGTAAATGGTATACATGATATAAGTTGCTATGAAGAGAATCTAAAGGGTAAGTCTAGAATATGTTCACGCTTTAGCCTATACACATGTTCACTATTGTCCAACATGTTCACTGAGTGTTGATTCGGGTGGCTTTCCAGTCTCTTCTGATGCCTCTTGCTTCTCTCCGAGATAGTCTCTGACATTGTTGAGATGTTCAAATCTTTGTACAAATTATTGTTGGTGACGAACCATGGGGCGTTGCATATATATCTCAATGTTTTTGTTTCGAATCTTCTCAGGATCTCCAGGTTTGACTTGCTGGCAGTTCCCCAGAGTTCGATTCCATAAGTCCATATTGGCTTGATTATTGTCTTGTACACTAAAATTTTGTTGTATAAGGAGAGCTTAGACCTTCGGTTAAGTAGCCATGATAATTTGCTTAATTTCAGTTGTGATTCTTTCCTCTTTTTCAAGATGTGAGGTTTCCAGGTTAGGTGACTGTCTAGATGTAAGCCAAGATACCTCACAACAGTTGTTACTGAGAGTTCTGATGAGTTTAATTTCACTTTGGGACACTGTTCTTTTCGAAGTGAGAAGGTAATCTGTTGTGATTTTGCTGTGTTTATATTTACTATCCATTGATTCGTCCATTCTTCTATCTTGTCCAGATGCGCTTGCAGGTGTTGCGATGCTCGAGTTGAGTCCTCATCGACAGCTAAAATAGCTGTGTCATCAGCAAATGTAGCCATCATTGTGTGTTCTGTTGTTGGTAAGTCAGAAGTATAGATTACATACAGAATTGGTCCTAGGATACTTCCTTGAGGGACACCTGCTGTCTGTGGCTTAAATCCAGAGAAAACGTCTTGGTATTTAATTTGAAAAAAGCGGCTGGATAGATACGTTTTAAAAAATGAATAGAATGAGTTCGGGAGTAATTGTTTGATTTTGAATAGCAGGCCTGCATGCCAGACCCTATCAAATGCTTGCTGTACGTCCAAGAAAGCAGCTGAGCAATATTTCTTTTCTTCTAGGCTTTGAGATATCTTGTTTACTATTCGGTGTGTCTGATCTATAGTTGAGTGACCTTCACTAAACCCATATTGAAAGTCTGGTATTATATTATTGGTTATTGGTTTGAGCCGTTATAAAAGTAGTTTTTCAAATACCTTGGATAAAACTGGGAGAAGACTTATTGGTCTGTATGATGCAACGTCTGTAGCAGGTTTTCCAGGTTTCGCTATGGCTATCACTTGTGCATACTTCCAGAGAGTCGGATAGTGGCTCTCACTTATAATGGCATTAAAGATGGATGTGACAAATGATAGCGCTTCCTTGGGTAATTCTTGTAATATTGTACCAGTTATGAGATCATGTCCTGGGCTTTTAGTAGGATTTATGTGCTTTTTAATGGTTTCTTCTATTTCGCATAAATTGAACGCCTTGATGGGTGCCGACTGTTGGAGAGGAGCCTGTAAACTTTCTATTACCTCATTTTCCGTAATACTTCGTTTTGCTATTGGTTGGAATACTGTGGAAAAGTGTATTGCAAGACATTCGGCCTTTTCTTCAGGACTTCGTGCCCAAGTGCCATCTTGTCTTCTAATAGGCGAGATGTGTTGTTGTGGCTGATTGTTTTTTTTGTTGCTTTCCACAGTGAGTAATTGGTTATAGCTGTTGGTGTCAAGGAGTTTACGTAATTAGAAAATTTGGTGTTTTGGTACTCCTTTAGTTCTCTTTTTAGTTGTTGGGCTGATGCGTTAAATTTCTTTTTGTCTTCAGGCTGTCTGGTGTACATATAGATTCTACGAAGTCGGCGTTTTTCAGTTATTTTTTGTCTAATTTCTTTGGGATACGGTAAGTTCTTGATTATTTCAGATTTTGGTGTTGCTCTCCAGGCAGCGTTTCGTATAACCTCTGTTAGATGTAAAACTGCAGTATCTATATCATTACTTGATTTTAGAGACATATTTATGCTTAACGAGTTGTTAACGTATATTCTAAATTTCTTCCAGTTAGTAAACTTACTACAAAGTTTAGGTGGTGATCTGCGCTCAATAACGGATGAACAGATGGTCATCTCTACTGGCGTATGATCGGAGCTAAGGTTGTAGTTGGTTTTAATCTTGATTGTTGCAGGTATTATTCCTTTTGCTAAGAAAAGGTCTAGAAGATCAGGCGTTTTGTTCATATCAGTGGGCCAGTATGAAGGTTCTCCTGTTGATAGTGTCATAACATTCAGTTTGTTTATTGCCTTAAGTAGATTCTTCCCCCTTAGGGTATTGAGACGTGAGCCCCATTGTTGATGTTTGGCGTTGTAGTCTCCGCCGGCTATGAATCTCCGTCCAAGCGTTTTTAGAAACGTAGTAAATTGATCTTCCGTTATTTGGTGTTTCGGAGGACAATAAACTGCTGTTAGGGTTAGTGGTCTTCCGTTTTCTGTAATCATTACGGAGGTGGCCTGAATTTCTTCTGTTTTGTATTCGGTAAGCTCATGATGTTTCATCGTTTTACGAATGATAACGGCCGTTCCGCCGTGCGCAGTTCCGTCCGGATGTTCAGTAGTGTAAATTTCATATCCCGGAATTTGAAGATAGCTTTTATCTGTGAAGTGTGTTTAGATATAAGCATGATATCTATGGCTTGTTCGGTGAGAATTGCTATTACCTCTCGGCGATGCTGGAGTATACCATTAGCGTTCCAGAGAAGGAGTTTTATTTTTCCCGCCATTTAACGCATTTTGGATATCAGTGTAGTGATTAAATTAAGAAGGGTATTAATTTGCGCGGATTGCTGTTTCAAAATGTTTTCGAATCTCTGAAAGGCTTTATCAAGGATTTGACTGAGGTCTTCTTGGTCGTTTGTAGTTCCATGATTAGAGTAATTTCTTATATTCCATACTGGTTTAGGATTTGGATAATAGGTTGAATTATCATGTTTCCTTACGGATTGTGGGTTGGGATTGGAAGTGCTATTTTGGAGGGAGTGAATGGGTAATGGAGGGAAATCTGAGGCGTTTGGTACTGTTTGCTTCTCTTTAGGATTTAAAATAGGATTTTGGAATGTGGATTTTCTATATTGAATTCGGCTTTTCATATATTTCTGGTATTCTGGGCATCCTTTGTAGTTGGCAGGGTGATTATCAGAACATAAAGCGCATATGGCTGGTGCATTTCTATCCTTCTTGCAGTCTTCAGTGAAGTGATCTTCACCACATTTTACGCATTTAGGGGTTTCTCTGCAGTAAGACCTTGTGTGTCCGTACTCTTGACATCTGTGACACTGTACGGCTGTTTTCTTTTTGTAGGGAGGTTCAAATTTTATAATGGCATTGACGAGTTTCTCAATTTTGTAGATGTCTTTATTATTTGGGCTTGGTTCAAGATCTACGAAGAAAAGTGAGAGTGGGCGTTTAGTTAGTCTATGCCGCACGTTATGTAAGTTACGAACTGTATGTCCGAGGGTTTTTAATTCTCTTACAACTTCGTCTTTATCAATAGTGGGATGTAGGTATCGGAGTACAACTCTAAAAACTCTGTCTTGTTTGAGTTGATAAGTATGATATGCTGCCTTTTTTTCGTCGAGGAGCTTTATTAGCAATCGGAACGCGTCCACTGTGCGTGGCATTAGTTTTATTTCGTTATTGTACATTTTGTATGTAAAGTCTTCTTGTTTTACTTTTTGCTTTAGGATTTCAATCAATTTTGGTACATTTGTAATGCCAGGTATAAATATGGGTGGGATAGAAAAATGTGATTCTTTCCCCGCCGCTTCATTTTGAAATTGATTTTCGTTCATTAGAGGGGTGAACTTATTTTGTAGAGGAATCACTTATTCTTTTAATGTCGGTAGGTTAGTATTTAATTGATTACCATCACTTCGTCGTCTACGTTTACGTATGTTTAGTTGCCATTCTTCATTACTGTCTTCTCCGTGGTTATAAGTTGTAGACATTTCAAGGTCACCTTTATCTTTTCCTTGTAGCCAGGACTGGTGCTGTGCTTGTGAAGGGTGCCATGAAGGCTGCTGCCCTGGCGTACTTACTACTAAGATGTTGTCGGGTGTTAATGATGCCGTGCAGCCGTTCTGCGATGGTTGAGGCCAGGGGTGTGGCTCCATTTGTTGATAGGGTTGCCATTGAAGCTGTTGTTCTGGCGTAAGCTGCGGTGGATCGGTTGACTGCATTGCAACGGATGTAGTTTCGTTGTAAGTTAGTATTGCTTCACGGATGCTCTGGCCGAGGCCAGCAGTTTCATTTTGTGTTTCACTAATTGTTAAATATTTATATTGCACTATATACGTTTACATACACTTCACTGTATAGTTATACTTGTATCCGGATAGAACTTAAAGTACACACAATAACCTAGGTGTTATCACAGCGAACACTTTATCACAGCGAACACTTTATCACAAGGAGCGACCCAAAACACAATATGTGGATGCACAACAATAACTATAATTAAACGCACAACTTGGCAGTCACGAGACACCGCGTAGTAGCGGACACGCTTTGCCAACTCCACCGTTCACGAGAACTCGTCCTATCAATCAGTCACTATTACAACTTGATAATGTAACTTTCTATGTGACGATTATCAGAATAAGAATATTTCCAACACCATAAAATGTAAAACTTAAGTTATCAAAGAAAACGTAATGTTTACATTCAAGGCCTCCTAGGAACAATAACAACAACACGAAAAGATGGGAAGAATACGAAGAAGTTATATGATAAGGACTTACAAATAGAGTAGTGTATAAATATAGATGATTACGAATAAGAACCTGAGATGGAAGAAATGAATTGGGCGACAAAACAACTGAAAAATGGGAAGTCCCCGGCTGTTGATAATATTCCAATCGAACTATTCAAAGATACAGGGGAAGAAATCTTGGCGAAACTAACACAATTATGCAATGTGATCTGTAAAAGAGAAGAGTGGCCAACAGATCTGCAAGGTTCTATACTTTTTCTATTACAGAAGAAAGGAGACAGCCGAGATTGTGCAAAACAACACAATTCCATGAATACCGTGTGATTCAGTCAATCGGCAAAAGTCATCCCTCGGAAAAAGAAAAAAAAAAGGATTTTAAAAATGTTGTTACTGTAAGCATATACTTTAAGATTTTCAAAAACAATTCACATTGAAAGAAACCTCATTTTCTATCTCCTCTGGAAAGTTGTGTAGATTACATCACGTCGCATAAGCGTTAGTGTAAAGCATATTCTAAGATCATACTCCCTGAAAAAGATTTCCTTCGTTTTTAAACTCGTTTGAATGCTCCATATTATTTATATCATTGTGTCCGATATGTCACGAAAGAGTCACGTCTAACTGGTTTTGCATGCTGCAATTTCTACAGATAACTTTTTCTAGAAAATCCACATTTTATAAAACAAAGAAAATGGAAGGGAAAACACGCTCCAAATGCAAGCAAACATCTAGGAGTTATCCAATTGCATCATGACCCTTTATTCACTTACGTAGTCTGTATGAAATGACTCACCGGAATTATTTATTCCCTTCAAAATTATACAAATATAACATATTTATTTTATATCAAAATAACTTACCAAGTAAGCTGGGATAAGTCATGATTCATACTATTTTATTTCAATGCTTGTTACGGCGTTGGAGTCACGATACAGCTCGCCAGACTCCTATTTTACCACCTTTTTTTAAATTTGGAAGTCGTAGGCTTCCGCGGCCATGGGCATACCAGCCCTGTATGTATGGGCATACCAGCCCTGAGGAAGAACACGACAAAATGGTCGAAACGTCGGCAAGACAGCCTTCGACGCGACGTCACCCGGACAGCCAAGATCATGCATTTTTTTAAATTTGTCTGAAAGTACGAAAACATTTTTAAAACTAGCTTCGGCTATTTTACTTGGGAAAAGAGATTCACCAGATGAACTCTTTAAAGCAGATAAACGTCGTTTTGAGATCAAAAATAGAGTTGTAGGATAAAAGAGCTCGTGCGTATACTCCGCTCATTTTTTTCGGTATTTGACAACGGAAGATCTTAGAGCAAGGTTGTGTGATAACAGAAGACCTTAGAAGTAAAATATATCTGAAATAAGATGTGAGGAGATGAAATAATGCTGATATTTACACAATGAGTTCCTTTTTTTAAAAACATAGTTCCAAATCGGAATCGATGTTTTGAGTAATGCCTCAAACAATTTTAAGATGGTATTCGAAGGAAGACAGGAATATGTGAAAAAGATAGTTATGTACTACTATTACAGACCGTTTACCTCGGTCTGTAATAGTAATATAAAATCTCTAGTTTGATATCCGTGGAAAAATACATTGAGATGCAAAGTGACGAACGCATAAACCGAGTGTGTGGCTTGCGTGTCCCGCAAGTCTCGCCTCCTTCGTCGGGGCTGGCCGCACGCCGCCGGGCCTGGCCGCGCCGCCGCGCTGACAGAGGGCCCACAACAAACGGGTGGGTGACGCAATGGCGCAGAAGGGGCAGGGGGGGGACGAGGTGTTTTCGTAAATTTCACTTTACGACGCTCCTATTCGTCCGATTTGCATGATTGTCACGGCGTTGGATTCAGGAAGCATGTCGTCATCGCGCTATAAGCCCACATTTTAAAATTTTTTCTCGGAAGTTTGAGAACTAATTTCAAATTCAAGATTTTGCTAGATTTTTGGAAAAAGGCCATCGTAGCGTAAATTCTATTTTAAAAAGGCGTCAAATGCCGTTTACAGGTCAAAAATCGGACCATTGGTTCAGACGTAATCAGTGAAGTAAATTCCCCTGTGATAGTGCTGCGATCTATTGAATTTTCCTACAAGTATTTTTCGGTGCATTTAGCCTTAACACACACCCTAGTTGCTCTGATGGCCAGCGTTTTCAAAACCCCCCGTTTAGTTGCCGGGTGATGGTGAGAGCCAGCATGAAGGTAACGGTTTGTGTGGGTGGGTTTCCGGTAGCCACTGTGTCCTAGTCTGCCGTTCACTTTCAGCAGAACGTCGAGGAGAGGCAATTTTCCCTCATTTTCCACCTCCATCGTGAATTTAATCTTGGGGGCTGTTATTACGGTGCTGGAGGAAGTGTGCTAAGATGTGAGAACCGTGGGGCCACACTATTAGTGTATCGTCAACGTACCGGCGCCATAAGCTTGGTTTTAGAGGGGAATTCTCCAGGGCATCCGTTTCGAAGGCCTCCATGAAAAGGTTAGCCACAACCGGAGAGAGACGGGAACCCATGGCCGCTCCTTCAACTTGAGCATATAGTTGCTCACGGTACTGGAGGAAAGTGGACGTGAGACAGAACTCAGCTAAGTCTGCCCATTATGGAGTGAGCCGACGGGAGCAACGTTTACTGCGAATGACAGTGGCCGCCTCGTCCGCCGGAACCATTGTGAACAAAGACGTGACATCAAAGCTGACGAGGATGTCCGAGTCATTTTCACGATGCTCCTTAAGTATGTCAATAAGTTGGGCTGAATTCCTAACAGCTGACTTGATATCGTCAGTCAAAGGCTGCTATTTGTCGGCCACATAGCGGGCGAGAGGGTGGGTGGAAGAGTTAATAGCGCTCACAAAGGGGCGCAGTGGCACGTCGGGTTTATATATCTTAGGGAGACCATAAAGTCTAGGGGTACAGTGGTTGCCACGTTTTAGCCAAGGTTTGGCTTCCGAATGGAGGGCCAACTTAGCTGCGCGACAAACGGGAACGTAACTGAGTCAGCTCGCTTTTCTCCAACGGTGCAGAGACGAGGACGTTCTGCCGTCCTTTCTCGAAATCTGTCAGACCCAGGCAACATTACGGATTCTTCGTAGAATGGGCTACGCTCTCCTATGCGAAATGATCCGCCATACCAGGACGCAGCTCTCCTAAAACCTCTCCTCAAGGAACCTTCTCTACCTTTGGATCTTCGCCTGGCACTCCATAAAACGTGCTGCCGGCCTGTGGCCACCTACGCCGCGGCGACGTGTTGGACCACAGCACAGAAGTACAAGGACACACTTGAGATAATTCAGAATAGAGTTCTGAGACTCATAGCTCGCCCTCCGTTTCGGAAACGACAGAAAGTACTGACGAAGGAACTTGCTATCGAGTCCTTCCCTCAATGCTTGAGACGGTTATTATTCAGTGAAGCCTACCAAGCCTTTCAATCACACAAAGCTCCGGCTACGCTAATTTTTTTTCAGAAACATGTCCTCACCATAGGACATAGACGACAAGCTCTCTCCTCAGACATACTAAGGGCATAGATCGAAACACAATCTAAAATGACATAGTCACAAACATGACTAAACAAATCGCCTAACTGGCAACGACTAAGTTCCGTCGCGAACCTACACAAACAAATTACACCTAACAGTAAAACGCAAAAGGCGTGTGCACTGCAGTTACGATCAAGTATCCTCTGATCAATACGATCATGATGCGATCAAATCATCACACCGACCTTCGGCTACGCCAAAAAAGATACCTCCACGCATTATACCCTGAGGAAGGTCACAGAATGGCGACCGAAACGTCGGCACCTTCGCCATGGACACGGCGTCACCCGGACAGCCAAGTAAATAATACTCAATATGCTATCATACAATACATTCCATAAAAAGGGGCTAAGTCTGGGCCCTTGTGGAACTCCATACTGGGCCCTTGTGGAACACGTTATATTTTTTCAATCTTGATGCTATCCATATAACTTACCTTTCTTTCATGAAGGTAGATCTCGATGATCCTCAACAAATATTCAAGGATCCCCTTGTCAACCAATGCTTCCAAGAAGTCCTTCCACCTGGCTGAGTTGAAAGCGTTTCTAATATCAATTGCTACCAGTGCGTAGAATCCCTTCTTCCACGCAGCTCTATTCCTAGCTGAATCTGCGATGCGAACTACTTTTAATATCGCATCCGTCGTCAAACAGCCTTTCTGAAATCCATATCGTCTATGAGAAAAGCTTATATATTCCTCAAGTCTTGAGAGTATTTGCCCCTTCAGTAACTTACACATAGCATCAAGAAGGCACAGTGGTCTATACTACGATGTCTGTTCCAACGGTTTCTTGCCCTTCCGGAGGAGTATCAGCTTTTGTTTCATCCACTTCTTGTAAAATTTCCCATCCTTAAGGCATCTATTATAAACTGCCAGAAGACATTCTGGGTATACTTGTACCACTAATTTTAATATTTCGTTGAGGATCCAACCTGGTGCATTCCCGGTTTTCATATTCTTCACTGCTTGCCGCAATCCATCTGTTGTAAAGTAATCAGCATCGTTGAACATAAAATCATTCTGTCTTTGCCGCACCCAGGGATATCTTGTGGGAAAGAGCTCTCTTCGTCCACTGTGTGTCATTCAGGTAAGGTATTTTGGAATCCATTCGAAACCTCTTAGTCACTATCTTATACGCCATACTCCAAGTTTCATTATCAATCTACTTTAGGAGTACCTTCTAATTTCTAGTTTTGTTCCTTTTAATTTCTTGTTTAAGTCGCTTACGCTGCGCTTTATGCAGCTCTTACGTGCTTCTGCTATTTCCGAGGTCCACCAGTACATTTGTTGTTTATGCCTGGGGCCACTGCTTCTAGGCATAGACGTGTCACACACTGCTTCACTATTTCTTCCGTTCTCTTTACATCTTCGAATGATTCCGCTTTATTTGTCCAACCCATGCTTGCCAGTAACCTGGATTCTTCCAAAAAGCGTTTTGCCTTATCCTCATTAAGTTTTTTGGTATTCCAAGATGGCCCTCTTTTGTATCTCGCCTTACTATATTGTGGTCTCTCTGATACTACGGCTTTCCCTATGTATCGGTGGTCACTCAAGATTTCTTCATCTCACACCATCCAGTCCGTGATGTCCTTAGCCAGTCTGGAAGTACTTATTGTCAAATCCAGTATAGATGAAGTATCTCCCCGTTGGAAAGTGTTCTCATTCCCAGAGTTTAGGAAGATGAGATCGTTTCTTGCTACAAACTCACATATAATAGATCCTCTTTTGTCGGAGCGCGTCTCCCCCCCCCATTCCGACGATTTACCATTACCTGTTATCAAAACGTCTCCTTTCGATGGTTTCAGACTTGCTACCAATACGTCGGTCTTTTTGAAAGTTCTCTAATGTATCGTTAGAAGGAAAGTAACAGCTATAAATTCTCATATTATTCACCTCAATCCATACAAACCCATACTTCGTCTTCTTATATTTATTAATACTTAGCTTCCTATTATGGATTATACCCGCTCTTATCTTGTTGTATCTCGATACAAAGTATTCTCACAGTATGGTTGCTCACTAGTAAGTAACACATCCACTTCCCTTTCTTGCAGCAACCTGCAGCATCAAGTCCCGCGCCTTCTTACTCCTCCCCAGTTTAATCTGTAGGAGTGGAATCATATTTTTTGCTTTTGAACCGCCGCCATAAAGGAGGCACATTTGTTACTTCCTAACAGATGTTGATCCTCTTTGTTTTTGTCTTCGTATAAAACACATTGTTCTCTGTTGGTACAGTTCTTAACAACATGTCAGGTTCTACCACATCTGTAACATACTTTGCTACGATCAGGACTTCTGCAATCCGTTGAAATATGTCCAAAGTCTAGACATCTATAACATATTGTTATCTGGAGTTTTTCTCTGATTCTACAGTTAACCCATCCGATCTTAATATGTCCTGCCATTATAAGCTTTTGAGCTATCTCTTCTCCCATCAACATTGTGGCTGATTGTATTCCTCTGTATCCTCTGCGCATCTTACAGGGGGTGGGCATCTGGTCTATTGCTACGTTTATATGTTTGCTCACAGCCTCCAACTCCTCCTCAGCAGTGACTGTTTCATCGATATCTCTAATTTCTATTAGGCGCTTCCGTTCTAGAGCACTCACTTGAGCTTGATTCCCTACCACTTTCTCCAAAAGCCTCATTCAATGAGGTAATATTTCCAGTTTTTCAGGTACAATAAGTATGTCTTCCTTTTTGTTCTCCGTATAGCCAATATCTTTGTGCCGTAATCACTAGGGTTCACGGTCTCTTTCATCTTCTTTATAATGTCAGAATAAGTTTCCCCTTGTCTAGCTGGGTTTACTTTCCTGACTGTTATCTTAGCTCCTGGCTTCTTTTGTATATTTTTCTCTTTTCTGCTTTGTTGAAGCTGCCAATTCTCCTCTATTTGCTCTTCTGTCTTTTCAGATTGTTTTATCACCTCACCCTGATTTGCTTGCTTTTCCCCTGGTGTAAACTCCACCGACGTTATCTCCTGTTTATCATTCTTATCTCTTCTAATACGTTCTTCTTGTGGACTCTGTGCCGCCCTCTTTTTACTTTGCATGTCTTTCTTATCTTCCCTTACATTAGTTTCCTTCTCTCTACTCAGTAGAGAGTTCAGGATCCCTGAAAATTCTCTCTTTTCATCTACTACATCTTGTACCCTTTACTTCAGGGTGCCAATATTTTCTATAGCTCTAGACAGAGCTTCCTTCACACTCAACGGATTGTTTTTCAGCATATGCTTCTCTATCGTCCTAAGGCTTTGATTCACTTCATCTAGGAGATTTCTTTGGAGGTCTACCAGTTGTTGCATAGTTCCCCAATTTTCTATTATGAGGTCAACTGCTGTTTCCTTACTTCCTGCTACAAGATTATCCGATTTATTTCCCTCCATAGGTCCCCGCCGGCGTCATGGTCCACTTTGCGGCAAATTGACTGCTGTTTGCGGCGAATTTGCCGCGCCATCTCGTTCGGCAGTCGTGCTTGGATTTCGCTCCCGCTGGTCGGTAGATATCCTTGAAGCGGTTGGGGTACTTGGAGGCGATCTCTGCAGTTTCGACTTCCCAGAAAATGGACTAAAACCTGCACGCTCGAGGCCTTCACTTGTCACAGTGTAATATTTCAGAACCGCCAAGCGGTCCACGTCTCTGAGATTGCAGTCTCTGGTTGACGACCGCCGGGGGTCTGCTTGCCTACCCCCGGCTGCCGGTACTGGGGCTCCGATCCCCTGCACCGTAACAGTTGATTCTAAGGGACCTTCCATCGCGGGTTTCTTTTCGGGGTCACATTCCCCTAGCGTTTTTGAGCTACCGCCAGCTGAAGGAAACGGAAGAAGAGAAGGGGAACAGTGAAGAATAGAATTAGAATAGTAGAGTAGAACGGAAACGACTCCCTAGCCCTCGTAATAGCGTCGGAGTCGGAAGCACAAGGGTTGGCCGAAGATTAGCCTACAGGACAGAAAACAGAAGTGTGACACAAGTAAGTGGAAGCAATGACACACGAAGTTAGTGGAAGTGCCTGGATGTTTAGAGGAGAGACAGCGGATAGCTGCTCCGATTAGTCGCCTTCTACGACAGGGGGAGTTCCCGTGATGTTATTCTACTAAAACCCCCGACACCACACGAGGTGTTGTTATTATTATTATTATTATTATTATTATTATTATTATTGGCGTATAGGCCCTTACTGACCACGCTACACGATTAACGTGTGTAATTTCCTCCAGGATCAGCTTTTCAGCTGTATCCTTGCATTACAACAAGGTTGTTACGCCTTGAAGTGTGCATTATGATGATAGGTTGATGATGAGGGGTGAAGGGACAATCACAAATACGACCATGTCTACGCAGGACTGGAACCTGCAGCCTCCTCGGCACAGACGACGGCTGCCGCAACCGTCTGCGCCACGGGGCCGACCATTATTATTATTATTATTATTATTATTATTATTATTATTATTATTATTATTATTATTATTATCACCATGTGGCCGTGTTCTCGTGTACCTCCCGTCGCTCAGATTATGAAGAGTTGTTTAGTGATTCATACTTCGTTTTTTCTATCATCAATCATGCATATGTGCAACATATGTGAAGACGAAATACCAGAAGACGGTGTATAATGTATGGGATGCCAAAATATGTATCATTTCGGGTCGTGCTCAATATCGTAAAAGACCCACTGGGCGAAATCGCGTGATGCAAAGTCAAAATGGCGGTGTATAAAATGCAGAGACAATGAATCCGTACAAGGACGCTCAAACATTGATAATTCTTATCCTAGAAATGAAGAGAGGAATCTAGAAAATGACCTCTTAAACCTGAACCACGATTTGTCACCGAGTATGAAGAAACTAATGCAAGAATTGATCAAATATGTCCAGCATATGTCGGAGAGATTTGACGAGATGGCCAAGAAGCTAGATGAGATTATTAAAAAAAGCGAACTTCTGAAACAAGAAGTGAACATTCTGAAGGGAAACATGACAAAAAAAGATACGGAAATAGCCAATATTTCAACAAAACCAAACAAAATAGAGCAATACAAGAAAAGAAAATATGTGGAAATTCACGGACTAAAAACAGCCGACAACGCCTCTCCCATGGACGAGTATAAATAAATTGGTAAAAACTAGGTGCCGATGAGGAATGTGAAGCGACGCAAGCAGAAGTAATACCAATGAAGAGCAATAAAATATTAGTTGTAAAATTTAAGGAAGAAAAGCGGCGGCGATGGTGTAACGGTTAGCGAATCGCACTGGTATACCCAAGTTGGTGGGTTTAAACCCGATCGAAGCCGTGGATTTTTACGGGCGAAAAAATCCTTCGTACTCCTTCCTTCGGAGGGGAAGTAAAGACGGCTGTCCCATGTTAGTAGATTTACTTGCATGTAAAAGATTCTCAAGCCTAAATGACGTCTCTGGGCTAATTCAAATCACCTGTTTCTCGCCCAAGAAGTACCTCCTCTCTCTGCTAGTGAAAGGAGCGTACCGAAATTTGCGTGGTCAGGCGGAAAAGTCTCGCCACGTAAAATAAGGCATTAATTCAAGTCAAAATCAAAGGAATGTTTTTAGGAAGAAAGGTATTCAATGGTAGAATTATATGAACATGGATCACCTTTATTTCAATGAAGCCTTGTCACCAGAAAATAGGAATCTATTAAAAGAACTGAGGATATAAGCCAGGCTTAAAAAACATTAAATATGTGTGGGTGAAAAATGGCACAATATTAGTGAGAAAAAAAGACAATGACAACGTAATTGCAGCTACTAGTGTCAAGGACTTAGTCAAATGTTAATTTTTTGTTAGACTTGGATAAACTACTTCAACTACTTCGCAGTGGATTGGAACACTAGTGACGTAAGAAATCATCAAGTGAACTTAAAAGCGTGTGATAAGAATGAACAGTGGCAAGAATGTGTCATAAAATCTGGTGAAGTTCATCCTGCCCATGGTAAATTGTCTGTTTTTTATATCAACATTAGGTCATTAAAAAAACACTGGAATGAACTTTTGGTCATCTTAAACAATAGCTCCTTTGATATTATTTGTGTAACAGAAGCTAATCTAAAACAACAAGATGTAGAACTCTACTTCATAGCAGGCTATAAAAGAAGCTTCTCGCTACAAGAAATTAAATCAAGAGGGGGAATACGAGTATTTTATAAAAGCAATCAAATATTCGATCATGTAAACTGTATTTCAGACCCATTTGAATCCATAACTGGCACCATTAAAGCCGACAAAACTCAATTATTACAGAAATAATTATAATTTACAAACCACCCAACACAAACAACATATCCTTCCTTAACAAATTAAAAATTTTAGTGGAAGCTTTCAACAACCATTCTGCACTCACTATTGGTGATACCAATATCAATATAATAGAAAGAAACAAAACAGTAAATGTGTATGAGCTACTTCTATATAGTAATGGGTTTGTGAACGCTATAGAAGACTTCACAAGAGGGGAAATCAGAGAAGGAATAGTATGCAGCTCCATAATCGACCTCCTCTTTGTAAGATCGCAAGCTAATGAAATTTGGTCTGCCACTCTTAAATACAAAATTTCTGATCATTACCCACTAGTCATTCAATATAACCCCAAAGAAATAAACATCTTAAAAATGAGTAGAGACATCAAAAACACAACTGTTAAAATATATTATAACAAATCAATTGATTTGTCACCTAAAAGCCCTGGAGGGGAAGAGAAATGCCTGGTAGGTTTCTTCCCCAACGGTGGTGACCTTCACCAATGGTGACCAACGTGGCTCTGGAGACCGAGTGACTGCCAGAATACGTGGTCCCCCCTGTCCGCCAATGGCCTCCTGTTTGGAGGGCAAATGAGCGGGCAGCGGAAGGTTGGATCTCTCGCCTTGACGGCATAAAAACCCCTAAAGAGAGAAACGGGGAGGAAGATCCTCGAAGCCGTGGAGAAGGCAATCCTCCTAGGACAAGGGAAGTCCAAAACCACATCCCCTTCCTCCGGATGTAGGTTGTGCAGAGAGGGCTAGTAACCCACCCACATAAACAAATTTGATTACTTGTAGTGCCCAAAATAGCCTCGGAATTACCTCAACGTTGACGAATACTACGCAAAAACCTGGAAAATGCAAATGGATCTCGGACTATTTAAAAATTGCCACATGGAATGTGAGGGGAATTACTAATGTGGCGTCTTTGCCGGGGCAAATAATTACAGACGTGAACGGCTTGTAAATATTTAGTATTTATTAGAAATAAGATATTCCGACACCATAACACTATATACAATATTTACAATTGAAGTTAACCGTTACAAGAAGGAACTTTCCCTGGTTACCACCACCGCTGGCCCGATAATTAATTACCATCCCCGGTGTGATGCACCAGTACCTTACGCGAGCATACATGCGAGTATGCCGCACCTGCTGTCACGACGTAGCACGCCGGCTTCGATTCCCCGCCTCGGTAGCCTATGCATTACCATGCAACGCCGCGCACAATCCTCACGACGCCCTACCGACGCGCTCACCTCTGAAGAATCATAAGAATAGAAGGCTGCTTTCAAGTCGAATTCTGCTTATATACCCTGTGGCAGGTTGACGGAAGCGCGTCACCCGCAGTGCCCGCCAGCGCTCCTCCGCCGGCTTTGGGGTTCCCAAACCTGCATTCACGACACGGCATACCTTTGTGCAGCCCCGCGTCACTTCCGCCAGCGCTGTCCACATGGCTAATATAGTACGTTTGTACTGGCAACAGATATGACGCCACAAACTCCTCTATACCCCCCCGGGAATTTTCGTCGCAGTTGCAATCAACACAGAAGGAAAATTCCACAAGTGTGAAAGTCCTAGGCCGATCGGCTCACATTATATACAACTGCGCCTGACTTGGCTAATTACACAGATAAAGAAACAAACAGAGAAGGCCCTACTAACCTACCCCATTGACATATTTTTACTCTACATTGTACATTGTACTTGAAATATTAAAAATCTTGCCGTACGGTCGGTCCCTCTTATGCATTGTTAAGAATTTTCAGCCTGGTGTGGTAACCTCCAATAACCATAGTATGTTCCTTTTCCTTTTACAACCAAATTCTTGAATTAAAATAATTTTGTACAATACACCCACTACCAAAATGACACATACAATATCACCAATATAGCCACAAACATTACATCAATAAACATTCAAAATCATATACAGTTCTATACACACAAACTGACCCACTGAATGACAAAACCTTATACAGTGATAAATGCACAAAAAACAACAATAAACTAACATTTACCGTTTTACATTTAAAACCACATACAGTGATACACTTAAAATGAAACAAATAAACAATTTTTACATTTCTCTCTTGAAGGATTGTACAAAGTTTTTCTTCTTGCCAGAATGAATATAAATTAATACAAAAGTTCATGATATTTGCTGGAAACTATTCTTTCGTAGGTTTCTTGGGAAAAGTTTACTCAATCTTGACACAACACAACAAACATCACATTCACTTATACATCATTCTTCTTGCACTATTTGTTTTGCACTGTGTTCCAGTGTTTTCGGCGCACACGTATCGGCATTGCCGGGTGCAGTGTGCCCCTCTGCAACTTCGGACACTGTCTGGCGCTCATTTTCAAACACCCTACTGAGAATGTCCGCATTTACGTTTAATATCCCTTTCCTATGGCTTATGATAATGTTGTAATGCTGAATCGCCAGAGACCACCTAAGCAATCTAGGATTATTCCCAGCATTCTGTTGTAACCAGACTAACGGGTTATGATCCGTTTCTATCGTTAGCAAAACATTACCGTCTAAATAGTAACGCAACTTCCCTAAACCCCAAATTAAAGCAGCACACTCTTTCTCCGTGGTGCTCCATTTTAATTCCCCGTCTGAGAATTTTTTACTGAGAAAAAGAATCGGATTTTCATTCCCTTCCTGATCTAACTGTGATAACACAATGGCTGCTCCCCTAAGTGCCGCATCACATTGCAGTAAAAATGGCTTACTAAAATCAGGTGCATGAGTGACTGCCCCCTGACACAGTGCGTCGCGAAGCTGTATAAACGAGTTTTCGCACTCTTCCGACCACCGGATTTTGCCTTGCCTATGTGTTCCCCTCAATAGATCAGTGAGCGCAGCTGATTTCTCCGAGAAATTTCTGATGAACCGTTTATAATACGATATCAGACCTATAAATTTACGGATTTCCTTTTTTGTCGTAGGCCGTGGATATTCTTTTATTACTTGAACTTTGGCTTCATTTGGTCTCATCAGACCACTACCAATCTCGTATCCTAAGAACGTAACCGATTTCCTAGCGAACTTACATTTCGCCGGTTGCACGCGTAAATTGGCCTCACGTAACTTTTGGAATACGATTCTGAGATGTTTGCAGTGATCATCCCAGTTGTCGCTGAAGATTGCAATGTCGTCCGTATATGGGACGGCGAACTCCGCGCAATCTTTCAGTAATGCCTCCATAAGCTTGCTGCAAACATATGGTGCATTTTTGATGACGAAAGGCATCCTGAGGGGTTTATAAGACCCGAATTTCGTCGTAAAGGTGGCATACCGTTGAGCGCGCTCGCTAATTGGATCTGCCAAAATCCTTTACATAAATCAGTTGTGGTTATGATTTTGGCCCTCGCAACTGTTTCAATACGCTCGGCTAAACTCGGAAGCGGAAAATATTCAGTACGAATAACCTGATTTAACTTGCGGTAGTCAATACACGGCCTGGTTTTTTTCCGGGTGCTTCCACCAAAATCATGGGGGATGTGAAATCAGAATCAGAAGGCTCGATGATACCATCCCTTAGCATTTTCGCGATTTCTTCCTGGAGGATTTTAGTTTGGCGATGAGACGTACGATACGGAGCGCTCCTCACCCTTGCATTTTCGTCCAGCAACTCGATGTCCATCTGAACGTTTTTAGTGAGCCCTTGCCTATCAGAAAAGATGTCCCGAAACTCAATTACAAGCTCTCTCAGCCTTTCACTTCCTTCCGGCTCCATTTTTGTGCCTGCGAGCATTGCCTCAACATCAAATTCCTCCGGTTCTAATTTTAATGCGTATTTCTCTATTCCGTCCTCTATAATTTCACCTATTTGTTCTGGTTCCTTAAATAATAATGAATTCTTATCAAAATATGTTTCTCTTTCCGATTCTGCTCTTACATCCTTATACTTTTCAAACAAAGTATTTACACTCCTTCCTTCCGTCCTTCCTTCCCGTCCTTCTGCTTGAAGTTTCGCCCCGCCGGTGTACTCGCACGTTTTCGTTCGCGTTTTACTTTATTTCGCGCACTATGAATATTTTTACGTCGAAACTGTTCCCTGGCTCAGTCTTGCTCGCTCGCCCACTATTTAATCTTTCTCCGGCGGATACCTGCGGCCAAATTTACTTTCACTTCCGCGTGCACGATCCGCTGTTCTGGATGACTGTCCCGCTGGTACTAAGCGCCCTACCTGCTGGGTGTTTTGTTCGTTTCTATAGCTGTTGCTACATTACCGACCGAACCTAGAACGTGAACCGCAGAATTCTATCCCTTCTACGCTCACTAATTACCCATGGACGGATGAAGCCCCTTACTGGCGTAATTATTCTACCTGCCGTTCCTGGCGTGCTTCCGTGTGATGCTGCCTACCACAGACAAACACCGCACATACACAACTGCGTGGTCGTTTCTGAACCGCTGCCTACACTATAACTATGTGGTAGTTCTTGAACTGCTGCCACCATTCTACACCTACGTGGTAGTTCGTGATCCGCTGCATACACTACACGTGCGTGGTAGTTCCTAAACCGCTGCTTACACTACACGTGCGTGGTAGTTCGTTAACCGCTGCCTCTATTCTACTTGCGTGGTAGTTCCTAAACCGCTGCTTACACTACACGTGCGTGGTAGTTCGTTTACCGCTGCCACTATTCTACGTGCGTGGTAGTTCCTAAACCGCTGCTTACACTACACGTGCGTGGTAGTTCGTTTACCGCTGCCACCATTCTACGTGCGTGATAGTTCGTTTACCGCTGCCACCATTCTATCCCTCCTACGTCTGTGGCGTCTTTGCCGGGGCAAATAATTACAGACGTGAACGGCTTGTAAATATTTAGTATTTATTAGAAATAAGATATTCCGACACCATAACACTATATACAATATTTACAATTGAAGTTAACCGTTACAAGAAGGAACTTTCCCTGGTTACCACCACCGCTGGCCCGATAATTAATTACCATCCCCGGTGTGATGCACCAGTACCTTACGCGAGCATACATGCGAGTATGCCGCACCTGCTGTCACGACGTAGCACGCCGGCTTCGATTCCCCGCCTCGGTAGCCTATGCATTACCATGCAACGCCGCGCACAACCCTCACGACGCCCTACCGACGCGCTCACCTCTGAAGAATCATAAGAATAGAAGGCTGCTTTCAAGTCGAATTCTGCTTATATACCCTGTGGCAGGTTGACGGAAGCGCGTCACCCGCAGTGCCCGCCAGCGCTCCTCCGCCGGCTTTGGGGTTCCCAAACCTGCATTCACGACACGGCATACCTTTGTGTAGCCCCGCGTCACTTCCGCCAGCGCTGTCCACATGGCTAATATAGTACGTTTGTACTGGCGACAGATATGACGCCACACTAACAAAGAGTTGGAAATATGTGGGTAGCTATGCCATGTTTTATAGTGGAGTAACTCAAAATCATAGAGCTGCTAAGGGAGTTACTATATTTGTGGACAGAAAGTGGGAATAAAAGATAAAATAATGTAAGAATGTAAATGAAAGAATTATCACTATGAAATTAAAACATGACAGGGGCTATTTGATAGTGATAGGAGTGTTGGCACCAGAGGAAGGGAAGAAGGATGACACAGAACAATTTTTCAAAACTCTTCAAAGGATCATTGACTTGTATAACTCAAAATATGAAATCCTACTGCTCGGTGACTTGAATGCTAGGGTTGGAGATACAAGTATATCAAATGTAATGGGAACTCATGGTGAAAACATAAAAAATTAAAATGGAGAAAAATTAATAGAATTCGCCACTTACAATGAACTAAGTATTTCCAATACATTTAAAAAGAAAAAGGATATTTAGAAATTCACTTGGACAGCTAGAGGATATGGATCTTTAATAGATTATGTGATAGGAAATAAAAAGATTTCTAAGAATATTGACGATACTACAGTAAAGAGAGGAAATGAGGTTGATCCTGAGTTTAGGGTGCCACCGGTTCCTTTGGTTCACTGATTCGGTTCACAAGTTCTCGTGATTCACAAGATTATAGTTGCGCGGTTCACTTCAATCACTGAAGAATAATTTTGCTGGCATTGATTCAAAGTATAAATATATTCACAATTTGACTATGCCATATAAAGCTATACATTTTGCTATTACGAAACATTTTTTTCTTCATGACGACACATTTTAAATTTCAATTCACATCTAAAATTACACTTCACAACACTCTTTCAAAGCACAATATAAGATTTTTGCTTGCTGGTTGAAATGGATTACAAATATAGATACTATTTACTAAATAAACAGACTCCTAATAACACAGTTGTTACTATGACGACAAAATTATTTACTTCATAATTTTATGAATTGTAAAATTGTAAAGATTTTTTTGGCGTTGATTTGCGTGTTTTTTTGGCATTTCAAGTTTCCTTTTAATAGTTTTGTGTGTCTATCGAGATGGAAGGTATGAATTCAGGATTTATTTATTTGCGCAGAGAGGGGAGTTTGAATGTGATTCAGTGGTGTCAAAAAGTGGGATTGCTTGCGTCTCGACGTGTATGTAATGAATGCAAGAAAGAAATGAAATTTACTGAGAGAAAGGATAGAACAGATGGTTTTGAGTGGATTTGCAGACAGAGGCGAGAATCGTCATAGCGTAAAAATGTCTGTGTGAAAGGACTCTTCTTATTAATTTCTTAATTTACTGAACTTTAGTTCATCAAAAGTAAAGTGTGAATTTTTTCAGATAAAAGCAGATTTGGTGATATGTTGATGAATCATTAAAGTTTTTCGTGTTATAAGGATGTTAAACGTAATTTGTAGATACGTTACACAAATTTTACTACCATAGTATTTTTAATATTATTAAAATTCTATAATTTCAGCGATTATGTGAGTTGATTTTTTTCTTTTTTCTAATAAAATACCGCTATATTTAATATAGTGTTTGAAAAAATGATCGGGTTGATTTTGTATTATTAAAATGGGGAGTTTGGGGGCGACAGCCCCCCAATAATAAAAAAAAGTTTAAGTAAAAAGTGTTAGTGAAATATACTGTGAATTCTAAAGCGTATAAAAAAGTGTTAAGTAGATAAGATGCTTTTTTTGGTAATAAAATATTGGCTTTGAATAGTAATGATAGTTTAAGTAGCATGTGAGTGTTAAATAGAAATTATAATTCTTGCGATAACATAATGAACATTACAACATGCGAATGGCAAACAAGGATTCAGTTCAGTGAGTCGATTCCTCTCTAGTGAACCGGATCAGTGAACCAAATGAACCAGTGGCACCCTAAACTCCGGATATACCGGAAATGACATAGGATCGGATCATTTTTTAGTAGTTTCCCGTATAAAGCTTCTGGCAAGATGGAAGAAAGAAAGAATGACGCCATCTACAACCAGTAAGGATGAAGTCTTTAAGGTATATCTATTAGAAGATGAAAGTATACGAAAGCTGTTTGAAAATAGAGTCAAAACACATCTGCAAATGTATACCACAAGTAATAATATAGAACATGAATGGCAGAATATTGAGCGAATAATGAAACAAGCTGCAGAAGAGGTTGTGGGACTTAGAAGAATACAAAGGAGAAAAAGAGGATTAAAAATTTGGACGAAAGAAATAGAAGAAAGAGTAAATGATAAACAGAAAAAGTATAAAATCTACCTTAATAATCCTACTGAAGACAACAAGGAAGAATATAGAAAAGCAAGAAATGCAGCAAAAACAGTAATAAGAAAAGCACATGCAGAATCATGGGAAAGATTTATAGGTTACATGGAACATGACCTGTTTGGTAGGCAATCACTGGCTTACAAGGTGATGAAGACATTAAATAAAGATGAAAGATACAACATAGATCTAGATGTCATTGATCAGAAAACATGGATACAACGTTATACACAATTGTGGTATAAAAAAGAACCGCAAATAATCAAAAGGTACTCAGGTGGTGAAGTAAATAACCTAGAGATAGAAGAATTGCTGGAAGCTTTGAAGGGAACAACAAACAGGAAAGCGCCAGGACTTAATAACATTAATACAGAATTGATAAAATATGCTGGAATACTCTTCTTTCATCGAATATTGCTTTACTTTTTTAATATGTTCTTGAAAAATTTGCAGATCCCAAAAGAATGGCACCAAGCAAAAGTAATCTCCCTGTACAAAAAAAGAGACAGATCAGATCCGAATAACTACTGAGGAATAAGTCTTTTAGGTACAGTCTACAAGTTATACACAATAATTTTAAATACAAGCCTTAAGCTAATAGCAGAACACCTAATATCAGAAGAGCAAGTAGGATTTAGGAAAGGCAGATCTTGTGCTGACGCCATATTTACATTAAAAAGAATAATTGAAGAAAGAAGAGAATTCAACCGCGAAATTCAGCTAGCCTTTATAGATCTCGAAAAGGCTTTCCATAATGTAAATAGGCAGTTATTATGGGATATCCTTGAAAAAAAGAGAATACCCGATACATTTGGTGGAAGCATTAAAGAACCTATACGAGGATTCTACAATACGAATAGTAGTAGGAAGGAAAATGACAGAAGAGATTCCCACTAACAAAGGAAAACTGATTGCAGCTTTTATTTACCTTGCACAAATGAAAAAGACTTGATCAAAATAATAAAAAAGAATATTAGAATCAAAAAAAGCTCCAGGGAATGATGGAATAAGAACAACAGATATTGTGAGCAATGCAGATGTACTAAGTGGAATATTAAGCAATCTAATAAACAACTGCATTAGAAATGGAATATTCCCAGCTCCATTATTAGGCCCACTTACAAAGCGGAGATATGAGTGATCTCAATAACTATAGACCTATATCTATTCTCCCTGTGTTCGAAAAAATGTTTGAGAAATACATTCTACAAAAAATCAATCAATATATGAATGATAACCATATAATACATACAAACCAATATGGATTCCAGAAAAGTAAGGGAAGAGAAGAAGCTCTGATCCACAGATTACATAAATAATAATATTGATAAAGGAAAGGAGGTAATGGCAATATTCATTGACTACTCCACGGCATTTGACACTGTTAGTCACACAATTCTATTGAAGAGACTGCAAGAAATAGGCATACAAGATCGGTTTTTAAGATTGTTTAAAAGCTATCTAGAGCATAGAAAAATATTAGTCAAATTTAAACAATATCTTAAGTCTTCTTAAAACTATCAGATATGGAGTGCCGCAAGGAAGTTGCTTAGGGCCAGTGCTATTTTTAATATATGCCAACAACATATTTCAAACAAATATAAAATTGCAAACTTTACATGTGTGCAGATGATGCTGTTGTTTTGTACTCGAACAGCGATATAAACAAATGTAAAGACCAACTACAAACAGAATTTAACAACATTGTTAAATGGTCATATTATGTTCTTGGGGATGATAAATAATTCATTCCGGAAAGTTAAAGTATAAAACGTTTATTGTATTCATAATACATAATAGGTAAGAACGCGCGACAGCTTATTAACGGTCACTCGGGAACACGTCGGGGAGAACGTCCGTCCGCTACGATTGACGGCCAAAATACTGAGGCATGCTCGCTGCAGCAAGAGAATGGCAGACTGCGCCAGTGCGTCGCGTGCTACCAATTGTTGAGCGCCAAATCACCAACAGGAAAAGAGGAATAAATTTAGGGTTCATATACAACAGGTCATATGAAAACAACTTGTATCCTTGTAATCCTGTGAAAACCAAAGTAATTCATTTCAAAACACGGAAAACAGTAAAAACTTAAAACTAGGAGTACTTGAGACATAACTTGCACACAAATTACCTGTTCAACAAAGTAAAAATGATAGCTGGATGTATACATTCAATTCAGACTTTTGTAAATGAACAAAATTTTGAAAATTATATATCCCTCTCTAATCGAATCATTACTGAGATATGGTGTGCAAGCCTGGGGTGGTGCATGCCAAACATACTTAAGCAAATTGGAAAACAAGCTAAAGTATTAAAAATAATGGCGAAGAAGAGAAATCTCAGCCAGTGTGACCTGCCAGCTTGCTACAACACTCTAACACCAAAAGAATTCTACATGTACCTCAATATAATTCGGAACAATAATGCTAATAAATTCAAAATTGATGCACCAAATGGTTACAAAACAAGAAATTCAAAGTACCAAAAACCATAAACATACAACAGTTACGGAAAAAGAACTCTTAAGTACCCGATACCAAAACTATACAACCAGATACCCAAAGACATTAAATACTCAAAGACTAACCACAAAGACTTTAACAACAAAATTAAGTCATGGCTGCAGATAAACGAACCTACGGTGTGACAACCAACAACAGTGTGTAGGACTCTATTGTCAATAATAGAAAGAAAGAAACTAGATTGAAATTCATAAACAAAATTGAGTAAAAATATAATATTTTCTGTGAAATTAAGGATGTTTATGTGTGTACCAAACTAATACGATATACTGTTATTGCGAAATGTGTTGTGATTATGTATTAATTTGCATCATATACAAATAACTATTTTAAATCCAAACATAAAGTACAAATATAAAATACGTAAACTGTTAGATCGGATTGACAATCAACAAAAGTGTGTGCAGAAATAAAAGAAACACGATAGAGATTCAGAAATAAAGCTTTATATATATATATATATATATATATATATATATATATATATATATATATATATATATATACAAACCGGTGTTTAATTGTTCACTCCACGTAAAATACTTATTACGTATACGTATTAAAATACGTATTAATTTGTTGTTAAAATGTTTTACTGAAAAAATTGTTTTAGTAATATATGAATTGTACAGGAACCAGATGATAAGTCTCTGGCTTATCTGGACCCTAAACTAAAGAAGTTAATAAATTACAAAATTATTATTATTATTATTATTATACATTATTCACAGTATCTACTGGTCGGTATGTCAACCACACACAGGAATGATGACCAGGTGTGTGGTTGCTTTACTGAAGGTTCAGATGGCTTCTGACAATACGGCATGTATTCAAAATTACACACTTTTGCATATTATATACATTCCTGGCATCCAAGTGAAGACACTCCAGTGCCCGAAGTGTCATTTTTGGGATCACTCCTGTAGCTGATATTATTATAGGCACAGTTGTCACTTTACTGAAGTTCCACTGAGATGCGACTTCATGGGCGAGATCGGTATACTTCTGGATCTTCTCTTGATATTTTCCCGATATGTTGTGGGTATTGGGTATTGATATATCGATAAGGAAAACCTGCTGATGGTTTCTATCAATGTACGTTATATCGGGTCTAATTCCGCCGACATGTCTGTCAGTGATAATGGAGCGATCCCAGTAGAGTGTGTGCTCACTACTTTCAAGCACATTCTGAGGCACATATTTATAATACGGCACGGAAGTGGCGAGTAAGCCCGTTCTCAATGCCAATAATTGGTGCACCTGCTTCGCCACTTCATCATGCCTCTTTTTGTATTCCAACTGTGCGTGGCTGCTACATCCACTTGTCACGTGTTGGATAGTTTCGCTTGCAGCCTCACATCTTCTACACGAGTGGGAATGAATGGTAGAATCTCTCAGAATGTGTTTTCTGTAGTTCAATGTTGGTACCACTTGGTCCTGGATAGCTATCATGAAGGCTTCTGTCTCCGGAAAGAGATCCCCGTGCTGGAGCCATGCGTGCGACGCAGAGATGTCGACTTCTGGTTTACTCAGCTCGTGGGGGTACCTTCCATGCAGTGCCTTCGTTTTCCATAAGGATATCTTCTCTTCCGTTTCAATGATTGGTTGAACAGGCGGATCAAGCTTTTTCAAGTTCAGAGGACTATAGTTATCAACTGCGCTCACTGCTTGCTGACCTCTCCCACAATGTTCCAAGAAGTATCTTCTGAGTGAAGCAATTTGAGAGCTGTGTAGATTTATGAGATCTACAACACCTCGCCCTCCTTGCGACCTTGGAAGGGTAAAACGCTCAGTATTTGAATGGGGATGATGTTTTCGGTGTTGAGTCATAGCGGTTCGGATTGTCCTCTGGAGGTTGTCGAGGTCGGTATTGCTCCATTTAATAACGCCAAAGGAGTATGTGAGCACTGGAATAACAAATGAATTGATGGCCTGCACAAGGTTTCTAGCAGAGAGTTGAGTTTTTAAGAGTCCATGCAATCGTTTACACACTTCAGTTGTTAGTATGTTCTTAGTAACAGTGTGTTTGATTCGGAGTGACTGTTGGAAACCCAAGTATTTGTAAGTTTCATGGGGTTCCATGAAGGTAATCTTTGGTTCATTATCAGTTTCCAAATTTATAACTTGCATATGACCCCGAATGATATTCACTCTCCTGCACTTATCCAAACCGAATTTCATCTTGATGTCGTCAGTGAACTTCTCCGTCACGTTTATTAGTTGCCGCATATGACTCTCAGTGTCTGCATAGAGCTTCAGGTCATCCATGTAAAGAAGATGTGAGATCCGGAGAAGAGTTGAGTTCCCATTTTAAAGAGCGATTCCATAATTAGCTGAATTAAGTAGAGTAGACAGGGGATTCAAGGCTAAGCAGAACAATAAAGGGCTTAAAGAGTCACCCTGGAAAATCCCTCGGCGGATGTGTATAGTATCTGTGTGGACGGATTGTTTTCCGTTAGAGAGATAGTTTTGTATTCCATCGACTCATCGCGGTTTTCAGGAAGTTTTGGATAAACGGGTGGACCTTGTATACATCCAAACATTGAAGGAGCCAAGAATGGGGCACGGTGTCGAATGCTTTAGCGTAATCTATGTAGCATGCGTACAAGTTTATTTGTTTTGCACGCACTTGCCCCATAATTACCGAGACTATAATGAGTTGCTCCTTGCATCCCTGAGATCCAGGTCTACATCCTTTCTGTTCATTTGCTAAGATGTTCTGTTCCTCAATGTGTGTCATCATCATTTGTGAAACACAAGATGTTATGAGTTTGTAGAAAGTTTGAAGGCAAGTTATAGGCCTGTATATCGAGGGGTCTTTAGTGTCACCCTCCTTTGGTAACATGAATGTTCTACCTTCAGTGAGGAAGTAAGGTAGATTTTCTGGATTGTGAAGAAAATATTGAATTATATTAGCTATATGATGGTGAGTGCTTGTAATTTTTTTCAGCCAATAATTGTGCAGGCCATCACTGCCTGGTGCCTTCCAGTTATGTGCTTTGTTCAAAGCTGCTTGGACAATTTCAACGGTGATGATTGGTTCACCCATTAGAGGAATATCTCGGTGTCGGTCATATTCCATTTCAATCCACGTCATATCTGGGTTGTGAGACACAGCAGATGACCAGATAGGCTTCCAAAAGTCCTCTATTTGTGCCTTTGAGGGAAGCTTTGACTCTTTCATATCATTGACAAGCCCTTTACCCTTTGACATATTCCTGTAGAATGCTTTCTGGTTTCTGTTAAAAAGAGAATTCTGTTGCTTCCTCGTAGTGCAATTCCTGTAGCGTCGAAGGCGTTTTGTTAACGCCAAAAGCTTTTGTCGTAAGGTGTCAAGATGTTCTGTTATTGTTGAATTCAAGGGCTCGTGCTTCGTATGTATTTTTGTATTGATAAGGATGTTATTCACCTTTCTTCTCAGTTTTTCTGAGGTATTTCCTTTTTTAAATTGCGTGAGTCTCCCAATATCTCTCCTAGTGCTTTCTATACGATTCACCAGCCGTCTTTCCCAAGGTGGCATTCTTTTTTCACTTCGATCATTGTGGGCAGTTGCTACGCGGCTTATTATTATTATTATTATTATTATTATTATTATTATTATTATTATTATTATTTCTTCAAGTCTCTCGCTTAGTGAGTGTAGTGTCATTTCAGTCGCCTTGTACAAACGTGACAAAATATTAGCCACGTGCATTTCATGCTCATGGACATCGCTGGCGGGAGGAGACGCCGGGCTGAGCAATGGCAAACCTAGGGAGCGGAAGGGAAGAGGTACCGTGTGGTGGGTGGCCACTTGTGAACCCCCATAGAACACTTGGGGCAAACTTGTGAACCCCGTAGACAGGCTGGCTGTGGAAACGCGTCGGCGGAAACAGCGAGATGAAGCATTTACGTCAGCCGGCCCAGAAGGTAAAATAAATGGACCCTGGACCTAAACTCCTTCTTCTGATTCTTGGGTGCATCGGTAGGAAGTCGTGTGGGTTGTGCGCGGCGCTGCATTTCAATGCATAGGCTACTGAGGCAGGAACTGAAGCCGGCGTGCTACGTCGAAACGGGAGGTCTCGCTTGTATGCTCACGTAGGCTACTGGTGCATCACACCGAATAAGATCTAATTATCAGGCCAGCGGTGGTGGTGAACATTCCTTCTAGTAACGGGTCAATACTGTTTATTGTAATTATTGTACATAGTATTCAGGTGTTGGAGCATATTTCGAATAAATACTCAATAAATTAATACTCTAATTTATGGCTCATAAAATTAAATACTCTAATTTATGGCATGGTATGAGAATTATTTGTTGCAGTGGGTCTACAGTTTGGCGTCTGTATATTGTTTTACAGTGTGTCTAAGTTTTACAGTGACGCAAAGATAGCAACACTGCATACAATTCGGCAGTGTACACACTTGCTTCTGGTGAAAGTGTTCAAGTCTTCCGGTACAAATGCGCTTCCAACCCGATGTTTTGTTTTTGAACCATCGTGGTAGATTATTGTGTCATTTCCCATGTTTTCTTCGAGAACTGATCGATATCTGACTTTTAAATCTTGGGAAGGCATTCTTTTTTCTTTACACTGCTAGTGTCGAGTCTAACTTCTGCCATTTTCAACATCCAAACTGGAATTTCATATGGTTCGTGATTCAAAACTGGTGGTAGGACAACAAAGTAGCTATCTTGATTGCGCTGAACGAGTAGCTGAAGATTTTTGATCGTAAATCTTTGCCAGCTTAGGTCGAGTCGAGTGGTTTAAATGTTTTGGTAGTGACAGCAATTTTGATATATAGTTGAATAGCATCGTTTGTTGTCTGTGATGTAACGACATGGTGCTGATTTCACAGTAGAGGCTTAAGGAAGGACTAGTGCGGAACGCGCCAGATGCATATCGGAGGCCTGCATTGTGAACGGGATCTAGTTTCCTTAAACTTGATTTTATGGCTGAGGAGTACACTGCACATCTATAATCTATTTTGGACATCACCATGGATTTGTACAGGCGGAGTAAGATGTCTCTTTCTGCACCCCAATTTATATTGGAAATGCATCTTTTTACGTTCAGAGCTGTTCTGCATCTACGCAAGGTATGTTCAATTTTTTTTTTTTTTTTTGCATGTTAGATGTCTATCAAAAATCAAACCGAGGAATTTTGCTGTTTCATTGTATGTCTGTTAAACACCATTCAGCACCAGTTCTGGATCTCTGTAGCTTTTTCGTTTCCTACAGAAGTGAACACCTTTAGTTTTGGCTGCTGTAAATGAGAAACCAAGGTTTTTCGCGTTATGCACTAATTTATTGATGGCATTTTTCATATTGAATTTGATCATTCCCCGTGATTTGGCTGAGTAAAAAATAGCAATGTCATCTACATACATGCATTTTCCAATTGACTCCTCTATGCCGTCAAACATCTCGTTGATCGCTATGATAAAGAGCGTGCCTCTCAATGGAGAGCCTTGCGGTACACCATTCTCTAGTACGTAGCTTTCTGAGATGGACTGCCGAACGCGAACTTCGAACGATCTGGTAGTAAGGAAGCTGAATATGAATTTTGGTAGATTTCCTCTTATTTGCCAGTTGTACAGCTGTCTCAGAATATTATCGCCAGGTCTTATCAAAAGCTTTTTCCAAGTCGAAGAATACTGTAACTATTTGTTTTCTTTCGATGAAGGTATTCTGAATTGCGTTTTCCAGATATATTAACTGGTCGATTGTAGAGTGAGGTCCGTATCCGCACTGATGTATGTTCAGGAGGTTGTTTCATTCGAGACACTATGTTAGCCGAGTGTTGACCATTTTTTTCAAGATTTTTCCTAGACAGCATGTCAGCGATACCGGGCGATAATTTTCAGGTTTCAATGGATCCTTGCCTGCCTCTAAAAGTGTAGTTATTTTCGCTTCTTTCCAGACTTTGGGGTAATTACATTGTCCAAATATTATTGTATTTGTTTAGCAAGGTGGACAGTATTTCCTTACGTAACCGACGTAGTATGCTGTAAGGGATATTGTCTGATCCTGCTGCAGTGTCTCCAGCTACATTTATGGCGTCTTGCAATTCTCTCCGTGTGAAATTAACGTTAATTGGTTTATCTGTTTCGGTTGTAAAGTCAAGTACTTTTTCTTCTTCTTTCTTTTTCTCGAGAAAGTCTTTACGATAGCTGCTTGTGTTACTGGCTCTGGAGTATTGGGTCGCTAATGCGTTGGCTATTTTGTCAGAGTTGCAGATTAGTGGTTCTTCGTGTTCTATGCATGTGATTGGACTGAAAACATTTTCCCCAGCTATTGGCAGGATTTTCTGCCATATTTCCGCGACTTTGGTCGTCCTAGTTATGGTTGTTACGTACTTTTCCCAGCTTGATCGTTTTGCTGTTAGTATTTTTCTGCGAGCGAGTGCACGCAGACACTTGAAAGCAATAAGATTGTCTTGGGTTGGTGCACGCCTATATCTATCGCGGGCTCTTCTTTTCTCCCTTATTGCTTCTTTAGTATTTGTATTCCACCTTGATACTGGAATCCTAGATGAGCGGCCACTAGTCTGTGGAATGTTTTTTTCAGCAGAAGATATTACAGTGTTGGTGAAATCAGTAACATCTTTCTCCGTGTTTCCACTGACATTTATTGCTGGTATATGTGTGGTGAAGCTGGACCAGTCTGCACGGTTGGTACACCAACGTTTCGGTAAATGCTCTGCGTTCTTTGGTATGTTTGATATCAACAGAGAAAAGTGATCACTCTGATGAAGATCTGGAAGTGATTTCCACGTCAACCGTGTTGCAATATTTGGGCTACGTATTGAGAGATGGCAGCCCAGAATGAGTCATTTCTAGCGTTAAAATGAGTGCTTGCTCGTGTGTTTAAAATTACGTATTCATTGTTAAGTAGTAGGTCATCGATTCTGCGACCGGAGTCATTTGTTCTAGAACAGACCCATGTGGTAATGTGAGCATTGAAGTCGCCTAGAATTAGAAATAGAGGCTGTAGTTGATCGATCAGGTCTTGTAGATCTTTATTTGCCATGAGACATCGGGTAAGTATATGCAACATACCGTCATCTTTTATGGCTTGTATAAGGTTATAGCTAATACGTGTAGAAGTGTGTTGAAATCAAGACGACTAGCAGGATGTGAATTGCTGATCAATATGGCAACACCACCTCTAGCTCGTATATCAGGTTCTACGTCACTGCGAAAGGTCTTATATCCTCTAAAATTGAAACGGTCCTGTGGTTTAAAATGGGTTTCTTGTAAGCACGCACACATTGGTGTGTGATTGGTCAGTAGCAATTTCAGCTTAAGTAATGCGAGATACAGCCGTTAATGTTCTATTGAATATTTTCCATATAGGATGCGTAGATCCTGCTTATTTTCTTGGCTTTCCTCTTGGCCATCCTTTCTTCTTTTTCTTCTTACGCGGGGTTTTGCTTAGATCGATGGACTGGTAATCATTATTTTCCGCACTTACCATCGAACTTGTCTCAGAGCCACTGGTTGTGTCTTGATCATTGGTAATTGATGATTTAGTTTTTTGTTTGAGGAAGTTGCCCTTGGTGTAGTTTGGAGACCGAGGCGATCAACTTCAATAGCCTGTTGCCGATACTTCTTTGCTGGGTGTGGCTGCATGAGAAGCTACTGAATTTCTTTCTGCATCATTTTGTAGTGGTCTTGAAGATTGTTTTTCATTTACTATTTCACTTTGAGTGTTTGTGGATAAGTCTTCTGTATTGATTGGGTTGTTGTGAATTTCATTAAAATACTTTTCTATGCATCGAGTTTTAGCAGACATTAGTTCTTTCACTACTAAAGAAGGTAAATTTTTGCTTTTAGTAACTGCTTCCACGTATGTAATATTTCCTTTATTTCCAGGACACAAGTTTTTTTGCTTCAGGATAGCTGATCTTATATCTGGCTTTTTCTTGTTGTTTTGCTGCCTCCTGCTTATATAATGGGCAGTCCCTTGACCTTGATGAATGCTGTCCGCTGCAATTAATGCATTTGATAAAATCTATGCATGGATCATCACTATGAAATGACTTACCACAATGACATACTTTGATTCTCGCACATCTAGATGCTGGGTGTCCAAATCGTAAGCATTGAAAACACTGCATTGGTTGAGGAATGAACATTCGTACGGTTAGACGATGAATGCCTGCTTTAATTTTCTCTGGTAACGTACAACGCTTGAACGTCCGGACATGAGACGCTGAAGGAATTATCTGCCCATCCCCGCCTCATTGTTAGCATACGACAGGTAGTGACTCATTGAGAAGCTAGTTCTTGAGCTAGTGCTTCACTGCAGTTTAGTAAGTCACTACACACTACAACATCTTTGCAGGTATTCAGCGGGCCGTGAGCACTTACTTCAACATCTATAGTGCCTATTCTCTTCAATTCTAATAACGTTTTACCTTGATTGTCATTGAATGTTTCTATCAAGAATCCAGATGGAGTTTTTTGTATGTCTTTAACGGCAGGTGCTAATACACTTCTCTATTAGAAATGGGCTCACTTTATCAAAATTTCTTCAGTTCTTTTTACTGTAAGGTACTTTAGTACCGCTGCGGTGTCCTTGAACAATTCATTGTAGTTTTTTGATTTTCCAATTTGCATTATTTTTGCATTGAACTCCGGGCTTTTTTCTGGACGAGGGTTTTTGAGGGATCCCTCAACCCTAGGTTCGCAGACTTCCATACGAGTCCCGCGAAGCTTGCTATCACTTGTAGCAGAATCTGCCAGCGGTGCCGAGTGATCCGCATCCGTAGCATTGCAGTCGCTGGTGACGACGCCCGGTGGCCTGCTTACGCACCATCGATCGCCGGTACTGGGGCGCCGATCCCCTGCACCGTAACGGATGATTTTTCTTCAGGGTCACCGCCCCCTATCGTTTTTGAGCTACCGCCAGCTTAAGGAAACGGAAGGAACAAGAGGGGACAGAGAAGAATAGGGTTAGAATAGAAGGGTAGAATGGAAACGACTCCCTAGCCCTGGCAACCTAATAGCGTCGTGGCATCAACAAGAGTTGGCCGATACAAGATTGGCCTACAGGACAGAATTAGAAGTGTGCCACACGTAAGTGGAAGTAATGACACACCAAATTTGTGAAAATGACGGGAAGTTTGGGGGAGTGACAGTGGATGGCTGCTCCGATTAGTCGCCTTCTACGACAGGGGGAAGGTCCCGTGGTGGTATTCTACTAAAATCCCCGGCACCTCACGGGGATATTATTATTATTATTATTATTATTATTATTATTATTATTATTACGGATACCACTGAAGCTGGTGATATCGGACTCCCAACTGGGTTACCAACTAAAAACCTAACCTCCATCTCTTAAACCGAATTCTCTCCCGGAAACCGTCGTTAGACGGTTAGACGTCGTTAGGCGTTGGAGATTGGCTGGTAACAGATGCTCTACTTCTTCAGTCTTAACTCTTTCTTCTTTATAAAACTAACTATAAAGTTCTCCAATGTTATCCATTTTTACTGCGAACTCAGCATCATGTCCACCATTTTATCCGGGTTTATATCTTGTTGGAGGTTGACATTACAAACCTCTCGTTCCGTGTCCCATGCCTTGCGCTGTTATAATGTGTTTTGTATCATCTATGTCTACATGACAGAGCATACAGGTGAGCCTCTCTACGATCCTGAAATCGTAGAGGTATTTATTGAATCCTCCATGTCCCGTAAGAATCTGGTACAGATAATAACTCACCTCCCCAAATCTTCGGCTAACCCATCTCTCGATGTTAGTAATCAACCGATGAGTCCATCTGCCTTTCACATCCCCATTCCATCTGCCGTGCCATTCTTCGAGGAGCAACTTCCTTGCCTCGGCTTTAATGGTCTCAGTTTGCTTGGGAGCGAAATGTCTGTCTGCTTTTTGTGCCTCCTTTAAGGCGAGGCACATCCTCTTTCTTTTCAAGGCTATTACGTCGATAGGTTGTATACTGGCCAACACACTGCGCAAACAGACACTGTGCGGTAGGTAGACGCCACCCTCAAGGCCATTCGTTTTTGTACTTGAGCGTACTTGTGTCTGATAGACTGCTTCTCCAGCGACCCCCCCCCCCCCCCCCGCAGTCTGGAGCAGCATACAACTGTGAGTGAACTATGCCAGATATCATTCTTCTCTTGGCTTCTCTCGGTCCACCGACAATAAGTAGCTTCCTTGGTCTTGCGATGTTAGCTCCTGTTCTTGCCGCGTTTTCTGCTATGTCATTGCAGTCACTGGATGACGGCCGCCGGGGCCTGCTTGCCCACCCCCGACTGCCGGTACTGGAGCACCGATCTCCTACACCGTAACAGTTGATCCTAGGGGACCTTCCTTCGCGGGTTTCTTTTCGGGGCCACATTCCCCTAGCGTTTTAACCCTACCGCCAGCGTTATCCCAGTAGTGGGGCTGCCACTTTGCTGCGCCAGAGCCTGCAGGATTCTTTGGTATTGACTCGCCCAGACGGGCCTAAGGAGCCCGTCCTTCCCCTAAGAGGAAGTTTAATGTGTCCGGTCGTTCGCCTCCTAATCCGGTGGGAGTCTTGCGTCTTCTTTCAACCTCAGAGACGTGACCTTCCCACGTTGGCAGCTGCCATTCTAGGAGGTAGGCGCTGCTTCCTCTTCTGGAGTACTTTTTAGTTTCATCTCTCTCCTTCGACCTGTTCGGCTAGGGAGACCCTACCAGTAGCTACGCTACCGCCAGCATAGCTTTCTGGGTCATTGACATACTCAAGCTCCACCACCACCAACAACAAGGTCATGTACTCTCCAGGTGGAGTGTACACCCCAGGTTGTGGTCTCCTAGGAGTGTACTCCCCAGGTATTGTGTCTTATTATTTAATTTCTAATTATTTAATTAATTGTCTCATAACTTTTATGGCTTCTTCTTGTTCAATAACCATTGTGTAATGTAGACAATTTGACAATTTACTTCAGGTTAATGTTAGTTGTCATTAGTCTTATAATTTCTATTCGTTTCTTGGAAAAAATCTACATTTTAGTAGAAATGGTTCACGCAGCATACAGTAACTGGCAAACAGTACAGATGATGGGAGAACCGTAGTCAACAACGGTGTTAGGAAACAAAACAAAACAAACAAACAAAAGTGCAATGTAACACACCCCTCTCTGACAAATACAAAAAGTACTTACAGAAGGTTTGGAGTGTACTTGATAAAATAAATTTGATAAGAACGGAATTTTCGCTAAAATGTTAAACAGGATGTAAAGTATGTAATGTAGACAAGCAAAATTAGTATTCTTTCTTCTTGTTTTGTTGTTTTTATGGTAATGGTTTTTATTGTTCTAAATTTTTTAAGTAAATAGTAACATCTGTTGTACACTTTCGATGTAATTCTTTGGAAAATAGAAGTATTATCAGTATTATTATTGTTATTATTAATATTATTATTGTTGTTGTTATTATATACCAAAACTGCTCAATTCAATTCTTGATGAAATATTAGAAGTTACGTCTAAAACGGTATTGAAAAAAAATTAAAAGAATGGTATACAAGATACTAAGCATGACATAAAAACAGAAAGCTCAAGAGATATCTCTGTAGCTTGTGCTTAATGCCATTTTGTTTTATTTATAATTTATTTGTTAATTTAGATAATAATTTGGTTCTTTTGCCTGTTGAGTTTCCTTGGAAAACATCTAAATTTCATTATAAACGGTTCATGCAGCATACATTAACTGGCAAATAGTACAGATGAAAGGGTGAACCATAGTCAACAATGGTAATATGAAAAAAAAGTACTATATAAAACACCCCTCTCTAACAAGTACAAAAGTACTTAGAGAGGGTTTGGAGTGTACTGGATAAAATAAATTTGACATGATCGGTATTTTCGCTAAATTATGGTGATGGTTTATGTTGTTCTAATTTTTTAATGTAAATAGTAACATCTGTTGTACACTATCGATGTAGTTCTTTGGAAAATAAAAATATTGTTATTATTATTATTATTATTATTATTATTATTACTATTGTTATTTATTTTTATTTTTTTGTAAATCAACCATCAATACCATCATACCATCAATAAGAAAAATATAAAACGATTTTTAATGAAAATATAACACGTAACAAGGACAAAGGTTATTCGATTTCACGGTCCGATTTCTCGTGAAATCGAGAGTGAAAACGAAGAATAACGAGTGATAGTGGACGATTCAGATTACGATGCAGGATATGATTCCGGCTGAGGAGTGGATTATTGCCTGGGAAAACACGCATCTGCCCCCACGCGTACCTAGGGAAGTTCAGTAAGCTTAAAGCCCCTCCCAAAATGCAAGATAATCCTACTTACTAATTATGAGCGAATAGTCTAAGCCAAGTCTTTTGAGTGCTGAAATGACAAATTAACATTGCAGTCACAGTTGCGAGGTGGGGGGACTTTCGGAGTAGGGAAGAATAGCTAATGTACAGACATCTGCTGAAGTTTCATAGCTAACGTTCTTATTGTCATTTTCCTATTCATTTTTCTTTTTTGCGAGATTATTCTCATTTAAAGAAATAAATTTGTTGAAAGAATGGGAAAGGTATGTTATCTTTTCTTGTTTGTTCGATGGTGTTAATTAATCAACTGATTATGTAGCTCTCTTCATATCGAATGCGTGGTATTACCCCAGATTGGATATCTTCATACCTCATATATTGATCGCAAAGAGTAGAAATACCGTACTGGCATGAAAGAACATTTACTAATTTTTCCAATTATATGCCAGTTAAGCATTGGCAGGTTTTCCATATGCCTTGTGCCTTGTATGCCATATGCCTTGTAATCCGCCGATAGATGGATCCGCCCAATTATAAAAATTCAACATTCCCAGCGGGGAATTTGAGTTTGCATTAAAATAATTGTATTAGAAGTTGTTTGTTTTTTTTTCTTTTTTTGAGATAGTATCCCTATGAAATGCTTCATTAGTTTTATTTTTTTGTTTCTGAACATTGTAATTAATAATAATATTATGTAAAAACTTATAGCTGTTATCTATACCTATCTAAATATTTAAAAATTAGTTATGACTATTCTTAAGACTACAGCAGATTGGAGGATAAAATAATTTCCCCACTTTCCCATTTTCACTGTCCTTGCTCCTCTTAAATAAGCGCTCTTAAAAATATTACCACAGAAAAGCTTACATATGCATGCTTATTCCTTATGACTTAATGCTGGCAGTGAAACTACTTCCAAAAGATGACTAATTTTAAATGGCGTGTTCTAAAATTATCCCCAAGTACTGCCAATGTGAAATATTATACTCATGTTGTGCACGACAAATTGGTATGACTTTTTGAACACAACTAGACTGGAGGTCTAAAAACTGACATTATTCAATTCTCAAAAAATGTAATGCTGTGCAAAAAAACGGTGAATTTTCGGCAGAAAAACTCTTTATTATACGGACCTGGCAACGAAAAAGTGGATAAATCTATATGATAAGTTTAGAAAAAATTCCTCTCACACGTCGTGTAGCTAGAATTTATGTTTTGTTTCTTAATACCAAAAAAGTGATTGACGGCTAAACTTGTCCGTCCGTCTGTGAACAACTCTAACGGCTAAACCATTCAGCCGATTTTTTTCCAAAATTGATATTCCTCTAAAATATATAGCAGCTCCTTGAATCTGAAATTGAATCTGAACCCCCATCTCGATCAGGTTTTTGTCCAGTTTCCCTGATCCATTGAGCAAATGCTGAGATGGCCCCTTCTTTTGCTTCTGGACGTAAATGTAGCTTCACTATGCGCACGTTTTGTTGAACTCTTCTTTTGCTTGTAATAGTAAGAGTAGAAGTAAGTGCGAGTTGCTATTTTGTTAGCAATGCAGAAAAATCATACTTGCAATTCGTGCACCGATGCAAATAAGTTTTCTATCACTCAGAAACGAAAATTACTATTTTTCAAATATTGCTAGTCTTGCTATTTTTAAAATTTATTTTTATTTATTTATGTTATTTATTTATGTTATTTATTTATGTTATTTATTTATTTAACTTATACTCACCTTTCAACAATTTATAGTTAAAATGAAGGGAAGGGATTCTGGAACTCGTGAACAATGTGCGCAGATAATCTTTTCCCCCTACGTCACATACAGTTTTTACTGTTTTTTTGACTGAACAAATCTAAATCTAAACTGATATTTTAATTATTGGGGGTACTTACATGAATCCCCTAGAATATTTTCAAAATTTTCAAAAAAAATGGCTCCAACGTTTTGATTTAACTTAGTTATTGAATAACGTGAAGAACGTTTAAGAGAAATGTGCAGATCTCATGTTCATTAAAAACCCTGATTTTTCGAAAATTGAAAAAAAATTAAAACATTTCGGTGTCTTCCAACAATTACAATTATGAAGATAAACATTTTTTCTAAATGAAATATAGTGAAAAACAAATTTAAAATGTTTTTTAAAAAAATTGAAATGTCATGTTCATTTTTTTAAAACATTATTTTTTGCGAAATTTTGTGTCAGATAAGCAATTTTTATTTTCTTTAAACCTTTGTGTGGGCCACGGAACAATTTTTTTGATTAAATTTATTTCTTAGATAGAGTAAAGAATGCTTAATAGAATGGTGCTGGTCTCATGTTCGTAAAAATGCCTGATTTTTTAAAAATAAAAAACATAGGCTTCTTCCTAGAACTACAATTTTAAAGATTTTTTTGGTAATGAAATGTGTTCATCAAAAACATATTCAAATAAGGTCATATTAAATTTTTTGCAAATATGAGTATTTTGTGTGTAATGTGGAGACAAACATAATCGTCCGATCCGAATTTGCTGCGCTTCATGAAAGTAAAATGAATGTTGATGCTAGGCAGTTGGATGCTACGTAAGTTTAAAATTGTATATTATTTCATATTTCTTTGTTCGTCTCTAGCAGTAGTACGTTTTAAAATTATTGTTTTAGAAATAAATTTAAATTGCATCCTTTCATGGAGTTACATGAAAAAACGACTAGATGATTTGGTTTTTCTTAGTAAGATATGGAAGTGAAGAGTAATGCATGTAAAAACAGAGTAATTTTGGTAAATATAAAAATATATTTAATTATTATATTTTTCTATACATTTTCATTTTCTTGCTAGTGGCATCAACAAAGCTAATTCGAAAAATGTGTATCCCATACGAATTAGCGGTCATTTTTGTTTGTTGCAACCCATTGTTGCAACGCTGCACTGATAACAGAAGGCGATATGAGGGCTGCCTTTCGTTCGAGTTAATATAAACTAATAATTTTATTTAGGGCTAAAATATACATCATGCACCATTGGTACATTTATGTAAAACACTGAATACAATGGCAGAAAGCTGCTTTCGTTTAAACATTTGAATTAAAAAATATATGAATTTGTCACGCATCGTTTGTTGTTTCAAATGGTAGTTGAAGAGTGAGAGAGAAATTGTCATATTATATTACAGAGACATTAACAATATCGCGAGATAGTACGTGCTATTGAAGCACCTCTAGTTCAGTACCCTTAGTCATTTTTTAAGACAAAAATCTCTATTTTCAATTATGTACTTTTGAAAAGTTTTAGATATGAGCTTATTTGATTTTTTTGTTTGTTTACTTATTTATTTGTTTACTTACTTACTCACTCACTCACATTATGACTTCACTTATTTATTCATTTGCTGCTTGCTTGGTTGCTTGCTTCGTTTGCTCGTTTAATCGTTTGCGCGTTTGCCCGTTAACTTGTTTGCCCGTTTATTTGTTTGCCCATTTACATGTTTGCCCGTTCACTCGTTTACTCGTGTACTTCAGTCAAATTAAATCAAAGTATAGCTTCTGTTACAGGGATGTCAAGGTCTCGGGTAAGGTAACTAAACTTCTTGTGTTCGCGGACATTGCATGCAGAGTAACTGCCGTGAGATTTAGCTATTGGTGCTCAACTACGTTCTCGTATTATTTCTAAATTTTCAATTATTGAAAATTCAGAGTTCAACGAAAATTAGACATGCGCAATACTTTTCAAAAATTAGACATGCGCGTTCCATGTTCTATCCATGGAAAAAATTTGAAGAAAAAAATTGATGCGGTTTTTGAGATTTTTTATAAATTGCATAAACTAATCGTTTTTCAAAAACCTAAACAGATTATTTTTTAAAGAGCAGATTTTTAGAACAGATTTTGTTTAAGTCAAAATTCTTTATCTTCAATTTTGTAGTTTTGAAATGTTAAAATGTTTCAATTTTCGAATATACAAAGAGTTCTCCGAAAATGAGACTAGCACCAGTTTTTTAGCGTCATTTAAGAAAATAATATTTAAAGACAAAATTGGATCTATTTTGAGAAAAAATGTTTTAAAAAATTAAAAATTGCTAATATTATGCAATATTACGCAATAACTACTCATAGTTTCGAAAAATTATACATGATCTTATTTCAAGATCTAAGAGCAAATTTCATTCAGAAAATATCTGTCATCAATATTGCAGTCGTAGAAAGACGACGAAAAAAAATTTTAACTTTTGCAATTTTCGAAAAGTCAAAGATTTCAACAAAAATGTGATCTACCTTTTGTGGGACATTCTTGATTTTCAACTATGAAAATAACGTGAGGAACAGAAAAGGATTTGCCACTCTGTTGAATATAACTCAAATTCTTCGGAGCTTATAAAATTGGATATAAAATGACTTAATCTAATGCATTTAGACTACGTCGATGATTTTGTTGTAACAGAATTGGCAAGTCTGATTATTTATGTTCCGGATATGTAAATGATAGAGCCCTTGCGGTTTAGTAATTGGTCAGCGTGCTTTCCATGAAGGGACCCGACGCGACACATTCGATTTCCAGTCGGGCAAGAGTATAATGTGCGTTTTCCTTGCAATGTCCAATATATATTGCTGTGAGGCGATGACAAAACTCACTTAAGTTGAGAAAACCAGAATATGATGTAGGGATGGCTTCCTGATAACCACACGTTCCCCGTAACTCACGGCCGGGAGGCCAGGACGCTGCTGGTAGGACCTGCCCCATACGCGGGCTATCGCGCCGAGTAAAGAAAGATACCAGCGGCGTAAGTTCCATAGGGACTGACAGGACCATGCCCCGGCCCCGTGTTATTTAAATTTCAAATCAAAACGATACAAGTATTTTATTGAAAACTGTATCTGATAAAATCATAGAAGAAAATAAATGAAGCGATTTTTTCCTATTACAATGGGCACAACCCAAAACGTATCAAAAGTTGACCAATTAAGTCAAATTTTACGATATGTAACCATCGAGGATAATGAATCCGGCAAACAGATTAACATAGAAAGTAATGAATCTTTCACAGGGTTTAAGAAAGTCAAAGATCAATCAGCCCAAGGGTTGCATTTTGATTTTGTCGAGAGCATAAAAGAACAAGGCTTTGCTTTGTCAAAATGCTATGGGTCAAGGATACGACGGCGCAGCCATTATGAGTGGAATTTACCATTGTGTTCAGAAAAAAATAAATGAAATTGACAATGCCTTGTTTGGGCATTATGTTGCTCGTAATTTAAATCTTGTGGTTAATGATACCATGAATGGGACATTAGAAGTTCGAGCATTTTATTGTTCGCTGAATCTTTTGATCATAGCATTAATGGCTAGAAAATATTATCAATCGTGAAGAATTTATATAAAAAAAAGAAATAATCTTATATTAAAAACACTTTGTTCTACAAGATGGTTATTGCGGAACGATTCCTTATTAACTATAAGATGAGGATGTTTTAATATTTTGCAAGCTTTAACAAAAATTACATTTTCTAACAAATATCTGAAGCGAATGAAGCTCTTAACGTGAAAAATAAAAGGAATATTTTGAATTTGTTTTCCATGTAGCACTACAGTAAAAACTAGTGACATCAGCTAACGCTGTTTCAAAAAAACCTTCAAACCCCCGATTTGAATTTGCAAAGAGCACATAATTTATTCGATGGAACTTACAAAAAGAATTGAAGACTGTTGGAAATAACTATAATGATTCGAAAAATGATACAATAGGATTGTCCAAGTCTGGAAAGTAGAAGTGAAATTTAGCGATAAACGAGCGAAGAAAATAAAACATTTCGACGAACTTGGAGAAGGTTTACGATTCACTGATGGCGAATAAAGATACAAACATTTTGATACTGTTTACTATGGATGCCTAGATATTGCTATTAATTAGTAGGGGTGACAATTTGTTGGATTGAAAAATAGCATGCAGGGGCAATTTTTACAGAGAAATTTACGAAGATCGCAAAAACTTCAATCACAATACCAGATGTTACGCAGCACGTTACAATAGCAGATGTTACGACAAACTTGTCTCAGTTTTTGTCTTTGGGCATTTAGTTAACAGTCAAATTTCAAAAGATCTGTTAAATATCTTGCAAACTTATTAATAATTGAACATTGCTCATTATGAACAAGTTTTTTTTGATGGGTATACAGTATTGGCATTATTTTTGACACTTCCTGTACCAGTCGCCAGCGCCGAAAGAATAATTTTAAAATTAAAGGTGATTAAAATTATTTACGAATTATAATTACACAAAAACATCTCAATAATTTAACATTTTATCAATTGTGCACGAAAAACAATATGTTTGAAAAATAGTATTTCGACTGTCATCGATAAATTTGTATTCCATAGAAAAATCAAAATTTTTAATTTTAAATTATATCATGAAATTGCAAAAAGTATAATTTATTTCCTGTAATAATTTATTTTAATACATGTTCACTACTAAAATTTAGTTTACAATCACAAAATTAAATTGAAGACATGTCTTTCATTAGGGGGCCCCCATATTGTGTAATGTCCAAGCGCCTCCTTTGTTGAACTTACACCACTGGGCAGGGTAAACGGGAGAACCCAGAGGAAATCTGCCACGAACCCTGGTCACTGGTCGTCGTAGCAGTCGGACGTGTTTTAGCGGAGCTCCTCGCCAGACAATGGGTTGCTACCTGCAGGAGTATCGGGCTCGCATCGGGGCGTGGGCTGCGCGCTTTTCCTCGTGCGGAGCGCCAGCCCCCTCGGCATCGTTGAACGGGAACGAGGCAGCGGCTGGTGCAGCGGCTGGAGCAGCAGCGTTGTGTGCGACCACGACTGCGGTACTTTTATTAATTGAAGGCGTCAAACCTAATCCAGGACCTGAAGTTGAAGTTAACGCAATTCGCATTTTGTGCAGTGGTTGCAAATACCAACCTTAAATCCGGGAAGCAGTGCGAATTGTGTGGACTGTGGTACCATGAGAGTTGTGGTAAAAATGGGGACATGGACAACGGCAAGTGGTTTTGCAGTAAGTGCAAAGAAAGCAGAGTGCGTCAACTGGAAGAGAAACTGGAAGCAGCTCTTCTTCAAATCCAGGAGTTGATGGAGTTAAACGCATCTCTGAAGGAGAAACTTCGAGCTGTTACAGTAGGAGATGCCGCACAGCCAACTGTACAGGCGCCAACTGCGAGAAAACCTATTCTCGTTATTGGTGACTCGATAGTGCGACATGTAGGCAATGTTAACAAGCACATGGATGTTGTGTGCCTCCCGGGAATCCGCACCGAGCAGCTGCGGAGGTATGTAGAGAATAGGGACCTTGGAACGCCAGACACCGTAATTGTACATGTTTGTACTAATGGAGAGGTACCTGAGGAGAAGAAATCCTGACTTTGTTATGGGGGATATGGGTGACCTCGTGACAAAAGCACAAGAGAAATTCCCTAAAGCTAAAATATATATTAGTGGCATTCTCAGGCGTCGTGGCATTCCATGGAGACGGGTTGATGTAGTCAACCGAATGTACGAGTGGGTGGCAGGTGGTGGGCAGAGAAGGAATGTGTTCTTTGTGGACCCAAATTCATGGCTGCAGGACGGCGATTTCGGTCGTGACGGGTTGCACCTAAATCGCTCGGGGTCCACAAAGCTGGGTGGACTCTTCTCGCGTATAGGAGACCCCAAACTCCCCGCGACAAGCTCGTGAGACCGCATGGATGGCGGTGGCGGCAAGGGATGTTGTGTCCCTTGTGATGGTTTGCGCGGGGATGTCGGCGACGGACGGCGGCGGGGCGAGGGGCGGCGACGGCGGCGAGGGACGGCGACGCGGCGGCAGCGGTCGGCGGCGCGGTGACGGCGGCGAGGGGCGGCGACGCGACGGCAGCGGTCGGCGGCGCGGTGACGGCGGCGAGGGATGGTGAAGCGGCAGTGACGGCCGACGGCGCAGTGGCGGCGGTGAGAGACGGCGTCGTGGTGGCGGCAACGATGAACGGCGACATATCGCCGGACAGCGACGCGGGAATGACGGCGAGAGACGGCTGCATTAGAATAAGGAACGCAGAAGGTGAGTCGCTGGTTATTCTGCAGGTTAATTGTAGGAGTATTTACAATAAAACTGTTCATTTCTGGAACATGGTAGAATCGTATAATGTAGATGTCGTGATAGGTACGGAGTCATGGCTCAATGCGGAAATATTAAATGCTGAAATCTTCAGACCACATTTTTTAATATTCAGGCGCGATAGAGTAGGTCGCATTGGTGGGGGTGTTTTTATATTATAAAAGACAACTTCGAAGCAGTAGAGGCATGGGTGGATGACAAATTTGAAATAATCGGTGTAGTCATTCGAGATAAGAATTCAAAAAATCATTGGGAAATTATAGGCGTGTATAGATCACAGCAAGACGGACACGAACCGTTGCAAAGAATTATAGAGAGAACCCGTGTAATCAGGAAAAGTGGAAAAAACGTCATTATTGGAGGAGACTAAAGTTTACCGCATGCTAGCTGGGAGGGGAATGTGGGGGCTGAAGGCGCCGCTCAACGCCTCATTAACGAACTGGTCTGGGACAATGGCTTAACACAGGTAGCGACCAAACTGACCCGCGATAATGCTTTACTGGACGTTTTCCTGATTAGACCGGTAGACCAACTTCTTGCCTGCGAGGTAATTCCTGGAATTAGCGATCACAAAGGAGTCCTCCTAAAAATGTGCAGAGAGGGTAAACGAAACGATCTTGTAAAAGAAAGAAATTTTTCAGTTTTCTCGAACAAACGTCACAAACATGCAATTATACTTGAAAAGCAATTTTCCGGCTTGGGCTTCTAGCGGATGTACTGTAACACTTCCGGTTACCTGGGGAACCGGATAACGGCCCTGATGCTAGCTCAAGTCGGTGATGGAAGGAATTGTTACACAGTACGGTGGAAACACAAAATAAACACTTGTTCACTGGTAAAAATTCACATTTATTCCTGGGCAATATGATTAACATGCCCCAGGGAAGTTACACTCTTAAATTGAATAAAAAGAATAGAGGGAAAATTAGATGAAGAGAAAAAAAATTGAAAAGTTAGTTTTAGGAGTTAAGCTTAAAAAACTAAGAAGAATTATAACTAACAATTACAATGGGTGAAATTGCTACTGGTCAGTGTGTCAGAGCGTGACACCGCATTACTAAAATTTTATACAATAGGGGCGGTAGCCCTAAACGATATTGCCTGGAGAGGGTCTTTGTGCGGCCGGGGTCGGCCGTGGCTCGGTCGAGGGCGGCGGCTGGGCGTCCTCCAGAAAAAATGCAGCAGAGGTCAGTAACCCTCCGGGCTACAGCTGACGGTCGGCTGTGACGTCACCAACAGGCTGCGATGCGTTGCCGCGTAGGCGGTGTCTAGAAGTTCTGGTTGATCTGTCGGATTCTAGAAGTTCTGGTCGAAACTGGCAGAACTAGCTGATCTGGCCGGACGGTCTCAGAAACGGAGTGGTCAACTGTGCGTCTCTCTCTGACTTTTATGATAAGAAGTCGAACACAACTTCGGACAGTTTAAAATTCGATTGGAGAAACATTCGCCTCTCTTCACGACGGAAAACCCACCCCAGAGAAAATTCTCTCTCCACTGCAGTCGGCTCACAGCTCAAAACTCGCAGTAAAATAACATAAGTCCCCACATAGGCATTATCGCCCGAATAATTCCCACCCCCACATAAATTCCTCTCTCAACTGTCCTCGGTCCAATATTCAAGCTCAAAAAATAACAAGTTTTCCAGAGACACAATAGTCTTTCCCCGACGCCTAATACTCTGGCCCCGTCTGATTGATGAAAAATTTCTAAGTCCGGCAGAGGCGAACTTTGCCTCTGGCCGACGACTGTCCCCCCCCCGTCTAATGATCTGGCCCCGTCTGATGCCCAAGCTCTTCTGATTTTCTCTCCGTCGAAATCTTATAAGGTAAACTTTTCCCCCCACCCAATATTCTCGTATGTGCCCCAGATCCTTGTAATAGACGTGTAGCTATTAGCCAAAATTTGTGGCGCAGTGAACTATTTCCAGCCAATCGCCACGCATGAAGCCACAGAACTTTCCGCTCCCCGCGTCAGCTGCAAGCGTCCAGAATTTTCCAATTCCTTCTAGAACATCGCCCCATGTTTGCGTAAACGGGGGGCACGTTTGCGTGAAAGAAATTTATGAGTTTGGGATTCCCCGAAACGAGCGGGCGGTCTCGAAATTGCGTAGCCGGCGCAGTGAACACGTGTGTCCATTGAATCTGTCAATGCCAGCCTTCTAAACGGCTTCGTTAATGCGCCGGGGGCGTAAGGGACTCTCGCGATAAGCGGAGTTGCGCACGTGTGACCGTTTGCGTAATCTCTCGGCAGAAATCCTGGGTGGCCGAATCTGTTTGTTTAAATTTTGGATCTGGTGAATTTCGTTTATAAAATTATGATGAAATCGGTTTCGCCACAGTACAGTAGGACAGATCTGGTCAAATTTTAAGAACATTATTTCTGAATGCTTAGCAAAATTCGTGCCTACCAGGAAACTACGGTGCCATTCGGATCCTGTGTACTATAACAAAGTGAGGCGACTGAAAAGGCAGGTTAGGAAAGCGTATAGTAAACGTAATATAAATAAGGATCATAAAAATAATTTTCTACAATTATCTAAAGACTTATTAGCATTAAAGTTACATACCCAAGAAAATTACCTGAAATCAATTCTAAATGACCGAATGACCTGTTGGCAAAATTTCTTCAAGTATGTGAGACATAAGAAAGGGAACAAAGAAAGTATTCCAGCGATCTGCGGAGCAGATGGTTCGTTAATTACAGATGACAGTGAAAAGGCGGCTTGTTTAAACAGACATTATTCATCTGTTTTCAAGCCGAAGGATCAAACCCTAGTAAGTGAAACAACAGCCGTAATAGAAACCTTTCGTATCGATGGAGGAATAATTAGAAAACGAATTGCAAAAATTAGGAGAAATAAATCAGTAGGTCCTGATGGAATACCAGGAGAAATACTAAAACTGGGAGGGGAAGCCATGATTCCGTACCTTGCGCGGTTAATGGAGGTTAGTGTAAATAATAGCATGATTCCTCAAAATTGGAAAGAGGCAGTCGTAGTGCCGATTCACAAGGGAGGAGACAGAAGGATTGTTAACATTTACAGGCCTATAAGTTTGACATCAGTCGTATGCAAACAGATGGAACACATAATCGCGGAGTATATTAGACGAGTTTGGAATAAAACCGATTGGCTATTTCAAAATCAACACGGTTTTCGTCCTGGGTATTCGTGCGACAGCCAGACAATTGCTTTTTGTCAGGACATAGCAGATTCGTTAGACGAAGGGAGTAGGGATGACGCAATAATATTAGATTTTTCTAAGGAATTTGATCTTGTTCCACATGGCCTTTTAATTGCCAAATTGTCAGAAACGGGAATAGATCATCGAATAATCCTGTGGATAAAAGAATTTCTTACGGGGCGCATTCAAACAGTCAGAATAGGAGACAAATATTCATCGAAAGCCGATGTAACCTCGGGGGTCCCCCAGGGGAGTGTGTTAGGGCCTTTGCTATTCTTAGCGTTCATTAATGACATTGCAACTGGATTAAAATCAAAAGTTAGACTTTTCGCCGACGATTGCATAATATATAGGAGTATTGACTCGTCTGAGGACGAAAATGTTTTACAGAATGATCTTAACTGTTTATGGAACTGGGCGTGCAGAAATAAGATGGAATTAAATCCGGAAAAGAGTAAATTCATTTGCTTTACCAAGTCTCGCTCGAACGTACGCTCTAGTTATGAATTAGGAACTAACGTTATACCACGTGTAAAAAACTGTAAGTATTTGGGTTTGGTCCTGCGAAGCGACTTAGGTCGGTCGGAGCATCTTAACAATACGGTTAAGAAATCCTGGAGAGCGCTGCACTTTGTAATGCGTATTCTAAAAAATAGTAGTCCAAATGCCTGATCCCTAGCATATACTACACTTGTTCGTCCAATTTTAGAATACGGAGCGGCATGCTGGGACCCGTACAGAAAAGGGCGAATCGAAGCGTTAGATAAAATTCAAAAACGGGCCTCGAAGTTTGTAAATCACGGGTGCGTTGGAGTCGAACGAGAAGAATGGGAGTCCTTATCTAAGAGAAGGGAACGGGCGCGTTTATGAGTAATGTATAAGACATACAGAGGGGACACAGCATGGGCAGATATCGGTAAAAGATTACAGAAATCAGATTATAAAAGGAGAGGAGACCATCCTTGGAAAATACGATGAAGAAAGCAAAGAACTGATGTAGGCAAGTTCTCCTTTGTGAATCGCACTATAGTAGATTGGAACAAACTACCTGCAGAAGCACTAGAGGCTCTTCCTTCTAATGTTGCCAAATTTAAAAATATGCTTCATTCCATCTATATTAGCTCAAATAATTCTGACTGAGATATTTATCTTTATTATTATTTTTATTATTATTACTTTTATTATTATTATTACTTTTATTATTATTATTACTTTTATTATTATTACTTTTATTATTATTACTTTTATTATTATTATTACTTTTATTATTATTATATTATTAGGGACAAATTTATCATCATTGTTAACACTGTAATTAGCTTTGGGGAAATTTTTAAATTATTATTTCTTATATTGTTATTGTTATAATTATTATCATGTCCCTTATACAGTGAAGTGAAGTGAAGTGTAGTGTAGCGGAGGGGAAGGGAGTGTAGTGTAGTGAAGGAGAGTGCAGCGTAGTGTAGTGTAGTGAAGTGTTATGTAAACTAGAATTGAATTTAGAGTTAGCTAGAAATAAATTGGAACTATGATATCGACCCCTAATTCTAATAGTAAACCTAATTGTAAATGTTAAAATTGTTTTGTAATTCTAATTCTAATTGTTATCATGTTTGCCACCGAGCATTAGCTCAAAGCGAACTTTAATAAATCTATCTAACCCTCTTTGTCCACCAGTCTTCGGTTGTCCAGATCATGTTGGATCCGGAGCAATGAGATGCAGGGGAAACTGCAGAACCCCTAGGAAATCTGTTGCGAACCCTCTTTGTCCACAAACCCTTCCACTTGGAACGTCCGGATGTTGGATCCGGTGCAATGAGAGGCAGGAAAAACAAGAAATTCTAGAAAATCTGCCGCGAATCCTCTTTGTCCACAAAGCACGTCCACTTAGATCGTCAGAATGATGATGATTCAATAGGAGGTGCACGGTGCAATGCAATGCACGGTGCAATGTGCGCGGTACAATGAGGAGCAGGGGAAACTGGAGAACCCTTAATAAATCTGCCGTGAATCCTCTTTGTTCACCACACTTCCTCTTGGATCGTTTGGATTAGGGGCGGATGCAGCCCATAATGTGGGGAGCATTGTAGATTTTCATTAAATAATAAACATATATGTTATTACATTGTATATTATCTATGTATCCATACTAGATATGATACTACACCATGTTATTGTTTAAATAATTACATAATTCGAACATAAAGAAATGATTAAATCATTTTTTCCAAATAAAAGTAACAAATGAAAACTCTAGGCCTTTTTCGGGGGAGGTATTAAAAGGTAGTGGAAAGTGGAGAATCCAAAGGAAATCTGCCGTGAACCCTCTCTGTCCATCACACTTCCACTTGGATCGTCTAGATGATAATAATAATAATAATAATAATAATAATAATAATAATATTTACTGAGGCACATATACAATCATGTCTGACGAGTCTTGGGTTGAGAGACCGAAGTTACATTACTGTTCAGGAGCGAAACAAGGGGCCATCTCAGTATTTGCTCAAGGGACCAGGGAAACTGAACAAAAACATGATCGAGATGGAGTCATTGGCCTAGGAATTATACTACAATACTTGCTACAGATAAAGATATTATACAGTAGATAATTATTTTTAGTAGCAAAAAAATTTAAGATTCCAAGATTTATACATTTTCATGTTTAAAGTAAAAGTTACTTGTTATTGTAATTTTACTCCTACTACTTATAATAATAATAATAATAATAATAATAATAATAATAATAATAATAATAATTCTCCCAAAGTCCAGCCCTACGTCCTAGCAATTGAGAACTTAGCCATGTGGGAGACGGACAACGTCAGAAAATTTGGCGGCAAACAGGGCGATAGCACACCCATATAGATATGCAGACACGGAATACGCGTCGTAAGGCCTCGGAAAAGCAGCCGCTGCCTGGGGCGCGCCAGGACACCTTCGGAGCCACCGCTGGAGGTGCCAGCATGCGAGCCGGTGGTGATCAGGAGCTGAACAGGCGGGCCCTGATCGGGGATAACACCGAATATACTACAGCCGAACATAGCAGCACCCACCCATCACCACTTACAGCTGCACCTGCCGCAAGTGCTTCCCAGAGAAGCAATATATTGCTTCCAGAGACCACTGCCGCAGGCAATTCAGAAGAATGAAGTGGGCTACAGAAATAAATACCTTCATCATGCGTGAATACTACACCATTACCAAAATGGAGACTGACACTACGGCCTACCGACAAAAGTTACATCAAAGATTTCTTCACCGTTTCGCTGATTCTGAAGTTAGTGAGCAAAGAATAGCGGACCAGCGTCGAGCAATTGTTCAGAAAAATCTCCTCTGTGCACCAGTTTTGGAAGCAATCAAGGAAGAAGTGAGAAAAATGCTTAACTCCTCAGAACTAGTAATCTGAGGGCAATGGAGATATCAGCTGTGCAAACTCAGGATGACAATGGGACAAGCATGTCAGAAAGTATGGATGATAAGAGTAGTGAAGAGGTGCAAATTCGCAATGAATTTGCAGTCGCACTTGCAGAATTTGAGGGAACTGACCCACTGAACAGCTATCTTATTCCCAGACAAATTGCTCGAAGAAATTAGCAAGAGCAATCAGCGTCTTGAATGAGAAAGTACTGCCACAACATCTATAACAAAGACCATCTTTCGAAGAAGTACACACAGCAATTTATTGTGCTGCGGTTGTGGATTCAAGATGTAACGGTTCCAAGTTTTTCAGCCGCGTAGCAACTGCCCACAATGATCGAAGTAAAAAAAGAATGCCACCTTGGGAAAGACGGCTGGTGAATTGTATAGAAAGCACTAGGAGAGATATTGGGAGACTCGCGCAATTTAAAAAAGGAAATACCTCAGAAAAACTGAGAAGAAAGGTGAATAACATCCTTATCAATACAAAAATACATACGAAGCGCGAGCCCTTGAATTCAACAATAACAGAACATCTTGACACCCTACGACAAAAGCTTTTGGCGTTAACAAAACGCCTTCGACGCTACAGGAATTGCACTACGAGGAAGCAACAGAATTCTCTTTTTAACAGAAACCAGAAAGCATTCTACAGGAATATGTCAAAGGGTAAAGGGCTTGTAAATGATATGAAAGAGTCAAAGCTTCCCTCAAAGGCACAAATAGAGGACTTTTGGAAGCCTATCTGGTCATCTGCTGTGTCCCACAACCCAGATATGACGTGGATTGAAATGGAATATGACAGACAGAGATATTCCTCTAATGGGTGAACCAATCATCACCGTGGAAATTGTCCAAGCAGCTTTGAACAAAGCACATAACTGGAAGGCACCAGGCAGTGATGGCCTGCACAATTATTGGCTGAAAAAATTTACCAGCACTCACCATCATATAGCTAATATAATTCAATATTTTCTTCACAATCCAGAAAATCTACCTTACTTCCTCACTGAAGGTAAAACATTCATGTTACCAAAGGACGGTGACACTAAAGACCCCTCGATGTACAGGCCTATAACCTGCCTTCAAACTTTCTACAAACTCATAACATCTTGTGTTTCACAAATGATGATGACACACATTGAGGAACAGAACATCTTAAGAACTGAACAGAAAGGATGTAGACCTGGATCTCAGGGATGCAAGGAGCAAATTATAGACTCTGTAATTATGGGGCAAGCGCTTGCAAAACAAATAAACTTGTACGCATGCTACATAGATTACGCTAAAGCATTCGACACCGTGCCTCATTCTTGGCTCCTTCAATGTTTGGATGTATACAAGGTCCACCCGTTTATCCAAAACTTCCTGAAAACCGCGATGAGTCGATAGAATACAAAACTGTATCTCTCTAATGGAAAAAAATCCGTCCACACAGATACTATACACATCCGCCGAGGGATTTTCCAGGGTGACCCTTTAAGCCCTTTATTGTTCTGCTTAGCCTTGAATCCCCTGTCCACTCTACTTAATTCATCTAATTATGGAATCGCTCTTAAAAATGGGAACTCAACTCTTCTCCGTGTCTCACATCTTCTTTACATGGATGACCTGGAAGCTCTATGCAGACACTGAGTGTCATATGCGGCAACTAACAAACGTGACGGAGAAGTTCACTGACGACATCAAGATGAAATTCGGTTTGGATAAGTGCAGGAGAGTGAATATTATTCGGGGTCATATGCAAGTTATAAATTTGGAAACTGATGATGAACCAAAGATTACCTTAATGGAACCCCATGAAACTTACAAATAGAGCGTCTCCAACAGTCACTCCGGGTTTAGGGTTTCCAACAGTCACTCCGAATCAAACACACTATTACTAAGAACATACTAACAACTAAAGTGTGTAAACGATTGCATGGACTCTTAAAAACTCAACTCTCTGCTAGAAACCTTGTGCAGGCCATTAATTCATTTGTTATTTCAGTGCTGACATATTCCTTTGGCGTTATTAAATGGAGCAATACCGACCTCGACAACCTCCAGAGGACACCACTATGACTCAACACCGAAAACATCATCCCTATTCAAGTACTGAGCGTTTTACCCTTCCAAGGTCGCAAGGAGGGCGAGGTATTTTAGATCTTATAAATCTACACAGCTCTCAAATTGCTTCACTCTGAAGATACTTCTTGGAACATTGTGGGAGAGTTCAGCAAGCAGTGAGCGCAGTTGATTATAACTATAGTCCTCTGAACTTGAAAAAGCTTGATCCGCCTGTTCAACCAATCATTGAAACGGAAGAGAAGATATCCTTATGGAAAGCGAAGGCACTGCATGGAAGGTACCCTCACGAGCTGTGTAAACTAGAAGTCGACATCTCTGCGTCGCACGCATGGCTCCAGCACGGGGATCTCTTTCCGGAGACAGAAGCCTTCATGATAGCTATCCAGGACCAAGTGGTACCAACATTGAACTACAGAAAACACATTCTGAGAGATTCTACCATTCATTCCCACTCGTGTAGAAGATGTGAGGCTGCAAGCGAAACTATCCAACACGTGACAAGTGGATGTAGCAGCCACGCACAGTTGGAATACAAAAAGAGGCATGATGAAGTGGCGAAGCAGGTGCACCAATTATTGGCATTGAGAACGGGCTTACTCGCCACTTCAGTGCCGTATTATAAATATGTGCCTCAGAATGTGCTTGAAAGTAGTGAGCACACACTCTACTGGGATCGCTCCATTATCACTGACAGACATGTCGGCGGCAATAGACTCGATATAACGTACATTGATAGAAACCATCAGCAGGTTTTCCTTATCGATATATCAATACCCAATACCCACAACATATCGGGAAAATATCAAGCATCTCAGTGGAACTTCAGTAAAGTGACAACTGTGCCTATTAATAATATCAACTACAGGAGTGATCCCAAAAATGACACTTCCGGCACTGGAGGGTCTTCACTTGGATGCCAGGAATGTATATAATATGCAAAAGTCTGTAATTTTGAATACATGCCGTATTGTTAGAAGCCATCTGAACCTTCAGTAAAGCAACCACACACCTGGTCATCATTCCTGTGTGGTTGACATACCGACCAATAGATACTGTGAATAATGTATAATAATAATAATAATAATAATAATAATAATAATAATAATAATAATAATTCGGGTTCGGGTTCCGTGACCATACGGGTAACTCGCGTTGTGCATCGACTCTGTATTAAGGAGCGCTTTCGGACGTCCCACGGAAGTTTCTACACGTCAGTATAGCACTGATAGAGAAGGATAGGTTCGGGAAACGCGGGTAAGTGTTAGCAACACGCCGGCCTTGAGCTCAATGTAGTAATTAGGCGAATATGCACTCGATGTCGATAGGAGGAAGTGGGGTTAGAGTGTAGGGAAAGTACAGCGAGTGACCGCTACCGCATCCCGGCAGCACCATCTAACATGGCGGCTGGGCGCACGCTGGGGGCGCCCATTTCGAATGACGCCGGAGAGATCGTGACTCCGTCTCTAGGAGAAATTGTAGATAGGCAACTAGAGATAATGCTAGAATTACTGGAGAACATGCGACGCGCTACTCATAGACAGAAGAATGTAAGCATGGAGATAAAGGAAAGCATCAGCCGCCTCGAGGAGAGTGTTGACATCATACGAGAGAGCAGACTGCACGAAGCCGTACCGATGACCATTACACTCGACCAGGGAGACGAAGGAAGCATCGCGAACGAGCAAGAGGATGCCAACGGCGTCACTGTTAGCATTGGCGAACCCCAGAAGGAAGAAGACAACTGGACGGAGGTTCGGAGGAAAAAGAAGAAACCGCCCAATAACGGCAGAGCCGGTCGGGGCCAGAAAGAAAAGAAGAAAGCCAAAGCCCGCACGAATGCAGTACTTATCAAGCCGAGCGAAGGCAAAGCGTATGCAGAAGTGATTGGCGCCCTCCGCAGAAAGATAAGGCCGGAAGACGAAAATGTCGAGATAAGAGGCATTCGAAAGACTAGAGACGGCAACGTCCTGGTGGAGCTGGGCAACCAGTCGCATGAATGTAAAACATTCCGCAAGATAGTGCAGGAAGCATTAGGGGAGGCATGTGACGTCCGCAATTTGACACCACAGGCACGCTTAGAAATTCGAGATTTGGACTGTCTAACCACAGAGGAGGAGGTAAGGCTAGCAATCCAAAGAGAAACGAATGCTGACCCAAACGAACTGAAGGTAATGGTGCTACAGCCTAACAGCCGCGAACAAAGGTTGGCCATTGTGGAGATGGAGGAGGCGGTAGCCACTCCACTACTGTACAAACAGCGCGTTAAGATAGGTTGGGTCAACTGTCGAGTAGGCAGAAGAATTGACGTCCCCCGCTGTTACAAGTGCCTTGACTATGGCCACGTGAAAAAAGACTGCAAAGGTCCGGATAGGAGCGACCTGTGTTGGAAATGCGGCAAAGCAGGACACAAACACAATGAGTGCCAAAATAGACCGGCATGCGTGCTATGCGCGACCCGATCCGGTGCAAGGGCAGATCACACACCCGGAACAGGCGTCTGTAGGGCATTCAGAGAGGCACTAGAGCAGAAGAGAACAGCGACATCAAGAAAATGAAGAGAATACTTCAAGGAAATTTAAACCGCAGTAGAATTGCCTCGGATCTCCTCGATCAGCTAATCAACGAGCTGAAAGTAGACATTCTGATGATCTGCGAGCCGTATAGGGACAAGAGCTCCACAGCATGGTTTTCTGCTGCCTCAAGTACCGCGGCCATCTGGATTCCCGACACTAGTCGAACCCACGCCGAACGCCATGGAGCAGGCCCGCACTATGTATGGGCGAAGATAGATGGAATAACGTACGTGAGCTGCTATCTGTCCCCAAATGACACCATTGAAGAATTCCGACAGAAACTCGAAAAACTTGAAGACTGCCTAACAGACATCCAGACGGAGGTTGTAGTGGCCGGGGACTTTAACGCGAGGGCACTGGAATGGGGCATGCTCCGAACGGACACGAGAGGAATGTTACTCTTGGAAATGGCCGCACGACTGGGCTTGATAGTCATCAACAAGTCATCACTCCAACCTACAGAAGACCCGGGTTCAGAAACTCTATCCCAGACATCTCGCTCATGTCGGAGAGACTAGCGGCTAAGGAGCAAGGCTGGCGAGTCATTGAGGACTACACCGGTAGCGACCACCAATATTTATTATTCCAGATACTTGATAAGGAAAGACAGGATACACGTGAAGATCACCTCACCAGACGGTACAAACGATGGAACGCCGCAAAAATGGACAAAGGGAAACTACAGAGAGCGATCCAGGGTGGTCTGGAGTCTATCCCCCAACTGCCGGTAGGACCGCCGGACAAGGCGCAAACAGATATCCTCGTAGAGGCAACCATGAACCTCATTACCAAAGCATGCAACGCCTCTATGCCCATTAAAAGAAGAGGAAACGGAAAACGCCCGGCCTATTGGTGGACCAATGAAATAGCAGAATTACGGGCAAATTGCCTCAAACTCCGCAGAAAAGCACAACGAGCACACAGAACCAACCCCGCGAAGCTAGCAGAGTTCACAGCGGAGCACAAGGTTGCGAGGAAGACACTGCGAAACGCCATCAAGAGCAGCAAAACCGAGTGCTGGAAAAAACTGTGCGCGGAAGTCGACACTGACCCCTGGGGACTGGGGTACAAAATTGTCACCCAGAAACTAAGGGCCATTGGACCCACGGTCTCCCCTAGCCCAGAAGAAACGACGAACATAGTGGAGGCTCTCTTTCCAACGCACCCAATTAGAAGCGAAGGAAACGATGAACCGGGGAGTATCGACGTACATACCTTCAGCAAAGAGGAGCTAGAAGCGGCGGTAAGCTCCCTAAAAACCAAGAAGGCACCTGGACCGGATGGCATACAGGCGGAAGTCTATAAGGCGATGGTGGAAACAACTCCACAACTGCTATTAGACATGTACAACACTTGTCTCAAAGCAGGTATACTTAGCACTCGCTGGAAAACCGCGCGACTGGCCCTCATATGCAAGGGCAAAGGCGACATGCACACGCCAACAGCGTACAGACCTCTCTGCATGTTAGATGTAGCGGGGAAAATCCTGGAAAAGCTCCTGAAACCGCGGTTGTTGGCGGCTACCGAAGCTGCAGGAAATCTGTCCGACCAACAGCACGGGTTCAGACGAGGGCGCTCCACGATAGGAGCCATACGGGAGGTTGTCAGAGCCGTCGACAGAGCGAACGAGGCATGCCACGCGGCCCGCCCAATCGTCCTTCTTGTGACCCTCGACGTCAAGAATGCGTTTAACTCGGCAAGATGGGCTGACATCCTGGACGCGCTGGAAAACACCTTCAAAGTCCCCAAATACCTTACCCGTATGGTAAGGGACTACCTTAAGGACCGTTACATCCTATACGAGACAACAAACGGGCAGAAATCCAAGCCAGTCACCGCTGGTGTTGCACAGGGCTCAATACTAGGACCAGATTTCTGGAACGCAGTTTACGACAGTCTGCTAAGGACAGAGATGCCGGAAGGCACTCTTCTGGTCGGATACGCAGACGACACAGCGGCCGTCATAGAAGCCCGTAGCGTTGAGCTAGCCCAACTAAGGCTAAACCAGGTGATGAGGCGAGTCAGTGACTGGATGGAAGGCCACGGTCTGCAGTTGGCACCCGCAAAAACGGAAATCGTGGTACTCACCAGAAAAAGAATCCCCACCATCTTACCCTTGCAAGCGGGAAGAGAAAGGGTACTAACGAAACCGTTCACAAAGTATCTGGGTGTAACCCTGGACACGAAGCTGACTTTCTGGCCCCACATTAAGAAGGCCGCCGACAAAGCTGCAACCACAACCGCAGCACTGAGCAGGTTGATGGCCAATGTAGACGGCCCACGGCCGAACAAAAGGAGACTGCTGATGTCGACAGTACAGTCAATGCTATTATACGGAGCTGAAGTGTGGGCCGAAGCGATGACTGTGAAAAAATACAGATCACGGATCACAGCTGTTCAGCGTAGGGGAGCACTGAGGGTGGCATGCTCTTACCGAACAGTCTCCGCAGACGCCATCCTTGTGATCGCCGGAGCAATACCGATCGACCTGCTCGCGCTGGAGCACAAGCGAATTTATGACAGGAGCGCAGGCGACGGCAGAGCGAAAGCGGCACAAGAGGAGCGGAAAGAGACAATGGAGCGCTGGCAGGAACGCTGGAACGACGGGACCAAAGGGAGGTGGACGCACCGACTTATTAAGAAGTTGCTGCCATGGGTGCAACGCGAGTTTGGGGAAGTGAACTTCTATCTCTCCCAGTTCCTGACAGGACACGGCTACTTCAGAGACTATCTCTACCGCATGGGGAGGGTTCAAACACCCCACTGTAAGCACTGTGGAAATCAATTGGACACCGCCGAGCACACCTTTTTCCAGTGTACAAACCGGAAAGAAAAACTCTATAAACTAGAGGAAACGACAGGTAGTCTCACGCCAGAGAATATTGTCGACACTATGCTAAGAAGTGAGAAGTCCTGGAACGCAATTTCCCACTTCATAGAAAACGTTCTGCGGACAAAGAAGGAAGAAGGCTGTCTAAGCGATAGCGTATAAGGACGGAACAAATGAAGAGGCATCCATCAGTAAAGGCCCCAGCCTGAAGTAATGCGAAAGCGGTCCCAGGCTGAGGTCAGAAGAAGAAACAGGTGGTTATTTTTAGTGAGGTCGCCTAGCAAGAGGAAATCCCACACTGTTGAGCAACCGGTCCCGCTCTTCGCGTTTTGAAGTTTTTTTTCCACCTGGCGCAAAAAATAATAATAATAATAATAATAATAATAATAATAATAATAATAATAATAATAATAATAATAATAATAATAATAATAATAAAACAATGCATGATATCAATTCTGGTGGCAACTACATACAATTAAATATGTAAATTTAATATTAGTACATTCTATGTTAAAAACTTGAAATGGTGAGAAGGAGGAGGAGGCAAGTTTTGACCAGTATTTTCTTTCTTTCTTTCTGTCTTTATTTCTTTCTTTCTTTCTGTTTCTTTCTTTCTTTCTGTCTTTCTTTCTGTTTCTTTCTTTCTTTCTGTCTTTCTTTCTGTCTGTCTTTCTTTCTGTCTGTCTGTCTTTCTTTCTGTCTGTCTTTCTTTCTGTCTGTCTGTCTTTCTTTCTGTCTGTCTGTCTTTCTGTCTGTCTTTCTGTCTGTCTGTCTGTCTTTCTGTCTGTCTGTCTGTCTTTCTGTCTGTCTGTCTGTCTTTCTTTCTTTCTTTCTGTCTGTCTTTCTTTCTTTCTGTCTGTCTGTCTGTCTTTCTTTCTGTCTGTCTGTCTGTCTTTCTTTCTGTCTGTCTTTCTTTCTGTCTGTCTGTCTTTCTGTCTGTGTCTGTCTGTCTGTGTGTCTGTCTGTCTGTGTCTGTCTGTCTGTGTCTGTCTGTCTGTGTCTGTCTGTCTGTGTCTGTCTGTCTGTGTCTGTCTCTGTCTGTGTCTGTCTGTCTTTCTATTTGAATACCTAGTCCTACTGCAGCACCTGATGTGTCTAGCAAATCCAGAGAGAAACAGATATTTACGTCCGGCATTCTCCTTCTATGTCGCAGGATACGACATACCACTTCTTTTTTCTTTCCTTCAGCTCAAAACACTCCACATGAAACAGAAAGTCAAATGGGATAAGACATTTTTATTTATTTATATTTTTTAAGGGTTGTGATTTGAATATTCCTTCACTTCAGAATATGAACATGTTAAGCAAGAAAGCTTTCAATTTACTTTTAAATATGAATTGTGTTTATGTCTTTAATATCATTGCCTAGTTTGTTGTAAAGTGTAATGCCCTCTATTAGGGTACTTTTTTGATAAAGGGTAGTTTGAGAGTGGGGAACATGTAGGTTATCCTTTTGACAAGTGTTGTAGTTGAGTACATCAGAATTTAGAGTAAAAGTGTCTTTATTGTCCATGAGAATCTTCTTTGTAAAGACCACTATTTCAAATACATACATGCATGGTAGAGGAAGAATCCTTAGTTTATTGAACAAGGGTTTGCAAGACTTCAGCTTATGAGTGCTGGTCATTGTTCGCAGTAATCATTTTTGGATAATAAATGTGTGAGTGCTTTCAGGGGCATTTCCCTAGAATATTAATCCATATTTTAGGTGTGAGTGCACATTTGCAAAATACATTGTTCGAAGTGTCTCAATGTTGGAGCTTGACCTGAGGGTGTATAGGGCATAGCAAGATTTGGTGAGCTTCTTGTTAAGATTTAAGATGTGAGCATTCCATTTTGAATTGTTAGACCGAGCAAGATAGTTTCATGAGGTATCGTTACAGGGTTATTATTTATGAGCAAATGCTGTGAGTGTTTTTCTTTGAAATCAGGGATTCATGAAATTTAGAGAGATTGTCTTGCTGGTATTTATGATGAGTTTGTTGTCTTGAAACCATTTTACTAGTGAGAGGCTTCCGCGGCCGGAGTCAGTATTTACTAGGCTGTCTCCATTAATCGCATTAAACGTTGGCACCTTCGCCATGGACGCGGCATCACCCGGACAGCCTAGTAAATACATTTTACTAGTGCTTACAAAGTTTTGTGAGTTTATTTTTCTAATGATTGTTGTGTTTTTGCTTTGATGATTATGTTTGTGTCATCTGCAAACAAAATTATTTTGTTATTCCTTAAAGCCAAAGGCATGTCATTTATGTATACAAGGAATAGTATTGGCCCAAGGATTGGATCCTTGCAGGACTCCACAATTAATCATTTGAGGGCAGGAGTAGTATGAGAAGATTTTGTTTCTTTTAGTGTGCTGGAGGGCAACTATTTGGCTACGGTTTGATAAATATGATTTGATTCATTGGCCTGCAATGCCTCGAATCCCTAGCATTTCCAGTTTTCTTAAAAGTATATGATGGTCAATAATGTCAAAGGCTTTTGACAAATCTAAAAAAAGGCCAATGGGAGTTTCCTTCTGATTTAGTGCAACAAGTGTCATTTAAAAAGGAGAAGATGGCTGTGTCTGTGGATCAATTGTTCCTGAAGTCATGTTGTGCATTTGTAAGGGCATTATTTCCATTGAGAAACTGTTAGTCTATCATTGAAAAGCCTTTCCAGAATTTTTGAAAATCCTGAAAACAGGGAGATAGGTCTGTAGTTCATTGCATCTTAACTATTGCCCTAAGAATAGGTTTAATTTTTGCCATTTTGAATATATCTGGGAATATGCCTGTTTTAGAGAGTAATTGCAGGTATGAGAGAGTAGTTACACTATACACGGAGCACTGTGTCCGATAAGAAAATCTGGAATGTTGTTCAGGCCTGCTGAGAATTTATTCTCTGATTGTCCAACGATTTTTAAAATTTCAGAGGGGTGGTTTCATATAAAAATGTAGAATTTACAATTTGTGAAAAGTGTTCATTGAATATATCAGCTATTTCCTGTGGGTCTTGTACAGTTTGGTTTTTGTAGTGGAGCCCTATTTTTTTTCTGTTATTATTAGTTGGTGCTGTTGTCTTTTTAAGCTTTATAGCTTATAGCTTTATAGCTTTTGTTTTATTACATGCATTTGCAATGTACTTATCATTTGTCATAATTTTTGCTTGTTTGATTATTTCTTTTAGGCTCAAATTATGTTTTATAATATGAAATGAAGTTTGAGTTACTTTTGTTATTTGTTAGTATTTTATACATGTTGCATTTTCTTTCACATGCCTGTGGTAATCCACAATATAGTTTTCTTATTTTGGATCTTTTTGAGTTTTTGAGGAAAAATGGCATTGAAATGTCTTAAGTATATATTTATGAATGAATTAAACGTATCATTTGTATTAGTTACCTCGAATACTTCATTCCAGTTTTCGAATCTGAGTAAGTTTTGAAATTTTATTGTTTCCTTAGGAATAGTTAAGGATTTCTTTGTAACTTGTCTGTTCTGCAATTTTAGGTTCTGTTTGAAGAGTTAGAATCAGGGCAGTGTGGTCACTGAAACCTGTATTAAATGTAGCAACAGAGAAACAATGGTTATTTGCATCTATTATTATTCGATCTATAGCAGTACTCTACTTTTAAATATTTACTTTGGTGTATTTATGGTTGTTTGTAAATTGTATGATTTTAGAAGATCTTTAAATAAATTTTCATTACTGGATTGTGTAAGACAATTTATGTTAAAGTCACCGCAAAGAATAATTTCATACTGTATGCGTTTTTCATGTTTGATAAGAAAAACTTAATGATTTTTAAAAAGATTTTCAAGTTCCCAGTGGGGCTGCAATATGTGCATAAGACCCATGTTTTTATTCTATTTAAGACAGTGATGGATATTTTAAAGTCTTTTTCAGAGCAGAGGACTCAGACAGAACCCAGAGGAAATCTGCTGCAAACCCTCATTGTTCACTAAACACTTCCATTTCGATCGACCCGGATGATTTTGGATCCCATGCAACAAGAGGCAGGGGAAACGGGAGAACCCAGAGCAAATCCTCTTTATCAACCTCCAATTCCACATGGAGAGACCGATTTGAAGCCCGACCTGAAAGACAGAACGATCTGACCACTTCATCTCAGGTAGTCCCAACAAGTTATATAGGCCGGCCAGTTGCTAAGATCCAAGTTGCCCATATCCATGAAAGATTTCACTTCTCAGAAATAATTTTATAAAATATTTGAAAAAAATAGCATGGAAAATGTTTGAATTAGTAAAAAAAATGTTAATGAAATAGCCTATTGAACCAAAAAGATTTTATTTAAAATTTAAGAATCTAAACATGTGGGTAATGAACTAATAATATTGTTTGATTCTAGAAGCAATTTTTTAACTTTCATTTGCATTTGTATTAGTTTAGTTATTGTATTATAATTATTGTTTTTTAGTGAATCTGAAGAATATTTTTTTGTGGTAGGCGGATTAACTGGTTGGCGGCTTTTCGAACTGTCAGTCTTTTAAGTATCGAGTTGTCACTGCAAAATTCTGATTATTAAACGCAGTATTTATCAATCATAAATATCATTTGCATTGTCACCAACAAGTTTTGGTCAACCCCCCCCCCCCCCCCCGCGCAAACAAATGACTTCACCCACTTCTGTTTCAGACCACAATAAATTTATAACATTCCCCCATACAGAGTAAAGTCCCCGTATCATCAGGCCAGGGTTGCCAGATTCTTATGACATACAACCGCCGTCAGATGGCAGTTAAGCCGCCCAATCTTTTTAAAATATGAATTTCATAATAAAGTCTTTTATGTTTCCTGTATAAAAATATTTATTGTATTATAATCATTACAATTTTATAAACATGTTAGTAAACATATAATAAATAAACTAAATCAACATTATAAACATTGAGCATAGTCTTCGATTTCCGCGTTCACAAACAATCATGACTTTCATTATCGTTATCGAACAAAGTAATCATCTCTAGCAAATCTTCTCCTTCTGCGGTAGAGTTCGACGTTTGCCTTGGCGTGCCCAAATCTTTAGGATTGCGCGTTGATTCATACATTTGCGATGTGAAGCGCATCAGCATGTCATGAGATGGTTGAAAATCTATACAGCAGGATTTCAAAACTTCCTATAATAATCAAGATTGTATGCATTAGAAATTATAATTTGAAAATAAACATTTATTTATTCTTTTAAATTAAAAAAACAAAACTGACCAAATTTTCATGGCAATATTAATAATTGAAATACATTAATTGCATGTATATAATTTGAATATAGTTACCTTTAAATGTACCCGAATGCGAATAATGCATTGCAAAATTTCAAGCTGCATTTTGTTTCGAGCTCGCGTCTTTACAGCGTTCATTATACTGAAAACGCGCTCGACTACAGCATTACTCACTGGCAAAGTGAGAGCTTTTAAACAGAAATCTGCCAGTTGTTCATATGGAGTTTCACCGATTGCGTTTGATAGTTGCCTGACGTTGCCCCAAAATTTCACGGAGTCAATTTCCATTCCATCAGAGAACTCAGGGTTGATATCTTTGAGCGTCAGCGTTCCCAGCGAACGCCATTGTGCCTCCAGCTTGTCAATGTCAATATCTGGAACTGAGTGCATAAAATCATTTAATAAAGTATTATCAAAGAAATCTATTAATTTGCTATTAATTTTTATTTATTTAAATTATATTTTAAAACAAATCATACCTGCTAAGTCGAAAGGAAGCTGCTCGAAACGTGGTCGTCCTACAGAAGCTATAGCAGAATTTGGTGCTATCAGTCGTAGCTCTTGTATTGTAGTAACGTTGTTGGGAAGTTTTTCTAACAACTGGTGAGTCAAAGTGATCAGAAATTTTGTACACCTTTCACGGACCACTGAGAGTTCCTCATCCGTAACTCCAAAATGTGGAGAAGACGTTATTTTGTTGAAACTAGCGCCCAAATCTACTCGATCGTTTGGCAGGTAGTTTTCGGTTTTGCTTAACGCTTCTTTCAACATATCAATTTCACATCTGCGCAAAGTATGTGTGTGTTCTGACTGTTTGATTGAATACGGTGTCAGAAAACGTGTAGCAAGTGAAAAGATCAACGTACGCAGATCTTTATAAAGTTTCGTCACGTCAGCCCGTGTTGATTGAAAAAGAAGGTTAACTTCGTTTAAATCTTGTAACACAGGCTTCAGAAATGTTAAATATAATAAATTTGTCTGATCCTGGTACATCATGCTCAGTTGTCTTGCAGTAAAATCTTTGGAGGAAGCCATCATGTTAAAAAACGTTTTCAGTTCCAACCATTGCTCTAGTATTCGCTTAACTGCTGGATACCAAATTAACCATCTTGTCGTGCAAAGCTTCACCAATTCAGGTGGATCCTTGAAGTCATTCATAGCCTAAAATAATATGAAAATTGTTTGATTGTTTACGATTATTAAGAATTTGTATCCAAGAAGATAAAGTATATTTTTATTATTTCGATAATTGTTATACATTATATACCTTATACAGATTAGCATATTCTTCTTTTCGCTTGAAGCTGTTCGAAAACCAATTTCTACTTTCTCTAATCAAAAATTCCAGCGAACAAGGTAGTTCTGCACAGGCTTTCGATGCGCAATTGTCTACTGTATGGCATATGCATTTTATTAACTGCAAGTTAGGTAAATCTCTGTCTCTCAACAAAGCAAACAGGGAATGTTTTTGGCCACACAAATTGGCTGCACCATCTGTACCAAGAGATGTCAGATTCTGCAACGGCAACTTAATCGTCTTAAAAAAATCAGTAAATGCAGTGTATAATGCTTCCGCAGTGACAAGTGGCACTTCGAAAAGGCCTAAAAATTCGGTGATTAAGTCATTCTTTTTCCTGCTATAATATGACACACATAGTGCCAAAAATTTTATACTCGATATATCCGTAGACTCGTCTACAATTACAGCAAACGGAGTTTCACCGATATCCTCAATTATTTCTTTTAATATTGATGGACCAATAACAGATGAAATTAGTTTCGAGCACTTGGTTCGATGCAATTTTAAATTTTCCAGTTTACTACCTTTGCCTAGTTGGCATAAAAGCGATCCAAGATGATCGATACTAGACACAGAGGTGTGCATCGCGGTAAACACAGCCAGTCGAATGTCATTTATTTTTGCCGAATTATCAATCTGAATGTAACCTAAAATATATAAAATCATAAAAATATAATATGAAAAACAGAAAGAACCAATGTACAGTTAGAGAAATTCATGCCTTGCCTTTTTCGCAAACTTTAAACTTAAAAAAGAAATAAGCACACATTCTATTGTATATATATTTCTATATTCTGTTTATTACTGCTTTTATAATTTGCATAAGAATTAACAATAAATCTGATACGCCTTTACCATACCTTTAAATGCGAGTTGCATGTAATTAAATAAGTGTAAAAAACATGCACAAAATTATAATTTATGTTTTAACATATACATATAATAAATTTCACTTGTATTGAAGACTTTTTTCACATACATATTTTTATTGAAATATATATATATATTGCAAATATTTTTTATGTCTAACTCCAAAACTTACTTTTTACCAAAAAAACGGTACTTTGTTCGCGCTGCAATAGCTATGGAAAGGCGTATAGAATTCATGCTCATTTTTCTTTTCGTCAACTTTAAAATGTTCCTGGTACCGCAATTTTTACACAATTGACTTCTACTTTTTTCATTTTTAAGAGAATTTGATAGAAAACAAATTATTGTTAAATAAATAAAAAAGTTTTTCTGCTTTTTGAAACAATTAGTAATTAATTAATTAAATATTAAGCATAAGAACTGCTTCAAATAAAAAAAAGAATCAACAAAATCTGTTAAAAATTCTCAAAAATGTTTTGGTTGGGAATCATTTTAATATACAGATCAATTAGTACCAAAACTGTCCAATCTCCCCCGAGATGTCGTCGCAAGAGAATTTTCGCGTGTTGTATGTTTTTTCGTACGACGATGATCCAGAAGATCAGATTTATGCGCTCTCAGATTTGTTGCACACAACTTGCAGTAAGCTTCACCTTTTCCGGCATTGACTGCTTCTTCCGTCGAAGGTTGAATCCATGCTAAACATTATTTTAAAGATAAAAAAATTTTCAATGTTCAGGAACAAAAGATCAAGGTAACTGATGTTTATGAATGAATTTAATTCACTCACCTTTAAAAACTGGATCACTTTCCCACTGTTTGTTATAACGTTTAAGATATTTTCCCCACTTTCCCATTGTTGTGTTCCCCTTTTGAATGTTGGACGAGTTCTGTTTCTTGTAATTCTTTTTGTTTCAGACTGAAACAACTGAAACTTTCAGTTGTTAATTTTCAAACTGTTTACAATGGCGATAGAAGGGACACGAGCAATATGATTGGCCTAGGCAAACTTAATATTATTGTTCTGATTGGTCAAATTATTTTAGTGGGAGCATTAAAATGTTTAAGACGTAGGTTCGTGCAATGTGTATGAGTCACCCGATTGTCTCTTTCTCGGGTTTCGAGTTTTTTCGAGCATCATAAATCAAATATTAGATAAGCACGAACCGAGATCTAGTCCAGTTTTAGCACCATTGATATTTGTAATATGAACCAAAGAACGTGTCAAAGCAATGTTTAAATAGGCCTGTTGTTTTAGCACAAGGCAGCATTGGTAAATTTATTTACCAATAATGTTTGGGTCCTTTTAGTTGTGGAATGTTTAGGACTTATTTGCTGCCAGATGCTGCTCGAGTCCTATTTTGCCTTAAGTGCCTTTTTTAATTAGGCAGTTTTAGAGAAATGCATTTCATAGTATTTTTAATATGTTTTTGTATAGGTCTTCAGAGAACTGAAAGTTGTGGTGCAACACTCAGTTATATTGGGACCATATATTATTTGTTTTATATTTATAGATTTATCTTGTCAGAGTGGTGTACGTGTTTTGTCAGTAGTGCGTGCTAATAATTTGTGGGCTTTAATGTTTTAATATTCTTAAATAAACTATTCTACGAAACACCCATTGCTTTTGAATTTACCTCTTACAAATAGTCAAGTGGTAAAGGCGGTTCTTGCTCAGTCGGTAATTTACGAACCGAAACGGCGCGATAATTTATAATATAAATTTTATATTAAAGATAGTGGGTTTTATGTTCAAAATACTTTGATCGCGAAGGTGTTTTTCGATTGACCATTCGTTTCAGACAGCTCTAGTCATACTAAACAAAATGTATCATAAGGTGCTTTGACGCATATGTCTATGGTTTACATCAACTGCACTTATGTTTTTATACGTGTTTAGAAACATCTCTAGTTTCAAGTACGGTTGTTGAATTCTACGAAGAATTTTATGGTTTCTGGAAACGCGTTTGATTTTCATATAGTAATATACGAGATTAATTTTGAGAATTGAAACCAACCATGATATGTGGTAAAACATATAGAGAGAGATATTGTATTATTTTATCTTCATTATGTATTCGATGGAAATTCGGTATATAATAAATACGTATTGTTATAGATTTTATTTTTTATTTCTAAGTTTTTTAATAGCCCAATTTGCGGCATGCAAAAATGAATTCCGCCCATTGGGCGGAATTCCGCCAATTGATATTTTCTCCCGCAAAGTGAACCTTTTTTCCAGCCCAAAAAGCGGGATTCCGCCCAATCTGGCAACCCTGCATCAGGCTTCAAGTTGCATCATACAGTTATTACTAGCACACTCTGCCGACAGAGTTGAGAACAAATACGATATAGCATGACCAAACATGATCGATTCCTCAATCAAATCGGAACGTCCCTACCTGTGATCGATTGATTGAGTGGTAATCGACAATGGATGGGGGCAGAAGGGAATTTTGACTTCAAAATACTTTAAGGGCACCTTCACACATCGCCACGGCGGCGCGCTTCTGTCAAGCGGCAGGGCTCTTCCGACGCTGCCAGCCGCACACCTCGGCCGCACCGCCGCCCGCCGTTGAACGGGGTGGGTTTCGCCGATCTTCCGGCGACGACGAACCAAGGGACCGCAGCAGGTAAAACGCCGCGACCAGCGGCCCACTGTGGGAATACCATCATTTGAAGCTGTTCAGCACTTCGCGTAGCGAGAGTCCACCGCCGAACGCCGCAGGTCTGTCTCGCAAACGTCTCCATTCAAACCAATGCTCTGGTAACGAGCCGCGGTGTTCGGGAGCGCGCAGCGGTGGTGGCGTGAGAAGAGAAGGGGCTCTAATGGGTTTGAACAGAAGGGAGGTGCACAGGCTGTTAACCGAAGGCTACTTTGCCGTTAATAAGCCCAAAAACTGGACTTCTGTTCAAGCGCTTGAAGAGATAAAGAAAGTCTTACGAAAAGGTAGAACTACCTCAATAAACGTATTTGTAGGTTACTGGGCTCTCAAAATAAAAGATTTACAATTGTTATGCTATCTCATGTTTTTTGTCAGATATACCCACACATTTTCAGCCACCTGTTCTGAAATTAGGTCATGGAGGGACATTGGATCACACTGCTACAGGCGTCTTAGGTAGGGACTATATATATGAGTTCTTCCGGTACAGCTGTATTTAGATTATAATTTAAAAGTTATTCTTAGCCGTAGGTGTTGGATGGGGCTGTAAATTACTTCCTATATTTCTGCATGGCGACAAGAAGTACATAGCCGCTGGTCGTTTTGGGATTGCAACAAATACTTATAATGAAACTGGTAAAATTACTGAGGAAATGAAATATGGTATGTTTGGTTTTTACTCTCGAAACATTGAAATTAATTATTCTTGATTATTACTAAATTACATTATTGTTAAATAATTCTATCTTTACAGATCATATTACAGAGGAGATTTTTGAAATCACTCTTCAAAAATACACGGGAAAAATTTATCAAACTCCTCCAAAATATTCTGCCTTAAAATATCAAGGGAGAAGAATTGGTGATTGGACTAGGTGCGTACTTTAATAAACCAGATTGCTTCAAAAGATGTATAAAATTGAAAAGTGCAAAAAGGAGTGAATTGTTTGCATTCAATAAAATTATACATTAATAATATTTTTTAGAGCATTGATAAAGATTTTTTTTGGAAAAATCTCATTTAGTAGTTAGCAAACTAGGCAGGCCATTATGTAAAAACTACATTTGGATTATAAGTAAGCCTGTATGGTCTACTCTCTTCTAATTCAGATTGAGGCATTTGCAAAAGAAAATAGTACCGTGTCATCTTTTTTTCATCCTTAATTGAAAATGTAATTTATTAACTCTATTGTTTTATATATTTTGGATCATTTGTGTGTCATGTTTTCATTTTGAACTGTACACTAGCAACAGTGATAGAGAGGCAGATGATGTGAATTGCCAAGAGGTGTGGTCCGAAGTGTCGCTGGTCCCTAACTACCAATGGTGTGCTGTTAGTCACATTTGCTGGCCCTGGGCCTCCAATGACCTTACACTGCCACTTTTGAACACAGTTATTGGTGTTTTATAAGGATGGTTGAAAATTGGGAAGTTCAAAGTCCTATGACAAACCGTAAAATACTTGATATTATTTCCTCTTCAAAAGTTTTATTTCAGAGCAAATAATCAACTTGACACATCAATTTTTATTTAATTTACACATTAAGTTTTAAAAATAATTTTCTTTATTACTTTCCTAGTAATCTCTATTGTTTACTAATATCCTCTATGTATTTATCCTTTTTGCCTTTTCTTAAATTTTCAATTTTTGGAGTATAAACTATAATTGATTAATGGTTTTAGAGAAGGAATGGACATCGAAATGAAACCTCGACCTGTTACTTGCTACAGTTTAAAGAGCAGAAAATTTTGTCTTCCTCATTTTGAAATAGAAGTCGCTTGTGGAGGTGGTTTCTATGTCCGAAGTCTTGTACATGACATTGGACAAGGTAAGTCACATTGAAGTAAAGCACTAAGAAAAGAGAGTAGATACTCTACAAATTATTTTAATTTTCAGCACTTTCTAGTTGTGCTCATGTTACAACTCTGCATCGAACTAAACATGGACCGTTCATGGAAGAAGACATGTTGGAGCACTCTCAATGGAATGGACATAACATAATAAGAGCAATATATGAAGCAAAAATAAAATACCATGAACTACTTAAAAAATCAAAAGCGAAGTACCTTCTGAATTCGTTGTAAAAAAAAGCATTTCCAAGAGCAAGAACATTTCTGTACGATTCATATTGTACAAGGTGTCTAATTTTTAAATACTTGTATATTAAAAAAAAGTGTTCTTTGAATGGTGCCATACAAATTGACAAATCCTTTGCTGAAATATTTGTGACATTAAGGCTACAGTGTTTGCTTTTTCTAGGTCATGATTCAGAGTATATAAAATATGAAATTCTCTTAAATATTTATCTATATTCTGCGTTTCTGGTATCATTATTTAACAAATTCTGAAATGATTCAACATCAAAACAATTGAAAAATTGAATAATATTGAAAATTTCATTCATGCTGTTTTAACACCTACAACTTACCTTATTTAAAACTTGAAAGCATTTGTTGCATTGGCGAATACAGAGTAACTACTCGCCCATACCAGGGTAGCCAAGGTGCTTGGCAAATGTTCACTTCCTTCGATGTGCTCAAAAGACCGACACCTTAGGTCAAGAAAAGTGTGTTCAACACTCAACAAATAGCTAACAACCCTTCCACACTACAAAGTATTTAGGGAATGTCTCGACTACTCACCAAATAGAGATTGTATTCAACTGCCTTAAGAAACGTGTGCCATTATTGTCAATAAAAGGTGATTTATAAAATTCCAGATGAGATTATGCAGAAAATATGCCCAATTAACAGCCACAGAGACATAGCAAGTTGTGGAAAATTTTGGAACAATCTTGTCGATCAACGGCAACAACACATTTGGGAACTTGGAACAACGGTATTTTAAAAAAAAAGGTGATTGAATAATCACTCTTCTCTAATTCAGAGCATTCTTTCAAATAATAAGTACAATGCCCAAGAGGAATAATGTAAGGTTGGATTATTTTGAATCAGTAATATTTATTTTTATTATTATTTACAAATTGGGATTCCACTGTGATAGCCCAGAAATGTGTGTTATTTTTTGTTTTATTTTCTCCTTTAAAAAGTTTATACAAAGTGTTTCTATTATATTTTTGTGACCTGTTGTGATGTGCAACATGTTGACTTGACCAATGAATGATGGATATTTCGAGAGAGAAGTTTAATTTTTTGAAAAATGTCTTATGCACTTGCATAGAATGTCCAAACCATTAAAATATTGAAAGTAAATATTTTAAGGACAAATATTCGAGCTTACAATATGAAGACTAAGACCAGAATACCTTGTTTTTCAAAGTTGGGGCCAATGAAGCTTGTGGTTTATATTCACATATTTTGATGTTTCTTTTTCAATATAATAATTTTAAGAAGTGTAAAGCCGAATTTGTCTGTTTCAAAATTGTTAAGAAAGGCTTGGCTGTTTATAACACTTTTAAATAACGATTTTTGGTATGTTTTTATATATATTTTTAAGAAGTTATAGTTTTTATACAAATAAAATTGCAGTGTCTGCGATTTCAAATTATGTCTTTATCTCATTTAGATCTAAATCAATTGACAATTTTTGTCCACACTAATTTCTGGAATGTCTAAACTGATTTCAACAGTGTTTTTCACTGAAAGGTTTTGTATTATGTCAGGATAATTAAACTATTTTACAAATTACTACTTATTATAACTAATGTTTATTCGCAAGTTTATTCATTTACATACAGTTTTATTCTGACCTTTAAAACTTCAATGAAATTTTGAACAAGTGATCGTAGAAAAATTACTATACCTTTTGTAAAATAAACACCGTTTCCTTTTCCATGAAGAGTTCTGTGAATTTATATCGAAAATGGTGAGGAAAATCACTAAAATGGAAGAAAAGTTTCTGAAAGTCCATACAATTTTCTACTCAATGCATTTTGATTAATTTCCATAGTGACACTAGAATGAGTAAATTGAGGGTCACATTTGTTACTGGATATTTGCTAGGAGTAGTCACTGTACATGTTGACAGCTCATGGTGATGGCTAGAGCCCAGAAGTTTAGGTGTTTATTTTACCTAAAATAGGCAGGCAAAAAAGCATTCATTTTTATTACAATAGGCATAAAATGACATTTATTCTAGCCAAGATAGGAGTAGGCATGTAAACAAAAACAAAAAATCATATTTAAAAGGATTTTTTGTAAAAAATTAAAAGTTATAATTATTTGCATTTATATTCTGACACTAAAATTCACATTAGCTCTTAATATGTAAGGAAACTTTATTTTCTTTGTAATCTCGATTCCACATGACCATTTGATATCATGACTACGAATTTGTTTTATACGCGACACACTGTTAGGCATTATTTGGTGGACTCCCTTTTGATTTTTGAAACGGCAATAGTGAAAATGAGACTAAATTTTTCGTTCTCACTTATGGCCAGCACTGAGAGAGGTATAGCACACACAGAGAGCTGTTCTCAGAAGGGATCCGTGGTGATGCTCAAAGTGGGATGGGATCCCTTGTGAGCAAGTCTAAGTATCAATGAAAAATGAGGAAAAAAGAAAAAATCCTGACTGGTCTACTCTGTTTTTCATTTATATTTTTAACAATGCCTCTGCATCCTCAAAAAGACAAAATATGACCGCACCTTTGTGTTGTCCATGTTTGCGAATACTTATCCAGCTCATCAAGAGCGAGAGGAAAAACAAATTATGACGTAATAGGCAGAAAAAGGCATAAATAAGACAAAATTGCAAAAATATGCATTAGAAAATAAAGAAGCAAAATGAAAATCTACTAAAACAACTCCAGAAGTATCATCCAGTGATTCCTATGGTCAAAAGTCATGAAATGGTAACAATAACAAAAGGCATTTTGCCAAGCTTCCAGGCTCTAGTGATAGCAAAAATGGAGAGATCGAACACTGGCAAGGCAGGATGATGAGGGTAGGTCAGGGCAGAGTGAAATCATGTAGGGTAGGAACACTTTACATAGAATTCATTCCAATTTTTGTCTAAAAGTAAATGACTGTTCTTAATACCCAGGCAACAATGATCATCTCTGCTAGTTAGCAAATAAAAAGTGCTGTTTGAAACAAGTTTGAATTTAAAAAACTTTAGAAGTCAATAAAAACAATTTTAAACTACCCTGAAATCGCCGTTCTCACAAGCAGCACTATGTGCACAAAATGAGATGTAAGGGTTAACAGCATTACTTTCACCACATCCCAAGGGTCACTGCTAGGTTACAGGAAGGGTTAACAGCCCTGATCTGTCAGTTAGGATAAAAAATTTCATCACTGTGGGGCACATCATTGCTCATTGCTGGAGAAAATACAAGGTGTGTCCAAGAAGTCATAAAATATAATTTTTTGCACCGCTGCTATTGGTCGCAGCGCACTCGGACTGATTGAATTAGGTGGTGGTGGGGGCTCAGCTTTACATCGCACCAAAGCGTAGTCTGCTCCGAGCAACGGTAGCATCAGCATCGTTGAATAAGTGCGCCGCTTTTTTTCGGACGTCACGACACGTGATGAGCAATTCGGTCGAACAACGTTGGGCGATCACGTTTTGCAAGAAGCTCGATAAAAAGCCTTCCGAGACGCACGCAATGTTAAATCAAGCCTAAGGGGAAATCTGCCATGAGTTATGTGCAAGTTACGAGATGGAGTTTAAGGATGGCCAAGAAGGAGTGGACGATGACCCTCGTTTTCGAAGACCAACAGGCAGAAAACGAAGCCAATGTGAATCGTGTTCGTGAATTGATAAATTCTGACCGCCGGTTGAGTGTTCGGCTTTTAGCCAACACTCTGAACATCCCTAAAAGTTAAGTATTCAACATTGTTACGGACAAATTGCACATGAGATAGGTGTGCGCCAAGTTAGTGTCGAAAGTTCTGTCAGACGAACAAAAGGTCAATCGAGTGTTGATCACAAGTGAACTGTTGGAACTTGTGGAAATTGAACCGCATTATTTGACAACGTCATTACTGGTGACGAGACACGGACTTTCGCGTACGACCCGGAAACCAAGCGCCTACGTTCAGAATGGCACACCTCAGCGTCCCCAAAACCCAAGAAGGCGAGGATGAGTAAAATCCAAGGTGAAAACGCTGCTGATTGTCTTCGACAACAAAGGTGTGGTGTACAAAGGGTAGGTTGTTAATGCTCCTTACAACGTGGATGTCTTGGAAAGATGAGTCCTCCTAGTGCGAAAAGACGTCGCCGCTACGTGGCTGCTGCATCACGACAACGCGCCGAGCCACACGTCTCCGCGTCCGCGAGTACTAGGCCAAGCACAACCTGGCAACACTGCCGCAGCCACCCTACCGTCCTTACCTCTCTCCGCCGGACATCTTCCTGTTTTCCAGGATTAAAACCGCGCTCAAAGGACGCCGTTTCGAGACCATTGAGGACATCCAAAAGGCTGTGACAATGCTCTTAAACGAGGTTCCGGTTGAGGCCTTCCAAGGGGCTTACCAACTATAGGGGAATCGCTGGAAAAAATTTGCAATTCTAATGGTGACTACTTCGAAGAATTTTAAGCTTGGTACATATATCGCCAATAAATGTTTAAAAAAAATATATTTCATGACTTTTTCGACACACCTTGTATGCATAAGATTTCAGAAGAATAGAATACCTTTCACCGCTTGTAATGCTCCTCGCTTTCAGAAGTCCAAATGCAATTTTGAATCACACAATCACAAAATATCCTCTACTTAAGAGATCTTCTCATATTTTTATTTGTAAATATCTGAAGTTTCAGGCATTAACATTGACATTATAGACAATTCTTTGTCACTTCTCACATTGTCTCTCATGTCCTGGTAGAATATCTGTGCTCTTCACTGAAGGCTATTAGTGGTAATTATGTTGCATATTTGTATGCAAAAAAGAAAGGACTTTCATCAAGGAACCTATTAATAACTTGCTACAACTACCTCCAACCTTCAATGTCTTAAGAAATAAGTCCAAGAAGAAGCATACACTAAAAGTGACTACAAATGTCCACAAATACCTTGTGGACTCGACGACCACCTTCAAAGAAACAAGTAACACTATTTCTCATAAGAGCTGACACCTGCGATTCTTCACTTTTCTGCACCCCAATCATGTCATAGCATCATTTGAAGGAAAATTCTTTTTTGTCCTTTGGCTATTTATGTGAAAGGCTGTTGACCCTCTTCTGTTCCAAAATCATAAAACCAGAATTTGTACACCATCTTTAATGGGTGGTTACATTACTGACATGTCACTGTTGAGATTAATAGACCAAATAGCAAATAAGGTAAGACTTGTATCCTCTTACATAGATTGAATGGGATAAGCAGATATTTCTTTAATTATGCAGATCATGCACACACAAAATTAAAAAATAAAACATCATCCTACCTTTCATACCATTATAGAAGACTTTCAAAATTTCATGCATAATTAAGAGCCCAATCTTGATTCTCGAATTTCAGATCAAAGCAGCAAATTAAGCTCTTTTTAATTAACATACATTTCTCTAGCTTTTTTCTAAAATTACATATCCACCACAAACAATCCTGTTAATAGGTCTAGAATGCTGATGAACTTCAACACATCGAGACTATGGTAGGGAAAAACTGAGGTCATTTTGGATTTCAGCCCGTCAAAAAATAGACCAACATTCAATGTAGTTTTTTGGTAGCAGCCTGGTAATTTAATATAAAGAATAATTATTTTAGAAACATTCATATATTCTAATGACACTAAGGACAATTATTTTTCAGCTTGTATATGACCACTTGAAAACCTAAAATATTATCACAAAATGAAAATTTCTTAAGCATACAATAAACTGAACAACTTGGAAAATATATCTGTATCTACAAAAAAACGTTCGAGTCACAAGATACAAAATTGTGTATAACTTAAGTTGCATACTCACTCCACAAATATATGATTTGATAGAATCATGCTAAATAAAAATTTGTGTTGCTTTTGTTGCAGGTCAGAAGTATCTGACTAGATCACTAATATGTTTCTGTCTGTATTGTACTGCCTGTTTTCACAAAGTGCCTTTCAAAGTGTCCAAGAGTTCACCATTGGCCTTAAGTTCATTTATTATGTCTAAGCCCCCTATTAACTCTCCTTTCACATAAACTTGAGGATATGTTGGCCAGTTAGAGAAAGTTTTTAAACCTTGGCGAACTTCTTCATCCATTAAAATATCAAATGTTTCAAATGGTAACCTACAAATCAGAGCAGAAAATTATTAGCAATGAGTTAAGTTTCAAGTAATAACTAATAGTAAGTTTTAAATTCCAAAACCCAAACAATTCAATCAGAACTCACTGAGTTTCTTTCATTATTTCCATCAATTTGCGACTAAATCCACATCGAGGTACATCAGGGTTACCTTTCATGAAAATCATACAAGGAGCTTTGTTAGTAAGTGCTTTCAATCTGCAACAAAGAGAACATTATTCACAAAAGCTTCACAATGATAATGTTCTAAATAAAAAGGCACTTCTTAGGCGTTTTTTCCCCCCACAGTGGTATGATATTCAATATTGTATAGAAGGCATACCATGGAAAATGTGTATGTTTTTATAAACAGGAAGGGTATTAACCAGAATATGGTTGCCATTTTTCTTGAAATAAAAAGGTTATTGAAACAGTCAATAGTCATAATATAATTAGTGATGCGTCAAAGACAGTATATATACTTTCTTGCATTACTTTGAACTTTTGCAATTTTCCAAAATTCAGAGTATCCAAAGAAAATTAGAACTATACCATTATTTTTGAATGTCACTGTTGGGAAAATGTTTCATTTTGTAAATTGCATTAATTCCAAGCAGAAATTATGCAAAAATTAAAATGCCACCCCCTCCAAATGTACATAATTTCTAAATCTTCTGGTGGTTGTTTTAACAGATTTTGAATATGACAAAAATTCTATCTTCAATATAGTATATTTGCAATTTTCAAAAATACATGTGTTCTCTGGGAAATGAGACCACTGCAACTTTTTTCCATGTACTTTGATACATAAAAAAAGTAAAAAAGAAAAAAGGCCATTTTTGAGAAAAAAGTGTTTGAAAATTGTGAAGAATTCACGCAAAAATACTAAAAACTACTCACATTTTCGAAAAATTTAATCAAAACCAGTCTTTAAACAGATTTTCTTTACAAAAAATATTTCTACCTTCAATATTGAAGTCGAAATATTAGGAATTTTTAACGAAAATGAGGCCTGCACAATCTTTGAAGGCCTTCACCCTCAAGGATGAAGTTTAATCCAAAAATTTGATCCCTTTTTGAGAAAATTTTGAAAATGTTATTGAGGATTAGTGTAAAGAACACTCCAAAATCAAAATATCCTTTTTCAAATTAAGGGAGCCTGCAGTTTCTTCATATCAATGACGGAATATGGCGTTGATGGGCAGGCACGAGTTTTGGAAGGGGGGGGGGGGGATGCAATAATTTTTTGGCATTAAGGAATCACAAAATGTGTATTCTCACTAAGCTACATATTAGAGAATGTAATTTACTGTATATAGGAGCAAAAAAATCATCAGGGAGCCACAAAACTTGTTTTTGTCCAAAAAAAATCTGTATTTCTTGTTGCAGCATTACGTAACTTTCTCTGGGTACATGTACATATATACGAGAAAATAAAATGAAAGAGGTTGTCTTCAAAATAAGAACAGTGAACAAAATAATAATAATAATAATAAAAAGTTTTTTAGATCTGAAGGGCAGAAATAAGAAATGAATAAATTGTGGGCAAAATGTTATATCAATTGCAAGACTCATGTTTGTCAAATCCTCGGAAGAATGTTAGCTAATGTGAAATTAAAGAACTCTGTAACTGCAGCAGTTTTAAATTCAAAACAAAATTGAATGTGCAAATTTCAAAATACTCACCTATCATCCAAGTTCTGGCCCTTTTCTGGAAGAAGGTTTTTCAGCTCACCATTTTCATGCATTTCTTTAACAATGTCAAGACCTCCTATCAATTCACCATTTACATACAACTGAAAAATATTTATAAAATCCTATTTTTATAAAAATAAATTAGAATAAACCAAGAATTGAAAAAATCAAAGTGCTATCATACCTGTGGGTATGTAGGCCAATTCGAGAATTCTTTCAAACTTTGCCTCACTTCTTCATCACTTAAAATGTCAAATGTTTGGTAATCAACATTGTAATTTTTTAATAATTCTACAATTGTTCTGCTGAAACCACATCGAGGTTCTTTAGCATTGCCCTTCATGAACAGCATAATAGGAGCAGCCTTTATGAGTTTTGAGAGTCTACTTTTCAGGTCATCTTTTGCAGGCTGAACAGAGGACTTTTCGTAAGAACCTTTTGATATCTGGAAAATGGAATAATTTTTATAACAAATATTTTCTTCAGTAGGGTGGCCACTCATTTCCTGAAACAAATTTCCACGATTTTTCCCTGTTATCCCGAGCACTTTTATTTTTTCGCTACCACCACCGCAGAAGGGAGAAAGTTATGAAATGCTGCACAACAAAAAGTCAAATTTTCGGCAGAAACACTTTTATTACAGGGGCCTGGCAAAGAAAAAATGGATAAATAAACATGTTAAATTTAAGGGGGAAATCCTCTAACACGTGGTGTAGCCAGAATACATGTTTAATGGGTCCTTGATACTGAAAAATCGATTGACGGCAAAACACTGATTTTTCGAAAATTGAAAATATTGTATGTTTTTCGGCGTCTTCATACAACTACAATTATGAAGATTAACGTTTTTTCTTAATGAAAGGTTAATGATCGTGGGTGAAGGTCTAAGGCCCGAGCCTTGCCGTGACTTGGATACGGGCGAGCGAAGCGAGAAAATTTGCTGTTGAAAATAAATTGGCATTACAATGCAGCAGGGACAAAGCGTATGAAACACAAGCCATGAAAATCGCACATCCATAAGTTTTATTCATTTCCGTCAGAGCGCGTAGCGTAATTTGAGGGAGGGCTTAAGAAGGTCCCTCCTCCCTGCCGCCTTGCTTCTCTGAGGGGATACTGTGTACCCTACTTTAACCAACAATATTTATGTACTTTCGGATTTCAAACAAGCAGTTGCTATTTGAAGGACATCAATTGGTTGATGTTAAGATAACAAAATGTCTAGGTCTCTCAATTCAGTTAAACCTAAAATGGTATACCAATATAAATGAATTAAACTCCAACGTAAGTTCTTTACATTCCGCATTCAGAATTATTTGAAATTCAGTATAGATAAATGAATTTCGCTGTCCGGGTGACGGCGCGTCGAAGGCTGTGTTGTTGACGTTTCAACCATCTTATTGTGATCTTCAGGGCTGGTCTGCGCCGGAATGGTCAGCGCTCGTGTGAATATATGGGTGTGGCCGGGTACGATTGGCTGGAACAGCCAGCCAATCGGAAGGCCACACATCAACATCGGGATGGGGTCAAGTCGGCCCCCTCCCCTAATAATTCAAAAACCAAGAAAAGAGAGAATTTTTCTCCGAGTAAATAAAGTATTTTGGAACACCGTATGGTTTTGGTTCACCTTTGAACAAAGTGTTCCATATAAATACAATTCTTGATTGTCAACCCCCTCTCCTTAAAAATAAGAAACAACAAACCACTCGCCTAAGAATTGGTCGAAAGAAATGAACTCTTGAACACCTAATAAGGAAGGTCCAAAATTTTGATTTCTGCAAACTGCCCCTGGAACTAAAATATAAAAACTGTATTCAAATGTAATGCTACAGACATAATCACTTGTCATTAAAATAGTGGGGCTACAGTAGCACATTTTTTCGCATTATTTCTACATTTACACATAAAAAAATTTAAAAATCAGAGTTTAATAACAATTAGGCCTGCATCGTTCTTTTAAGCAATCCTTGTTCTGCTAATGGGCAAAAAAAATTTTCAAACAATTGTGCATGACCCATTTTTAAAGATTTATTTTTGGGGGAGATAGTTTTCATTGAAGAGAAAAATCTATATCTTCAATACTGTACTTTTGCAATTTTAGAAAATACTAGGAGTTTGCCGAAAACGGGACCAGCGCCATTTTTTATACCGGCCTTTGATTCGTAAGAGAATTTCATAAGAAAGTTTAAACAAAAATGCATAAAACATTATCCTTATATTTCACACATTACGCAAAAACTACTCACTTTCAAAATTTGTACATGTCGTTATTTCCAGATCCGTCTTTAAAAAACAGATTTCACTAAGGGGGAAATAAATCTTTTCAGTTGTGGGAAGACAGAAAAAAAATAACTTTTGCTATTTTTGAAAAATCGGGGACTCAACAAATATCAGCCATGGGCCGTTCTTTCCACAAATTGTTTACACTATCCGAGATCAAAGCTTTATCCAAAACTTCCAAAATCAAGATATCCTGTTCAAACTTAGAAGGCTTTGACCTCATTTAAATTGATCGAGTAATATCATTTTTGGTGAAAATTGGCTGGGTTTTTATTTTACTTGGTCAAAAATGGTAAAAAAATGTGACATGTTGGAGAAAATCTGCACACATTTTCTTGACTTCCCAGAATCCCTTCCCAACATTTTAACTATAAAATGTTGAAAGATGAATAAAAGTTTAAAAAATAAAACAAAATAATTAATAATAAAGTTTAAAAAAGATCAAGACGAGCAATAAAATAATAGAAATGTTTGTCCCCAAGTTTCAGAAAGCTTATTTGCATCAGTAAATGAATTACAAATTTGATTTTTCTGCATTGCTAACAAAATAGTAACTCACCCCCAGCTTTGCTCCTACCATTACAAGCAAGAGGAGAGCTCAACAAAACGTGTGCACAGTGATCATGGTGTGGTTTTATTCATTACAGACTATATTCATTACAGGCTGACTTTAGCCATCAATAAATATTTCAGTATCAAGGACTCACAAAACATGGATTCTGACTAAAACACATTTTAGAGGAAATAATTTACTATAAATAGCAACAACATTTATAAAATGTTTATTATTTATCAGGGTCCGCCAATAAGAGTTTTTCCGTAGAAAATTCAATGTTTTCTGACACATGATAAATATTTTTTCTCACGAAGTAAAGGCGAGAAAGTAAAACCTCTACATGACATAAGAGGAAGAAGTATAACTGGGTAAATCTTCTTGAGCTACAGAATTTCTTCCCTGCTCTTTTACTATACATAGTATATGTAGCAACATTTGAAGAGCACAGTTTTGCTCATGAGTTTTAAAAAACTTATTTGGATCAGTAAACTAACTAAAGATTTGATTTTTAGTATTGCTAACAAAATAGCGACATCCCCCACAGCTCTACCTCCTACCACAACTAGTAGGAGAGATACAAAACACGCTATAATTATGTCCAGAAGCAAAACAAGGGCACACCTCAACATCTACTCAATGGAAAGTGGATGTAAAATCCTTACCCAGAAGCAGAAGTACATTTCTTATTACAGGCATATTTAATAATTTTAAAAATATACAAAAAAAATGTAAATTAATGCAAATTACATCATTGTTAAAATGATTATTATTTTTCTTTTTGATGTGCAGTCTTTTTGTCAGTGCAGTCTTTAATTGTATGAAAGAAGCTATACTGCAGAAAAGATTTTACTTGGCACTTACTAGTTTGTATCAATTTTAATTCTTAATTGTCATCTAACAATGTGTTATAAAAGTAACATGACTGTATTACATGTGGATTTCTTGTAGTGAGCAGTAAATACTGACACCTGATGAATATGTTTCCTTTAACACAAGTTGTGACTATGAACATCTGTATTTCACAAAATCATGTACCCACTGTAAGTTAAACAAAAGCTAGAGATTTGTAAATAAATAGATAAGGCCATGATAAGATTCCAAACTCAACAAAGTGAAGCTTGCAGGTTTCACATATATAGCACTTGCTTATTATTAGTACATTTCAGCTGCAATCTAAAAATCTGAGATACTAGGGCGAGCTTTTTCAATAATATTATTCCCAGACTGACTGAATTTCAAATAATTCTGAATGCGGAATGTGAAGAACTTACGTTGGAATTTAATTCATTTATATTGAAATACCATTTTAGGTTTAACTGATTTGAGAGACCTAGAAATTTTGTTATCTTAACATCAACCAATTGATGTCCTTCAATAGCAACTGCTTGTTTGAAATATGAAAGTACATAAATAATGTTGATTAAAGTAGGGTACGCAGTACACCCTCAGAAGCATGGCAGTGGGGAGGAGGGATCTTCTTAAGACCTACCTCAAATTACACTACGCGCTCTGACGGGAATGAATAAAACTTATGGTTATGCAATTTTCATGGCTTGTGTTTCATACGCTTTGTCCCTGCTGCATTGTAAAGCCAATTTATTTTCAACAGCAAATTTTCTCGCTTCGCTCGTCCGGATCCAAGTCACGGCGAGGCTCAGGCCTTTGGCCCTCGCATTCACTATAAATGTCCTCGAGTCTATCCACCGCATAATTACCAATTCACTTTTATAAGAAAGCACTTTTCAATAAAGCCTCCAGAATTTAAATTGTTCAGTTACCGCCTGAGTGGTGCGAAATGCTGTTTAAACGACTTGTAAGTTGTACTGTATACTAGATTTCAGCAAAATTGTTTTTCCTTTGCCTGCAATTAATTTGTAAATACAAACCCAATTTGAAATGTCTGAAATTGAACTACGGATTATTTAGTTTTTGCAAGTTGAAGTTGAGAAGCTCACTTTATAATGACCTTAACACAATGCTGAGTGATACATATGAAATACTCAACATGTTTAAATCTCTAGAGGGAATTAACATACACAAATTTATTTAAAGCAATCGTGCATATTATATAACTTGTCAACTGCACGTTTATACATGGTTAAGTCACTATAATATATTACTATACACTGCATTGTATACTGTGTATTCTTAGGATACAAATGTATATGTGAACTTTAATGCAGCATTAAAAGTAGACATAGTAGGCTTAACACTGAATGTTGCTGTAGCAAGATTGGGTGTTGTTCTAATTTGGTACTTTTCAACATGCTTATCTTTTTTTAGTAACAAACTTTTTTGTACATTAATTACTAAATAAAGCAATTAAAATAAGTATTAGAGCTCCTGCCCTAATGTCATTAAAGAACTATTTTAGGAGCATAGAAGGGCACTACGTAGTCCTACAAAAAAAGCAGATGTCAAATGCAAATTGAAAAAAATACTTTCCAGTTTTTCCTTTGGTCAGAAAATTAATACAACTGAATAAATTGTAATCAAATATGTTTCATATCTTGAACATAACTTGATTAGTACACGCATATCTTGAAGTGCATGTACTAATCATATGATTTTATTTGTTTTGTTAGGGGAGGTCTGTAAGAAACTAATAATGTTTTAAAAAATCGCATGTAAATGCACGTTATCACTATACCCAAATTATACTGAAACAATGTAAGGTTGTATTCTGTAAGGAGAGGATTAACTTTTTGATTGAAATACGTTCCTTTGCCGGACACAAGGAATAAAGATATTTATAAGATAATTAACCACTCAATTATTTGTTGTCAAGGCCCCTAATAAGTACAATTTTCCTAGATTAACAATTACAGTGGTTTTTCAGATTACGATAAAGAAATCGCATACTTGTTGATTAATTTTTTGAGTAAGTTCGGCAGCGTTGGCTCCATTCACTCGATCCAATAAAGCGCCTTCACGTAACAAAAGAAAAGTGGGAACGGCAGAAATTTGATATTTGAGAGATACTTCTGGAAGATCTTCTGCTACGCATTTTGCAAACTTCACGCTCTGAAACCAAACGGGGCAAACGTCACTCTCTTCTATTTCATTGTTTTTAGTCAATTTTGTACATAAGTAGAGAGCAAAACACACACTACTCACTTTTAATTCAGTCTGTTTGGCTAGTTCTTCAAGCACATCGTTCATCGGCCCACACTGATCGGCCCAATCTGCGTAGAAATGTACGACAACCAAATTCGTAGATCTACAAAATAAATTTGATCAATCTCGTAAGAAATCCCTAACAAGGGACAATCCATGCCAATTAAAAACCGGTAAGGTAACCATCGTTACGCAAACCTCACCTCACTGCTTCATCAAATTCATTCAGCTTAGCAATATTTAACACAACCATGATTCTTTTGAACTTTTACATTCATACAAATTAACTCACTTCAAATAATTACCAATCGAAAAACTTTAATGAACACCATTAAGCAAGCCTCCACCTGTTATGATACAATTCACTAATCCGCACTCTTCAGTTCATGAATATTATGAAATTGTTACGAGTTTATTTAAATGACACTTGACGTAACTCAAGTGTTCACAGTTTCATCCAATCGAGAGCTGGAAAGTCCCCTTACGTCACTTGCAATAGCTCCCGATTGGATGAAATCTCAACAGCAGATTTACGTCAAGTGCATCTCTACACAAACCGTACTTATAGTACTATAGATGAACGATATTCGATGAGCGGGGCCGTAGCCTCCTTTAGTTCAAGCCGTGCCGTGCAATCTGGCAACACCGCTCACCACATCCAAGTCGGCGGCAGAGCTCGCGAACATTAGCAAGATTTTTTTCGTCGCCTGCCCTAATTACAAATAGCCTCGCCATAATACTTTTCTATTATTTTACTCACGTACAATAATCAGTTTTCTGTTGCTAAAATATTGAGCGTAGTAGTATTGAATGCAAATTCTAGTTGTAACAAATTATGAAATGAGTTATATTTTATTCTACACATTTCGTACGTTAAATTACCTGCACACACACACTTAATATTTAATGAACACACTTAATATTTTTAAAATATAAAGGCAATTTATAAATGAAACCACTTCTCCAAATAGTTATTTTTTGATTTATACAATTTCAACTTAACACTAGAATTGTCACATTGCTTTTCTGTATCAAAATCAAATCTCATCTGAAATTCTTTAAGTGGGGAAGAAGAAGCTTTAGGGTAAATACTAAAAGAAACTTACATTGTCGTACAAGTTCAATTAAAAGTGTTTTTGTGTTGCCAAGAAATTTCTTGGCAATTTTTATCACACAGTCATTTTGTATTTTGCAAAAATTATTCAGTAAAATATTTACAAATTGGCATTATAGACTTAAGATAGAGGCATTATAGAGGTAAATATTACAGTTAAACTCTCACCACATTCACAACAAACACCTGCACAATAAAAGAAGTGTTCCTACAAGCTCATTCTTGCAAGAGACATCAAAATACATTTGTGATTCATAGCCATCATACATTTTCTTTCTTCTTGCTCAACCTTCAATATGCTGTGAATTACAGCACTTGTATGATCAAAAATTGGGAGCAGAAGCTTTGAGGGGAAACTTAATCCACCTCTTTGCTAAATACCATATTACTTTTTTCCTTCTTTACACCCTTTGGATTGCCTGAAGGTACTAATACACAAATTACACACAATATTTCGGCATACTCATTGAGCTGCATAGCCACAAATATAAAATTTAGCAGACTCTTCATGTTCAACATTTTGCAAATAATCATTTTGACGAAATACATGACAACTCCTTTGTTATGCTCTCATTCAGCTCATCAATAACTTCAGAACCAGCCACCATATCAGCCAAAGAGAGTTTACCAATTCTTATATTTCAAATAGCTTCTCTATCTTAATTTTTTTTCTGACTCGAGAATTTTTGGTAGGAAATGTTATTTCATTCTGATAAGGACCGATACAGCGAAAACCGTTTCTCAAGGCAATCCGTTTGAACCTTGCCTGCAAGAATGTAATTAGCATTCAGATGCTTCAAAGCATATTCAGTTAAATTTATTAAAACTGAAGTACATCTCATTAATGCCTTATGTGTGTCACTAGTCAGTGCCCCTTCTTTACCAAAATCCCCATTTCATAACCATGATACAAATTGTCTCAAAAAATTTTTTTTCTTTTCAGCAGCATCTGCAATAGGTCCAGACCACTCATCCCTCTTAAAATTCCCTTGAAACAGTTCTTAGAATTCATCACAGACCACCACTTTCTTATGAGTTTTAAATATTCAACTGTATCTTTGTACTTTGTGTTAGTATCCAAGGCAGCAATTGTTTAATCATGAAAAATATTTTCTACATATACACACTGCCTTTAAGGTTTGGATGAGAACAAACTTTTCACATTTAATTTGTATGCATTTTTTGCCAACAAATCACGTTCCCTATTGAAAAATTCTCTTATATGTTCAAAACATGCTACCCTAGTGACTGATGGATTCTCAAAATCTGGAAAATTCATATGCTTCAAAGGATTTTTTGATTTATCCAATTGTTGCGCAAATTTTTAAATAGGTAGAAATTTTGTCATGATCTGGGTTATTAATGAACTCATTTGCACTCATGAAACTGAACATATTTTGATTAATCCTATTATTATCAGTTATAATAGCAATTACAATAAACTTTTGTACATACTAAACAACTTTAAGGCATGTGTCCTTTAATTCTTTTATGGAAAAGCAATTTTCAGGAACTAATTTAAGAATTTCTTTGAACCTGCCAAATGTTGAACTTATCATGAACGATTGGACAGTTTTTCAACTTGAGTGCTGCCTTCTGCATAACCTATAACATTGTTTCCCTTGAAACTCAAGGCCCCTTTGACATTCACCTCATCTATCAATAAGGACACACATCTTTCCCTTTCATTAAGACATTCTGTCAGCTTTTTGAGGTAATGATTATTATAATTTTGCTGAGATACCTGTAAGGATGATGAAATTTCTTGAAGGTACCTCTTATGTTGCAGAATAATGTAATCTCTGAGCAATGTATATGTTGATGAGGATGTCAGAAAAACCATAAAAGCAAACAAAATTGTGGCTGGGCTATACCTCATCTGTTTGTCATTTAATAAATTAATCTGATCAGATTTAATTTCAAAGTGATTTTAAAAAGGGTGGCCATCACAATTTTCTGCAATTCTATTGAGATATTTTCTAGCCATGATTAAATTATGTTCAGTACTGTCACAGGACTCAGTGTCATTACTAAAATTTTTATATCTTATCAATAGATTTTCTGAGACCATTTACTTACTTTAGATGATGAAGGCAGCACCCAATTCAAATCACGAGTGGGAATCTTCACATCTCTTAAAAAAACTTTGATGTGTACACAATTATTTATATAGACACTACACTTTACATGACACTTGACACTTTACTATTGACACTTTCTTTGCTTTGAATATTTAAAATATACAGCCACATTGTATCACTCTTATTAAACATATTCTAACATGAACCACTGGATGTTGTAATAAAATTTGTTATGCGGTTCACACAGTCACTGAAATCAGTAATGTCATCACTTTTAAGGAATTCCTCCCCCTGCTGCTCTTGTTGATGCACATAATTGTTCCTTCTGTCTTGAGAATCTGTTCTGCATGGTGTTTCAGCCTTTGTTAAATAGAAAGACAGGTTTTTAAAAATTGTTGGCCCAGCATCATCAGTAAGTCTTGGGCCATTTAACAGTAATTGCTGCATACCATCAGAACCTTTGTATGGCTGGGTCTTTATGTTAAAATGTTCTGCACAAACAGATGAAGATGCAGATGGCATCCAATTTTTTCTCCTAATAGCAAGTAACCACTTTTTTCTTCTTTCTTCATCTTTTGGAAAAGAAAATGTGGTCACTGGCTTGTTTGTCTTTAAAAAACTATCATAATTAGAGTTGCATCCTGGCACACAACATCTCCTAGGCATCTAAAAGAAATATAACAGGTTTTCAGTATAATTCTGAACATAATTTTTCATGTTAGTGTAACAAACATGCCTTGATAAAATGAAAACAGCAAAGTTCTCAGTTTATACTCTCAGTAATCATGCACAAACAGAAGCAAGCCTGAAAACAAACAAAATCATTAAACATGCTTTGCATTATTTCGGCGTTTTCACAATTAAATTTTTACTTACCAAATAAAACAAAGTCCACCTTTGATGATTGTGATCACAGAATCCAGAGCATCTTCAAACTATACTTCATGAAGAGGTTTAGAATGCATAAACAAGATCTTGTGTGAAATGAGATTATTTTGTGGGCTAAATTTCAGTTCATATTAGTATTAATATTAATATTTATTCATTAGTATTAATAATTTATATATTAATATTAATATTAGTATTAATATTAGTATTAATATTGACAGCATAAATCAACTTTGTGGATACTTTAATAGGAGCAAAATGATTATCTGTAGTGCTATAACAACCACAATGCATTCACAAGCAGGGTGAAAAAAAAGTATAAGGATAATCGCAATAATATCGGGATGGAAACACATAATTTCTTCTACAATATTTCTTCATTTTCAATTGAATTTAAGCATAGTACATTTTACTGTACAAATAGTTGATTTTTTGTAATACACAAACAATTTAAAGTCTTATTGAGTACAAATTCACATAAAATCAGTGAAAAAATTTTACAAATATTGAGCCTTCCCCCGGTATTGGACTAAAAGATTAGTTCATTATGAACTCAAATTAATGGATTTGAACTTCTAACATATCTTTTAGGACAATACCTGAATAATAAAAACAATTATTGTCATAATGTTTTAATGTGAATTTGGTAGGCAATAGTTATGAACATGTCAGTATCAAAGTTGGTCATTAATAAACAATATTCATGTAAATGAGTATTAAATTAATCAACTACTGTCTTAAAATAGAAAAAAAATAATCTTGATATTGGGGTATTTTAGTATGCTGTTTTAAGTTGATGCCTGCCTTTACTGTAGAAAGAAAAGGCAAAACTATTTTATTACATTCTTTCAAGTAAAAGAATGTAAGAAAGTATTTTAGTGATATATTTTTTATATTAAGTTTTGGAGTGTAAAAGTTCAGGAAATGAATGAATAAAAAATAGATATTCTTGAGATAATAAATTTTCTATTATGGGTTAGAAACTAAACTCATTCACTCACCATTATTCACACACATATTCAATTGGTTGTGTGTCAACAAAAATGAAAAACAATTAATGTTTTTGTGAGCAAAGGAAAATTCAACTTTACGTGGGCCTGCTTAGAACAATTTAACTTCTAATAATTCATATCAGTGGGATTAAATCAAATGGTAATAAATTCAATATAAATTAGCTCACAAACATTAGTGTTGCCCAATAATAATAATAATAATAATAATAATAATAATAATAATAATAATAATAATAATAATAATAATAATTCCCCGTGTGGTGTCGGGGATTTTAGTAGAATAGCACCACGGGACCTCCCCCTGTCGTAGAAGGCGACTAATCGGAGCAGCTGTCCGCTGTCACTCCCCTAAACATTCCGTCAATCCCACAAACTCTATGTGTCATTGCTTCCACTTACTTGTGGCACACATCTGTTTTCTGTCCTGTAGGCCAATCTTGTATCGGCCAACTCTTGTGTTTCCGCCCCGACGCTATTAGGTTGCGAGGGCTAGGGAGTCGTTTCCATTCTACCCTTCTATTCTAACTCTGTCTTCTCCGTCCCCCCTTGTTCCTTCCGTTTCCTTAAGCTGGCGGTAGCTCAAAAACGCTAGGGGAAGGTGACCCTGAAGAAAAAACCCAACATGGAGGATCTGTCAGGATCGACAGTTACGGTGCAGGGGATCGGAGCCCCAGTACCGGCGGTCGGTGGTGCGCAGCAGGCCACCGGGCGTCGTCACCCAGCGACTGCAATGCCTGGGGTGCGGATCACTCGGCACCGCTGGCAGATAGTGCTACGAGTGATAGCAATCTTCGCGGGACTCGTATGGAAGTCTGCGAACCTAAGGTTGAGGGAACCCTTAAAAACCCTCGTCCAGAAAAAAGCCCGGAGTTTAATGCTAAAAGAATGAAAGTTGGAAAATCAACAAACTATGATGACCTGTTCAAGAACACCGCAGCAGTACTAAAGTACCTTACAGTAAAAAGAACTGAAGGAAATTTTGATAAAGTGAGCCCGTTTATAATAGAGAGGAGTATTAGCACCTGCGCTGGATCTGCCGTAAAAGACATACAGAAAACTTCATCTGGACACTTGGTAGAAACAGTCAATGACAATCAAGGTAAAAAATTACTAGAATTGAAGAAAATAGGCACTATAGATGTTGAAGTAAGTGCTCACGGCACACTGAATACCTGCAAAGGTGTTGTAGTTTGTAGTGACTTACTAAACTGCAGTGAAGAGGAAATAGTTCAAGAACTAGCTTCTCAAGGAGTCATTGCCTGTCGTAGGCTAACAATGAGGCGGGATGGACAGATAATTCCTTCAGCGTCCCATGTCCTGACGTTCAAGCGTTGTACGTTACCAGAGAATATTAAAGCAGGCATTCATCGTCTAACCGTACGAATCATACGAACCGTACGAACCGTTCATTCCTCAACCAATGCAGTGTTTCCAATGTTTACGATTTGGACACCCAGCATCTAGATGTGCGAGAATCAAAGTATGTCATTGTGGTAAGCCATTTCATAGTGATGATCGATGCCTAGATCCTATCAAATGCATTAATTGCAGTGGACAACATTCATCGAGGTCAAGAGACTGCCCTATATATAAGCAGGAGGCAACAAGTTAAAGCCAGACAGAAGATCAGCTATCCTGAAGCAAAAAAACTTGTGTGTCCTGAAAATAAAGGAAATATTACATACGTGGAAGCAGTTACTAAAAACACAAATTTACCTTCTTTAGTAGTGAAAGAACTAATGCCTGCAATAACCCGATGCATAGAAAAGTACTTTTACGAAATTCACAAGAACAAAATCAACACAGAAGACTTAACCACAAACACTCAAAGTGAAATGGTAAATGAAAAAGAATCTTCAAGACCCCCACCAAATGAGGCAGAAAGAAATCCAGTAGCTGCACCTGCAGCCATACCCAGCAAAGAAGTATCGACAACAGGCTATCGAAGTCGATCGCCTCGTTCTCCTAAGCACACCAAGGACAACTTCCTCAAACAAAAAATGAAATCAATGACCAATGATCAAGACACAACCACTGGCTCTGAGACAAGTTCGATGGTAAGTGCTGAAAATAATGATTACCAATCCATCGATCTATGCAAAACCCCGCGTAAGAAGAGAAAGAAGAAAGGATGGCCAAAAGGAAAACCAAGAAAATAATAAGATCTACGCATCCTACAGCAGAAAAACCCCATTCCAACCATGGAAAATATAATTCAATGGAATATCAACGGCTGTATCTCGTATTACTGTGAGCTGAAATTGCTACTGGCCAATCACACACCAATGTGTGTGTGCTTACAAGAAACTCGTTTTAAACCAGAAGACCGTTTCAATTTTAGAGGATATAAAACCTTTCGCAGTGATGTAGAACCTGATAGACGAGCTAGAGGTGGTGTTGCCATTGATCAGCAATACTCATCCTGCTAGTCGTCATGATCTCAACACACCTCTACAAGCAGTAGCTGTAACCCTGTACAAGCCATTGAAGATGACGGTATGTTGCATATACTTACCCGATGCCTCATGGCGAAATGAAGATCTACGAGACCTGATGGATCAACTACAGACTCCATTTCTAATTCTAGGCGACTTCAATGCTCACAGTACCACATGGGGCTGTTCTAGGACAAATGACTCCGGTCACAGAATCGATGACCTGCTACTTAACAACGAATACGTACTTTTAAACACAGGAGCAAGCACTCATTTTAATGCTAGAAATGGCTCATTCTCAGCCATAGATCTCTCAATATGTAGTCCAAATCTTGCAACTCTGCTGACGTGGAAACCACTGCCAGATCTGTGTTCACTTTCCTCTGTTGATATCATCAAACATGCCAAAGAACACAGTACACTTACCAAAACGTTGGTGTACCAACCGCGCAGACTGGTCCAGCTTCACCAGACATATACCACCAATAAATGTCAGTGGAAACTCAGAGGAAGACGTTACCGATTTCACCAACACTGTCATATCCACCGCTGTAAAATACATTCCACAGACTAGTGGCCGCTCATCTAGGATTCCAGTACCATGGTGGAATACGGAGACCAAAGAAGCAATAAGGGAGAAAAGAAAAGCCCTCAATAGATATAGACGTGCTCCAACCCAAGACAATCTTATTGTTTTCAAGCGTCTGCGTGCGCTCGCTCGCAGAAAAATACTAACAGCAAAACGATCAAGCTGGGAAAAGTACGTAACCACCATAACTCGGACGACCAAAGTCACGGAAATATGGCAGAAAATCCGGTCAATAGCTGGAAAAAATGTTTTCAGTCCAATAACATGCATTGAACACGAAGGACAACTAATATGCAACCCTGACGAAATAGCCAATGCATTAGCGACCCAATACTCCAAAGCCAGTGACACAAATAGCTATCCTAAAGACTTTCTCGAGAAAAAGAAAGAAGAAGAAGAACAAGTACTTGACTTTACAGCCAATATAGATAAGCCATATAACGCTCTTTTCACATGGAGAGAATTGCAAGACGCCATAAATGCAGCTGGAGACACTGCAGCAGGATCAGATAATATCCCTTACAGCATACTACGTCGATTACCGAAGAAAATACTGTCCACTTTGCTAAATATATACAATAACATTTGGACACAAAGTAATTACCCCAAAGTCTGGAAAGAAGCGATAATAATTCCAATTTTAAAGGCAGGCAAGGATCCATTAAATCCTGAAAATTATCGCCCGGTATCGCTGACATGCTGTCTAGGAAAAATATTGGAAAAAATGGTCAACACCCGGCTAACATGGTGTCTCGAAAGAAACAACCTCCTTGTTTACGCACGCACGTGGTTTGCAACCATCTGCGCCGCCCCCTCCCCTCTCCGCTCGGCCGCCGGGGCAGCGAAGGCGCAAATCCGTCTCTTTGTCACCGCACCGCCGGCTTTGCCACCCTCGTAGGTACGACGCTGCGTCCTTGTCGGCATGTGCGATTTATGACACCCATTTGCGCCTTCCGCGAATTGCGACCACCCCCAGCTAGCGGCTCGGCCGTAAGTGCACCGCGCGGCCCCGCCGGTGGTCTCAAGAGGCTTCGGCAGCCTTTTCCCACGGCGGCCCAAAGCACACACCCCCTGCCACGCCTGGTGGTAGCCACCCCCGCTCCAGGGAGGGGCGGGGTTCTATATATTCGTAGGCACAACCCCGCCCGCGCAGAGACGCACAGACATTCATTGAGAGATAGTTAAACATGTGAAGTCGAGGCACGTGAGCACGCGTCTTGTCACGTCTGCTCCGCCCCTGACACATGTCACATCATTCAGGGCCTCAGACTGCCCGCATAGCCGATGGTCGACACCAGGGCTGCCAATCTCGGCATTCATTCAGGGTTGAGGCTGTCCACATCTCATAAACTGGACCACGACAGCGCGCATTGCCTGGTCTTCGCGTCCGGGGGTCTTGCAGCATTCGCTCAGAGGCGCACTGTACGTGTTCAGCGACCTCCGCGCAGCGAGAAATGGGACGAGCTCAGCGCCTTCAAATAGCAGGTACCTGTTTCTGCCTCTGAGGTACAGAGCCAAGCTTCTCAGGTTCATATCATTGCAATAGAACATTAATCAACATTAATCGGACTGAACTGTTTCTCTTCATCATTAAGGATCATTTATTGGATTAAGTCACTTTGTGTCAATTAATATAATTTGTCATTGTAAATTACTGTTTAAGTTTTAGATTTAGGTTTCTGTAATACCTTTTGTAGTAATTCACCGCTCGGGCCCGGCATGCATTTTGTATCAGTAGGTTTGTAATTGGTTTGTTTTTCATGTCCTCTCTTAGATTGTAAGTTTACATTTTTATTAATCCAAGAGGCACTATATAATTAAATTAACATTTAAGCTATCCGTTTTGCTATTCATTTCGGCCGATCCCTCATTTCCTCGTACGAGGTGGTCCTCTAGCTCTTTTATTTTAGTAGCCCTCTGGCTACATCGCGTGAGCTACCGGAGGCCGATATGTGTGTGTGCTGTGCCCGTCTATAGCCGACAGTACGGTCCACGCTGTTGGCTCATCATCGTGCGTGGCGCCGTGTGAGAGGTGGGTACCAGGTGAGTACCGCGTCTGCACGCGCTCGCACGACACGGACGCGCGGTGCGCAAACACTCCTAAACACACACCAGTGCGGATGCAGACAACATCACTCTACAATCGACCAGCTAATATATCTGGAAAACGCAATTTAGAATACCTTCATCAAAAGAAAACACATGGTTACCGTATTCTTTGACCTGGAAAAAGCTTTCGATAAGACCTGGCGACATAACATTCTGAGACAACTATATCACTGGCAAATAAGAGGATATCTACCAAAATTCATATCCAGCTTCCTTAGTACCAGATCTTTCAAAGTTCGCGTTGGGCAGTCTATCTCAGAAAGCTACGTACTAGAGAACGGTGTACCGCAAGGCTCTCCATTGAGTGGCACGCTCTTTATCACAGCGATTAACGGGATGTTTGACGGCATAGAAGCGTCAATAGGAAAATGCATGTATGTAGATGACATTGCTATATTTTACTCAGCCAAATCACTGGGAATGATCAAATTCAAAATGCAAAATGCCATCAATAAATTAATACAGAACGCAAAAAAACATTGGTTTCTCATTTACAGCAGCCAAAACGAAATGCGTTCACTTCAGTAGGAAAAGAAAAAGTTACAGAGATCCAGAGCTGGCGCTGAATGGTGTTCAACTGACATACAATGAAACGGCAAAATTCCTTGGTTTGATTTTTGATAGGCATTTAACATGGAAATAGCATATAGAATATACCTTGCGTAGATGCCAAACAGCTCTGAATGTAATAAGATGCATTTCCCATATAAATTGGGGAGCAGATAGAGACATCTTACTCCGCCTGTACAAATCCATGGTGATGTCCAAAATAGATTATGGATGTGCAGTGTACTCCTCAGCCAGAAAATCAAGTTTAAGGAAACTAGACCCCGTTCACAATGCAGGCCTCCGATATGCATCTGGCGCGTTCCGCACTAGTCCTTCCTCAAGCCTCTACTGTGAAACCAGCACCATGTCGCTACATCACAGACGACAAACAATGCTACTCAACTATAGATCAAAATTGCTGTCTCGACCGAAACATTTAAACCACTCATTGATGACTCGACCTAAGTTAGTAAATATTTACGATCAAAGACTTTCAGCTACTCGTCCAGCCAACATCCGCGCAATCGAGATAGCCAAATGCTACAACATCGTCCTACCACCAGTTTTGAAACACGAACCATATGAAATTCCAGTTTGGATGTTGAAAATGCCAGAAGTAAGACTCGATACTACCAGTGTAAAGAAAACAGAATGCCTTCCCATAGATTTAAAAGTCAGATTTCAATCAGTTCTCGAAGAATACATGCAAATCACATCATAATCTACACAGATGGTTCAAAAACAAAACATCAGGTTGGAAGCGCATTTGTAACTGAGAACTTGTCGAGGGCTTGGGCGCTTCCACCTGAAGCAAGTGTGTACACTGCCGAATTATATGCAGTATTGCAGTCTTTGCGACACTGTGAAACTCTCGATTTAGGAAGGTTCGTCATCTGCACAGACTCTCTAAGTCTTCTCACTGCAATAGACAGACGCCAAACTGTAGATCCACTGCTACAAATGATTCTCATAGCATGCCATAAATTAGAGCAGCGAGGAGCATCAGTTACGTTTATCTGGTGCCCTGGACACGTGGGTATCCTAGGCAATGAAGAAGCCGATTCTGCAGCACGAAATGCCGGGAACATCCAATCAGAAATGGATATTGAAATACGACCTCAGTATGCAAGAAATGCTGTCTCGAAGTGCATCCTCACAGAATGGCAGACCACGTGGAACAGTCTTCACACGAAACTACACCCCATTAAACAAAATATCAGTAAATGGTTATTGGACTGTTTGAATGTACGTGCTTTGAGTGCTGGCGCTATCTGTATCATTCAACGAGAACTCTCGCGCCCCATGTTGGTAGCTCTTGGTCAGTGTGTTGGTATGGTACGTGCGCGAGTGAACAGGCCCTCCGTTCTCTCCGTTCTTTTGTATTGGAATCAGTTAAATAAATAGTCTTATGAACAAAATACTCGTTTTATTCAAAAGGTTATGTGCCCAATGAACGCTTGAAGTGAAAAACAAGACTATTTGTGACCAATCGTAATCTGTGAGTCGGATTTCGAATTGCCAAGGACCTAACCTCGAAGTTGGCTGTGGAAGCGTGTTCGTTTCGCTTGTGCGCGCATTCGTTGTGTGACTCGTGCAGTTTATCGAGGAGGCTTTAACCGTTTGGAGGGCTCGCCACGTGCATATAAGTGTCGATTGCAATCTGTGAGTCAGATTTCTAATCGCGAAAGACCTAACCCCGAATTTAGTGGTGAAGACGTGTTCGTTTCTTGTTCAAGTTCGTGTTCATCTCGCTAGAGGTCGCGTTCGTCGCATGTGTGGCAATTGAGTGACGTCACAATGGCAGAGAGATTAGACATGAATAGTCTGAGTAAGTTTGATGGCAGTAATTACAATCAATGGCGATTCCAAATGAACTGTGCACTTCGGGCAAAAGGACTCTATGAAATCGTCCATGGAACTGAACTGAAACCGGAAAATAACGATGAGACGCAGAAGGCATGGATTAAAAATGACGCAACGGCAATGTTTATTTTGACATCTGCATTAGACTACGCGCAGATAACTTTGATTGAGAATTGTGAGTCATCTCATCAAATAATTGATAAGCTTGATTCGATCTATTTGCAACGATCTGAGTCGAGCAAAATGATTGCACACGAACGATTTCACCAATATCGAATGAAAGATAGTGACAGCGTTGCTCAACACATTGCGAATGTCGAAAACTTAGCGAAGAAATTAAAGGATATTGGCGAGACTGTAAGCGATGCGGCGATAATGACAAAAATAATCAGCACGTTGCCGCAGAAATTTTTGAATTTTCGACAGGCGTGGCTATCAGTTAGCGAAGACAGGCAAACGCTGAGAAATCTGACGTCTAGGTTAGTTGACGAAGAAGCAAACCTGTCTTTGGTCGAGCAAATGGAAACTGCATTCACGGTCTCATCGGGCAAAAATCAATCGACGAAATCAAAGAGGTCGACGAAGCAGAGAGAGCCGTCATCAAGTGGATCGAGCAAGCAGAAATCAGTCGATCAAAACCAGGAGGTGAAACAAGACATCAAATGCTATCAGTGCGGGAAAAGGGGTCACATCGCCCGGTTCTGCAGGAACAAGCCTAAGCATAAGTCATCACATCGCGACAAGGAGTATACTTCATTCAACGTGGAATTTCCTGAAGGTGTCAGCATGGAAAATACGTGGATCATGGACAGCGGAGCATCTGCCCACGTCGTACAGGGCCGAACTATTCTCAAACATGTCTGCTGTTTCTGAAGGGACTACAGTCGTAATTGGAAACAACGTGTCATTACCTGTCATTGGAAAAGGAGACATCGAGATCGAGAAAAAGATTAAAGGTGAGTGGTACAAGTCAGTTATCACGAACGTCCTATTTGTTCCTGACCTGAGAAGAAACCTGTTTTCTGAAGCTGTCGCGACCAAGAAGGGTTGGTCAATAATGAAGGAAGGAAAAAAGGCAGAGATTCTACATGGCTCAAAACTCATTGCGAGTGCGATTCTCGATGACAACAATAATTATCATATGTTGTTTAGAAATATTTCAGTTCATCAGGCTCAACAAGTTACAGAGAATAGCTTGAAGGCGTGGCATGACAGACTTGGCCATGTAAACTTTACGCGGGTTCAAGAAATGATCAAGAGTGGTGTGATATCCGGCATCACACTGAGTGACGAGGATGAGATTTTCTGTGAATCTTGTTTGTATGGCAAGCAACATCGTTTTCATCATGCGTCCAGAGAAGTCCGAGAGGAGGAAGTTGGGGAACGAGTGTTCACCGATGTGTGCGGTCCTATTGCGACTGAATCTTCCGGAGGTGCCAGGTACTTCGTTCTATTCAAGGATAGCGCAACATCCTACCTCGTCGTCAGGACCATGAGGCACAAATCTGATGTTCTGACTCGTCTCAAGGAATATGTGCGGATGGTTGAGAAGCAACAAGGCCGTAAGGTCAAGGTTTTGCACTGTGACAACGGTCGAGAATACCTAAATGAAAGTCTGCAGGAATATCTCAAGAGAGAAGGCATAATCCTAGAAAACACTTCGCCTTATACCCCACAACAGAACGGCCGCATTGAGAGGGAAATGCGCACGGTCATGGAGAGTGCCAGGTCCATGATGCACGCAATGAATACGCCAAAGTACCTCTGGGGCGAGGCAGTTAACACGGCAGTGTACATTCTCAACCGGACTCCAACAAGCGAAAAGAGAAGTACGACGCCGTATGAAGCTTTCATGGGTAGGAAGCCATCATTATCGCATTTAAAAAAGTTTGGATGCACTGCATTTATGCACGTCCCCGACTGTCGAAGAACTAAGTTGGATGACAAATCTAGCAAACTCATGTTTGTCGGGTATGATGGAAATTCTGACAATTATCGACTGTTTGACCCGACAACAAAAAAGGTAAAAGTTTCGAGAAACGTGATTTTCGATGAACACACTACGATCGATACCGAGAAGAAGACTGTCCAGATCAGCATTGCGCAAATGGAAAATGGAGACGACAACGCTGAAGAATATCCTGGAGGTCGAAACCAAATCGTCGATCTAGGTGGAGCATCCAAGTTAGCAGCTCAGGAGGCGCAGCGGCCGGCAATAAGAAATCTCGCAGTAAATGAGACCGAACCTCGATAAGATCTGGATGGAGAACAGTTCGACGCAAACCCGAGGAACGTCGAAGCTCTTCAAGAGGATGAAGGGACAGTCGTCGATAACGCCAGGGACTACAATCTGAGGAATCGAGACAAATTGAAACGCCCAGGAAGATACACAGCGAATTTCGCTATGGTAAATGTACCGCTGACTTACAAGGAAGCCATGGAAGGCAGTGAGTCAAGAGAGTGGTCAAAGGCGATCGCAGAGGAGCTCAGTGCCCTGAAAAGGAACGACACATGGCAACTCGTGAAGCGAACTGGCAGCATGAAGGTCATCGGGTCGAAGTGGGTTTTCTCTGTTAAAGATCAAACATCGAACAAACCAAGGTTCAAGGCCAGACTATGTGCCAAGGGATTTTCCCAGGAGAAAGGAGTTGACTACGACGAGATATTTTCGCCTACTACTAGGTATGATTCAGATGAAGAGGAGTTGGAGCGCCCAGTGTCTGTGTTCGTTAGTCACAATGAGGACCAAGAAAGACTTTGGAGTGTCGAAGAGAAGGTTAAAGAAGAAAAAGTCGTAATTAAGGAGGAATGCAACTGGAATTGTGTGGAAGAAGCTGAATCCAGTGCAATCTCATGCTCAGTAAAGAAAGAACATGATTCAGATGAAGCATCACTCTACAGTTTCTTGGATGAGTTGGTGAAGCAGTTCGAGATCACAGTCATGGAACCCGGACATTTTGTCGGGATGGAGATATTGGACGAGACCGATGAGGGTAATAATCGTCGTATACCTATTCACCAATCCAGTCATATTCGCAGGATGATCGAGAAGTTTCACATGCAAGATGCAGCTCCGGTTGGTACACCAGCAGATCCGCACGTGAGATTGAAGGAACCAGTCCAGGAACCAACAAACCTGAAGATGGACAACCAGGGAGCGCTTTGTCTTGTGAAAAATCCAGTCTTCCATAAACGGACAAAGCATGTGGACATCAAGTATCATTATATCCGTGAGAAGCTTGAAGAGGGGACTATCAGCGTTAGTTTTGTGCCGTCAGATCTAGAACTAGCCGACGTCTTCACCAAGCCTACTCCTCGAGATCATTTCCATAAACTTATTTTTAACTTGGGAATGAGAAAGTGTTAATTTTTTTATTTTATGAGATTTAAGCACTCAATTGGATGGAGTATTGGACTGTTTGAATTTACGTGCTTCGAGTGCTGGCGCTATCTGTATCATTCAACGAGAACTCTCGCGCCCCATGTTGGTAGCTCTTGGTCAGTGTGTTGGTATGGTACGTGCGCGAGTGAACAGGCCCTCCGTTCTCTCCGTTCTTTTGTATTGGAATCAGTTAAATAAATAGTCTTATGAACAAAATACTCGTTTTATTCAAAAATGGTCACCAAATGTCAGCTATCCTCGACGAGAACAAGTGTGCATAACCCGACTAAGAATAGGCCATGCAAGAATGACTTCTTCATACATGTTAAGAAATGAAGAACAACCCATCTGCAGCTGCAGAAGACTTCTGCAGTTAAACATATTCTGACAGACTGCGTAGATCTATCAAGACTTAGACACAGATGCGGCATGAGAGGCAACATGAAGATAGATCTCGGCACCGACAAGACAGCAACTGACAAAACAATACAGTTCTTGAAATTGGCCAATCTTTTCTACAAAATTTAATTTAATAAATAGTATATGATCAACTTTAACGTCAATCAGTAAAAAGGCTAAAGGCCTTAGATGCCAAGCCTTCAAACAAACTAACAAAATAATAATAATAATAATAATAATAATAATAATAATAATAATAATAATAATAATAATAATAATAATATGCCTTTATTAATATGGCGAGGCTCTACAGCACTAAAATTGGACAACATACTATCCTTATATCAGAATGAAGTATTCCTAATGGCGTATGAGTCAAATAAATTGAAGCTGCAGTTTTAATTAGTAATGAAGTTGAATGGAAGATTTCTTCTTCTCTAATACTTATTGTTTAACAATCATATTAACATTCTCCAATCAAGTCAGAATACACTTCTTCTTTTTTAAATATATTTATTTTGTAACTATTCCATCATAAAATTTTCCAGGTATTTTAACTTTGTTTACAAGAATTATGTACAGCAAGACGCCAGCATATAATCTGAAGGTAAATAATATTACTCACAATTTAAAGGAATAACTTATTAACTATATTTGAATAAATGCCATCCTCTTTAAAAAGAAGTGAATTGAAAAGGTGAAATAATTATTTAAATTAAAGAGGATGGGAAATGTTCTTGAGGAAACACTAACATATTCGAGGATTTTGAAAATAATTTGGTCCTAAAGCAAAATATTTAGATGCATGAGAAATAAGTAAATTATAAAAGTTGTTTGTGAGATGAATGGAAGATTACAACAACAAGATTCGAAACAATCAATTTTAAGTTCTTTAGGATATGTTTTTTGGAATTCTTATATTATTATTCGGATTTAGAGGCACATTTTTTAAATTTTCACAACTGTTTCACATTGAAAAAAAAAGAAAAGGGATGCATTTCTGAAAGTGTTATATTCATGCAATAACACAATTCAGGAAAAATGCGAAATATTCTATTCAAACATGACGCGAAGTTCCTGCCAAGTCCTTACAGAGGCAGGGGGGTGTTACTTAATAGGTGGTAAAACGTCCTTATTTGAAAGTATTGTTGGGAGGGACGGTGAGAGGAGAGGTAAGTCCGCCATTATCTGCCACCCTGGCAAGTAGCGCTATTCAGGGGCTTTTGCGAACTAATTTTAAAAACAAAGTGTGATTTTGTGGATTTGTTTGTTGCAAGAACGACAGTGAACTGTTTTGTTTGTTATATTCGTATTCTCTGCACGTTTGCCGAATAGAGACTTCTTTTTTGCTTGTTTGGCAATTTTGCAAATATGCCGAAATATAGGCGTTGTTGGGTACCCAATTGCCACAATACCAGACGGGCAAATGCGGAAAAGACAAGATTATTTTCTTTTCCAAGTGATCCTGGACGGTAAGTGAAATGAAATATATGGCATGATTCTTACGAATGGTTTAACATTATTCGAATAATGTATATTTTTTGTATATTTACAAATAAGCTGTGGCTATTTTATAAAAAACATCTAATTTTGCTAACATAACCTAACTAGTTTTAACAATTGTTAACAAACAATTTATTATTTATAGTCATTTTTATACCAACAACCTTAAATCTAATACTTATTTTGTTTCTTATTATTTAGTAATTTATGTAATACAAACATTATTACATAATATAGGTGTATGAATTGGTTGATGGCAATTGGAGACCCAACATTGGCTGTTTGCCCATTGCAAACACTGATACACAGAAGGTATGTGTGCATGGAACATTTCATGCCTAGAATGTTGACTGCAGCAGGAAGAGAAGGGTGGAATGCAGTACCTATCATATTCAATGATGTGCGTCCTGAATTGAAGAAGGAGCCATGTAAAATAAGCCATTAATTCAATTCAATTCAAGAAGCACTCAGAACATTTTTAGAAGGCCAGACAGGTGTAAGTTATGTTTTTAGCCTCTATTAAAAGAAATAAGACATTTTTCCAATTACAATTTGTATTCAGATCAAAGACCCATGTCTCTTTGATTTGCAGGGCCAGCTCCACCTTCTCTGAATGTCACGGTCAACATATCGTCCAATGTCCTCGCATTTCCTGGTGAGTACAAAAACATTTTTTCACATTTTTAGTGAATGCACAATTCCTTTTTTAAGTCAATAACACCTCCTCATTTGATGTTACAGACTCTTCTCCTCCGGCTGGAGAGGAGAGAACAGAACCTATGGAAGAGGCTATTGCAGCTCACCTCTTCCAATGTGCTATGTTTCTAAGAAAATGTGTGCTAGCTCTATGTTGCACATATGAGGAAAAAAACACTGATGACATGAAATATAATACCGTCAATTTTGGTAATCTCTTGGTAATGCTGTGCAAAAAATTTGGATTTGAAGTGACACTATAATAGTAATAGTAGCAGTTTTCATGAGTGATTTACATTACTCCAATGTCATCCCTAAAAACAATATTTTAATAATTTATATAAGTCATATTTAAATGGAGATGAGAATATGTGAATTAAGTAATGGATGTAACTGTTATCAACAGACAGCCATAAATACCGAATTTTGAAGAGTCCAGGTAGTTTACTTTCATTAAACGCTTTTCAAGATAACAATATTTCTAACACAGAATTATGCATGTATATAACACAAACATGTATTCTTATGTATGACATAATATCTCTTCTTCTAACACATTCTGTGATGGATTTTTTCTTGTGCATTATCACTAATTGAATACGTCCAAACTGCAGGACTCCAATGTTTTTAATTAATTAAAAGAATAGAAGAAATTTGTCATAGCAATGTAAATAAATCAGAAACATACTTGAATCAACTTGGTGAGCTTCACTTTCCTACACAAGATATGTACAAAATTGAAGAAGTTTTTGTGTTTTATATAATAAAAAGATCATTTTTCTGGATAACTGTCTCATTTATGGCTGTTAATTTTTAATTCTTACTATTTTTCTTACATGTTTGTCTTGTGTACTATATACATAGCTCATTGGATAACAGTTTGGGATTGTTACTAGGAAATTTATATTACTTTCTAAACATTTTCACAAATGCAACATGACTATTTTTGATATTTGTTTTAGGAATCGTATAATTTTAAGTACGTTTTTGTATTTTTATATTTAGCTATATAACACGTATCTACATCAATATAAACTAGTACTAATAATTTTTGCATTTTCTGTTGCACATTTTCAAACCCCCTAAACTGGTTGTTGGATATAAAGGACTGACCCAGCCTAGGCACGAATATATGAAGAATTTCTTTTTTTATTATTATTATTGATATATAAATTAAGTCTTCTTACACTACCATGTATAAAATTAATTACCTTTCCATGATATTGTATTTAATACAAGAATTGAATTTTAAATTTAATTTATGTCTTATATTCAATTTTTAGAAATATCTCTATTGTGTATTGTATGCTCATATATATATATATATATATATATATATATATATATATATATATATATATATATATATATATATATATATAAATTTATACTGACCTAAAACATAATCCGAAAACTGCAGAACTCGTCAGTGCAATAAGTCGCAGAGACAACCACTCATTTTTCATAATTTACTTTTTTCATGTTACAAACATAAGATGTACAAACTTTTAGAATTTTGTTGGTCAGTCACAAAAGCTTTGTGTTCTCTCTCTTGTATCTGCCTGTTAGTCGGTGCAACAGAGATTGTGAATGTATTGCGTGTCTGTCCTACCGACTCCGATCTCACAGTTCTACCCTTGATTTCGGTACTTTTGAATAAATGTAAATAGAAAGAATAATAATAATAATAATAATAATAATAATAATAATAATAATAATAATAATAATAATAATAATAATAATAATAATAATTACACTGTAGATAACTGCGGCTACGTGCATAAAAAGTACCAAGAAATTCAAAATTATAATTTACTTTTTAGTTTACGAGATAAAACTTTCCCCAATGTTACCAGTAATTGTAGCTCGCGTCTTGAAAATCCAAGCCCCCCTCACATCGTTTCGCCTCTCTCCCTGAAGCGTTGCCGTGGGAGACGCCAGATCTGTGCAGGATCTGCGGTCGCTTCCGATGACATACGAGGGTCTGTGTTCTTGCCTTCCGCTTACGGAGTTAGGAGAGGTGTCACAGCAGGAGCGGATCCAGCCGATTATTTTTCGGGAGGTGGGGGTATATTTTTGTAAATAATAAATGTATTTGTTATTATATTGTATATAATTTAGAGATTCACCAGATGAACTCATTAAAGCAGGTAAACGTCGTTTTGAGATCAAAAATCGAGTTGTAGGATAAAAGAGCTCGTGCGTATACTCCGCTCATTCTTTCCGGTATTTGAACCCGGAAGATCTTAGAGCAAGGTGGAATGTTAACAGAAAACCTTAGAAGTAAAATATATCTCAAATAAGATGTGAGGAGATGGAATAATGGTTATATTTACAAAATTAGTTCATTTTTTTAAAAAACAGTTCCAAATCGGGAATCGATATTTTGAGTATTGCCTCAAACAATTTTAAGATCGTATTCGAAGGAAGACGGAAATATGTGAAAAATATAGTTAAGTACTACTATTACAGACCGTTTACCTCAGTCAGTAATAGTAGTATATCATCTCTAATTTGGTATCTGTGGAAAAATAGACTGAGATGCAAAGAGACGAAAGCCGAAACCGACTGACTGGCTTGCGTATCCCGCAAGTCCCGCCTGCTCCGCCGGGGCTGGCCGCACGCCGCCTGGCCTGGCCGTGCCCCCGCGCCGACAGAGGGCCCACAACAATCGGGTGGGTGACGCAACGGCGAAGAAGGGGAAGGGGGGCGAGGTGTTTTCGTAAATTTCACTTTACGACGCTCCTATTCGTCCGATTTGCATGATTGTCACGGCGGGTGGATTCAGGAAGCATGTCGCCATCGCGCTATAAGCCTACATTTTTAAATTTTTTCTCGGAAGTTTGAGAACTAATTTCAAATTCGAGATTTTGCTAGATTTTTGGAAAAAGGGCTTCGTAGCGTAAATTCTATTTTAAAGAGGCGTCAAATGCCGTTTACAGATCGAAAATCGGACAATTGGTTCAGACGTTATCGGTAAAGTAAATTTTACTTATTTTGGTGCTGCCGCGTGGTGGCCACAAATTGTACTAGTGTCGGGACATTTAGCCTTAAAAGCAATATGCTATTGCTGTGCGCGCATTGAGATCGCGAAGCGGACAGAGAGCGCGCCCTTCTGCAAACGGTGCTGCCGCGGTCGCACACGCGCGCTTACTGTCAGGTAAGCCCACGCTGCATACACTGCGGTGAAGGTCCCCTGAAAAAGGAGTGCAACAACAGTAGCAAGCCTGTAGTGTGCTGTAATTGTGGAAAGAACCACTCCGCTAATTACAGTGGCTGTAAGGCCCCCAAGGATCTTACAGCAAAGAGCAAAAATTATAGCCAGGTACAAAACAAATATATTAAGCCAAAGTTACACAATACACCGCCTGCTCGCGAGCACTACCTTTGTGAGCGCCGTGCACTCACCGCCTACACAGCATCCCACGCAAGCAGCGCGCGCGGAAAGGAAGGAGGAGATCTCTAATGTCCGAAAGGGCATGCAAGAGAGCCGCCCGCCCTGCCGCTTCTGCGCAAACACACGTCACTCCTGCTGCCACGTCGGAGACGGAGCAACACCGAAAGAAGGTCGCCGAACTAAAACCGCAGATTTCAAACCTCACCACACTTACACAAACTCTCTGCGCTCAGGTGACTGCCCACAATGACTGAACTCAGAACGCTGGTAAACACCAGAACCCGCCCTCTTGCGGTGGTCGTCTGGAACGTCAACGGCCGTTCCGATCACACGGACTCAGGATATCGACGACTAATCGAGTTATTCTGTAGTAGACTTCACATCGATGCTCTTGTATTGCAGGAGACAAAACTCATAAGCGCCGACGTCCTGGAACTGAATCTATCTACCGCACCGACCGCGATGTCGACATCGCGGAGGCGGCGTAGCGGTTGCCGTTCGTCGCTCGTTGCTACATCGCCCGGCAGTTTTACCTCGCCTCGCGATGCTTGAAGCGGCAGCGTGGTAAACACGACGGAAGGCGACGTTGCACTGGTGTCAGCGCACCAGTGCACTAGCACCAAATCGTCCTCTCATAGACGACGATTTCGACACTGCGTTCTCTCTAGCACCTCGTTCGGTCTTAGCGGGCGACCTGAACGCCAAGTGCGAGGAATGGGGATGCAATACCACAAACAGCAACGAAAACTTACTCGTAAGTATCCTGTCGCACAACACTGTGACACTCATCCCGCCCTCCACACTCACCTGTTTTCCCACTGACCCTCGCTTCCGAACCGAAATCCTTGATGTAGCACTCACATCAGAGAATATTCGATTCACTACTTCCATACCCATTCCTTTCTCCCTCTGACCACATTCCCATAACCTTTGCAGTTGGAAGCATTCGCTCCTTCAGCAGCCCACGACAGTGGCTCCCACAACCCACTGATTGGGACGAGTTTCGCAATCAACTCACTTCACTACACTCTCAACCAAGCATCGCAGACAATGGACTCGACAAGATCCATAGACGCGAATATACGCACACTCACAAAACATATACAAACAGACCACAGAAAGGTAATGCCGGTTTTCTGACGCCCTCCCGAAGATGGCTCAAACACACTTCCTCCAATGTCGAAGAGCTCTTGCTCGAAAAACGTAAGGCTAGGCGACTTTGGCAGCAGTTTAGGTTCCCCGCGCATAGAACACAGCTGCGAATACGAAAAACGCCTAAAAACGGCGTTCGCAAACCACCACGCAGAGGAGTGCGAAGAACGTGTGAGAGAGATAGGTTCCGATCACTCCCGTAACGGCCTCTTCAAACTCCAAGAAGCGCAAAGGTCAGTACCTAAAACCGCAACTGCCATACGCGGCCACGATGATGCGGAGATTAAACAAACATACCTCTTCTCAGATCAAGCAAAGGCAGAATTCTTAGCCGACATACTTGAAGAGAGGTTTGTAAACAACACTACACTGCGGTAGATGAGGAGGAAATAGAGGACAACACATTGTACAGTCGACGAAGTTTCGACTACAATTAAATGCTTGCGTAGTCGCTACCCCGACGGGATAGGCCCTCCCGTACTAAAGGAGGCTTTACCGGTTATAAGCACGGAGCTCACGCGAATCTACAACAGCTGCATTACACAGCGGTACTTTCCGGATAACTGGAAATACGCAAGTATTTCTATGCTTCTGAAACCCGGTAAGGATCTCACGATCGCGGCGTGCCACAGGCCAATCAGCCTTCTCCCTGTATTGGGAAAAGTATTCGAAAGGCGTCTCCTCGCACGAATCCTTCCAACTGTTCTCTCTCGAAATCTAATTTGAGACGAGTAGTACGCATTCAGAATGTGTCACACCGCTTCTCTACAAGCACTTTGCATGGCTCAGAAGATTACCGCTGATCTGCTACTCACACAGGATGTACCTGTCATTTACCTCGACATGGTACAAACCTTCGACAAAGTGCCACACACTTATCACGGAACTTTGGCGCTGCCCTCCACAAGACGTAACCGAAATGGTTACATCGTTCCTCAAAAACCGCACACTCGTGGTAAATGTGGGAAAAGCGAGATCCTCTAAGCGGAGAATTGCGGCAGGGGTCCCTCAGGGCTCCGTCCTCTCTCTATTACTGTTCTCGCTTTATGTTAATGACATACCGCAAATACCACGAATAAGACTATTCCTTTACGCTGATGACAGCCGTTTTAGCAAGAGGAAAGGCGACACCACAAACTAAAGGACACCACAAACTAAAGAAAACTACACCACAAACTAAAGATACTACAGAAACAGATGAACCTGACGCTTAAGTGGGCCATTTCATGGCGACTTTCTTGCTGCTTGGCTCTAAGCGCTGCTTTCATCGTTTATCGCAGCTCCAACATAAACGTAAAAGAGGATCTGAGGTGGATTTACGCATAGGCACAATAGGCACGTGCCTACGGCGGCAAATTTTCAAGGGCGGCAAATTTTCAACGGCGCAAATTCTTCTTGATATTTTCTAAAACAAATTTAGGTTCTCTAAAAACTATAACAGCATAAATCATATTTTTATTTTAAAAATATCATATTAATATTTAATACAAGCTATTTATTTGTCTACTTCATTAGAGTATACCTTATGATTTCAGAAGTATATGAATCTGAAACTAAGGCCCGTTGACGAAAGAAAACATGTTGCAATTCAAGTTGTCATGTTTTAGTTTCCTTTTAAAGTTAACGTTTCAGTGTTGAAACGTTAATGATGTTGAACGTTACTTGCTATGAAGATACGGTTTATATCCAAAATTAGCTAATCCAAAAAACATATTTAATTCAAGAGAACAATATAATGTTACTTTTAAAGTTAAAACGTTTAAATTAATGAGGAATTGTTACTGAAGCGTTACAATTTGAAATGTTACATTAATTTTAAGGGGGCGGCAAATTTGATGTGCCTACAGGCATTACAAATTAATTTCTCGGAAGTTTGAGAACTAATTTCAAATTCGAGATTTTGCTAGATTTTTGGAAAAAGGGCTTCGTAGCGTAAATTCTATTTTAAAGAGGCGTCAAATGCCGTTTACAGATCGAAAATCGGACAATTGGTTCAGCGTTATCGGTAAAGTAAATTCCCCTGTGATAGTGCTGCGATCTATTGAATTTTCCTACAAGTATTTTTCGGTGCATTTAGCCTTAAGGCGAAAAGCCACTTGCCGTGGTCACCTGGCGCGAGGTTTACAAAATACACGCCTAACTGTACTACCCGTTATGGTGCCTCTTCAGATGGTGTACGGTTGGCCTGGGTTTCCCCGGGTACTGCGTGGCGATGTCGGCTACTTCTTCTGCCGACACTTGAGGGGGCGGCCCGCTCACGTACAGCTTAAGACCGCGTTCTTCTTATCGCGCGTGCGCGAAGTGCGACGCGTTTAATTTCTTCAGTGCGGCGGCGATCTTCACGTGGTCGGACGCCCTGCGTGCTTGGAAGGAGAAAAACTCCCCACAGTGCCTGCCCGTTACCGGCTCCTCGCAGCCGTGCGTCGCCGTCTAGAACCAGCGGCTGAAGCCGCCGTCGGAAGGCACCGAGGAATGTTTGCATTGTCGCACCTCGGGGCCGCACTCGCCCCTAGAGGCCGTGTCCCCTCTTCTGCCCTCGCCGCAGTGACAGAGCGATTCTGCATCCGCCACCCCGCTTCCTTCCCTTCCCTCTCTCCCTTTGCCAGCACCTCAGCCGGCCCCTCGGCCTGCGTTCGCCCCCGAGCCAAAGAAGACCGCCAAACGCGTTCCGCCCATCATGGTCGTAGGGCCCTATAACAGGGGGGGGGGGGGGGCTATTACAGTGGCGCGCTCTAGAGCTTCACCTTCTTACACGAACTGCTACCAATGTTATTTAAAATGGGCCTGAGTTCTCGGGACGCAAACACATGCGCTTGATACAAAAGACACGCCGCTGTTCGCGCTTTCATGCGTGTATTATTATGAATAAATGAATTTTAGAAGATAAACAAATAGTATTTAACTTCTTTTGAAATTTATTTCAGAAATTCATAATCAAAGTGTATTCGTATTTCTTGACCAATTTTTATGTGCGAAAGTTGGCGAGCCTTACCAGCAGCTGTATTCGGCGACACTAGCGCATCCTATAGTAGCAACCTCTAGCCCTGTTCCCAATTTTGATGGAGAGTTGCCGGGCCCTGGCGAACACGTGCGATAAATTGGTGTGACGGGTGTGCTTGAGATTAGGTTCAAATGTTCATTTGTATTATAAGGAGATTTGTTTTGAAATATTGATGCATTTGTGTCGAAAACTTTTCATTACGTTTGTTAACTTCGACGTCGTATTCTCATTTTTTTGAAGATGCCAAAAGTGAAAGCAGAGAAAAAGAGCAAACAGCTGCAGGCTATAGTGAAACAAGGTGTTTGAATGGATATAAATGTTTATAAATACTAGAGATAAAATGAAGAATTCGACTTGTTTTAAGAAAAGCTGAATTTTATTTAAATTTATTTAATATTTCAGGTATATTGTTTAACAAGGATAGAGGTCAGCATATTCTTAAAAATCCTTTGATCATTCAAGCTATGATAGATAAAGCAGCTTTAAGACCATCTGATGTAGTGTTAGAAATTGGTCCTGGTACTGGAAATTTAACAGTGAAGATTCTGGAGAAAGTGAAGAAAGTTATAGCTTGTGAAATTGATGTTAGGTAAGTCATTTGGCTATTTTTGAGCACATAGGATGAAACCTAGAGAACGTAGATATCTAAATGCTGCAGTGAGCGTTGGGATAAACTGGTAGAAATCTCATGCATTTAAAATTTAAGTTATTAGTAACATGCCTGGTTTTATTCATTACTGAACCCTAGAATACAAACTATATGTAGTTTTTATGTACTTGACCAATTTATCAATAGACCATATCTGATAGCTGTGTCTCTAACAGTCATTGTTGAGCCGGATGTTACTTTTTTTTTTTATTTTTATTTGTACCATCATACCAATAATAGCATCTTGGGAGTTTTGTGATGCAAGAATGCATGTCACCATGTCCTGGGAAGTTTGTTTTTTCCATATGTTAGAAACATTTTTGTATCAAGGTTGATGAGTCAACTTCAGATATTTCATTATTAATCAAATAATAAACAATTAATTATTAAAACCAGTCTAACATGTTTCTAATTTGCAAATATATATGTAACATAAATACTAACTTACAGGATTTTTTTACATAATGATCGTAAAACATGTCTGCATAAATTGTACATAGTATTTAGAGTAGGTAGGAATGTTAGTATTCTAGAGTTAATAAACACTTACCTGTATTCCAGGGTATATGAAGCAACGAATGAAAATTAATTCCACATTTCATTGAAATTTAGTTTGAAGTGAATTCTTCATAATTTTTAAACAAATTTGACTATACACAGTGGATATGTCATGTCAAAAAATTTGTTAATCTAGCATAAAATGGTTTGTTGCTAGATGTTGAAATGTGTATGTATTGCATCATTACAACCTTAAACCAACTCTCTCCCCCCCCCCCCCCCGGTTTACCCTTCACTTCAGCATACAAACTGCTGGGTTAATATAAATTTGCTGTAATGAAATCGGTGCTTAAAGATAGAATTTGATGATAGAAGGTCACGTACAATATTTTGAAATTTTGAGTACTTTTCGTGTAATTTTGCATAAAATGGGGGGGAGTCAGTACCTGCTGTTTTAGCAAAACTAGTTTCAAAGGCTTCCTTGCATTGTTTTCAATGATGTAATTGCAATAATAAGAGATGCTAGTTTCCAAGGCCAAGGTACGCTGATTGTTCTATTTGTTCTGTGTTCATGAGGAGGAGGGCAGCAGCAGGGGAATTTTATTAACAATTTCCTGTAGTTCACGTTTATAAAACAGCCATTCATTTTCACTTTGCATCCCATTGAAGCAAAATTACCAGTAAAAATCACCAAAACATTTTTATCACTGTTTGTTCCAGGCTTGTTGCAGAATTACAAAAACGAGTGCAATGTACCCCACTGCAAAGTAAACTTCAGATAATGATAGGAGATGTTCTGAAAACTGATCTGCCATTTTTTGATCTGTGTGTTGCTAATATCCCTTATGAAATATCTTCAAGGCTGGTTTTTAAATTGCTGCTTCATCGACCCTTCTTCCGATGTGCAGTTCTTATGTTTCAACGAGAGTTTGCACAACGACTAGTTGCAAAGCCTGGAGACAAGCTTTACTGTAGGCTATCTGTAAACACTCAATTATTGGCTCGAGTGGATCTATTAATGAAAGTATGTTAATAGTGTGGAAAATGTTATTTATGGTTTACCGATGTCAGTGTTAAATGCATTTATTTTTTTTTAAATTTCAGGTGGGCAAAAATAACTTTAAACCTCCTCCAAAAGTAGAGTCCAGTGTAGTGAGACTGGAGCCTCGAAATCCTCCACCTCCCCTTAATTTCACAGAATGGGATGGGTTGACTCGTATAGCTTTTACTCGTAAAAATAAAACTTTATGTTCTATATTCAAACAAACTACAGTTCTTTCAGTTTTAGAGAAGAACTATAAAATTCACTGTTCACTAAATAATATTGTAAGTAACATTTCAATTGATTAAAATATGTCTCGTATTGAATTGTCTGCGAATTACCTCCCGAAATTTGTTTTTAGACACTACCTGAAGATTTTAATATTAAAAACAAGATTGAAGAGATTTTAACAACAAGTGAGTTCGAAACAAAACGTTCACGAACAATGGATATAGATGATTTCATGAAGTAAGTATCTCATGATACTTCTACCAAGTCAGCAAAATTTACCCAACCTCTACATTGTCATTTTGATTATCTTGTAATAAATTTAGTCAATGATTTTATGTGCATTTGCATAGAAGATTTAATGGAACCTCAAAATTATATAACCTAAGAACAAATCTAAGAGTCAACATTTGAAGAACTGTTCCATTTCTCTAAAGTGCAGATTTTTAGAAAGCAAAAATTGTCTAAGGAATGAGTGACAAAGAAATTAAACTTCTCAGAAAACTTAAACACATTAGCAGAAATTTGTATTAGGATTTTTAAATATAACAAAGCAAAATTGCCATGTGGAGAGAGAGAAATAAAATTATCAAAGTCTTGAAGTCTCATTAAAATTTTTGAAATCATCTCCATTTAAAGTGTTGAAAATACAACTTGTAGGTATATTGAAAATAATTTTTCTCCCCTCACAATTATCAAATTTTTAATTTTTTTTTAGCTGGCTTAGGATGAAAGTGTTTAGTTTCTTATCAATACTCCACATTTTAAATTATACTTTAATTTAACAGAAAAATCATGTGTATCAAAAAGTTCTTTGCATTGTTTGAAATGTTTATTCCATTTTTTCTTAATGATAAGACTTTTTTTAAACGTTTGCTTTCTTTTTCTGCAGACTTTTACATGCATTCAACGCTGAAGGAATACATTTCAGCTGAGCTGATTGCAGCGATCAAAATTGCAGTACTGAGAAATGTTCTTTAATCAGATTAAATATCCTACAAGCATTATGTATAATTTATTTTGTAATAAAGTGAAATTCTTATAAATCTCTATAACTGATTCTTTGCATATTTTTATGACAGGTGATTAAAGAAATAATAGTAATATGAAGAACCCATTTTAATAAAGATAGAACATTATACAAATGAAAAATCTCTGTACACTCTGGAGGTTTTCCACTGGAAAAGACCTGAAATTTTTACTGGCGTTTGGAACGTACACCTTGGATTGTGGCATTACTTCCATCTCTCACAGGCCATACATAATACATCTGCATCACAAATAACTTGTATAATTTCATTGATCCTCAATGGTGTAAATTAATGACAAGTTATATTGAAACTAACACAATAACTTATAATGATTGTTGTTTAGGAATGTATTTTCACTGCTTGTTTGGTATTCATATTCAAATTCATAACTGGCACTGGATAAAATTAATCTTGAATAGTTTTTTGTATCCCTATTAGGAAAATACATTTCTGGAACCTGGTTATCAAAAATCAAATCATACAGTACAGAGAGGATCAAGCATGTGGAGGACCTAATAATTAAATCAGGCATTTTTTTTATTGTCTTCACGAGCTTGAATCATCATTCCTATATGACCGTTTTCTCTTTGACTTTTTCCCTTTAGTAAGTCTGACAGGAGATGAACTTTCAGATCTCCGCTTGTCCTTTCGCTTCCTGATGTCGCACTTGTGCGATTTATGTCTGCGATGCTTGCAGTCGTGGTAATGTGATGAACTACGTGAAGAAGATGCAACTGATGAATATGATGCTTCTCTCTGGCCACTAGATCCTGCAGATTTAGTGATGACAATGCTCCTTAACTTTGGTCGATCGGATGACAGCGATGCCCATTCATCTTCTGTGTATGGAGGATCATAGCAGTCAAGTGAATAATCATGATCTGTTTCAGGTTCCTGTTTTCGCACAATACGCCATACTTCTTTACGAGATTTTCTGTTCTTAGATCGAATCCTGTCAATTTTGCTATCATCGGAAGACTCACGAGGTGAGACTATTCTTTTACGCTTTCCCTTTGATTTATTCCTTTTGTGTTTAGCACTTTCAGATTCTGAATCCGAATCTGAACTAGGGATTCGCCGCCTCCTTACTTCTGCAGAATCACCTTCATCAGATGAGCTATGAGGTTTTCGAGGTTTCTTGCGCTTTGGAGTGACCTTCTTTTTATGGGTTGGTGGATGTGGAACATACTCTGAATCAGAGGTATCTGATGTTTTTGATATAGATGATGATGATGATGATGATAGCAAATATTTTAAGCTGTCATCCACAGATTCAGATCCTCTCTCAACTTCATCCACTGTCTCCACATCAGAATTCAAAGTAATTATTTCTGGTGTTCTTTCATGTCGAGGTTTTACGTATCCTACTATTACACAGTCATCAGAGTCACTGTCCACAGTCTGACATGGGATTTCACGACTGCTTCCAGGCAAAGGTGGATAAGTCCTTATGGTGTTAACTCTGTCAAGATGTGAGTAGGTAGGATTTTGCAATTCACGTGTGATCATTAATATAAAGTCTTCATCTACTACACTAGATGGCCCAGCAATTGGTGACAATCTTTGATGTGGGCGAGATGAACTGGCTGACAAGTTCAAAGGTTGAATATCATTTAAACCTTGAATAACTGGAAATGGTTCAGCAGCATTGGGTCCCGGAGTTGGAGGTCGTGGAGGAAACAACGGTACTGAATTGTTTACTGAAGGAGATAGCACAATCATGTCACTGTCACTACTGTCGGAATCAATGGCTTGTACTTCTGTGGCAAAAGATGGGCGATGTTGGTAATCGGCTGACTGATCAAAACCAACCATGTCATAAGGTGACCTTGCAAAGGCATAAAACTCGTGAAGAAAGTGGTGTGTGTTTGCCCCAATATGTGGGGAAAGTCGACTCTCAAATTCTACACTGTTAATGGGGTGCTGAGTGAGTAGATTCAAGATAAGATCCACCACCATCATTAAATGTGAACTAGGAACACGTAGAACATTCAATTCTCGATTGAGCCATGGCACCAAACGATGAGCCTGAGCTGGATTCAGTCTGAAACACAAGATTTATAATAAATTTCAATACTGGATACATACAAGAAAATTCCTTTCTGAACAGTTAATGGATTAAAGGCTATTCTAGAGATACAGTTTTGAATTCTAAAACCTGACTTAATCAGGTTTTTCATAATTGAAATATCCAGGTTGCTCATGAAGATAATTTTGAAATTAACATCTTTCTCAATAATGAATATTTACAAATACATTTAATAAAAGTATTACTCAATAATTTAAAAAAAAATCGCTAATTACTAGAGACTTACTGTTCTCAAATTTGTAAACTTGGCAAATCATTGCCGTCCTAACACAATATCCAATTCTTTTATTACATATTTTGCTACTTTCACAAAATTATTTTTATTCAATTAATTTTCTTAAATTTTGTTATATATATTTTTATGAAAGGAAGTATTTTTAAAAATTCAGCACTTTTTACTCTACCCTACTGCATGCTGTCTACTCTAGGTCCCCTACTTGAAGACACGAGGTGTTCTCACCAACTGGCTCCAGTTATCTCAGTGGCAGGTTGTGCACATCAACAACAGATCACTTTCACCTTCGAGTGTGAAAAGTATTGTATCACTGACCTTGCATTTATTGACATTTAAGCTTAATGTCTGAGAAACTTTGCACAAACTGCAATATGCTACATTGCACTATTAACGTGCATAACTTAGAAAATTATGCCCTTGAAAGTACATTTTTGTGTATCATAGAGACATAAAAAACAAAACTTATGTTCTAATCTACAAAATGAGATTTTTTCAGACACCTGATTCCAAGTATACTGTTTAAGAGAGAGATACTCATATATAAAGCCACAAGGGCATTACAGAATGATAATCTCTGAATGTACTAGATCAATATCAACAAAACTTTTATGCTAGTTTCCTTGGTCAGGAGTACTTGCTTTGAATTGTAACCACAAACCTTAATATTTTCACAAAATATTTACTTCTCTGGACATTTCCCGCCAAGCACTGCATTGCATCACATATTCAAGAGTGTTTCAACATGCAATCATTTAGCTGTGTGCCTCTCTCACAGATTTAAAATTGAGTTAATCAATGCAAAGAATTGCATGTAATAGAAGAATACTTTTTGTTTCTTTTCACTGTCAATTGTCTAATACAAAATTATTCTGAGTTTTTCTCCGCTTAATAAAGGTAACTTGGATACTGATTTTAATTGTGTCTAGGTGTTAATGTATTAGGTGTACCAGAGAAATGCAATGATAGGGAGAAATCATTTTCTGACGCGATGTTCTTAATATTGTCATAAAAGGGTATGAATACACATGTTTAGTTTTAGTAAATAAGCATGACTATTATGTATTTGTGAGTTGCACGAGCTACACTCAATCAAAAACACTTATGTGTTATGCTGAAACTGTGACGGATGGATGAATTTTTGTAGGAATGTGTTTTATTATATTGGAGAGAGAAAGTTTGGGAGGTTAAGAAATAATTGATGAATGTTCGGCAAGAAGTATAATTGAAGTAAAACAGTAACGGGTAGTTGGAGGAATTGAATGTGTGGCTATGTGTTCAAGATTGTTGAAAACAGAACAAAAGGTTATTTTACATAAAAGAAAAACTCCACTGTGATATTGGATTGTGTTAAATGGCTCCATTCCGTCAGCCACTATTTATCATGGACTCTAAAACATACTCGAATTCAATTAAAATTACTTTAATAATATTGAAATGAAAACTGCCGCGCCAAGATCAATTGATTGAAATAATATGTAAAATTCCACAAAAAGAATATATGTCAGTACATATGAGTACAGAAGACTGGGTATTTCCAAATGGGGGCAAGGCAGAGAAGGGTGGGTTAGGGCAGAGGGGAGATTTGCAACTCACTAATATGTAATCATGCTTAATTTACTAAAACTAAACATGTGTAACCTTTATACAATATTCAGAACATCCACCAGAAAATGATTTCTTCTGCATTTTTCTGGTACACCAATTCACACCTAGATCACAGAATAAATACAATTAGGCTCTGCCACATTGTGACAATACGATGGAATTCCTTTTACTTCTAATAAATCATTTTGATAAATACCATGGCAATGTGGAATACTTAGTTATTCATAATAGTAAATTTTGCAAATGTATATTATTTCTTACAAATGTTCAAAATGAAAATGTCATTTTTTTTCACTAACATTGCATTACATAAATAAAAGTATACTGGATACAGTATTTCTAAAGGACTAAAGGCTGTATCTGTGGTTGAGGTCATGAGACTGGTTTTAATTATGTTTCTCAGCCAAGCAGGAGGAAGCCCAATGATCTCCCTGTTGTGCCACATGTCAATTCAAAACAATATGCTACGTATACAAAAAATTCATTTAAAACTTTAAAATATTACTCAAGCCGGGAATGTAGGTCTAAAAAATAAGGTATTTTAATATACATTCATGTGCACAAATGTTCGAAATTTTCACATGGTTTCAGTTAGTTTGTAAATAGTTAAAATATAAGTATTGAATTGTTGCTTTAGAAAACCAATGTTTAATATTAAATTTAGTGATATGATTTTTCATATAAAATTAATTCAACTTCCAGTAATTTTAGCTCTCTCACATTTTTTTCTTTTCTTTCTGCCTTCAATATTCAATTAATTGCCCTGTAAGTGAATTATCGGAATATTATTCTGTGGGATAAAAATGTTAAGTAAGCAGTTTTCCATTCAACTAAAGAGAAACACTACTGTCGATAACAATTTGCAACAACTTCTAGAATCCAATAGACATCACAGGTTTTGGAGAGCGTGTTCACAATTTTGAGGGCATTGTAGATCTGTTACCATCATTGTTAACTACAGACCTTATCATTCCTCGCCATGTATTCAGACGTAGCTGAATTAAAAAAGACTAGTTGATGTGCCAGATCTTGTGGGACTATTAAAACTGCTTCCAATTCTCACTTCATGCTCTCCCCCCCCCCCCCCCCCCACTGAATGTGATCACATATATTCAAAAATAGAAGTATATACTCATTCAATCTCTCCTTTGCATACATCATAAATAAGCACATATCAACAAATTAAAATAAATTTAAAATTCAACATAAAGAATTTTTCAGTTATTAGGAGACATCAAGTTTGTTGAACACAAAACAGCCCTCACCCCGTAAGTCCTGAAACAAGTGTCATTTAGATTAACACTTGATTTTTGATAAATTATACAAACATAATTTTTGTTAAATCTCTCATACATTGTTAATATTTACATTACAGGTGATTTTAATAATTGAATGTTTTTGTGGAAACAAATATTAAATGTTCTCTAATGAAGATTCTCAGTAAGTCAAACGTTTTGCAAGTAAATGAGCTCCAATATTTTTCACAAAATCATATTTTGAAAGAGATTCTGCTCCTCTGTGTTATTCTAATAGTTTAATTTCAATTAAACTATTTGAGGACTGAAAAACTGAGAAATGTCAAAATATGTACATTTTTTTCGATAAAATAATTTACTCAGTATAAATATTAGAGGATGAAAAACTAAATCATTGTGATAATTGGGACAATCTGTCAACTTCTTTACAGTATATTTCCTGCAATATTCAATTTTGAGAAATATGTTCGTTACTGAAAGCGATGTTCATAGTTATAAGGTCAAGTAACGTTGTTTACATATTTGCTAGGGCAATGAATAATATCAAAAGTCACAGATTGTACATACCCGGAACATGTTTAGAAACAGTATTGTCAAATTTGCCTTTGTGGGTCAGGTATTCTCCAGTAAACAAACACTACGGTTTGTATTTACTAGGCTGTCCGGGTAACGCCGCGTCCATAGCGAAGGTGCCGACGTTTCGGTCGCCATTCTGCGACCTTCCTCAGGGCGTAATGCGCGGATATTTTTTTTTGCTGACCAAGGCATACGTCTACACGATGCATGGAAACACCTATTTTACCAAGACGTCCGGTCTCGACCGGACGCGGTCCTAGCTGCTCCGCAACGTCCGATTACGGACGGAGCGCCTCCTCTCACCCCGCGGGGAGCCCGCCCCTGATTGGCCGGTGCACTCTCTCCGCATTGGCCGACCACCCGGCCAACCGGCACTCGGGTAGAGGTGAAACAGCCCCATTTAAACTCGTGCGCAGCACATCTCCGCGCATGGTGATGAAATGAAACACGGTCAGGTCGCAGAGCAGTGAAGATCTACGTTCGGTACTTTCGTTACGACTTCCTCCTGCGACTTGGTCTCCGCTGCGGCGCGACAAGTACCTGGCGCACGTGGTTGAGCCCTGCTCCCACGTTGTGTTACGTGGAAAGTACGTGCAGTCTTCCCTTCACGGCAAGTACCTGGCGCTCTTGTGATTGAGCGTCGCTCTCACGACACGTTTAGTGGAAAACCGCGGGGGAAAGCAGCGGAGATCGAGGATTTTCCCCGCCATTGAGCGCTACTCTCGCGGGGCGTGAGCAGAAATGCACCGCTAGCCCATGTCTACCATTGAGACAGGCGCCACCCCTCGGCGCTCGACGTTGGGGGATGAACAACTACAACATGAGCACAGGCGCTCCCTAAGTGACAGCAGTCGATTTCGACCAAGTCGACGCTGCCCCCAGCACGGAAATGCAGCACCGAGCTGGTGTACCTCCACGGGATGGAGCTGGTGAAGCAAGCCACTCCGGACATGGAGGTCATCGCAGTTGGTGCTGAAGACATCCCGCTAGGAGCCAATATGAAGTTTATTTTACCAACGCCGCCCACACCGCCACCACCTCCCAAACCGCCGCAGGCGCGGAAACTACAGCCGCTGCTGCCCAAGCAGCAGCCAAACCAGCGATCCACAACTGCCGCACACGTCTCCGGGATGCTTGCCGGTATCCCGGCAGGCGTGATCTGTGCCTTCGCCGCCCTCAATATAAAAGGCCTCCTGACCTACTGGGGAACGTTCCGGGAAGCCGGAGCGGGAGCAATACCGCAACTGGCGCCCGGCAGAGAGTTTCTCGCTGTGATGAACGCGGTCTTGCAGGCGCCACCACGGCCCGTGGGGGCAGCACCGCCATCTCTCCTGATCGGCACACCTGTGAGGCAGCACTCTGTGCGCGAGCGCGTCTCCTCTTTCGAGCAGCGCCTCTCGCCACCCGCTGCCTCTTCTATCTCTCTCTCCGGGAAGCGACGCCGTAGCGACGGGGCCACCGAGAGCAGCACTGAGCCCAAGGGCGCCCGTGGTGGCGCTACAAATGGAGCGGCTACTAGCTGCCCCTGTGGAGGCGAAATCAACCCGTCCCCCAGCGAGCTGCCCGGATTGGTCAGCGATGCTTCGCCAGGTTTGGCCGGTGCGTTCCCCATCGCCCAGCATCCCTCCAACTCTCCGCTGTCTGAGGAGGAGGGCAACATTGCGGCGCTGACAGTCTTAGAGCAAACGCCACAGCGCGCGGGCTCCGGATCAGCGCCGGCCCCCGACCCGGGAAACGCGGCGGGCGCCTCGCCCGCCACCGTCTCCCCACCGGCAAAGCGTCCTTGCCAGCGCGAAGGCTCCTCGGAGCCGGAGGAAATGCAGCCGGCAGAGCTGCAAAGTCCCAACAGCGCCTCCAGCGGGGCGAGAAAGCGGAAGAAGCGAAAACGCGCGGGAAGGACGACGAGAGGGCCAAATCAGGCTCCCGACGCGCCCGCTACGCTACCAGCTCCTCCACAGGAACAAGAAAGCTCTGTCGGTGCGGTGAGTGCGCCAACAGATTCTGGGCGTCGGCAATCCTCTGCCAACCCTTCCTTAGGTGACGAGCAATCTGACGGCTGGCAAATCGTCTCCGGTAGCCAGCGCAGTCGGCCCGCAGCCGGACACACTGGGACGGGAACCTCCGCGCAGGTTCCGTCCGCGGATGCCCTCCAGGTGGACGCCTCACGTCCACCGGTCGCTTCACGATCACCAAAGAGACCGTACAAAATACGTCTGAGCATCACCTCAGACAAGGTCTTAAAGCACGGCAGAGAACTTGGGCCCAGAACGGGGTACAAGGCGACCATTGCGAAGGTCACCAGCCGAAACGGACGACCAGTGTATGAAATACACACCTTTGACCGTGTAGCATACGCTGAGGCGGAGCGATACGCTCGCAGCGAAAAGATATTGTTATTCGCACCCGCCTCCGTCCGAGAACACTGAAAAGCTCCTCAGAGTATTTGTCAGAGGGCTACCGCAAGGCTACACCGCTGAGAACGTGGAAAACGAGCTGAAGAAGCTCGGCTACGCTCTCAAAGCAGTAAGACAAATCTGCCTGCTGAAGGAAATCGTGGTCGCCAGAAACCACGATTCCGGTGTAACCAATGGTGCAACAGGCACCGAAACGCGGCGGGTGGAAGTGCCCACAGGAACTTTCGCTGTCACCCTCAGTGACAGCGCCGCGTCGCGTAAAATCTATCTCTTAAAGCAACTAGAATCTTTCGCAATCGAGGTCCAAAGGGAAAAGTGGGCCAGACCTCGATTTTGTATGCGATGCTGCCGATGGGGCCACATCGCTCGTAATTGCGAGTACGATGTGCGCTGTCGCCTCTGCACGGGCGAGGGTCACCCTGCAGGACACGACCAACGCGAAACGGCGCATTGCCCAAAACGCGGAAATTTTAATTTAAAGCCCATCTGCTGCAATTGTAAGCAGCATCACGCTGCATCCTTCACAGGATGCAGACATTGCACGTTGCCACCGCGTCCGTCAGACGCGCGTGCAATAGGAACCGAGGGATCCTCACGCCAAGTAGTTCCTAATAGAAACTCGGCGCCTCGGTCGGCAGCTAGCGGCGGGCCGGCCTGGAACGAGGTCGCGGCCGGAGCGCGGCCCACTGCACCCGCAGCTGCCGCCCAAGCAGTCACTAAGAGCCAGTTCTTAGCGATGTTTGTGCGAATCCTAAATATAATACGATGATATGTCTAGACAAAATTAGAACGTAAACAAGCGAATAGCACCTCTCCACGCTTGCACTTGGAACGCGCGAAGTGCAATCTTCAAAGCCCAGCAAATTAAACATTATGCAGAAGAACTGCAACTCGATATCTTGGCTTTACAAGAAACGTGGCTCAGTGATGAACACGAATTCAAACTCCGGGGATTTGCTGTTTATCGCCGAGTCCGCGCTGGCAGGCCAGGCGGCGGAGCAGCAATCGCGCTGCGCCGAAACTGCCGCAGCTTGAAGCCGAAATCCCTGCTATTGCTCTGGCGTCTCTAGAGGCGGTCGGGGCGTACGTCTGGGTAGGAAACGGCCGACTACTAGTCGTATCCGTCTACTGCCCAGACCAAACCTTAGATCCGGCTGGAATTGATGCGCTTCTCGCACTAAATTTCAAAGTTATCCTTCTGGGTGACTTTAACGCCAGACATAGAACTTGGGGCGGCATCGGAGCAAACAGAAATGGCAACAAAATTGCCAATCTTGTAGCGACAAGGCGGGGCGTAGAGATCTGCGCACCGGATAGCCCCACGCATTTCCCGGAAGTACGAAACAGGAACCCGGGCGTTATTGATTTTATGATTATGAAAGGCGTTGAGTGTGTGGTTCCCCGCTCAATTGCCGTACTGGATTCCGATCATAACCCAGTAACATGCGTTGTGGCGTCCCTTGCAGCGAAACGCCAAGTTAGTTTTCGAACTAACCGTGACACGAACTGGGCAGGTTTCGCAACACAGCTGAATTCTCAGCTTGAGCAGAAACCAGTAAATACGAAAGACGAGATCGACGAAGCAGTGAATCACTTCACTGTAACATTAAAATCGGCTTTCAAGCAAAATACAATTGTCACGCGTGTAGAGAATTCTCGCCCTGAGCTCACAGATGAGCAAAGAAGGATCTTAAGAGAATTGCGCAGAACTGTCAAAGTTTATCGCCGCTATGGCGATCCCGTTGACGGAGAGCGGGCGCGCAATCTAAGCAGAGAATTCCGTTCATCTCTACGGGATGAGAGAGCTGCTCAATGGTCTGATACTATTTCGAAATGCAATCTCCACGAGAGGCACATTTGGGATCTTTCTCGTGCGCTAGGCCGCAAACCGGGAGTAAACTGCCCGATTCAGAGCAATGCCGGGACGGGGGCGCTCGGCGCTCCACCACCTCGGCCCGTTTACGCGTGGGACGACGCGACAAAAAGCGAAATCTTTGCGAATGCTTGCGTTGCAGTTCCGCGCGTTCGAAACGGGCGCCGCCTCGCTGCCACCGCTGTTGGTGGTGCGCCAGTGGCGCGTGCGGTCAGCAGCAATACCATTGGCCTGTTGCCCTCTCCCACCTCTGCACGCCGAGTAACGGGAGAGGAGCTTCGAGCTGAGCTAAAACACCTCAATGCGAGGAAGGCAGGTGGCCCGGACGGTCTCACCGCAGCGCAGCTGCGCGCTCTGGGCGGGCGCGGAGTCGAGTTTTTACTCGAGCTCCTGAATGCGTGTCTGGCGTGTGGCTATTTTCCCAAGGCGTGGAGGATTGCGACCATTGCACTAATACCAAAACCTGGCAAAAATAAACTATTCCCGAGCAGCTATAGACCTATTAGTCTACTCTCCATCCTAGGGAAAACGTTTGAGACTAATCCTGTCACGTTTGCAACAGGAAATACGTCGTCTCAATCTTCTCAGAGATTAACAATTTGGCTTTCGAGCTGGTCACAGCTCCGCGCAGCAGCTTACGCGGCTTTGCACGGAGATCGGCCTCGCCCTCGAGAGACGGCAGAACCTGCCAGTGGTCTTTCTGGATATGCGGTCGGCTTTCGACTCTGTGTGGCATGCGGGTTTGCTCGATTGCCTTGCGGTGGCGGGAGTGAGCGATTGCTACGTCAGACTGATCGCGAGTTTTCTCTCTGACAGGCAGTTCAAAGTGCGCGTCAATAACGTATACTCGTCCCTCAGACGAGCCGAGGCAGGCGTGCCTCAGGGGAGTGTTCTTTCTCCTAGCCTTTTCGGCTTATACGTGAATGACGCGCCGCTTCCTGCTGAAACAAGAACTGGTATTCAACGCTGCGGGCTCCTGATGTTCGCGGATGATTTCGCGTACTACGCGAAATCGGTGAACGGAAGGCAGTCAGTTAAATACTTAAGTGATTGTCTCGCCGCCTTTCCTGAATGGCTAAGTCGGAAACGCCTCGCACTCAACCTCGAGAAATGCGTCGCCGTCAACTTCACTCGTACGAGGGCTAACCCCAATGAAACGGTGAGTTTGGCTGGCACGCATCTACCTTGGCGGAGCGAAGCGAGATATTTGGGCGTGCTACTTGACAGCGACCTTCGCTGGCATGCGCACGCTCGGTATCTCGCTGCCAAAATTAAAACACGCACCCTCCTTTTGAAACCTCTTCTCCGTTCTCCCGACTTAGCAATTCCTCTAAAGCGCCGCTTATTCACAGCTTGCGTGCGTCCCTTGTGTCGCAGCAGCTTCTCCCTCCACTCTGCACCCCATCCGGGTAGCAGAGAACAGAGCGGCGCGCCTCGCGGCGCGCCCGCACTTGCCTTTTACCAGACCTGACCGACAACCCAAAAACGCTGACGTCTTCAGAATCTTAGGCGTTCGCAACCAGTTCCCGGCGGAGCTACAAAAGAGGGCGGAGACGGCGCTCGCAAGGGCGCTGAGGCCGTCCGCTCCGCGCGTCCTGCGCGAGACCGGCAAGGCGGCGAACAGCGGCGTGCACAGGGCTTTTCACAGAAGAAAGGGCCCACAGCACGTCGCCTTCACCTTCCGCGCACTGCCCCCGCACAAGCTCTCTCAGCTCTGCGATGCGGGGGAGCAGCAAGTGCATGGGAGGCGGTCGCCGTTTACGGATGCCGGAAGCCGCGCGGGGTGCGCGGAAACGCGCTCCGCCAGGCCAGCGTCGCCTGATAATGAAGACATCGCGGCGCCACGGACGCTTGAGTAAAGTGGGCGCCGTGGCGATCAAAATGCAGTGTAAATTGTGCTGTGGGTATAAATGAATGAATGAATGTGATTGTAAATAGCCAAGAATGAATGCGTGTGAAAATGAACAAAAAAAGAAGAAACAAGAACATTATAGAGAACTAACCCGAAAATCATTATAACTAAATAAAAAACAAACAATTCCCAAAGAGGAAACGTAATTAGTTTTTAAGTTAGCATAAGTTAGTTTAAGATACTGCCCTTACAACCTGCAAAAGCCTCATCGTCTGCAAGTATTATGTATTCCTAATGCAAATAAATTCCCGCCCCTCCAGGGTAACTGGAGAGGGAAAAAAAAACTCCGCGCATTACGCCCTAAATAAGGTCGCAGAATGGCGACCGAAACGTCGGCACCTTCGCCATGGACGCAGCGTCAACCGGACAGCCTAGTAAATACTGACTCCGGCCACGGAAGCCCACGCTCTCAAACATTAGGGTTATGGGTTGGCAACCCACGTAAGGCATGAAGGTTTTCGATTGGGTTTGTGGCATGGAGGGGGATTCCCAATCCTTTGTGTTTCACATCAATACTGTGGCGTCACCAAATTTTATTATATTAAGATAGTTTTATCTACGGAAATAAAGTTGGTCGCGATACTGGGCTGTCACAAAGGGTTATTTTCAACGCACCGCCCCCCGTCGCCAGCTGCCCCGACCGCCCGCCAAATAGGGTGCTGTCCGCAGTAGACTTATTTACGACAAGCCGCCCGCCCGGCGCTCGCCCGTCACACCCCTTCGGCGGGTGGCAATCCGCAGGGAAGACCCTTTCCCCACACCCCTTCGGCGGGTGGCAATCCGCAGGGAAGACCCTTTCCCAACCCCCCTTCGGGGAGTCCCCGCGCACTTAGCCAAACAGTGACCGCCCGCGTCTTGGCCCGGAGACAGACCCCGCCTGCCGGCCATTCGTCACGCGCCCGCGCAAGGAATCTCCCTACAACACTTCCGGAAATCCCAGTGGTATTGTTAATAGCTCGCCCGTCGCCGGCTGCCGATCACGGCGCCGAAGAATTGTTTCGGAAAACAAAGCCGCCTGAACACGTGTTCGAGCAGCTGCAAGAGATGCTTCTAGAATCAGAGAGAGAGAGAGAGAGAGAGAGAGAGAGAGAGAGAGAGAGAGAGAGAGATCGCCCTGGAAAATAACAGTGCGTCTCGATTGGGTGACAATATATTGGGACGCAAATAGTTTTCGAAGAATTATGTTTCGGAAAACAAAGCCGCCTGAACACGTGTTCGGGCAGCTGCAAGAAATGCTTCTAGAATTAGAGAGAGATCGCCCTGGAAAATTCCAGGAACAGTGCGTCCAGATTGGGTGACAAAAAATTGGGACGCAAATAGTTTCGGCCTATGAGACATCTCCCCGTGAGGGAAGGGGCATAGCCACGGGTCTTGAGACGTTTTCGGGAGGGGGAAACGGAGGCGAGCTCGGCCGGGTGCCGAGTAGAGGGAAACATTATTAGGTTCTTAACATTATTAGAGAGAAATTGTAGGAAAAAAGACGTGGCTCTTAGATAAGACTCGGAGTGAGGACCATTATTGCCGTCTCGGGCCCATTTAAGTCAGCATTACGCCCGCCCGGCGCCCGTGTGTCCTCGAGTCCGCCCGCCTTTGACGACTCCGAGCCATGCCGCCAGCTGAGCACCGAATGGGTAAGTCTGTGACCTGACCACCGCCCTGCCGTCACCGCATCACGCCGTCAGCCCTCGCCACAGCGAAGGTGAAATACGAGACGAGGACAGCCATCCAGCGGGTCTGCGGAGGCGCCGACAAACAGCGGTGATAATCCGGTATTTAACCGAAGATGAACTCTCTACCCCTGATTACGTCACGGGGTTCCTTCGCTGTGTAGTCCGGCGAAAGTTTCAGCGTTGCCGCGCTCAGGCAGTTTTTTTAAACTATTGTAGACGAAACCCCCAATGTTAGTGTTAAGATGTTTCTTCCAAGCTATTAGAACTATGAACTCATTGCGCAAAGTTGGTAGGCAGTTTTTGTCGCTCTCTTGCGACGTGTAACTTCCCTGGCAGCTAATGTTGACAGGAATAAATTAATTTTTGCCCAATTAATGAAATGATTTAATCGATATTTTCACAACCTCCCGTCTCTTCCATCCATTATAGGAATGAACCAGCGATCTGACTGAGCTATAAAAGTTACAATATCTTAATCCTTTCATAATCCCTTGCTTTGTTGCGGTAACTGTTTACCTAATTTAGGAACTGGCTGCCTACACCTAGAAAATGGGTCTGAAGCCGGTTCCATACATTCGGTTTTCGGCGAATCCCCAGTAGTGTGGGTGAGTTTCTTGTTATTTGCAGGGCGGCGAACATATGGTTCTCGTCCTATCTACCGCATGTCGGTCTTTTGCACACATCAAGCGGAATAAGAATGCTTTGGTAACGAATTTCAAAGTGAAGCCATGCGCGTTGAAGGTAAACAGAGACCATACCATTGCCGAATAGCAAACACTTGAGGCGCCCAGAGAAAACCAGGGGCCTGGGGCAGTCGATCTATGGAACCAATCATTCCAAAAAATAAAATAAAATTCCCTCCTCCCCAATTCCTAAACAGAATTCATTTTCCTGTGCTACAAAAAGTTATAGTGTTAAATTAGGATTAAATATAAATACAATTTTAAAAAAAATTCTTTTGAGTGGAGACAAATTTCGGACTCCAATTAAGTCGGAGCCGGGAGCAAGTTGCCACACATTCCCTTCTGGGCGTCCCTGGCAAATAGCCCGTGTTTTCTCAACTGAATTTCAACTATATTCAAATATTAATAATTTCACTTCTTTCAATACATCGGTTCCCTGTGAGAAATCTTCTGAACCCCCCTCGTGCTCCACACACGAAAGCATTGCAACACGCAAAGAAAAGTGGGTTACGGCATTGTAGAGAGTCGAGGCTGCTGCAGCCAGCCCAGCACGGGGGTGTGGTTATGCATCTGAGGGTCATGTACTGACAACATTGATACCTTTGAAAACATTTTTCATGATTTGGAAAGTATTAAATTAAAAAGAGGGAGGAGGAGATGGCACACACACACATATTATACACAGTGCATTCAAAAAGTTCCGGGACTATTTTTTAAAACAGAGAAAAAACGAGATAATCAAAAGATATTTATTAGTTTTCCACATATAGGCCTTCTCTTTCCACACAAATTTTTGAACGTTCGTAGAGGTGCCGGAAGGCGCGTTGAAACTGCTCAGCCGGTATGGAGTTCATAATACGCGTCACATTTCTTTGAATGTCTGGAACATCGTCAAAACGGTCCCTTTTCATAGCGTTCTTTAGCTTGGGAAACAGGAAAAAGTCTGCCGGGGCGAGGTCCGGAGAATAGGGGGGATGGGTGATGACAGTCACCTTCCGTTTGGCTAGAAACTGCGCTACCAAAATCGCGGTGTGTGCGGGCGCATTGTCATGAAGCAAGAACCATTCTCCGGATTTGTACTGGTTGGGCCGCACGCGCCGTATCCGTTCCAATAATCGTTCAAGGACACTTTTGTAGAAGACCGCATTCACTTTTTGCCCTGGAGGCACAAATTCTCTATGGATAATGCCCTGAGAGTCAAAAAACGTGATCAACATGGTCTTGATTTTCGATTTCACCGCGCGAATTTTGGTCGGCCTCCCATCGCCGCGACCCCTCCACTCCATCGACTGTCGTTTGGTTGAAGGATCGTACTGAAAACACCATGATTCGTCACCTGTGATAATTTTATCCAAAAAATTTGGGTCCGAATCCGCCATTTCGATGAGAGTTTCCGATGCTTCCACTCGACGAATTTTTTGCTCTGGTGTTAAAAAATGAGGAACGAACTTCGCGCAGATCTTGCTCTTACCCAGTTTTTCGGTTAGAATGGTGTGAACACTTCCCTCGCTGATGTGTAACTCGGCGGCCAACATTTTAACAGTAGCACGTGGATTGGAGGCCACAGCAACGCGCACTCGCTCGATGTTCGCATCAGTGGTGGAAGTGGAGGGACGTCCCTCTCGCGGATCGTCTGCCAGTGACTCCCGACCGGCCTTGAAACGCGCATACCACTCGAACACTTTACTACGACTAAGACATTCATTTCCATACGCGGCTTGTAACAATTCGAGGGTTTCACTTGGAGTTTTCTTCAATTTAAAACAAAATTTGATGGCAGCTCTCTGCTCCATAATTAAAATTGTGACGCGACAAAAAATCACAGCTTTACTCTATCAGCCAAAACTCGCTACTGAATCGAGATGGCAGTTTGAAATTTGAACAGTAGCTAGCCAGAAGTCGGCGGAAAGTAGTTCGCGAGTTGGAGAAGAGATAGCGCCACTTCCCGATTTTAGCGCGCGGTAGTCCCGGAACTTTTTGAATGCACTGTGTATATTATACATATATTCTGGCGTTTGAGACAATAACAGAAACCCCACAACTCCCGCAAGGTTTCGGCGAAGCAGACTGGTTCCTGTGGCACAGGCACACCGAATATTTCACGACAGAAGCAGTGCCATCTGTTATCTGCGGCACGACGGCCGCGGACTTCCGACTTATGGTAAACGCAGAGGTATTAGCGGTAACGCCTGGCCATCCCTTTAAAAATCGGAGCAGTTGACCGCTCCCCTCCTTTTTCTGTACGAGACGCTGAGGTGAGCAGACGAGCGCAGTGAACGAGGCCAACTGGGCGTAGACATCTCGTCGTAAGAAGAGTTAGAAAGAGTAGAGAAGCGTGTAGAAGTGAGTTGTAGCAGATTTAGCAAGTTGTGTAGTATTCGACATTTGTTCAGCAGTTAATTGAACTGGGCGAGTTAGGAAATTACGATATTGGTGCAGAAGGTAATTGAACTGGGAGCAGTGGTAGAAGATTTAGAGCGGAAAATAGTCAAGAGGCTTAAGAGGGGCTTAATTATTACGAGGCGTCATAAGACTTAATTTAGCAACACAAGTCTAAGGTGTTGAAGCACGATGATATTACCCCGCTAGTAACACGCGTCAGGAATGAATATCACGCGTCGGCGTGCTGGGCAAGCGTAGCTTAGAACTAAAGCAGATGAGGGCGTGAAGAGCCGGGACCAAGCAAGAAACGTAGGCGCTGATTCCGAGGGTAGACGTAGGCAACGTCGAGGACAGCTGGACGGAAGTGGAACGACGAACGGCGGACGAATCTGGGACAAGGTCAGGGGCGGCGATGGAGAAGGTTCGCGAGCCGCGACTGTGCGAGCTACATTTTGTAACGAGTTTAGAGTAGGCAGAGTCACGAGCGCTAGAGCAGTCGCAGAAAGACTAGTTGCAAATATTGCATAATCACGTAATTTTAGTACGAACTAGATCACGACAAATAACGGGAAAGAGAACCTTGTAAGCCAATAATAGTTTGTGTGTCACGTTTACGTGGAAAGTATTGTAAATAGCAGTGTAAAACATTTTTTCATTGATGTGTAGTCTTTTCAAGGGAATTAACAGTAAATAATTGTATAGATGAATAAGTCATTTAGCAATTTGTTGTAATTATTTGAATCAAAAGAATTGTGTAGAAGTAAGAATAACTGTGTGTTGTAATAATCAAATCAAGAGATTTAATGTTTTGTTTCTTTCAAACGGAGCTGGCCAAGCAGTAGTTACCGTACACGGCCATTTGTGAAGGGAATTTTATCAGGGGGAGATATTAAATTCAAAGTTGACAAATGAAAAAGTTCAAAGTGTTAAAAGGGTAATTTGATTCTGTATTATATTTGTGTTAGTTGCCATTTGTCCTTTGTATTTGTTCAGCGTCTGTTATCTGTGGTCACATTCTGGAGAGGTCTGGATGGTCATACCAGGTAAAACACATTGTTTTACCTCATTCTGATTTGGCGCAAATCTTTCTCATACCCCAAAGATCCTCTCCCCTGACATTTCAAAGCTCGAACTGAGCATTCGGGCTGACGCGGACGCGACCGAGGTAGCACGCGTTAGAATATATATGACATTCTGTATAAAAATAACTCTGCAAATTTTATTCATACCTGTAAAATTCAGGAGTGCAATCTCTATAACGGCCAGTTACATCCGGCAGCTGGTTCACCCATAAATTATCTCTGTACACAGCTGCTCTGAAATCACCAGTACCAGCATATCTGCGCCTATTGTTGGTTCTTCGGTTTACTCTCTGGTTAGGAATGGCATCATGTCCAAAGAAAAATGGTCCAACTCCAACAATAGAATTCAGAAAACGTTCACGTTGGCGCTCTGGAGTAAGTGTAGTGCTGTAAATAAGAACTAATGTCAGAACTGAAAATTGTTCATTATCACCTCCTCCTAGAGTACACAACAGTCAGACTTTTTTTTGAATATTTTTCAATTTTAATGTATTTCAATTTCTGAAACTATGTGTAAATACAACATATAGTTACAGCACTGTCTAAAATGTGAAATAATATTCAGTTACAAAATCTCAAGATCTATGAGTGTACCTGAAAGAAAAACAATTTTGCAAAATGATGAAAGTGTAAAAAAAGCACACATTGTCTTGAGACATGAAAGAATGCAATTTAAACGAAATTAATAAGATATACAGAAGAGCCCACAAATTTTAATGCAGCAATGAGAAACAAAGACAATCTAATCTTTCATGGCCAGTTTAATTTATTTATTCATGGCCGTGTTTAATTTACTTCCTGAGCTGATGCGCCATGGTCCAGTTGTATAGATTTCAGTTCGTCATGAGCCCACAAGAAGGATTTCCAACCATTGCTCCACCACTGCTGATGACTGCAGCAGCTGCAGACAAAACCTCTGAAGTACGAATACTACTACACCACAGCATATCCATCCAGAAAGCATTTTTAAACTACACTAAAGATATATTATTCAGGTAGCACTATCCTCACTGTGAGGCACTGACTGCTGGCAATCAGCCTTCTTGTTCTTTAGAAATTTTGTTGCCATACCATTTTTTTAGTCAAAAACTAAAATTAAGGGAGTAAATATTAATATGTGAATTCCTTGCACTGAAATTAATTGACAATACTGTGTTACTAGAATTGCTGAATAGGGTACGACAAGAGTGAATATCTATCTTGGTGGAAGTTCTGCAGTCCTTGAAAACTAAGTTCATATTTGAAGGCACTTCCACAAATTTAACCTTGAAACTTTCAATAGAAAGTACATGTGATAGTTACACTGTGTTGCACCAGCAAGGTAAAGAGAACAATTGTATCTCTCAAAGCGAAAGTAATAGCACCTTGAAAGTCCTACTCTTAAACATTATCTGGTATCACAAAACTGGGTAATCCAATGTGTAAAACATTGTTCTGCTTACTCTAAAAGAAATAATTTTTATAAATGAAATATAATGCAAAACCACAAATACAACAGAATTATCATACCATTACCAATTTACTTTTGACTGATTTGCCTATCATTTTGCAAGTTTCAAATAATTCCAGTTACGGTTAAAATTGGTATATTCAATAATTTTTTTAAGGAGAAATACAGTTCTGGCATTTATTCCTGATTAATAAATGCTGACAAATAAAATTTTCCATAATTTCAGAAACTTAATTCAATCCATTAATAACCTCCTACCATCCATTGTTCATTAAGTGTGATCTCAAATAGTTTCATGTTAGACCCACAGATGATTTTTGGGTCATGTTATATTAACTTAACCCAATTAAAGCCCTAATATCAAAATGTTCATTGCAATATATCTTGAAAATGACACCATGTGGGTTATTCAGTTTTATACCTGAACCCCTTCAATTATGAAAAATTGCCCAAAGAATATTCCAGTGGGCTGCAAGTGATCATATCACGCACTCACAAATGCATGAATCTACATTCTTATCATGCAGTCCTACCTTCAAGATTATTCAATGCTCTCATAAACATAGCACTGTCATAGTGCAAATATGCCAGAAAGAAGATGAAATTCAAAACAAGTTTTGCAGTTAATTCACAAGGTTCAACTTCAAATGGAAAATTAAACTATTGTGAATTAAATAAGACAATGTATCACTACGAGTCCTACCTTCATAACTCCCTTCTTTATTTTAAGTAAAGAATAATCAAGTTGTTATAATTAATAATAAATCTTATGAAAGACCCTTAGATGTTATATATTTTAGACCTGAACACTTTTTTAAATGTCTTTTGTTTTATACTTAATTTTTTTTTTAAATTTAGGAGTGTTATTAGAGAATTTTTTACAAATTGCATTCATTCCAAGCAGAAATAATGCGGAAACTTTGCAGACATGTCATGTACTTTTTAAAAATTGTACATGACCATTTTAAAGAACCGAGTTTTTAGAACACTTTTTGCTAATGCAAAAATTTCTATCTTCAATTTTGTAGTTTTGAAATGTTATCTTTTTGCAATTTTGAAAATACAGAATTCGCTGAAAATGAGATTAGCATAAGACTTTACACCATCCCTTAATAACTACGAAAATGTTGACGCTTTATGAAAAGCATCCTTAAAATCAATATATCCGTTTCAAACTCAGAGGACCTTGGGTTCCTTTAAATCTATCAGAGAATATCAATTTTCGAGAAAACTGAACTGTTTGGGGGCTAGCTTGACACAAGCGGAAGTTTTGCCGTCAATCGATTTTGCGGTATCAAGGGCATACAAAACACAGATTCTGAATACAGGTCGTATATAAAGTAATTTACTATATATACATGAACAAGTTTTTTTATGCACCTTTTTGTTACCAGAGCCCGGCCATAAAGACTAAGTTGAAAATTCGCGGTTTTCCGGAGCACGATTTCAATACTTTCTCTTCTTACGCAGTAAAGGCTAGAACGTAAAAATGTGTTGGTCCTGTTGTGAATGTAACGAACTCCCCTTAAATACAATAAATACTTTTGAAATGAAGGTCACCAAACTACTAAGAACGGACTTCACAGTTCCACACATTCAAAAAAATTGTATGGATGATTTCATGAATGTATATGTAAACTAATGGAACAAAACAAATAAGGTGGCTTAATTTGCAAACAAGCAAAAACATTGTAGTAAATTTCATTAAAACGAAAAGCTGTTTTTTGCTAATCGAAAGGGTTGGGACAACAGTGCAAACCCTTATTTCATATACTTAAAAAAAGATCTCATAATTTGTCCAGAAAACAACAAAAAATATTGTACACGTTCGTAAAATTACAATAAATAAATATAAGGCATCAGACAGTGAATGTTTTCTATTTGAAGTCTGTTTTTACAAAAAAATTTGCCAAAAATGTCACCGACACTATGTTGTAAATCATTGTTTTAGAAGTGAAAATGGCTTTCCATTGCTGGAATCCAACATCAAATCAATAACATCGGTAGCTCCAGTGCTAAGTGTGAGTATCATTCTAATACCGCTAAATTAAATGGCTCAGAAAATCAAATGGTCTCTTTAATTTTATCATGGAAGATTTGTATTATAGCCGTCCCTGTCTCTCCTCTGTCTTTATTACAATTATTTCTTTACCTGATTTACGTATTACCTTGCTATCCAAGCTCTCTGTTTATTACAAATTTTAAACTAATAATACTTCCGGCACGAGCGGCGTTGCCACTGCAAAATTTATAATGGATCGTGGGACTGACGTTTCCCCCTGTGTAGGATAGGGAAAATTATATTTCTCAATATCTATTGGTAATGTGCGGGGAAATTATCATTGTTTACACCCCAAAGGAGAAATACAACACACATTCAGAACCGTATTCACTGGTACCGCTTATTTATTCGACGTCTTCAACCCGCGCCGTCGCCAGTTTCCTCCGTGACGCTGCCTATAAAATTAGTACATACAGAAACAAAAACCCCTTTCTCCTTTTTTTTTATAATAACAAAACATCTAATTCAATGTTCACACTTAGTGACAAACTATTTACGCTATTCACATTCACATCGTGCACGTCATAGTTGTAATGGCCATCTACGTTGTTTCGAGTTTTACAAAAATCTAAAACAATACTTGGCTTTCTTTTAAAATATGAGCCGTACGCGCGGGAAATGTCCCGAGTGTTCACTTCCCTTTAGGCGATAGTGTTGCCGTCGGTTTTCCATTCCTTCCCTCGGCCGGGCTCATCGTTCCAAACTTTTCACACATCCGCTCCCCACTCTTTACTACTACAGTCGGAACATACACTCTGATAAAATTCACTCTCCTCAAAAGACATGAAAACTTGCCAACATATTTCACACCACGTTACCGACTCGCTATCTATCATCCCTCTGTGTCTTCCCCAGTTAGTCTAGCTTTAGATTTCCACAAAACAAAATCGCTCGCTTTCCTCTGTCCCCGAGATCTTTTGGAACATTTTATGTTTTCATTACCTCTATTCTGATTTGGCACTGTTCAGATGTCCTGAAATTTTCGCCTTTTAATTCCCCGCGTTTTCCGAATTTCATTGCCCTCTGGTTCACCTGCTTTGGCGAAATTCTAACTAATTTCGAAAACTACTTACATAAGTTGCCTATATTCAATTGTCTTTTCGTGTATCTTTCTGCCTTTTAAGTTTTCTTCTAAATTTGTGTGCCTCCTTCTCGAAATGCTTCCGGATGTTTCTTGAAATTGTTTATTTTCTTAACACTTGTTTTCTAGTTCGAACGTTCCTCTGTTATTTTACGAGAATATAAAATTCGGTTCCGCGCTCACGTTGTCACTTGTTACCTCTTCTACCGACATTATTATCCTTAACAAAAAATTGTTGCTTTTAACAGTTCATTGGGCAGGGGCCCTGCGTACAGTTACTCTATCTCAATTTCTTCAATTTAATATTACACATTTCAAGTTTCTGTTAGTTTCTATCCACTACCGCTGTGGATACCCACGAGAGCCAAACCAAAAATGTACTAGAAGGTTCAAAAAAGTATAATTATGTAGAACACAGTTTACGAAACTTAACATTATACGATTTGTGCAAAACCAGAAACAGATTTCCCCAACTCTTCTAAAATATTTGTTTTCTTCCCTAATCAAATTTAATCAACATTCTATACTATTTAAAGGGCATAAAATAAAGACTTGATTTTGCTGTTTTTATTTCTTCACTTTTTGATTTTGCCAGGAAAAACAAAATTATCAATATTTGCTTTACAAACAAAATATGTGCCAAAAAATTATGTTAAAATATAATTTCAGATACATTTATAACTATCTCTCGAATTTCCCCGAGTTATTGGGTGGTATGAATAAAAGTAAGCAATTACTCTTTGCTCCGAGTTTAGAGATCCTTCTCAGTTTCGTATGAATAAAGTGGGTGAGCAATTGCTCCGTATCTGGGCACTTGCTCCACCTCTGAGCGTACTCTCAACTGGCGAGCAAATGCTCAGAATTGATATGAATAAAGTTCAGCGTTTCCTCTCTAGAGTGAGCACTTGCTCCAAAATTTCGGAAGGACCTTGGGGCCGCTTTCACCAAACAAAGAGTAAGAGTTTACTCTGGAGTAAATCATGTTTACTCGAGAGTAACTTCTTGGAGCGTTTCACCAACACTTTAGTGTAAATCGTTTACACGAGAGTAAATTCGAGAGTAACTTCACACTGCGAAAATCCGTCGGGTAAAGTACGGAGTAAATTCAGTTTTCAACGTGCATGTACTTCCGAAGTGTTGTTACGGCTCGATTACGAATGATAGCATTTGAAGAAGATTTCAGCAGTGATTCGGAACATTAGCGCGAAAACAAAGGGTGCGAGAGAGAATGGATTGGTTTTAATTATGACGATCGAGATTTTGTCACGAGGTTATGTTTGACCAAATCAGCTGTTAACTTCATCAGATACATTGTAAACTGTAGAGAACTTGTAAAATTATTTTTCACCCATGTGGATACGAAATGAATGGATTACGTACAAACAAAAGGAAAAATACTAACTACAGGGACTACAAGTACTAAGAAAAATTTATTTATTTAGTAAAAACTGTATGTGACGTATGGGGGAGATCATTTACGCACGTTTTCTTGAGTTCCAGAATATTTTTCTAACTTTTTAACTATAAATAGTTCAAAGTTGTATACAAGTTTAAAAAAATGAAACAAATAATAATAATAATAAAATTTAGAAAAACGCGAGATCAGCAACATTTGAAAAAATGAACATATTCGTTCCCAAGTTATAGAAAATGTATTTACATCGCCATCGGTAAACGAACTGCAAATTTGATTTTTCTGCATTGCTAACATAATAGTAACTCATCTCCAGAGAAGAAAAAATAATATGTATTAAGAAATAAAGATACAAAACCTAAGAAATAAGCTATGCCAACTCAAATCACGCATAACACCGCACAAGATAACGCCAAGAACTCAAACTGAAATTAATGATAGAATATAAGGAATTAATCAAAGGTACGCGTTGGTCCGCAGTGGTTCCCAGCGTCACTCTCGCTCACAGCCTCTTGAATCGCTCTCAAATATTGCGCGTTCAGCTGATTCGTGGAGTAAATCGGCGAGTATGTTCTCTACAGTAAAATAACCCTGTAGAAGCATGGTGAAACGCTCATATTCTACTCGAGAGTTACTATCTTAGAGTAAATGGTTACTCTCGGGTAACTACTCTCAACTTTACTCGGCTGTTGGTGAAACCGGCCCTTAGTAGCACTCACGTTTGAGAAGTAAGGTTAAATTGGCCGATTTTTTTTTTACCGTGTGTTGATATGTAGATGCAACGGACTAAAAAACTTACAAGATAAGGCGAAATTCTCGTGAAGTAGACTATTGGAATCTTTGCCGACTCGAAAAGGACAACGTATGGTTGGTACGATTTTTATCGGCGTTTGCTTTCAGGCGCGTTTTCATATTGCATATCGTCTATGTTAATTGGCCATCTCTCTTTTCTACTTGGAATTTTTCTGGGTACTGTTTTTTCAAACTTTGTAATGTTTCGTTTCGACCATGGCGTACCTCCGGAAGCTGTCTCTTTTCAAAAATAATTTTATATTCGCTTAGCATTTCGGCAAAAACTAGCTGGGCCTCTGGCGCCTGTTTTTCGTTACTGCTGCTCATATTCGAATTTTAAGAACGAGACAACAAAATGCTCTTTATTCCGCATAAATGTGCGCGACGCGCGTAACGTATGTAACCTATTTGTTACTCAAGAAACAGATTTTTAAAACTCTTAGGGCCGGTTTCACCAACAGCCGAGTAAAGTTGAGAGTAGTTACCCGAGAGTAACCATTTACTCCAAGATAGTAACTCTCGAGTAGAATATGAGCGTTTCACCATGCTTCTAGAGGGTTATTTTACTCTAGAATACATTCTCTCCGATTTACTCCGCAAATCAGCTGAACACACAATATTTGAGAGCGATTCAAGAGGCTGTGAGCGAGAATGACGCTGGGAACCAATGCGGACCAACGTGAACCTTTGATTAATTCCTTATATTCTATCATTCATTTCAGTTTCGGAGTTTTTGGCGTTATAATCTGGTATGGTGTTATGGTGGTTTGAGTTAGCATAGTTTATTTCCTAGTTTCTATATCTTTATTTCTTAATAAATATTCATTCTTCTTCTCTGGAGACGAGTTACTATTTTGTTAGCAATGCAGAAAAATCAAATTTGCAGTTCGTTTACCGATGGTAATGCAAATAAATTTTCTTTTACTCGGGAACGAAAATGTTTTATTGTTTCAAATGTTGCTAATCTCGCGTTTTTCTAAATTGTATTATTATTATTATTATTATGTTTTATTTTTTAAACTTGTATTCAACTTTGAATATTTATAGTTAAAATGTTGGAAAGGGATTCTGGAACTCAAGAAAACGTGCGCAAATGATCTCCCCCATACGTCACATACAGTTTTTACTAAATAAATAAATATTTCTAAGTACTTGTAGTCCCTGTAGTTATTATTTTTCCTTTTGTTATTGTATACGGTACGTAATACCTTTATTTCGTATCCACATGGGCGAAAAATAAATTTACAAGTTTTCTAAAAGTATCTCTACAATGTATCTGATGAAGCTGATTTTGGTCAAACATAACCTCGTGACAAAAACTCGATCGTCATAATTAAAACCAAACCATTCTCTCTCACTCTTTGTCTTCGTAATCGTCGAGCCGTAACAACACTTCGGAGGTACATGCACGTTGAAAACTGAATTTACTCCGTACTTTACCCGACGGATTTTCGCAGTGTAAAGTTACTCTTGAATTTACTCTCGTGTAAGCGATTTTCACTCGAGTAAAGTGTTGGTGAAACGCTCCAAGAAGTTACTCTCGAGTAAACATGATTTACTCCAGAGTAAACTCTTACTCTTTGTTTGGTGAAACCGGCCCTTAGCCTGCACTAACACTTGTTCACAACGAGCAAATGCTCGCGAGACATTAGTACGTTCTTCGCAGACATACGCATTCATACGAAATGGAGCTTCTGCTCAGTGCCGCAGAGTAGACTCACTTTGCTCCGGAGCAAGTGCTCATTTTTATTCATGACCCATTGATTCAGACTAACTCCAGTTTTCCAAAAAGTAACTACCCTGTCATTCAAATACTCAAATAATATACTTTACTATCTACGAATAAACTCCGCCTGCGGTAGGCGCTGAGTGGAATAGCTCAGTAGGTGTCGTTGCCGGTCCCAAGCCCGGATAAGGGAGGAGGGCTGGAGAAATGGGCTTGCAACCCATTCTTTGTAAAAACTTTCTGAGGTGAATTCTCCCCAATAGAAAAGCCTCGGATGCGAACAGACAACCGAAGACGACTTTGGCTACGGAATAGGACCATCTCCATTGATACATGGAATGTTCAAGGTTTGAGACTGAAACAGGCAGAAGTTGTGGCAGAAATAGAAAATTTGAAACTGGATATTGTAGTCCTGACAGAAACCAAAAAGAAGGGGCATAGAGAAGAAGTACTAGAAATCTACTATCACATCTGGAGTGGAGTACCACAATCACAACAGGTAAAATCCGGCGTCTCAATTCTTATTAGTAAAAAATACAGAAAACATATAAATTTTCAACAAATTAATGAAAGATTGATCAAAGTCGAACTAAAAATTCAGAACCAAAGTACAACTATCACTGGAGTATATGGTGTTAACAACAATGCTTTAAGTGAAGAAAAAGAGGCTTTCTTTGGTGAGCTTGGTGACATTATGGTCGAAGTGAGCAAGCAAGTTGAACTAATTGTCATTGGAGATTTGAATTGTAGAGTTAGACATCACGAAAAAGAGGTAGTTGGCCCTTTTGGAGAAGAGATGGTAAACAATTGATCTATGTAAGGAGCAAGAATGTGTTGTAACAAATACTATGTTCCTACATAAAGACATACATAAAGATACATGGAAGATCCCACACGACAATGTAAATCAATTATAGATTTAATGATAATGAGGAGGCTAAGAAAAAAATTATTAAAGGATGTGCGGGTTTATAGACAGACAATGTGCCAGCAACCATCACATGGTAGTGGGAAAGGTATGTTTTACAAATATAAAAACAACCGCTCCAAAAAAATAGACAATGAGCCCATAGACAACAAGGAATTTATTTTCAAGAAAGACCTCTTGAACCAGTATTGTGTGAAAATGCTCTACCAAACTAGACTGAGAAACAATAAATTTCGAAAAGGAGGACAATCCCACAGAAATGTATCAACACTTGAAGGAATGTATTTCAGATGCACCTAAGGAAGCCCTTGGGGAAGAAGAAAGAAAACGGAAATATACGGAAAAGTTTTCTCAGAATTTAGAAGAAATGATTCAAGACATGAAAGAAGCATATATGAAATGGTTAAATGATGAAACACCAGTCAAGAGAAAAATATGTTTTGTTTTGACAGAAAGTTAAATTAGACGTAAGAATGGAAAAAAATGAACATTGGGTCAGGTTATGTACATACATCGATGAAACTGTAGGATATAATAAATCATCTGAAGCCTGGAAAATTATCAAGAAAATGACAAGAAATGATTGTAAAAGCATGTTACCAAGAACACTCTTACAAAAATGGATACACTACTACTCAATGCTTTTACAAGAAAGCAGACCAGAATTTGAAGAAGAAGAAGAAGAAGAAGAAGAAGAAGAAGGAAGAAGAAGAAGAAGGAAGAAGAAGAAGAAGGAAAAAGAAAGAAGAAGAAAAAAGAAAGAAGAAGAAGGAGGAAGAAGAAGGAAAAAGAAAGAAGAAAAAAGAAGGAAGAAGAAGAAGGAAGAAGAAGGAAGAAGGGAGAAGAAGAAGGAAGGAAGAAGAAGGAAGAAGAAGAAGGAAAGAAGAAGAAGGAAAGAAGAAGAAGGAAAGAAGAAGAAGGAAAGAAGAAGGAGAAGGAAGAAGAAGGAAGAAGAAGAAGGAAGAAGAAGAAGGAAGGAAGAAGAAGGAAGAAGAAGAAAAGTGTTCTGGAGGAAAACAATTTTGAAATAATCGAGAATGATGTTAAGAAGGCACTATGCAAAGCAAAAACCGAAAAAGCCCCAGGACTAGGAAATAGAAGTGTGGAGCTCCTGAAATAAGGCGGAGATGTGGTTGTGAGATATTTAAAGAAAGTGTTTAGTAAGATAGAAGCAGGAGAGGATCCACCTATAGAATGGAACACATCTTACATCTCTTCAATATTTAAGAAGGGAGACAAACGATAATGTGCAAATTACAGGGGAAGTGTCATTCCATGTAAGATTGTTTTCTAGTACTTTGTGTAAAAAAAATTGAAGATGTTCCAGTGTTGACTGAAGAGCAGAGTGGTTTTAGATGAGGACAATCATGCCTACATAACAGCCACTGCATCAGACAAGTTATAGAGAAACATAAAATCAGAAATAGGGATATTTATATGACCTTTATAGACCTTCAAAACACATATGATAGTGTCCCAAAGAAAGATATGGGAAGCAATGAGAGGGGTTGATATAAAAAAAAAAATTGATCAACCTTGTTAAAAATCTTTACAAAAACACCCAAGTGAAAATTAAAATAGGAGAATAAGTTCACTGGAAGCATTCTGATAAACAAGGGTCTAAACCAAGGATGTGGGTTATCTATCTTGTTCAATATCTACCTAGAACAAGCCCTACATAACTGGTACAGGAAATGTTCAGGCAAGGGAATGAAAATTGGAGACATCTTTCACTTCCTTCTATTTGCTGATGACCAGTTAATCTTTGCTCAAGATGATGAAGATATGGGGTGTATGCTAATAAAGCTAATTGATGAATATAATAAATGGGGATTAGAAATTAAATTTTAATAAAACTGAATGTACATGTATTGGTCAAGTAACAATGGATGGTAACAAAATTAAAAGCTGTAACACCTTCAAATGTCTTGGATCATTAATAAACAACTCAGATACACATGCCACAGATATAAACTCAAGAATCATTATGGGGAAGAAAGCAACCCCAGCTTATTATAGAATAACAACATCCACCAAGATGTCAAAACATGGATATTTAACTGTGCAGTAGAAAATATGGTACTATACGGAGCAGAAATGTATCCACAAACACAAAAATAAGAGATAAGATAAGGACAGTAGAAATGGACTACACGAGATGATGCCTACAACTTACTCACAGAGACAGTGCGAAATGAAGACCTATGGAGAAGGATGAATGTAATTTGTTATATACGAAGACCTTGGAAATTAGAGTACTACTATGGTATGAACAGAGAATGTCTGAACACAGATGACCACACAAGATCTTAAAGTAGCAACCACCTGAGAGGAGAAGACAAGGAAGACCCATTTTAGAGTGGGAAAAATACATCCAGAAAGCTATGGAGGATAGAGGTCTCAAACAAGGAGATTGGAAGGACCGAGAGTTGTGGAGGGTGAAACGACAAGCTTCTAAGGGAAAAATGCTGAAGAAGATCTATGAATAACCACATTGGTAAGCTTCTTACACACACCAGGAAACCTAGACCAAATCATTGTAGGCGTAATAGTACATTTGCTTTTTCCTCAAGGTTAAAGGTTTCCTCACTAGTAAAATTGCCTGCAATACTACACATACTCAACATTAACATGAAATGCCTGAATATCATTGGTGGTTTACATTTTAATATTTAGTTTTAAGTAATTTTTTAAAATTAATTTAAATTAAAAAAAAAATCACATATTAATTCTTACATATCATCTTATCAGCTGTAACGTATCAAATGTGAAACAGCTGGTTTTTCATTATCACTTGGCAGTTACTTCTAAAGAGATACACACAATGATTAAGTGAATGTGTAACCATTTTAGAAAGCCCTAAATCCAAGATTTAAACTAATCATGAGGGTGAAAAGTCTGATCTTATTGATAAATTTGAATCAAGTAATCGTGTTCTGAAAAGTAGTGAGTTTTCAAATTTGATACTTTACAGCTGACATAGCACTATGTAATATGCTATTTCTTTGAGATTCCACATTACAATTCAAATAGTACCATTCTGAATTCGATATGTGAATTTTATTTATATTGTTTTCTCTTTGACAGTTTAACACCCTCTATATCTCTTTTTTCCAGTTAACTACCTTAACATCTTACCATTTTGAAGTACTTACAAAAACCAGTTGAACTTCACAATTATTGTAAAGGTCTTTTTCCAAAGAAATTTATAATTCATAACTTATTTCACATTAAATCTTCAAGATCTGCAGTTTTAGTATAATCTTCAGATTGCAAGCAGGCCAGAATGTGCACTTTTATGGCAAGCAGGGTCTTACAGCTGAACTTTATTTTGAACCTTTTATCATTGATAATTTCACTAGTAAAAAACACTTTTTCATCTTCAAATAAGTTTTTCAACCTGACTCTGTACAATCTCAATACATGGGATCATCGGTAGCTCCAGAATGACAATTACGAGAAAAGCAGAAATATATTAATTTATTTACTAAATACATGAACAGGCAAGACAATCCTGATCATGCTCATGATAAAACAAAGATACATATGAAAAAGAAATATAAAATTACAATATGGTAAATAGAAAAGAAAATTACAAAAGAAGAAGGAAAAAAGGAAATGATAATCAACAGAGAACAGTATAAAATTGGTCTAAACTTCGTTTAAATGTGTGAATGCTGTGATCATTGACAACAGAGACAGATAGGCAATTCTAGAGAATGACTCTGTTCAATAGGAAAAACTTTTATTCCTACTATTTTAACTTTTTGTGCCAAAAATGGTCTTTGGTCAATTTGTATAGTATGATTTATTTAGTTGTGCCCTTGACAAAAATCAGCTTAATACATTAAAACAACATACTTTGTATTTCTTTAGTACTTTAATAAAGTGTTTGAAACAGTAAAAATTAAATTTATGATTCCCAATACGTTGGCAAACATAATACGAACCACAGCATCAGAATGCAGTGCACATGTACACACAAAACAGGGGTTAAAGACACCCAAATGTGAACACTAGTTTCTACCACAATCATCATATACTGTACCAAAAAGGAAGCAGCCTTGTACACAAGTACTTTTCAGATGTACAGAATAAATCTATTCCTACTCATGCAAATAAAGTAATGATAATAAAATCAAGCACACAGCATCACTTTAGACCTGCCACATTTCCACGACAATTAATGGTGAACAAAAATGAGTGTCAATTTATTACTTACACTAAAGTCTTCCAGCAAAAATTATCAATCGAAATTTTAAAGAAAGCAACAGCTAAGTCTAGAATACAGTACAACTTACGGAAGACATTTCAACCGGCACTTTGCACCACTCCAGTGGCAACTGTGCAGTTTGAATTCTGGAGGCTTTCTTATAAAAATGAATTGGTAACTATGCAGTGGATAGGCTCAAGGATGTTTATAGTGAACGCGAAGGCCGAAGGCCCGAGCCTCGCCGTGACTTAGATTTGTGTTAGCGAAGCGAGAGAACTTGCCTTTGAAAGTAAATTGACATTACAATGCGGCGAAGACATGGAAATTGTGACAAAGCGTATGAAGGGCGAGAGATGGAAATTGCATATCCGTAAGTTTTATTCATTTCTATCAGTGTGTAGCGTAATTTGAGGGAGGACTTAAGGAGACCCCCCCCCCCCCGCCACCACTCTCCTCGAAGGGTGTACCATGTACCTTACTTTAACCAAAGCAACAAATCTCAGATAAAAATTATTTAAGAATAAACAATTTATGGGGTGTCACATTGTAAAATTGAATACAACAGAAACTACCATCCTAAAAAATCAACCCTTCTGAAATACATAAGTTTCTTTGGAAAAATTAGAAAAAAGAAATCCTTATGGTATAATTAAAACTAATTAATATAGAAACATGTAGTGCAGGATGTCAGACATCATTTAGTAAACAAACCTTCAAACGCTTGCATTGCTGTGATAAAAACATACAAAATTGTGCCCGATATCTACAAATGAAGACTTCTGAAAAGTATATGCTAGCTTTCCTCTTAATAAAGCGAGAAACTTATGAGCGTCATGCACTGACACCTGCACTCCTTTTACCTACTGATGTCAAAAAAGAATGTCATCTTACTTCTTATCTTACCTGTAACGAAAATGTACTACATTTGACTCCACCTCCTGCCAATATTGTGGTGGCTCTCTTCCCACTTCAACATGATATTCTTCATACTCTTCATTCGATCTAACATTATGAATGATAGACTTAAAACTCTGTTTGCAAAGCGGGCATTCTGCTTTCACCTAGATTTCAAAATTATAGTAAATGAATTATTCATAACATCACTTTTACAAAAGCAGAAGTAGATTAAAATAAAAAAAATACCTTGGACCACTTCAACAGGCAATTGAAGCAAAACTGATGCAGACAACTGTCTGTAAAGGACTTATTTTCTGTTTTACCGAGGCAAATGGCGCAATTGGGTTCCGGTGATTCTCGATCAACTTTTGGAGAACTTGCACTTCCACAGCTTGAAGGAGGAGGTTTAGGACTTTCGACTGGATTCGATACAGTAGACGTTACAGGGCAGTTCTGCTCCATTTTGTTAATACATGAATTACACTTCTTTGAAATCTGTCATAATATAGAACAAAACTTCAAACCACCCTTCAACATAAAACGTTACGACATCAAAAATTCAATTTGCACTGGTCACACAAGGTTACAATTTGAAAACAGGAACTCCAGTCTCTCGCACACTATATTGAAAAAATATTTTCCACGGACAAGAAAATTGCTAGTAATCATCTACTTTAAATCACTTTTTAAAACACTTCGTTCGCACAATAATCCTCCTAGCACCAGCTTGTCTCACGAACTAGTTCCATTTGGTTCCATTGCTCTCCGGGTGCAATCAGCAATAGCAGAAATCCGAGAACACCTATAGTAGTAATAACAAGAAATGAATCAGATCATGGAAGAAGAATTGAATAATACCAACATTTTCATGAAAGTCTCACACTTGTACATAACCATGATGATAGAAGAAACGTTTTTCTTTCAAAAGGTGCTCTAATAATATTGCAGTTTCTCTAATCATATGACATATATCATGATTTTTTGAATGGCCTTTAAATATTTAGAAAAAATTATCTGATTCAGAAATAAGTCAAACTATACTTATGGTCATTTCTTTGCGTGTCCAGTGGTCCCACTGCGACAAAGCGCAGCTTAGCCACAACGTAGAATCTGGAAATTAGATTGTTTAATGTTGGCTACATGGAGGCTACATGACCCATTAGTGCACTGCATTGCGCATGCTCTGTGGCGTAGGAACCATTTCTGTAAAATCAGCCCACTACTGTATTTTGTGGTACTAGAAAGAAATATGATATAGTTAACATTTCGTGTTTATTTACCCCAAGACAATTATTGAGAAACATTGCAAATTTTTGTAGGGCAAACATGATTTTTCAAAGACCTATCGCATTTTCAGGTAATTAATTTTCGCGTTTTTTGTTGTCTTCCCTTCAAACAGTTGTTAACTGTTGTCTTCTAAGAGCACAATTTTCGATTGGGAATTTGTGACACTATGTAAGGTGAAATGAACTCTCATGACCCACTCCAATCATTACTATACTGTCCTGCAACAGATAGGAAGGAGCTATAGGATTGCAGTCGAGTATTGTGCGACGGGGCGTGCTGTATGTTGGAGTGGATGAGCGCCTGTTCGGGACTGACTGCTGTACACTACTAATTTGTTTGCGTAACAACACCAGCAGTCCGTTCCTTCATTGCTTCGTATCGTCTGGTGCAACGTATTAATAATTACGTTTACTTTTGTGAAGAAAGTAGTAACAAACACACTAAACAAAATGTGTGCCAAAATGGCATTTCAACACCAGGCAGGGACGGCAATGGAATGCTTAAGCGTAAGTTTTCTGTTCTAAGCTTCTATTTTGTGCATGTGTTATGTAATATTGCTTGTAAATAAATAAAAAATAATTCGTTTTTTTGACAATGAGCACAATTCGTAAGAAATGGGTCATGGCTCATCATGAGTCACTGGGCGTGCAATTCACTCGATAATTTTGAAATATAATGCATCTTTTCCTAGATTCCTATCACCCTGCACAAGGAGCCTGGAGTGGATCACGAAGGAGCTGAAGTTTTGAAATGTGGTTTTAAAATTGGAGGCGGTATAGATCAAGATTTTCGGAAAAGCCCTCAAGGATACACAGATTATGTAGGTTGAATTAATGTTTTCATGAAATGTTAATGTATTAACATTCTTTGCCACATAATTATTAGAGCAATTCATTCATATTACCATTATCTGTGTTGTTATTAGTAGTCATATTCTTATAATAGTCCAAAATTGACATAATACCATTTTTGTATAAGGTTTCTATGTTGCATTCGGTGGAATTATCAAAATTTTTTGAAATAATAATTTGTTTGTTTCCTTTAATTTTAGCTTACTTTCAAGGAGGTTTTGTTTTTCTATTCTAAAATGTTAAATACTGCATGTTTTTTCTTGATACTCTGTCAGTGAAGGGAAACTGTCACAACTCATGCAAGTTACTGGTGATAAGTTAATTTCAACATTATAATTATTCTATTCATTTTAAATCTTAATTTTTTTTATAGACAAATACACTTGTTTATTATCATTTTAAATTGTAAAACTGAAAATCAGCCTTACAAATTTAATATAAAAAATATTGAAATTTGCAAAGCAGAATTCAAGTGTATTATCATTTCTTGGAATTCAGGTTAATAGGCGTAGTACACAATTAGTACTCCATTTCATGTAAAAACTGAATATATAATTTTCTTCAGTACATTTTACGTTAATTCTATGTTGCTTGTGCGAAATCTGTCAGATACATCAAATTCATTCATTGATTGAATATTTCATGTTTATGAATGTGTCAACTTCTGTAATCATTAGTCACCTAAGTGTAATGCATGCTTCAGTGCATCTTGGGAGGTGGCGGTGTTCCTATTCTGCTAGAATGTGAGATGCAGTAACAACCTACATAACACACAGGGAGTTTCTCCTCCCTGATATCTCCTTGATTTTCTCAGATGCCATTAGAGATCTGGGGTTCACAGTAGATTTGTTCCTAGAAGTTTTAGAGACTCCTTTAATCTCAGTGTGATCTTTGTATGAGATATGTGTCAGAACAAAATTGCTGACATGTTAGGTTGATTGGTGAATTGGAACCTGGAATATGAACTGATTGAACTAATCCATTTTATATTGTTAATTAATGTAGCATTTAGTGTGTTGAGCTGTTAAGCCCAAGTCTGCAGGTACAAACCTAATTGAAACCATGGATTTTTAAGGACGGAAAAATTCAAGTTCCTTTCTTTAGAGGGAAATTAAAGCTGACTGCTCCATGCTGTAGATTTACTGCATGTAAAAGATCCTCAAACCTAAAAGAAGCCTCTGAGCTAAATTCAAAATCATATGTTCCGTCATCTGAGGGATACATTCTTTCTCTGGTAGATGGTGATAGAAGCATAGCAAAATTTGCATGATCAGACAGAAGAGTCGGCTTATTGGTTTGAGTCTCGCCATGTGAAATAAAACATCATTGAATTGACTAACCAGATATTGGTTCATAAAATGTGGGGAATATTTATGCATAGAATATGTTGATATAATTTGTACATATGGACAAGGACTGCAGAAAAATCCATAGATTTTAATATGTGTGAATAATAACCACAAAGTATCCATTCAAGTGTGAATGGATTTAGGAAATTAACAAATTTTGTTTTATAGAAACAGGTTTCATTTTAACATCTCCAACAAGGGGGTTTCTGAGAGATACTGCATCATTTTCAGTGTTTGTTTTATGGTAGTGTTGAATGGAAATTTAATATACCTAATCTATCCTATAAATATATAAGGTACTGAGGTAATACAAATTATGTTAAATAATGTTGGCTCTGAAAGTATGGTAAAAGTATGGTTCTTGATTACTAACTTTATTCTGCGTCCCTTGCCTGCTGACATACAAATGTCAGGAGTTACAAATTCTTTTACTTCAGTTGTCGGTAGTAAAGATTTTCCCTCACATGTTCATAGTTCATGTAGATTTATGATGATAAAAAATTTGGTGTAATTAAAGCTGTCTCTGGGTTTTGTTTATTAATATGCCCAAGCGAATAACTATTGTTATTTTTATTTTAAGGGAATTTACGTTACAGAAGTACATGATGGCAGTCCTGCTGCCAAATCGGGATTAAGGATGCATGATAAAATTTTGCAGGTAATCAATTAGAGGCTTCAATATTTCAGTATGGTGACATTCTGCTCATTCTAAGTTTTTAATTTTTCAAATAGTCTACATTACTGTTTATCTTGTGCTCAGAAGTAATATGTTGTTCGTTGATAAAAGATGTGATGCTATAATAATTTTAATCTCATAAAATGTCCTTATTGTAACACATTTCAGTTTAAAAAGTCTGCAATGTTTTCTTTTTCTTTCAGTGTAATGGATATGATTTTACTATGGTTACCCATAAAAAGGCTGTGGATTATATAAGAAAACATCCTGTATTAAACCTATTGGTTGCAAGAAAAGGTGTTACATCCACTTGATATGTCTTTGTTTAAGAAACTGTGAATATAGTTGTCTTTTGTGTACCTGTGGAGGCATTCTCAATGGAGTAATTTATTCATGTTGCTTTATACATTTCTACCATTTGTGTGCCTGCATTGTGCCATGTGTCTTGACTGTCATTTAGGAAACATCAGATTGCACATTCCATTGAAAGTTAGGAATATTTTAATGCAATATGTTGTTGTTATGTATGTCTCATCATACCATATGCTGTGAATAATCTTGCAATAGGCTGCTGTTTTTTAGTCCTTGAAACATTCCTCTGTTCTTGGTGGATGTATTCGCCTGACATTATGTGATAATCTGTGTGTGTTCATTGCTTTGATATTTCATTCCAGTAATGAATGTATGTGTACATGTTGAATAGTAGTAAAAGAAAACATAGGAACTAAAATTTTTGTTTGTGTTGTATCCCTGTGTTCTCTTGCCCGTAAATTAGTGTGCGTCTGTGTCGACGGTGAAATGGAATTTTCAGAATGTGAATGACCAATGACCTTATTATTATGAACTGTATAACATATCTTGATGGGCTCGTAACATCTTGAGTTGTGGGGAGCTGGGACTAAGGGATATGGCATTATGCTGGTTCCACTATCCCTATCATACACATCCATAGTCTACGAAACGTACATGGAGGCAATAGATGGGCCAATCAATATGACATATTAAATAAAAAGTGCCAAAAAGAGTTAAATTGTGCAGTTTCACTTAACATAAGGGAAACCTGTTACTCCGTTTCCTGACTTTACCACACACATTTGATTTACTGTAGGGAAATAAATGCTAACTTTTTCAACAAAAAGTGCCAAGAACCTTTAAGTTACCCCTTTTTTCTTTTTCTCTCCATTATCTACTGCAACAGGGACAGTAAAATTGCCCATCAGTGAAGTTTACGTTACCGTCCTCGTAAATATTTACAATTCCTCTAAATCAGTACTGTATTCATATTCCGTATTTGGCGAGACTGAAGCGAGGAAAAGTTCCTAAATCATTATGTTTTTGCTAGTTTTGATTGATTATTCTCTTAGTATTTACAGAAGCTTAATTCGCTGTAACGTTTGTGAAGATTAATTTTCCCATTTTTTAAAATAAAATACAATACAAGAACTTATTGCTTTTTGTTTTTTCCTTCCTCATTTGGAAGTGTCCCTTCAACTCAGGGTCTCAAGGTACTGGCCTAGTTGCTCCAGTAACGCTGAATTAGCAATTTTTAGTTTTGGAAATTGTTCCTGAGAATATCTTCATGCTCATAAGGAATCCACTTTCATGGGAATGTTGTTTATGACATTTGTGACCAAACAAATTACAAGTGCAAAGTTTGAAAGTTACAAGGTTGGAAAAATGCCAAATGACTTTGTAGGCTCCTGCAATATATTTTAAAACTTGGTTATTTGGCCTTTTTTTTTTTTATATTGATGTTTGCTCTTACAATAACTTATTTTAATCTGATTATGTGGTGCTTTATGTGTTCACCCTGTCCAGTCTTCCCTGAATTTTGATCAATAGAAAGAGATAAGGAATAGTTTTTTAAGATTGCTGTGCTGTTTTTTGTCTCAAACAGGAAAATCAATTGTAATACAAGATAAACTGTTTCAGAATTGCCCAGTGATCTTGTGGGATCTTCAGAATTTTGAAATATAAATACTTTGTATCATTATTTTTGTGGCTTCTACAGTATTCTCTCAGCATATTTTGTTCTTTAGTATTGTTTCTTTTTTTATTTCGGCGGAAATGAGTAGGTAACCATTCTGAATTATTCTCTTCACTGTTTTGTGTATAAATTTTTTTGTGAAATTAAATTGTATGGAAAAAAAATATTTTATTTTTTACTCAATTACAGTGAATGAAACTAAACCAACACAAAGAAACTAGTAATGCTACAAAATAGGAGAGGTTTGCTTATGATATTAGTAAAGGTTATTAAATATTCAAATAAGTGATATTGCTGCTCAAACTATTATTTCAGCCATCTCTTGCAAATCTCTTTTCATTGAACTGCTATTTGACCTCTTTTTGCTAAATTTACAGGCAATAACCCAAGCATTTTTCAATGGTGGTTTATGGTAGAATTAGCATTCAAAAAAGAAAAGAAAAAAAAATAAAATACAGAGAAAATTCCATTTTCCAGAATCCATTTTTTCAGGCAGTTTCATAATGAAAATAGTTAAATGAATGAATTAATAAAAACTAGGTCACTAAAAGTTGCCTGCAGACCTCTCTGGATAATTGAAGTAATTTAGAAATGGATTTTGAACAGATTGCACTACAAGGGAAGAAAATTTAATGGAAAAAATCCAAAATATAATTGTAATATGTGCTAAAATGAAGTGAATTATTTAATGCACAATGTAAATAGTTATATATACATATATTTTTCACAATTTATCTTTTAATAAGCTAAGATACACTTATATGTAATTGACTTCATTGAACTGGCCAATTCAGTTGCTTAAGTTTTAACTTACTAGAAATAAGATTTTAAAGTTTCTTACTTTATTGGTACTAAACTAATTCTAACTTATTCCTAAGAATTTGGAAACTGGAGAATAGTTTTCAAAATTTCTGCTCGCAGTCTGTACGAATATCTTATAGTTCTATTGATGAATGAAAATTTCCCTACACCTGTACTCTGTTTTTTTTGCCTGTATTTTGTGATTATGATCTCTACTAGGGGCAGATCAGAAGGTGAATTTTGGAAGGGAAAATCTTTAAATATGAACATGTGTTCCCAGTTAATATAAAAAGTAAGCCAATTACTATAAATTATAAACAAGGCAAATTATTTATGTATAATACTTTTAACAAAATGTAAAAATTATTAAATTATCTTTAATAAGCATCTTATGACATTAAATTTAAAAAACCCAAGAGACTATTTTTTAAAACACCAAGGGTATTTATTTAGAAAGGAATTTTAGCTTTCTATCTAACTATATTTTGTGATTTCTTCTTTAAGTTTAAAGTAATGGGTCTTAGATGAGTTGTCACAAGCAGTCATTAACAGGTTTTAAAGTAAAAACACTAAATTTTATTAATATATTGCAATGAGTTGCAATGACCCATCGCACAGTGCGACCCGTGCATCACGTCCTTTTAAAATTACCCCAAGCGAAGGGCGCTTTTAGGCACAATTCGTTTTGCGCAGCTGCGCGCGCCGCCACCCAAGGATTCCCCGGCGTCCGCCCGCCTGTGAACAAGCACTTATTCGATCTTTTGTGTGGCAGTAGGTGATTGACTCCTGGAACAGTCATATTAAGAGACTGGGGAGTAGCTCTCTAGCTGTGGCAATACACAAAACTTCGTAGAAGGGTTGCAGACATGTATCGAGTCACATAGGCTCTAGATGGAGAACAATAAACAACCAATTACATGTTAAGAAGTGAAGGTTGCAAAGATGTGCGGTCCCCTTATCCCAATCACAGAGCTTGGGTGATAGAATGTTTTGGACACTTTTGAACAAGCCAATGAAAAGCTTCGCGCTACGCACGTGATAGAGCTCACGCATCTTGCGAAAGGGGTGGGGACGGGAATCGGGTGAGCTGAAGGCGCTATTTTTCTGTTTTCCCCCCTCCAGTTACCCTGGAGAGGCAGGAATTTATTTGTCTTTGGGCTACATTTTGTATAACTGCAGCCGATTTGGCTTGTGCAGTTGGGGAAGGCTTTATTGCTTACAAACTAGAACTATCTTATAACTATAACTATATACATTCCCACTTTGGGGTTTGTTAGTTTTTAGACTTTTTTTTAAAATTTTTAATTGGAAGATCTTTAAATTGTTCTATTTTCTTCTTTTATTTTTTCTCTCACTCGCATTAACACTTATATTAATTATATTTACAAACGCATCCATCCATCCATTCATTCATACAAACACACAACACTATATACACATTTAAAGCACGCCACGGCGCCGACTTCACTCAAGCGTCCGTGGCGCCGCGACGTCTTCGGTCTCCAGCGACGCTGGCCCAGCAGAGCGCGCATCCGCGCCGCCCGCGCGGCTTCCGGCATCCGTAAACGGCGACCGCCTCCCACGAACTTGCTGCTGCCCCGCGTCGCAGAGCTCAGAGAGCTTGTGCGGGGGCAGTGCGCGGAAGGTGAAGGCGACGTGCTGTGGGCCCTTTCTTCTGTGAAAGGCCCTATGCACGCCGCTGTTCGTCGCCTTGCCGGTCTCGCGCAGGATGCGCGGAGCGGACGGCCTCAGCGCCCTTGCGAGCGCCGTCTCCGCCCTCTTTTGTAGCTCCGCCGGGAACTGGTTGCGAACGCCTAAGATTCTGAAGACGTCAGCGTTTTTGGGTTGTCGGTCAGGTCTGGTAAAAGGCAAGTGTGGGCGCGCCGCGAGGCGCGCCGCTCTGTTCTCTGCTACCCGGATGGGGTGCAGAGTGGAGGGAGAAGCTGCCGCGAATACCTCACAAGCGTACGCCCACAAGGGACGCACGCAAGCTGTGAATAGGCGGCGCTTTAGAGGAATTGCTAAATCGGGAGAACGGAGAAGAGGTTTCAAAAGGAGGGTGCGTGTTTTAATTTTGGCAGCGAGATACCGAGCGTGCGCATGCCAGCGAAGGCCGCTGTCAAGTAGCACGCCCAAATATCTCGCTTCGCTCCGCCAAGGTAGATGCGTGCCAGCCAAGCTCACCGCCATCCTACCAGCATCGGAATTTATTCCTGATGCCGGGCCGGGATAATAGGATCAACACCCTGAAATTATCCGTGAGGGTGTGACCGACCATTCGGCTGTAAAACACAAGACGCGGTCCAGGCGTCCTATGACGACTGCGACACGCGCATCAAAACAGACTCTTCATTTCGCGGATGACCTCCCGCCCAGCCTGTTGTTGGACATCCGCGAGCGCTCCTGCCGACTACAGGGGACTCTTATGGCGTTTCAACGGGTCCTCCGCTGCAGACGACCGGTATTGGACGTGTAATCCTTTCGAGGTGAAGTAACGACATCACCCCCACATTACCACTCCGTAAGTGAATTCACGCCCACACTTATTATCAGCCAAAGGAATGCTCAACAGATAATTGTATTTGAGAGACAGTTAACCACGATAATAAACGTGTCCCCGGCATTTTGTCGGGTGGTAACACAAAGAAATATAGTCTGTGTATTACTAATAGTCAAGCCAAATGTAATCCTTCCACCCAGGGCGCTCACCCCCTGAGATGCTCAACGTCGGTGATCAGGTAAGACATGCGCTTGTCTCCCTTTAAATAAATTCAGCGCGTGCACCCTGCTGTCTGAAAGAGACCGTCGCACCTTAAGTGTGACCCCTCCTCCCTTTATGATAGTGTAACTCCCAGGTTGCATTACAATATTAATAATCAATAATAAACGCTTAGCTGTCATCGTTTGCGCATTTCGTCGTTTTTGAAACCAACTGCAATACAGTATAGTTGATTTTGGTAATTTTGTTTGATCTTGTTTGTCATGCAATGTTCAGCAATTGTTGGACGGGTCCCTTAACAAAACAATCTGTACTAGAATATCGCTACGGCCGCCGCACGGTGGTTGATCTCCATCTAGCGGTATTCAAATATTATCAAGAGAACAGTAAAGCCGACGGTGTTGAAAATGGTCAGAATTATTCCTTGTGCCACTGCCCATTATGTTGTATTGTAGGGACGAAATATATTAAAAAAATTCATTGCCCTCGAATCTTGATAAGGATTGCCAGGTTATCAATGTTGGAACTACTTAGGAGATACTGCAAGCAATTGCCTACTCCTACTAAAGGTTCATGAGACACTAACTCAAAATGAAATATTCTAATTCATATCTAACAGTGCAAATAAAAAAATATAAAAAGTAATACCAAACAGAAGTTACAATAGTAGACATTAATCGGTCTCTGAATCTATTATTCTACCTTTACGTGGCACATCATATCAGGAACATACACAACTTCAAAATTTCCGTCAGCTGTTCAGTTTCCTTAGTTGACAGTGGCCGGATGCTTATTATTACTGAGTCAGAAGAAATCAATAGGAAATGAAGCAGATCTTCATTGCCACGTACTCTAGATGATGTTCGAGAAATTCTTTCTCGACATGACTTGAAGTCTTTGTGTTGGGCTTCCTGCGTGTCTTCGTCCTTTTGGGACAACCATTTCATTAATGACATCGGCGCCAAGAATTAATATTTTAGCACTGCTACAGGCGTGAAGTATCCGTCCGTATAAACTGGCATCAACGTTTCCTGTTTCAAATGCGTTTTTTCTGAAAGCTTCCGTAGTCACATTATATCGGCTCCTCAATGCTTGTAAAGCAAGAGAGGAGCGACGAATGAGACTTCCATCTATCCCAGTGTAGTTAGTATACTGCTCCAGCTTTTGGAAAAATTGCCGAACTGTGTTCCCGTCGTTCGATGTACAACTTCCTTGTTTTAGGATGTCCATAAGGAGTTCCATTTTCTTTCGAAATTTGACAATTATTTGCGTTTTCCTGGGATCTTTCAGTATCTTTTCTTCATATCCACGAGCCCGCCATTATATAAAATATAGTCTGTATGAAATGTGAAGAAGGGACTCGAAGAAAGAATTTCAGGGTTAAGGACCAACATAAAAAGCTTCCTTGCGTGTGAGGTTTATTAAATAATTTGTTTCAGATTGTTCACTTGCTTTGGAGATGCATCATAAATAAAGAACCTATGAGAGGACGCTTTAATATAAATGAATTACATTTCCCTCATAAATTTCAATAATTTGTGATAAACAGATATATCTACACCCCCAATATTAAATTTTGTTGCTTGAAACTTCTTAATGTTCTCTTCTAAACGAGTCATTTCTGCATTTGTCCTATGTGGTGTCACTTTCACAAATTTGAATTTAATGGATCTGTAAAATCTCGCTGTACTTTTCGCATCTTTGTTCTCTTCAAACATTAAGATAATTCTTCTTCAAGTCTACTTTTCGTCGTTTTCTGCGCTTCTTCCTTGACACAACATTTCGTCGCCCAGTCATGCTGGGTTCCTGGTCGCGAATCTGTCTACCAATCTGTTACAAGCCTTCCATTTGGCAGGTGAATCTCTGTGTCTTCTTACTTAATACTGCCTCTGCAAAACTTCCAAGAATGTTACAGAAACATACTGCATTAGAATTTTTCTATTCCGTAAATCTATTGCATTAGAGAGTTCACCCTCATGCAAGAGCTCGAATAACTCCCGTTGAATGACTGTTCAAGCATCTGAAAAAAATTATTTTTTTCGGAAAAGGGGAAAATTCGGGCAAAATGTTTTCCACCATTTTGTTTCCTGTCTCAAATAGATGGTGAAACTTTCGCATAAACAATATAACCAAAAATGTAAAATTTTCTATTAAACGTTAGTGTATTCTAAAGAACATACCTTCCAATGGGGGGGGGGGGGAGGAGGAAGAATTCCTTATTGAGGAGTCTTGTGGATATTCATATCTCCATCTTCTGGCTTCGCGTCCATTCGAAATCAGGAGACAAGCGAACTCGCAGCCGCGCTTCACTGTTCGTAACCCGGGACGCGGGCCAGTTGGCGCGGAGCACGCTCCCGTAACCCCTTTCGAACCGCCATCTGCCGCACGCACCACCTGCCCAAACAGAGACAGCGCGTGCACCACGGGATGCAGACATGAGCCCCGGGACCGAAGGACCTCACGCCGACCATGGAAGTAAGTGATTTTGGTCTCTACAATTTTGTAGAATCAAACTTAACTGAGAAACACTGGGATCAGCTTCGTTGTATGGTTGTAGCTAGTTACGTATACGTTAGAGTTTAACGCGTGTTTATAATTTTAATTGAGTCTGTAAACATTAATTAGCATTTTTTTAAACAGACATTAATTTATTTATTACGTTACAGAATTTTAGTTTACATTTGCATTCTTATGGTTTGTAAATCGTAAGTATCCGATGAAAACCTAAAAACCAGGAGGTGAAAATGTCATAATCGATTCGTATCGTAGCTTGTTACTACGAATCGAAGATAAATTACCAAACGAGACCATTAGGGCCAGTATGATAACCAATCTGGTTAAACGATTGTACTCATTTCGTAAATAGCTATTTTGAGCATTTTGCTGGTGATCTTGCGGTGTCATTTTTTGCAAGGCGTTAGTGACTTTTCAATATGGAGTTGAGCTGAAGTTCAAATTCAGCGATTCTTTTCGCTGAATTTATAAACAGGATCGAATGTAAGCAATTCTGAGCATAAATAGTTCCTACATATGATAGGTGGTAATTATCACGATATTTAGTTATTACAAAATTAGTTTATTGCAAATAATTTAGGTAATGTGGATGAAAAATGCGGTCCATTGCAGCGAAATGTATGTAAAATGGTGGTGGGATAATATAGTAGATCCTGTATATATGAAATATATATTTTATAAGTCAGCATTATAACGACCTTTACCGTTGCACGAAATTGTTCTTATAATTGCATTTAATGGTTTACTAGTTCATTGCTGTGTGTTTACGTGATGTAATTAAAACAACTCCAAATAGAAGTCGTAAAAAGTATACGCGATAAAAAATGCCAAAACAACTGCCTCGTATATAATATTATCATCATTCTTTGCTTATATTCAAGTTTTAAATTTTCTGTATTATTTTTCAGACAATCCACCGAACTTAACTGTTATTAAACATTCTCGTGTCTTCGTTGCTTCTTATACAATTTTCTCCGACAATGAATCTATTCGCATGCCCGTGAGAATTCATCATCGGCTCTCAAATACCCGTGATGTTATAATACAAATGCCTATGTTGCCAACTGCAAAACTGCTTATGAAATTAGTTTCCGAAATTAACTTTGATTCTTTTATAAATCTATAAAGCTTTAAAACAAAAAATAGCGTATGCCTTTCGTTTAGAATGTTTTTTACTGAATTCATACAAATTTGAAAATTCGCTGCTAACATTTGTTTCGTTTCAAAACATGAATTTAAGTGACAAAGCGTAATATTATGAAAAAAATATATAATATACTATGAATGGCTGTCATTTAATTCTGAAAATTATTATTATTACTTCACAAAAGTTGTAAAGAAAGTACCGAAGGAAAAGATAAAGATATAAAATAACATTTTAATTATGAAAAGATCAGCAGATTGGTAACAAAAACATCGTGAACAATAAAAACACAAATTATTATAAACGTCATTTTCTTTTTTTAAAGTTGTATCCTAACAATCACTGCCAATTACATTTCTTAAATTTTCCATATCTGTCTAGCATAATGAAAGTACACATCTCTGAAGATTCATTTTTCCATTCGTAGCGAAGCATGCAGTTTTTGATATATTTCCTAAAGAATCATCATTACCGCAAACTGAATTTTAATATTTCAATGTTTGGGGTCAGATACATTAATTATTCTTCAATTTTACAATAGGCGATCCAGAGGCAAAGATCAAACATTTGTTGATAGCTGATTACTTAAAAAAGTATTAATAATATGTATGTAGAGGCAAACCTAGGATTTTTCTTGTGTGTTGGGAGAGGGGGTAGGTTTAGTGTCCAGCCCATGTTTTCTTATAAAGGATTTCTCGTCGATAATGAATATAAAATCTATTTTTATTTGTTGACTTATTGTTTAATATGTATAACGTTCAGAACTGATGTATTCAATTACTTACATTAGTGTGGAAAATTAGTAAAAGATTTATTTTTGTTTATGTATCATTGGCTTTTGTGGGAAGGATGTAGCCCCATGAGCTCCCCCTGTTCGGCGCGCCATGGTGTACAGTATATGTGAACACATTATTTATTACAAAATTATTATTTTATTTGTGTGAATCTGTAAAATATCTTACGAGTTTTGACCATATTTTGAAATGTCCGTATAGTCGAATACCCAGATGCATACATTTGTACCACTTGTATGTAGTATGTAGCATTTGACGGTAGTCCATTTGAAGGGTTTATGCCTGAGTTGTGCTGCTAATATAATTTTACGTCTACGCGTGTTTTCTAGACGTAATCTATATGTAGTCTACAAGTTCATGACTCTTTACACGTGTAGACTACGTAGACAATGTAATCTGTGTTAAACTATTTATTTTTTCACATCAAATAACCCCGAAAAGTTTATAATAAGTAGTAATAGTAGAAGCATGTTGAAATGTAACGTTAAAATGTTATTTTCGATTCACTAAGTCAAACAATACATACCATGCCCGATGAAGAAATGACAACCTCTGTAACCATCTCAAGAAAGCAGTAGGGACTTGTTTCAACTTGCACATCAGATCACTCTGCTTCAGACTCTGTCCTTCCAAGTGCAGCATCACCAATCCGGTGCGCAGAAATATTGTGACTCATGACGACAACCTCTTTGCCCCCCGCAAGAAAGACGGACCCAATAAATATTTCACAGGAGAGGAAGGTAATTCCAATCATGACTGTCTCCCGCTCCATAAATATTTTTGAAGCAAAATAATGTTAATTCGATATTAACAAAATATTTTAAAAATTAAATATAATATTCATAATGGTAGTACTCCTTTGGATGTGATCCAATAAATTTGCAGTATTGCTTTGGATAAATTGAGAATAATTATAAAATTATTTTGGCCTTGGCCCTCGTACATTTGCCCCTGCCCCACAAAAAAGATAAATTACCGTTGTCTACATAGATTACCTTCGTCGATGCAGAAAACGTCTACGCGTTGTTTACGTGGAGATGTAGACTATGTCTCTTTACGCGTAGACGCACATCACTGGTTTATGCTCGTGAAGCGCTCATCACGCACAATGACAAGACGCTTGACGGAATGGCGGTGTACGCAGGTAGGCTGCTGCTGACGACGGCCGAGTACCAGCTCATCTGCGACGTTCTGCGCCGCGACGCCGAGCTGCGGGCGCGCGAGCGGCGCCGCCTAGCGGGGAGCGTCGCTGAGCCCGCCCTCCGACTCCCCTCTTCTCCGCCTGGCGGCCCGAGGTAAGCTAGCCCGCGCTTCTTACTCTCGCACGTACTCACGGGCAGTTGCGTCCCTGCACGTGTTTCATAATAAAGGTTACAATAGTGATGTCCCAAGGACGTTATAAAGGTTATAATGACCGGGCAGCGAGATTATTAGAACCAGTTAACTCCCATGGTACATGTATTATTTTATTTTTTACCTAACAATATTGATGGACTTATTTTCTAAATAACAAGATGTTAACTTCACTCGATTTGCCTTTTCTATTTTCTTCCCTTAATTCCCTCCATTCCAGAACTTATACCATCATTCAACTGTTTACATATTTTCCTTGTAACCACGATCCTCTCGATCCAGGTAAGTTACGCAGCTCCTTATCGAAGGCAATAACAAGCAATAACGTATCAGTGAAAAACTAACTTTATTTTTATTTATTACAGAATGCGGTGATAGTAAAAAGCTCAGTGACATGGTTTCTTACTTGATAGGAGCGAATATTTCCAAACGAAGATGATGCGAAGGGGAAGCTATGGGAACCTTCTCTAAACATTAGAATTAAGCGATGCGGATTTTCAAGAGGGAGATTGCATTTTGTTGACTGTTGATAGGAGGAGTATTTGTTTCATTATTTAATATTAGCCGTATTACGGAGGAAACTGGGAAAGAACAGGTTGAACAATTACGTAGAAGAGGTATTGGATGCTATGTACTCGTACTTACATTGAAATGAGTTGCAATTGAAACTTGATACATTTTGGAAAAATGTATGAGTCATTTTTGCAATGTATTTTTAGGAAGGATTTACGACTAGGTCTTTGTGGCTAGGAGTTGTATTACTTACGTTTCTGTTATGTCCAAAATATGTACTTTCATAAAAACAAGTTCATTACAATCTTCCACAGGTACAGAGTAACCATTAACAATCGAGTTCAACAATGTTCTAATAGATGTACCGAGAAATGCCAAAATCGCCGTCAACCAAGACGATATCCAAAATCACTGCAGTAGTCGAAGATTTCCAAGTCCAAGACACACACACACACACACAGACGTGCGGTGCTTAGCTGAGCGAGACGGCGTCGATGCACCTGCTTCTGTCGCCCTGTCTTGGCGGCGCTTGTACTCTCTCTTGGCGGTTCTCTGCGGGTCGCAGCTCTGCGCTGGTCGACCGGGCAGGTCCGCTGCTGCTGGTGGTGGTTTCCACCTGCGTTTCTGATGTGGCCGGCTGCTCTCCCGCTGCCGCGCTCTTGAGCAAGGGTTCCTGCGAACTATATACAACCTCTCTCAATACTTTCTTTCTAAATTCTTCTGGGAAGACTCTCGGCAGGGTGTCTACTCTCTTCCTTATTGTCCGCGCTCTAAGTTGCCCCTGGTGGCATGTCACCATCCTCTCCTCTGTCCTGACTGCGTATACTCTGTTCCCTTTTATCTGCTTTACTCCCCCCGGTAACCACGTCGGCTCTTTTTTTAATGATAGGTCACCTACCTTAAATTTTGGGTAAGAATCCTCTGACCTGTAGGTCTCTTCAGGACTGAGGAGGTATAGCAGCGTTCGGGGCTGCCTACCATGCAGGATCTCCGCCGGACTCCTGCCATTCCCACCTGGCAGGGCTCTGTAGGTGACCAAGACCCTCAGGAGAGCCCGGGACCTCGGAGTCCCTGCTGCACGCGCCTTCCCCATGGCTTTTTTAAACGTTCTTACAAAACGTTCTGCTTCGCCATTTGATTGCGGGTGGAAAGGTGGCGTGCAGATGTGCTGAATTCCATTTTTCTTGCAAAATCTTGCGAATTCCTGCGACGCGAACTGTGGTCCATTCTCTGAAAACAAAACTGCTGGCAGGCCCTCTGTAAGAAAAAGTCCTTTCTAATTCCTCCACCGTGTTGATGTGGTACTTCCCATCCACCACGCACGGGTAGTTAGATTTTGCGTCTACCACCATTAACCATGTACAGCCCCAGATGGGACCGGCAAAATCAATGTGCACTCGCTCCCACGGTTCCCTGGGCTCCGGGCGCGAAAGTAAGACCTTAGTGGGTGCACTTTGATTAACCTGGCATGCCTCACATCTCTACAACATTTGAACAATATCTGTGTTCATTCCCTCCCACACACAATGACGTCGTGCGAGCTGCTTGGTTTTTACCGTTCCCCAATGCCCTTCATGCAAACGTTTGAGCACGGTGTGCCTTAGGCTCATCAGAATAACCACCCTGGTGAACTCATTTCCTGATGATAATAATAATATTCCAGCTTTACACTTAAGCTTACACTTCTTGCTGTACCATCTCGAGTTGCTTTTGAGTAGTCTCGGCGGCCATCCTTCCCTAACATACCGGCGTACATCTTTCAACTCCAGATCCCTATCTGTTTCCCTGGCTATGGTGTGTGCTTCGAGAGGGAACTTTATCAACACCTCGAGCTCCTCAATGTCCATCTGTAGGCATTCCTCTTCCGCTATGTCGAAATCCAGATCTGGTCCACTGGGGAGTCTTGACAGCGCGTCCGCGTTGGGTTGTACTTCTGAAGTGTATCTCCTAGTTATACTCTATTAGAAACAGGGATCACCTCTGTAGTTTCTTTGTCGTGCACTCTGGAATCTTTTTTCCAGGGTGGAACAACTGCACCAGCGATTTGTAGTCTGTAATGATATGGAATTTGCTACCGTACAAAAAAATAGTGAATTTCCTTATCGCAAAGATTATTCCTAAGGCCTCTTTCTCGATTTGGGAATAGTTTCGTTGATGTTTGTTTAATACTTTGGAGGCAAACGCGATAGGTCTCTATCCCTTTGTCATCCTTATGCGACAACACTGCCCCCAGCCCGTAGCCCGTCCGCTGCTATTGTACTTCCTGGCACAAAATGACAACTGTATCTACCACCGCCTTCTTCAACCTGTCTAATGCCACTTTAGCTGCATTCATCAGTCCTGACGAATTTAACCCTTTTCTTTCTAAGTTTGTTCAGTGGGGTTGCAGTACTTATTATAATAATTTATTTTACCTAGCAGGGTTTGCAGTTGTTTTAAGTTAGCTGGCGGGGGCAACTGAAAAATCGCTTCCACGTGCTGACGGGTGGGGGCTACTCCGGTGTGGTCTAATACATGCCCTAGAAAAACTACACGTTCTTTGAAGAACTCGCAATTGTCTTTATTCACTTTGAGCCCGTTCTATTGCAACACAATAACCTCCTCAGATTTTGCTTATGTTCTTCCCTACTGCAAGTAGTCACAATAACATCATCCAGTTAATTGCAACATCCATTCAAACTTGCTGTGATCTGTTCCAGGCAGCGCTGGATATGCTGCTGCTATTACTGCTGCGGAGTTAATGCCAAACGGTAACCTATTATACCTAAAAATCCCTAACGGGGTGTTGATCACCAAAATCTCCCTCGTTTTGGGTCCAACGGTAACTGCAGGTACGCGTCCCTTAAATAGATTTTCGACCGGTGTCCCCCCGATCTTCTGGTTTGGGTATCGGGTATTGCTCTACCGCTACCTACTGGTTCACTGTGCTCTTAAAATCCCCGCACAATTTGATTGCTCCATTCGCTTTCTTAACCAAAACTAAAGGTGTGGCCCACTGGCTTGTTGCCACCGGTGTTATTACGCCATCCGCCTGAAGTCTCGTAAGCTCCTCTTTCACTTTTCTCTAAGTGCTCAAGGGACTGGTCTCGCTTTATAGAATCGGGGTTTGTACCGCTGTTTCAACTGAATGCTGGCCTGGAAACTTTTGCATTCCCGCAGTCCAGGAGAAAATACCTCTGCAAATTCGTGCTCCAATTCCCTAACAATTTATGTTTCTTCCTGTTCTGAAATCTGGTTCACCTGGTCCACGATCCCAAAGCCTAGTTTACTAAATTAATCCAAACCCAAAATGTTTGGAACATCATATCGATCCACAATAATCACCTCTATTGTCGCTTGCTTTTTTTTTGTAAGTCGTGCGCAGATTCACTGTGCCTAGTATCTTGATGGGAGTCTTACCGAAACATGTCAATTTCTTGAGTAAACTTGAGTACCGGGATTCCCCTATTCGGTGGTATGTATCTAAATTAATCAATGTGACCGCAGCGCTCGTATCTAGCAAAATCTCTACGAGCTGTTTCCCTAGCTCTACTTTCACCATCAGCGTGTTTTGTCCATTTCCGTTGAGCACTTCACTGATTACGTCTATTTCCATTTCTTCTCGTTTTCTGCCTCGCACTGACTGCCGCATTTTTTCACATACTTCTTGAATGTGTCCCACTTTCTTGCACCAAAACTCTGCGCTTTCCTAAATCTGCACAAGTCCCTCTCATAGCTTTTTTCAATATTTCGGCATGATTTCTTCTTACTGTATCTTTTCACTCTATACCTTTCACTGTTGTAACCCTCACGACTTGTTAGTCGTACTTCCGGCTGTCTACTACGCATAAACCTGCCCTTATCAGTATTTCTCTTATCACTGCTGTTCTTTCGCGATTCCCTCTCGCACTGTAATTGCTAACTTTACTCGGGTCACTGCCCGTACTGATCTCTTCTGCCCTATCACTGTCCTGTGCGGCCCCATTGTTTTTTACTTGACATACGTGCGCTCCTGCCGTGATCTGGCGGGCGGTTTCACACGTCATTTCGTATGTTTTGCACATATTCCTAACCTCTTCAAATAATGGGTTCCCACTTTGCAATGCCAAAAACCTAATCTTGTCCTCTGCTGTGTGTAGAACCACCATATCTCTGATCAAAGTTTCTGCATAATACGTTTCAGTTTCTGATGGCGGTTACTTAAACTGACAGTGTCGCGCCGCTGTAATCCACTCGCTATGTGTTTGCTCCTCGCTTTTTCTGCACTGGAAAAGCTTGTATCTGCGGCACTCTGTTAAAATAATCGTCTAATTTTCCTTTTATTTCTTCCTATTAATGTCTGCCAAGTCTTTTTGGGAAACAATTTTTCCAGTAGGTTGGTCACTTTACTCCCCACACAGCTAAGGAAAAACGCTTTCTTAGTTTTTGCGTCTTCTACCTGGTGGCAAAGTTGATGTTGCTCAAACCTTTCCACATACTCCACCCACTCCTCCGTGTCCGGCTGGAAACGAGGGAACTGCGGCGGAGAGCGTTTGTTGACTGCTTCTATTAACGTAGCCAGCTGCCGCGCATGCGCCTCAGCCTGCTGAAGCTGCTGTTGCTGGAGTAGCTGCATTTGCTGCTGCATGAGCACCACACTTGACAACCATGTCTAAACCAGGTCATAGAATAATCCCATACTCGCGAGAGTCTTTTATGTATTAAAATGTTTTCAAAGCTTAGTGTAAATTACGATTAACAATCACGTGACCAGTAGCGTGTGGAGTGTAATACATTGCAATAGCGGAGCTTTGTCGGTTCCACTAGTAGACCAAATAATGTAGGCGCTAAGCGGAAGTGGAGCTGTCTTCCTACAGTCGACAGGCATTGCCTTCATGAGGACACGGAGAACGAAGTCATTTTCCCACTTTTGTAGTAATACACAAAACGGAATTTACAAAGGAATAATGACAGCATTTTCAGAACAGAAGTCGTTTTGAGAGTACCAAATAATTTATATTTATCGCCTTTTAACTTCATAACCACTATTAATAAATAAATGCTCTTTTCATCATATCAAAATTTGGCTTCCCGTGACATTTTATCCACTGTATGCTTGTGCGTATTTCAATAATAAAGAAGTGTCTCGTATGGGAAAATGTGAGGACGACAATACATAGATGCTAGCAATAATTTATTTAGCTAGTTAGATAATTAAAGAGCTTAGATAATTTATATTTTTCAATAATTATTGCACGAAAATCAATTGCAAAAAACCATAACTTTGGTTCACAACTTTCTTGAAGTTTTCTCATGTCGATTATTAAATGTAATATTTGTTTGGTTTTATCGGAACTATAACTAATTTGTGTAAACGTAGTATCCAGGTATGCATGCCAGGTTATTAAATCGTCGAGGGCAGATAACGATTATCAAGTTGAAATTCAGAAGGATGGTGCGAATCTCTTGAGATGTGTACTACAGTACCACATATGTCGGCAGACGAGTCGGGAGCTTCGAGTGGATGGAGGCGATACCTGGTAGGGTAAACCGCAATCCCACGTGTTGGTTGGCGCCAGACCTCATCATCCAGTGGGGGAGACTTCTGCCTTTTCGCATGAAAACATGATGCATTACACTTGCGGACGTAATGACCATAGCCGTAAACCCGCACGGTAACACAAAGTTATCATTTAACGCCTGACAATTGAAAGATCCACTGACCGGAAGTTGGCGGATTCAATGCCAGCTGGCTGACGGGCATTTTGTGGATGTGGTGATAACGAGTTTATGGCGCCTGCTGATATTGAGTTCATAGTTCGACTGCTCTGATCGGTGGTTTCCGCCGATACCTGATCACTTCAAAGCGAATGCCGGAATGACACCATCTACAGAAAGTTATTGCGTCACTTTGGATGCCCCGCGGCTGGGGGGGGGGGGGCGCCGGGCAGACGCGAGGAGGTTCTCATAATGTAGAGGAGTAGAACCGCGCAGGGAGTGCAGATATTTTTAGAACCAAGTGGACGCCGATTATCTGTAAGCAACTAGTGTGTCACGTGATAGTATGCAAACCTCCGTCCCACGGTCAACGGTGACCAGGTGTGGGTGAGCCGGCGGGTATAAAATAATCCGACTCACTCACGCTGGTAGGTTTTGTTTTTGAAACCCTCGCGCTTTGCACAAAATTCCCGCCCAGGCTAGAGCATATTCGAGCGTTGCACGGGTGACGAATGTTACATGAGTGGCGCGATAGAAGCGTGCACTTGGGGCCTTTCTAGTAAATGTGGAGTATCCAAAGTTGTGTTCGATCACGTCTTGCGGTCGTGAAATACCTGAACGTGTGCACGGGAGTAGATTCAATGGTGTACATTTTTTCTAAATAAACTTGTATGTATACTGTTCATGTCTGTGTGCTTACTTCCACGATCCCTGTACACAGCCGCGCAAGTTCTTATTTTTCCATCGAACTCCACCAATGAGGGCTGGGATGCCATGGACACCTACTTTCCCCAATGTAATCGGCATACGCTACCGCATTGGGAAAGGGGCCAATATCCGATAGAATAAGGAATATAGATGATCATGATGATGATTAGAGACCGGATTTTTATGTAATTACATTGTTTCCTTCCTACTTATCGTTCTCAAATGTGTAATCTTCGCAAATCGTCACCGTCCTAACACAATATCCAATTTTTCATTACATATTTAAATATATTTAGCACTTTCTTACACATTTTGCTATTTTCACTAAATATTTTTTTTATTTTATCATTTTTTAAAAATTTTATTTCCTTTTTTGTAATGAAAAGAAGTGTTTTCAAAAAATTCAGCATTCTCCCCCTACATTACTGCGTGCCGTCTACTCCAGGTGCCCTACATGAAGACGTGTGATGTTCTCACAGACTGGCGCGCCTGCTTTAGTTATCTCAGTGGCGAGAAGTTTGCGTAAACGACTGAGGTCGCTTTCACCTTTGAGTGTGAAAAGTATTACTGATCCCGCATTTTATGACCTTTAACCTTAATTTCCGAGAAACTGTGGCGATCGCCGGCGTGTAACACTTCGATGAGTGTACTGCAGGCTGCTGTGGTTGTTTACTGGACATGGATACCGCCAGTTTGTACAATGACTTGCGTCTAGTCTAGCTGCAAAACTACGGCATAGATAGCAAAAGATTAAGCTTTTACTGCTGACGGGAAATTGTATAGAGCAAAGTGTGAATCAACTTGTGCTCTCCAAATGATTTTAAAAACGTTTGTAATTTTTTTTTTTAAAATGTCTTTGAATTTTTTATAAATGTAAATTATTATTATGTTAATGGGGTTTATAATTAGCACATTTTTAATATTACATATTTTATCCGATTTTACATATTTTTTACATTTTCTTCCTGTTTTCATTCCATATTTTGACCTTTCATACTACGTATTTTTCCTGTCTCTAATGATGATCCTAGTATTATTAGATCCGTATCTTATGAAAGGCTCAATGATGGAAGCTCCTACCTTCTTTCCACAAGCAACATTTGAAATCGTCCATGTCTTCTCGGATTTGAGGCCACGACGTTTCATCCGCAATCACCGGTCATTAACTATGCGCAAAGAACGTCTTATTTTCTTTGTTAATATTTGAAAATTCGAAATGGTGAACGCTGAAAGTGCCTAAATTACATATTTCCAGATTTTCTTTGGAAGCTTCTGAGTATACGTACAACATAAATAACTTTGGAAATTATGGAAATGGTAGAAACGTTTAATTGTAGTTCAAAATACAACCAACAAATAAAACAATCTGTTAGTTCTTTCGGTAATGAATTGTAGGACGGATTTGAGACGGAGAGAGAGAGATTTGCGGATAATGGCCTTAGAGCGTCTTCCCACGTCGCCACGGCGTTCGCGCTTCCTTCAAGCAGCAGAGCCCTTCCGACGCAGCCACCGCCGGAGCCATGGCCGCACCGCCGCCCGCCGTGGAAGGGGGTGGGGTCTGGAGGGGTAGGTTTCGCCGACCCTCCGGCGACGACGAACAAAGGGACCGGAACAGGTAGAACGCTGCGGCCGCGGCGCAGTGGGAACGCTCCCATTTAAAGCTGTGTTCTGCTAGCGGTGGCGCGTGGCCCCTCCTCCGCTTCGCGTAGCTGGAGTTCGGCGTCGGCTGCCGCAGCATCCGCCACCCGCTGCACGTGGGAAGGCCTCCATTCAAACCAATGCTCTGCTACGCGCCGCGCTGCTGCGAAGCGCGCCGCGGTCGCGCCGTGGGAAGGGGCCCTTAAAGAGAAAGGCCAATGGCCAAAGAGAAAGGGCAGACGCCGGGAGGAATGGATGGCGCTGTCCCGGTGGCTGGGCAGAGAGGGCGCGGGCGGTTGTAAGCCACGTGCGGCGTAAACAAAAGAAGTTATGGTTGTTTTGGGATTTCCTGTATACTACATAAAATATATCCTAATTTTTGATTATTTTGACTTAATCAATTTCATCTTTTTCGCGCTACTTCTTCTACGATTCAGCTTCCTTTGTTCTAATTTTTACCTTTCGAAAGTGCTCGACCTATTCGGCACCGGAATTTCAAGACGAAACCTCAAAGCTAGCGGCCCCGGTTTAGAAGAAAGACAGGCCGTGGAAGAGCAAGCGCCTGGATCGTTTCTGGTTTCGGACTTCCGAGGACCCAGACCTGGCAACTTCCGAAAACAGGTGTTGAAAACTCACCTGCCTCGTCCCTCCTGCTAGTCGTCCACACTTTCTCTCGCGGTACATCTGGAGATGTGGACTCTGCCGGTTCCTCTGAAGCGGTGATTCCAGAGGCGGCCGGGGTCAATTACGAAATGTCGAGTATCTTCACTGTAACCTAACAGACCCTCGCAAAGAGGGTCGAACTAATATTGTGAAATACATAATATACGGATTTAGCTACTTTTCAATTCATTTTCACAGCAGTTTACAAAAAAATTGAATGAAACACAGAAACATATAGAAAGTTTTTTCTTGAACCACAGTTAGCTGAGCGACGTTTCGGGGATATGAATTTTTCCCCAACTTCAGGCTACAATGCATAAAAGAGAAAACTATTTTTAATATTTTTATAAAGAATATAAATAACAAACACTAGAACTCAATGTAAAATGACATTTAAAGACACCGTATTAAACAAAATATTAATTCAAGGATTACTCCTCTTTAATTCGCAATAGGACACCAAGGCAAAATTCACATGACAGGTCAAGAAGAAGAAATATAAAAAGACAGGTGAAAAAGTGGAAAAGAACTAGTGGTGTTTCTGCCACGCATCGCGTTTCAGGCTAGTGTGCGCGGCCACTTCACGCCCCGCCACACAGTGGGTAATTTTGAGGATCTATGGAACAGAAATTCTAATTGCTAAGATAATGAGTGAAACTGAATGAAACCATGTTGTATATTACTCAAATATTACAAAATGAGTACAATAAACAAATTACATTATTTATTGCGACATAAACAATTTTTATTGCAACATAAAAAATGTTTAACCGTAAATATAAAATTAAACGACAATTCTTTAATTAAATAGCAAATATACTATATTCATATACATCAATGTTAGATAAGTAAACAAAGAAAATACGTATTAAGAAATAATATTTTTTTAAAGCGAACAATATTTTTAAAAGAATCGAAAAAATTCGTCAGAATTACTGAAGGTATTGCTACTATCTGATGAATCTTCAGATCATCTACATCCATTGTCTCTAAATCATCATCTAATAATTTAATAATTTATTTTTTTACACTTTTCTTTTTTAATTTTGAAGATGTTCGTAAACTTGCTTCATATCGATCTGAAGTAATGAGGAGTCTGTTCAGTAGGTCTCTATTTGTGTGTATTCTGGTTGTTTTCCTTGTAAAGAACTCTGCAGTATTTGGAGTGTTTATTTATTGCTTCTTGGGCCTCTTCTGAGTATTGTCCAATAAGTAAGATACATTTTTCAATAATTTCCTTTCCATGGAATAAAATTTTGTGAAGGCTCACAGGCATTGGATACCAACTGTAGTTTCGAAGGTAAATGTTTTCGATCTCTTTAGTGGATTAATCTAATTTCTCTGCATTAATGTTTCCCCACAATTTATGCATTGAATGATGATTTTCAAACATCTGATCAAGTCTAGATTCACGCATGTTATTTCTGCTGCTTTTTCGGGGTTTCTATAACAGTTGGGTGTAGAGTTACCGTCATTCGTACTGTGGCGTCATATCAGTCGCCTTCTACAAACGTGACAAAATATTAGCCAGGTGCATTTCATGCTCATGGACAGCGGGAAGAGACTCCGGGCTGAACAACGGCAAACCTAGGGAGCGGAAGGGAAGGGGTGCCGTGTCGTGGGTGGCCACTTGGAACCCCGTAGACCACTTGGGGCAAACTTGCGAACCCCGTAGACAGGCTGGCTGTGGAAACGCGTCGGCGGAAACAGCGAGATGACGCAGTTCCGTCCGCCGGCCCAGAAGGTAAAATAAATGGACCCTGGACCTAAACTCCTTCTGATTCTTGGGCGCGTCGGTAGGAAGTCGTGTGGGTTGTGCGCGGCGCTGCATATCAATGCATAGGCTACAGAGGCAGGGAACTGAAGCTGGCGTGCTACGTCGAGACGGGAGGTCTCGCTTGTATGCTCACGTAGGCAACTGGTGCATCACACCGAATAAGATATCAAATTATCAGGCCAACGGTGGTGGTGACCCGGAACATTCCTTCTGGTAACGGGTCAATATTGTTTATTGTAATTATTGTACATAGTATTCAGGTGTTGGAGCATATTTCAAATAAATACTCAGTAAATTACAAACCGTTCACGTCTGTGATTTATTGCCCCGCCAAAGACGCCACAGTACTACCACTTTGCTGCTTATGCATGTCGATTAAAAAACCTCACTCATTTCTTAATCTATCCTCGACAATTTTTTTTCTTCAAAACTTTTCTTTATTTTCACAACTTCTTGTTTGCCAGGTTTTAATTTCGAGGCGATAAGAAATTTGCAGGATACTTTCAAGCAGCTTAATCTACGAGTGAAGGGGTGATATACCAAAGGAAATCAACTTCTCTTTTAACTACTTTCCTTGATAAGACTTTTAAATTGTTCATATCACTCGGTTTTGCCCCACACAGATAACATGTCTGAGAAGAAGACCCTGTCATAGCATTACATACTTTGCTGTCTACCATGCAAAATACCAAAACTGTAGTTACAGTCATTTTTAAATATTCAAGAACAATGGTTGTTGGTGCAAGAGATTTAATTTTATTCTTTATCTTGTCGACTTCTGTTGTAATTAAGTTGGCCGATTCTAAAGCGAACATAAATTTAATTTGGTGACAGTATTTAGTAGGCAATGGAACAGGGTGCTACTACATACAACATACAACTAATAGTGTGACAAACCTTCCTAATTTTCTTTTTCACATTCTCCCATATACTTTTAGTCATTGTTGTATGTTCCAATTCTTGATAAACATACGAAGTTAAATTATCAAACTTTGATTCTGTAGCACTTTTGACCCATATATTGAAAAGCGCCTTGCGAGAAATTGAACACGATATTCCGAAAAAAGTAAAAAAGTAAATGAGTTCGCAAATTTTCGCGAAATGTTTTTTCATATATCAGTTCCTAATATAGCAAGCTTTAATACTAGGATAACTGTAAAAAATAATTCAGGGGTATTCGAAACTAAAACCTTCGATAAACTTTCAAAATGAATTTTCCCCTGAATAAAATTTACTCCCCTTTTAAAGAGTCCTCTTAAAGTGGTGAGATACTCATTAACGAATAATAATGGCAGCAACATTTAGGAAAAAGTACACAGATTACACTTTTCTAATGAGCGAAACCTTCAGTGTAAGTATAGATGCACACCGATCAAGCGAACTCGCTGTACTGAAACAAACGAATCAAAGCATCGACGAACTGAGTGAAGTTGTAGCATGTTTAGACACTCACATCTGCTGTGCCTTTCAACACTTATGAAATCTACTACCTTTCCAACGTGCTCTGGGCTTCCTAAAATCGAAATAAAAAACATGTTACCCGTTTTGGTAAAGTTGAAATTTTGAATTGGTAGCGTGATCCCGGCCCACTTCGCCTGGGAAAGAGGTCCCCGGACGCGAACCCGTACGAATACGTCGTGCACGCGCTGCCCGTCCCTCATCGCCCGGTCTCGCCCCGCCTTTCCCTCTCCCGGCGGACTCTTGAAGCCATTCACCACCTCGCCTCCTCGGCCCGCCACGTCTCGTTCCCGCCCCGCTCCCCCCCCCCCCCCGCCACACCGCTCCTCGCTTCGCGTCACCCCACCTCTACCCTCCTCGCCTAGTCTTTCCTCGCCTCGCCTTACTTCCTTCCCCTTCCCTACTGGCCTTGTTTCCCTACCCAACCCATTCCTCTTGTTGCTAGATTTTGAAGGCAATTTTCACTCGCGATTCCTTCCAACATGCTGCCAGACTCAAGTCACAAGTTACTGTAATTTTGTTGCAATTCTGCATTGTTGCTATTTTAGAAGTTATGGGCAAATGTCTTGGATTATCCACTAGTGAAACGTGACATTTTAGAGTGGAAAAACGCCATTAATGCATGTGATTAGAATGATTTACCGCATTATTCTTAATTAAACTTGAAATTGTGAAATTTGGATATTTTATTCATCTAATGTTTGGAGAAATATTTGTAATTGTTGTGAAAAAACAAATAACTTCAGAGCTAGGTAATGGAATATATTCTACTTCTCTAAACAACGGATTTATGAAGTAACGTTTGAAACTAGTAATTATACATTTAAAATGGCGAATTCGAATGATCAAGACAGTTACAGCAGTCAATACGCAGCAGGTTTTAGAGCACCGCCCATGTGTGAAAGCACACGTGCACGAATTCGGCTTGCTTGTGTTTGACTTTTGTCCCTGGAACTGGGTTCTAATATTTTTCTAACTCCTGTGCCAACGACTCTGTATTAGAGCGTAGGGCTAATGACTTTAGTATAAGTAGATAAGAGAAGAAAAACTATTAAATATCATCACAATTAATATAACATCTATTAATAATAATAATGTATGTGCTATTTTTATTATTTAAAAATGATTCGGTGATTTAGTAAATAATGGAATTTTTTTTCAAATTTAGTCGGATATTCGCCACCGGATGTATGAATATTTTTTTCTCTCATTGTTGTAGCGCGGTGAAATAACGAGTATTTGAATTGTGCAGAATGACAAGCTTCTCGGCGCTAATCCATGTTGATATGCAACCGATCAAACGCTATCGCGTACATCGTCGCCTCAACTGCAGCGGGAAACGCTGTCACCGCAGATGATACATGCGACGCCACGTCCAGTCTCTAGTACCTCCCACGCAATTGAGGAACGTTAAAATTTAGAAACGATAGGATGTGATATGATTCATTACCTACGTGTAACTATCAAAGAACCTGTGAGTAGAGATCGCCACGTTGAAGCCAAGGCTCGAGCCGCGGCGCGAATCAGATTGATAAAATCATGATTCAACAACGTCTGGTGAGGCCGCGGTCTCAAGCCGGGGCTCTGAAAATTCGGTTTGGCAACATTGCCGTGGCGTGTGCGAACGACGTTCGTCGGGTGTTTTTGGAGTAGAAACTGACTAGTACGCGGCAAAGTAGTGGATATACGTTTGATAGCGTATATCCACTACGAGTACGAATTGTATTTTCATTCTTATTTTGGATGATAATGTAATGTATGACGAATTATACTTTTATAATAATTACAAAGCCATGCCAACATTTCGTTCAGTATTAATACAGATGGCTCGTTTTGAAAAAGAAAAGGGGATCCTGGCAGAAATTTGTCAGAAATACCCAGTTTTAAAGATGAAGCGGTACTGTTATCAAATAATTAGTGAGAGGAGGGAAGCTTGGACGAAAATATGCGAGGAATTCACCGCATCGAATCCGAACAAACGTCCGCGAGATTGTGGACAACTACAAGGTAAGTTTTTGTGGCCAAATAGCGTGTTTTGTAGTTGCTCTAGTTTTATTAAAAAGAAATCCCTACCAACATATATCTGGCTGAATATATCGGATTAGCTGAAAACATGTTTCTATGAATAAACATTTTAAATATAAATGTTGTATATTCATTAAAACAATGTCCCTTCTTGCAGTTCTGTCATTTTGTGACATTGACATATTTATCTTTTGTGTGATGTAATTGGTTTAGAGTAATGGGAATTCATTGGTCTGGTGAATAAGCATTTTAAAGAAATAATTAAAAATACTTGAAACAGAATCAGATAACATCCTGGAAATTTTTAAATAATTGTTAAAATTAGTGCGATTTTTGATAACATCTACTATAAATTAATTTTCTTTTTAGAGGCTTATGAACTTTTCTTCTGAGTTAATACAACAAGATAATGGATGCAGTTCCTATTGTGAGGGATTTTTCTGTTACATATGACAAATCTTAGAGATATTATTGTATTACAAAAGGATAGTTGTACATGTTGAAATTATATGTTCTTCAAACAATAGTGCAGTATGGGAGTTGATAATTTAAATATAATAAACATAATAATTTATGTTAAGTTAATATTAGCAATTTACATTTGGTTATTTCTAATAAATAATTGCAATTTTCATTTTTTCTTTGACAAAATTGTTTCTTGTATTAATGTTTCTGTGTATGCCTCTGAAACCGTTTGTAAAATGAAAAAAAGGACAATAAATGATAATAATAGTGGGAATGTAAATGATAGTCAGGAGAAAAGAAGGTTTAATGACAACGAACGATGCTTCCAGTTCTTCTGTCACAATTTCTACTCCTGTAACCCCAGAAAAGGTAAAGGAATGATTTCATGAAAACTGCTAATTACTTCCTATAAAACTAAACCACATGCATGAAACCGGAATAGTTCATGCATGTGGTTTAGTTTTATAGGAAGTAATTAGCAGTTTTCATGAAATCAAAAATGAAAGTCCTTGGTAAAAATTGAATTACCAATTTTTAATTTCCCTTTTTTCTCAGTAAAAACAATTTTGAAGAGGAATTATTGGAGATGGCAAGTCACGGCAAAAATGATAGAACATGCAAAAAATAGAAATTGAGAATAAAGAAAAAACATAGCAAGTTATAATAAAAATATTAATTTGTATCTTTTGTTTTTCTTAAAAATAAATATGAAAAATGGGTTTTATTGAAGTGAGCCTTGAGACATATACATCTGTTCTCTTCCGCCCACTTGACTCAGATTTGGTCGCAATTTTCCAGCCAAATATCGTTTCTTTCGAAAAGCTGCACACTCTTGTTATCGAGTTCAGTGTCCTGAGCCGATGAATATTGGCTCGAAATTATTCCATAGTCTAAAGAACTCCATTTTCTAATATTTGAGTGAATGGCTTTAAACCACCCTTTGCCGTGGTCTGAAATTTTCAAGCCGCGGCTCGAACCGGGCCTCAAAAATTCGACAAAGCAGTCTTATCAAGCAAAACCGGGATTTTGAGTCGTGACTCAAAGAAACCGCGGCTACGGGACGAGCGGATATCGACAAGTCAGTTAAGGCCCGCCATTACATGGGCGATGAATCCCACATTACCTACACTGCCCCGCTTTCGATACACACGCTGCTGGACGGAGTCGGTATCTAGGGCGCGGAGATGCGCAAACTCTCGAGCTAAATACAATAGAACTCCGCTAATCCGAATCCCGCAAATCCGAAATTTTGGACAATATTAACAAAATCCGCGATGGAGAAAAAATAAACAAAAAACACTTGACTTGTATTAACATAATTTAGGAACGGAAAAGCATGAACACAGTGTAAGTTAACTCAATTCTGAAACTGTACGTAGAATACTCGTTAACAGCAGCGATAAAAACTGTGCTTCAACTATTCTAAACAATGTAGCAACTACTACTGCATGGGTTATGTACGTACTCTTCCCCGTTGTTCGTAATATTGGGTGGTATGAATAAAAATGAGCTTTTACTTCTTTCTCGAGTTTTCAAAGCAATTACTTCAAACGGTATGAATAAAGGACGTGAGTAATTGCTCTTTTCTTGAGCAATTTCTCCACCGGTTAGTAACTGCTCGACCGCGAAGCAATTGCTTGCTTTTCGTATGAATAAAAACGAGAATTTGCTTTTAGTCCGAAGCATTTACTTCGATTTGTTGGAACAGCCTCTGTAGGTGACTCAAATCGTATTGTATGGCTAGAAGAGTATCGTATTGTACGGTTATATACGTCTGTTGTGAGGGTTAGTGAATGCGAGTGAGTTAAAGATGGAAACATTTGTACGATTTCGCCATCAAAAAGTATACAGAGAGAGAAGAATGACTGAAGAGAGGAGTTATGAAACTTTGTACCGTTTTCACGCAGAAAATGTTCAGTGGTTGGCGAATTATTTTCTCGGCGAATATAATGAAACCAGAGGTGGGGCAGTTAACAATGAAACGAAATTGAGAATATTTTTGCGATACTTGGCGGATCCTGGTTTCCAAATTGGAGTTAGGAATTGGATATAGGTGTAGACCAGAGTACCATTTCAAAAACCTTTTCCTATGTCCTGAACAGAATTATGGAGAAAAGGAACGAATGGGTTAAATTCCCTACTACAGCTATGGCTCTAGATTCTGCCAAGATGGAATGGCCAGAACGTTATTCTTTTCCAGCTCCTATCGAGGCTGTGGACTGCACCCACGTATTAATTAGGAGGCCTCATATGCACGGAGATGAGTATGTGAACAGGAAAGGTCACCACAGTTTGAATGTTCAAGCTACGTGCAATTCAAAAGAGGAATTTACAAGTATAGATGTGTCTTGGCCTGGATCTGTACACGATGCCAGAATAAGGAGAAACTCAAATGTGTGCAGAGTAATGACAAACCAGGCAAATGCTCTCCTAATTGGTGATTCAGGCTATCCGATTGCTCCATGGCTCATGACCCCATATCAAAACCCCCCTACACCAGAACAAACAGCTTTTAACCGAGTATTTAAAACAGAGAGAGTGGTAATAGAAAGGTGTTTTGGACAATTAAAACAACGGTTTCCTATTTTACAAAGTAGAATAAGATTGTCCACTGAGAAGGTTCCATCAGTGATTTTGTGTTGTTGTATTTTGCATAACATAACAAAATACTTGCAAGATGAGGATTTTCCGGAACCTGGAGACCAAGAGGACGAAGACGAACTAATCCATGATGGTGTAAATGAACAAAATGTAAAACAAAGAGGACAGCAGAGAAGAAATGAAATAGCACAAATAATTCATGGAATGAGAAGAGTAAGTAATTTTGAACATGTGTCATTTTTATGTTCCAAGACCAGAATGTATTAATCACAAATCATTATGAATTAATATGGGAATTTTTCCACTGAATTTTTCTTACTTTACAATATTTACTTGCTAAAATAGTACAATCTTTGCAATTTTCAATATATATATATATATATATATATATATATATATATATATATATATATATATATATATAATGTGGCGTTATGGGATTATACGACCCCATAACACCACCGTTTCGTCTGCATTAACACCCACAGGCAGCGAGGAGAGCAGGCGTAAACCAAGTATCTAAACGCGCAGCCTGGTATCCGTTGCTCGTACTAATCAAAGACGTACTAGCAAGAAACGTTTTCCCTGGTGAAGGGTTGAAAGAGGAGAAATGCCCCCGCCACGGAGAATTTCCCCAGGCTTAGAACCATAAATACCCGAGTTCGCAAGCGGAAGCTCTCTTTTCTTGCCAGCACGCGTCGGGTAAGCAGCTCTCTTCTGGTTGTCGCCGTTCGTCAAGTAAGCAGCATTTAATCACCGCTCGTCAACTTAGACAGTATTTGACGCCGCAACGACTGCTAGGTAGGAGTTTTTGGCGTCGTACAGACGTGCTAGTTAGTCGTCCGCGAAGTAGTGAGGAATTAGTAAAGTATTCTTCTGTTAACCGATACGGGAAGTAAAATTTTACCCGTTGTGAGAAAAGCTCTGAAAGTTCTTGATTAACGGAGTAAAAGTAGGAACGAGCGAGGCACTTGCACTAGCATTCAGGGAAGTGCAAGGGACATTTTTCCACAACGCGGGCGTAATCAAAGGCGCCGGTAGCAGCCGAGGGAGAAGAAGAGGCCGATTAGGGAGGACGGAAGAAGACGCGAGTCGACCGGAGAAGAAGACGCCGTCTAGGAAGACAGATAAGGACGCAAGAGGATGCAGACGACGCAGAGGCTGGAATCGAGCAACGTGGTGCAGAAGCCATCACGCGATATCAAGGTTGGAAATTGGACAGTTTTCGAGGTAACATTAGAACTGCGAAAAGTAGGTCAAGTTCACGTCGGCAGGGAAAAGACTAGTACAAGAAGTGTTAGGAAACTGAGGACACGGGTGGTAATAATTTGCAGCATTGTAGTCGGAGATTTTTGATGCGCTATTTCCTGCCTTAAATCATTCTATTTGGAACATTCATTATTCTGCTATCAGCAGTTACAATTAAATTAGAAATTGAGAGTAGTGCACTTGCCCACATTTTGTTCTTGTATGTAATATTTTTTTTAAAAAAAGGCAAGAGATTGTAAACCAAGTTTGGTTTCATGTACAAATGTAACTAGGATAGCTTAAATTTAGACATAATTAATTTCAAAGGGAATTCCCAGTGTAGGTTAGAGAAATTGTTTTTAGAGAATTAGTTTTGAAGAGAATTAAGTGTTCATTCATTTTATGGGCTGTAAAGGTTTCTATTTGTGTTTTTTTGTGATTATTTTGTAAAGTGTGATTCTATTCTTGATTTTGTTTTTCTTTGTCATTAACTTATGCCACAGAGTTTTGGGTAAATTATACGCTCGTTTATGTGCAATTTGTGTGATTTTTTATTGTGTGCAAGGCGGGGGTGTTAGATATTTTGGCGCCCATAACGTGGGGCAGCGATCGATTGAAATCGAGCAAGCAAAGGAGAACCCTAGACACGATAAACGAGCATTTAGTGGCATATATTAGGCTGTGTACTGTGTCTTTTCAGCAAGTGTTTTTCTGTGTACAGTGAAGTGTTTTATAGTGTATTGCATTGTGATATTTTGGAAGGGAAGTGCATTCGGTAGTAAAAAGTAAAAGGCAGACGCAAAACATTAGCATGGCAGGTAGTCAGGAATATAGGGAACCTAGACAGATCAGGAGTGACGAGGACAGTTAGGGCGACGAGGGGGACGAAGTACGTCGTAGGATAGAAAATCTAGGGTTGCACGAGGTAGAGGAAGTACGTGAGCCAACCGCGGACCGCACCGAATCAGCGGAAACTACGCCAGAACAACCATCGCAACGCGCAGAAGAAGATTCGATGAGGACATTAATGCAGGCGTTGTTAGGAAATTTTGCGCGAACCCTCGCACAACAAGTAGAAAATCAGGGGCAAAAATTAGCAGCAGAAATTAAAGAACAGTCGCGAAAATCAGAGGAGCAGTCGCAAAAATCAGAGGAGCAAATGCAAAAATTAGCAGTGGAAACTAAAGAACAAGTGCAAAAATTAGCAGCAGAAACTAAAGAACAGTCGCAGAAATTAGCAGCAGAAACTAAAGAACAGTCGCAGAAACTAGCAGCCGAAATTAAAGAACAGTCACGAAAATCAGAGGAGCAGTCGCGAAAAACAGCGGAGCAAGTGCAAAAATTAGCTGAGAAAATTGACGACCAGACAAAGGTTTTCAATGAAAAATTTGAGCATTTCCAACAGTCTATAATGTCAGAAGTAGTTGTTAAATGCGACGAGCTTCGGGGAGAGATCGCTGTGCAAGTAGCAACATGCACTCAGTTAATTGAGGAAAGGCATGCAGAAGTCGGAGCCAGAATCGATTCAATATCTACGGAAATCGAAAAAAAGGATGAAGAGAATAGGGCACGTTTCGGGCAAATACAAAATGAAGTACAGGAAGTTCGTGGCAAGGTTACCGAAATTAGTGCAGATACGAAGCGACAAGTCGAGGCGCAAGTAATACAGAAATTGGAAGAACAAGAACGTAAGATTCAGGAACTGCGGGAAATAGCAGAAAGTAAAATAGAAGGAGGGGGAGCATGCCGAGGAGGCAATATTAATGTACCAGCATCACTTAGATTCTCAGGCCATCCAAACGAGAATCCGAATGCCTTCATTAAAGCATTACAGAGCTTTTTCGTGCTTTCGAATGTCCGCGAAGCACACAAAACATTATTATTGCATCAAGCGCTAGAAGGCAATGCAAAGGCGTGGTTAGAAACGTTATACCCATTACCAAATTCATTTGAAGAATTTGTAGTTAGGTTCCTAGACCGTTACTGGGGAAAGGAACAGCAAATGAATTTTAGAATTTCATTAATGAGCGGGTATTACCGTACTTCTAGCGGAACAATGCGAGACTACGCGGCACGAAAAATAGCAGCTTTGAAAATGTGTTCTCCTCCCGTGTCGGATGAAGAAATAATATGCATTCTCACGAGACATTTCCCGTTAAGCATCCAGAACTTGTTACGCAGCGTAGATATAAAAGATGTGGAAAAATTTCAAGTTTTATTAGGCAACTATGATTTAGCGTTTGAAAATATGAACCAAACACCGAAGACGACAAAATCAAATATCAACGCAATGCAAGTAATTCAAGACACGGCAGTTTCATCGTCGAAGAAAGGAGGGAGCAAAAATCAAGGAGGATTCAGACAGCATAGGCCGGACGGAGCGCAGAGAAATGGCGAGTCAGCAGGCGGGGAGGTGCGCAGTCAAGTCACGACGGCGAGAGACCAAGTTCTAGCAGAAACGTGAACGGCGTTCAGCGGGCGAGGTCACGGAGTCCGCGAAATGAAAACGGTGGTAGAAATCGAACGGGACCGGGAAACACGCGAAGTTCGAGTTGAAGAGGGGTCCCAAATCGAACAATTATTACGACAAACACGCGATCCCTATAACTGCAAACCGAATTACGAATGATGGAGAGAATTTATGGGAGAATCGGAAACCAAGAAAAGGGGAGAAATGTCCCGTAATCGAAATTAGTTGCGCTGGTGTGCATAGTAAGGCATTGGTAGACACCGGATCAATTAAATCTGTAATATCAGAAGAATTGTATGAAGAGCTGGTAAGAAAGAAAGTAAACGTTTTGGAATTACCGACCAACAATACTCGAATGGTAGATGCATGGGGGCGGAAATCTCATCCAGTGAAGAAGCAAGTATTGGTGGAAGTGACAATTAAAGGAAAAGTGTTCGATATAATCTGTTTGGTAGTAAAGAAACTGATTTACCCATTAATTATCGGAGTAGATTTTCTGGCGGAACATGGCGCTGTTATTGATATAGGAGAGACGCAAGTTTTGATCAACGGAGAAAATGTGTGGGAGGAAGATGAAAGTGAAGAGGCGCAAAATGCACACGTAGATGAGGGAGACGAATCGGAAGAATTCGCAGAAATCGAAATGTGTAGCGTGGAAATGGAGGAAAATGAAATAGAGGAAGAAATAAGGAGGAAAGTAATGGAGCAGGATAAATTGAAGGTTGATCAGAAAAATGCATTTTTCCAGACATTGATAAGCGTCAAGGATGTTTTTAAAAATCATAACGAACCGGTAAAAGTGTATGAGTTTCGAATCGAGCTAACAGATTCACGACCATTTAAAGCAAAAAATTATCCGATCCCCGTAGCCTACCGTGATGAAGTAAGAAAATTGATAAACGAGATGGTCCAAGAGGGAGTGATTCGGAATGCGACTACGGCGTACACCAACCCGATTCTTGTCGTAAAGAAGAAAGATGGGAGTCTACGTTTATGTTTGGATGCAAGACGCTTAAACGCTGTAACGGTGCCATACCGCGATGTACCACCAAGGATTGCCGACATGTTATTAAATTTTGGTGGACACGAATGGTTTACGAGCACCGACTTTCGTCATGCCTACTGGCAGAAGCCGATTGCGCGAGCAGACCAACAATACACGGGCTTCACGTTCGAAGGTATAACATTCGTATTCGAACGCGTGCCGTTTGGGCTAAAAAACAGTGGAGCGGCATTAATGCAATGTTTAGATGGTATTCTACAGAAGGTTATAGAAAGACGTGCGACATTGTATGTAGACGATTTAATAATCCAGTCCAGGACTTTTATCGAGCATGTAGAAGATTTAAAAACGATTTTTCAAACTTTGATTGAAAACAATCTCACGCTGAATTTAAGTAAAACCTATTTCTGCGTCGAAAATTTCAATTTCTTGGGATACGAGGTATCGAAAGAAGGGATAAAAATGAAGAAAGATAAGAGCAAAGAAATCGACGATATTCCGGCACCGAAGAACATCAAACAACTGAGAAGTTTGTTAGGCATGTTAAACTACTACAGTAGATTTTGCCCCAATCATGCCTTGGTCGTCGCACCGCTCTATGATCTGCTCAGGAAAAATCGGAAATGGGCGTGGGAAATCGAACACCAACAAGCATTCGACGAGGCTAAAGCAATGTTCAGGAATTCATGCGTCATCGCACACCCGGACTTTTCGAAGCCAATGATCCTCCAGACGGATAGTAGTGCTTACGGCATCGCAGCTGTACTTTATCAAAAACAGGGCGAAGAATATAAAATCATTCAGCTGGTAAGCAAGTCGCTGCGAGGACCCCAGCTTCGATACTCCGTCACGGAAAAGGAAGCTTACGGAGTAGTGTGGTCCGTAATGAAGTTACGGCAATATTTAACCGGCCGAACTTTCATTATTCGGACGGATCACAAGTCCTTGACGTTCCTGAACAGATGCTTTACTGAGAACGACCGCCTGAAACGTTGGATCATCTTGTTGCAGCAGTTCGATTTCATAATCCAGCACTGTCCAGGCAGAGAGAACAGATTGCCCGATTTTCTGAGCAGATATGGAAGAGAGGTTGAAAACAAATCAAGAGCGGAAACTCAGTTGATGGTCGCACCGATCGAATTAAATATCCCGCAATAACTACAGTGGGAGTGGAGCAACGTTATAGCCTGGCAAGAGCAAGATGAAAACATGGCAGAGATCAAACGCATCAAGGAAGGAAGGTCAGACGATTCGCCACTGAAACAGCAGCACGATCAAGACTCCGAGAAATGGCGCGTAGTTGATGGTCTACTAACAATTCGTGTACGTCGACAACCACCCACGTACCGAATATGGATACCCAAGAACAAGGTAGACGATTTAATAAAGTACGTGCATTGCAAGAATGCCCACTACGGAGCCAAGAAGATCTTGATCCACATACAAGAATTGTGCTACTGGAAGGGGATGGCGCGAGATGTACGACGCGTAGTAAGCAAATGCAATACGTGCTTGACTACCAAATACCCAAGTCGAAAATACGCCGGCGCCATGCATAATATCATCCCATCAGGGCGAAACGATCTCTTAGCCATTGACATCTACGGGCCGTTACCGAGGACAACGAACGGGAATAAATACATTCTAGTGATGATCGATGTGTTCTCAAAGTTCACGAGGGTGTACCCAATAAATAAGACCAACGCGTCCAACTGCTTACGCCAACTTGAGAAACACTTCGAAGTTGCCGGTACGTACTCGGGAATACTTAGCGATCATGGGACGCAATTCACAAGTACTCAGTACCAGGAGGCATTACGAGAAAAGGGCATCACTCCTATTTATTCCAGCATTCGACATCCCCAATCAAATCCATCAGAAAGGGTGATGAAGGAGCTGTCCCGTTTGTTTAGAACATATTGCTCGGAAAATCATAGCGAGTGGAATCAGTTAATTCCACACCTGAATATCTGGATGAATCGGGTTCATCATGACAGCATTGGTACGACACCGTGGGAGGCGCATTTCGGCAGAAAACCGCCACACACCCTGGAAATGCTGGATAGGGAAGAAGTGACGGGAAATCCGCAAGCTGTCAGTGATGAACAGATACTTCAGAAACTTCGACGATCGGGTGAAGAACGAAAACGAAAGGAGAAGAAGAAACCTTACCAATTTAATATAAACCAACAAGTGTTGTTGAGAACGCCCCGGATGTCAAATCCTCGGTTAAAATTATTTGCGAAATTTTTTAAATTGTACGAAGGCCCGTACGAAATTCAAAGTATAATTGCTCCTAATGTTGCCAGACTCGTTAGCCAGGGTGGAGAGGTCATCGGCGATTATAATTTTTACTATCTCAGGCCCGCTTAAGATTTTATTCGAGGGCGAAAAAAATCTTAAGAAGAGAAGGAGGGGGCAATGTGGCGTTATGGGATTATACGACCCCATAACACCACCGTTTCGTCTGCATTAACACCCACAGGCAGCGAGGAGAGCAGGCGTAAACCAAGTATCTAAACGCGCAGCCTGGTATCCGTTGCTCGTACTAATCAAAGACGTACTAGCAAGAAACGTTTTCCCTGGTGAAGGGTTGAAAGAGGAGAAATGCCCCCGCCACGGAGAATTTCCCCAGGCTTCGAACCATAAATACCCGAGTTCGCAAGCGGAAGCTCTCTTTTCTTGCCAGCACGCGTCGGGTAAGCAGCTCTCTTCTGGTTGTCGCCGTTCGTCAAGTAAGCAGCATTTAATCACCGCTCGTCAACTTAGACAGTATTTGCCGCCGCAACGACTGCTAGGTAGGAGTTTTCGGCGTCGTACAGACGTGCTAGTTAGTCGTCCGCGAAGTAGTGAGGAATTAGTAAAGTATTCTTCTGTTAACCGATACGGGAAGTAAAATTTTACCCGTTGTGAGAAAAGCTCTGAAAGTTCTTGATTAACGGAGTAAAAGTAAGAACGAGCGAGGCACTTGCACTAGCATTCAGGGAAGTGCAAGGGACATTTTTCCACAACGCGGGCGTAATCAAAAGCGCCGGTAGCAGCCGAGGGAGAAGAAGAGGCCGATTAGGGAGGACGGAAGAAGACGCGAGTCGACCGGAGAAGAAGACGCCGTCTAGGAAGACAGATAAGGACGCAAGAGGACAGCGCAGACGACGCAGAGGCTGGAATCGAGCAACGTGGTGCAGAAGCCATTGTTCCGTCCACGACACAAAAGCCCTCGCGCAAGGTGGGTGGTCCTCCCTCCCTCCGGAGGCAGCCGCTCGCGCAGGGTGCTCCCGCCGCACCCACGCCGCCCCCGCGCCGCCGGACCCTCCCCCGAACGGCGCCCCCTCCCGCTTCCCCGAAGGGCCGCGGCCTTCTGGCATGCAACGCAGCTGGCACGTGTGCGTGGAGAGTCGGGCGAGAACCACCACTGCGAACGGCACAAAGCCATACCGCCGGCCCAGCTCCGTTGTGTTGAACAGTCTCCGTGCTCATGATCTGAGTATATAGATAAGATATGCCACTTCCGGTCCCCGACCCGCAACATCCGGTGTCAACAACCGGCGCGACCAATTATAATGGGCCCGAACGCCCCCCGCCGAAGGTCAACAGCCGGGGTCAACGCCCCCTCCCCCTCCCCCCGCAGGCTGCCAACCTTGCGGCTCTGGTAGCGAAGACTGGCGGTAGCGTGTGTGGCGCGGTCTGGCGGCGAACGCCTGCGGTAGCGTGCGGTGGTGGCTCGCTCTGACGGCGAAGGCTGGCGGTAGCGTGCGGTGGCTCGCTCTGGTGACAAAGGGCGGTACCGTGTGTGACGGTGCGGAGGCTGTGAGGCTGGGGTGCGGTTTCAAAAACGGGCGTCTGCGCGACGAGGATTCGAACCAGGCTGAGTCCCGTTTCCTGTGTGCTTGAGAGGGGGGGTTCCCAGCGCTCTGGCTCTGAGCTACGGCGACATCTCGAGCGGAGGTGTCTGGTTAGGGGTCCTGATAGTACGCACGCGCGGCAGGGGCCGGCGGCAACGGCGGCGGCGGCGTCGCTGGATGTTGTGGTTGATAGCGGGCGCCGCACGCGCTGCTTATCGCGGCCGGCGCTAATGAGCATAGAGATTATACGCGCGCGCGCGCTCTGTGAGCGGCGTGAGGAACGAGGTGGAGGTGGCGGTGACGCGCTCTGTGAGCGACGTCGGGACAAGGAGGCGGCGGCGGCGCGCGCGCGGCCCAATGTAATAGCAAGTCGATAGGAAGAAGCTGCAGAGAGCGATCGTCGAGTCCGAGAAGAGAACAACCGTCGTTGATGAAACGTAACACAAGATCCAACTCGAGATTGCGGTGACGTAGATGGGGACATGCGTCAGCTGGAAATGAAACAAAACTTAGTCACTGTCACTATCACTGTGGGCTGGAGAGTACGCCGGAGCCGTATTTTCGAACGGACAACAAAGAGACTGAATGGTTTGACGAACGCGAGAGACGCGCTGTCGCAGTGCTTCACCATACGGATCTTGAAGGAGGTGGCCGAGAGTTTCGAGGACTGCTAACACTTCAGCGTGCACCGTGAGAATAAAGTCTTCCGGTTCAGAAGGTCTCCTTTTACCGACTCCTTCCGCCCCGTATGAGTTGTGGGATGGTGATGATTGCTTATCAATGTCTATGATAAAGGGAGGGGGGTCCCCCATGCTGAAGGAAACGCAGGGAGCGTTCAAAGGTTTCTGGATGACGCAATAGCGCACGAATAAACCGTCAGGTTGGCACTCACAGCACGGACAAGAGGTCACTTCACCGAGAACCATCATGATCCATAGCACTTTCTCATGACATGCGATCGCGAAATCGTGAAGAGTTTTTTCCTTATCTTCTTCGTTTCCGTCATCGGATGGTTCTTCTTCCTCGTAATACTGAAGAAATTGGTCAGATTTCACCATTACACATGTTCCATGTTGATTTTTTTCTGTACTTTTTATTTTAATGGAATAAAATTTATTGAAAATAAACAACAGCTCTTAATATAAAATAGCTCAAAATGTAAGTCATATTATAAGTTGCAATTCAAATTATTTTTACTTTTCTATTCAAGTCAAAATAATGTAATTATGCCTTAAAAAAGGATATTCCACAATGCAAAACTGCTTTCTATTTTACCAAATGCTGGGTAGAAGTGAAACATTTCTTCTTGCAGAAGAAAATATTGTCTTTTAATCTTTTTTGGGTCAATGTCTTCCAACTTGTGGGGGTTTTTATTCAGTTTCCCTGGATCTAATGAGCTGAGATGCATTTGTTTTAGAAAAGATTCTAGAGCTCAAGGAAACATGAATGAAATTATCTTCTCACCTACATTCCACAAGCAGTTTTTATTGTTTTTGACGATAAATAAATCGTTTCTATTATATTTCTCCAAATTATGTCCCTGTGTTTACATTAAAAAACACAGAAAATATGACATCATTATCATTATTTCTTTTATATTACATATCCTTTTTTAAAGAGAGGATGTGTTTGTAATTGCATGTTTTTATTTAAGCTTCATAGACCTTTCAAATTTTATGATTATATCTTTCATAACAAACATTTCAAAAATGCATACTGTTTCTAAACATATTTGCATGTTTAGGTATTTTATTGAGAAATTCATGCATAATGCATGTTTGGACATTTTTCAATTAATACTGTATATTTAGTCATCTATCTAATATATTAAGAACTTTTTAAAATTATATTTTGCATAATTTGTGAATATTACAACTGATGCATATTTTGTACAAATAGCACATCATTCTTAGATCCTGACTGCATGCAGTAGTATTTTCATATTGTTATACTACAATTTTTAACCCTCTGTGCATATGCTAGATTGCCAAAGCGAGTACACGATATGATCAACAATCACAATCAACAATTGAGATAGAAAAGGTCGTAACTCAATATTACTTGATAACTGTCTTGGAAGGGAAAAATAATGAAGAGTGTGGCGTCATATCTGTCGCCAGCACAAACGTACTATATCAGCCATGTGGACAGCGCTGGCGGAAGTGACGCTGGGCTGCACAAAGGCTTAGGGAGTAGATGGGAAGGGGTGCCGTGTCGTGGGTGCATATTTGGAAACCCCGAAGCCGGCGGAAACGCGTCGGCAGACACTGCGGGTGACGCGGTTCCGTCAGCCTGCCCAGAGGGTATATAAGCGGACTCCGACTTAAGAGCTTTCTTCTGTTCTTCTGATTCTTCAGGTTTGGGCGCGTCGGTAGGGCGTCGTGTGAGTTGTGCGCGGCGTTGCATTGTAATGCATAGGCTACCGAGGCGGGGAACCGAAGCCGGCGTGCTACGTCGTGACGGTCGGTGCGGCATACTCGCATGTATGCTCGCGTAAGGTACTGGTGCATCACACCGGGATGGTAATTAATTATCGGGCCAGCGGTGGTGGTAACCAGGGAAGGTTCCTTCTTGTAACGGTCAAATTTATTTGTAAATATTGTATATAGTATTTTGGTGTCGGAGTATTTTATTTTAATAAATACTAAATACTTACAAGCCGTTCACGTCTGTAATTATTTGCCCCGGCAAAGACGCCACAGACGTTATAGAATGGTGGCAGCGGTTAACGAACTACCACGCACGTGTAGAATGGTGGCAGCGGTTAACGAACTCCCACGCACGTGTAGTGTAAGTAGCGGTTTAGGAACTACCACGCAAGTGTAGTGTATGCAGCGGATCACGAACTACCACGTAGGTGTAGAATGGTGGCAGCAGTTCACAAACTACCACGTAGGTATAGAGTAGGCAGCGGTTCAAGAACTACCACGCAAGTGTAGTGTATGTAGCGGTTCAAGTACGCAGTTTATGGTTAGAAAACGACCACGCAGTTGTGTATGTGCGGTGTTTGTCTGTGGTAGGCAGCATCACACGGAAGCACGCCAGGAACGGCAGGTAGTATAATTACGCCAGTAAGGGGCTTCATCCGTCCATGGGTAATTAGTGAGCGTAGGAGGGATAGAATTCTGCGGTTCACGTTCAAGGTTCGGTCGGTATTGTAGCAACAGCTATAGAAAAGAACAAAAAAACCAGCAGTTAGGGCGCTTTGTACCAGCGGGACAGTCACCCAGAACAGCGGACCGTGCGCGCGGAAGTGAAAGTAAATTTGGCCGCAGGTATCCGCCGGAGAAAGATTAAATAGTGGGCGAGCGAGCAAGGCTCAGCCTGGGAACAGTTTCGACGTAAAAATATTCATAGTGCGCGAAATAAAGTAAAACGCGAACGAAAACGTGCGAGTACACCGGCGGGGCGAAACTTCAAGCAGAAGGACGGGAAGGAAGGACGGAAGGAAGGACGTGTTGCAGCCAATCCATCCATCTCATCACGACACCCGTCAGCGCCGAACGTGCACGCATAAGCAGCAGGAATAGGCATGGACGTGCACGCAGTGGAAGCCAAGGGTAAGTGTGTTCTTTTGCAACGCGTAAGGCACTGTTCGAAAGCAATGGCGCATTTACTGATATTTCGAAAGGAGGGAATGATCCGAATCGCCAGGGATTTAGGAATAGTATTAGATGGATCGGAAACAAATCCGACTTTAAAGAAATTAATAGTAGAGCATGAGGATTATTCCGTTGAATTAACGGAGGAATTGGGGCAACAGCACGAACGAGATAGGAGGGTAGAAGAGGAGGATAGGAGAATATTAGAAGAAAGGGAATAACAGAACTTGCGAGAGTGCAAAATGCCCAGACGGGCGATACAAATTCTGAGAATCGTTCGGAAGCGCGTTCGGAACACGCGAGGGATTATATTAGAATAGGCCAAATAATTGGTAGATTTAAAGGAGAGCAGGACGACGTCACTTCTTATCTGAGCGCGTTTGAAAGCCAGTGCAGGCAATTGAAAATCTGCGAAGAAGATTGGGTTGTTAATTTAATAGGATTACTTCCGCATAATGTTAACACATGGCTTACATTAGATGAACAAGAAGAAGCGTTAGATTATGCGGAGTTGAAATCAAAATTGTTAGAATTGTACAGGTTTGATGCCGAGAAATTCCGGCAACTGTTTAGGAAACATAGCAAAAACGGAGCGATTTGGAGCATATTCGCGAGGGAATTGCTAAACTATGCCAGAGAGTGGGTAGCGGGACTTAAAATAAACACATTGGAGGGTTTATTGAATTTGATCGTGGCCGATCAAATGAAGCATAAAGTTCCAGGGGATATGCGGGAACACTTGGTGGATAGATGAGCAGAATTTTCGAATCCGCTCGAGTTCGCGAAAAGACTTGATGCGTACGAGAATGCGCGGCAAGGGTGGAAGAAGCCACAGTTACCATCTTTCCGGCCGGAAAGAACATTCCGGAAAGAACACGGAAAAAACAGGGCACCTGTTGCTCCTCACGTGGCACCCAAGCCGGCAGGAAGTACGAATGGGGTAGAAAAACATAGCGCGAAGAAATAATTCGAGGCACCTTATGTCCGCAAGTGTTATGAATGTCAGTCGACAACGCTCTTGATTAAGAACTGTCCGCGGAAACGGGCAATCAAATAAATCACGTGTGTGAACCCGAGGCAAGGGAATTCTTGAGGCAGCACATTGTGGCAGGGACCGTGAATGAGCAGCCGACTGAGATCTTGAGAGACACGGGCGCGTCATTTGATCTTGTATCCGCGAATCGAGTCACAGATCGTGATTATACGGGCGAATCGGTCTGGATCAAACAGCCACTTCATTCAACTGCCATTAATTTGCCGGTGGCGGAAATTCGCCTAAATTCAGAATTAGGTAGTGTAATCACTAGGGCCGCTATAGTGCCGAAGGAAAACCAACTTAACTATTATCTTTTGAGTAACAGAACGTATCAACTTCTGCAAGATATTAAACAGGGTTTAGTAGAAGAACAAACGGTAAACATGGTTACGACGCGCAGTAAGGCTGCGGCGGAAAGTAGGACAAAAGCAGAGGATGCGGGGGACCCGCAGGTAGGATTGCCGGAGGCGGAAGGCGACCTCACAGCAAAGCCGGGCGAAGACAAGCATGAGCCGTCGGAGGAATTCCCGGAAATCTGTCTATTAGCAGACGGAGAAGAATTAGAATTGGCAGTGCCGATCGCTGAAATGTTGAAAGTAAATACGGAACAATTCAGCGCGGCGCAGAAGGGAGATGAGGGTGTAAATACTTTGTTTGAAAAGTATAGGGACGTAAAAGCAGAATCTGAAAGAGATACATATTTTGTTCGGAATTCCTTATTATTTAAGAAACGGAAGAGCAAAAAGGGCGACATTTATGAAATGTTAGTTGTGCCCGGTAAATTTCGTGGGCCTATATTAAGGATTTGTCATGAAGTTGTCAGTGCTCATCTAGGAATAGCTAAATCGAAGAACAATTTGTCTAAGCACTTCTTCTGGCAAAATTGTTTTAAAGAGATGGAGCAATTTGTGCGTTCATGCGACAGCTGCCAGCGCGTAGGTCATAGTGGTGATCGGAAGAAGGCACCTTTAGTGTTGGTCCCCACTATAAGAGAGGTCTTTTCGCGATTGAATTGAGATACGATAGGCCCGTTTCAGAGAAGCAGTACCGGAAATGTCCACGTACTTACTGCTATTTGTGTTGCGTCGAGGTACCCCGAAGCAATACCGATTCCAGATCTTCAAACTCCTACTGTAATTGATGCGCTTTTGCAGTTGTTCAGCAGAACCGGTTTCCCACGTGAAATTCAAACGGATCAAGGCCCGTGCTTCAGGAGCACGCTGATGGCAGAATTCGCAAATAAATTTGGAATTAAATTGATCCATAGTTCAGTTTATCATCCGCAGACCAATCCGGTTGAGCGTGTACATAGTACAATAAATAGGCTGTTTAAAGTTCTGTGTCTTGAAGCTGGAACTGACTGGGAAAAACAGATCCCGGCCATATTGTTCGCTTTAAGAACAAGTTTCATTGAAAGTTTTGGATTCTCGCTCGCAGAATTAGTATTTGGTAGAAATTTATGGACTCCTATTACGTTGCTTTACGAGAATCTCTCTGGAATAGAGCCGGAAAGTAGCGAAGTAACGGAGTATATATTTCGTCTTGCAAATAGATTGAAGGTAATTAGAGACTCAGCTCATGAAAAACTATCGGCACTTCAGGTGAAAAGAAAAACCTGGTATGATAAGAAAGCGGTGATACGTACATTTAATGTAGGAGACAAAGTATTAGTGTTTGCTCCGAACAAGGTGCGTAAATTATCTGTGCAATGGATAGGACCGGGAGAGATTGTAGAGAAGGTGTCTGACAGGAATTACGTCATTCAAATGCCGAACAAAAGTACAGGCAAGGTATATCATGTCAATATGATAAAAGCATACGTACAAAGGACAGAGTATGTTAACTTTATTGTCAATCAAGAACAAATAGGTGAATTTATGGAGGACGGAATAGAGAAATACGCTTTAAAATTAGAACCGGAGGAATTTGATGTAGAGGCAATGCTCGCAGGCACAGAAATGGAGCCGGAAGGAAGTGAAAGGCTGAGAGAGCTTGTAATTGAGTTTAGGGACATCTTTTCTGATAGGCCACGGCTCACTAAAAACGTTCAGATATACATTGAATTGCTGGAAGAAAATGCAAGGGTTAGGAGCGCTCCGTATCGCACGTCACATCGCCAAACTAAAATCCTCCAGGATGAAATCACGAAAATGCTAAGGGATGGTATCATCGAGCCTTCAGATTCTGATTTCACATCCCCCATGATTTTGGTGGAAGCACCCGGAAAAAAACCCAGGCCATGTATTGACTACCGCAAGTTAAATCAGGTTATTCGTACTGAATATTTTCCGCTTCCGAGTTTAGCCGAGCGAATTGAAACAGTTGCGAGGGCCAAAATCATAACCACAACTGACTTATGTAAAGGATTTTGGCAGATCCAAATGAGCGAGCACGCTCAACGGTATGCCACCTTTACGACAAAATTCGGGTTTTATAAACCCCGCAGGATGCCTTTCCGCATCAAAAATGCACCATATGTTTGCAGTAAGCTTATGGAGGCATTACTGAAAGATTGCGCGGAGTTCGCCGTCCCATATATGGACGACATTGCAATCTTTAGCGACAACTGGGATGATCACTGCAAAATCTCAGAATCGTATTTCAAAAGTTACGTGAGGCCAATTTACGCGTGCAACCGGCGAAATGTAAGTTCGCTAGGAAATCGGTTACGTTCTTAGGATACGAGATTGGCAGTGGTCTGATGAGACCAAATGAAGCCAAGGTTCAAGTAATAACAGAATATCCACGGCCTACGACAAAAAAGGAAATCCGTAAATTTATAGGTCTGATATCGTATTATAAACGGTTCATCAGAAATTTCTCGGAGAAATCAGCTGCGCTCACTGATCTATTGAGGGGAACACATAGGCAAGGCAAAATCCGGTGGTCGGAAGAGTGCGAAAACTCGTTTATACAGCTTCGCGACGCACTGTGTCAGGGGGCAGTCACACATGCACCTGATTTTAGTAAGCCATTTTTACTGCAATGTGATGCGGCACTTAGGGGAGCAGCCATTATCACAGTTAGATCAGGAAGGGAATGAAAATCCGATTCTTTTTCTCAGTAAAAAATTTTCAGACGGGGAATTAAAATGGAGCACCACGGAGAAAGAGTGTGCGGCTTTAATTTGGGGTTTAGGGAAGTTGCGTTACTATTTAGACGGTAATGTTTTGCTAAAGATAGAAACGGATCATAGTCTGGTTACAACAGAATGCTGGGAATAATCCTAGATTGCTTAGGTGGTCTCTGGCGATTCAGCATTACAACATTATCATAAGCCATAGAAAAGGGATATTGAACGTAAATGCTGACATTTTCAGTAGGGTGTTTGAAAATGAGCGCCAGACAGTGTCCGAAGTTGCAGAGGGGCACACTGCACCCGGCAATGCCGATACGTGTGCGCCGAGAACGCTGGAACACAGTGCAAAACAAATAGTGCAAGAAGAATGATGTATAAGTGAATGTGATGTTTGTTGTGTTGTGTCAAGATTGAGTAAACTTTTCCCAAGAAACCTACGAAAGAATAGTTTCCAGCAAATATCATGAACTTTTGTATTCATTTATATTCATTCTGGCAAGAAGAAAACTTTGTACAATCCTTCAAGAGAGAGATGTAAAATTGGTTATTTGTTTCATTTAAGTGTATCACTGTATGTGGTTTTAAATGTAAAACAGGGTAAAATTTAGTTATTGTTGTTGTTTTTTGTGCATTTATCACTGCATAGGGTTTTGTAATTCAGTGTGTCAGTTTGTGTGTATAGAACTGTATCTGATTTTTAATGTTTATTGATGTAATGTTTGTGGCTATATTGGTGATATTGTATGTGTCATTTTGGTAGTGGGTGTATTGTACAAAATTAATTTAAGTCAAGAATTTGGTTGTAAAAGGAAAAGGAACATACTATGGTTATTTGAGGTTACCACACCAGGCTGAAAAATCTTAACAATGCATAAGAGGGACCGACCGTACGGCAAGATCTTTAATATTTCAAGTACAATGTACAATGTGAGTGTAAAAATATGTCAATGGGGTAGGTTAGTAGGGCTTTCTCTGTTTGTTTTCTTTATCTGTGTATTAGCCAATTCAGGCGCAGTTGTATATAATGTGAGCCAATCGGCCTAGGATTTTCACACTTGTGGAATTTTCCTTCTGTATTGATTGCAACTGTGACGAAAATTCCCGGGGGGGTATAGAGGAGTTTGTGGCGTCATATCTGTCGCCAGCACAAACTTGTACTATATCAGCCATGTGGACAGCGCTGGCGGAAGTGACGCTGGGCTGCACAAAGGCTTAGGGAGTAGATGGGAAGGGGTGCCGTGTCGTGGGTGCATATTTGGAAACCCCGAAGCCGGCGGAAACGCGTCGGCAGACACTGCGGGTGACGCGGTTCCGTCAGCCTGCCCAGAGGGTATATAAGCGGACTCCGACTTAAGAGCTTTCTTCTGTTCTTCTGATTCTTCAGGTTTGGGCGCGTCGGTAGGGCGTCGTGTGAGTTGTGCGCGGCGTTGCATTGTAATGCATAGGCTACCGAGGCGGGGAACCGAAGCCGGCGTGCTACGTCGTGACGGTCGGTGCGGCATACTCGCATGTATGCTCGCGTAAGGTACTGGTGCATCACCCCGGGATAGTAATTAATTATCGGGCCAGCGGTGGTGGTAACCAGGGAAGGTTCCTTCTTGTAACGGTCAAATTTATTTGTAAATATTGTATATAGTATTTTGGTGTCGGAGTATTTTATTTTAATAAATACTAAATATTTACAAGCCGTTCACGTCTGTAATTATTTGCCCCGGCAAAGACGCCACAAGAGCAGACTCTCTGTTGGCTTGTGTGCATAAAAGTTAAAACATAATGTCTAAACAACCATGTCTTATAAAAAATACAAATATATAGAATTAGCATATCAAATATTGTAAAATTACCTACGATTCATTCAGAACATTAAAATATCGGGTGGCAATGAAGCACTTTCCATGTACATTTCTCGAATTTTTTTAAAACACATTTTGATTCATATTGCAAAGTTGAAATTCATAACGCAGTTTAACACTATAGTGAACTTTTACATGTAATAATTTCAAAATTCTGTCTAGTCCTTCAACTGAGATATTATAGTCTACTAACACTGAAAATTGAGAGTGGTTGAAAGTAGAAGTGTCCGCCATGGCCCCTCCCTCTGCAGAAATTCAAAGTCAACTCATCTATATTTCTCCACTATATATGTACTTATTCTATAACAAAATAAATAATTTTGTACTCAACTATACACACTTGAGAAACGGTTGCCATTGAAGCTCATTTCACGTAATTTCACCATTTTTTAAAACACATTTTGAGTCAAATTTCAAAGTTGAAATTCATAAGCCAGTTTAACACGAAAGTTAACTTTTACATGTAATAATTACAAAATTTTATCTGGTCCCTCATCAGTATTCATAAACTCTACAAATCCGAAAAGTTGGGGAGCGGTTCCATAAGAAAGTGTCTGCCACCGGATCCCACTTCCCAGAAATTCCAATTTAACTAGCATATAATATACTACCAAGAATGTAGTAACTTTGTAACAAAATAAATAATTTTTTACTGGACTATAGACAATTAAAAAACGGGTGCAATTGAAATATGACCTTTTCTTACGGGAGTACTCGATGCTGCCCCGCCGGCATCAAATCCTTCTTTCTTAATTGATATCACAGTTCGAACAGATACTTCAGTATAGTTTACTACCCGAAAATTGCTGTTATCCAGCGTGTGATGAAGAACGCCCGAATTCTTTTCTTCGTCACATTTCTTAATAACGAGACGTATAATTTCCCTAGCTTCACAGTGTATTGTTTGGCCTTTACTACAAACAGAAGCTATACCGTCCCACCAAAAGTCACAAACCTAATTAAAACGAATACACTAACGAATACACTAGTGTTACGAACAAGAAGCGAAAAACATGTTACTCATTGATTTCATGTCTTCTCAGAACAAGAAACATTCTATATCAGATGAGGTGATATTGAACCTCATACAATGTTGTCAAAGCAGATATATTATTTCCTCGACTGCTCGCGTAGGCGGCAAATTGCAAAACACGTCAATATGTCGAATACTTACACTGTAGGTCTTCGGCGATTTTTTTAATTCAACCTCGTATGTGCGACAGATGACAGTAATATTTAAATATGTGGTTTATTAAAGTTTTGGAAATATATTTATTTGTGCAATGTAATTGAATTTCCCTCACTATTCAAGAGAGATTATTGTCAAATTGCCGCCTTGCGAAAGATGAGGCGTCAAAAATCGTTACACTAGTGTGAACACTTTTGAGGTTTTCAACGTCAAAAGTAATTTGTTGAGACCGCAAAGTGTGAAAGTGGCTTTTAGATTGTACTATCTCAGGTACTAAAAACTTCGAAATATAGAGCAGTATACTACACTGTAATTCAAGTACAAAATGGCCAATGAATTGATTGTGTGTAAACATTTCTTTCAATAATATTTTAGATTCTCCAATAATCACTGCGAAAATCAGAATTCCAACGTTGCTTCTGCATCAGAATCGCTTACAACACCACCAACAAAACAAATCTCTGTCGTCATCTCGAAAGAGAAAAGGAGATTGTTGCCTTCTAATCCCAGACTTGGAAAATGGACAACAAGAGGCGGTGAATGATCTATCAAAAACATATTTCTTATCCTTTTGAAGTCTGATGAATCGGAAAGTGATTCTTTTTTAATATGTCTGTCTATCCATTCACCTATCCGTCCGCTCGTCCGTTCGTCTGTCCTTCCGCCTGTCTTAATGTCCGTCTGACCGTCTGTTATTAAAGGGATCAGTGTTGCCAGATGTGTTTAGAGGGATTCCGCCATGTTCGTTTCAGTTTCCGTCGAAAATCCGCTGAACTGGTTTTAAAAATCCCCCCTAAATCCGCTAAACGTAAAATAAATTCCTTTTTCCATATTTAAAAGTATTAATTTAATCTATTAAAAATAATTGCGATTATATTATATTATATAGTGGCTTTATTGAACCTGCAATTCAATTTTTAGATAATATACAATGCATTACTTGGGTGAAAATTTGCAAAATGATAACAATAGATTTCAGGCATTATATAATTTATTATATAAGTATTATATTATTAATTCTTGGTAGTAACATGGATTTAGAAATTTTAAAAATATACATCTGTGCCAAGCGGCTTATTAATAAAGGTTAACGAAAACTCTTTACTAATTTTACTGCTTTACTAACTTTATTAATTTCCGCCGTTTATTTCACTGTCCGCGAAACTATTTTTTTTTCCGCCGTACGAGTTCAAAATCCGCTGAAAACGGCGGGAATTCCGCCGATATGGCAACACTGAAAGGGATAGACCACAAAATTCCACATTCCCACAATCATATGTCCAACTATCCAATGTCGCTTTTCCTTTGTCCTTGCGTTAGTCGTTTCTGTAAAATGGTCGGCTATATATTATGAGTAAACAAGTATTTTGAAATACATCTAACCACGATCCTTCCGAAGGATTATAATTAATTTTAAAAAGTTCATTATTTCCAATGTAGACTATCAATAAATTCTAAACGATAGGTTCTTAGAAAGACAATACTGATACCAGAATCCAGAATTTGTCTCTACGAAGGTGTATTTTCATGTTTAAACGGCAGTGAACGATAGTGAATATGACTTTCGTTGAAAAACAATTGGGTCAGAACTGTCAGAACAAATCAGAAAAAAGTTTCAGACAAAACTTATGTATTTTTGTGCGTAGAATCCGAATCTGAAATAAAAAATGGGGGTTCCTATTTAAGATTTCAATGTTGCCCACCGCCCTACCCGCTGGAGGCAGGGGGTGCTGATTTTAGCATAGAATGATTCCCCCCTTCAAAACTTTTAAGATTTGTTCTCACCTCAATTTTTCGAACATCGCGTATTTTTTGAGTTATTTCAACCGTATGTCTTTCTGTAGCCTTTTGCTGAAGGGTCGGGAGGGGCACAGAAACGGGCGCATGGAAAGGTGCGGCGAGATACGACGGCGCTGACTGAGCCGTGGGGTGAGGTCGACCTATAGATTGGACTCCCTTTTGGACAGCAGACGTGTTGGCACAAGCGCCATCCCCGAATTGCTCTTCAACAGTGGGAAGCAAGAAGGTTAAAACCTCAACGTATGCCTGTGCCGTGATAGTGCCACACAAAACAAGGGGTGCAAGCCTCCTCTATGAAAAACACGCTCACACCATAACACCATTTTGGACGTGTCCGGATACTTTTGATCATATAATGTGTGTATATATTGTGACCATACGTACCAGTAATCCTCTTTTAATGTGGACAGTAAGTACACAGTTAAGTTGACAGCCACTCATTAATTTTATCTGTTGATATAATAACGAATAAATAATGGGGACAAGGAATTTTCTTGGGGGTAACAACGTTATTGATGATGTGTATTGAATCAATAATAAAAAAATCTCCAAGAACAAAAAACAATCATTTATTTTCAATGGCTCCTGACATAATCATATACTCATTATTTCAGGCATGTACGTTCTTCTAAATTCAACATTTCTCTTGTTTCTTTATTTTATGGGTTTATGATTTTTATACAAATAATGGTGATCACCTTGGTTCATTTCCTACAAGATCATGGTCTTTAAACCAATAATAATTTCCCTTTACTTTTATTTTTTGCACCTTCAACATTATTACAATCAAATCACAACTAATGCTAATATTACAATTTCACACTAAATATGTTTAAGCAAATACCTCTTTTGTCATAATTCTAGTTACAAATATCACCTAATTTTTAACATGCGCCCCTGGTATTTCCTTAACTTGCCCTTACCGTGATTAATATTGTTGGTTTTCCTACGAGCTTCACATTATTACTTTTATTACCTGCTTTAGACAAATGAACCATAAAGTTATTATTATTTCCCCACTAATAGCAGAATTATATCGCACTATACAATGGTATCCAAATACTTATGAATTCCGGTTGTTCGCTGCTTCCTCGTCCCGGGCGTTCGAGGCGTTCGGCGCCGTCCGGGTTGGAGGCGCCCCACACGCCAACCCGTCGACGCGCACTCGCAATACATGAACTCCACGTTGCCTCCAGAATCCCTCAACTGATATCCAGCAACACTAATAGCATATGTCTTGCATCTAGATGAGCTCACACTACTATGTCTTGGCATCACACCATGCAATGTCATTGTCCCAGTCTCAATCTAATTCACCACGTGGCGGTCACTCGCCACCGACACCAATTGTCCCCAGTTTTCTGCTTTTATCCACCTTAAATTATCCCTTTCACAATTGATCCATCACTAAATCATTATCTTGATCACTTTACAATCCTTACTCGATTCCACCAGATTACTACCTTCATGTCGTATCTACTTTCACGCAACATATCCACTCTCCTTTCTTAGCCAAGCCTTTACTACATTTTTTTTAATTTTTAAAACACCGCAAAAATAAATTCGAGTACGAAGGCTGTTTTTTTCAACCCCCAAAAGATCCTTTAAATTCTAGAGATGTAGGAGGATTCGGTGATGGGCAACGGGCGATTGCGCGTCTTTTTTACCTTATCGACAATTTGAGCTGAACTGTAACCAGGGGAAGGACGTTGATAACTTGTTACGTTTGACTGTCCTGCTGCGAGCTACGTAGAGCTATGGGCTTTCTACAAGAAGGGAATAGTGCAGCAGAAATTCGCAAAAGAATGAGTCGAGTATATGGTACAAACTGTGCTTCCGGAACACAGTGCTGCTGTTACCAAACAACATCTGGGGCAGTTGGGTTGTGCTTGATCATTCGACGTAAGGCCCGACTTAATCAGTGAGTGATTTTCATCTCGTTCTCGAACTGAAGAATTGGCTAGGAGGCTAAATGAGGAGAGCTTCAAAACAAAGTTCAGACCCAATAGTGGCGACAATATTCGACGAAGGGGAATTTTTGGAAATAATATCGCAAATTCTCTCCGAATTATCACATCTAAGTCATAATATTTTCTAATAATCATACAAATTGTAGAACATTATTTGTGGGCTCCTCAGTTTGTGGTCAGTAGACTCACAAAGCCTTCTGCAACAACACACATACATGAAAGGCAAGCGACAAACAACTAATGCCTACGGCGGGACTCGAATCCGCGACACTTGAGACCCGAGGCGCTGGGTCAAAATGCTCTCTAGCCAGCTCGGCATCCAGATCGGCAATAATTTTAACTGCGTTGCATACAGCTAAATTGCCATTTTACCCGCAACATTTCAAAACTTTCTCTTAAACTTTTGCTTAAGCAGTACGTGTGAGAAAGTAAAATGACATGTGTCTGTGCAAAGTTACTCACTGTTTTACTAACCTTCTGAAAACACTAAACCTTCACTCCTAACCCCTGCCCCGGGAATCTGCCCATCCCCACCCACCACAGCCGTCCCTCCGCTATCGCCAGCAACCACGCGGCCTATCCCTCGCCTCTCGGCCCGCGTTCCCACAAGTGCGTGTTCTTACGCGCGTGACGCGCTCCGGTGAGCACCTCGACCTCGCCCTGCCCCCTCCTCTCAGCCACACGCCTCGGTACACTCCAACTGACCTTGCTTACGCAGGCGCATGCGCAAAAAGTTGTGAGGTGAGATGCGAACTATGGATGAAGGTCTTCAACCTCTCAGTGTGCTGCGCTCTCTCTCCCACTCTCTCCTTTCTTCTCCCTCTTCCTTCTCTTTTTTCTTTTCTTGCTTCTCCTGACCCTTTCTGCTCGCGAAACGTATGCAAAACACAAGATCGCCACGAAATGTTGATGTTGGTCCCGAAAAGAAGAAAAACGCGTGGCAAACCATATTCGTTTCCGCTTTCGAACCTTTGACTTTTCTCTTCTGTCTCTAGGGGCCATGTGTGCCTTGACACTTCATAGGCTCATAGGCTAAAGGTAGACGCCCTTGATGCAATAATTTCATATATCATTTCAGAACAAGAAATTGAACCAATATTGAAAGCAAATATCTGTGTAGTTATTTTCTTAAATTTTAATAATACTGAAATTGAACTAATATTGACAGCAAATATCTGTGTAGTTATTTTCATATTTGCTCCATCAGTGGAGTTTTCGTGGGGAAGTGCCCCCTTTTTCCTAGAAGAAGAGTGAGAGGATGATATGTTCCTGACAGCTTTACGAATTAATGCGAGTGTGTTGATTACTTAAAATACATTTGTTATAGCTACAGTCATGTCAAGAAGACATTACTGCCCGAAACATATTGGCAACGTACCTACAAATCCAATAAGTTGACAGGATGGTCACAATTAAATTAATTCTTGAACTACATCAAGTCAATGTTTGCGTAAATATTCTTAATATATTTTAAATAATTTAGTTCAAAGATTTCAAAAGACATGAGTAAGTTCATATTTTCAAAAGTTCTAGTACTAATGTAATGTTTTCTAATATTCAGGTTTCTAAACGTCTGTAGGATCTAATAAGAATGTAACACTTTTGATAAACAGCAATTCTCTGAGTCACAGGTTAAGTGATTACATATAGTGGCAGAAACATGTATATTTAAAATAATATTCAAAAATTCAGTTGTTACAATTGAAGAAGAATTGATTACATTCTCTAATCATTTCTTAATTCCTCCGTCATTCAAGCTCCGCAATGCGTCATGTTGGTTCTCAGTGATTGTTAAGGATTAATAAAATGAAAAAATCAAAATATCTACATAAAATGTACTTATTATTCTCCAAATATATGATTCAAAGAGAAAATATGCAAATAACTTAATTATAATATTTAATTCGTCAATTTTATTGAATAATTTGAAAGTAAAATAATTTAAAATCATTAAATGAAATTACAATTTATCAAATGAACATTTGCTAAATTCTTTGACTGAAAACTCGTTGACTGTATTTTAAAATGAATTTGTACGAGCTGACCATTCCATATTCATTGAGGTGTTAAGAGCGATTCTGAAAATTGTTTTTGTTGTATTTACATAGCTCGATCTGAACGGTTCCACTGTCTTTTCCAGAACGAATGCCTACGGTGATTTGTATTTCATTCCAACGAAGATTTTTCTTCCAAATGTTCTTGCAGTTCTGTTTTGGAACTCACATTTTTCAGTGAACCTGAGACGCATTCCTTATAGGGGTAATGTGCGTCACGCAAGAAACATGCGAAGTAAGTTGCGAATCAACTCGTTCCCGGCTAAGTACTCTTACAATACATATCATTTCCCCGTCGTAAGCACACAGGTCAATGTGGCATTGGTATTCAATTAAGATCCTAACAGTTACTTGGTATATTCATTCACGATAGTTCACGTTCATTCACGATTCATTATAGAAACGTGGAGACTGTGGAAATATGGAGAGGCTGGTAAAATATGTAAAAGTTGAGGTTATATAAAAATACATTTTAAAAAACTAACTTATCGTTGCGCATAGGCTTAGGTGACTCACGACATAAAATGATGTCCCTGCAGTGTCTCTGACCGGATATCTGGGTCGAATTCTGTCGCTATCTAGAGAAATATTGTAGCAGCCAGCTGCTCTGATCGATAGTTTTCTGTGGTTTCTCCGATCAACTCCAAGTGAATGCCGCAGCAGTACTCTCACAAACGAGCCACGGACCGCGCGCGATCTTTCCTTCCGTTTCCTTGTTCTATTCTCACTCTTACACACACACACACACACACACACACACACACACACACACACACACACACACATATATATATATATATATATATATATATATATATATATATATATATATATATATATATATATATATATACTAGCTGACCCGGCCACGCGTTGCTGTGGCTAAAGTTTTTGTTATATTACATTATAGTAAACAATCTAAGAGGAACAATAAGAGAACATCAGTCACGGAGTCCACTATGCTTTTTCACACAGATGGTATTTGTAAAAAAATATGGTGATCTCCTTATTTGACTTTCTACTACTATAACCCTTTAGTACAATGAAATTATTTACCAATAAAGACGAAAATATTGATGTTGGTATACAAATTCACTGGATTGAGATTTGAAGGGGAAGTACGTTGAACACAATTAATTAAAATGTTCTTACACTTGATATTAAGCAGAAATCAATAGGTACAAAATAAAAATTTATCAGATTTATTATTTCCATTTAATTTGTATAACAAATATAAGTACTATTCAATTATAAATACTTTCAAATTCAATTTAATTTAACACCAATCGGTGCACAATGTTTTTGGTTAACCTGTCTTTAGCTAACACAAATATATTAGACGGTTTCCCAACACGTGAACACGCAACATATAGTTGCCCATGAGAAAAACATGGATTTTCCAAATCTAAACCACAAATGGACATTGTTTGACCTTGAGATTTATTTATAGAAATGGCGAAAGCTAAACGAATTGGAAACTGTAGCCTTTTGAAGGGTATGGTAGAATCTGATGGTATCATCGGAATACGTGGCAGAAGGACCACTTTTCCTTTAAACTTCCCAGCCAAAATGGTTGCTTCAAGAATGTTTCCGGTGATCTTTTTGATGACCAAACGCGTACCGTTACATAATTGAGGTGGATTCAAATTACGGAGGAGAATAATAGTGGAACCAATCTTTAATCGAAGATTATGTGGTGGCATTCCAGGGATATCTAATGAATTTAAAAATTCAATCGGAAAATTTACACTTTCATTTTCATCAACAACAGTATCGATTGATTTAAAAGACATCATATCGCCTGGTAATAACTGTAGTACCTGGAAGTTAATTTCGTCAACATCAACGTTTTTGGCTGCCAAAATCGCCCGTTGACTAAGCCATTCATGATTCAAATAATTATTCTGTATATCCGGGAAAATACTCTGAATCAATTCATTTTTATCCTAAACAACAGTGCAAAAATTGTCTGGTAGTTTAATGCATTGCGTATTTGGTTGCAGTTCTATTTTACCGTTCCCAATATCTGCAGTCCTGATTCTTTGAGCTGCATTTCTTGTTTCGATTTGTTCTGGTAATTGCTGAGCTCTTTCAACACGTTTGCGTCGTGACCCTTTGCTGCTCGCGTTGTTGAGGTTAGATTTTTTCGGTGGCATTTGACTGAAAATAATAATAATAGTTTAAATATTAGAAAGAGGAACTGAAAAACATGTTATCATAGCACATTGAAATAATAAGTGCAAAATAATTTTAAATGGAGGTTAAATAATCTTAATATATATAAATCTCGTGTCACAGTGTTCTTATGATATTCTCTTGAATACGTTCGTTACACTGTTATTGAGATTCTTGTGCATGACCTTCTGCTGTCCTGATTCTTGGAGCTGATTTTTTACCATAGCAGCGCCATCTATTGATTACTTACTCAACCCAGTCGAAAGGTGTCGACATCTGTTAGAATCATTTGGAGTTAACAGATAATTGCTTCATTGTACATCTCTGGTGTATAATCTATGTTTTGGCATTGATTTGTTTGTCTAATTCGGTGCAATATGTCTTCTGTCATACAATTTTTATATTTTTCCCACAAAGTTTGTGCTTGCGAAAGTTTGTGCTTGAAATTATTTACCAATAAAGACGAAAATATTGATGTTGGTATACAAATTCACTGGATTGAGATTTGAAGGGGAAGTACGTTGAACACAATTAATTAAAATGTTCTTACACTTGATATTAAGCAGAAATCAATAGGTACAAAATAAAAATTTATCAGATTTATTATTTCCATTTAATTTGTATAACAAATATAAGTACTATTCAATTATAAATACTTTCGAATTCAATTTAATTTAACACCAATCGGTGCACAATGTTTTTGGTTAACCTGTCTTTAGCTAACACAAATAGATTAGACGTTTTCCCAACACGTGAACACGCAACATATAGTTGCCCATGAGAAAAACATGGATTTTCCAAATCTAAACCACAAATGGACATTGTTTGACCTTGAGATTTATTTATAGAAATGACGAAAGCTAAACGAATTGGAAACTGTAGCCTTTTGAAGGGTATGGTAGAATCTGATGGTATCATCGGAATACGTGGCAGCAGGACCACTTTTCCTTTAAACTTCCCAGCCAAAATGGTTGCTTCAAGAATGTTTCCGGTGATCTTTTTGATGACCAAACGCGTACCGTTACATAATTGAGGTGGATTCAAATTACGGAGGAGAATAATAGGGGAACCAATCTTTAATCGAAGATTATGTGGTGGCATTCCAGGGATATCTAATGAATTTAAAAATTCAATCGGAAAATTTACACTTTCATTTTCATCAACAACAGTATCGATTGATTTAAAAGACATCATATCGCCTGGTAATAACTGTTGTATCTGGAAGTTAATTTCGTCAACATCAACGATTTTGGCTGCCAAAATCGCCCGTTGACTAAGCCATTCATGATTCAAATAATTATTCTGTATATCCGGGAAAATACTCTGAATCAATTCATTTTTATCCTGAACAACAGTGCAAAAATTGTCTGGTAGTTTAATGCATTGCGTATTTGGTTGCAGTTCTATTTTACCGTTCCCAATATCTAGTAGTTGTTCGGAAAATATTTGTGCTGATGGATCATTTTGCAATTGTACTCGCATATTTATGGTCAATCGAAGTGTTTCAACACTTCGCCATAAGAATGATTGTTTCAAACATGCATTAATCTCATCCGCGAAAGTAGAGCGAGGTATAACCGGTAAGGTCTGCCGGAAGTCACCAGACAAAAGTAAGATAGCACCACCGAAAAGTTTATTATTGCTGTTTAAATCTTGCAGAGTTCTGTTTAATGCTTCAAGTGAATATTTGTGTGCCATTGTGCACTCATCCCAAATTATTATAGAACTCTTCCGCAACACTGCAGCTATTCCACTATTCTTTTTGATGTTACACATTGCATCTGGTTTATTATGAACGTCCAATGGCAGCTTGAATGGTGAATGTGCTGTTCGCCCACCATCCAGTAAAGTAGCCGCAATGCCTGACGATGCTACTGCTAATGCGATTTTTTGTTGCGACCGTATTTTGGCAAGAATCAACGATATTAAAAATGTCTTACCGGTTCCACCGGGTGCATCCAAGAAAAAAAAACGCCTTGTTCAGCAGCAACAGCCAGCGTAATCCGATCATAAATAATTTTTTGTTCTGCTGCCAGTAATGGTTCACTGTTCATGATAATTGTTGCTAAACTTTCATGGTCATATTGATTTTCTCGTTGTAAATCGGTATTGACTAAGTAGGTGGCTGGACGATTAGGTGATGGCATACCATAATGATTAATTGGTAAATTTGAAATAAGAACACATAAATCCTCGATCAAGACCAATGCTTCATTGTACATCTCTGGTGTATAATCTATGTTTTGCCATTGATTTGTTTGTCTAATTCGGTGCAATATGTCTTCTGTCATACAATTTTTATATTTTTCCCACAAAGTTTGTGCTTGCGAGGGATAACATGTCGTCAAAATAATTGCAAACAACTGACGAATGTTATTCGGTGTTGATGTCAACGCAGCATCAGCAAGCGTTAAGTCCCAATGGTTATCGTCTTCTAGCAATTTCAGTTCACGACATGCATCCTGGTATGTATTGAATACTCGACCATTAACTGTTCGTAAAAATTCAAAAGACGTTGGTCCGGAAACATTCACCAATAACAAACGTAAATAGAAGCACTCACGTTGCTTTGGATGTACCGTGTAAAGTCTCCCCAATGTCTTAGCTTTGAATATGCCTGTAATGGAAGGATGTGGTTTTCCTTGTTTCCGTGGCAGCACAACGCGTGCAACGCGTGGCCGGGTCAGCTAGCTGATTGTTGTATTCTTAATATATATAAATCTCGTCTCGTGTCACAATTTTTGTCCTCAATGGACTCCTAAACCACTTAACCGATTATAATAAAATTCGCACACCATGTGCAGTTCGATCCAACTTGAAAGATAGGATAGTTTAAATCTCAAATTATAGTCGCAATTTTAATTTATTGCTAATTATTTGTCTGTTATTATTTGACAGTCACAATTATCTACAATTATTACAACAATCAAATTTGTAATAAATTAGCAATAAATTAAAATTGCGACTATAATTTGAGATTTAAACTATCCTATCTTTCAAGTTGGATCGAACTGCACATGGTGTGCGAATTTTATTATAATCGGTTAAGTGGTTTAGGAGTTCTTTGAGGACAAACATTGTGACACGAGATTTATATATATTAAGATATATGCACTACACAACCACATGTGTCAGACGACAAAGCAGGAGCTTATAGCATGTCCCGGGTGAGGTCGTGCCCCACTGGTGGAAGTCAGCAGATGAAGATCACTGCCATTTCCCGCAAAGTATGCACTGCACTTACGGGACTAATGACCTGTTGACAAGTACACGTAGGCTTCCGCAGCTCGAGTTCATAACTTCTTGGCTGCCCTTGTGACACCGCGTCGTTGGATGAGAGGCCTTTCAGCCAAAGAAGCGGCGTTCCGGTCACCCGGACACCCAAAAGTCAGAATCTGTTGAGGCGTCCGGATGCACTAAATAATCAATCAATTATCGTGGTACCTCCGATTTTCACGTTAAAACACGTTTTATTTGCGTGATGCTTATCAAGATCACAATAAAAATAAATTTTAATCATAGCTTTCCATTTTTCATATTCCCAGCTTTCCATTTTTGGGTACAGAAAGTCAAAGGAAAGAGTATTGATTAAAATACTCGCTTTTGTTTCATCACAAATTAAATATAATTTCCCTCAAACAGATGAATCAAGTCGTAAAGATTCATGTAAATATGTGAAAGAGAATAGAGTTTCACCAAAGTACTCGTAGGTCTATTGAAACCACCAAATGCACGTTCGTTTTTTCAAGAATTCTCTCAGAATATCCTTAAAGGGAATCGGTTAGCAATTGTAACAATCTATTAGTATTGTCGAGCGAAATCTAATAAGTTATTGATCACATCTGTAGGTGGCGTAAGTCACCCAAAATGTGTTTTAGTTGCTACAATAATAAACAAAACACTTTTCATGGAGAAGTTACATAGATTCTCCTGGATAGATCAGCAAAAACTTGGTCCGTTCCCCACCAGACAACCGAGACGCGTTTAATGACACCTCATTAGTCGTTATTGAAGGACTCGTGGGTCTAACCGTGAGTGATGGGCGGATGATCGTAAGTAATTCGATTTCTGTACAAGGACATTTAAAATAAAATAAGCCTTATTTGGTCCAGAATATCTTGAAATAAATTTTAACAGCTGAAAATGAAGATAAATTGTCGTTAATATATGTAATAATATAAATTTGCTCCGTAGAGATTACATAACCTATTGGAAAGTGTTTAATGTGTGCTTTAGTTATCAAAGAGTCAGTGAAGTGGTTTGCGATTGCTAAGATCAGTAGAAACAAAAGTGCACCGGATTAATGGTCGTGGGTGAAGTTCGCAGGAAGGCATTTTCTTCTACGTAGAATAGCATTTGAAAGCATGTGAACCAGAGATTTTTGAAGTGAGGTAAGGTGGACCAACAAATATGAATATATGAAAAATCATAATATTATACAAAATCGTTTATATTTTTATGTATTTTATTACTAAACTCAATTATGATATATTACAAATGTGCTTTTTTCTAATATAACGTTAATTGTTGCTTCAGGAACCAAATGATCTATTCATAAAGTAATAAAGCTTTCGTAAAAAGTAGGACGTTGAATTCGTACAAATATTATTGATAAAGTTTGCAATATTTTCGAATATTAAAATAAAATAATCAAATTTATTTTTAATTTTTAGCAATGAAAAAAATGATTTCTTTAATTTTACCAAGTGGCCCCCTGAACCATTTTCGAGAGCACTTAATACATATACAAAAATATTTCTAAGAAAGTATTTTTCTTTTGAAAAATAAGTTTTCTGTTTTGATAAACTAGAATTAATTGTAAGGTAATTTCAAGGGCATTGCTATCCATTTTCTTGAGCCAATAGCTGAGGTCAAAAGTCCGAGTGAAGGAGAACTTTGTTCGATTTCCCGTGTCTTATCAAATAACTTAATATACTATTTATTGCCTACTTAACTCTCCTGAATACCAACAATTTGAAGATTTCGTGCGAAGCTCTTTTGCCCTTCATTCAAAACTTTAGAGACAATCGTCCTGTCGACTCTCTGTTAATGCCCCTTCTACTAGTGTTCTTTCTGTTCATGCTGTTACTGCACCTTCCACTCGCTGTTCTAGCCCCTTCTATTCGCTGCTACTGCGCTACACTGTGGGGTCGACCCGTAACGCGGCCGGCGCCTTAGTTTTCCACCTCAGAGAACCGGGCTCAAATCCGGGTTCCATTCCACGTTAAATTTGTAGCGGACAAAGCAGGTTCGCGGCAGTTTCACTGGCGTCCTCTCGTCTCCCTACTTCTCGCTTCGCAGCCTTCGCGCTTATTACTCGCGTGTATGTCGCAGTTATATGTCGTATCGCGAACGCCGAACCTGGGAGACCCGGCGAGAGCCGCCAAGAGATGCTGTGAAAGTGTAGATGTACCGCATAGGCAACTGGCAGCGGAGCTAGTCTGGAGAGGCGACCGACTGCGATAGCTCAGTTGTAATAGATATTAGCACTCCGTTACGTTTACAGCATCGTAGATCGGTAGACCCTAGTGTTCGAGTATGGACGGTGGTGAATTTTTTATATTAGACGAATACTGGATTGAAATTAACCGCTGTCTGAAGGATAATTGTAGAGGTCGAAAGAAAGTATGTGCTGCTGTAGCATCACTAGTTGTGTATGAGTCTCGGCTATTCTTTTTGTACACAATCATCGTTCCGTCTTTTCACAATTCAAACCTTCAAACCATATGGTAAAGGAATAAATCTGCTGGGCTGTAGGGGAGACGACGCGTCACAGACACAGATGCAAACGTTTCGGCCATCATGCTGCGACCTTCCTCAGGGTGCAATACATTCCTCGGGGCATTCCCCTTCCGCAGGGCGAAAAGCATTTCGCCGCTGAGAAAGGTTCTCGTGGCGGCCGAGATGTTATCATTTGTGCCTAGTGTGACATCATACGGGTGTAATCGGAACACAGACGAGAGTGGTTTGTAAAACAGTAGATTTATTCACAATCTAGACCATAGACTCACTTAAACAACTACTCTACTTACAATACACTAAATAAACAGACCCACTACAAGGAGAGATAATTTACGAACAGCTACCACACCGCAACATACTACCGATGTTTCCTGCGTGAAGCACCGCACTACCTTGAGACCATCTACGCGTCTCGCAAAGTCACGACAATGAATTGCCGGCCCCTCGCCCTAGTGCACCTTGTGACGTAGTGAAATGAGAATAAATTCAAATAACAAAAATAAAAATAGTATATTGAAAAGTTACAGACTAGTTACAATAAATTGCTAAATTTAAACACTCCGGCAACCTTTTCCTTCCAGTACCCTGCTTTACCGCAGAAAAACAAGCCACGCGTGATGCGAGCTGTCGGACTTCCGTCCCGTGACAATTACCGTCACATGGCCTGATGCCAAAATATAAACCGGTCGCCGTTTGGCGGACCGCGTGCACGAAGCACCCGAGGTCGTCTGGCCCTTACACTCCGGACATCTCGCCCCCACTCTTACGTTCCCTGTACCTACACGTACTAGGCCCTCGGATGTAAACTGAATGAGAACGCGGGCGCAGATGGCGCCGCGTTAAATAGTTGATGGCTATACCCCCACCCCACAAGTTCCCTAGATAGGCTCGCCCGCCGCCGACAGCGAGGCTCGCTAGCCAGCTTCCTAGGAGTTTACAGCCTAAGGTTATTTTTGGCTCTGCCACGCTGTCTGCGTCAACTGCCAGAGCGCCAAATCCCGGAAGTTCAGGCTCAACCCCTTCCTCCCCCGCAGCGCACTTTCACCGACCTAACGGTTCTGGCCCTCGTGTTAACGACGCCACAGACCCTCCCATGCTCGGGGGTAGAATTTTTTTTCGCAGCAAAATGTGCACAGGAAAAAAATTCTGCTAACTAATTAACCTGGTGTTGACCTCACATTCTAAATTTTTACGTTAAACAATCAGAAAAAGTACAAAAACCAAAACCTGTCTAAAATACAAAAAGTAAATCTATGGGCTGTGCCCTCTTCCCTAGCTATGTTGCCATTTGCCTTAATTACTATACACATGTGAACAGACAAAAATTCTTTGACATACAACTGAAAGATTCTTAAATTATATAATAAATACCCTTTTATATACAAATCAGTAGTACCATGATAGCTCTTGAAGTACAAATTAATTCTGAAAAATAAAGTACATGAATTTTCTGCTATATACAATTACAAAAAATCTGGACATACATCATGTGCCGCATAGACTGGATTTATTGGCGCATGTGTGCATTTACATATGAAAACAATAACACAAAACAAAAATGAAATACCCTTGAATTTACAATTTATTTACATCAATTTTCACCGACATTTATACAGTGTCACGAACGTGTGAGCTCTCTACACCTGTCAGAGATCAATTCATTCGTCGTACATGCGACTAAGCGCATCTGCATTTATGTTCTCAGAACCCTTTTTGTGTAAGATTCTTAAGTCAAGGTGCTGAATTAATAAAGACCAGCGTAATAATCTGGGATTTTTGCCCGCCGTATTACGTAACCAAACTAGAGGATTGTGGTCAGTTTCAATTTGAATCGTGGCTTGCCCGTCCGTTCCCGCTCCCAATCCGTCCCCGCTTCTAAACAAGGAACCTTCATTAAACGGTTCATGGTTCTGTGCATCCGTTCTACGGCATTTGATTGCGGATGATAAGACGAACTTCTAACTAATCTAATGCAAAATCTTTCGGCGAATTCTGCCATCAGTGTACTTGAGAAACAAGTTTCTTGATCCGTTTGAAGCTCTCGCGGAAATCCAATCCGACTGAACAAATCTAATAAAGCTTCAATCACCGTGACCGTCGTCAGATCACGTATGGGAATAGCCTCAGGGTATTTTGTGGCTAAACACATGGCTGTGAGTATGAACTTATTTCCTGACTCAGACTCTGGAAGTGGGCCACACGCGTCGACATTTACTTTCTCAAACGCCTCGCCCGTTATTGGTACAATTTTCAAAGGTGCGCGAAGTTTCTCGCCGCCGTTACCTACACGTTGGCAACTATCGCAGCTGCGTACGAAATTTTCCATATCTTTATAACAGTTCGGCCAAACGAAATACTTGGCCATCGCGTCTTTGCTCTTGGTAACCCCTAAATGGCCGTGGGCAACTTCACGGCAGAGTTTCAATATCGTGCCACGATACACACGCGGAGTCACTAGCATGGAGAATCTCTCACCGCGCTTGCTTTGCCGGTTCCGGAACAATAGGCCGCGTTCTATAAAATAATCGCGCCGTTCCGCCTCCGTGCCTTCGGCTAGCTCTATTAGCGGTGTGAGCTCTTCATCCTGCCTCTGAGCTTTTTTAAATTCGGCCGGGTCTAAACGGGCCAAAGCAACACACTCTGAATCTACTTCAATTTCCGCGTCGTTTACAACTGCGTTGTTGCCCGGTTCGTCAACCCCGCCCTGAAATACACTATTTTCCTTGTTCTCGTCCGGCTCAGGTGCTGCGTCCCGCTCTCCGCCGGTGTCTGCAAGCTCGCCTAGCTTAACCGCCCCACCCCTTTTGTCTCGTCCCTGGCCGCAAAGGGTGCGTCGCCTGGCGCCGCCGCCACCTGACCTGCCCCGTCGGCCTGTTCGGCTGCCGCCTGAGCTCGAGTTCGTACTGCACAAAGAAACTGCGGTTCTAAGAACCCTTGCTTTATTTCCGACAACATAGTGGCAGATCGATTGCTTAAAATGTAGTATTCTAAATCGCAATATTTTGCGACTGCCGCCTCGGTAACAAGCTTACCGAACGGACCTAAAATTTCAACTTTGGCCACCGGTAGATTTCTCGGCGCCTCGTCCAGGGGCTGCTTAACCCATACGGACTCGCCTGTATATTGATTAGGCATGACGTGCTTTGCGTTGATTAGATCTACGGTAGCACCAGTATCACGAAGAATGGTAATGCTCTTCCCGCAAACCGTGCCGACAAACGTGTGAGGAAGCAACAATTCCTGCGCACTGTCGTTAACCACGTGACACATTTTCTCGCTTTGTTTAAGCTGAGGGCAGTATTTCTTTATGTGCCCCGGTTTTTTACACAAATAGCACGTGCGTTCCTGCGGTTTGTCGAATTCCGCATTTCTATCTAATTTAGGCGCTGCGTGTTTAGAAGTGAACGGCACGCTTTCCGTTGCCTTTCTCCATTTCTGTTCACCCACAGGCTCCTTACTATTGAATTTGGAAAAATCTTTCTTGTACCCACTAGATCGATTGTTCTCGTAGGTGTCCAGCCTGCGTGCCAAATCTTGGGACTGTGAAACCTCGCCCCAAACATCTAAGAAGTGGGCACGTACGTCCGCCGGTACCTTCCGTTTCATCTGGTCGGTAACAATCAGATCTAATAAATGCTCGTAAGTTTCAACTTTTAACCCTGAAATCCATTTTTTGCAATAATTCGTCAGTTCGCGAGCATAAACATTCCAGGTAGTTTTTGCTCCTTTTGCGTGACTGCAAAACATCTGACGACATTTTTCGGGCGTGAATTTATACATGACTAGTAACTGAGTTTTGATCTGGTCATAATCCTGCTCTGGTGAATCTGATCCTACTACTAACCAAGTATTTATTTCATTGGGAAGCAATCCCATTAATTGACTGACCCATTCGACTGGCGCAATGTCGAGCTGACGAACATGCGCTTCGAAAACACTTAAAAACAAGGAGATATCCTCACCTTCGCCTTTAAATCTATCCATTACCTGATTGATACGGATTTTGTTTCTGTTTCCCGAATATCTACTACACAAAGATTCGCGCGAGGTAGCCTGATTCGCTAACTTCAGCCTTTCGAGTTCGTAATGCCGTTGTCGCTCCTTCTCCTCGAATTCGCGCTCCCGTTCTCGTATTTCAATTTCGAGCAGCCGTTCTCTTTCTTCAATTTCGCGCATCCGTTCTCTTTTGTCGAATTCGCGTCATTCAGCGACCTGTTCTTTCACCTGATCGGCGAGTTGCTTAACAAAATCTTCATCGTACTGCTCGCTTCCCGTGATTAATACCTTTAACCTTACAACAGTTTCGTCCCCTTCCAAAGTTTCCCCCATCTCCATCGCGACCCTCACAAGTACCTCTTTCCGATACCCCGCTAGAAAAGACATTTTGATTGAATTGATCACCGACTGATATAAAGAACACACTTACGTTCTGTTGACCTCGGTGTCGCGTGCGCGCTTCCTGGATCGGTGTCCTTTCGTCCTTCCTCTCGTTTTGGTCGTCCGGGATGTCTTCTTCCAGTTCTAGTACCATGTACCAGTACCGTACACTAGCACCAGTTCCAGTTCCAAATAAGAAAAAAAAAGGTTCCGAGTCGGACTGTACCGCCCCGAAACTTCCGCACCGAAATACCGCACAATTCGGTTTCCCGTGGCGTGCACGACACTGCCGACGCCACGTGAATACGACGCGAGTGCACCAACACTTCCGATGCACAACTCCACGCTTACTGTTCAGCTGTTTCCAGCGCGCACCAATGACTCAGGCGCCGCACTGCCAGTTCCCCGCGGTTGCTACAGCTACTTCCGCGTTCTTTGCCGTTGTACTAGTGAACTGCTGCCACCATGTGGGCTTCGTAAAACCCCTGCCACCAACTTAGAAAAAAACTTGGTGGGTACACGTTACTACCCCGTGGGCTTCGTAAAAACCGCTGCCACCAAATAAGAAAAAACTTGATGGGCTCACTTTACCACCCCGTGAGTTTCGTAAAAACCGCTGCCACCAAATAAGAAAAACTTGGTGGGCTCACTTAACCACCCCGTGAGTTTCGTAAAAACCGCTGCCACCAAATAAGAAAAAAAAGGTTCCGAGTCTGTGACGTAGTGAAATGAGAATAAATTCAAATAACAAAAATAAAAATAGTATATTGAAAAGTTACAGACTAGTTACAATAAATTGCTAAATTTAAACACTCCGGCAACCTTTTCCTTCCAGTACCCTGCTTTACCGCAGAAAAACAAGCCACGCGTGATGCGAGCTGTCGGACTTCCGTCCCGTGACAATTACCGTCACATGGCCTGATGCCAAAATTTAAACCTGTCGCCGTTTGGCGGACCGCGTGCACGAAGCACCCGAGATCGTCTGGCCCTTACACTCCGGACATCTCGCCCCCCACTCTTACGCTCCCTGTACCTACACGTACTAGGCCCTCGGATGTAAACTGAATGAGAACGCGGCGCAGATGGCGCCGCGTTAAATAGTTGATGGCTACACCCCCACCCCACAAGTTCCCTAGATAGGCTCGCCCATTGTCGGCAAGCGAGGCTCGCCTGCCAGCATCTTAGGAGGGGGGATACACCCCCTACCACACAAGATTCCCAGGTAGGCTCTCCCGCCGCCGACAGCGAGGCTCGCTAGCCAGCTTCCTAGGAGTTTACAGCCTAAGGTTATTTTTGGCTCTGCCACGCTGTCTGCGTCAACTGCCAGAGCGCCAAATCCCGGAAGTTCAGGCTCAACCCCTTCCTCCCCCGCAGCGCACTTTTACCGACCTAACGGTTCTGGCCCTCGTGTTAACGACGCCACAACCTACTCGCACAGACACGCGCATCACCTGTCGCCGACGTCGCTAGAACAAGAAGATTGGAGCATTGTTCTCCTGGCCTTATATAGGCCTTTGTCGCTACCCGCCGCCCCCATTGCCTGCTCTCAACCGCCGCGCCCGCTCCCTGGCCACGCTACGTCCACGGAAAGTCCCAGTGCGTCATCACTCCGTCCTTTGTTCATCATTCGGCGATGCCCACCGAGTGCCACATGGTTGTCTCCGTTTGTACCGCGACACGACGCTACACTAGGATGCGGCGCGGCATCTCCCGAAGTCAAGTAAATATAGAGGAGTTACTTTAAGAAGGGACCACTTAAACAGGTCGGGAAACAAATGAACGTCATGCAGGGCGATGACATTGCAAGAGATAGTGATGAAGCCATTTATAAATGAGCTAACAATAAACGTACGCACTGACAGTGAGTGAGTGGACATAACCTGCATATCGTCGCCAGTAGTTGTCAAAACGGTCCCTTCTTACAGTGATCTCTCTTCACTGACTCCAGCCACAGAAGCCTCCGCTTTCAACTCCTTCGCCGTCATCGTCACCAGCATTGAACCCGTATGCAGCGTCCTCCTCCTTGAGCGATATTAGCGCTGGAAAGGCTTTCGCCGATTAAGCTGCGGCCGTGGCGCCGACGCCCTTGTCACCCGCGTCGCGCGCTCCTTCTTCTTGTAAGGTCCGCCACTACTTCCGCACGACTCCCCCCAACAGCCTCGTCCTCCTCTCGGGCTGTTTCACGGCAGCAACGCCGCGCTGCCGCAGCTGCTTCAGAATCCAACGAGTTAGACTATAGGTACTATATAGAGTGTCTGAAGCGCCGCCAACTTTGCAGGAAATTGTAGACATTTTTCGCCGTCAAAGCAGCGCCCTCTGGACAACTATTCAATATAATAAATTTGTGCTATTAGAATTTTATGAAATATAAATCGAAGTCTGTGGTAGAAATCGGGACTAAGAAAGCACATACTTTAAAAATTATATATTTGTGGCTTGATTCCATGTATTTTTGGAGTTATATGGCGTACATACTGAAGGTATTGTGAATATTATTGCTCTTACCACTAATATAATTTAAATACTGTTGAAGAGACAACAATGTACATATAAGATATGATTCCAACAATACGTCGATTCAGTATAACAACAGTTCTACACGACACCACCAGGCAACCACTCATATTTTGAATGTTAAATACATGGCGGGCCCTAGTTCTGCAAGCATTTACCAAGAGCGCTGGAACTATATGGTCAGCCACTCTATGGTTGTATGGTTTCACCAAACAAAGAGTAAGAGTTTACTCTGAAGTAAATCATTTTTACTCGAGAGTAACTTCTTGGAGTGTTTCACCAACACTTTACTCGAGTGTAAATCGCTTACACCGGAGTAATTTCGATAGTAACTTTACACGGCGAAAATCCGTCGGGTAAAGTACGGAATAAGCTCGGTTTTCAACTTGCGTGTACCTCGGAAGTGTTGTTATGGCTCAACGATGACGAATGATAGTAGTTGAAGACGATTCCAGCGAATATTCAGAATATTATCCTCTAGTGCGAAAACAAAGGGCGCGGGTGAGAATGGATTGGTTCCAATTATGCCGATCGAGATTTTGTCACGAGGTCATGTTTGAAAAAATCATCTGTTAACTTCAGATACATTATAAACTGTAGAGGACTTGTAAATATCTTTTTCACCCATATGAATACGAAATAAGGTAGTAAGTACCGTATACGATAACAAAAGTAAAAATAATAACTACAGAGACTACAAGAATTAAGAAAGATTTATAATAAATAATAATAATAGTTTTAAAAGGCGTGAGATTAGTAACATTTGAAAAACTAAATATTTTCGTTCCCGAGTTATAGAAAATTTATTTGTTTCGGTAAACGAACTGCAAATTTGATTTTTCTGCATTGCTAACAAAATAGTAACTCTTCTCTAGAGAAGAAGAATGAATATTTATTAAGAAATAAAGATACAAAAACTAAGAAATAAAAATCACCCTAACACCACACAAGATAATAACGCTAAGACACCGCCAAGAACTCTGAAAGGAATGATAAAATATAAGGAATTAATCTAAGGCAAAGGAATTAATATAAGGCAGGCATTCAGGCATCTTCCGTCTGACCACGCAAATTTCGCTACGCTCCTTTCACCAACTAGAAGAGAAAGGAGGTATATCTTGGGCGAGAAACAGGCGATTTGAACTTAGCTCAGTGGCGTCATTTAGGCTTGAGGATGTACATGCAAGTAAATCTACTAACATGGGACGGCCGGCTTTACTTCCCCTCCGAAGGAAGGCGTGCGAAGGATTTTTTCGCCCTTAGAAATCCACGGCGTCGATCGGGTTTGAACTCGCGAACTTTAGTATAACAGTCCGATACGCTGTTACACCATCGCCGCGCGCAAAAATCGCTCTCAAATATTGCGTGTTCAGCTGATTTGCGGAGTAAATCGGAGAGAATGTACTCTAGAGTAAAATAATCCTCTAGAAGCATGGAGAAACGCTTATATTCTAATCGAGAGTTACTATTTAAGAGTAAATGGGTACTCTCGGGTAACTACTCTCAACTTTACTAACTGTTGATGAAACTGACCCTATGTAGTATCGTTCAGAACGCACCGCCCACCGACAGTTTCTCTTTAGAGGCAGGCAAAAATTCGTTCTCCTTTCAAACAGTGCATCACGAGTAGACGACCCTAGAAGTATTAACTGCAGTAAGTTACTATTCTAAATTATTATGAAATTTAAAATATTATTATTCGTGTGTAAAACAACTGAAAATGAATTATGTATGCATTCAATACTTTGAAAGCGTTATTAAGTCGTACAATGATTAACCCTTAACAAAATAACTCCACGGACGAAAAACTTACTAACATATCAAGGCAGATATAAAATAATTGAAGATAGACACGTGAAATTTAGAACATAAGATCTTTGAGATCTGATTTATAAGCAATACAGGATTTGGCGACCCAGCTGGCCGAGACCCGCCCCAGCTGGCCGTCTTAATACGCAATGCCAGGCTGAGGGTTCGATTCCGATGCAACACATGCATGCTGTGTGTTGAGGCATGGTGTATGTTGAGCATGGTGTATGGTGTGTGTTGTATGTTGATCCTATCACACTGTGCTTTACCCTTAAATCTAAAATCTTCCTTTCAATTTCTTTCCCGGTAAAGTTGTGTGAGCAGGAGTAAGACCGGATCCCTCGCATACTGGTACGCGTCTAAGTGTTGCAGCATAAGCGCTATATTGGTATAGCCTGGCTTTCTTCCTCTTAATATAGTATTGAGGGCGATGAGTTCTGGAGCAATGCTTGTCCAACAGTGAGTTGAATGAGCGATAAGGACTGACGACTGACATGGGCGCGATGGTTGGGGAGACTGAAAGATATCACGGAGTAAGTCCTTGGAGACATGAGTACTGTCTGAAAGGGTTAAATCGGAGATTTTTCTGTTTTATTGCATTCCGCATTGCGAGGCATTGATGCGGGTGGGTCCGGACGAGGTGAATTTTATTATATTTGGCGCTGCAGCTCAGGAGGGGGTAGCCAGTGATTCAGGTCCTCTTTGTCTCTTATAGTGTAGGAAAACTGCATAATAACAGTCTTTTATAGTGCAGGTAGAATGTGCAAGATCTTGAGGGGATAGAAGACTTTCAAGCGCCGCTTGAAAACCTGGCTTGTCATCCGCATATTGTTACCCGATGTGGGAATGACGTATATTTACAACGCAAACCATGCTGATGAGTAGGGAGTGGATTTTTATGAAATGTCTTTTTTCTTTTCACTTTACAACTATCCCGTTTAGTATGGAAATTCATTTTATGTTACGGCAAAACGAAATGCCCCATTATTATTCGTCTTTTCTTTTTTCTTTTTTTCATTTTTGTTCGATATCGAGTAAAAAGTCGCTTTTTTACCCTTTTACGTCATTTTTTGCTGATTTAATTGATTTTAATATAATTTTAATGGTACTTGTTTGAAACTATATTTTCGAGGTGCAACAAATGTTCACCACAGAATTTCTGAGTCGCGTGTTCGATTTCTTCGCTCATATATTATAATGTCAGCCGGTGTGAGTACAATGTAATCTAAGGTTCCTGTGACGTTTATCGGCGCCATTGTGAGTTCGACCGACTTCGCGATAAATAAAGGCTGAGATTTTCTTTTAAAGAACAATCCAAACCCAAAGTTTGTAACCTGAGTTCCCTTGAACAAAAGGAAGAAGCCTCGATTACATCAGTAACATATCCAACAGCTTGTTCATCTGAAGTGGTTTTGATCAAATTTTTGTGATGAGTATGAGCAGCTCAAGAATGTGTAGAGCCATGAGGAAGGAAGGATCGCGATAGGTTCGTGACCCATTTAATGTAGCGCTCCGGCATGCGTATGGAATTGAACGGAGGAAACGTCAGAAACGTGTGAAAGGAGCAGCCAACCTCCAGAATTAACATCCAGGTAACGAGCGTTCTCGGCCCGTCTTGTTAGCTAGGTCAGACCTCTGATCTTATTTAGTTACATTTGAAATTAACGTTATACATTAATGAACTATTTTAATAATGGCATTCCTTTCAAAAGCACTGTTCCACTGATTGTAATTCAAACGAAGCAATATCATTACGAATTTTTCTACCTCTTACGATTACTAAGTGCTCTCGAGAATATTCATATTTTTGTAGTTGAGAATAATAAAAAATTCTTACGTGTAATATGTTTTCAGGGAGATTAAGTTAATTCACTGTGCAAAGAATGGGATTTTTTGCTAGTTTTAGAAACGAAAGACAATTTTCTATGTCGATCTTAACTTCCTCTACTAAAACGGCATTGAGATGGAGTTCCCCAGTGCCGTCGGGGCACCAACAGAGCGCAAGGCAGCTTTCGGAGTTTCACTTGTGAACTTGCAACTGAACTCCAATCAAAGTATTTAAATAAGCAATAGCTGCGGTGATATACACCAGCTGAAATTGGCGCTGTCTTTCCCAGCGATGAGATTGTCGTCTCAGATAGCGCCTGTGAGTGGAGCTGGTAAGAAAACTTGTAGCTGATAGTTGATGAAAATACAAGCTTTGCTGACCTACCCCTACGTAACAATTAAAGGTCTACACTGCAATAGCGATAACTTCCGACTTATTTATAGGGACAGAATACAATCATACTTACTGTTCAGTCGGAAATCTCACGAAATCGAACATCGGCGAAAATTTTATCTTGAATCTCCTCTTGAATGTACCTTTCAAAAACATACTTCGTATGTGGGAGGTACTAACTGAGCAATGAGAGCTTACCGAGTCTCTTGAAGTTAACTACTTCTCACAGAGCTAAGGACTGACTGAGCAAGGAGAAGGCATGGATTTTAATGAAGATTTTATTTTCACTTTTGAACAATGCTGTTAGGCATATAAAATAATTTTGTGCTAGGACAAATGGAAATGACCCATTTTTAAATGTTTTTTGAATTCTTCGGCGATTTCGACTAATAACAATTTTTTTCCTTTTCCGTAATTTGTAATTCATTTTTAGCTATTTCATCGATTTTAATATCTTAATGGTATTTGCTTCAAATAATATTTACGAAATGCAATATTCTCCACAGAATTCCTGAATAGCCTATTTGATTTCTTCGCTCAGAAATTGAAAAGTCAGTCGTTGTGGGTGTGTAAATTAAGGTTCCTGTAAACACATATCAGTGCCGAATGGCAGTCGGTTCAGCTGATTTCGGGATAACTAAAACAGAGATTGCCTGGTAAAGAACAGTCTAAGTCAAAGGTTTGCAAGCTTAGTTCACTTAAATGAATAGAAGAAGCTTCGATTACATCAGTAACGTATCCAACACCTTGAGTTGTTCATCCAAACCGGTTTTGATGATGATTTTAACGTTATTTTTCTTTACTTTTAGGGATTTTTAAAACATTTCAAGAGTATCGTATTGATCATTTTTGGAGATGTTTTAGATCATCAAAATCCCTCTCTAGTTATTACTACCCCTCACTAACTTAGGATTAGGTATATTTATTACCTCAGGCAAAGGACAATAAATATGCGTCAACTCAAGCTGATCTGCTGATCAATGGGCTACCCCTAGTGATGGGTACCCTAGGCGAGTGATGCTTCGAGGACAATGCCGCGCTTAGGTAAGTTACATCGGGGCACAAACTTCGCCTGGTGAGACAGTTCGTAATTGCCGAGGCAATTTCCGGCAGTGCGGCTTCCTACTACGCACATCTCGTTCGGAATCACGTGGCGCCGCGGGAGTCCCAGAGGCGCTGCATGTCGGGGAACCTCCAACAATGCACTAGGGCAGATAGCTCAGGGACATTGCCGTGCCTCTGACCGGAATCCAGCGGAATCCTGGGGTTCGGTCCCTACGGATTTTCGATACTAGCTAGGTTCAGTTCTGTCGCTGTCTGGAAGAGAATTCTAGCTCTGATTCGTAGTTTTCCATGGTTTCTCCAATCAATATTAGGCGAATGTCGGAGCAGAACCCTACGGACCGCGCGCGATTCCTCCTTCCCATTCCTAGTCCTATCCCTTTCACATACACTTACATGCAATACACTGTCACCCATGCCAGGAGACAGATGGGGAGCTCAGAGTCTGACCGAATGGGGCAGGTGGGAAACGCCCCGCAACCGACGGTAGGTCGGCGCCGGATCTCGCCATCCAGCGGGGCAACATCACCGCCACCTCCCGAACAACATGCACTGCACTTACTGGACTGACGATGTTAGTAGTTTATGCGCCTAGTAATCAATCAATCACCCAGCAATGCCCCCTTCACTCCACCCCTCACCCTCCCCTCACGACGGTGGCCCGCGAAAGGAGAAACCGACGCGCCGCGCCGCTACTGTGTGATGTGCCACCTGAAGGACAGAGCAAACACCTGTGAATTGAAGTGCTTCTAATGTCAATAGTTTTTCTTTTTCAGTATTTGGGTGTCACAAGTTTTCAATTCAATTAGCTTTTAGAACAAGTATTGTGTTTAAAAATTGTGTTGTGGTTATGTATTGTAAGAATAAAATTTCCTTAGTTCAGTTTTTTTCCCCCTTTTTTTTTCATTTATTCTTGCTTGGTCTGAAGGCCCTCAGCAGCATAGTACGATACATTGCGGGTACAATAAATTATATCGCACATCGGGAACATGATTAGGGAAGGTCGAAGATCTGTCGCGGTAGTTTCCGCTTGAGCCCGTTGTGGCGAGAATTATGTTTTCCGATTTTTAAATGTACAGCTGAGGGAGCCTTGGGAATTTTAGGATAGAAGCAAGTGTATAGGAGGGAGAAAGGGGCGGAGATCAGAGTAATGCCGAGTTCGTTAAGTAACTGGGAGTTAAGTACAATCCAGGGAGCTTTTGTAATGGTTCGGGGGAATTTATTTTGGAAAATCTTAATTTTTTGGATATTTGATTTTCTGTCTGAGGCCCAGATAGGAGAAGTGTAGAATAAAATTAGACGGATCATTGATTAGTATAGGTGAGAAGCAACAGGAAGTCGCAGGGGTGATGATGTTTTGAGTATGGGATGTAATTGGTGGGATGTATACGGGTGGCTTGATTTATTCTGTGAAAAATATTTGATTTCCAAGTGAACCTCCAATAAAAACGTACACCAAGATATTGGACTGGCTTATTGTTTGGGAGCCAAGTTATATTTTCTCCTTGATACTTGAGAGGGGAGAATTTATTTCCTTATAGTGGCCCCAGTGTCTGCGTAGAAGGATTCTGGTTGTTCCATCACCTCGTGACAATCTAAGGTTCTTTAAAACTTCATAAAATAGTAATTCTCAATGTAACTTCAAATGCTCGTGCTTTGCTCCATCGGGTGATTTTGCGCATTAAAATTATCACCAAGAAGACTAAAGAAAATGTCTTTATTACGTTACAGCTTTCGTTAGATGTAGAGATGAATAGGGATTGTTTGGTCGGTAACGTGGAGCAACGTGGTTGTTGATGTGAGAGTACGAATTGTAGCATCGTTAGATGAGCAATATTTGCCAAGAACACGACGCGTCGCGACGTGCGGTTAGTGACACCACCTGTTCTCACCCACGAGTTGAAAATGCATTTTCGCCCGAGCATATCCCAAACAGTTCACTGTGAGTCCCTGAAGGTTGCAACTAGCAAATGCATACGAGTCCGCCAGCTCTGTAAGGATCGCTGCCAAGTCTCGCCCAAATCCAGACAGTCTTTTTTGTTGAGATGATTACTTCTTAATTAGGTTATGAATACCTTGCTACGTGTAGTATTATTCAGATATCACATAATGGAAGGCGTTACATTCACAATACCGTCGTCTACAGTCGTACATCTCAGTGGCATTAACAATATACAGATGACCAGTAGGAAAGAGTGATTTTCTCTTTATAATACTCTAAGGAAAGATGGTGGTTTTGTTCGTTTTATATATAAGACACCATCGCCCCATTGTATGTTTTCTGTCATTGTGTGGAGAATTGTTTCCAGACGTGCATCAAAAATAAATTAGATGAAAAATGTAGAATTTTGTGAAGTATGCATTAATGAAACCAGCTCATGTAAAAGTATTAAGCAATATACGTTACTCCGTTTCGTATGTAACTAAGATATGATGTATCCTAAGTCCTTGAAGCCCTTTTTTGTAGTTCCCGTGGCGGATTTTAATTTATTTGTCTAAAGGCGTGATCTACAAAATTGTACATTTATTGGACATTGTATTATTTTTTTAGGTTTAGCCCTTCTATATAAGTACTCATTCCGCAGATCGGTGCGTAACATGTGGAATCTCCCATTTAAAGTTATATTGAATATATTCTGTAGAATTTAATTTCCTATTGAATATATTCTGTAACCATTAAATAAATAAAAAGGTATAGCTATATTAGGTATACCTACATATCTGTATGATGAGACGCATGCCTCAAGGGATCCTCATTTTGAAGATCGGTTCCAATACGATAGTATTTTCACTTTTAAAACAATGATTTACAAGAATAACGAGAAGAATATTTGCTCAAGTCCAGCTAAAAAGTACGAAAAGTTTGCGTGATGATGAGGTCGAATTGATAAAAAATAGAGTTTTAAATAATGAAATTATAAAAAAAGAGCTCCCTGCATGAAAGTAGGTTTACATGAGTTTCAACTGAGTTTCATGTTCTATCTGACAGCTTGATGATTTTGAGAAATGTACTGATGCGCCCTAAAGGTGTCAACTCAAATAGCAACCACGAAGATAAATAATTCAATTATCAATAAACAACTGATTTTTGTGAGTACCAATAACGTTGAACAATTTTCATTAAACCTTCAATAACAAGACGTCCGTTCACGAGCAGTCTCCTGGAGTTTATTGGCCATTCTATTACCATTGACATCTTCGGAGTAAATTGGTAACTTTCTGACCCCCCTTAGACATTTCCAACTTCACACTACACTCCCGTTTCTTATGTCTTTTTCTGGTTTAAGAAACGTAGACCTCGCAACAGTTGATCTTTGTTCATAATTTCGACGATCTACGTCTCCAATTTGCACAATATTGATGTAAACATACCACATCAAACATGTTTAAATTAAATAAATGTATTTATGTTAGAACTTTCTTCGTAATGAGGTTTTAGGAATTTTAAAAATGGTACCGATTTGGGTGGGCCAGGGAATCAATTTATGTCATTGCAGTGCCTCTATCTGGGAGGTCTTAAGGTTCGAGTGCCGATGGTGGCAGGATTTCTTATACTAGCTAGATAGCTAGGTCGAATTAAGCCCCTGTCTGGAGGACAATTCTACCAGCCAGTTGCTCTGATCTGTAGTCTTCCAATCAACAGCAGGCGAATACCGGACCTGTACCCTAACAAACGAGCCACGGACCGTACAGTATTTTCCTTCCTCTTCCTTGTCCTATACTCACCGCTTACACACACACACACACAGTGGCGTCTCCTGCTCAATGAGCAGGGGATGGGATCAGTTTTTATAAAGTAGGCCAATTAAGGTATCTAATCGACATCGTACTATATGTGTTTGTATTTCATATTTCGATGTACATACCTACTGTACCGTCTTTGAGAAATTTTAAGAATTGCTAATTTTGTATTACTTGCTCTGTCAGTAATAAAATAATATAAAAAAGTATATTGATATACGAACAGTACACCTAATGTTTAGTTAGAGGTTATTTGCCGTCATCTTCTAGCGTACTTGAGAATTTAATAGTTTTTGAAACCTTTCAAAGGACATTTTGTGTTTACACTCGTTTCCTTCCATGTGTAATCATCCTCTTCTTCAAACCATGTGCTTACTATGTGGCATCTTTTCACATGAAAATTGTTGGTTTCTTATTATCGTGTTAGTTTCAAAACCATGATATTTCTTTGAGTAAGACATGCTTCCTTATAACGCAGTTTCAAGAAAAACTCAGCACTTTCGCAACAACCCACGGTGCACGTGAAAAACGTGTCAACAAAGAATTAACAGTCGCGTGCGATTGTTTGTCACTACTGACAACCCAACTCTCCTAAATCACGTACTGGATCAGGACAGTTGGCAAACATTAGTACGCATGCCTGTGTACTAGTAGTAGTGTGGTCAAAATGTCTTCCTCCAACCCGCTATGGAGTCCTAGTCGTTAGCATGTGACAACTGGGGTTCCCACTCCTACTGAAAAAAGAGAGGTGCTCGAAGAGACGATGGCGAAGCATTGGAGGGAGGATACAGAGCGCTAAGGCGACGTCCGAGATGCTACAGCCAGCGTCGCATCACCGTTGGCTGAAAGCTCGCATCTTCCATACAGCACATGGTGAGAGTTCAATGACCTTGGTAACGAAGCGAAGCCGTCAAAAGGATGTTTTTCAGCCTGTCATTTCCACAGTCATAGACGCCTACAGGCGCATGGGGAAAAACAAAAAGTACAACTGAACAAAAAGATTTACTTGAGGGAAAACAAAGAAAAACATTTTTAACAGATGTTTTAAAAGGATCAAAAACTTGGGGATGCGACACATAATCCGCATCCATTGAGCTTACGCCACTGACATGCACTCATATGCACTACACTACCGCACATGTCGGGAGCTTAGAGTTTGTTCCAGATGAGGCGGTGCCCCGCCGCTGAGAGATACCTGGTTGGGGAAACCCCGAGGCCGACGCGTAGGGTAGCTCCTGATGTCGTCATCTAGCGGCGAAGATCAGTGCCACTTCTCGCGAATAAAAGCAACATAAACTACATATGCGAAACTAATTACCTTAGCATTTGGCGCGCTTAGAATCGCTAATAAATCAATCATTTACAAGTAGCGTCTCTTAAGCAGTTTTCGAAGTGAATGACGATTTTTTCAGTTAATAGGCCTAATTAAAAGCATTAAGAAGTGAGAACCAGTTTCTAGCCAAAAGTGAATTACTCATGAGTCGATAACAGTTTCAACTGACAGACAATATCCAGTTTTCATGGACGTTGGCTTATTATTTATTAAGAATTCCTCTTTTAGTCGAAACATATTTTTGTATGTTATGCAGTATATATGAGTATCTTGAATATTTGGTGTCATGGACGCCTTTCTACTCAGAAGTCCCCTACTTCTGCATTTATGGCTTATGACCTACCGTTGTAACATGCCCATTAGTACTCCGCTCCGGTTATCGCCACCTGTTGACCCCGTCTCGTTTTTTCAGCACGCCGTTGCAGCACCTTCGTCGCCCTCCTTGCTTTTTTTCGCGTACACTACAAGACAGCGCGCTGAAATCTCCTGTGCAAATCACCAATCTTGTCGTCTTTGTTGGTCATTTTCCGGTCATGCATCCTTCGGTCAACTTTTCCTAAGCCTCACTCACCTCCCCAAAAAGACATAACCCGACTACATCCCGTTCCGTTTCCCACCTTAGCCTAAGAAGTGATTTCTACGTTTACCGTTGTCTGCTTAGGACGCACAAAATGATCCATTACAATTGACCTACTTCTGTTTTTAAGAAGCATTTGCACCCCCTTTTAGCGCATCGCCAACTTTTAAATCACACTTAAAAGTTGTTGGAAACAAAAATTGAGACCTTCTGTCACGAGAATCTTCTTGCCCCGCTGACTTAACATACACATTTCCGAAGATTCTGCCATGTTACTCTGGCTTTGAGGTTTTCTCTGGACTGGTGCGGATCTATTATCTACTCATGAATGGATACTTATCAAAAAATGTTGCTCTTTCTGAAACATCGGAAGAACGAAACGGGATGCAGTTGATTGCGGCGGATTGCAGTTCCCTGCACATAAACTCTTTCCCCTTAGGGGAATGGCGCTGGTGCATACCACAAACGGGAAAGATAATGGGTGAGGCAGAGATTTCTCGCTATCCCAGACTCTCTGTTCGGGGAGATGAGTTGGGAAGGGTGGCAAAAACGAGAGGATTTGACAGTTCATGTTATAATCAGCCAAATAGTTACTTCTTTTCATTGATGTTATTCTTGTTGTTGTTTTCTTTTAGTGTTATATCGCTGACGATATGTTGAATATTAAGTTCTGAAAACTGTCATATGACTCATCCGGAGAATAATGAAATATCGATTAATATGTACATGAGTATTATAATAAGTGATTTACTTTTCTCTTCCATGTCACAATTACATTATGAAACAGCCTTACACATTAGAATTTTTAAAAAATTTAAAATTTAGAAATAATGCAAGAAAGTATGTGCTGTTGTAGCTCCACTAGTTTACCATGTTTTCATGTTTGCGTAAGTACTAGATCCTTCATTATCAATTTCCCAAATTAACTTAATATTTCTCACCTTCCTCTTTGATTCTATCGTCTCTTCCAATAATCCCTTCCGTTTATTCTGCTATGTCCTTTGTCTGTGGACTTATACTGAAGTATTCGGCAAGATGGCCAGTGTAGCTGCCTGCGATTACACCAAAACTGCGGTTCTCTTCAAGATGTCTTCAACAGAACTCGCAATTTTTTCCCCGCTCTCTCCCAATCTGACACTTTTCTTTCCAATGTCACTGTCTATCTCCCTGTCAATCGTACTGGTTGTCAATATTTGTTGTATCTATTTTCTACAAATCACTTTTCCCTTGTAGTAACTGGGCAGGTCACTCCACAACATAAATGGAAATTATGACGAATTTAAGGAGCATTTAAAACTGCATTTCGCATTAACTATAGAATAATTTCAAGTTATAAAAACTTCGTGAGTTCAAGAAGAGGTCAATGACAAAGCAATTCCAATTTAAATGGTATTTTAGTTATTTGATAAACATTTATGTGACTTTCACTGTAACCATTAAAAATCGTTTCACGCGCAGTTTTTTTTATCTAAACATAGTTTATATGGATATAGGGTCACGAGTAACAAATTTAAATTTCTTTTCTCATCGATATGCAAACGATCCATACATAACTAATTTAATTGCAGACTTAGTTGGGTAAATATTAAATCATTTTGCGACCATTTTATTGGATTTTATACATTCTCCTATTAAGATACCGCCTTCTAACATTAATAATGATTATCAGTTCCTATCAGAAGCGTGTGAACGCCACATATTCGCTGTTATAAATAGGCGTGACTCTGTATTGAGCACTTCGAACAAGCTACTTTTCCGGAGATGAGGCGTTTCACTACAACTCGCGTGCGCCGAACAGCTGATGAAGATGTGGTCGGAAATAACCAGTTCAGTTATAATCCACATTTCAAAACAAATACATTTTTTAATGAATGAGGACCTGTACCGAGCGGGGCACTAAGCACTAGTGATTGAACCCATCGCTGGTCGTGACGTCCGCGTTGCTCGCCACCGCCACCGTCTCCACTCTCTCCGGCGCAGGCGCAGGCGGGGGGCGCCCACCGTCTCCGCCCTTTCTCCTGCCGCCGGGCCGCCGCCGCCGCCGCAACCGCCTCCTCACTCAAACTCGCTCTCGACGTGAGCGAGCACGCGCGTGTCCTCGCGTCCTCCCGCGCCGTCCGTGCGGTATGGTCAAGGCTGCCGCCATGACGTCAGCGTGACGGGGCCCCATCTTCTTCTCTTCGAGTTTCGCGCGCGCTCACCGGGGCGCCTCCGTGTCCTTGCGTTCGCCCGGAGGCGGGGGCGGAGTGTTATCAGCGGCGCGGGCCGGTGCGGCGGCGCGCCCGACCAGTGAGCCTAGTGTGTGCGACGGCGGTGGCCACGAAGGCGGCGACGGAGTTCGCTCGTGAGGTTTTTACATGCACCACTCCGCGATGCCGACGGTGTCGGCGCTGTTCTCCGGGCCCGTGTCGGTGGGGCTGCTGGCCGGCGTGGTATCCGGCCTCTTCTACCTCGTGGTGGCCGGCATACGGTGGGCAGGGTGAGTGCTTGGCGCTGCTGCTGATGCTGCTGTTCTTTGCTTTTAGTGTGGGAATGAAAGTGTTGTTTGGAGGGAAAGAGACGACGGTTAAGTGAGTGACTGTGTGGATAAAAAGAAAGGACTAGTGTTGAGAATTGTAACCACAATTAGTATTGCGTAAATGGGTTAATTGGACAGAGAAAACAGGTAGTGCTGTCTTAGTGACATGCTATGTAAACGCGTATTAAATGAAGTTTATCGATGACATCTCAACAATACGAAGTCTAAATATGGCAAGGTCCATTAAAGTCCTCTGAAATTCGATGTGACGTAGTTTGCCACAGATGGGTTAAAGCTCGATATCAAATGGTTAAATATTTGCAATTGAAAATTTGACAAGAAATTGTCCTAAATTACATTCGTTCACCGCGAATTACCAATAAATGCTTGCAAATCCTTGCAATGCAGGAGTCCTTTCCTCTGAATGAGGCGTAAGAACCTATTGTTATCGTCATTGCTGCTGGGAGGATTCGATTGAAACTGCGCTAGTTGGTGCTTCTTTACTTCCAGCTTCATTATGTTGGCTCTCAGAGAGACTGCGAATTGTCAAGTGTACTCTAAATATATTGTGGATTTGATTCTATCTTCTAAAATCTTTTAATCATGTGATGTTGTAAGTTAGAGTTAATGTCAATGTTAGATGTTTGTTATATTTCGATGAATGATAGAAAAACCATCAAAAGTGATGACGTAAATGCGTTTTATTCATTCTTCAAGAAATACAGTATTATCACCCACCAATGAAATGTCGCCAAAGGTAAATGATAGTATGCATCTCACCCGGTGACAAAAGGCTTCATATGTTATTTTCAAATCGTTAGTGTTTATTTTCAATGCTTGCATTCAGAGGCGATTGGATTGTCCTTGGTACCATCAACCAAATGCATCACGGTATTGCAATGAATCGCAAGATCATTGAATTTGTTCATATACAGTTCGAGTTGCCTGGACGAGCAAGTTCCATGAATAGTACTCGTTAAAGAATTCTTCACTAAGTTAATATCACTATGTAATTACATAATTTCGCTAAAATGGTGTAACGTAAAATATTAGCAATGCGGGCACTGTCACGTCAGTTACTTAACACATTGCATCGAACGCCCTTATCCTGCAACACTTACATCAGCAGTTCACAGAAAGAAGACACGCATTTTAAATGTACTCAATTGTTATTTGCACTCATTGTTTTTAAAACGTACGTTTCTAGGATTAGTATCTTCCTTATTATCCATAACTGTGGCGAAGTGGTAGTTCGTTGCACCTATTTCCACTTGCCATGTGTTTTTATGCCATCTTGCTGAGAAAAGTATTGGAGCTGTGTGAGTAGTGTATTGTAACCTCCTCGACCTTTTCACGGCTTGACTGAGCCGTCTCTCTCTCTCTCTCTCTCTCTCTCTCTCTTGATGCCACTAGATGTTGTATTGTTAATATGCTGCTAATGTGAGTAAAACTGATGTCTCCGCTCTGACGACCCCTCGACCTCTCGTACTTGGCGTTTAAGCGAGCAGATGGTTGAATTGCGTCTTTCTCGACAGGTTGATTTTGTTAATTTCTGGAAGCTGATCTGAATCAACTGTCGTGTTGCACTTGGAAACGCAATCGTACTTCGTTCTAGAGCCCTCGAATAACGAGAGCGAGAGACCACGATGAATGAGATACCTAGCCGTATTACTATGGAGAGTTGGCACTAAAAAGGAAAGTAGTAAAATTAAGATGTCTATAATCTCATCGGATAATCGTCTATTTCTTATCAAGCTTCCATCATGGAAGTAACTTTCAGTGCAGCTGAAACCATTAGAAATTTGATCTAGAACTTAATATTTAAATGCCTGATTATTTGAAGCAAATATTTTTTAAATAAAATTGTTTTTTGTTCACGACAACAAATTTATTGACATAGTGACCACTCGAATAACGCTTTTATTTCTTGAAAAATTAAATTTTATTCGTTTCGTAGAGAGATCTAGAATATTTTCTTATGTCGTTGTAGGTGTTGGATGGTAGGTGTTGGATCTTTCAGGAAAAATAATATGAGAAACGAATAAATCCTTTTGGCTGTTTAAACCTTTTTATACAAACTTTAATACTTGCAAAATTCAACTTTTATTTGATAAATTTAAATTTTCAAATTTCTATAAATAAAAGTCAATAACTTTCATATTCTTTATCTTTGTACATGCACCATAAATTGTCTGATAGTTCGTGGAATTACCTCATTCAGATAAGGAGTACACGCGCTTCAGTGGTGACGGACTGCTTCTGTGTTTACCACACAGTGTCGTAAGACCGACTTCACCGTGGGGTAACGTCTAGAAAAAGTGGAGACGCATGTCGTATGCTGACGCATTGCGTTTTTAAGTCAAAGAATAAACCGGTCAAATAAAAACCATAAAAGAACTGAGACATTACTTGGAGGCACAATGCATGCACACTGCTACAAATGTATTTAGGCTAATATGTCTGTAAAATCGCAATTATCATTTACTCACGTCTATATCATTTGGACTTGTGGGAAACAATTAACTGTTCCAGTTCAGTAACATGCTTTAAGCTCAAAGTAGATATTCCGAAATTAATTTAAGGAAAGTGTGGCTTATGAAAGAACGTTCTGTTCTCAAATTTTTATTGATTTAGAAAAACGAGTTTGTAAGCCATATATTTTATTACAATACGTTTCACTTTCAAATAACGTGTATTGATGTATGGAATGTATATTCAATATTACAACAGAAGAGAAGAGCTTCTAAAAGGTATTTCATTCTGACTTTTCACATTTCTTCTCGTAGAAATGTGAAAAATTGTAATGATTATAAAGACTAGTTAACATTGATCTTTGTTTTCTTGTTTTTCAATTTCCGAACCCATCTTGTAGATAAGTGAATATGTAATCTGTCAGAAATTTAATGCCGCTTAATGTACGACTATACATTAATTTTAATGTATTTTGTAAATTAAACGGATATTAATGTATTTGTACATTAAAGTTAATACTTAAATTAAAACCAATGTAGACTTAATGCACGACTGTACAGGAAACGTTGTGTACCTTTTACATTAAAACGAGATTAATGTCTTTTTACATTAAATTTAATGTTTAAATTAAAATTCACGCAGGTTTGATAAATAATTATGAAACATAGTTAATGTTTAAAAACTTAGAAATATTTTATTCCACTATTTTAACTAATGTATAACAAATTAAAAAATATAATTTTATTTGTGTTTTATATTTGATTCTGTACAATAATTCATCATTTTTTCCACAAAAACATTTATTTTAATATTGTATTTGAACATTCTCTATTCTCTGTTTTGCTGCGTTTTTGCAACTTTTGCCTGACGTGGGGTCTCGTCTGTCTTTATTTTGGGAGCAGCTTAGGAAATTCCGAACCCTTCCGGTCCTTTGCAGCAAGACGGGTTTCCCAGCCTGCGTATTTCAGGTACCCAAGTGTTGGGAATTCATTCGAATTATGAAGCTCTTGTAATCGTGTTCTTACGTGTTAGAGTAATAGTAGACGTATCTAAAACATTTGCAAAATCAAAGAGACATCATAACATTCTGATATGAAAGCGTGTCAAACTTATGAATGCTATTCTTCACATCCTGTTCTCATCATAGCCGTTTTTTAGAGCAGCTGGCATTTAACATCGAGAGAAGCTGAAGCAATTCAGGCATATTGGATTTGTCAAGGTAAAGTCTGATGAATATTAATAAGTATTTTTTATTTAATATTATTTTCATTATTAACATTATTTAATACTATTTTCATGAAATGTGAAATTTGTTAATCTCCACCTATTTGTGGATATGTGCTGCAGGTTGCAAGTGACTGTCGAAATATAAGAATGGACCAAACAAATTAAGACAGTGAACTGTAGTTTAGGAAATGAGTGTAGCATAGTAAGTCTAAAGTAAGTAACTGTAATCCTGGAACAAAAAGTTCTACTATTTTGTAAAGATGTTATTGAAGGTTGATAATACGTTTATCAGCTATTACGTTTTTGGATATAACTACTCTGCAAAATTAGAAACAACCCTCGAATTAAACTAAATTAAAAATAATATTTCATTAAATAACGTATTACTATCGATAGAACATTTGAGATAAAATTGTTACATTACATCCTTAAGAAATTTTAATAAATAGGCAATTGGTCTCAGTTTTAAGTAATAGTAAAATTGCATTAAAGAATACACTGTCAAAATGGGTATTGTTAAATAGAGAATGGACTACATCCCTGTTAACCAAATAGTTTTTCTGATTTAGAAATTTCTAGAATGACCAAAGAAAGGTAACATTATATAATTATAATATTGCCATCTAGTAATAATATTACTAATAGTTTGTTTCACACTAAATCGATTTTTTATCATTTTCTTATTTTATTGTGTATCTAAGCTAATCCATTCCTACTATCAATTATTTTTATTGTTATTTGTTTAACTGTGTGAAAAGATAATGCTGAATAAATATTATTTATTAATAATAAAATTATTTCTTTCAGGGAAACTCATAAAATAAATCGTACAGAAAGAGATAAAAGCCCTCAAAAAGTTGGTGGAAAAAATTGATTCTGCAGTTTTTAAATTAGCCGAAAATATGGACAAAATACAACGAAGTTTTCATTGTAATAAGTTGTGAATTTATCATTTCTCAAGTACTGATACTTTTGCATTTTTGAAGAAAATAAATTACTAATAAAAGTAATACATTTATTCATTCTTCCATATTCAATAAATAAATACTATAAATAAATTCTTGGTAAATTAATTCAATAATATTTGGTATTCAAGGTTAAAGATTATTTATGCACCAAGGGCTTTATGAGAGCTCTATTGTTACTACCAACAAAAAGCCATGTCGTGTTAGGAGTAGAAGAATTGCTCTTGAAGGAGAAGTAAAAATCAGTCAGAAATTTCTGCACTTATTTTAATCTAAAAGTATATGAAAGTAATTATCATGAACGCACATTAATTTGATGTACATGCACAGTAAATTTAATGAACAAGTACAATAAAATTAACGTACACGCTCTTTAAAGTTACTGTACGTGTACATTAAATTTAATTTGTGTACATAATAATTACCTTCATGTATTTTACATTAAAAGAAATGCAGACATTTCTGACAGTGTATGTTCTGTTTCTTTTGCAACAACGAAAGTGCGGGAGTGAAAAATCGCGAACGTTCACACGAGTGAACCCGTGCTCCATCTAGTGCGCGTACGGATTATTGAAGCGTTTATTTCCATGTATGTGTGAGTGTACTCGACAGTGTAGCCTGTTTCAACTGGAGTGATGATTTTCTTGCGTATAGCGCTCTTACTACGAGTGCAGACTGGGCCTTGATAAAAAAAATGGAACGCGGCAGAGAACCCGCAGGTGAAGGAAGAGTCGATGTGGCTTTGGGCAAGGATCGGAGCGACTGGGTCTGGTGGCGCTGGCTGGTTCGGAAGTCGTCAAATTTCGCGGTGAATGAGATTGCGAGCTACTTGTGGATGCAGATTGAGACAAAGAGAAGCAAGGAGATACGTGCAGTGCCTTTCTATGAATATTGAGTAAAGTGCTCAAACTAACAGGCAACTTCCACAAAAGTCTATCTGGTATGGTCATGAATAAGTGGTCAATGAGCGTAAGTGAAGGGTGTCAGATGCTGAGATATAAAACTGAACAATTAAAAAAATATTCGAAATTAAACCTGTGAAGTAAAAGCTTTGTTTTCTCACAATTGAAACGTGTGTTCAGATTTGCAAGACTAGGAATTGTTCTGCATTAGAATTTCGGGTTGAGATTCTGTGATACTCATGATTTCACACTGTGGATTATGCTGAGAACTGCCACATACCATAAACATCATTCATTAGTTATTTCATAATTACCCAGGAAAGGTAAGCCATCAATTCTCTGTATTTTCACTGAACTCTATTTTCTTTAATTCCGTGTACGTGCAGCAGAGAGATTTGCTCGTATTATTAGACTCTCTCTACACCATTGCTCGGTAACGTCCCACTCGCGACCCCAACGGTCACTCGCCTCGCCATTCCTAGAAACTTGCGGAGAAATTTAGTGAAGCCCTTTTTTGGCTCTTCGAGTTAAAATTATCAACGCGGGAAAGCAGCCCACGATAAAAATGATGATCATGAAGATGATCATGATATTCTGAAATGCATGCAAATAAATTGTGTATTTTAAAAATGTGATCAATCCCTACCCTATCGCTACTAAAAAAGACTTCCGAAAACAGGTATGACTTTTCTTAAAATTTCCACAAAATTATATTACATATATTAATGATAGTCAATTTTGGTGCCTCATATTTCCTAGATCTGCAGCTAACCATTTTTTTCAGTAGCTACATACGTCGAAAGGTTGCCGACCTATGCTCTACACACGTAACAGTAAAGCTAAACGTATGGCGATTAAAACGCAAGTAAGCATCGCATGTGAGAAAACGCGCTTAGAGTACAACTTCCTTCGCCTCGCTCTGCCTCGTCTTGACTTGCGACGGTGAGGTGCCGCGGGCCGGCGAGTCGTCCGAGGCCAAGGGGCGTGGCCCCACGGCTGCCGCGCCGCGCCGCGCCGCGCCTCCCCGCGCAGCTAACAGGAAGCTCGAGAACGCGCGACTTGTCGCGTCCGGAGAAACTTGAGCGCGTCTCCTGAGCAGACCGCCTGGAACCGGGTCACGGTAATCGCCTACTGCCACTCCCGCCGCTACCATTGCCACCGCTATCTTCGCCGCCGTTGCTGCCACTGTCACCGTCACGGCCGCAACATTTGCTACTACCCAACCCTCCACCGCCATCGCCGCTGGGGCCGCTCAGCTGCTATGTCATCGTCAATGATAGTTTCTCCGCTGCTTCGCTATCATCGCCGTTGCCGTCACTACCACCACCACCGTCACAGCTACCACACCTGTCAACAGAAGCAGCAACACCACCATCGCCGCCGCCGCTATCTCCATCTCAATCGCATCACTACTCGCATCCTCATTCCCATCACTACCATCGATGTCCCCGGCTACTTTACCACCCTTGACGCCATCGCCACATCCACCGTCAGCGCAACTACCATCTCTCTCGTCACTGCTACTTCTTTTACCCCACAGCCGCTGACATCCCCACCGCTGCGACCGATTCTACTGAGAGCGACACGGTTATCTCTATCACCTTAGTCACCATCGCCACCTCCATCAACTGCGCCGCACCGCCGCCACCACTTCGCGCTTCCTTCCAGGCCACGCGCGTTCGCACGAGTCTTCCTCTTCCCGCCCCTCCCCGCGCGACCTCACTGCGCCCGCAAAGTCTCAGCGTCGCCGGCGGCACCTGGGAGCACTTTCGTCGCGAGGGAACTGGTGGGAAAACAGGCGAACGCGCCGCCGCTTCGGGCTCGCTACTCTCGCGATTTTACCAGCTTTATAGGGCTCAGATTGAACTTTATTAAGTAGAAAGCGGATGTAGTTCTGCTGCGAGAAATGGTCTGGTTAGTGGGTTTCCGAAGAGGGCTATGTAGCCACTTGGCAAGCGACGGATGCAAGGGATATCGTAGGCAAAATAAGAGGTGGGATGGAAAATTGAAAAGGAAATAGACTCGCAGACTCGCTGGACTAGATTCTGGTTCCCGAATGTTTTAGCGAATGAAATGTACCGGATGTACCTACATCTGTTTAAGTCATCAAAAAGAAAAGGTATTGATTGTAATTGTATATTTGCAGAAGTGCACCTAAAAATAAATTTATATTCGTGGAATGTTCTCCTCGTAGAAATGGCTAAGTTCACTTTGTGCAAGTTTTGTTGAAGTTGCAAATTTGCTGTCCCAAAGAAACTAGATTTTACTGCTTGTAAAGAGTTTTCTCTTCACAAAACGAGATTGGGAAGTTTGGAAATATACATAATATGTTGTCCACCTGGTTTATATATATATATATATATATATATATATATATATATATATATATATATATATATATATATTCCTAAGTTTATAAATGCTTGACATATTTAATATATTGTAAAATTAAAATAATATTTATTAGGTATGCACTCCTCAGTCCATGCTTTTCGAACATAATCATTATTTAATTCATAGAAAATTTCAATATATTTTGCTTTTACAACATATTTACCTTTTTCGAACATTTTTAACTTCAGTATCAGCAAATTTTGAAACAGGCATTTCTCTCGACATCATGTTTTTAAAAAAAGGTTCTGCAATTCCAACTTTATCTCAAAAAAATTCCATAAGCACTATTTTTTTTAAGAAGAGACGTTAAAATAAGCGCCTACTTAGGAATGCAATAAGACTGTTTTTGTTCCGCGCTATATTCTGCCATGCGTCATTCGCATAAATAAACATAAAAGCTATGTAACCTTCGATCGTATCGTGTAATTGGCCCGAGCCAGCGAACGTGTTTCACTTCTTGCTTCTGGTTTGAATGACAATCCGAGTACATCGACGCGGAGAGCGTTCTTTTGTTGTCTACGTCTCTTGGTTATATGCTTTCAGACGCAAATCCCTAAGTAAACTTGAATAATGTTTTTGCCAAAACATCCAACAGAATCATTCCTTTTCCTCTAAACTTATCCTTGTGGAGGGCATTCAACTACAAATACATCCCTGGGCAATGAAAATAAAAGGTTAAAATGCTCTCCAAAGTTCGTCTAATATCTCACGTTTTTATTAGAATGTTCCGGAAACGTCTCCTCACCTTCTCGCCCTTCTCGCTTGGCATGCTGTTTGCACTCTTTAACGCAGCGGCAGGAAATGTGACACCCTACTGGTGGCTCAAGACGGCTTTGCATTTCATGCTACGTAGCTTACAAAGCTGGTTACAAAACAAACCGGGAAGGTCGTCTACAAAAACAATTTTTCTTTTAGTCTTTAGTCTTGCCACGGGTTTGAGGTCTTTCGCTAATCCCGAACAATTAAATTAATGAATGTATTTATATTAAAGCATGAATTTCGGGCGGATGACACAATTGCTTTTGTTCCAAAGCAAAAATACCAATATCATCGATGGTGAATGATAATTATGTTATTATAAATTCGTAACTGAGAAATGGAAATGAAGGTGGAGAAGACGCTGGAATGTGGTACAGCGAAAACGGGAGAATCCCCGAAGTAACCTGCCGCGAACCCGTTTTGTCCACCACAAAATTGTCATAAATGAATCAAATTTGAAACCCGATTTGATACCCAACGATGGGAAGCTAGAAGCTAGCGCGTTGACCACTACGCTACAAGTCCAATAACTGATATAATTTTTAAGAAAGCGAATAACTTAAAGTACCTAGATTTCAGTGCTTTTTACAGTCGTACAAATAATAAGGATGTGGAAATTCACATTTTTGTTGTGTCCGCAACAATTCGAAAGACTTTGAAACAGAAAATTCATGATACTGAGCTTCAATTTTGAACAACTTTCCAGGACCAATTAAGTCATAGGTGCGATCATTTGTTCCTTAAATGAAGAATAAGAGAATACTTCATCAACTTTGAAACTATTTGCTTTCTGATTCTGGTCTGTAAAGGAAACACAAAATTAAGAGATGAATTGACGTTCTTCAGTCTAATTGCAAATATAGGCAAGCAAAAATCCAACTGAGATAATCAGTTAACGAGAATGTTAGAAGAACGAATATGATAAACCTTCAAAACTACAACCCTAAGATATGAGGAAACAATCTCTTGAAACCGGGTCAGGGCAATGTCACAGTAGCTGTAGTTGATGTTATTTTTGTAGTAGTGATGTTGTTATAATTATTGTAGAGTTATTATTATGATGATTAATTTTGTGACATCATCAGACACTGTTGATTTTTCTTGGCCTTCCATGACACGATCACAGTGTGAAAATATACATTCCTTACATAGAGTTCGAACTCGAAACCACACAAACCGATTCCCGCCGTAGCCGTGTTCGCTACATTGGAAGGCAGAGGAGTAGTCATAGGGGAAAAAAGGAAATGCCTGAAGACGTCATCTCTATTCCCGACAGCGCCAACGTACCGCTGTATAACACGCACGAACCGTACGCTAGTGAGTCGTGCATATATGCCTGACCTCAACTGGAAACAATGCCCAATAGGAAGTTAAACGTGATTGAATTCGCGCGCGCCAACTCTAACGTAGAGGCGTGCCGTGCAATCGCAATGCACCTTTGTGCTGTAACCAATGTCATAAAAGTATTGCGAATTAGTAGCATAACTTATATGATTCGTTCAGATGAATTATATTACTTACATTAACGCAGCGCAATAATTTAAAGTTCGTTGCGGTAAATGAGAACCAAGTAGTTATCAGTTGGTGGAAATAGATCAGAATTCAGGAAGTAGAATATAGATGCAAGACGTATTCAAGACGAAGTGAGTGAACATGATGAGTATTGATTAAATCACTAGTCTAGTACTATTGCCATAGCATTTACTGTTTTGATAAATGCGAATATATTAATATTTTAGACTCAATTGAGCTAGAAACTGAAGAGGTCACATTATATAAAACTACTGACGTAGATATCATAAGGCACTGACTTAGACCAATGTGTTTATTAATTTGAGATGACAGTGTTTAATTCGTCACTTACAGACGTTTTAAAATGAATTGTGGGATATCTGAGAGTATATTCTCATGCTCTATTTATATCACTGAAGAGATTTAAATTAAGAGATGACGTATTACGTTAATTGCAGTAAAATTTGACTTTTTTGTTATAAATAAAGCATTAATCAAATGTTAATCCGTGTCGAGTTATTAACCATTTACAAAAGAATTATACCGTTTGCGCTCAGATAAGATATTCTTTTCAGATAATATAATAATGTAGCTCAGAGATTTCATATCATACATTGCAAAAATAGAAAGAATAAGTAAGCAACCTCTAAATTATCGTCTCCAAAAGCCATACAGAGAACACATGACTGCATGACCTTTGCGTAACGTTTTTTCGTGCACATACAATAAGCGTGTATACTAAAAACCCGAATACGACAACACGTGTACTTTTCTGAGCTCACTATCATAATGATTATCACCATGATATTTTTGTCAAACCACAATTCCAGTGTGGAGAGAAACGCCATTAAAATGCCCTCACCTTTGTATAGCACTCTTTTACATAATTCCATACTCATCTTTTTGACGAAGATATCCTTAATTTCCACGAAGGAAATTATTCGCTGGAGCACATAAAGTCCTGCTTCGTATCTTTTCCCCGTGCTCTCCGACTTTCCTGATGATGTTCCGAGGAGGCAAATGTGACCAGAGAAGACATCCCGGTAGTTGCCTGACGAAGGGAGTGGGTGTGAATCCATACCCGCGGTTTAACCGCATCCGGCGGTGGACAGTGGCTCGAAATTTCACCAGTGGCACGATAAGCAAAGTTGAGCGATTTCAGTAACTGAATTTTAAGCATTGAATCCGGTAAAATCAACGATATAATAATTAAATTCCATAAATTAATACATGTTCTAAGTGAAATCAGTTATTTAAATAGTACTGTCAGTAAGAAGAGGTATTGAAATAAGTGCTAAATTCTTTGAAATGAAAACTTCGAAGAAACCCACATTTTATATTTGTGTAGTATGAATGTGTGAACGAGCCAACCTTAAAGTATATACTTCTATAAGAGGATCTGGGTGCCAATTCTAACAATTTATCACGCTCGGTAACCCCACGAGGCATATTATATTTATATTAATATATATTTAATAGTTTTGTATTTCATTCCAAAATGTGGATTATTACTGCAGGTAAAATTCGGAAAGTATCTCCAATAAGGTTCGTTTTTAAAACGAAATACATTCAATTTTCCATTTAATATCTTTATGTATACATTTTTAGTAATTAATAGGCCACAGGTAAATGTATAAGTTACTTATAAAACCCACACTGCTCTTCCTTCCTTTCTTTGTTTTTCTTTATGCACGTACTGATAGACATGAGAGGAAGCAAATATGAGTTGTTTGAGCGCGAAGTATCCAGAAACAGAAAATAGGATTTCCCTTTCTGTTTGGATTTTCCTTTCCTATTTCTGGTTTTCGTCGTTATTAAACTCTACAGAACAATGGAACTATGATCCGTTTCTCATTTACGGTGCTAAGGAATGAATAATAATAACCCAACAGATTAAGAAGATTCAAACTGAGGACATGAGGTTGCTGTGACGATTAGCGGTCTATCAGATCAAAACTTTAAACTAGCAATACTGGATACATATTGAATTATAGAAATAAATATTAGGCGTTGTTGTGTTGTAAGCAAACCCACACCATTTCCTACCACATATTGGACTCATTTAGATCCCAATGGTCTGGCCAACTACATAGAGTAGCTCACGTATTTCGCTGTAACATTTAGCGTAATTTTCCCAACGTAAAAGAAATGTGAAGTGTCCAAGATTAGTATGGACTCTCCAAATGAGACTCCGAGAGTGGTAACAGGTGTAACACCCTAATCCATGCCGTATGCGATGGTGCTATTATCACGGCGAGTTTATCGCGGCGCGGCGCACCGGCGGCCGCGCGCCAACCTCTTCGGGGCCTCCGCCTGGTGGAGCGGGCGAGCACCTCCGAGGGTCGCGTGGGGGAGGGCGACGCACGTGCCGCCGAGCCTAGCTGGTTACTCGTCTTTACTCACTCCGCCGCCACCGCCGCTACCATCGCCTCTGCCCCCAACGCCTTCGCCTCCACCACTGCCACCGCTACTGCCCCGCCACTGCCACCAACCATGCCTCAGCTACCACCGCCTCCGCCATTACTATCATCAATGCTAACGCGTGTATATAGACAGTAAAAAATGTTCAAATACGAATGGTCGCAAGAATGATTCCTGATTTCTATAAAAATAGATTTTGAAAAAAAGTTGTTTGTAACCAATAGATCGGAGCTATTACCACAGGTGGGATCGGAAATTTAATTTCGCTTACTGATCGATCAATTATTGCGTTTGTCCTGGTACGTCGATTGCAAATATGTAACGCATGTTATACTGTCTCGGGAGATGACGGTGTTTCTTCCCCACCTGAATGTGAGATTTGGCGCAGACCTACATGTCGGCTTTCGAGGAATTTCCCCAGGTATCTGAGGGACATCGCTCCAGTCGAGACGGGCTTTAATAAGGCGTAGCAGAAGTGAATAGAGTAAATGAAATAAAATTTAAGATTAGAATTAGATACAATAGAATTCGATAGAATATAATTAGATGGTATTAATTAGCTGTAAGTATATTTTTGGGGCGTACATATGTATGTGTGTGTCCGTGTGTGTGTGTGTGTGTGTACGTACTTGTGCGTGGTGCGTGCGTGTTTGGGTGTGTGCACAGAGAGTCTGAGTTTCACATGTGTACGCGTGAAATGGAGGCTTTCTTGCTATGCTGAGGTATACACGTTTCTAGGTAATACATTATATTTACTATTACTTCATTGTTCGTTTTCATTGTATTTATTATGAAATATTTAATGTCACTTCATTTTCATTTGTATAATTTAATTAATTTGCTACCACCTGGCAAAGACGCCAATTGTGTCCAAAATAAATATATTATTATTATTATTATTATTATTATTATTATTATTATACCGGACTGGTCGCCCAACATGTGTGGTAGTCAAGTGCATATAACTGTTTGTGCGTAAGGCGAGATGATAGGACTCACAAATAGGAACAACGAAAGATCATGGGCGGTCCGTGATCCGTTTGTTAGAGTGCAGTTCCGACATTCACCCTAAATTGATCAGAGAAACCACTGAAAACTACACGATAGAGCAACCAGCCGTCAGAATGGTACTTCAGTCAGCCACTGAATTCAACCTGGTAATGAAGGTAGTGTCGAAAATTCGCCAGTCGGCTCTTGAACCCTAGGACATCCTGGTCAGACTCAGTGCAGAGACAGCGACAATGTTGGCTCTGAGGTAAACTCAGACTGTATGACGTTGGGGAAATTGCTCAGCCTAGCGACGTGGAGGAAGTCCCCCCTCTTTTGTTGCTAAAGCTGTTTGCAAAGCTGCCAGACAAAGCTTTAGTGTATGCGCAGTGGAAAATTTTTTCTAAGGGTCACCTATGAAGCGGTTGTCCCAATCTGCGAGTCAGTGCGGATGTCAGGCTAAGATGTGCATTGGGCTGTATCCGAACAACGTTCCTTTTAAACTAGACAGCTGACATTGCCTGGAAAGTCTATTACGACCCTCATTCTTCCTCGCTTAGAGCCAGTGCCATTCGGCGGCGACTTTGCCCATTTACTTTTCACTCAACCTTGCCGATTTCATTGCGAGGACACTGCACCGCTAGAAATTCCGTGTCCTCATTGAATTATACTGAATAATCCTAGGAATTTCTGTTTTATGCGGACCACCATTTTATGAGGTTGTTTGAGCGAATACTGACTAAACACTGGTGTTCGAACGGTCGCGAATTCGAACCCCGCCCTAAATATGGATGTTTGTGCTCTATCTTTCGAGGAACTGGAGGAGAATTCTAGAAGCCTGTTGCTCTGATCGATAATTTCCCGCTATTTCTCCGATCAACACCAGGCGAGTGACGGAGCAATAACCTAACGAACGGGGCACAAATCGCGCGAACTTTCCTTCCTCTTCTCTCACCTATCGTCACCCCTTACTTACACACTTACGTGTGTTACGTGTGCTACTCTACCACACATGCCGGGAGACCAGTCGGGAGCTTCAGAGCTGGTCCCGGGTGGGCCCTTGCGCCGCTGGGAGAGATACCCATAGGAGTGTCCTCTAGCAAGACGACGTAGCTCGGCACCGGATATTAGCATCCAGCGGGAGAGGCACACTGCCACATCCCGGGTTATAAATTTCACTACACTATGAGAACTAATGACCATAGAAGTTGACGTGTCCGGAAAGATCAATGAATCAGCAGATGATACTAAGGCACGGACAAACACATGTTACCGAACCAAGAAGTCCACAAGTGTACGTTCGAGATATAGGATGTAGACTGTAGTGGGTAACTTGCTTCCCCCAAAAAAATCGAAGACTAAAAATTTCTCTTTTACCATAGAGTCGCAGCGCAAGTGCAACGCAACCACCAAGAGAGGGAAAAGCTGGACAGCGACCTCTTTGGGTCGGAGATGCCTCAATGTGAAACACGGGACCAGACTTGGCGCGGTTTCTCTCGCATCTTGCCAAACCAGCTCCTCGCCTCGCGCCGTCCTTCCGCCGGCTCACCGGACGCTGTTCCCATTCGGGCAGCCAGGCACGAATAACATCCGGTTGTGAGAAATTCGATTGTGGCTATTGCAGTACAGGTGGAACGAATCTTCATTTGTTGACAATTCTATGTCTACTATGTTTATTCCATTTTTATCCAATGGCCATTTTTACACCCCAAGGTTGTTAGGCCTGGGGCAATGAGGTATGAAATGAAGAAGGATGAATAGACAATTAGAAAGATAATGACACACACAATTCTGGAAACTTTGGGGTCCTTATTATGTGAACATTTTTGTTGTGTTTTGTTCGTGAAATGGTCATCTGAGGACCTTGCAACTAGTACCCACCGAGGCTCAGTCATGTTTTTTCGGGGGTAAGTGCACGGGACATTTAGGGGTGTGGGGTCCGCTTTTATGTGCTGAATCCATTTTTACACTCCAAGGTTTTCGCCCTGGGGGGGTGAGATATGAAATGATGAAGGATGAATAGACAATTACACACATATAAACACACACAAACGACCCTGCAAGCTCGAGGCAGGTACGGCTCATCATCCTTAGCGACCACGACTCTTGGACCGGATTCTTATTGTTGTTGTTGTTGTTGTTATTATTATTATTATTATTACTATTATTATTATTATTATTATTATTATTAAGACTCTCCGGACGCAAAAGAGAAAACCCTTCAAATGTGTAGTTTTATTTGTGATATTTGTTTTGGATCCAACCGTCTGTTACCTTAATGCAGGGATACCATATAATTAAATGTAAAGCCCATAAACAGGTGGTTGCCATTTTTATGTAACCCACATATGGCTCCTTGAATAAACTATTCATTTTTGTGTATCTCGAAAGTGTTTCCGCGTGTTTTAATGTTTTACACCTGAGCCCGTCAAATCTCGAATGAACTTTTCTCCTCTTAATTGTATACAATGTGCTTAAATGTAAAAATTAACTAAGAATGATTACTATATGTGACTCTATCTCTTCGTAGATCGGAAGGTACGTTCAACAAAAAAGTTGAACCCTTTTGTTTCGTAAATTCAAGAAATGAATTACATTGAGTTTTCTGAAATTGTTTTTTGAATACAGACGCAGTGCTATTAAATAAATACACATTTCTGACAAACAAACTCTCTATTTATGAATTTAAGTGGTATGGGAATATTGGATGTAAGATGTAAGTGGTATGGATAATTATTCATATGTCCTTAGATAAGGTTCATTTATTTCTCTAAATTAAAAATAAGAATATGACGTCACTTTTGAAGTGTGTCCTGTCATTTTCAATCCTAAATGAAATAGTTTTTATTCATCAATTGCCATCAGAAGATTTCCCATACCAGAATGCCTTCAGAATCATCAAATATCAACAACCTCAATGGTAATTGGCTTCTTTTATGCGTATGATTTAACGCATCAATTATAGATTGAACGGAAAAATGTTTAACTTTTTATGTTTACTTGTATTTGTGTTCACTGTGAACTGACTAAACGCCCATGATAATTACATTACCTCCTTATATTATTCGGGCAGATCTCTTGTCTCTAACGGATGCTTGTGGCATTGGGATCCGCCAAATGTTCTTGTTATCAGTGTTTGTCAGTTACTCAGACTTCGAAATTTAGGACGAGAGCTTGTGCAAATGGGCGTATCTGAGTCAAGTGCAAGACGTCACAAATATTGCGTAACTCACCACCTCTTTGTGAAAAGGAGTGTAACTAATCCCTAAGAACTCTTCCAATATTTACTCTCGACGAATAATCGCGTTTGTTTAAAACACAAACACCCGAACCAACCAACACAGTTGTTAACATAGTATCAGTTTCTATATTGGCAACTGTTTTTTGATGGCAAATGTGTTTTGACATTTATCTAACTGCGAATATGTTAGGCGAATATTGATAATACTTTAACATGAACAAACTCAGTGAAGCATGAGAACAGTGCTTTATTTTAATTTCGGGAAAAAGGAAATTTCAAAAATGAACTTATTACTCCACAATATGAGTAATGTGCGTACAAATTTTGAATATTTCCGAGAGGAACAGTCTTGTCGTTTTGATAACTCAAGAATATGAAATTGAAACACTGTGTTAAGAAACTCTCAAGCATCTTTTATTGTACAACTGATTATGACAACTTATCCATGAAACCAAAAAAGGAGTTACGAATTATTCTGAGGTGGAAGAGAAAGAATCGAGTTAATATCAAGTTAAATAGTTGTAGTTTGCTTTACGCTGAAATGATCAAGCCTTGCCAGGAAACAATAACACGACTTATCTCAATCTCGTTTTAGTCAGGAGAGAAATAAATTATACCACGCGAATTCTATCTGACGTTATAGCATACGGCTCCTTAATTATCTATTTGCAACTTAACTTATCCACCCCTAACGACTCGTTTAATTATGTTATTCTTTTACAACCGCGATACCAAAACAATGGATTTCCAATATGCGTAAAAAATTATTTTATAAGCTTACTATCCAAAATCAGTTTGTGATAAATTAAGAGACCATCTTATTATTTGTCCCAATAAATTGGGTTAATGGATTTACAAAAGACAGTCATGGAGGCCCGAGACAGACAAATCAGGTCATCACAACAGTTTCCTTCCTTTGTAATCGTCAATCAGTTGTGAGTGAGACCTGTGTTACCCACGTCCAGCGGCCAGAGCCGATTGCTTTTGTCAACTGCACTGTTTAGGCTGCTCACAAGGCGGGGCGCCGGCGCGGGAGAGTTTGATTTCTGCAGAGAAAGCCGCGAAAGCTCCTCCGCCTCTTCCCTCTCCACTCCTCCTCTCCCCACCTCCCATACTTCGTAGCCCGCGCCGGAGCTGGCTTGGGAGTTCCGTGTCAACATGACCCCGACCACAGAAGTCTTCCGACAAGTTGGCTGATCCCAAGCGGGGAAATTGTCGCTGTACCCTGGGAGGTCGCAATGTAAAGTACTCCGAAAATGCTCCAATAATGTATTTCTTCTCTGACGTGCCTCTGCTGTGATGCCGTGGTCTCTGACCTTCACGGTTGATATGGATGATGAAAGTCATTTTCGTGTATACATGTGGGTGTCTGTAAGAAAACAGTCAGCAGACTTTCATTCTATCTTTTGGTTTTTGTATTTACCTATTCTATATCCCATAGAGGGTAATTGGCGCCGTTAAAACCCTGGTTCCTAGTCTGTCACCCGACCAGGAACTCGGTCTCGGATTCCCTTAACCTTCGTGACTTCACGCAGTTAACGAATTAGGCTAGCGAAGCCGGTTTCGCGGTCATGGCTTTTCAGAAGAACCATTGCAGCATTCATCTGGATGACGGAGGGAGATCACGAAAACCCCGGTCGGGATGGGCGGCACGGGGCTGCAGCCTGACCTCCAGAATGCGAGGAGTATAGGAATATAGAAGTTCAAATCTCGTGTCTCCATTATGTGGTGAATTAAAGCGTTTGGATGTTGGTTTCCTTGGGGATTTCCCTGTCTCTCATTCTACAATCGACTCGCGTATGCCGTTGAGGTATCATTGTGTGTAACATTTCTTCCTCTCGGCAGTTCTACTAACTGGTTGATATCTCACATGAGTTTTACAATGAAGACTAGTGGTATAACAATCAAAACATAATCTTTCAGATTTTTATTATTTTAAAGTCGTGTTGTTATTCATCTAAGAGGTATGATCACTTATCGACTATAATTGATATAATTTTTGCCCCTTTTTTGCAAGGAAAATAGCGATAAAAAGAATGGTCTTGTCCAACGTTCATTATTTGCAGAACATCAACATTAACTCTTTCAAAAGTGCTATACTGACAAAAGGAACAGAAAGATTGCAGCTCGGCAGAAATCTGTAGCCTGTACGTAATAATAAAGGCGATCGTAATAATGACAATATAGATCATGATGCTAACAAAGTCCTTTATCCTGGAAAACATGAATTTTCGGCATTCGACTTTTTGGCATTCACATAAAATTTGGTTGTATAATAGAGGATCCAAACATGTAATAAGATGGCGGAAAGACAACAGATTATTCCTAGGAATTTCAAAGTCATTGCGAGTTATTTCTATTGCGCACAGAAGTACTACTATTATACAGAGGTACCAGGAGGTTTCTCTGAACGGAACTGACACGGCATAATTTCCTTCCCTTCTTTGACGTACTTGGATATTCTGACTTTGCTTCTCATGAAAACAATCAAGAGATGTAGTTAGATTCAATCATGATTACACTTTGTCATTTTGACTTTTACTATTCTGTGACTACCATTTTCGAGTTCAGAAAATTTTGACATACTATGTTAAACTATTATTTTAAAAACCCAATTATAGATTGTGTTTACATAAAAAATCTCGTAAACTTTCACGTCAAAACAAAATTCACGCATGTAGGCCGTACAAAGAATTTTTTAATAATTTGAGTGAGTGGAGAATGTGAATTTTTATCGCATTATCTGAAGTGATGGAGGATTACAAGTGAGGATTATTACTTTTCACGACTGTCGCTCGATGTTTAGCAGAGCTTGCGAGAAACCTCAAACAGGTTATGTTGGTAATGAAAACTGAATCCCTGCCATCCTCACAATAAGCCACTATATTTTTAACAAATACTAAACTATTCTGTAGTGTTTTTTTCACTTGTGTTACAGGTTCCAAATTTCTCTTTTAACTGGTTTAATATTCCGTCATTCAAACTCGTTGACGGTCCAGGCGGCGAGTCCTTTGAAAAATGAAAAATCTTCTCCTTTAAAACCTTTTAAATTGTATTATATTTCTTCTCTTTATAATGACTTTCTTTAAATCTTTTTACTCGAATAGATGTTTCAACTATACGTACAAGACTACTATTTAAAAGTCCCATGGATATAACTTCATGGACGAATGCTTCTTCATTATCTGCATCTTCTGCCGAATCTGAAGAACTTTGTGATGCAACAACACACGAATCTCTCCTCCCATTCATTTCTTTCGTGCATTCATCGCATATTTTTTGTTGAGATGACAAATTTTGATATACACTCACCATCAAAGAAGAACACTTCGACCTCACACCAAATATTTAAAACGATCCTCCATGTTGCACAGTCACATACACTGAAAAGGTTTCTATATACTTCGGTTCTCGAAAGACAACTGACAATCAGTTCAGACTGAACCTTAGAAGGTTCCAGTGGTAGCCAACACAGTTTGTTTTGTCCCCAGAGTTATCAAAATATCAACATTGCACCCCCGGGGCCTCACGGGGGCTGATCAACTCGGGCGCCCGGGAACTGCGCTTCTCTTCATGGTTGCAAGCATCTTTGCGGGCGCGTGCGGAAGAATTCCATGCCATCCCGGAGAATGCCAACCCAAAGTCAAATTTTCACCAATACGGCATTACATATAGTACTTCAACATTTATTTTTATCAAAAACGCATTTTTCGTAAACTTTTAGAGAAATATTAATCACAGTTACACAGTAGTTAACACTATTATAAAATAAATTAATCATCCATATTTTTAAGAAATAACATATCAGCTTTCTAATGAGATAAAAATTTTTGCTCTACGTTTGATAGAACGGAAGATATTGCGATTCAAATGAGCACTTGTGCTCCGAAATCTACACATTGTTTCGATTTTACAAGACAAACTAAAATACAAACTAACAACATTACCGTTCGAAAAATTTATAGAGATACTTTATGTATCATAAAAAAGTTATGCAAGTTTCAATTAAATCCGAGGGGGTGAGGGTTGAAAATGTCTCTATTCTGCGACGATTTGACATGGAATGACCCGTGGTCTACGATCTGAGCGATGGATGTAGGGGGCACCTGCACATCTTAGAAGGTACCATTAGGCAAGACCAGCACAAGTAAATACTAGAAACTCTGCTACTAGCAGAGGTCGATGTTCGAAGAACGATGATTAATCTGATGATTAAGCCCAAGACCGTTCGTGCTCAGCTCTTGCTGGGGTAACGCCTCAAAGCGTTCCGCGCGATAAGCCGTCGCAGTTAGTGTTGTGGCACTCTTGAGATAACGTGCAACAAGGCTAAGTGGTGTAGTATTCGCAGATTTTGCCATTATTATCATTTATCAACGTTTCATTCAAATAAGCAATGGCTTTTCTTCATTTTGCATAGTTAATGCAAAATGAAGCCGACCAATCCACGGAGTTTGTAGTATCGCAGGCTCTATTAACACTACACAATGTAGACAACATCAGTCGCTTCTCCAGCAGTGCAGTGCATCAAGTACATCAAGAGTTAATAACCAGTGTACCGGTGGATACAAGTAGTCACCCACTCCCCGCTGAAAGCAGCATGGAGCCGGGCATTACAGTTGGTTCGCTGCACATCGAGCAGTCGTCTTCAACATCAGCATCGTCATCAGAAAATCTTGCACGGAAAAGGTCAGTCCGCGATTTTATTGATCCTCACGAACATAAATGAAGTCATGAAAAAGATGTTTCTGATAATTCGTTAGATTCCAGTTTATATATCTGCAAACTTGACAACCGATTTGGTGTATTGAGTGATGATATACCTTCATCAGAAATAAATCGATTTCAATACCTTAGAGATAATCTCAGTAAACAATCAGAGTTACCAACTAAAATTCTCCCAATTTTCGTTGCCAGTATCTCCAACCCAAACAATTTCATCAAGGAGCTAATAAATGTACCCAGTAACTTTGTAACAGACTTCAAAAACAATAAAATAAAAATTAATGCCAAATCAATAACAGACTTCCGCAACATTATTAAATACCTCATAGCGACAAACAGAAGTTTCCATTCTTTCAAGGACCCATCAAATATAAAATTTTCTGTTGTCACCAATCCATAACAGAAATAGAAATCTTTACAAATCTTAAATCACGACAATCATCAATTATTAAAATCACCAGACTGCATAACGACAGTATCGCAATACCAGCAGTTGCGGCCGAGGTTAGTGGCAATGAACCCATTGACGTAATTCTTACAATCACTCAAATTTGCAATCATCGTGTGACTACTACAAGACGTCGGAAACCAAAAGGTCCCATCCAATGCCTACGGTGCTTAGACTACGGACACACGAAAAACAACTGCAACCATGTTATTAATTGTGCATACTGTTCTGAACACCATTATTCAGTGTTGTGTCCGCAAAAAATGTACACCTGGTTTGTATTAACTGCAATGGTAATCACAAGGGTGATACCAGAAGCAATTCATGCTCATATTATAAAAAAAATCACAGAGCAAAAAAAAAGTGACTCGCCTAAAAACAGTAGTAATCTATCAAACTCCAAAAACCCTCTGCCTGCTCAAAATCAATCAAGAAACCCCTTTCCACAACTGACTCAAACCCAGCCCATTCAAAACTTCACCCACATCTCATCCTTGAATAATCCATCTCCTTGCAACTCGCAAAACGTCCATCATTCCAATCAAAGGCCCCACTCTAATGAAACCCACTCCATCAACCCAATAATCACCACAATAATCAACTTCATCACCTCCTGCACCATTGACTTCATCAACTCTCTTATACCATCTATAATTAGTACTATTCAAAATCCCGTAACCGAAAACTTAAGCACAAATAATGTCAGATAATATTCAAAACATTATTATCATCCTAAACTGGAACGCAAACTCAATCACGAACAAAAAAAAAACTGAACTCATCCATTTCCTCCACCACTTCAACGTAGATATAGCTTGTATTACCGAAATGCACTTAAGCAATAAAAAGCAAACTTTTTATTCCCAAACCCCACACAATAAAATTAACAAATACGAACCTTCAAAACTTATTTAATCCAAACGACAAAGTCTTGAGACCTCAACGCCAAACATGTCATCTGGGGTTGCCAATACAACAATGAAAACGGTAAAAAAACTTGCTCAACTAGCAAATAATACTAATATTACAATTCTCTCCCCCAGTGAGCCCATTTATTATCCCCATGACCACTTATGTAAGCCTGACACCCTCGACATTGGCTTACCCAACGCTAACATTGACCTCCATATATCGCTAATATAATAATTCGTGGTATCGCCCTAGATTGGATAACTTCGTACCTTAAACATCGATCTCAAAGAGTAGAAATACCGTACTGGCACGAAAGAACATTATTTATATATCTTTCCAATTCTTTAATAATTGAATACGGGGTTCCGCAAGGCTCGATCTTAGGCCATATCCGCTTTCTGTTAAACGTAAACGATATGCCGTTGTCTATTAAAAACGGAAGAACGGTTCTGTTTGCCGATGACACGAATGTTCTTTGCAAAAAAGAAACAATAAATAGTACGATTTTAGAAGTTTCAAATTGGTTTTGTAATAACAAATTAATAGTTAATGAAGGAAAAACAGTTTCAATGCATTTTTGCATTTCAAATCAGCAATCGCATGCTCGATTAAAAATGAATAATATGCAATTAGGTGATGTTCAGGTAACAAAATGTCTATGTCTGTCAATTCAGCCAAACCTCAAATGGAATGTATATATAACAAAATTAAACACTAAATTAAGTTCATTATGTTACACATTCAGAATTATATCAAATTCTGTCAGCCTTCATGCAGCTTGTTGCGTGTATTTTGCAAATGTCCATTACCTCCTGATATATGGTATAAAAGTCTGTGGAAACTCATCATGTAGTACTCAGACCTTTAAATTGCAAAAGAAAATTATTCGAATAATGAAAAAATGCCATCCGCGTTTTTTCATTATTCGAATAATTTTCTTTTGCAATTTAAAGGTCTGAGTACTACATGATGAGTTTCCACAGACTTTTATACCATATATCAGGAGGTAATGAACATTTGCATGAACAATATATATATATATATATATATATATATATATATATATATATATATATATATATATATATATATATCATATGAAAATATCAGTATTTCATATGAAGAATATATGAGCAGAATAAATGAGCTCTGAGATTCTTAGTAATTGATGTTGTGTAGAGATTTTTTCCGTAAAACCGAACTGTGCCCTGGGAATGGCGTTGGTTGCTTGCAGGTGATTTTCCAGTCTTTTTAATATGATTTTTTCGAATATTTTGGAAAAATCGGATAATAAACTGATTGGGCGGTAACTCTCAAGAATTGTTACGAGTTTGTTTGGCTTTGCTTTGGGAATGATGGTTTAGTGTTTCCAATTATGAGGGAAATATCCTATTCTGAAACATGAATTGAATATGTTGTTTAAATACGCTATGGCTGAAGATGGACGTTTTTTTAAAGTTACGTTATTAATATTGTCGTGCCCTGGAGCTTTTTTATTGGGAATTTCTTAATAATTTTATATCATAATCAGTATTTCATATGAAAATATTTCTAATATTTTCATGCAATACTGGTATTTATAATTACAACACACGTCATAAAAATCACGTTCATCAAGTGTCAGTATCAACAGCTCACTATCAGAAATCCACATACAATACATGTACGTTACTTTACAACGCACTGCTAGATTATTACACAATTATTACACTACATTAAACAATTAAAGTCGGTTCACAAATTTAAGTTAAAAGTAAAATCTTTTCTGCTGCATAACTGTTTCTATACAATTAGACTATACTGATTATCAAAATGAAAAATGATGATTATTTTAACAAAACAGTGATATAAAATGAATTATTTTACATTTGTATTGTTTACTTTTTTAAAAGACTTCACAGATAATGTACTTCAGCTTCCGGGTCAATAACCCCCATCTCGATCAGGTTTTTGTCCAGTTTCCCTGATCCATTGAGAAAATGCTGAGATGGCGCCTTGTTTTGCTTCTGGGCGTAAATGTAGCTTCACTATGCGCACATTTTGTTGAACTCTCCTTTTGCTTGTAATGGTAAGAGTAGAGGTAAGGGTGAGTTGTTATTTTGTTAGCAATGCAGAAAAATCATACTTGCAATTCGTGTACCGATGCAAATAAATTTTCTATAACTCAGAAACAAAAATTACTATTTTTCAAATATTGCTAATCTTACGATTTTTAAAATGTATTTATTTATTTAATTTATTTATGTTAAACGTTTACTCACTATTCAACTATTTATAGTGAAAATGACGGGAAGGGATTCTGGAACTCTAGAAAACGTGCACAGATAATCTTTTCCCCCCTACGTCACATACAGTTTTTACTTTTTTTTTTACTGAATAAATCTAAATCAAGTATTTGAACTTGATTCTGATCATATCCCTGAATTACCCATATCACAGCAAATGTCGCCTCAACATGCTCCATTGCCTAAAGCTAACGCTTTAATAATTAATTGGAAGAAGTTCACCGAAACATTTAATAATTCAATACCCAAAATTAAAATACTAAATACACCCCTCGAAATATATCAATCTGTTAACCTTCTAATCGACCTCATTAGTGCAACCATCAAAAATTCCGAATATACTACCACTCCAAACACAGAACACAAATCTATAAATAAACTACCCCCCTAAATCTTAAACGCAATATGCGTAAAAAAACAGAACCAATAGACACTAGGCGCGCCTGAGAACACGAGAGCTAAAGAAAGAACTTAATCTAATCACAAACGGGCTAAAACGTCTTATCAAAAACAACAATAATGAGCAGTATTTTATCCTAATCCAATTACTTAATGCCAGCAACAATACGTCATGGCAATTCACAAAAAGAAACTTAAAGAAAAAAAACTATCGCTTCTTTAAACACAACCTCGGGTAAAGCCTTCTCATCGATGCAGAAGGCAAAGGCCCTCGCAACGCATTTCGAGAACCTTTCTGTGAGAACATGTGTGCCCGTCCCTTACATAACAAAATGCTTCATACCACAAAATTAAACTTCTTCGGTGCGTCTCAGAAAATTGATTATTAATCTCCCACTGAAATTTCAAAAATTATTAAGAAACTCCCCAATAAAAAAGCTCCAGGGCACGACAATATTAATAACATAACTTTAAAAAAACGTCCATCTTCAGCCATAGCGTATTTAAACAACATATTGTAACACCTCCGCGCATGGGAAAATGCGCGGTTAGCGGCCCGGTTGTAGCTCAGTCGGTCCTTGTCCCTTTACTCGTTCAAAAATTAGATGATGGAAGGAATTGTTAATTAGACTCTCATGGACATTCAAAATAAACAATTTGATTCCTGATGAAAGACTACGTTTATTCCTGGACAAAGCTGTACCAGGGAAGTTACATTAATAAAATAAAAGAAAGAAGAGATTGAATAAAAAGAAAAAATAAAGATTAAAATTAACAGGAAAGCTTACAACTAGAGAAGAGTATAAAATTATTTTATAATTAGAATTACAATAATAAATGACCTTTCTTGTGCCCTGGCGCGGCACCGCGTTGACAAAAATTCAAAGAGGTTAATAGCCCCCAGTTACATTGCCTGAGAGCTTCCGTGTCAAAAGTTCAATGTGCCCGGACGGGCGCGGCGAAGCTTGTGTGCGGCCGGCGCGACCTTCTCTGGAATGCGGGATGGCTTGCACCCTCTCGGGCGGGGCGTCTGGCAGCGTCTGACGGCGTCTGGTGACGTCAGCAGGGGGGACCGTCTGGCAGCGTCTTCGGCGGAGCTTGTAGGTAGCCAGGGATGTCGCCCCCGATCGCAGGTGCGGAGCACACAACAATGTCTCCCTCCGATCTCATGAGAATGTTCTCAGGCACAAATTCAAAAAGTTGCGAAATCCTTCAGAGGCGCACTCGCCTCTCCCCGCGACTGGCTCCCACCCCAGAGAAGTTTCTCAACCAAGTAAAATTTAACCAAGTGCCTTCAGAGGCGCACTCGCCTCTCCCCGCGACTGGCTCCCACCCCTAGAGAAGTTTCTCTCTGACTGTTCTCAGCCCACTGCAATTTTCCAAGTGCCTTCAGAGGCGCACTCGCCTCTCCCCGCGAATGGCTCTCACCCCCAGAGAAGTCTCTCAGCCCACTGAAATTTTGTTTCTCAAAAAATGCATGAAGTTAACTTTTACCCCCACCCTTTCTCCTCATATGTTCGTGCTCCCTACAACGATCGCGTCGCTATTGGCTAAAGGTGATGGCGTTGTACACTAAATTCGGCCAATAGCGACGGGGGAGTAAAGGAATTTTCCACTCTCTGATTCTGTCGGAATACAGTGTCCCTTTGTTCCGTCTCGAAAATAGGCCATGTCTGTGAAGGGGCCTCCCGGCTACAGAATTGTTTTGGGTTTCCCCGATCACGACGACAGGCGTTTCAAAGATATTCCAGATGTGGCTGCGTCTGGGCGGTTTTCAATTAACCCTTTGGCCGGCCGTTGGGTGGGGTGTCATAAACATCCGAAATGGTTTAGGGGATCGTGGCTGTTGCAAGAAGGGGGGCTGCGCGCGTGACGCCGTATGTTTTTTCTTCAGTAAAGAATTCCTTAGGTCTACTTTACTGAATTTAATTTATTTTAATAATTCTGTACCGCTACAATATTCAATTCATGTTTCAGAATAGGACATATCCCTCATAATTGAAAACTCAACCATCATTCCCAAAGCAAAGCCAAACAAAATCGTAACAATCCTTGAGAGTTACCGCCCGATCAGTTTATTATCCGATTTTTTCAAAATATTCGAAAAAATCATATTAAAAAGACTGAAAAATCACCTGCAAGCAACCAACGCCATTCCCAGGGCACAGTTCGGTTTTACGGAAAAAATCTCTACACAACATCAATTACTAAGAATCTCAGAGCTCATTTATTCTGCTTTTCAAAAAAGACATCACACCATAGCTATATTTCTTGATATCAAATATGCATTTGACCGAACTTGGTACCAATCTCTCGTATATAAACTCATTCAAATAAGCACTCCACAGTACTTAAGGTCAATATTAATAAATTTCTTAAAGAATAGATCCTTTTCAGTCATAGTCAACAATCATTTATCTAAACCTAGAATCATAAATGCAGGACTTCCACAAGGCTTGTCGTTAGCACCCACTCTATTCAATCTTTATGTTATTGACATACCCACCCTATTTAAAATTTCGATCGCGCAATTTGCCGACGACACGGCCATTTTTACCTCCGCGAGTTGAGAACTCATATCCAACTTTATTTAAATATGATAGACAGTTGGGCCGACAAACGTAAAATTCAATTGAACCCTAGCAAAACGGCTGCAAAAATATTTACATTAAAACATTACTCTATCCCTCACGCTAAATAACAATACAATAGATTGGTACCCCCTAATAAAACCATTAAATACTTATACCTAGATACCAAGTTAAATTGGGGAAAACATAAATGCCAAGGCGACCCAAGCCAAAATAAAACTGTCACAGCTATGACCTTTAATCTACAGAAACAGTCCAATACTACAAATCAGCCATAGCAATTTACAAAACAATCATAAGACCGCTAATGCTGCATGCGAGCCCAATTTGGATTAACTCTGCCGAAACTAACATTCACAAACTACAAGTCCTGCAAAATAAATTCTTAAGAATAGTTGCTCATGCCCCTTGGTAACAACCAACCAACCAACCAACCAACAATAACCAACAACCAACTCCATAATGAATTTAACCTGGAACCTATAGAATAACACATCATGTATCTGGCCCCCAACTTTTATTTTAACCTACCTCAAATCCCAGCTCTTTCACCCTTCAAACTGGCCCAAAACTCCATGTTCCAAACAAGAATAAAAAACAAATATCCATACCACATATTCCTAAAAAAAATTGCAGATTTAAATCCTGACTGAGGACCCCTTAACGTTAATTCTCCCCCCTTGTAATAGTATGTAAGTTTACATTTATAGTTAAATTAAATATAGTAAGTAAGTCTTCTAACACATGTGTATAGTTATATTTACTGAGCTATGTACTTCTGCAAATATAAAAAAAAATAATAAAGAAAGCCCTAGTGATTAAAGATACATTTTTATACATGATTCAGCACCGTACTACGAAGCAAGGAGTATTACTAGACCAGAGAACTCACCAGACATAAAAGCTAAAAAGACTCGTGGGAACTCACTAAACGGCCGATCACCAAGCAAGTGATCACCACTATGTGCGAGTTAATTGAAATTCTCCACAAAGAATGGCATCACAACATTGAACAGCAACAAAATGCGAAAAGCCTGTATAGAGTACGCATTGAAGCCAACTGCATCAAAAGGTGGCGTCACTAAAAATTAGTATTAATTTTAAAAATAGTTCTACCTAAATTTCATATTGTTATTATTTTTTTAATAATACACTCTTATGAATACAAAATTCCTCTGAAATGAAAAACCAATAATTTGTTTAAAAGAAGTAGTTAAACTATAAAACACAAAGTATGAGACGTGTCCCTAATAATTTGACAACCTACTGTAGATAACTGATCAGTCCATCACTTGCTCTTACAGATGGATATGGGAAGAAAATGTGGAAAGAATGATTAAAATATTGGATGGAGGCACTTCATGATGCATTATTTAAGGTATTCTTTGATATTCTGGTTGAAATTGATAGGAGAAAATTACTTTACAAAATCTCATCATAGCAGCCTATAAAATTCTCATTCAGGTGTCTTAAAAGTTTCATGCATTGCTCCCAGCCACATTCCCAGTGTCAAAAATTATCCACAGTTCTACTACCAATCTTAAAGGCTGAAACTGAGAGTTCCCAACTACATATTTTAACATACATTTTTCTACTTGTTGAAGAATGTGTACTGAATGTGCAATGCAGGGAACTGAAGAATACTAAAGTGAGGAAATGAACTTGTGACTTCCGTGAGGGCCATTTGTTCTTAGAAAAGTCTTTGTAAACACGCCAACGCGGCGCAACTGCTGCCAGACGCACGTCGTCGGTGCGCGCTTGAGAGTGAGTCTTCGACCTTCGAAGTGTTCCTTCGACCGTTGAAGAGCGGATCCAACTGGTTTGTCCGACCTCTAGTCCAGAAATACAAGAGAGGCGAGTTTATGTGTTGTGAAGACATTTAAAGAATCCTAATCTAACGCGTCGTCTTATTCTAAACAATCGGCTCTGAAGTAGCACCAACTGTTTTGATGCGTGATTTATTATAGTTGGTGGAAGTGGTGTGTTTGTTTTTTAATTTTTTGGTTATTTCTCTGTTAGAAAAGGCTGCCTAGCCGGTCCGGATGGCCGCGATCGCTAGGGCAGTAGTACCGTAGCGAACTCGGTGCCGAAGGATCGCGGGCTCGAGTCCCGCCTTGCGTATGGTTGTATTGTGTTCGACCTTTCACCCCCTATCATCATCATATCGTGTCATCTTCACAATTTCCATGTCGTTTCAACCAATAGTGGTTGCTAATGACCTAGTAGTTGATGCGACCTTAAATAAAAAAGATTTCCTAGTAACTGAGTGTTTTTGTTTTACCTCTCCTGTTCATTAATGCGTTTAGTACTTTTTCTTTAGTTTCCATGCAACAATCTTGAGGTAAAACCATGCCAGATGCTTTATAAATATTAATAATATTTAATATGGTCTATTCTATAATTTATTTTTCATCTGCATTAACACTTTAACTAGAACTCAGCAACCATAAAAATGAATATGCACAAATTCTTAATTCTTAATTAAAATTATGTTATTAGTTTTCCATTGAGTTGTAACTTCACAATTCTAGCTGCAATTGTGTATGAGTTGGTATCCTCTTTTGGTTGATTGAATGATAGATTAGTGATTCCGGGCGCGTCAACGAATAAGATCATTAGTCTCGCAAGTGTAGTACGTGGTTTATTGCGGGAGGTGTCGCTGATGTTCCTCCACTGAATGGTGAAACCCGGGGCCGACATGCTCTCCACTTGCAGGGTTTTCTCCAAACAGGTACCGCCCAGTCGGGACAAGATCTAAGATACTGACTGGTCTCCCGGCATGTGTGGTAGTACAGTGCATGTAAGGGTGTGTTTGCGTAAGAAGTGAGCAGAGGACGAGGAAGAGGAAAGATAAATCGCGTAAGATCCGAAGTTCGTTTGTTAGGATACTGAACCAGCATTCGCCTATTGTTGATAGAAACCACATAAAACTCGTCAGAGCAGCCGGTCTATAGATTTTTTCTCCAGACAGCGGATGAATGCGACCTGGCTTTAGTTGTTTCCATTTGAGTTGCTTGAGTTGAAAATCCTGACTCGAGCACTAGGGCCTCCCGGTCAGAAGCCCTGTAGTGATATTAAGTGGTTCCCTGAGCCACCTAAACCGTCATGTCCTTCACCCATCTGTGACGGTCCTGCTCGTCGCCCCAGCACCGGCGCCGGCTGGCCCCATTCGCGCCCTATCAAAGTTCGTTATCTACCCCGTCCACTCCTTATCGCGTCTTGAGAGGTGGCATTTGCGCAATGCTGTCTAATCTGGCTGTGAAGTTCATTGTGGTCGTAAATGAGCTCGAATCCTTGGTACTGTTGTTCTGATACCTTCGCTTGAACCATATTATGTGGATTTATCTACCTGTCTGTCACTTCTTAAGGAATGTCAACGTGACGATCAATCAATGTTACAATCGATTGAACGCTGGTTTTTTCCTCGGACGGTGTTTCCCACAGTGGCACAGTAGAGAAAGATTAACTGTTTTGACGTCAAGGAGGTGGTTACAGTAAGAAAGTTGTGGCTTTTTAGATCTTCCACGCTCTACAAAATTGAAGATTTGTTCGTTTAACTATGTCATAGAACGTAATGTTCACTGTATTATTATGTTCGTATTCGAAACATATTCACATACTTTAAACTACTTCATGGAGAAAATTTTGAGAAAAAGTTAGTGTTTTTTAAAATTTTTTTTTAAGGTTGCATCAATTACTAGGTCATTAGCGACCACTATTGCATGTAACGGTATGGTAACTAAGAGGATGACACCATTGGGTGATGATAAGGGTGTGAAAGGACGAACACAATACAACCATGCCCGAGGCGGGACTCGAACCCGCGATCCTTCGGTCCGAGATCACTACTGCCTAAGCGATCTTGGCCATCCGGACAGGCAACTTTGGCGTTTTCTTCGTATAATAATGTCTGAAAATAATATACAAATCTACATTTGTCTTAGGAGAATTTAGATAAGCACATAACACTTTGAAAAAATATTTAAAAAAAAAAATTAATTTGTAACTTAACTTTCTCTAGATGTACATAAAAGACCCTCCGTACAGGTACCGGTCCGTCCTCTTGTACAGGTTTGTTCTGAAAATATGATTTTAGTATCCCACTGGTAGCAAGACCGCCAATGCCAATGAAATAATAAAAGAGACATTAAAAAATGTTTACAAGACACACTTCTTGTAGTCTTGCTCAACTTCAAATTACTGAGGTCAGGTTGTTTTCACGAGCGGTGAATGCTCACCAGTCTTTCTGCCCAATTAACGAGCAAGTGCGTCATGAGAAACCGCAGGTAGTGGATCCTGCTCCCGAAGTCAGGGCAATTTTTTCTTCACAGCGTAATCAAACATTCGTCCTGGTTATCTATCGTCCATGTCATGGTAATCTACGACTGAGTAACTTTAAGCATTAATATGTTCAGTATTTTCTAGTTTTGTAACGTCTCTTTAGCACTTGCATATTTATAATAATAATAATAATAATAATAATAATAATAATAATAATAATAGTTTTAATGGTTGTTTATGTCGGCATAATTGATTAAATGAAAACTAATGTGAGAATTATATCACACATAATAAGCATTGAGATACTCAAAAAGCAAGCTACATGCGAAACTCAAATGTATTGGGAAATAAACGTTTTACCAGATAGCAAGAAGTATGGAGAGTTATATTTTTTCACCAAGAACTTAATTAATTCCACTCTGCCATCTTAAAATGTGAAAAAATAACCTTGTTGGTCGAAGGATCACATGATTCATTATTAGCATGGGAGTGACATATACTGTATAAAAATTAATAATATCTGATACCTTCAAGGATTGTAAAATTATGACTTACCTCATTTAAAAAACATTTTCCTTTGTTTTGCTTTGCTAAGAAAAATAGTTTGTTAAGTAGAATTTGTTAAAGCAAAAATGCTACAATAAAATTTAATAAAACATCTGCACGAGATAGCTAATTTAAAACTCCAGCGTTATATTTTGTAAATGATCAAAACGTGATCTGAATATGAGAGTATATTAATAGCTTGTCTAAGAAAATAAAAAAATAGTTTATAGTAATTTGTACATTGACTCATACCACAAAAAGTCACAAAATATGAGGTTGTTAAACCATCTCAATATTCCCAGCCATGCCTGGGAGACACTTGACAATACTGGATCCTTGAATTTTGTCCTGTCCCCCACCCCACGAGTAATCATGGTATTGTCGAGACCAAGTTTCAGTGCTGAAAGTATTATAAACGAACATCCATCTAAATGGAGGTTTGTTTCATAACTGGGCGATAATTTTGACGGCCGTTTTTTCTAAGCTAAGGGAATTCTCCGAGTGGAATGCATGGCGGGCGCCTGCTAATCCGTAATCGCGGTAGCGTGCTGGGCGTGGGTTGAGGCTTTCAGGCTGCGACGGAGAGCGTGGGAGGAGTCCTCGCGACTAGAAGCGCGTTACGAAACGTTGATAGTCGCTGGCACGGGGGCGGAGGTGGACGCAAAGGCACGGGAGGAGGGAAGAGTAGCAAGAGTGGAGTGGGAAGCCCACGAGCTGCTGAGTTCTTCGCGAAGGTGACAACCGGGTGTTAATTCCTGTTTAAGTCTGCCACGTACTGCTGATTCTAAATCTGATACATTACTTTCTCGTAATCTCAATGAATCATTTTCGTAGGCAGAACGGAATTTTGTACTGTAATTATTGAATGTAGCTGATTTTAAATCTAAGTCATTAATTTCTCTTAATATCAATGCATGATTTTCTAAGGAAGAATGGAATTTTGTGACGTAATTATTGAATGTTGCTGACTATTACGTATTTGAATCTCTAACAGTACTTTCTGTGCATGTTCTGTCGGGCGAGCGTTGATTGTAGGATATTTCCCCACAAACATTACATTGTGCATAGTACGTAAACAAAAATGGAAAATAATATGCTGTTAACATAAATTTTGGAGGCATTCCAATCAATTGCGTCAATTACAGCTCCCTAGCCATGAAATGTAGATGGCTACCGCAAGGAAAATGTTTTTTTACAATTTTTTCGATATTAATAAAATTAAAATGGCTATTTGGTGTGTCGTTTTATTGGTTTTAAATCGACAAATAATAAATCATAAAGGAGAAGTAAATTGTCACGGAGTTTCTACTTATTAACCTGCGTTGTTGGCTCTTTGTTAATTTTAGTTTTTTTCACCAAATGCATTTATATGTATGTACGAGTATCTCTGTTCTGAAGCCTTTGGCTCGACAGCGATAATTGAAGGAAATTCCATGACTTTCGAACTGATAACCTTCTTTGCTTCAGCTACTTCTTGTCCAGACAATGAATAGATACTTGGCTCGATGATCTTCGATATGACTTTCACGAGTTTATGACTGTTCCGAGATTATAGAGCTCTGGACTATGTACTTTCCAAGTTCCTTCCAAGAATAAATATTTTTTCTGGCTTAACAGAAGAACATAAAAATAACAATAATTGATATTTTAAGGAAATAACTTTAAAACGTAATGTTTTATCATACCAATACTGCAATCAAGCCGAGGCAACAGTACTTTGTAGTAATGAATTAACATAAAACCATTTAAAATTGGGTGCGAATTATAATGGAAATTCGAATTGCATTGACAAATTTGAGATTCTATACATGAAGATACACTGAACATCAACTAGAAATCTGAAGTTTATTTAACGTATTTGAATCAGAAGGGATAGTTAATTGCTCGCAAAACTTATTTTTTATTTAATATGTCATTTTTACATATAGACGTTACATTACTTAATACTGTGTGGCTAGGTCGAAGACCTTTAATCCATTACAAAACCTGTATCCTACAGTATTCAAACTTTTCGAATTCTGGTATTTATCTTAGACGGTCTCTAAAGGTTAGAGTTATAGAATTCGTGCAAAGAATATTTATAGAGAAAAAACTTGGTTATATAACTGTCAATAAAATACACACGTAACGAGGGTAATTATTGCTATGTACGAGCTACAATGTTCTGATGAAATGAATGTATTGAATAAGAATGTTTGTGATAAACGATTACCCACGTGCATTAATATGTCATACTTGTACATAGAAAGGAAATATAACAATATGGTAGAAGATTCTCTGTTTCAAAAATTAAAGTGATTGAATTGCTTTAATTGACAGAATATACATAACATTAAAAACTGAAAAAAAATAGAAGAAAACACAAAAAATAAAATTAAATATTAATAATAGTAATAAAAACAATGAATTTGGGAGAATGAAAGCTGCAACAGAGACACGGAAAAAAACCATATGATACAGCCGAGGGAAAAACATGAACGAGGAAAAACCTGCCGTCAGAGGACGAGCACTTACTGATCTATCAAACTCTTTCTAAATTTTTTCTTGGCGTTGACGTCACAAATTCTCCTTGAAGAATTTGGCCTCCTCGACCTATGTGTTGGCTAATTAATGACTCCTCGCTAATTTACTGCACTTATGATTGATGTACTTATTTATTTATTAACTTATTACCTCATAACTTATTTACTTGTAACCGCATTGACTGAATAAGTTTTTAACGTATTTGTTAGCTAGACTCCGCTCATACTACTATGAGTGCTATTTTCCCGATCCCTAATTACAGTTTCTCTAATAGTTTCCCAATTGTTACCGTTTCATAGAAACGTTTCTAATTATTTCAACAAATGAGCCCTATTATATATTAAGAGACTTCATTGATTAATGTTCTTATACCAGACTCGAAAAAGGTAAAGAATAACCGAAGAAAACAGAGTATTGAAACAAAACGACGGTTTCAGTTGCAAGCAGTAGGCCTCCTCTCAGAGGCGGTGGGTCTCACGCGTGCGCCGGCCACGTGCCCATTCATTCGCCTCGCCTCGCCGCACCGCGCCGCGCCGCAACGCACAGTGGGCCGCAACAAACTCTGAGCGTACCCCTTGTCCTTGCATTTACTAGAGAGTGTTTTCCCCCTCCTCCTTTTATTCTGTTTCTTCTTCTTCCTCTCCTTTTTGTCTTCTAGAGTCATCATTCATAAGGGGATTTTGCGCTATTTAGGCTGGCCTGCTTGCATTCAAGCAACAAAATAAATAAATAAATAAATAAATAAATAAGTAAGTAAATAAATAAGTAAATAAGTAAATAAATAAGTAAATAAATAAATAAGTAAATAAATAAGTAAATAAATAAATAAGTAAATAAATAAGTAAATAAATAAATAAGTAAATAAATAAGTAAATAAATAAATAAGTAAATAAATAAATAAATAAATAAATAAATGAGAGTCAATGATCATTAACTTCTTTACTTCTAAATTTAATGATTCTTCTAGTTTTTTGTTCGAATTCATACTAGTTATCCAGGAAATATTTTTTTGGCGCTCGGACTAGTACTATCACTTTTAAAATACCTGACCCCGTCTAGCATCAAACCGAGGACCTCATGGCCATCAAATTTTGTCCCCAAAAAGTGTTCAAATTCATTATCGATTTTGTGTGCAGAGCTGAAATTCGTCACAAAAATAACACGTTCCAGCTTCCATAACGTCATTGCGATGAGACAACATCTTTTGATATCATGGTTGGTTTTTAGTTTTCCACGAGTTCAGTGTCCTGGTGAAGTAAACTCTAATATGTTTGTAAATGTTCCACATGTTGAAGTGCCAACATTTGATTTTCCAAAACTAATTAGTAAAAGAGGTTTTTCAATATAATTAGAGGAAGAGTCTCCTTTTATTCAATTTCAAAATATATTAAGAAACGTATAAAAGGTAAGAAATTCAATGTAAAAACGTCAAAATTAAAACATGACACATTAATAAATCTTTGTACGAGTTGTGTCTATTTTGAACATTTAAGTTAATTCTGAGAGACATCCAAATGTCATTTATCAATGTTTTTTAACTTCACCCGAAACTCCGATACAATTTAAAGTCTTTTTGCTCTGCATTTTACATACCCTTTTCAAATTCAGGAGTCGTTCTACCACCACAATCTTCGTAAATCCTTATGGCGCTTCATTCTCAAGGACTTTCCGGTAGCCACTCTCGGTCTTCCTAACGTCTTTCCCATGTACTTTTCCTATGCGAACTCTCGTAACAAGGACTTGCGTATTAACGTTTCTTGGTTTGGTTTTTCATGGAAGTGAACCCGAAACCTGCACATGTGTAATTACTTTTGATTGCATTGTACATTTCTGCAAGTTTTTTGGTTTCCAACTGTCTTTTGTGTTGAAAACCTGTATTTTTTTATTATTCGCAACTTAGGCTATTTTAACGGTCAAATTCAGTTCTCAGAGGTTCCCTCTTCCTCCACAGCGTATGTCGGGTTTTAGAAAGAATACGTGCGATGTACGTCTCCTCACTGCGTCCCAATCTACATTGGATGAGATGAATTGGAAGGAGTTGGGAAGGGAAGGAAGGATAGCTCGTGGTCACAGGCCCGTTGTAAGGGGGTCGTCCTGGCATTCGCCCAAACTGACCAGGGAAATTGTAGACCTACGAATTCGATTTCTGCATGCACCACAAACTTCCCGATGTTCAATATATGCAGTAAATTTCTGGCACCGTCCCGGGATGTTTTCCCAGCCTTCGTCATGCTACATTGTGAACTCGAGCACTGCGCTAACGCTGGCCAACTTCCTGGTATTTTCATGTTACAATTAACTTTTTATTGCTCAGTACAGATTTAAAATGCCGTAGGTAATAATCAATCATTTCAGTACGCATTATATATATATATATATATATATATATATATATATATATATATATATATATAAACACACACACAACTCACAATAGTTCTCTCATTCTTATCATGTCAGATCTCACTCAGGCGTAAAATGCTAACGGTAACACTTTGTTTATGAGACATGCGCGAAAGGCTGTCGCTAAGAACTTAGTGGGGAAAATTGTCTGTTTTCCAAACTAACAAAAGAATACCTATTGACTTCAGTTTATTCTTGGTAACATATGAGAAGGCGGCGGGCGCTGCTATGTAAATGCAAGTAGATTAGATTAGATTAGATTTATTAATAATTCTGCAATTAAGTGTGAGAACTTGGTGGCAGGATACACTAACTTAACATTACAGAACTTAACAACTATACAAAATCTACAAACTTTACAAGATCACGTGAACATTTCACCGTGCAATCTTTCATAGAACTCCACTTCACCAAACTTTACTTCACCGCACTGCGATACAGCGCGCGTCTTCGCGACAGCACAGGGACAATTCGCACAAGGTGAATGAAATTTACCAAAATACTCTGAACTTAAACAAAATCTACCGTTGTAATTGTAAATAAATGTGTACATAATGATATCCTTTTGTCTTATTTTCCACCACATGGCTACAATACGTTTTATCGTATATGGACCAAGTTCTGAAATGATAGCACTCGTAATAAACGTCATCTGAACATGAGAGGTCGTACTCCTCTTCTTCGCCATACTCATGAATCTATTTTCAGGATGCATCATCGTATGTTACGCATATGTGAATCATGACTTTTACATGTATAAGAGAAAGAAAGCTAGAACATACAAGTACTTGATAAGTACAGTAAACGGGTCATGTTCTATGACTGTGCAATGCAGATTGTTGGATGAATCGTACTAGAGAAAATCTTGGGCAGACAACGAAAATGTCAGATTTATTAAAACTTTTATTGGATTATTCGCATTACGATTCTCATACTAAAATTAAAGAGGGGGACAGGCGTTATCTTTAGGAAAAAATAGTTCTTTACTTTCCTCAGCGTAATACTACATCTTGATTTTATCCAATAGGATTTAAGACACTCCAAATGCCATTTCACGCGTCAATCAAATATATATCTCTAACTAGAAAAAACTCTTGTCTTCTTCGCCTGCCATTATTTTGTACACATCTAATCAGCATGATACTGAGTAGTCCAATATTAAGAGCTAATGCAACACTGAAATTGCGTAATAACAACATTAACAGTGTATTTAGAGTGCAGTAATACTTTTTAATACTGAAAATAAATAATGATAATGTATAAGATGGATACGAGATTCGGACAAGAGTAACTACACACCTGCTTCTGCCTGTTGAAAGTCACAGTGGCGTAAGTTCGAAATTCATCATATGGACAAAATAGCATTTCAAAGTTATTCAAAACTGAACACTTTTACTGCAGTACAACTAGTGTCATCAGTTCCCAATGCAAGTATTTGAGACACAATTTTTCTTGTTTTACACTTGGAAAAGTATTCATTTTGGTGCCACTTGATTGTCTTAAAACAAAAATCAAATTTTTGGGTATTCGCCATGGTGATCTTCAGAATATGATACGTTTGATGATTAATTTGAATAAATAATACGGTTTTCCCGTTCTATTTAGAATAAAAATAATAAGAATTTACTGTCTGAGTAAATAATTGATCCATCCGCATTCGCTGTCCGGTATTCCCACCTACTTTCTCTAGCGTTTAAATGTGTTCCACAACTACTGCGGCACGCCACCTTCCTGCCTCTCACTCCATAACGCCGCAAGAGACGCTTTGCTGATGTCACAAAATTTTCGTAGACAGTGAACGAGCGTACCGAGGAATAGCAGTCATCCATCTTTATCATTAAAACCAGCATTATTTTATTTCAATTGATTAAAAACAAAACCTGAATTCGAAGAAGACCCTACACTGTCACTAATGGCTCCTTGTAGGACAAAATGGAATCGCAACGTAGGCACATATCGTTATTTCACAAACAGCAAATATCAAATATGACATTGAAGTGACTGTACTGTCGAAGGGAAGGAGCACAACAAGTTTAATTTTGAAGCAAAATAATTACTTCAGAGCTAAAGAAGACGACATAGAAAATATACTGAGAGACACATTAAATGCATCTCTTGACTTATTCGAATTGTATATAACACTATCTCCCGCTCTGAATTCAAGAAAATCTCCTGCATGATTGACGATCCATCCACAAACCATTCTCCCTACTTTCCCAAGCGCTTAAATGGTGTTCCGCATTATTGCAGCGCGCTACGCTGCAGGCGACGTATCGCTGACGTCACGAGATATGCGGAGACAGTAAGCGGCCGTGGCGGGCAAACGTACCCATTCATCTCGGCGCGGCGGCGGCGGTTCGCGCACGCGTGTTCGGGACGCGTTCGTCTCGTGTGGCCGCCTCGGGCGATTTCCCCCTCGGCGGCAGAACCGTTTCTCCGCGGTCGTCTCTCCGACACTCGCCTTGCCGCCCGACCAACATCCCCGAACAGGTTTAATATTCGTTTCCCTGGAGAAAGAGCGCGTCGAGATGCTACTCAGGAATGTAGAGTCGCTTCTCGCAGGGGCAGTTTAGCACGCACGCGACGCTACCGCCACCGCTGCAGCCACCGCTCTCGCCATTAGTGTCCCCGTTCTTAAAGAGTATACTGCGTACTCGGCGGCAGCGATGCTACCCTTTTCGCTGCCGTTTGACTTTCGTCGCGACCTGCTTAATTGACGTGCGATCGATTGATCGTGGCGATTATTTTCAATATTCCAGACGTCCGTAGTAAATTTTAATACAGCCCGGCCATGTGGGGGGGGGGGGGGGGTGGGAACTATGGCCTCCTTAAAAGTTTGAAAAGGGCCACATTGTACTACATAATAAAATATACTTATGTTAATATGAAGAATTCCTCATTTTCCTCTTTTTTAAGTTGACACTTTACGGAATTGATACGTATCATTTGGAAAAGAACATCTTCAAATCATGCAGCAACATCATGTTTATGATTGAATATTAAAATAAATTGTATTTATTAATTATATCCTTAAAGTTATAATTTCATGCTATGTTTTGTTTTTTAAAATACGTAAATAACAGACGTTTAATGGCAGGGAGCCCAGAAGACCCCAAAAATAATGTTCGCCCCCTTCTTGGTTTAGGCTGTACTCGCCTATGAATACAACGGAAGTTTTGCCATTCCTTTCTCGATTAATGAAATCACTACCTCGACTGTGACCTGTTATAAGAAGTATCCCAGCGGGACCGTGTTACGGCTGTTCAGCAAGCGAGTGACTTGTTTAAATATCTCTGTGAGTGAAGTGCATTTTAATAAGTGTTTATTACTAAAATGTCAGCACGAGGTGTTGTCGCCCCGGCGACGGGCATTCTCGGGCCACTTAGTGCGATCTTTGTTAAATGTTCAATCCAAGAATGGCAGAAAACGCGAATGTATCATTTCCTCCGCTATCAGATGTGGTGTCGTCAGCTCTATGTGCACTTAACGACTATCATTATACGGAACCGCATCATCACCTACAGCAACAGCAACAACAGCAACAGCAACAGCGACACCGACAGCGACAGCAACTGCAACAGCTATATTCAGCGAGCCAACCTGCGAATTCTACCTTCACACATCTGTCTACAGCACACGTGGGATATTCTCAACCGTCTCCAGAGATAAGTACAGAGTATTCTTTTTCTCTTAAGCGTCCCAGATTGCAAGATGCAGGGTATAACCAAGCTTCGTATGTACAGGGATCCAGCATGCCTTATAGTGCAAATGTGCCTTTATATAACATCCCAACAGGCTCTTGATCCTTGACTCTTGATCTTGATCCCGACCCCGTCCCAGAGCAAGGTGCCTCAAACAACGATTCTCCTTCCTCACAACCGATAAAGATACCTCTAACCATTAATCACGATCCACCTGTTCATTCGGAACTCTTAGAAAAAAATAAAGAATTGCTTAAATATAATAATTTTGTTACTAAAATCAGAGGACCTTATACTGAAATCAGAACAAGTACAGTCGAAGACTTTCCTTTACTTTACTTCGTAAGCACTTATGAACGAAAGGGCTGTACTATCATACCTACAGGGACCCCACAAACACTACTACTTATGAGGTGCTACGAAATGTCCCAACATCCTATTGTGAGAAAGAAATACATCAAGAATTAGTAAACAAAAATTGGCCAGTAATAACGATTATCAGACTGAATGATTCTAATCGTAAACCTTGGCCTTTATGTGCAGTTACTCTTACGAAATCATCAGAAAGGAGGGCAATATATGAACTAAAAGAACTGTTGAATGCAATAATCACGGTTGAAGAGCGTCGTAAGTCCCGGGCCAGTGCAGTGTCAAGGTTGTCAGATATTCGGACTCACAAAAAATAACTGTGGTAATCCGCCTCGTTGCGCAAACGTGCAGGGCCGCATGCCACGGCCGAATGTTCTAGTACTGATACCAAATGTTCACTCTGCGGAAAGGCTCATCGGTCCTCTAGTCGCGACTGTGAAATTTATCAAAAAATTCTCCAAAGAAAATCACTCTCATCCCGCTACCCCATCCGACAACAATTCGCACAACCAGCGATACTCCATCATCCACGTTCATTAACCCCTCCAAGGGCTTCTCCTGTTGCCTATCCTCATTCTTACCCTTCCATACCTATCCCAATGCAAGAACCATATTCCCCCCGTCGTAGAATTCCACAGCCATCATTACCAGACCAAATGCCGGTATATTAAGATGTTTTCAAACAGCCCATACATCCGCCCATTGGGGAGCACTTCCAGTTGGAACAATTTATCTCCCAACAGGTACAATAATTATTCTCCAAACACCGAAGTCAAATTATTCCTTCTCTAACAAACTCCCTCCTTCAATCAATAAAATTATATTATCCATAAAACAAGCCTACCCGTAGTGCCACTCATTTCTCACTCCGTCTTATTTCAAGGAATGCGAACGGTGTTAAACCTAATATTCATATACTAGCAAATTTTTTGCATAATAATAAAATACAAGTATGCATTGCTTGCATTCAGGAAACCCATATTTGCCCTCTCATGATAATTTATATTTCCAGTTATATTTTATATCGCTACGACCCACCGCGAAAACAGTGCAGCGGTGGGGTCGTCGTATTTGTAAAGAATTCCGGAACACATCATCAGTTACCTTTAAATTTAAATAATACTTTCGAAAATATAAGTGTAGCTATTCAGCAGAAATGTCAATCTACCCTAATAATCACTTCAATTTACAAGCCCTCTAATATTCCATACAGATAGTGATACCTTATTTTCCTTCCGTCAACCAACATCAGTGATCGGTATTACTCGGGCAACTTTTCTTGAACGATGGATTGACGATTTCGGGTGGAGTGGGGGAATTAGTTACAAAGTCGGCCACTAGAGTATTTTAAGTAATGCCAACGTCTGTAAAATAAAAGTCTTGTGCTTAACTTTTTGGGAGTTTTAGGTGACTCCCTTGAAGGACCGGCACCTGACTCAGTCATTTCTTTCGATATTGACAATAAACCTGAACAAGGGTTCTGCACTATGAAAGCAACTGGCTTTGACTAGCTTCTGTTTCGCGCCAACGAAGTTTTAATGCTTGGAAGGTTGTCCTCAGTGCCCGCTGCAAGCTTTTGCCGTCAACTGTTTATTGCACAAGGGAGGGGGATGAAGGTCATCGTTCAAGAAAAGTTGCGCGAGTAATAATTGGAATGCTAAACTCGTTGCTTGAGGAAGTAGACTAAACTCACCTGCTAGTAATCTGTTGCTAGCTGACATACAAAGATTAAATCTGGCTGTACATGCCCCTGATACACCCAGCTACTATCCCTATCGCGCGTCAGTGCAAGCTGATATACTAGATATATACTACAATCCTATCATCGCCCCGTAGTTTTCTCACTCGCCACAACCTCAGAAGAAATTCGTCCCGATCAGCCGTATCATTTACGTAATGTCGACTGGCCATATTATCAGATGCTAGTTACACATCTTCTACCTCCACTGCCATTACTCCGTACTACGCAGGAAATCGACAGTGCCATAGACACAATTACTCATACTATGCCCTCGACTTAGCGGCCCCCATAGCCCATAATCGCACGTCTCTTCCAGCAATACCATCTGTAGTGAAGAAACTGATCGAGTATAAACGATATATTCGTAGTCACTGGTTGAGACATCAATATCCTCTCTTAAATTCTTATTTAAGCCTCTTAACAACCTCCTAAAATTGTGAAACAACTTTTGGCGTCCATCCACGCGCAAAAGATCTTCAAACTCAAACGGCAAACACATCTGATCATACTCTGTGGAATATAACCCGACATCTTTTGCGCATACCTACCAATCTACCCACCCTTGTTTCTCCAACTCGAGAAGCATCTTCTCAGAAATAACGGTTCCCCGAATGCCCTAAATTTATTTCAGCATCTGAAATCATCAAGTATATTTCACTAGCAACCCCGAAATTATCAAATGGTCATGATCTAATATCAACTTTTTTTAAAACGCCTTCCCAGAAACGTAATCGTACATATTACAGCAATATTTAATGCCGCTTTGAGACAAACGTACTACTCTGATAAATGGAAACACGCACACATTACTCCCATTCTAAAGCCAGGGAAAGCTCAAAATCATCCAACTAGCTATCGCCAGATTAGTTTGCTACCCAAGCTGAAAGCTATTTGAAAAATGTGTACTCTCTAGGCTAAATTCGTATCTCAGCGCAGTCAATACCACCTCATCAGTTTGGATTCCAACCCCTTTTGTCTACGTATCATCAAATATTACGCCTAACTGAAGACATCATCGAAGGATTTCATGACCATAAGCATACCGCCACAGTCTTTCTAGATGTATCTACAGCTTTCGATACCATCTGGCACCCAGGGTTAATTTTCAAACTCCGCAGTGTAGGTACTACACTATATCTTTCACGCATTGAAAGTTTTCTTTCCAACCAAACATTTTCTGTGCGTCTCCCCGGGGCTTTCTCCACACCCTTTACCATCAAAGCAGAAGTACCTCAAGGATCCACCCTCTCCCCCACTTTATTTAATGTCTGGACTTCGGATATACCAATCACCCAAAATACTGCAATAGCTCTATTTGCTGATGATACCGTACCTTATTAATCCAATTGCAATCTTCAATGTGCTGTAAATGATCTGCAGCATCACCTCACATTATTTTTCAACAGGGCCAAATGGCACATTGAAATAAATCCTAATAAAAGCCAGGCAAAAATATTTATCCTTCGTAGACCAGATGTCCCTCCAAATTTCACATACCAATCACAAAACATCACCTAGCTCCCCCCAACAAAACTGTCAAATATCTAGGAGTTCTGTTCGATAAAAGGCTTACATGGCGGCAAAATATAAAACACCGAATAGCGATAGCGACTAGAAGAGTCCATCAATTACATCTGATTCTCAAAAAAGTATCCCCCCTTCAAACTACATGTTGCTATTCACCTCAATAAAATGCAATTCACCTCATATCAAAGCAATGATACGACCATCTAGCAGAGCGCCAAGCTAGAATTAAAAAAAAAATGATTAATGAAATCTCTGTCGTCCTGCAGAGCCAAGTTCGTAAAGCTTTAGGGCCGCAATGGCCTTGGCTCGAAGGGACGCGAGTTCAAATTTCGCCTCGGGCGTGAATTTTTTTATGTGCTTGTGGTGTCCTTAAGTGTCGTGTTCACCTACAGTAACTCAATGTAAACAATCAGTGTGGTCGCTACATAACCTAGTAGTTACAAAGCGCCCTTACAGGGCAAAAATAAAAATAATAAATCCCTAAACATTGCTTCTCTAACTTATTTTCGATCTCTTTGGGAAGGTGTTTCTATCATCTTATTCAAGCGAAAGAAAAAGTAGTTGCTCTGGTCGGGGTAGTCTAGCACGCATGCGTCGCTTCCGCCGCAGTCGCCACCGTCACTCGTTCACGCCATTAGTGTACGTCGACGCTTCACTTTTGCTGATGTTTGACTTTCGCCCCAGCCAGCATTTTTGCCGTGCAATCATTGGTCGTGACGATTATTTTCATTAGTACAATCGTTAAACTCATTAATGAGAAATATGTTTCGTGTTATCTAATATAGTAAAATAGCAAAGAGTGAAAGTTTCGCTAATTCTTACTAGATTCATCACATTTCTTTATTCACTGTTGCTCAAAAATAATTATACTTCTCTTCGAGAAGCTCGTTTATCAGTTCATCTGCTTCAAGTAAAAACCCTATGACGTTTTATGAAAAGGTGGTAGAAAATATTCTCTACATTCTTCTTCAAGTAATATGAATCGAAAGTTGAAGCACACTCTTCAAGGTACTGCTAATCAAACTATGTGTTGAAATTACACGTATAAAGTTAATAAAGATTATTTTACCATCATTATCATTTTACTTGATTGGAAGAACATCTATTATTCTCTATGCATGCAACGAATGCCAATAGATACCCAGAGACAGGGAGACTGTCTTAAAACAACCATTAAACGACCACTGGACACTATTTAAAATTTCGAACCAGTGAGATTTTGAAATCATCACTTTGTCAACATAAATTGGACAAGATCAGATCACACGCATGATTGTTCGTGCTTTTTGTTCTCTCTCTCTCTCTCTCTCTCTCTCTCTCTCATTCAATCTGTCTCTCTCTTTCTCTCTCTCTCTAACTCCTCCCCCTCTCTTTCCATGCCTCTCTCTCTCTCATTCTCCATTTGTTTCTTTTCCAACACATATACTCGCAAACAATCTCAAACCCACATATATGTATATCCACATTCACATTGAAGCGGCTTTTATTAGTGGTACTACATGTTTCGGAAATGACAGTTAACTTCGATAAGTAATATTCTTTTTTATCCGTAAAATCACTATCTAACGCCCTTCCAAAGGGCGTGAAGAATTTGATCTCTTTCTATCTACTTTCGGAAAAGGATGAAAGGTTATACTGTTTGCACAAATTTGCAACACGTCTCGAATTTGCCTACTTGCAAGAGCTTCGCGAGAACTTCTTTAAATTTATTTGTTAATAATATTTTCATAAACGATTTTTTCATTATTCAATTAGCCGTATTATTAATTGTGAGAATTCCAAAATAATGTTAACAGTTACTTTCAACCCCAAACATTTCGATAGACCTTTCTGCTATATCTTTCTCTGGCTCACTCTCTCAAAATACTCGACAACTAACTTTTCCCCCTTGCGATTGGCATCATGTAGATTCCAGTACATTTCCTTCAAACTCGTGTTATGAGCGTGATACACAAAATTTTCGTTTCCTCTAAGCAATGGCCAGTTCTCTGCCTGCGTATGATTTACGCTAGCTCAGGGCACGGGCCCACCCTTCGCACCTCGACCACGCCGAAGCGTTTTCTAACGAGCGGCCGCGTTGCGTCGGGACGCTAAGCTCCTTGGAGCGTTGAATAGGCTGCGCAGCCCGCGTAAAGAGAACTTTCCTGGACGTTCTCCGCCCCGTGGAGGTTAATTGCCTATGAAGCTCGGGGCGGCAACGCGTGGACAGTCGGGGCTTGCCGGCGGGCAGTGACGCTGTTATCTAGGTTGATTGATTGATTAGAGTTTCCAGGAGCGTCAACTGCTATGGTCATTTGTCCCGTACGTATAGTGCATATTTCTGTCACGGGAGGTGACCGTGATCTTCCGCCGCTGGAAAGAGATCGGCGCCGATCTACCAGATGTTCCCCAACCAGTATTTCCCACCAGCGGGGAATCGCCCAACCAGGTCACGATCGAAGTTCCCGGCTGATCTCCTGACATGTTTGTTAGGGTAGTGCTTGTGAGGGAGAGTGTCAGTAGTAAGTAAGAATAAGAAAGGAAAGAGGAAGGAAAGATCGCGCTCGGTCCGTGACCCGTTTATTGCGCTATTCCTCCGGCTTTAACCTGGTGTTGATCCGCGAAATTACGGTAAACTACCGATCAGAGCAGCTGGCCGTTCGAATTTTCTTGCAGGTAGCAGCTGAATTCGACATAATTACTTCGCTAGAGTCGAAAATCCTGCCACCGTTGGGACTTGAACACTAGCAGCTCCAGGTCAGAGGAGGTGCAGCTGTTATGTAGAAACAAGAGCAGCGTCACAATAGTTATTTACGCACCAAGGACGTAATAAGCGTTCCAGTGATCGAACGGCATCAGAAATTCCTTGAGTCAAAGACCCCGGAGTTTTGTGTCGCCGCTCATTCATTAGAACTATTTATTGCCCGTGGTTGTACATACAGTATTTTATTGTTTGTCTAATTTTAATTATTGAGATTTATATTTTTACTAATTAATTAGTTGTTAACATCACTCGGTTTGTAATATCTTGATTTTCATCTGACCCTCCCATAACAACCTTTCATAATTCCCTCCCTAAGAAATCATGTAGCGTCTTTCAACTGTTTCCCTCGCCACGATCCTCTCGATCCATGTAAGTTATGCAGCGTGTATTGAACTCTGTATCGAAGGCAAAATTATATTAATAAGAAATAAAATATTTCAGGGATGCTCGCGCTTATTTATTTTTAGTTAACTGATTTTATGACAATTACTAAATGGGTCCATATTAATTTTGCCTTTAAAATTCAGCTTTCGTACTGAAACCAGCTGTGATGGCTCAGAGGCAACATTAGAATTGTCTCTGCTGCGTTTTTGATTGAGCTAGAGTTTCATGTAGCCTTCTTACTTGTCACACGGGGGGTGTTCTCACCGAAAATCTACCTTTCTCAGTCGGGATTTAACCCTACAACTTGCATTAGTGTGTGCTGACCGCCATATTTGTGAGGCCGACACACGCGAAAGTTGATTCGTTTGCTCACCTGCTCTCCGCTCTTCGGCTGACGAAGTGGTCGCTTGTTTCCTCGTTTTGCTCTTAGAATGTCGTTGGTTCGACTGGAACCGGAGACGTCGCTTTGTTTCGCTGGCGCAGCCTGTCACCGTTGGCTGCAAAGTTGGCAAGGAGGCTTTCTTTCAGGTTAATTGTTTCGTTCTTCGCTGGATGTACCTTTCATTTTGCTCTAATGAATACCGTTCTATGTGGAAGACCACGCAGAGGTGGGTAGATGGTCATTGTTCAAAAGTACTATCATACTCCTGCAATATTGTTTTGACCACTACATTTCTTGGTGTAAAATGCCAAAATACTTATTTTGATTATGTATAGCAAGATGTTAACTATATAATGGCCACATTACAACTTGCAAAGGATGTTGATCTCTGAAAATATTTCATGAAAGCAATTTTCTCAATACAAAGTTAATCGCTTAACAGCTTTCAAACATTTGAGTCTCCTTTTGATGTACATGAAACTTTCCATTTTCATAACGTGGTGTTCACGACCTAGTGAAATAGACGTTACTCAAATAGGACACTCGATCACATCTTTCTAGCAAGACGTTAGAAATGAAAGGGATACATTAATTTGTTTTAAATATAATGAAATTGTCAGCATACATTCTCTTTTTGAAATGTAATTGTATCTACAACGCTTAGATTTGTAAATTGATTTATGAAAGGATTGTATGTGGCTATTAAACGTAGCCCATTGGGAAACATAGAAACATCAGAGTCGACAATTATTTACGTTTGTCCTTTCCCCAGTCAATTTTTAACATTATATTTCCGTAAAACTTACATGTTTCCATTTTCCCCATCCTTTTTACTTTAACTCACTCAGATTTTACTGTTATTTTATAAATAATTCGTGGAGTATATAAAAGTGACCTTTAACGTCAGATTTAAAGAAATACTTATTTCGAATTTAATATACATCTCACAATTATGGTGTGATGTTTTAGGTAACATGCATATTATATTATGCCAGTCTGCAAAAAATAATAAACATAATTTTATATTCAAGCTTATTAAAACTCTCCCGGCTTACTAATACATATTATAAACGTACATTATGGTACACCCTGAGTTTGCTTTGAAACACAGAGCATATCAAATAGAATTTTAATGTTTACTTGCCCAGAAGGAACATTTTGTTTGCACACTTGACAAGTTCTTTAATGAAAGCTATGAGTGTATTGAAGTACTCTTCGCGTTATTGATTAATGTAGAGATATATGAGTGTTGTGTATGTGTTAGGGAGAAAGGAAATGGTCGTTAAAAAGACATTCCCTTACATATCAAGAAGCAGTGAGAAAGGAGGTCAAAAGGAAAGTACATTTCTTCTCAATCTAAAACACTATTCATTGGGACTAAGTATAATATATTGATTTTCGAGATATGATACAAGAATAATGAATGCCACTATTACTCGTAATATACGGCATCTACTTCACGACTGCGTGAGACAAAATGCACATTGTTTTCATTCGGTATTTTCAATTTCATTCGGTATTTTCTATTTCATTCTCACTGACGAATAACCCTTTTACTTAAATGTTATCTTCAGGTATTTCAAGTTGCATTCGAAACCAAGCTTTGATGAATGAAGGATACATGTCTACTTTCCACGGTCGCAAGAGAATCTCATTTATTTATCAGTTAGAAATCATTTCTATCAACACGACTCGTGTGTAATGCGAAAGTTGCCTCTCAGTGAGGTTCTGTATCTCTCATACCTATCAACAGTGAGCGTGTCCTTTCAGTTTTTTTCAGATTATCACCTGATAAAATCAAGATCAAAATCGATCATGTCGATCTTTCATTCTTACAAAGTGTTTTTCTTACAAATGTGCTCTGAATACATATCTCTCCATAGTACGTCATACGCAGTTTTAAATGCTTTTTATTTTAAATAAATAAATGCGCTCTGTAATAATACTTGGGTGCAATGAACTTTTCAATGATCATACTTGTATAATACATGTTAAATATATATTATGAACATATGGATTGATGATGTACATTTCTGAGCTTAGCCCAAAGGGAACGCGTATATATTTACATCCTCCCCTTTTGTGTTCAGTAGGCCTCTGTGGTAGTTTTCCTTTGACTTCTACTCTTGCGTAACTCTAAGGGTGGCCTTGAGGGTCAGACGATGAAAGATGAATGGTTGTAGGCGATGTTCAAATGGAATACGGAGTTGGTATGTGTAACCAACCACGCCATAACTGTATTGCGGAAACTCCCACGTCTTACTTGGGTCCGGAATCTTCGGATATGCGCTCTTGGACGTTTCTTAAGCAGCTGCGCCATCGAGGTCGGCTTATAGACTTCGAATTCTGGACACTTAACGCAAATGATTTACGCACTGGAGAACTACTGGATACAAGCCGTAGTATTTACAACTATTTGAAAAGTTGTAATATTTTGTTTAAATTAAAAGTTTAAATAAAAAAGTCATAGCGGCAGTTCACGCATAGAAATGTTTGTAGAACTTTTGCAGCTGGACTTCCTTGGTCATCCAACTTCAACCGTTAATCTGGATGGGAATAGTGTCTGACCGAATATTTTCACTTAACCAGTTCGAGTTGAATTCTAAACGTGCATTAGATCTCTCAGAATTCGAGCTTCCGTACACCTTCAAATTTGCCCAAGAAACTTCGTTATTTCAAAACATTTAACGTATCTCCTTTTTTCGATTTCGGGTGCGATGTATCAAAATTTCACTGAATACAATAGATGCCAAAAGCGTGGCGAACATTCAGGAAATTCGAAAACATCAAGATTCTGGAGTTACAGAAGTCCGTAATATGGAGATTTCACCGTAATAAGTTGAAACGTGTGCGGAACTTCACGCGTGAAAGTGTCGGAGGAACTCTTCCAAGGAGGAAGTGCGCGGTCAGCGGTCAGCCGGCCACGTTCAACCGCGTGCGGGGGAAGGTGGCGATGGCGATGGCGATGGCGATGGCGGCGGTGGTGGGCGGGCGCCGCGCCCATTGGGTGCTCGCACCTGTGCCGCGGGTGCGGAAGGCGACCGGCGCGCAATGGGTCAAAGACACGGTCTTAGCCCTATATTCGGATAAGGTAGGATTAAAAAATGAATAAGAAATGTCCAGGATATACTTTCAAGTTCATTATTATTATTATTATTATTATTATTATTATTATTATTATTATTATTATTATTATTAGTAGTAGTAGTAGTAGTAGTAGTAGTAGTAGTAGTAGTAGTAGTAGTAGTAGTAGTAGTAGTAGTAGTAGTAGTAGTTGTCGTAGTAGTAGTAGTCGTAGTAGTAGTCGTAGTCGTAGTCGTAGTAGTAGTAGTAGTAGTAGTAGTAGTAGTGGTGGCGGTGGCGGTGGCGGTGGCGGTGGCGGTGGCAGTGGCAGTGGCGGTGGCAGTGGCAGTGGCAGTGGCAGTGGCAGTGGCAGTGGCAGTGGCAGTGGCAGTGGCAGTGGCAGTGGCAGTGGCAGTGGCAGTGGCAGTGGCAGTGGCAGTGGCAGTGGCAGTGGCAGTGGCAGTGGCAGTGGCAGTGGCAGTGGCAGTGGCAGTGGCAGTGGCAGTGGCAGTGGCAGTGGCAGTGGCAGTGGCAGTGGCAGTGGCAGTGGCAGTGGCAGTGGCAGTGGCAGTGGCAGTGGCAGTGGCAGTGGCAGTGGCAGTGGCAGTGGCAGTGGCAGTGGCAGTGGCAGTGGCAGTGGCAGTGGCAGTGGCAGTGGCAGTGGCAGTGGCAGTGGCAGTGACAGTGGCAGTGGCAGTGGCAGTGGCAGTAGTCGTAGTCGTAGTCGTAGTCGTAGTCGTAGTCGTAGTCGTAGTCGTAGTCGTATTTATTGTTTGTATGTTCAAATAAACCGAAATCCCTCCAAATGAATAAAAAGTTTAAAAAGTGACATTAACGGAAAAATTTAATATTTTAGAAAATATTTAAATAATTAAATTTTCTTTTTTGCAAATTATTAAAATATTATGTTTTATAGAATGAGGCTAAATCAGTGAAATATTGAATTAATTAATTTATATTTAAGGTAATGTACAAATCGATTATAGTTTTTTGACAATTTCTGAAGAGATATCTGAGCTCTACTGGAAAAGGTTGAAGTGGTACATCAACAATTTATATTCATTTCTCAGAGCAAATGATAATCAACAATTTACAAAAAGAAATATTTCATTATCTCAAATACGCCTGAAGATACGTTTTATCTGTAACTTTGCGTTTAAAATTGTCATTTGTGGATAAGGCCTTTGAAACCTTTACCACAAGGGGCCAAAGCAATTCCTAAGAGTAAAGAAAAACGTTTTTTTAATTCAAAAAAGTGGCTTGAACATTTAAAAGAAAATAAACGTGAGTATACTGTGACCGCTCAGCCCGACCCGCACACACCACTGTCCAGAGAATGAAAGGCATCTCGTCTGCACGGCAAGAACCCGATTTCGCACCGCAGCGGAGACGGCGCGTGGCCCTTGGAGGAGGAGACCGCGCTTGTGAGCGTCGGAGGGGTGGAGCAGGGGAAGGGAGGGGTTGTACGGAGCTCGGACCTCTCAACGCCTTCTCCGTTCCCATTTCCTTTGGCACCGCTGCGAAGTGCTCTTCGCGGGAAAAGTGTGGAAGCCATAAAAAATTCATAAATTTGTATAAGGTAGTTAATCAATTCTAAGTGACATGAAAAGCCGGTACGAAACGCAGTCATTCATTGCGTGAGTAATCTCTCTGGTTTCCATTGTGACAGCGTGGAACCTTAAACTAAGAAGAAATAGTTTGAATCAAATAAGGTTATATATTTTGTTGATACAAGTAAAAGAGGGAATAAACTGAGTTCAGTGTATGAATACCTTAAAAATATTAATAATCCTATTGAATTTGATTGTAAGTTGTGATAGGATGTTGTAATTGAAAGTGATTGCATATAGTTTCCTTGTTATGATTCCTGTGTAGTATTTGAAGGATTATTGTGTTTTTTTTGTTTTGTAGTAGTTACATGTTTCTATTTTGAATATATGTTTTACGTGTTAAAGAATAACGTGGTATTGTTTAATTTCCAAAATCTTGGGTGCGATCCACCCAACCCTGAAAACCAAATTGAGAAAAACATATGTGAAGGTTATAAAGATATTAATTGGATTGTCGACCTAAGAAATCGCGGATTGTCCACCTAAGTAGATTTCTATATACAATCACCGGCACTCAGGTCAGGGGAGTGTTGGTGATGCACTATGGGCCAGCCGGGGCGTTTAAAAAACCGAAAAGAATATGGTGGTTGCATCTGGCTGCACTACGTTGGGTTCGAATAACCGGGAGGTTACAATACTAATTAACGAAAATTAGAAAGCGGAACATTTCAAGACTTTGTTTTTCCAATTTTCACGTTTAGAGTTTCCTTAATAGTTTTACCTGTACAACGCGAATTGCTGCAGTCAATCACTGGTTATATTAGGCAACCGCTTTGGGATGTACGCGTCACGTGCTCTCGTATGGTAGCGACCCCTTCAATAGTCATGTCACGTTAATTAGTTGGCATTCCGAGGAGGAGGAGAAAAAGGAAAACGAAAAAAACGATAAGGAGAAAAACTGAGTTAAGAGAGTACTTGAAGGAAGAAAAGAGAAGAAGAAATGATCAAAAGGAAAGGCTTTTTATTGTTCTGTGTGATCTGTATTCACTTAATCATGAAGGCCCATTCTTGTTATTTGATTACGAAGTCTGCCTCATACTGCCCACCGTCCACTGCACACCACCCACCACCCACCACCCAACTCTTAACGCTACCGCAACACACTGACGGCGAACCGGCCGACCGTGGCACGTGTTCTAGGTTATGCGGCCGCATGGCTCCGCCGATTCGGAGAAATTTTTTCAGGGTCACTGCCGACCGCTCTTTTCGGCGATACCTGGGTTTCACACATAGTGCACACGGATGTGTCGTGTGTCGTGTTCGCTCAGTGCGATGTCCGGAGTATCATTTGCAGCTTGCATAATTTCTGACACGCTTTAGGAAATTAGAATTTTAATTCGCCTATTATTAAATCAAGCTCTTAGCAACTGCATATTGCTGTTGTTGTTTTTTTTCTTTTTAGAACTATTCGAGCCAATTTCCCTCGACATCCAAATGAGATGTACTATGTGCCATTTCCCAGATTTTAACATACCTGTCGGGTGTGCAGAACTCCCGTAACTCACATTCGCGCTCAGTGCGAAATGCAAGTTCACGACCCTTCGGACTCAGACCTTGAAACAACACATGCGTGTGAAGCGCAAGGGATATCATGATACCGGGAAAGGAGGCTCAGGGTATCCGCTGATGTCACTGCACTGCCTCTGATCGGGATCGCCTAGGTTCTAATTGTTAGCTAGATCGAATTCAGTAGCTGTCTGGAAAAGAGTACTAGCGAAAGGTTACTGTGATCGGCAGTTTTCCGTTATTTCTCCGATCAACACCAGATGAATGCCGGAGAAGTACCCTAATAAACGTGCTACAGACCACGCGGGACCTTTCCTTTCCATTTCTTGTTCTGTCCTCGCTCCTTATTTACAATTACACTAATATGCACTACACTGCCATACATGCCGGGAGACCGGTCGGGAACTTAGAGCTCGTTCCGGTTGGGGCAATGTACAGCTGGTGAAAGATACGTGGTTGGGGAAATCCCCTCTAGCCGACGGTAAGTCGCAACCGGATCTCACCATCCGGAAGGGGAAGATCATCGCCACCTCTAGAGAAAACAAACTTGTACTATTCTTATGGAACCATAGCAGTTGGCGCGCCCGAAATAACTAACGAAATCAACTGATCAAATCAACTACCGATATCATGACTAGTTACTTTCTACTACAATATAATTAGGACTTTTATTCAATGGAATTGACTGGTTGATTTATGTTTCCGGGCACGTCTACTGCTTTGGTCATTTGTTCCGTTAGTGTAGTGTGTGTTTTATTGTGGGAGATGGCGGTGTTCCTCGCCCACTGTTTGGTGCCGAACTACGCGTCAACATACTGGGAAAATACCACCTCAGGTAACTCCCTCAGCGGGGCCCTGCCCCAAATTGGACAAAGCTCTGAGTTCCTGACTGGTCTCCTCATGTGTGATAGCGTAATGCATGTAAACGTCTGTGTATGTGCGTGTGTAAGGGGAGAGGATATGACAACGAAGAGAATGGAATGATCACGCGTTGCCTGTGGCTCGTTTGTTAGTGGGCCGCTCCGGCAAACGCTTGGATTTGATCGGAGAAGTCACGGAAAACTACCAAAGCAGCCGGTCGCTAGAGTTCTTCTCCAGATAGCGGTTGAATTCAGTCTAGCTAAATAGCCAGTGTCAAAAGTCTTCCTCCATCGGGATTCGACATCCCTATGACATCGCTGCAGAGTCAGTAGTAATTCTAAGCAGGCAGAGCTAAACTCGGCCTGTTTGTTTAATTTAAGTTTATAATCCATTTTCAATGAAGCAGTTCGTGAAAAGGGCTCTGTAAATTAGCGAACGTTTCATAGGCTCTTACACCGAAACATCTCACGAGTATATTAGAATGTGTACGAATATTCTCAAAGAAAAAGCTAACACATACTTCTGGAATCGATCTCTGTAAAAGGGTAAGGAGTCAATGAATGCCCTAAAGTCAGCATCCTTTTATGATAATATTTTAGAAAATAAACTTTAATACGGTTCATTACGAAGAAAATATATTTTGTACGTACTTTAATTTCTACTTGTGTTTTTGTGTGCTGTGGCTAAATTAGCCATCATCAGGATATAAATTAGAGATTTTTTGGCAAAAAATTAATACGGTAATGTTATAAAGACTTTATTTTTCGATATATTTACTTTCTAATATTTTTATTTCTAGAACTCGTGAATATTATGGAACAAATTATCCTTATTTACGAACAAATTATATTTCATGACATGGATTTCAACATTTTTTTGACAGTTAAAACGTGAAATGTTTGAAAACAAACGTGACAAATTTAGAATGATGAAGAAAGTGAACTGAAACGAAATGTAATGGTTCACAGAAAAAGTGACAGCAAAAAAAGACGGAGTGTTATCTTCGTACTGCCATTTGTAGTTGAGTGTTTCATTAATCTGGCTATTATGGCAGGAAATTGGTATCAGTTACTTTCGAGATTATCTTGTCTACAATCCTCACATTTCTTAACTTTTAACATATTATGGAAGTCAAGGTTTAGTTTGAGATACACACAATTATTTACTAAGGGAAATTGGCTTACATTTCAAGGCTAGGAAAGTGTCTTTCCAAAATACGATTTTTTGTTGTTTATTTTTCAGTAATGCATGCAAAGAGGAATATTTACTTCATTAAAGCCATCAATAGACAAAGTTGTTTGCGAGAGCAGTTCATTATTCTAATATATCTTTTAAAAAGATATGCGACGAGGAAATGAATTAGTATGAAATTTCATTCATTTATCTTCCATATTTATCTGGTTATAACCACATCGATTCTCTAAGAACGATAATCAGGGTTTCTGCTGTTCAGGATAATAACAACAGTCATTGGGAGGAAAACTATTTCATACTTTCAACGAGATGTCTGGATCTAACGTCACACCCATGAAGAAGAAACAAAGAAAAACTGAAGTTTCCCAGGTTGCAAATTAACTAAAAAAATATTAACTAAAGTGCATGATTAACCAAAACCAAGTGGCTCAGGACCCAAGCCGTTTTATTTGGAATTGTCCCAATTATACTTGTTTCTTTCTTTGTTACAAACATGCTTGTAAAATCCTGGGCACTTATGTTGGACAGTTCAAAACGAAAAACCTCATATGCATAATATTAGGTGGCTTCGTATGTAATTCATTGCTCACGACTATACATTATGACTATCATTGCATGAATAGGTGGCATACGTCCAAAAAGCCTCCTTTTGGAATGCTGCCGATGATTTTGAAACAGAAAATTACGATGTGTGTTACGATGTGTGTGAAAATTAATGTGTGTGTGTGTTTTGGGAAATCCAATTAGTTGGATGGTCAAATATAGATGCTCTTTAGAATTTTCTTTTAATAATGTGTTAAATATGTTAATGATGAATGATTAGATAATATGAAATTAGAACAGTGTGCTATTTTGGATATGGACTTACAAAACAAATCGATATAAATTCGAAAGTCGGTCATCCTGGCCGAAGTGTTCTGCTTGCTCTGGGAAGAAATTTCCGGAGACAAACGCCGCACATTTCTTATTTTCCTTATTTGACCAAAAACAGTACGCTATTCAATATTGTGAGGAGATCCAGAAGGTAAGACTGCCATTGACGGTCGTAGATTGTCAGTACACTTACCTAAGTTGTGTATTCTTGACAAAACATCGCGCTGTAAAGTATGAATGTATTCAATGTGTGAGTATCAAATTGTAGGGTTCTTATTGAAATAGAAATCTATGTGCGACGTGCCCTCCATATCAGAAGCTTTTTGAAAGTATAGCCGCCATTTTTCTTGTGGGCAACATGAACGTGCGCGTGCCAACGTGTCAATTCGAAGTGCAGTTAAGAGATGCCGTATTTGTTACACGTTGAGTCTGGTTATTTTTGAAAAAGTTAACAAGTTAATTTTATGTTTTTGTGTTCATATCACAAATTAAATTTCTATATTTCAACTTATTTAGAACATTGTTCTGACATCTAAGTGCTCGTAACACTACTATACTTATTAGTTCTATTCCGGAACCGCCTAGAATTTATCGAAGCAATGCGCAGAAACGATTGAACAAGTTAGTCACCTTCTAGGATTCTCATGCACGAAGTGGTCTGGTTTGACCCAGTTATTTAGCATGGTTTTGAAAATCGCCAACCTTCCAACAAAGTTGCAATCGCAAACCAGGTACATTATTAATTTTTTAGACACGTTTTGTTTAATGGAAATAATCTCCTATGAGCATTGTAATTAAACTTGGTTAAGATACTATTCCAAATGGAGGAAGTAGTATTAAATCTTTAACATAAATTATTCACGTAGTGATCGGAATTTGATTCTAGGAATGCATCTGTGCAACTATAACCCTCTATATGCTACATTAGCAATTGCATCCTTAGAACAGGTGACAGTAAAGAATTGGATGAGAATGCTCCAGGCAGTTGGGCAGATGGACAGGCGGTAGCTTAAAATATCAACTGATGTGACTGCAGTGCCTCCGACCGGGAGGACCTAGGGTTCTTGCCCCGGCGGTGGCAGGAGCGACAATAGCTAGATATGTAGGCCAAGTTCAGTGTTCTGGGGGAGAATTCTAGCGGCCGGTTGCTTTTATCGGTAGTTTTCCGTAGTTTCTCCGATCAACACCAAGCGAATACCAATAACAAATGGGCGACGGACCGCGCGCAATTTATCTTTGCTCTTCCTTGTCCTATTCTCATCCTTCACTTACATTTACACTTACATGCACCACACTACCACACATGCCGGGAGACCGGTCGGGAGCTTACACCTTGCCCTGGCTGGGGCGGTGCCTCGTTTGATGAGGGACATCTGGTTGAGGAAAACCCCTAGCCGAAGGTAGATCGACGGCGGTTCTCATGCACGATACTACCACACATGTCGGAAGACTAAACGGAACTTTAGAGCTCGTCCCGGCTGGGGCGGTTCCTCGCAGGTAGGAAATACGTGGATTGGGAAGCCCTGCAAGCCGACTAAAAGTTCGGCACCGGATCCAGCACTATCCAGCGGGGGAAGAACACCACCATATCCCGTGATAAAACATGCACTACACTTAGGATACTAAATATCTTGGCTGTTGACGCGACCAAAACACGAAAAAATCAAAATCAAAAAATCAATCCAAACAGATGACTCTGCAAACTCTTTGCCACTTCAAGCCCGACGCCAAAAGCGCCATTGCCTTCGCCTGCTTAGCCGCACCAAAAGGCCTTCGCCAAACGTGAAAACAACGCCCGCGATGGGTGACTCCCGCTATCGACAGAGTGAGAATTCCCTTCTGCATACAAATGCCTCCGCAGGCTTGTAAATCAGAGATGCCTCCGAAAATCTGCTTTCCTGCGGCGCAGTTTGTCTGTATTCACTTCTTCAATGGTTCTCAAATATCCTTCAACAGATTAAATAATATAGTGGTGAACTAAAGTTGGAGGAATCATGTAGCTTTAGCTCCCTCCTTCCAAAAGCCATACTATTCCAAAAATACGGCTTTTACTAATTTGCTCTTGTAAAAAAAGTGAAGTGTTTCTCCCCACTGGTACGTAAGATACGGCTTATACTACTGATTGCGGGGTTTCACCATTCAGATATCTCCCACATCGGAACACTAGGGGGAGACACCAGGATCGTAAATTCTCATCTGGTCACAGCGATGGTTGTAAGTTAAACTTAAGAGCGGATAAAGATGAGGAAAGAAAGATGGCCCATGGCTTTTTGTTCAGGCATTTGCCTGGTATTGAACGGAGAAACCATGATATCCTGGTTTCCCCGATCTCCAACCACCTTTTTGCACCCTAAATCCAAGAGGCCACCCAACCCGCGTCTCCCTCACAATGTCCAGCATGATCATCCAACTTTTCGCAGTACAATTTTTTTACTCGAAATACCATCTGGGTATCCATGTCCCTTGACCTCCTCTTTGAATCCATGTAACCGTCCTGCTCCACCTCGTATCACGCACAGTACGTTCACCTCGGAGTCCGCCATTCCTTCCTTCTTTTCTTTTCTTATCTTTTTTTTCTTTCTTTTCTTTTTACTTTCTTTTCTGTAGTTTTTCTTTCTTTTCTGTAGTTTTTCTCTCTTTTCTTTCTTCCTTCCGACATTGTTGACCGTTTGAGCTTTGCCAAATTCTGATGATACTCAGACGTCATCCAACAACAGATGCAGCTGAATTACCGGGTTATGAGACAGCAGCGTCCGTATTTCTCGATGAGTCAGCGGATGCGTTCATGGCGCGCTTCTGTGTCGAGACAATGGATCTTAATGCCTCCGCGTCCCCGACGCTTCCTAAACCCTCGCAGGTAGCAAAAGATGCACATTTTCATGTCTTTTTCCACAGCAACGTTACGTAGAATAAAAATATTAAAATGCGCCTCGCAACGTGCCGCGTGTTACCGTTCCATTATAATAACTTACATGCAATTATAGTTCGTATTTTATAGTCAGGTTAATTTAGTTTAAATAAACGTATTCTCATTCAATCAATTCCATGTGGTTCAAGATATTTTCATCAGTGGCGGCACTCTGGCCATAGGGTCTGCTCTTCCATCAGAGCAACTAATTTTTCACTCCCAAGATAATTTTAAAATTAATTACAATATTTATTAACATTAGCCTGCATTGACGAACTAACATTCATATACTGTTATCATTTTTACATTTATATACTGAACATTCACCTGACATTCACATAATGACAGGTACACATTATGACATTATTTATTTTGAAATACCATATAATAAACATTTTAATTATTGTTTATAAAACAAAAGTTCACCTTTGAGAGAACATTAACAACTGCTGGATGTTGACATAAACACAGACTGAAGCTTCGGTCTCAAGTTTACAGTTTACGATACCATTGATGGTGTCCAGCATAAATTTACTTCGTGAGTTGCCTTTAAAACCGACATATTGATACGACCCTGCCGCGAAACATGACGAAGTGCAATGAATGTAACGATGTACACTGACGTAAATTACAAAGAATCACGTTTTACAACACAGACTCTGTCAGGCAGTCGTTACGTGGCGGACACTACCTCGTGCGCAGATTTTGCGTCGTATTCAGACTCTCGAAGCGCTGCGCCGGCTATTCCCAACGACGTGCCCGTGCGCCTTTCATCCGCCTGACAGGCAAGTTGATGAGCGCAACTACCTTATTATTTCGAAGTCTCTAGTCATTTTAGATCCGGTGGTTGGGTGAGATGGGTGGGTGGTTGAGGCCACCACAGGTTGTTCAGGTCTAGGGCTTAGGTACGATTTCGTGGTGGAAGGCATAACCTCTATTGGATAACGTTATGAATTCGTTGGTCCTATTTGATGAGGCATTCTCAAGTTTCCGTTCATTCAAGTTACGTTGGCTTTTAGCTGGTTTGCTTTACAATCGCTCATGGAAACTAATTGATATATATATATATATATATATATATATATATATATATATATATATATACATATACATATACATATACATATACATATACATATACATATACATATACATATACATTATATATGTATATATATATATATATATATATATATATATATATATATATATATATACAAGGTGTGTTAGAAAAGTAATGAGACTGATTTTATACTAACTAAATTTTTTATTTTTTTCAAACAACAATATGATCCCCTTCAAAGTAGTTCCCTTGGGCAGCTATACACCGGCGGAGTCGTTGTTCCCACTCTTTGTAGCAGCGCTGGAAGTCTTCAACTGGAATGGCTTTTAACTGGTCGGTCACGGTCTTTTGAATGTTCTCCAGAGTTCCAAAATGATGTCCTTTTAGGACATGTTTCAATTTAGGGAAAAGGAAAAAGTCACAAGGACTCAAATCAGGTGAATATGGGGGTTGAGGAACAACAGTAATGAGTTTTGAGGTCAAAAATTCACTGATGGAAATGGCCGTGTGACACGGGGCATTGTCATGATGAAGCATCCACTTGTCTGCAATGTGTGGTCTCACACGAATCACTCTTTTCCTGAGCCTTTCAAGGACACTTTTATAAAACACTTGGTTGACAGTTTGTCCTGGTGGAACAAATTCTTTGTGCACGATTCCCTTACTGTCAAAAAAGATATCAGCATGGTCTTGTTCTTCGATTTGCTCATTCGACATTTCTTCGGCCGAGGAGATGACGGAGTGTGCTACTCTTCGCTTTGCCGCTTCGTTTCAGGATCGTACTCAAATATCCACGATTCATCACCTGTGATCACACAATTGAAGAATTCTTGGTCATTGGCAATCCTCTCAAGAAGGTCAGCGCACACGTTTTTTTTGATTGTCCTGTTCAGTTGTGAGGTTTTTCGGCACCTTTTTGGCACAAATCTTTTGCATGTTCAAATCGTCTGCCAAAATTTGATGTACGGTGAAAGTGTTTATATTTAACTGTTCACTGATCATCCTTATTGTTAAACGGCGGTCTGATCTCACAAGAGCCCTCACACGTTCAACGTTTTCGTCAGTTTTTGAAGTTGAAGGTCTCCCTGAGCGAGGGTCATCTTCAACGTGTTCTCGACCTTCCAAAAATGATTTGTGCCAGCGAAAAACTTGTGCCCTTAATAAGCAATGTTCCCCATAGGCCTGTTTCAACTTTTCAAAAGTCACACTCGCGGATTCACCAAGTTTAACACAAAACTTTATTGCACAACGTTGCTCTAAATTCCGATGCTCCATTTCTCTAACACACAACAAAAACACAACTTCACTGATGGCGCTGTCAAAAATAATGTGTTATTTGTACGGAGTTGTAACTCGGACTGAGGATGTGGAAGGGATAAACAAAACGGTCTAGCACAGGCCGTTAGACACAACGTTGCCAGATCGCCCGCAGTGTTACCACTCTCATTACTTTTCTCACGCACCTTGTATATATATATATATATATATATATATATATATATATATATATATATATACTTATGTGTGGGTTTGAATTCCAGAAATATTTTTGATGATTTTGTATATTTTGTATTTTTGCGATATTTTGCCTCTCGATACATTCTGTATTTTTGATTTTTTGTAATTAAGGAGAGTTTTGAATCTGGGCTTAGATAACGTATTTGAAGACTGTGTTTGTAAACCGGTAGTACATTTTTGGATCACGAAATATTGAGGGTGCTTTGAATATTGATATTTAAATCTAATTTACTCTTTTTTAACACAAGATAAGACATTCGGTCATTCCATTGCGAATTACCTGTTGACGCAGAGTACAATTTCAAATATGATAGCGTCTTTCTCTCTTCTCACGCTGAATTGCAATTCTCAGAAATCCATGGGCATCTACTCCCACTGTACTGCTAGATTGCCTTAACGACGTCGTACTCAGCCAACCATAGCGATGACTATAACTGCCGAGCATGTTTCCCATATTTGAAGTTCTTCGCAGCAGTTCTCAGATGACCTTGGGCAGGAAGGTAGGGAGAAGGTTGTGTAATCAGGACTGGCTGGGGGAAAAGACCTTTTTACTCACGTCACCTCGACATTGTAGAGGACATTTACAGGACTCGGCGCAAAAAAGTTACATAATCAACAGGTTGACTGTGGTGAGCTTTGCTCAGTCAAGGTAGTCTACCTTGCAGCACGATAACCTCCAGGCAATCTACAGGCGGATAAGGGTTGAGGCCAAAGCACAAAAAACACAAATGGAAATATGCTTCATAATTGTAACATGATACGCTTAATTTGGTAGATATTGCGCGTTTTATGATATTTGTTCTTAGAATGAAGAGTATCTGTTTGTAAATCAGGCATATCTAGACGCCTAGATTGCTTCATCGTTTGTATTTTTGCTAAAATGATTTGCATGTGAAAGTTCTTTACTGCTTATCATCAAAACTTGGGATAAATCTTTTTACTAACTATAAGAATGCAATGAAAATGCAATTAATTGTTTCTGTCATCTACCATGATATTAAAAGTAATCATTATTGCTAGTAAGAACCACTTTTACGCTATTTTTATAATTTTCGTTTAAGATCATTAAAGTAATACATTCGTATAGAAAGAAAGCAAGTAATTACAAAAAGTTAAAGATGATTCCAGTGATCCCGCTTTCAAGTAACTTACAATGATTAAAAAGGATAAAATCTGCACTCAATTCAAATCACGAGATAAAGAGCGCTGAAAATTTAAATTAATTTATCTAATTAACCATCGGTTTCTAAACTATTAACATCATGGTTCAATGAAATAATTGTAAAATATCGTTTACATTCTACCCTGAAAAAGGTTTGTTTTTTTTTTCAAATGAATGAGATTTTTTTTTCGAATAACATCGCTCTGAAAATCCCTTTGCATTTTCTTACTGCGGCAAAAGGGTTATGCGAACCATTAGATTTCGCATTTATTGTAAACCAGAGATTCCCATCAATCCCCTTGGGGACAATGAAATTTTGAAGGGGTTCAATGATGACCAAGGGGTCTATTGAAGGTCAATAGCCGAAAATTAACTGGCGACTGATCAGTATAATCAAGATTGTATTAATAGCATCAATGTAATCTTAATTAATCATTATTGCAATACATTGCAAAATTGCAATTCCTTAATATATATTAATGAATTTGATAATTAATTGTCGTTTGACATAATTCAACAAAACATGAAATAATAAGTTACATATTCACTCCTCTTTTTTTCTATTCGTTGTTCATTTGTTGCGTTGTGTTATTTAGAAATTTGAATAAATTATAACTATGCATTCTCAATGATACTCGTAAGAAAATATTCTCCGCAATAGGCATGGATAAATGTAATGTCCAGCTATGGAAAAAAACGCACTCAACATTTTGAAACCATTGCACTAGAGTGACGATTAAAATCTCAGCTACCCAAAAGCGGCAAGGACTTCAATTATTGTTAATCGAGATATTTACTGGAATATTGATACATGAAATTATTTGTAAGTCATTTATAGGCAACTCTTTGTGTTATTATTACTAATGTTTTATATTATAAAGAAAAAGAAAGGGGATCGATGAAATAAGAAATTCTCTTCAAAGGGGTCGTTGAAAAAAACAGGTTGGGAATCCCTGTTGTCAACTTTTTTCAGTTTTCACGATGTTGAGAAGCTGTCGAGAGTTAGATGTAGGTAGCACAGACGCTTACGTGATGAGTCCCTTACTGAAAAGACGCGTATATGCTAACAGACATAATTGATTTAGCAGGTTTTCAAAGAGATAGTGTTCATGTTGGTTGCGCTTACGTAAAGCGGGAAGCATCAGTTATGTATTGAAAGTTACACTACCGGAAAACGCAGTGTCAAGATTCGTTTAGATTTTACTTTCTCCTATTTACAACATTATATGATCAAAAATTTAATGATGTAAGTGATTTGACTCTGGAAAGTATGTGAAATTTTAATAAACTAGAGTCTTCAGAGTTGATTAATATTTCCGGTCTCATCAACTGATGTGGTCGTTAGACCCATCAGTAAAGTAAATGTTTATCTTGGTAACCTCACCAGATGGTGTAACGTCAGCTGTGGGGTTTTCTCCAACCAGATATCTCCCACCACCGGGGCATCACCCCAGCTTTGGCAAGCTCTAAGCTCCCGTCTGGTCTGCCGACATGTGTGGTGAAATAGTGGTTGTAAGTATAAGAGTGTGTAAGGAGCAAGGATAGGATATGGAAGAGAGAGGAAAGATCGCGCGCTGTCCGTGGCGCGCCAGTTAGAGCACTATCTCCTAAATAGCGGCTGACCTGGACGTAGCTATGCATCTAGTGACGAAAATACGCCACCGTCGGGTCTCAAACCCTAGGACCTAGGGTGAGAGTCGCTGCAGAATCAGCAGATGCTAGATATGCTGAGTCTGAAACAAACTGAGCCGTTTTTTAGAATTGATGGTGTACATTTATACGATTTTGGTAAGGGAAAATGTGAAATAATACAAACTTAAATGAAACCAAATAAGAAAATAAAAAAAAATATATTTTCACAAGACCATATTGAAGTCATGAATCAATAAACTATACGTAACATCAAATTCTGTTGATTTCTTTGGTCTGAATATTGTCCAATAGCAAGAAAACTATCTTTGATGTAAACTATTTGAATAAAAATTATTTATTTAAACTGGCATATTATTACGTCAAATAATTTGAAATCTACAAACAGAGACATTTTCATGAAATATTCCCCAAATAATTTGGTTTTAACTTCATCAATGTGTTATATTATGAAAAATTGTAAATGACTGCAAATATACCATACATACTAGCATACGGTAACTATTATTTCATCTCCTGTTGCAAATTAGTAAATAGCGCTAACAAATATACAATAACTTATTTTATATTGATGGAAACATAGGCAGAATATTATTTTTATAAAAAGGTGTACGTTATACACGTAGATGACGCAAGACGTATTTGAAGGAAAATGATGGGTTGTGAAGTTAAAACCCCGCAAACGGAATTGAGTTTTTCAGATTTTAATTTGACCAAAAAAGTCATAAGCAAATCACCGCGTATCCAGAAATAGGACTCAAATAAACATTACTTTATTTATTATTGCTTCAGAAATCAAACTTAATTTCGAATTCTTAATTTCTGTCAAGTACATAAATAAGATGATATATTTTTCATGAGATATTGAAATATTAAACCATATTTATTACATCTAAGTGATTATTCATTTGCTGCATACTAACGCTTAGTAAGTTAAAAAGGTATTTCGGAGAGGTGATCAGATTCATTTCGGCGCCGTCCTAATAAATGTTTTTGAAACAATAGCAATGCTAGCTTTATGACATGTAAATTCGAAATATGTTCACTCCTGACGATGTGATGTGCAGTGCTCAATATGAAGTATTTCTTTTAACACATTCAGTAAATTTCCAAAAATCGTAGCATAAAGTGGATATGACTTTCATTATCCTCTTGTCTCCCCCCTCTTTATCCGTCATTGAATTATTAACAGTATTTGCTTTCATCACGTGGCTATCACCGGCCTTCGTTAGAATGCCCAGCTAGTGCGTCAAGCCACCGTCAGATCACAGCACTAACGTTAAAAGTATATCTTAAGACCAGGCGCCAGACGTTGGTTTTAACCAGATGCATGACGGAAGTAATAATTTTGAGATGCCAGGAGCGTTAAGATATGTTGATTTTTGCAAAAGTTTAAATGACAGAATTTTTCATTGCTATGACTACTTTTAAAAAAATGTTGCAGATAAAACACTTTTGCGCAAGTACAAAACATATTGTTTTATTTAGAATTCTGTTTCTTAATTAACAGTACACATAACAATAGGTCTTTTTATGTTTTACAGAAAATATAAACATTTCCCGATTATGCAACGACTGTATAAGTAAAGGACAAGATTAAAAGAGTATAAGTCAAAACGTGATAGTATGTCCTCTAGTAATTTTTTTGTTGATTTATAACAAGCATATGCCAGTTTTGAATAATTATGTATTTTACATCAAATGGAAGATTGCTATCTTTTAAATTATTTTTGTATCAATATTGTTTTAATTTAATTCTATACATGTTCTTGAATGACCATCAATTAATTAATTATTTTGTAATGTTTCATGCGCAGTTGGCCTATAACTAAATTACTTTGCCGACTGAAATATATTGTTCTTTCGTTGTTATTAGTTTTTGTTTTAGGATAAACTATAGTCATGGTACAACCACACGCTTCCCATTGAGGCAAAATAAGGTTTTTTTAAACAAAAAAAAATTGTCTACAAATTATTTCCTGACCGAAGAATATTGTCTTATATTTAAAATCCATTTATTTATATTACACGATTGTTATTTCTGAGATATATCGAACTGAGCTTTGAAACTAACCTGTCATTTCATCGTAACATTATTCTATGGCTTAGGAAACTTTAACATTTTAAAAATTTAATTTCTCTCAATGACATTAACATAGTGCAAATAATATTTGAGTAAAATTATAATTCCACAAGTCCTTAAATATTTCTGATTACCGTTCCTGTCAACACTTAGCCTAGTCAAAATTGGAATCGCGACAACGCCGGGCAAGTAGGCAACCCAACATGCACAAATGTCTAGCTCGTTGCCTGTAGAAACAGGCGTCTTTGCGTTCGCATTGCTTTACCTTGAAAGCAAATCGATCTATTTTGTAGCAAGATAGGATACTAACAACTATTATAGTACACATTGTTGGTGATTGGAAGATAATTATACTTTTTTTCAATTATGTCAGATTTCTCGAAGCAGGCATTACCAGGGACTAGAGGATTACCACAAGGACGGCTTAAGAAGTGATTTTAGAAAATCCATCCATTTCATGGAGACGACGATCTAGAACTAGCCATGAAGGCAACTGAATATTAAATAGTTAATGATATTGAAAAGAAAATTCGAGTGGATCTTCACGTTGATTGTCAACTTCGAAACAAGTTTATACAAGAATGATTTTCGGAATTTTATTTTTTTAATTTTTATTTTTTTGTAAGAAACATCGTGCGTATTGTGTGTGTTTTACTCGATTGTCGACAGCGATGTTCATTTACATCAAGCAGTTTTGTTTGCTTTGCAGTGCTCTGTTATTTTATGTGCCTATGGCTTGTTTGCTGTACGTGAATGACAGTCTATTTCGAACGCCTATCTGAAAGTAACACTTTCCAATTGATAAACAGTGTCGGTAGTTTCAATGTAATAGTGGTCAAAACATATCCGTAGATGTTGGTGGTTCCAAAAGCAAGTTCCCTTCTCGAGAACTCTCTTCGCGTCTCTGATTCTACAATTTGAATGGCTCATGCACTCCCGTGGTGTAAGTAAATAGGTAAAGGATTGCTCCTTTTTATGGGAAGAGAGAGATGATTAACCAATAATCACCAGAAAAAGTTAGATGTTTGAAATATGTAGTATTAAATTAACTATTTGACTATAATATTGAAATTCAAAATATATATTTATTTAATAAAATTAAATTAATATGCACCTACCATTTGACTACAATTCAATGCAGAGGACGTGTCTCTCCACAATGCGTCTTGTTATTGACGCAAACGATAATTATTTAAGTTATTTTCAAATATCGCTAATGATTTCATTAGTCGTTAGTTCACCACCATATGAGCGCATCACTTACGTATTTGCATCATGAACCTCTTTTCTTTTTGAAACTAACTAAATACCTCACACTTTCCGTCGATTGTTGAGTTCAAAGTGTTCAAAGAACCGGTTCAATCAACTTCTTTGTCATTTCTAAAGGGAATAATTATCTTAATAGACGGCGACAGTCATTCACTTACCTGGTGCTTACCGCGCGTCCACGCGAGTGTGGGGCACTCGACTGGCGGGTCTCTAAACGGCACCGCTTTTTCGCTGCTGGTCCTAAATCATACGGTCGAGATGAAGTAAATGAAATAATCCGTTGCGACATGCCTGTAGTTACAGCCTGCCAAATGCATGGGTTTGAGCTACATAATATCTTTGTAAGTTTACCTAATATTGCTGTACCTTTGCTTTGAAAGCTACAAATTACTCTCTGCGTGATATTAAGTACCTGGACATCTACTGACAAAATATGTATTATAGACATTATTTTCCTCTGCGTTGAATCGTTCTTTTACAAGAAAAAGAGTAACAGCTATGTGAGTTTTGGTCCGAAATCTTTCAGTTTAATTACATATTGATTCACGCAAAGCTGAATTTGGAGAGACTCATGTGCATTAATGCCAAGAAAAACACGTTAATGAAAGCATTGAACATTTCTCTTCAATAAAGAATACTACCTGAATACACATATAAATGATAGTGTAGAATATTCAAGATCGCTGATTTCCTTTGCTTGCTTCTCCGAATGATGATGATGATGGTGGTGGTGATGATGTAGGGAGGGGGGAATAAGAACATTTGCCAAAGAATATGTGGTGGGAAATCTCATAAGAGGACGTCCCTGATTAATAGGCACACATTGCACACTGGTGTGTGGTGGTACGGGTTCAACGATTTCAGTTACTCTCCAAACACCACCACTAGATGAATTCTCTACCAATCAGGGATAAATGCATGGTTTCATGTCATATACCTGCAATCAGAGTGAATACAGTGGGTAAGCAGCAGATTTCTTCACCAGTGTCCTTACCTTTTATTTCACGATCAACTCAGAATTCACACTCGTTACGTAACTTGTCGCCCGCCTGTCCTTAGCTCATCATTATTATCATCACCGCATATCAATACGAAAGTCGTCCTGTACAGACCTGATGATGCGATGAGATGACCTGGCTGCAGATCAGCAACCATTGTGATATCTCACAGCCATTCTAAAATGCAAATAATATAAAGCGTTGACAAGGGATGAGTAACTATATCGTGTTGCGGAAGCAACCGCTTTTGCCCGCCCTGCGGTATCATGCCACCCGAGGTAACTTTGATCAGTAATAAATTAACAATACTCAGAAAAGCCAATAATTTGCTCTAAACTTTTAGTCTACGACGTTCCATTAAAATGCGAATAAAATGCGTCCAATAAAAGAGAAATATTGATATTATACTGTCTAAGTTCCCTGTTCGTGATCGCCGTTATCCTGTTATGTATAATACCCTAGAAGTATAAGCTCAATATCAACTTGACACGCTGAAGGTGACTGCGATGAAGAAATAAGAAAAAGAAAAAAATAAGTGTAGTTGAATAAATAAAAGAAAGGAAAAACGAAAAATAAAGCGATATTTTTGAGAAATCGGAGTTCGAGTTATAGTATAGGTTCCATTTTATTAATTCTTTGTTCTTGCTTGAGAACATTCCATGAATTCCCAGAATTGAAAAAAATTTCCTATCAAATTGGTGCACAATGACTGTATGGAGTGTGCATTTTTGTGCAAATCGAACGAAAGCGATTGATGCACAAATATGCCAGGAACAAGGAAAGAATAGTGCAAACTAAGTAAATTCGAGATAACATGATTTAGGTTTATCAATAGTTCGAGATAGCAGAAAAAATCCAGATACAAAAATTTCGAATTTTGAGTTATATAAGTTGGATGTATAGATTTTATTGTACGAGTTCTTTGTTCTTGGTCACCAACATCCCGTTCAATATAGGTCTCCTCAAGTACAGGAACTTGGTCTTCACCTACAGCAGCGCTGTAGGTGACTGCGGCGAAGGATCCGGCCGCCGCGTTTTTGCGCGCGAGTCGCCAAGCGGGTTGCGCAACGCGGCTGCGGGCCGGGTTCGCGAGCCTCGCTGTGCGCCGTGCGCTGCGTGGCTTGGCTCGGCTTGGCTTGGCTGGGCTTGGCTCGGCTCGGCTCGGCTCGGCTCGGCTCGGCTCGGCTCGGCTCGGCGAGGAACGTCGTGCCCTCGGCCGGCCTTGACAGCGGCCCGCGGCCACCGGCCTCGCGTTGACCTCGCGCCCACGGGAGAGGTCGTGGGTTCAAGGCGCGGCGCAGGTCGGCAAGCAGGCTGGTCCCGCGAGCTCAGCTCTGACGCTTCCCAGGCGGGCGGGTTTTTTTCCACGACGTAGACTGTAAAATGCCGTAATTTATCTTGTAATTGACTAATTGAACAAGTCGGGTGCTCTTATCTGTACAAAGTACTCTTATTGAATTTCTCTTATTGTTTAATTATAAGTCCTTCGCTGTGGCAATGTTTACAGCCGTATTAAGGGATGAAATTTATTGAAGTATTGAATAAATATGTCACGAAATACTTAGACATCACATACCTTGTTGCTTCGCGTTCGTAAAAGCGTGCAATAGGTTGATCTCAACATATGGGTACTATAATGAAAGGTTTTCCCTTTGACTGACCAATCGGCCGCGAAGTGCTGCGATAAGCTGAAACATAATAGTAAAGAAAGTGCAGTACTTTCCGTGAATGAATAGTTTAACGCTTTTTCAAAACACAATTGGTGGAAACTTGGAGAATACACTCCTAATAATAGTAAGTATATTTTCAACTTTATTTCATTTTTTCTCTCACATTCTACGAAATTTTACGTACAGTAAGGAACGCTCAGGTTCTTTGTGTTGGCAAACCAGATTGATCAAAGGCAATACAACAGGACTTTTTCATCGGTATCGTGTATACAGAGGTTCATTTGAACAACATAGACTCATTGACTTTCAAAAAATAGTTTTTTTTCTAATAACTTGTAAAATATAAAATATAATCCTAACCCCTAAACTAAACACAAATCACAGCTTCGCAGCAAATTATAGACCAATAAGACTTCTCCCAACTCTTTCAAAAATATTTGAAAAAATAATATTAAAAGGACTCAATAATCATCTAACGAAGATTGAAGCTATTCCAAATCAAGAAATTGGCATCAGAAACCACATCTCAGCTGCCCACCAATTACTAAGGATAACTGAATACATTCACTCTGCTTTCCAAGAAAAGAAACACATAATAGCAATACTCCTACATGTATCTCAAGCTTTCGAGTCTGGCACCCTGGATTAATCTACAAACTCAAAATAATAGGAAACCTAAATACTTATAAACATAATCACACGATTTATACCAGATCGATCTTTCACAGTTACCATAGACAATCATACCTCCAATCCATGCACAGTAGAAGCAGGACTTCCACATGACTCACCACTATCCCCAACGGTATTCAATCTCACACACAATTTTTTGCAATTTTTGATAGTCTGAAATTATTTTGAGATTTAGGGAATGTTGAGTTTCTGAAGGTACGCTTGGGGACGTACCCTTTTTCTTTTTGAATGCTCTGAAGAAGAAATACACAACAATCTGGATTATTTGTTTACTTTAAGGTATATATTAAAATTATATTATGTTATCATTGTATCATGGTTATGCTTTGAAAATGTTAGAGTTTGCAACAGATCACTTAACTTTTATTGCAAAATAATTGGTATTGAGCGTGGGAACTAAAGTATTTTGATCGCATTGTATTGCATTGTGCGTACCAGGATTTTCACTAGAAAGTGATCTTTGAGAGGATTTTCAATCTTGGTGGCGAAGCACTACCTCTTTTAATCCTGAGTAGCCACTTGGCTCCACGTGATTGTACTGACCTTTAGTTTTTGTGAATAACGTCATGTTTATTTTCTCTTTAATTGTGTAACGCTGTTAGGTAAGAGGAGATTGAGTGGCATCATGATGGAAAGAATCCTTCCTCGGTGTGACGACGTACCGTAATCGCTCATAAAATGTTTAGTTGGCTCTAGAAACCACGAAATCTTGGTTCTTATGAATTTTAAAGTTAAACTTTAAAATTAGCTTGATTATCTAGGAGGGCTTTCTTAATAACTAACTAAAACTAACTTAATTCTAGCTTAATCCAATCGTACGAATTTAAGTTTCTTGACTAAGTGAAGTACGTTTCTTGACTAAGTGATTGGTAATGTTCTTTTCCAGGTTAGATAATTTTTTTAAAATTCATTTAATATTTACTCTTTATTTTCATTATATGCATAATCACTTATTCGATACTTCGCTCCTGACACGCTGTCCTCAAAACTGTTTTTTGTCTTCTAGGAAAATAACACTTCTGCCTTGTTTTCGTATCATTAATAACCAGACAATTTACGCGAGAGGATTAAATTTTTTGAGTCAACAAAGAATTTTTTCTGCTAGTTTCGCTTGCAGTATTTTCAGTACAGTATATTTCGCCTCAGGGACATAGAGCGGACGCCGCACAGTGGTCGGAATCGGCCAAAAAGTGGACAAAATTAGTAATCTTCGTTCAATCTCTTTGAAAATTTGGATTTATATATGTTTTGAGACCCTGAATACGGTCCATGTGCCACTTTTTTAAATTTCTAAAATCCAAGATGGCGCATCGAAGATGGCGGACCATTTTTGTTAAATTTTGATTTATTCTAAAAAATCGTTAACAAAATGATTCTTTTATCTAATTTTAATTATTCTTAAGCATTTTTTACAATAAAAACATAAAAAGAAAAATCAAAGAAAACAAAATTCTATGTAATAAAATTAATATTTCATACAAAAAAAAAATTGCCTTTTAATTGCAATAAAATAAGGTTCTTATTGTTATACTGATATTTTGATCTGTTATAGTTATGGCATAGTCTATATGCATGTTTAAACATATCAATATGTGTTTAGAGGAAGCTGTAAAATAACGAGAAAACTGGAAAATTGCATATAAACACGATTGTTACAAAAATTGCATATATAATTATTTATACGAGTAATTTTTACGAATTCTCTATTATTGGCAACTAACTTTTTTGTTTTCATATCCCTATTGCAGGTACTTTAATGTATAGTAAATATTGCGCCAAATATTGCTGGTAAATAGTTTTTTACTTGATTAAATGTTATTAATGTCATTAACAATTATAATTAAATAGAAATAAATATTTTTCTGCAAGATTTACAGAAAGATGTAATCCAGAAAACAATTTTAAGCACCAATTCATATTAAACTTTCAGGTAGTAATAGCAGAACAAAATATTAATCAAAGAAGAAATGAAAACTATTTTATTGTTTCAATAGAGTATATATTACTCGTTTTTGATTAAACTAAATAACCAAGAACTTATCCTGAAATCATCTTCAAAACATTGAGAAGGCAAATGACTATACAAAATGTTCGGATACCTACTAAATTAGTATAGTTTCAATCTAGTAAGAGAACAAAATTCTACACGTAATTTACTACATTTTAAAAGTTATATTTTATATTAAAGTATCTCTAAATCTAAAGATGTTTATTTTGAAACTTTATCAAGCTATATTTTTCAACAGGAAACAGAGTATTTTATCCTCCTTCGATATCTATTGATAAATACATATTTTGGTATTCAAATTCACATTTCAGAAGATCGCTACTACTACCTTAGTTATAAATATTTACAATGCACATTATTTACAATATTTACAATAATCATTATTTACAATATTTACAACACTAAATGTTACCAGAAATATGAACTGAAAATTTATATTTCGTCTGGATCATCAACTGAAGCATCATTCGTCATAGAGAGATTAGAAAGAGAGTGAGTAAGTGACATTGTTTCATTGATTGTAGAAGTGAAATTGCTTGGTTCTATGAGTTCAATTGCTTCAGGTGGTAACTCCTTCTTTTGGGACCTATATTCATTACAGGATAATGAAATTATGGGATCAGATCGAAGCAACAATCGATGAAATAAATCTTCATTGCTGGCTGTCCTGTTTAATAAATTTTAAACACATGAATAATATATATTTATGCCACTGAAATTTATAAAAATACTACATTTAATTGTGTTTTTTATAGAAAATATTAATATTTAATCAAGCAAAAAACTTTCTACCTGCTATTTTCCAAACAATTGATGATATCTTAAAACAAATTTATATAATATGTCATAAGTATGACAAAACAGAATATTAATATAACAATAAGAATAGTATTTTATTATAAATAAATGCCAAAAATGGTTTTATTTATGAAATATTAATTTTATGATATAAAATTCTGTTTTCTTTGATTTTTCTTTTGAAAACATATGTTTTCATTGTACAAAATACTTAAGAATAATTAAAATTAGTTAAAGGAATCATTTTGTTAATGCTTTTGTAGCATAAATCGAAATTTAACAAAAATGGTCCGCCATCTTGGATGCGCCATCTTGGATTTCAGACATTTAAAAAAGTGGCACATGGACTCTATTCAGGGACCCAAAACATATATAAATCCAAATTTTCAAAGAGATCGGACAAAAATTACTAATTTTGTCCACTTTTTGGCCGATTCCGACCACTGTGCGCCGTTCGAATCACCTCCGTCAAGCTGCAACCCCCCACTTGTTCAAAATTCAAAATTAACTAGCCTATAATTTTGTACTAATTATGTACTAATTTTCTACCACAATTAAAAATTTTGTACTCGACTATAAACAATAAAAAAAAACGCACCCAAAAGTGGGGGTGCTAGCTTGACGTTAAGTTAGCACCCCCACTTCTCATAAATTCAAAATCAACTAGCCTAACATTATCTACTAATTATGTACTAATTTTCTACCACAATTAAAAATTTTGTACTCAACTATAAACAATTAAAAACCGGGTGCCAATGAAGCACTTTTCACTCATATTTTCTGATTTTTTAAAACATATTTAGAGTGAAAGTTTAAAGTTGAAATTAATAATGCAAATTAACATCATAGTGAACTTTTACATGTAATAATTTCAAAATTTTATCTAGTCCCGCAACTGAGATATTAGTCTAAAAACACGAAAAATTGCGAGCGGCTCTAAACAAAAGTGTCCGCCACTGCATCCCCCTTCGCAGAAATTCCAATTTAACTAGTCTATATTCTTCTAACATGTATGTACTAATACTACAACAAAATAAATAATTTCGTACTCAACTATAAACAATTGAATAACCGGTGCCAATAAAGCACTTTTCTCGTGAATTTCACGAGTTTTTAAAACACATTTTAAGTCAAATTTGAAAGTTGAAATTCACAATGCACTTTAACAATCTAGTGAACTTTTACATATAATAATTTCAAAATTTTATCTAGTCCCGCAACTGAGATACTACAGTCTAAAAACACGAAAAAATTGCGAGCGGCTCTAAACAAAAGTGTCTCCCACTGCATCCTCCTTCGCAGAAATTCCAATTTAACTAGTCTATATTCTTCTAACATGTATGTACTAATACTACAACAAAATAAATAATTTCGTACTCAACTATAAACAACTGAAAAACCGGTGCCAATAAAGCACTTTTCTCGTGAATTTCACGAGTTTTTAAACACATTTTAAGTCAAATTTCAAAGTTGATATTCACAACGCACTTTAACAATATAGTGAACTTTTACATATAATAATTTCAAAATTTTATCTAGTCCCGCAACTGAGATATTACAGTCTAAAAACACGAAAAAATTGCGAGCGGCTCTAAACAAAAGTGTCCGCCACTGCATCCTCCTTCGCAGAAATTCCAATTTAACTAGTCTATATTCTTCTAACATGTATGTACTAATACTACAACAAAATAAATAATTTCGTACTCAACTATAAACAACTGAAAAAACGGTGCCAATAAAGCACTTTTCTCGTGAATTTCACGAGTTTTTAAAACACATTTTAAGTCAAATTTCAAAGTTGGAATTCACAACACACTTTAACAATATAGTGAACTTTTACATATAATAATTTCAAAATTTTATCTAGTCCCGCAACTGAGATATTACAGTCTAAAAACACGAAAATATTGCGAGCGGCTCTAAACAAAAGTGTCTCCCACTGCATCCTCCTTCGCAGAAATTCCAATTTAACTAGTCTATATTCTTCTAACATATATGTACTAATACTGCAACAAAATAAATAATTTCGTGCTCAACTATAAACAATTAAATAACGGGTGCAATTGAATCACTTTATGCGTTAATTTCTGATTTTTTAAAACTCGTTTTCAGTCAAAATTCAATTTTGAAATTTAGACTGCACTTTGAGACTATGGTTGTGTTTCAGGTATAATAATTTAATAATATTTTTATTATAAATAAAAAATTGCAATTTTTCATTTTATAATGAGTGAAATCTCAAATAGATATGCTATGAACACCTGTTATTTAACCTAAAGATCTGCAATGTCATATGTTTATGGTTAACAAAAAGTATGAATGCAACTTTATTTGTTCTTCGGCAATTACGCTAATATAATAGAAAATTCTCCCTTCACTTTCAATACATTTTGCCTCAAATATTTTATGTATAAATACTATCAAGGTCGACAATTATTCCTTTGATTTATAGGACTGAGGTAACCATATCCAGTGCTGTTTTGTTTAAAAATCTATGTCAACTATAATGTCAATTTTAAAGCAAAGTATTAGTAAAGCAGAGCATTAATAGCGGGCTCCTGGCAACCCAGTCGCTGCTATGATCAGCCCGGCTACTTCCTATGCTAAAGAGAAATTATAATATTCTGATTGCTATTCAGGAAAAGTGTGTCATTGTTCCTTCAAAAACGATTTTCCTTTTCCCAGGTACACAAATGGAATAACAAGTAAAGGCATGTAGTATTAGTAGGCTTCTTCCTGCTATTCAGTCACTGCAATTATCGGTCGGGCTACTTCCTATAAACAAAAAAAAAATGATATTGTTAATACTATTTTTTGTAAGTGTGTTCTCGTTGCCAAAGATATATTTTCTTTTGACAAAGCACAGAAATGGAATTACAAGCCAAAGCGTGATTTAATAGGCGGCTCTTTGCAATGCAGTCGATGTAAGGATCTGTCGGGCTACTTCCTATGAAGGAAAAATAATGATATTGTGAATACTAGTCGTTAAAAATGTGTTTTTGATTGCTTAAAAAAGGAATATCATTTCTCCAGGCACAGAAATAAATTTACAAGCCGAATCGTGTGTACGTATGTTTGTACTCATGGCGGACGGTACAATGATAGTTCAGGCCGATTTGTGAGCTGAAGGAAAAATATTATATTGTCAATAATATATTGGGAAAGTGTTCCTGATATTCGTACACACTTGGTTTGGCCTTGCCCTGTGTGTTTTTAGGTGTTCCCTGTTCTGCAAGGGCAGGAGTGACGTTCGGGTACCTGCTTCGCTACAGTAAGGATTTTGATACTATTGTTAATATTAGGTAAATATGAGCCATTTATTGTTCACATCCAAATTTTGTATGCACATCCATTTCTGTAGGGGCCGAAATGGATGTGCATACAAAATTTGTGCATTTCGGTCCCTACAGAAATGGATGTACAAAATGAAAGCTTTTTTGCTACGATGTATAGGAGCTGCGCATTTGTATTTGTGTGCAACTTCAATTATTACTTCCCCATATCATATACGATTTATTATTATTAATTATTTTTTGTATTAACCTGTCCTTCACGATAATACAATTTTATTACATGGAAATTAATGTTCTAGTAAAATTGTATCTAAGCCAGTCACTCAGGCAGTTTGAAGTGATTGCATGAAGTCAATACTGCCTCTCTATTATATGTAGAGTTGTTTAAATGCGTCTACAGGACTTCATATTTTTTAAGTACTGTTGAAGCTATACTCTTGTATCCAACAGAATAATTAATAAATGAGTTTTGTAAGTATTTTCAAGTTTATTACGTCTGCAGTCCGATTTATTATTTTGTTTTGAACTCCAGGCAATTTTATAATCCTACGATGATACGATTCTTAGGATGTGTGTCAAGCTGGCACAACCCATACAAGCACAATCTCATCAAACCGATTGGAGAATTTAGTGCCCACTTTTCCTCCAAAATTAAATATATTTTTCGTTTAGCTCACCTAATATGCTCATTATTTTCATGAAAAATTGTTGGTTATCACTATGCTTATGGCATGCGTGCAATTAAAACTTTACCGTGTAATAAAAAATCCAGAACAGCCAGTGAGAACTCGGAGACCTTTTTGAAATCGTATCCAATATTTTTTATTTCATTATGTTCTTCCCACTTTTTATTATACGTGCTAGTATGACTGGCATGGTAGAAAAACCCTCATGCCGCTATGATAACTTTTCTCAATAGAAGACATATACTGTAACAGTGATAAATGTAATTTTGGGGAAATAAATTAGTACGTGCGTACTAAGTTCTCCAATTGTACTGTAGTTACAAGTAGTACTGACATAATGCTCAGACGGTATAGAAGGAGGGACAGACGGATTGCTGTTTGCTACTTGTAGCCTAGATGAAATTTGCAACTCGCGTGATTTACATATTCCATTATTCACTTAAAAGACACCCAGACGACACGAGTAGGCGGTACCGTCCACACGGCTCCGTCTGATGAGAGGAAGATCCTGTCAGCTCACAAATATTTGTGATCTGTTTTTCTCCAATCTGGGCGGCTAGTGGCCTGCGGACGAGATCGGAGGCGGGCGGCTCTTTTATGTCACTACCTGGAACGTTCTCCCAAGCTCTCTCAAACAATATTGTTTCAATGAATTTGGAGAGTTTAAACCACTATTGTTAACTTTCTGATCCTCTTAAAGTACTGTAAATAAAGAATACAGTAAATCGTAAGCAATCGTAACGTCTGTTCAATGAAAATAGTTCTATAATTAGTTCTTTCCTCGAGCAGTTCTGAAATAACTACAAATGACAGTATCGCTACGACTTCAGACGGCGCGGCGGGGAGAAGAACAAATAAGGGCGAACAAAATGTCCGTAAAGTTAGCATACCCACTTATCACAAAATTGAAAAACAGTACCCCCGAATTTTGTTCTAATTAAGGATTAATTTATACCCAATTTTAAACATGTTCTACCGATGCACAACATCATAATATTCAACACTAAAGGTGGGTACTCTAACTTAATGTTAAGTTAGCATACCCACACAAGAAAAATGCATGAAACGAAAATCTATATACACCAAAATCCTGTTCTAATTAAGAACTATTTGAAACCGAAATTTAAACATTTTGAACCGATGTAGAACATCTAAACATAATTTTTAACTTACATTCGCTAGAAAGCCCTTTGACGCGTCGTTTATTTTCGTGAGGGATACATACGCTGAACCTCTTCGACTTTTGGGGCAAAGGTGGCAGAGTTTAATTACCAATTTATTGCCTAACTGACTGTATGGAAGAAATGTATGGCCCTCTGGCTGGGAATCTAAAATTAATTTGCAAATATTATTGTAATTTCTGTTAAAGTTTTTTGCATTAAGTTTTGCTGATTGTTAAAGACGGCGCCAACAATTTTGTTTAAATTTTGATCTCCGATATACTATGTAATAATTAAGAGAATGGTGCAATCTGCAATAAAGTATATAATGCTTAAGAGAATGTTGTAGATCTCATGTTATTTGAAAATGCTAATTTGTATGAATTTTTTAATGAAATGTGTTTATCAAAAATAAAGCTTTAATTAATATCATGTCCTATTTTATGAAAATATGAGTATGTTTTGAAAAAAATTGCTTCAAACATAGGCAGCGTTTTTTTTCTATAAACAATTGTTTCTTAAAAACTGCCCAAAATGTTTTGATTCAATTTGAACCTAGGTAGCATAAAAACGCTTAAGAAAATATCATGTTCGTTGTCACAAGTCACATGTTCGTTGAAATGCCTTAGTTTTCAATAACCGGCTCCAAATTTTTTCTTTAATTTTTCGTAGGGAGAGTACTAAATGTACTCTACCAGACGACATAAACGCCATATTGGTCTATTCTTTTGTTTTTTGAAAAATTAGCATGGCAGCTGGCAAGATTATGTAGTAAGTCCGAGTAGCTAGCCGAGAGCATAGGAAATATAAAATTAATACGGAAAAGTCTGTGCCATTCGTTGGCAACACTAGTTAATTTCTCGTTACCACTTACGCAGTAGAGAGTATGTTATGCTATGCGAAAAAACGTCGAACTTCCGGCAGAAATCCCTTATTACAGGACCCTGGTAACAAAAAACTTGAAAAATCCAGTTGAGAAATGTAGGGGGGGGGGGAAATCATCTTAACACGTAGTGTAGCCAAAATCCATGTTTGTGAGTCCTTGATAGCAAAAACTCGATTGAAGGCAAATCGCATGTCTGCCCGTCTGTCTCTGAACAACGCTAGCGGTTTAACCCTTCAACCGATTTTCTCCAAAATTCATATTCCCCAATCTATGTAGCTTTTGTCTCGGAGTCTTAAATTTAAAAGTGGTAGTTTGATTTCGGGAAGTAACTTAGCCCTTGGGGTATTTTCAAAATTTTCCAAAAAATGGCTCCATTGTTGTTGTTTTTACAATATCTCGCTGCTGTCATTCTGTGTTGAACGATTTTCCGATGCGAAGGCAGCCCGCGCGCCAAATGCCACCCACGCAGTTCACAAAAAGACTTGGGGGCGTTGTGTTGTAAAACCCAGACACGCCCCTTGCCATTCCCTTGCTCCCTTCGTCCCGCCCGCCGTGCCGAGCCTGCCGGCCCGCCAGTCGTCGGTGCCGCCGCCCCCGCCGCAACCACAGGCGGGCCGCCGCCGTCCCAGAAGGAGCCCAGGGTCCCAGGATGTCGCGGCCAGGGTGGCAAAATCTCTCCCACCTCCAGATCGCTGACCGCACCCCCACACGCAGCGGAGAGCCGCCCTGGTCCCCGGCAGCCAACGCGGGCGGCCCCCACCCCTCGTAACAAAAGCGGCGAGATCACAGAAGGTGGCAAACCGTCCCTGTCAACAACCGCCGACGGACGCGCCCGCTCACGCTCACATTCAGTCAGTTGTGCCCTCAAGAGTAGTTTATCAAAAACGCCTTATTTAAGACATAAAAAAAGTTGAAAAAATTGCCAAATTTGACGCGCCGTAGATTCTAAACGATTAGATGCAGCCGTGAGATTTGCACACGAAATTATAAGTACAATATTCTTTGATTTGAACATGATACGAAATCTCTAAGTACTAAGGAACATGTTCAATATCAAAAAGTTTACATTAAATATTTCATGCAAATCACCTACGTTTCGAACGATTTCGAGAATTCCGGAAAAACTGAGCATCTGATGGGAAAATTATTATCACCAGTGCATTCTCCATTATATTTCGTACTAGGACTCTGCTTTCTGGAAAAATCTGGCGCATGTTGAAATTCGCAAAATTTGACAGGTCACGGGACGTTAAATATTTACATCTTTCTAGACAAAAATAACTGCCCATATCTCAAAAACCATGCACAATATTTCAACTTTTGTGCTTTAAATTCGTTCAAAATTTCATAGTGTTTCAGAAAATGCCGTTATTTCCCACATTCGGACGTAAAATATACCCTCTAGAGGAGTTTATAAAATAAAACGTCGTTTGAAGAGATATTAAAAATGTTGAATATTATATGTTGAATTTGAAATGTTGAATTATATTTAGATGTTCTGCATCGTTTCAAAATGTTTAAATTTCGGTATCAAATAGTTCTTAATTATAACACGATTTTGGTGTATATAGATTTTTGTTTCATGCATTTTTCTTGTGTGGGTATGCTAACTTAACATTAAGTTAGCGTACCCACTTTTAGTGTTGAATATTATAATCTTGTGCATCGGGAGAAATTTTTTTAATTTGGGTATAAATTAGTTCTTAATTAGAACAAAATTCTGGAATACTGTTTTTCAATTTTGTGATAAGTGGGTATGCTAACTTTACGGACATGCGAACAAACTGTCGATAGAGTTTGCTTCCCTTTTTACTTTCCCGTATACATACGTATATATGGAGTAATATACGTAGTATAGGAGTAGATATGTAATACGGCGCGATAAAAAGGTGGACTTTCGACAGATAAAAAATTCATTGCCGGGCTATAATAACGAAAAAATTGATAAATCCAGTTGCTAAATTAAGAAAAAATTCTCTAATATGTGGTGTAGCCAGAATCAAAACGGGTTCTTGATATCGAAAAACCAATTGACGGCACAACGACCGTCTGTCCCTCCCACAGTCTGTCCTTCTGTGAACATCACTATCGGCTAAACTACACGTAGGGTTTTTTCCAAATTGAAGAAATCCCTCTCCACCTGGCTCGATTTGAAACTTTGAGATTTTGAAAAACATTCTTTAAAATTTGGGGGTACATTACATAAAGCCTTTTCATAATTTTCTCAAAAACAGATCCATTTTCGCCTTTAAAATTCTAGTAAGCATAGAGTAAAATACTCTTATAAAGGTGGCATAGGTAAAATTTTCACGGTTAACTCTGAATTTTCGAAAATTGCAAAACTTTGAATTCTTTTCGGCGTCTTCCTACGACTACAAAATTGAAGATAGAGGTTTATCTTTCAAATAAAATTTGTTTTCCACAACGAGTTCTTTCATTAAGGTCTTGTAATTTTTTTAAAACACTTTTTAGTAGTTTTCGCGCAGTATTGCAGACAATATAATATTTTTCCTTCAGCTCATAAATTGGCCTGAACTATCATTGTAGCGTCCGCCGTGAGTACAAACACATACGTATACACGTTTCGACTTGTAAATCTATTTCTGTGCCTGGAGAAATGAAATTCCTTTTTTAAGAAATCAAAAACACATTTTTAACGACTAGTATTCAAAATATCATAATTTTTTCTTCATAGGAGGTAGCTCGACAGATCCTTGCATCGACTGCATTGCAAAAAGCCGCCTATTAAATCACGCTTTGGCTTGTAATTCCATTTCTGTGCTTTGTCAAAAGAAAATATATCTTTGGCAACGAGAACACACTTACAAAAAATAGTATTAACAATATCATTTTTTTTTTGTTTATAGGAAGTAGCCCGACCGATAATTGCAGTGACTGAATAGCAGGAAGAAGCCTACTAATACTACATGCCTTTACTTGTTATTCCATTTGTGTACCTGGGAAAAGGAAAATCGTTTTTGAAGGAACAATGACACACTTTTCCTGAATAGCAATCAGAATATTATAATTTCTCTTTAGCATAGGAAGTAGCCGGGCTGATCATAGCAGCGACTGGGTTGCCAGGAGCCCGCTATTAATACTCTGCTTTACTAATACTTTGCTTTAAAATTGACATTATAGTTGACATAGATTTTTAAACAAAACAGCACTGGATATGGTTACCTCAGTCCTATAAATCAAAGGAATAATTGTCGACATTGATAGTATTTATACATAAAATATTTGAGGCAAAATGTATTGAAAGTGAAGGGAGAATTTTCTATTATATTAGCGTAATTGCCGAAGAACAAATAAAGTTGCATTCATACTTTTTGTTAACCATAAACATATGACATTGCAGATCTTTAGGTTAAATAACAGGTGTTCATAGCATATCTATTTGAGATTTCACTCATTATAAAATGAAAAATTGCAATTTTTTATTTATAATAAAAAATATTATTAAATTATTATACCTGAAACACAACCATAGTCTCAAAGTGCAGTCTAAATTTCAAAATTGAATTTTGACTGAAAACGAGTTTAAAAAAATCAGAAATTAACGCATAAAGTGATTCAATTGCACCCGTTTTTTAATTGTTTATAGTTGAGCACGAAATTATTTATTTTGTTGCAGTATTAGTACATATATGTTAGAAGAATATAGACTAGTTAAATTGGAATTTCTGCGAAGGAGGATGCAGTGGGAGACACTTTTGTTTAGAGCCGCTCGCAATATTTTCGTGTTTTTAGACTGTAATATCTCAGTTGCGGGACTAGATAAAATTTTGAAATTATTATATGTAAAAGTTCACTAGATTGTTAAAGTGCGTTGTGAATTTCAACTTTGAAATTTGACTTAAAATGTGTTTTAAAAACTCGTGAAATTCACGAGAAAAGTGCTTTATTGGCACCGGTTTTTCAGTTGTTTATAGTTGAGTACGAAATTATTTATTTTGTTGTAGTATTAGTACATATATGTTAGAAGAATGTAGACTAGTTAATTTGAATTTTCTGCGAAGGAGGATGCAGTGGCGGACACTTGTTTAGAGCCGCTCGCAATTTTTTCGTGTTTTTAGACTGTAATATCTCAGTTGCGGGACTAGATAAAATTTTGAAATTATTACATGTAAAAGTTCACTATGATGTTAATTTGCGTTATTAATTTGAACTTTAAACTTTCACTCTAAATATGTTTTAAAAAATCAGAAAATATGAGTGAAAAGTGCTTCATTGGCACCCGGTTTTTAATTGTTTATAGTTGAGTACAAAATTTTTAATTGTGGTAGAAAATTAGTACATAATTAGTAGATAATGTTAGGCTGGTTGATTTTGAATTTATGAGAAGTGGGGGTGCTAACTTAGCGTCAAGCTAGCACCCCCACTTTTGGATGCGGTTTTTTATTGTTTATAGTCGAGTACAAAATTTTTAATTGTGGTAGAAAATTAGTACATAATTAGTACAAAATTATAGGCTAGTTAATTTTGAATTTTGAACAAGTGGGGGTTGCAGCTTGACGGAGGTGTTCGAATCATGATTTCAGTACGGTGCTGTGGAGCGCTATCAGGCGTGAACGAGGAGAGATCTATGGGGATGGAGTGGCTTTGGCAATGTCCCGGACTACTTTATGATGAATCTATCTTCCATAAAGCTGGCCTGGTCTAATTATTTTTCATTACTGGCTCAGCCTCCGTCGATTATTTTAGTGCCTAAGAGTTTAATTTGTAGTTTGCAAGTTCATAGTAAACCAATTTTAATCATAAACATAGTTCGTCCAGTTTGGGCAGATATAGTTAAACGAAAAAAGTATGTATTAAAATTATTGTATAAATTTTTATTTCATTTCAAAATCAGGTAGAATGGTCGTCAATCTGGTAAATCAAGTCGAAAGGATTTATTTAAATGCCGGAAAATAGTATATTTATTTTAGTATTTCACCACTGTTCTCGTAGGTGTATTAAATGAATTAAAAATGTGTTTTTCTAGATTATTTCTAGAATATGATAGAATGATCTAAGAATTGTGTCAGTCTATTTATCTAGTCGAGAGGAATTGAATGACATTTATCACTAGGTGCTGTAACTCACGCAAAAAGCGTTTTACTTGCTTAAAAAACTAATAAAAACATGTATTTTCAGAGAAATAGAATATTCTGGATGGGTCCGCAAAAACATGATATTTTCCCCCACCCTCGGTACGGGAATGACATTTGCCGCGATTCGTGATCTGGAAGTAGTCTAACAGTACTAAGCGACGAACAGAGAAACTGACGAACGGACGAATGGACATACTGACGAAGATTACTCGATTACTGTTTAAGGATATTCATCAACTAGCTTGTATGCTCTTGCCTTCCACAGACATAGTTTTCTAAATCTTTCAAATACTACGCTCCCTTTCTCTCTGAAATTATGGCCCATTCCCTTCTTTTTTCCACATGTTTGTTTTTCTGCTATACATATTTTAATGCATCTTCATGTAACTTCGATCTCCGTTTGATCCTTTCAATTCTTGTCCAAATCCACGTTTCTAATACTTTCATTCCCCTTTCTTCTTTCTTTCTCATCGTTCACGTCTCTGCTCCACTGAAAACAACATTTTTAAACAAAGTATAAACTCTTTCTATGTATTGAAATCTCTGTGCTACATAATCTTAAACATGAATCCAATTTTCCTGTCATAAAAACCACTTTTTTAAATTTTATTTTCTTCACACATTTTCATTCCTGCAGACTAGGATGTGATTACGCGAATATTTATATACGAAAGTACAAAATATCAATAGCAATTTCACATACAGAGCGATGGCGTGTCTCACCAGCCCGGCGCCATTGATGAGAAAATGGCCGGCTTTCAATCTCAGATCTCCCATCCTCTAATTAACGTTATCATAACGCATAGCGCTTCCAGGTAGTTGCCTTGAGTCGAGCACGATTTTAGACAGTTATTACAAGATTTTGCTTTCATGAATACGAACAATTATGAAGTTAATAATAATCTCACCTAATAATTGTTAACAACTGTAATTTTATTCTTCAGGAATTTTCAGACTGTGGAGCGCTTACCTTCCGGAGTACAGAGTACGCTTTTGTATGTGTGTGTGTGTGTGTGGGGGGGGCGTGAACAATGACAATTTTAAGAAGAAATTTACCACTTCACTGAAACCTCCAAGGATACTGTCAATTTTTATGATATTCTCATATAATTTTACTTGTTTGCTTTGTTGTGATGGGATTCTTCTTCGTTCTCTTATTTACTGAGGACTTCGTATATTTAAAACATTTTCCACCTAAATTGTTCTTGAAACTGTTTATATTTTTATTTATTCTTTATTTATTCATCCAACTATTTACTCTGCAGATTTAAAATATTTCCGAAATACATTTTAAATGCCTTAATGATTTAGACAGATTATTTAAAAACTCGACTTTAAAGAAATTTGATCGTGAATGTACTCTTGGAGACATTAAGTTTCGCGTCGAAAATGGCTTGGCCCGAGAGGTTGATAGCGCTGGAAACCCCTGCTTGCCGACAGCGCTATCTAACGTTTATTTTCAAAACTATGTTCTGTAGAACCAACTATTAAGATTAAATTTATTTTATTGAGGAGTATATACAATACTTTAATGTCCTAAATAGTAGTAGGACAGAGGAAAAATGTGATTCCAGACCATGATTCGTGTTCCGTGTTGCCGTGTTCCGTGTTGCCGTGTTCCGTGATTCCAGACCATGAAACTGAATTGAACTTTTGTGAACGTTGTGTTGCTTTTAAGTTTAGTTAATATAAAATGTGTTAAATATAAAAAGAGGGGTGTTACACGGGTGAAAGAATGGCTCAGTGACAAAGTGTTGGTCTAGAACTTGTGAAGTAGTGGGTTCGATTCCATGTCTGCGTAGATATTTTATCCATTTTGCAGAGTCTTAAAATCCACTAAATTACAACATTCTAGATTTGTCTTGACAATTTAATGCATAAAACGGTCGAAATTCGCTTTCGCGAAGAAGACGAATATTTCAATTCTGCAGAAATTAGAAACTTGATCGTTTGTATTTGAAATTACAAATTTGCATTATGTAATGTGAAGATACCAATATATGTTAACCTTGCACCGCTCTAGCATTTGTTATTACCATTCAGCCAGCGCAGCGGTGTTTGGACTGCCCATGCCTTTTTGCAGATTTCTAAAACATTTCAGTCGGCATTAGCAAGGCCAATAACACCAAAGCATTACATTTTTTTATTTAAGAACTAAACAAAAGTCCCCAACTCACGTGGAACAATCAACATATGTAAAAATTGAGGAGTCTAGTTTCAAAATGGGACTATTCCATTCTAATCTGTTATGAGAAAAACACGAAAATGTCATATCATTTGTTTAAAACATTCTTCTACTAAATGTTTGGGACTAATGTCCGTGTCTAGTGAAAGTAAAAACAATAGTATATGATAATTCAAAAATATGTAGTCATTATTTAGGAACTTGAGCTAAAAATTTGGAAACGTCTCATTTTGAAATTTAATAAAAAAAATTCTTTGTACTTTTGGTGAAAACGTATTTTTTCGTGAAAACAAACTTGATTTCATGAAATATTTGTATAAGAGTGTTAATTATTTCCTTTCAATATGAATAATGTGTGTGGCATTTTTCATCAAATATGAGGATCAGCAACCCCTAACTGCTGACTTTCACAATATTAATCATTTTCAGTATCAGCTTGGTCAATTCTTAGGCCAGTTTGATTTATATAGAATGATAATTTTTTTTATTTTGATATAATACGGCACCAAAACAGTGTGACAAGGATCTCTCATTGCTGTGGAGTGAACAAAAACGTGCTTTGTACAAATCATTTTATAGAACGACGCATAACTGCAACGGACCCCTATTGAAACCAATATCTCATTTTTTCACTAAAAGTGGAAAAGTCGCGTTTTAAAACTAAACCCCTCATTCGCCGATTCTCTCAATGTTAGAACAAGTTTGCATTTATTTCCGTAGCATTGACATTTGATACATTCGGAGATAACGCTCTGGGATTGCCTGCATCCGTTCGTCATTATCAGTGCTACGAAATGAAACAATCTGAATATGTTTTCCGCACACAATTCGGTGGCAGGTGTCATAGATAATATCGTCTAGCAACATGATATAGTTTCAGTATTCTTCTGAATGCATTGAGACCTGCAATAATGCAAAGCCAAATTCTTAGATAAATGAACACCGAATACTACTACTACTACTAACCATTACCATTTGCCATTTTTTAAAATTTAATTTGCCTTATTTTACGTGGCGAGACTTACGCCAACAGGCCCGCTCTTCAGTCTGACCACGCAAATTTCGCTACGCTCCTTTCATCAACTAGCAGAGAAAGGAGGTATTTCTCGGGCGAGAAACAGGTGATTTGAATTTAGCTCAGAGGCGTCATTTAGGCTTGAGGATCTTTTATATGCAAGTAAATCTACTACATGGGACAGCCGGCTTTACTTCCTCTCCGAAGGAAGGCGTACGAAGGATTTTTTCGCCCCTAAAACTTAACGGCTTCAACCGGGTTTGACCCCGCGAACTTGGGTACAACACTCCGGTACGCTAACCGTTACACCATCGCCGCCGCATTTGCCATTTGCCATTTGCCATTTGCCATTTGCCATTTGCCATTTGCCATTTGCCATTTGCCATTTGCCATTTGCCATTTGCCATTTGCCATTTGCCATTTGCCATTTGCCATTTGCCATTTGCCATTTGCCATTTGCCATTTGCCATTTGCCATTTGCCATTTGCCATTTGCCATTTGCCATTTGCCATTTGCCATCGGCCATCGGCCATCTGCCATCGGCCATCGGCCATCGGCCATCGGCCATCGGCCATCGGCCATCGGCCATCGGCCATCGGCCATCGGCCATCGGCCATCGGCCATCGGCCATCGGCCATCGGCCATCGGCCATCGGCCATCTGCCATCGGCCATCTGCCATCGGCCATCTGCCATCGGCCATCGGCCATCGGCCATCGGCCATCGGCCATCGGCCATCGGCCATCGGCCATCGGCCATCGGCCATCGGCCATCGGCCATCGGCCATCGGCCATCGGCCATCGGCCATCGGCCATCGGCCATCGGCCATCGGCCATCGGCCATCGGCCATCGGCCATCGGCCATCGGCCATCGGCCATCGGCCATCGGCCATCGGCCATCGGCCATCGGCCATTAGTCGGCCATTAGTCGGCACAATTGTTATCCGAACAAGAGGCCATGTCGAACCGCCCTACTTACTGCCCTCGGAACCACCGGTTTGGCATCACATCGGAGGCAGTGGGCTGTCTTTCATGTCTTCAGTTTCATCATGGCTTCCTACATCCCCCCTCCACCATGGTGATTACGGGTTCAGGAGTGTACGTCGTGATTACGGGTTCAGGAGTGTGTCTCTTTCGTCTTTTTCTTTTGTGCTTAAAATAGTAAACAAATTCTTGCTTATTTTGATCCAGTTGCTGTTGCCTTCTGTCATTTTGGTTATAATTTTCTCTGTCGTTAGATCCTCTCCCAGTTGTAGATTTAGTTCGAATCTTTGTTTTTCTCATCTACAACAGCGGAAGGCAGTGTGTTCTGCTTTATCTTTGGCCTGACAGTAGCGGTATAGGTCATATAGTGTTTTGCTAATTCTAAGAGTGTATGTTGCCATATTCTGTTAAAAATTGAATAGTATGATAGTTAAGGCGGCCATGTTTTTGTGTTACCCAGGGCTGGACCCGTTCAAACCTGGATCAAACGTCGTGTCCATGTAGCTTTGGACGTGTTGTCCCATTCGTTCTGCCGTTTTTTGAAGGATTGTTCGTGGGTCTCCTCTTTTGTTGTGCCTTTCTCTCTTGCTTCGTGTAATACCTTTCTTTCCTGGGACACAATATGATTGGCATATGTCCTGCTAGAACCAATGCTGCTTCTGCGAAAACTGTTCTGTAAGCACATACAATTCGCAGCGCCATTTTCCTTTGCGTCCTATGAGTTTTTTCTGATTATTTTTACATTGTGCTGCTTCTACCCATATAGATGCAGCATTGACTAATACACTGTGCAATGCAGAGCTCAGCTTTCCTTGGCTGGGACCTCCTATATTTTGCATCAGTCTGCTGAGTGCGCCAATTGTCCTTCCTGTCTTTTCAGTTACCATATTGAAGTGGTGTCCAAAGTGAGTCTCGCATCTATTACCACCCCTATATAATTCACTGCTTTCACCGTTTTCACTACAGTGTCTTGAATCTTGAAAAGAACAGGTTTGGGTCTTCGTTTTCCTGGCAAAAGAACGGTCTCCGATTTGTGGTGTGCCAGGATTAGCTAGTTTTGTCTCATCCATGCGTTCACTATAAGCAGGGTTGCATTTCCATTGAACATGAGTTCTTCTGTCGTCTTTCCTGTGACTACGATTGCTAGGCCATCTGCGAACTCGGTGACCGTCAACACAACCGAGAACATTATCGATAGCTCCATACGTCGATTGGTGTTGTCTGAAGCAATACTGCCTGTCACTCAGGTTTCCTATTCTATTAATTTCTTATTTTAGTCTCCCTAATATCACGTGCTCGTACAGTTTGTCGAGAGCAGGCATATGGATCTATAGCTTTGAGCCGAGGTTTTAGGTATTAGCTGTACTCTGGCCTTTTTCCAGGTACGTGGGAAGGTACCTTTTTTAATAATGTTTCTAAAGTACGCTTCGTGTACTCCAAGTCCACGTCAACCAGCATTTTTACTGCCTCCAGCGGTATTCCGTCCGGTCCTGGTGCTTTGCTTTCTTTTAATTTCTTTGTGGAGTGCTGGAGCTCGCTCTGTCACGGCTGGAATTTTCTTGGTGTCGTTTTCGACGTTCCATATTTTCTTAGTGTGTTGTGGAAAGAGACTGTTGAAGATATCCAATCTTCTTTCTAAAGTCAAATTTACTCTAAGCTCATTTACGCGCATTGCTTTGATAGCTATTCTGTAGCCGTCCACGCACACATTTGTTTCAACATTCTAGCATGTTGGAGCTAACACTTCCGTTTTTCTAGAGTAATTCTTTTGCGGAGTGTCTTTTTTAAGATTTTATAGAAACTGTCAGATCTTATTTCACTCATGGAATTTGTTCTTTTTTGCCTTTGATGTATTCTTCTAGCGGCAAGGACTTCCTTTCTTAGTGCAGAGAGTTCAGGTCCCCACCATAGAGGATTTATTTTGTTGACTCTTGTTTCTTGGTGTTTTTGCATGCTTTCTGCAAACGTTTCACGCATTTTGTGGGTGTATAGTTGGACCTTCTGGATGCACTGTCTTGTAGAGCACGTCGAAATTGCAATTTGTCAAGTTTGATCGCCCGAGGGGGTGGGGTACTCTGCGGTTCTGTGTATTTCAGCGTTTCAGATATTTTGAAAGTTATGTACCTATGGTAGCTAGCTGTTTCTTCTTCTAGGACTTTCAACTCTGAAATGCGATTTGTTAGATTGCCAGAACAAAGTGATATATCGATAAATGATGTTTGCGTGGCCCTTATAAATGTCGGTTGTGTTCCCGTGTTCATAACCGTTAGATTAAGTGCTGCTGCCCAATCTGTAATCATTTTCCTCCTAGGGTTTTCTTTTGGAGATCCCCAGTCCGCGGACTTTGCATTGAAGACGTAGCCACTATTATATTAGTGCCTTTCCCTCGAAATTGTAATTCCAGGGCATCCAGATATTCAGAAAATATCTCTATATGTGTATTTGGCATGATATAACAACTGCAGATATACAGCCCTTCCACGTTAACCCAAACAAATCCGTCGCCATTTCCATACTCCGTGACTCTAATGGAGGGATCTGTTACCATGATGCCCGAGTCTGAGTTAGATACCACACTTTATGATAAGGTATCACCCTTTATTTTTTGTCATTTTTGATTGAGTATAAGGTCGAATTTTAATCTGCTTATCACTTCCATTAATAAGTCCTCCCCCTCCTCCTACTACTACTACTACTACTATTACTACTACTATTACTCCTACTCCTATTCCTACTCCCACTCCTACTCCTACTCCTACTCCTACTCCTACTCCTACTACTGCTACTTTTTTTTACGAGGGGAACTGTGGAAATCTTTGAAAGACATCTTGGAGGGACCGCTCTCCTCGGTAGTGTGAGATTTTTACCCACTAAAACCACAAACCCTTTATGGTCCTTGACTGTTCCACCCCGGAACCGCTTTCGCATTACTTCAGGGTGGAGTCAAGCTGGCTACCCAGTGTTATTAATTTGCACTATTTCGTCTGTTATCTCTTTGATCTCCTTCTTTTTTAGTCATAATGTTATTAATATACCTTTCGATTAGTTCCCAGTTTGTCGGTGTCTTTGTCATTAATGATATAATGTTGTCCGGGGTTAATGGGCTATCGAGCTTTGTGGTGACGTCGATACTTTCATTTGCCCATGTTGGGTAGTTGAAGAGGGTGTGTTCTGCGTCGTTATTATTGTAGCCACGGTAGTCACAGTCAGAGCTGTCTGCTTTTCCAAATCTTTTTAAATAAGATTTGAAAGATCCATGACCTGCAAAAGCTTGAGTTAGATGGTAGGAAATAGAGCCGTGCTTTCTTAAAACCCATTTCGAAAGGTTTGGCATCAGTTTGTACGTCCATCTGCCTGTTACTTCTTCCTGCCAGGAATTTTTCCATCGGTCCATTAGTTTTTTCGAGCTTCTTTCTTAATGGCTGCGCTTTTGACTACGTCTGCATTGTCTCCCTTCATTAAATCGTACACCTCCTTACGTTCCAGTGCTAAGAGACTAATGGGCGGGACACTAGCTAACACCAACACCGCGCATTTCGAGACAATTCTGTAGGCCGAAGTGATTCTTAGAGCACCCTTCCTTTGAACTGCTTCCAGTTTCGTCCGAAGATTTTTGTTTTTGGCTACTTTTTCAGCCCAAACAGGTGCCGCGTACAGCAGTTTTGAGTGCATGACACTCATGAGCATTCTTCGCATGACACTCATGAGCAGAATTTCGAACAGGCTGTCATAGAGTACATTCCACATTAATGGTCCAATTTTGGAGCCTTGGGGTGCACCGCAGGTCATTTTGCCTGTAAGTGTTTTTTCCTTACTTTTGTATTCTACTGTTCGACCGCTGAGGTAGCTTCGAACTATGTCAAGGATGTACCCGGGGGTCTTTTTATCCTTTAGGGCGGAGATTATGTCGTACCACTTTGCTGTATTAAATGCATTTTTAATGTCAATGCTGACTAACGCGCAGAAGCCTTTTTCTTCTTTAGCCTTTTCTGCAGTTTCTACAACCAGTTTGATGGCGTCTACTGTGGATCTGCGTTTTCGGAAGCCAAACTGTCTGTCTGAAAGTAGTCTGTTTGAATCCAGTTGGGTTTGGATTCTTTCCATAATCCTTCTAGAATTTTCCCCATTGTATCAAGTAGACATACGGGTCTATATGACGGGGGTTCATTCAGGGGCCTGTTCCCTTTTCTAATAAGGTTTAATTTTTGGATCTTCCAGTGATCAAAAAATACTTTGTTTTCCAGGCAATTGTTGTACATACGAAACAGAAGCTCTGGGTAAAACTTGATAATTGTTTTTATGGCTTCGTTCGGGATACCGTCTCTGCCAGGGGCTTCATTGTTCTTAAGGGAGTCCCCTACTTTCTGTAGTTCCTCTACGGTAAATTTCGGGTAATTTCCTTCGGTATCCGCCTCTTTAGTCGTGTGCTCCGGCGTTTGCCGCTCAGTGGGGAATAGCGATCTTAGTATTCGTAGTATCCGGGAGGGGTCGTCCAGTCCTGGCGTCTGCCTCTTGAGGCCTAGTTTCTTTGTCACCAGCTGGAAAGGTTTTCCCCATGGGTCGGACTCAACCTCTTCTATAAGGGAGAGCCAGCGTCGCCTTTTGCTGTCCTTTATGGTTCCTTCAACTTGTCCTTGCACTGGTTGTATTCCCTTTTTAGTGAAGGGCATCCTTTCGATCTTGTATATCTTCTTCTCGCATTAAGACATTTCTTCCTAAGCTCTGAGATATCCTCAGTCCACCAGTACATTGGTTTCCTGTTTAGATGTGAGTGTTTTTTGGGCATTGCAATGTTGCATGGTTCTTTCATGGTTTGTATAACATTCTTAGCATGTGATTTCAGGGGTTCTTCTTTCTTGGTCCACCTCATTTCGTTGAGGATCTTCCTTTCTTCCAGAAATGCAATCATTGCTCTTTCGTTATATTTCTTGAGATTCCATGGTGTCGAGAAATTATTTTTGTTTCCGGCTTCTCCCGACCGTTTGCTGTTTGTTTCAATGAAGAACTCTATATACATATGGTCACTTAGTGTGATCTCTGCGAGGACAGCCCAGTTTCGTATTTGGCTTGCCACTCTTGCTGGCCAGAGTCAGGTCAATAATAGAGCTGGAGCATCCTCTACGAAACGTTGCTGCTCCGTCATTGTTCATCACAATGAGGTTTTTACGTGAGCACATATCTGTTACAAGCGACCCTCTTCTATCGGATTTTGGGGATTGCCACTGCGTTGGTTTGGCGTTGAAGTCGCCCCCGACAATGATTTCTCCTTTTGCCGTTGCTATAGAGTCTTCAAGATTTCCGATATTTCTCTCGAAGGTATCCAGGGCGTCGTTTGGAGAGAAGTAACAAATGTAAATTCTTATGTTGTTTATCTCGACCCATACGAAACCCTCGCAGAAATCTTGGATGAAAAAATTCTTAGATTAGTATTCCGGCTTTGCCGGTGGCATCCTGGTACCATGGGTTAATTTCGTATTTCCTGTAGAATTCGCTTATTAGCGATATATCTATGTCTCTCTGTCTCTGGGTTTCGAGGAGGAGGTCTTGGGCCTGTTTCCCTCTGCCTAGGTTTACTTGAAGAACCCTTAGCATTGTGCTTGTCGTTTTTCCAATTCTTTCTGGAAGGTATTACACCATCTGCTTCCCGAGAAGTGTGTAAAGTTTGGTTCGTTTTTAGCTTTACACTTTGTACACGTGGGACCTTCCTCACAGTCTTATTGTTTGTGGCCGTTTTTTCCACATTTCCAGCACTGCTGGCTTATGTTTGCGTTAGTGAAGCCTCTCGAAATGTGTCCATATTCTAGACATTTGTAACATCGGCGCACCTCTGTCCACTCCTGTACGTGGCAGTTCACCCACCCAACGCGGATAGTCCTCTTTTTCAAGAGGGTCTCCGCTTGCTCTTGCTTAAGTTTAAGTATTGCAGACTGTACGCCTGCGTATCCCTTCCTCACTCTTAGGAGCTGCTTTGGGGTAATTTCGGTCTCGCCGAGTTCTTCCGCGACCGCCGAGAGAATCTCTTCTTTGGTAGAGAATTCCATTACGCCCTTAAGAATAACTGTCGTTTGCTTTTCCAGCGCAACGACGCTCGACTGGTCTCTCAGGGCCTCCGAAAACTTTTTCTGAAACTCTTCGAGTTTTTCTTCTTTTTTGAGGACAAAAAGTTATTCTCCCCGCCGTGTTTTGCGGATATTTTTAAAGTCCGCGCCGTCAGTTGCGGGGTTCACTTTCTTTCCTAGCTACTTGAAAATGTCTGCATACGTGATATTATCCTTTGCAATAACTTTTATAGCCTTTGTACGGGTTTCGGTTTTCGGCTTCTGCTTCAGTGTAGTCTTTTCTTTCGCCTATTTCTTTTTATATTTTACTGTTAGCTAATATCCTTCCTCGCAGGTTTCATCGCATTCCATTTCGCAATTTTCTTGGTTTGTTTCGCCATGTTCCGCCTGCTCTGAAGACTGGCTCTTTTCTTGGTCATTTCGGCTGGCTAGTTCGTTCTTCTGTTGATCCTGCTTCTTTCCCTTTTGTTTCTTCGCCCTACCAAGTTCCTTGAATAATTTCACTTGGCTAGTTTTATCCACCATGCGCTTTTCCTCTCCTTTTTTGCATTTTTCAATTCTAATAAGGAGGTTAGGTGTATTGTTTCCTTCCAACCTTTGGAGGACCGCCATTGCTTCCGTCATCCCTTCCTTTACAACTTTTGCATGTTTTTGGGCAAGGCGATCACCCCGTTCACGCGGGACAGGCACACTCCAAGTTCTGAAACGGTTCGTTGTAATACGTTGTAATACGTACGTGGCAGATTCCACATTTTCCATTTTTACTGCTCCGGCCGTGTGTTCCTTTTCTCCGTAACTGGAATTTGTCATTTCCAAATCGGCTCCGCTTTCACTCGGGTCTTGGTCGGGCCCGTGCCTACACGGTCGCCATCTGGCGGAGTGGTTGCTACAACCGCAGGGCCAGCCCCCGGGGGTGGCATCCCCTTTCCCTCAACACCCGACAGGTCGCGCTCGAAGCCCTTAACGATGGCGGCGAGCGGCGAGTCCCTCCGGTCGCCGTTAGGGTTTGCCTCCGGCACCTCCGCGGCCACCACCCCCGCTCCACGACAGGTGCATGTCGACATGTCACCCTCCACTCCGGTAGGAGCGCTGGAAGCCTCTTAGTTCACGTCCACTCCTTAGGGAGCGCTAGTGGCGGTAAGCATAGTGTAAGACCCAGCCGCCAGCCGGCAGCAATGCACACTGCATATTACTAGTACTACTACTACTACTACTACTACTACTACTACTATACTACTACTATACGACTACTACTACTACTACTACTATACGACTACTACTACTACTACTACTATACGACTACTACTACTACTACTACTATACGACTACTACTACTATACGACTACTACTACTATACGACTACTACTATACGACTACTACTACTATACGACTACTACTACTATACGACTACTACTATACGACTACTACTACTATACGACTACTACTACTATACGACTACTACTACTATACGACTACTACTACTATACGACTACTACTACTATACGACTACTACTACTACTATACGGCTACTACTACTACTACTACTATACGACTACTACTGCTATACGACGACTACTACTGGTATACGACGACTACTACTGCTATACGACGACTACTACTGCTATACGACGACTACTACTGCTATTCGACGACTACTACTACTATACGACGACTACTACTACTACTATACGACGACTACTACTACTATACGACGACTACTACTACTATACGACGACGACTACTACTATACGACGACGACTACTACTACTATACGACTACTACTACTACTATACGACTACTACTACTACTATACGACTACTACTACTATACGACAGATACTACTACTATACGACGACTACTACTACTATACGACGACGACTACTACTATACGACGACGACTACTACTATTATACAACGACGACTACTACTACTATACGACTACTACTACTACTACTACTACTATACGACGACTACTACTACTATACGACGACTACTACTACTACTACTACTATACGACTACTACTACTACTATACGACGACTACTACTACTATACGACGTCGACGACGACTACTACTACTATACGACTACTACTACTATTACTACTACTACTATACGACTACTACTACTATTACTACTACTACTATACGACTACTACTACTACTATATGACTACTACTACTATACGACGACTACTACTACTATACGACGACTACTACTACTATACGACTACTACTACTACTATTATACGACTACTACTACTATACGACTACTACTACTACTATACTACTACTATACGACTACTACTATACGACTACTACTACACTACTACTACACGACTACTAGTATACTACTACTACTACTACTACTACTACTACTACTATACTACTACTGCTACTACTATTATACTGCTACTATACTACTATTATACTACTACTATACTACCACTATTATACTACTACTATTTTTTTTTTCTCTTCTTCAGCTTTTTCCCTTTAAGGGGTCGCTGTTTTTCTGGTTTTGGCGAAAGTTTTACGGCCGGATGCCCTTCCTGACGCCAACCCACGTGGGGATGATATGATATGATGATGATAGGAGGTGAAAGGACGAACACAATACAACCATGCCCGAGGCGGGACTCGAACCCGCGACCCTTCGGTCCGAGATCGCTACGGCACTACTGCCTTAGCGATCTCGGCCACCCGGACCGGCATTATACTACTACTATACTACTACTATTTTGTTTTAGGGCATTTTTAAGGGATTTAAAGGGAATTTTATTTATAATTTTTGGCAATATTTTAACACATGAAAATCCGCCCCCTTCGGATGAGTATATATATGCCTAAGAATTACCTGGTCCCTTTCACTGGCTAAACTCAGTTTACAGATTTTTCAGGCAAAAGTGTTCAGAAAGTGATCCAAACGCCACCCTCGTGAACGATGAGTAGGTAAATCGAGAGGAAGAGGAACTTTAATATATTGCGCTATTATTTTTACCTTTACAAAAATGAAATGATTTTTATATCTTAGAACGCCAAAAGTGGCTACGAAAAAGTGCTTGTAAAATAAAAAAGTCACCATTAACAGGAAGACAAGAGATGATACCTCGGGAATATAATTACTTATCAAGAAAGAATTCTAGCAGCTCGAATTCATTTCCATTTTGTTCACTTACCCATTCATCAGGATAATTTTAATTGTTGGGCAAAAGTATATTGAGAATTTAAACTAAAACAAACCTCTATTTTGTTTGTCGGGGGATGCACAAAACGGCAATATTATTCTTATTTGTTATCTGTTTAACAATTTTTGTATGTATACATGGAGTCTCACCATCTATGGGCCATCCCATAACTTCTAAACGGTTCTTGATATCGAAATGTAGTTGTTGCTCAACAATGTGAAATCATGGGAGAAGTAATGTGTTGTAGGGATATTGTTCGAAATATTTTAAGTTTCGGAGAAATTTAATCATCTTTGATTTTTTAAATGGAAACATGTATTTATCTCACTAGCAATAGATTCGTCATAAATAGTCATACAATGATGAATACATAGTATGATAGTATACATGTTTTGATAGTATATTGAGTATAAAATATACTTTCCGTTATGTGATTTAAAATTAAAACTGCAATATTAAATTACAACTACGAAGCAAAAAAATAATGGCACTAAATAGCGAATTTTTTTCATTTCAAAAAATAATTTTTACCAAACATTAACGCAATATATGACTTTGTAGTTAAACATAAGACTACTAATTAGCCATATTAGTGATGCCTTTTGCTTGCTACAATATTCTAGTTCATAAGACAGTCGAATAAACTCATTTCTTTTGTTGATTATATTATCGATTTTCTCTCGTAAGCCTCACGGTACTACCGACTTGTATATGTCCTTCGCAGAACTGTGTTTTCGGCTCCAGGTCAAAAGGAGATAAGGGACTCTGCAGCGTTGCAACTTGGCAAGAAAAGAAAAATCGCGGCTAAGCAAATTGAACTACTCCGTAATCATTATTCGACATGCCTCACCATAGTCAATGTCGCACGAGGGCGAGTTATCGCGTTAATAGAATAGAGTACCCCCTATTTATCATTATAACTAATTTATAAATTGGTTTCAATTTGTCTCTGTAATTAGTAAACGATTTGTACATAAAACATCTAAACGATATTTTTATTAATATTTCTGTTTGTGTTACTTTTATTGAAACGCATATAAAGTTTGAAATAATGAAATTTAAAATGCATATACTGGTAATATTTTCAACATTTCTCATGGTTTTCAATTGCATTTAATAATTGCATTAAAATATTTTTAAATAATATGTTTTCAAGGGAAAGGGAGCTTTGCCCCCTTCTAGAGCCACTCATGTAGTGGGGGACAATCTTCAAAAAGTTTAAGAACAAACGGTCTACTAACCAAGATGATGTAGAACCTGATCTTAAGATCCAAGATTGAGACATTAAGCAAAGTTTGAATTTCTTCTTTTAATGAAGCATTAATAAATATGTGTTAATGTCATTGAGTTGTTGTTGTTGTTGTTGTTGTTGTTGTTTGTTGTTGTTTTTTTAGTTTAACTGAACTGACATTGAGCTTTGGTATTCAATACTATTAAAGACAACTCCGTTTTGTTTTCAGTTTACTGGAAATAATATTCTATCTTATTGAATTAATGTATATTCATTATTTTTGTATGCTAGACTATCATTTAAGTTTTCCAATATTTGTCTCCAGTCGTTCTACGTAATTTTGTTTTTCGTTATAAACAAATTTTCAATACTGAATGCAAATTTTAATACAGTTCATGTTTCATTACTGTTTGTTATTAACGGCTACCCAGAGGGTCCGTATAATAATAACGTTTCGCCGGAAGAAGGTTGCTCCCGGCTGCTCTGACCCATTTGCCCACAAACGCTTCCCAGCTGAGGAACGCGCCCTTTCTCTCCGATGGCCTGTTCCGCGCGGGGCCCTTGACCTCGGGGCAGGGGTGGGTGGGCGGGCGGAGGAGCGGCGTGGCAATTGAATCGTAACCGCGATCCGCCCCGCGGACACTCCACCGGCCGGATCCGCGGCAGCAGGGCTGGGCCGGGTCGTCTGGCGCGCTGCCGCCGACGGCTCCCGACGGCTCCCGACAGCCGCCGAGGCTTGCCAGGGCCGCCAACCACGCGTGGACAGTGGGTGAATGCATTTTGCTGGGTGGACTGAACGAGGTGGTCGGATGTAAATATTGGTATCTAGTATGTCGTGTTTCGTTGGAGAACGCAATTCGCAAGAACCAATATGCTTATACGGAGCCAGCTGTATGTGGTAACACGTACGAGTGAATTATTGTCGTTTGTTGTCGGTTTTGGAAGTCACTAGTGTTCTTTAGAGTAGAGGACTTTCGATAGTTTCTCTCTATCATGACAGCCAATAATTTGACACAAAGTGTCTGATTTGATAATTTACACTCAATCGTTTCAAATATTTTGCTCATGTTGGCATGAGCTTCAGAATCCCTTTCTCTTTTTTTTTACCATTGTTGAATTATGAGTACAAAATGGCGGTGACAGTTTTCCGTGACATAATATTTAAGTAAAAGTTCATTCCTGTGTAGTAGATTATTTTTGCATCGACAAACGAGTAACAGATTTGTATTCTTGGTATTACTGACGAAATAATCAAACCGTCATCTCCCCCTCCGCTCCATGCAAAAGGAGTCATGCAAAAGGTCAAGCAAAAGGAAAACTCAGGAAAAAGCGCCTTAAGGACGTTTCTTTTACCGGCAGGTGTCCACAGTGCTGGTTTGCCATTGTCCTTCAGTGTATAGATGACAATGGGGGAGATAATGAGAGGTGAATGATTGTGAATGGGATGTTGGATTCAAATGGGATAAGTGGTGGTACGAGAGACCAACTACGTTTCAACCAAATTGTAAAATGCCCATGCTTCAAGCGGGACTCGAAACCGCAGCTTTCGATTTCGCCGACTTGAACACTGCTGCAAGACAGTTCAATGATGCCTTATTTAACGTGGCGACGCGTAGAGCATTAGGCACTTCCGCCTAGCCACGCAAATGTCGCTGCGCTCTTTCGCCATCTAGCAGAGAGAGGAGAAATCACTCCAGCTACGGAACGGGCGATTTGAATTTAGCTCAAATGCTTCTTTTAGGCTTGAGGATATTTTGCGTGCATTGTCTCTACATCGTGGGACAGTCGGCTTTACGTTTCATCCAAAGGGCGGGGTACGAAGGATTTTGTCTTAAAATTCACTTCTTCGAATGGGTTTGAACCCGCAAACTTGAATATAAAATCTGATACGCTAACAGTTAGACCACCGAAGTCGCAAAGCCGCGACGCGGCTCCACCGAGCTGATAGAAGCATATAATGCATTTTTTTCGTTAAATAATCAAGTGGATAAAAGGAAAGCCTAAAATGTGAACATCAATTGTACCATATTCGTGAAAGGATTTTGATCAAGAAAAATGTGTTGACAGCAGAAACATACTTTCCTACGTGAAAATATATATTATGTAATCACTACAGAGTTGAATCCTCTTCAGATCGAAGCTTTGTGATCCCTTGATATATTTTATTTTGCTGAGAAAAGTGGAACACATCACTGACAAAATAATGATATATTTATTTTCTGTTTAATGAAATAAGAAAATTTGAAAAAAAAAAACTGTATCCTCAGCCATCAAACAGATCGCGGATTCAAAAATATAATTGTTCATTTCTTCTTTCTTTTCTTCTTCTTTCTCTTTTTCTCTCCCTCCCTCCCGTCCTCCCTCCCCCCCTCTCTCTCTCTCTGCTCAAAAAAACAATATCATTCTGTTCAGCAGAAACACGCTGTAACTTCTTCTGTGGAAGAAATTAACACTAGCACATTGGCACCTAAGTTATGAAAACGACACTTGACTTTTCTTCTCTATGAAAGGAGAATTGTGTAGATACTTTAATGGTTGTTTTATTTTTGCAAGATTTATGCGGAAGCTGGTCGTAACTATCCCGACCGGTTCCCGCTGCAGCCTCCTGCTCTATTTACGTCGCCTGCAATTAATGTTCATTATTAATGATATTAAATTCGGACCATTGCGTATTCGAGTCCCTTCAAAGTTCGTGTATTTTCGTTCTTTGAAAATGATATTGTTGGCTTTTCATATCATCAATCTTATCCCAACCAATCATCGAGGTATCATCATTACTTGTCATGATCCAAAACATGAACATCTTTTACCTCCCATGATCCCCTTACCAATCACCTCCCATAAAACGGAAAGCAAAGACAATTATCACCACTGTGATACCCAATATTGGAAACGAGAACGTTTAAAGTTCTAAGCTTCCTCTCTTGCCTGTGCGCAGAAATCAACATGGATTTCTTTAATCGATCAATAAAAATACTGGAAATTGTTGGAAAATGCAATCTAAGCACTTTTGCCCACTTTCGTTCTTCGACTAGCAAATCCGGGGCAACGCACTATGATTTTCCATCTTGCCATTCTGCGGTGCAGCTTGCGGCGCAGCTCGCTCAGAATCTGTACTGGTTCACATATTTTTAATTACTCCGGGTCTACATAAATTTATGTTTTCAAGCTTTTAAACATGATTTAAGTTTTAAACATACATAACATAGTACAGATATATGGAACATATAATACTCTTCAGTGGACAGTCGAACAAGAGTTCCATATTAATTTGTACATTTACGAGATTATATTTATTTTGATTTTAATACAAGAAGGAGCGCCCATAGAAAACAAGGAGCTTGGTAAAGTGTTTCCTCTGGGATCTCTTATTTCAAACAAAAGTTCTGCCCCCAATACATACACAGTATTCATTTCTCCAAGCTATAGAAATAACTAAAAGTGGTTAATTTTAATTAGAAGTAAATACATTTTCTAGTTTTTGGATGGAAACAATCGGGGCTCAAACTTAGATTACGCTGAGTGAATTGCCTCAGCTGACTCCCCCCCCCCGCTCTTTCTGGGCGCGTCTGAATACATGATTACGTGACATGAAGGTAATTAATATAGTCATTCAGGATGGAAATAAGTTTTTGAATATCTTGATTGAATGCACCCTTGAGTATTACCTGTTTTACTCAACTGATATGGTTCAATAACTGAACCAGAGAGAATTGATGAGAAAAATAGAATATATGTTATTTACACATATTTTAAAGGGGCTATTATCTTTTTTTAAGAATCTCAGTTTCTATGCATTTTTACCTATACTTAAGATGAACGGTTTTAATGAATGGGTGATAATTAATTTCAAAGACAACAGAGCGATGGCTGAATTTGTCGGGGGAAATTGGAAAATCCCGTGAAAACTTGTCGGGGCTAAATGAACCCTCTTTGTCCACCACAAATTCTACATGGATCGATCGGCATTTGAAACACCTTGAAGTACCCAGACGTGGAATATGAGACCACCACACCGGAAGAGGTGGCCTGATGGGCATGAACTGACGTCACTGCATTGCCTCTGGCCGGCAGGTCCTCGGTACGAGTCCCGACGGAGGCAGGATTTTCAACATTAGCTAGATAGCTAGGTTGAGTTCTGTCGCTGACTGGAGGAGAATTTTAGTGACCGGCTGCTCTGATCGGTAGTTCTTCGTGGTTCCTTCTATAAACACGAGGAGAATGCCGGAGCAGTACTCAAACAAACGGGCCATGTACCTCGCGCGATCTTTCCTTCCTCTTCCTTATCATATCCTATCCCCATACTTTTACACACACATATGCTCACATTTACTACACCTCACATGACGGGAGCTTACAGCGAATTCTGGCTGAGACGGTGCCCTGCTGGTGGGAGATACCTGGTTGATGGAAACCACATTAACCGACGGGCAGTTCGGCACCGGATCTCACTATCCAGCTGGGAAAGATCACCTCCAGAGGAAAAACATGCCCTTAATTTACGGGACTAATGAACTTAGTAGTTGTCGCGCCCGCATTACAACATCAATCAATCAATCTAATGACCACATCACGGTCCCCCTCAAATGCCTTAAAAAGTTGAATGTGAATGTGCAAATGTCTAATGCACCGGACCACTGCGCCTCCGACGACGGTGCGGGTGCGGGGTGGGGGCAGTCCGGGCTGCCTCGCCTCGCCTCGCCTCGCCTCGCGTCGCATCACCTGCCGCGTCCGGTCTCCGCCCCCTCCGCCCCCTCCGCCCGTCGAGCGCCGAGCAGCGGCAGTGGCGGCGTCCGCCAGCAGCATTGTGCGTCCATGCACGGCGCCAGCGCGCGCGTTCCAGCCTCTCGCCGAGGCGAGCGTCTCTTCTCACAGGTAGGACCTTGTCCCACCCCCACGGGGCAGCTTCTTACTTACACACACGAACATGCACTGCACTATTGCACATGCCTGGAGACCGGTCGGGAGCTGATTGCTTGTCCTGGCTGGGACGGTGCTTTGCTGGTGGGAGATACCTGGCTGAGGAAAAGCTCGCTAGCCTTCGGTAGGTCGGCGCCGGATCTCACCATCCAGCTGGGAGTGAAGATTACCACCATCTCTCGAGGAAAAATGAAGCATTACTCTTACCGGCATAATGACCTTTGCAGTTCACGCGCCCGGAATCATTCAATTAATCAATCAAGCAGTCAATAACCTAAGTGAAAGGCGGAAGCTACAGGGGGAGGGATCGTGCGGTCGGATTTTGGTGCTTTGGTGCTGCTTCCGGGTGTTTTGGGAGCGGAAAGGCAGAAAAACTTGTTGGAGATTCGCACACTTTTCTTTGGAGACTTACAGGAAAATGCATCGTGTGATTTGTTCTTGATGAGTGCACATGTGGACGAGAAAATGCCGTTGGAAAATGGTAAAACGGTTCCGTTTCAACGGTTTGAACTCTTTGACTGTTTGCAGACATGTTTTGGTTTGAAAGGAGTTCTTTCTGAAAATACATGAGTTTTCTTTCTCAACTTACTGAAAAATAGCACATACTAATGGGTAAATTTATTTTCTTGTTTGGGAGTACCTGGAAAGGTGTGGGGTGAAAAAAAAAGTGAAACATATAGTCGAGTTTTCGATGTTTTGATTCTGATTTCGAGAAATACTTTCTGTTAAAAAAACTTCTCTGAGAATTCACGCAATATTTTGTGCAATGTTTATCAAAGTTAATAGCGTGTTTACATATGATTCTCTCCTTTGGGTCCTTATACGCGTGAGAAAAATGCGGTGGGGAAAGGTGAGGACAGATTCCGATATTTGGTAGTATTCGGGACTTATTTTGTTGAAAATAAATGCTTCTCGAGGGTATTTGCGAATACTTTGTACTTCAACTTACAGACAAAAGGTTTACGTATACAGTGATATCTATATTATTTTTTCTAATGGGTGCAGATACTCCTGAGATAATGTGCAAATTACCAACGTTCGTTTAACAATATTTTTCAGGAATTTCAGTTTTGAAATAAATTATTCGTGGTATTTTTCAGTTCTCGTACCCTATTTGCTTTCACCTTTCGGAAAATCTCTAATAGTTAAAATTGTTTTATTGTGAGTACATTTCGTTCTATGCCTTACGCTTCGAACTAATTCAAGTTGCTTTTCACCTATAGTGGATTTTCGTTCTTCAGTTGAATGTTTTGCTCTTTATTGTTTTCTCGAAGTGTTCATTGGACTCAACGATGCTTTGTCAAGTTTTGGTGTGGACACTAACTTATTTTCTTATTGCAAACATAATCATAAGCGCACCATTTTCGGAGGACGCACTACTCATACTACTCACACTACGTTGTGTTTATACGATGACTTTATTAATAATTAATTGGTGCAAGGGCTGTAATTGCCTTCTTCAAATGCTGGATATAACGTTTCGCCCATTTCCGCTCATGTTATAAGTTCTAATCAGAAACGTATTATCAACCAACTTCCATTAATGTAGTACAATGTGTGGATGTGACAACCTCAATATGAATCAACCCCACAAAGTGACTTTGGTGACGACCAGGTGAAAGAGGACGAATGCCCGCCGGAGGTGACGAGGGTGGCGGCGGCGGCGATGGCGGAGGAGAAGGAGGCCCCTGCCTGTGGAATGCGAGCGCCCCCCACCCCCACCCCATCCCCCTCCCGGACGCCAGGGCCCCCGCTTTTGGCGGTCACTGCTTTTGACTCTTCCCTTTAAAGCGCACTTGAAGAGGGTCATCCACTGAATTGCATTTAACAAATGTTTATCACGAATAACCAGTAGGTTCAGGCGGACGGATTGTGCACCCGAGTGACTGTTCGGATTTGCGGGAGGCTGGTTCCGAACCAGGTTCCATTCAGGAACGTTTTCCCGCTGTTGCGGAGTGTGCAACAGTTCGTTGGAAATCATTCTAGTGTGTTTTAGTGCGAGACATCAGAAAAACTCATAAGTTGTGGCTGAGAATGAAGATAGTTATTCAGGGATACTGTGAAAAGAGTTCTATCGAAAAGTATTAAACAGTGAATTCCTTCTAAATTGATTCACTCAAGTCCTAGAAATAGTTTCAAATTTATATATTTAATAAAAGTGTTCTGATAAGTTTCCTTAAATAAGTGCAAATAAATATATATGTATCATACATATTTTTTACTTTGTCAGTTATCTTTAATAATATATATTTTACAGAAGCTGATAACTCCATGAATTTGTGAACATCTATCATATTATTACCTTTTGTCTGTTCTCATTCAATCTCACAACAAAATATTTTATTACTGGTAGGTCTGGGAATAATTCTTTTAAATGCAGTTACTCTTTCAACATTTGTGCCGGTCCGGGTGGCCGAGATCGCTAAGGCAGTAGTGCCGTAGCGATCTCGGACCGAAGGGTCGCGGGTTCGAGTCCCGCCTCGGGCATGGTTGTATTGTGTTCGTCCTTTCACCTCCTATCATCATATATCATATCATCCCCACGTGGGTTGGCGTCAGGAAGGGCATCCGGCCGTAAAAACTTTCGCCAAAACCAGAAAAACAGCGACCCCTTAAAGGGAAAAAGCTGAAGAAGAAAAAAAAAAAAAAACTCTTTCAACATTTGTATCCGTATCGTTCTACTCGATTCTATATCAAATATGGGTTATTGTTTTCACTTTCAATTTTTGATAAAGGATCAATAAATCTGGTTGCCTAAAATCAGGTGCCAATGCTACATTTATACTCGTATATAAGAGCATATACCTCCATTTTATGCACTTTCCCGCTATGCGTTCATTAGGAAAAACTGCTCATTTTCGACTCTTCTATATCTCTTAGACGTTTGTAACATTTATTGTCACGCAGGCCTGGGGCGTAATTCTCTCCCCAAAGTAGCACACTTACTTTCGATTGTATTTTAACAAATGCCGAAAAACACCTTTTGAAGCGTATTATACACGTAGAGGAGATTCTTAAATGGTGTAGCCCTTTGTATGTTTTATGCTAGTTAATCGTTTGAAATACTTCTTCCTATGGTCGAAACCGGCACGTAACAGAAGGCATAATTGAAGAATAGAAACAACCACACAAAACTGAAGGTAATAATCAATCGTAAACATACTATATTGTATTATGGAATATATATAATTCCTAAATTGCGAAGTCCCTCAGGATCTTTCATGCCAGCTGACCAAACCGTTCGAAATACTGCTCTCCATGGCTGAAGCCCGCGTGTTACACAGCCTCCCGTGCCTCAAGCGCCGAGCCAAGCCCGTGGGAGCCAGTGCCGCTCTGCCGCGAGCACTTTTCCCGTGGTTTGCTCGCTCGCTAGCTCGCTCTCGTTGCATTCGCAGCGGGTTGCGTCAACGCAGTCGACTGGCACTTGCCGCAAGGCGCTCGCGTGCGATGCACGCGCGCGTCGTTACCCCGTGTCGAGGGCGCTCGCGCTTCCCACTGCACCGGGGCGCTACTCCCAAGGCTCGTTCAGACCTCGGGCGGTACAGCGCGGCGCCATGGATAAACAGCGGTCGGCAAACTTCCGTTGAGGGCTGCGTCGTGACGGTTGGGAGAGAAATGACCTTCTGCGAAGGAATTCAATGCGTGGGTGTGATGACGAAGCCCTACTGTGTGATAAGGAAATGTGGTTTGCTAGTGTGTGCACATGATAACAATTTTGCTGTTAAATACGCCGAGGTAGTGTATTAGGAATAACTTTCGAACTTGTATTTAGCCATTATATGTCCCGTAAAGGGCAATTGCCCGGCGTCGTTAGATCCAGGGGTTCCTAGTCGGTCACCCAATCAGGAATCCGCGTTGTATCGAATTTGCGTAACATGCGTTCGGCTATCGCCGCCGGTTTAGTAGCCGGTTTCATGGTCTTTCAGTAGAACCATTTCACCATTCGCCAGGATGACTGAGGGAAACCCAAGTGCGAAGTCAGCGCGATACGCCCTGAGCCACTTCACTAGGACTTGGGCGTATAAAGTTCGGTAAACATCCGTTGAGGGCTACGTTGTGGCGGCTGAGAGACAAATGGCTCTCTTCGAAGGAATGTAATAGGTCGGCATGATGACGAAGCTCTATTGTATGATAAGCACATGTGTCTTGTTGATGTGTGCACATGACGGCACGTTTGCTATTATATAAGCGGAGATCATGTATCAGGGGTAAGTAATAACTGAAAAAAATGTCCGAACGCTATACAAACACAGCGTGGGCTCAGTCTCACCTTTCACCTCGTCTTCTTCTCAGGAAATCGCTGTACACATGTACTGTTGATGTTTCCTAAAGCTTGAGTATGTGCCGCACCATTATTAGTATCAGAATATCCGATTTTAATACGATATCTCTAAATATGTGGTGGCGGTGAACGATTAGACCTTTTGACAAAACGTTTCGGATTCGCTCTGGAGAGTTTCAGATATTGCATACTAAAACATGATGAAGATATAATTATACAATGCACAGACCAACGGAGTTTTCAAACTTAGATTTCAGAACAAAGGTATTGCTTCATAAATATGTTTCTTTACGTCTGATAATTATTTTTCTTTGAGATATCAATTTCATCGAAGTTGCTTGGGAACAATTTTCTTCGTGTTCGGCTCGTAATTATTTCAGAGCGCTCTTAAATACTTTTGAAGTGATCCACAATTTTCCCTTTTTCCTACTTATTGAATTCAAATATTTAGGTAATTTTGTCAAAAACTCATTATTCTACTAATTGCATACGTTGAAAGAAGGGCTTTATTCTTTGTAAGGTAAATAAAAAAAGTGTCCCTTGCACCATATTGTTACACTTGTTGACATTAAGCTAACGCTGTGCTTCGTCATTGGGCATCTGTTCGAGTTTTACGCTAGACATAAATGAGTTAAATAAAATCAGAAATTAACTGCAAGTCAGAATGAGAAGAGAACTTCGAACATTACTCGAATTGAATTTTCGCCCAGCTTATATGAAACTTCGTTTTAATGTACAGATTTTCCTCTCTCTTAAACTACTGTGTATTTCTTTGCTTTTTTGTTGTATTCTCAGGAACTCGAGTTCTCAAATTAAAAAGAAACCGTTACAAGGTGGAATTTAAGGAATGAAGAAATGCCCAGAAAGAAAACCTCAATTATACTCTCTCATTTTCTAGAAAATACATTACGTCGAGCCAAAGATAATTTTATTACTTGGAATTCTCGATGCGTCCCGTTACATATTTACAGATCTCACATTTTTAGATGATGAGATAACATTATTTCTTTATGAAAATATTTTTGAGTGCATATTTCCAATTGCCTATTGTTGAGATAAAAACTAATAAAATATTGTCTCTGATAGGTATTTAAGAAAGCTGCCATTAACATAAAGATAAGATAACATAAAGATAACATAACATAAAGATAAGATAACATAAAGATAACATAAAGAACCCTGTAGTAGGCAGGCCTAACATTTGCCATGTATTTTTATAAATTAATTTTTTAATGTTTGGTGGAAATCCATCCTGACTGTGCAAATATCATAGGACAAAAGTTACAATTTTTCATTGCAGAAAAAAACTGCTCGTTTAAAAGTCATTTATTTCTAAATTAGAATGGAGGAATTTTATAAAAGTGCCATTGTGTGGGTCACTGCTTGTAAATTGTCTCATTATTAGCGCATACACTTTGTATTGTACGCATGTAACTTGTAGAGGTGGGATTTCGGATCTTTTATTGTGTGGGGGCAAATTTGGCGGGGGACATATTTTTTATAAACAAATTAAATTACAGATTTATTACAAATACTTTAAACTTTCTTTGTTTAAATAATATCAATTTTGATAAACATGTAAGAAAAGAAGTATGCAGTATGCTTGTATTTAATAATATACCTCTTAATGATCAGTATTGCTCACAATATTTGATGAATAACTTATAAATATGTGTATAAATATAATATTACATTGTACCTGCTTGAATTTTATTTTATATTTTGAAGTTTTAGTACTATGTAACATATGTATATAATAAATGGAAAATACTCTTTCCTTTTTGAGAGCTAAATCGAGTGTTATGACTCATGATTTTAGGCACGAAACTGTTTAATTTCTAAGTAATTTATGTTTAAAAGCAAAATATAATTGAAGGATGATTTATTGATACGGAATACTGAAACGCAGAAAATTATATCGCGCGTTTTATAATACTTAACTAAAGTGCACCAATTTATTAATGTACGTTATTCGCTCAGGTTAATATTTTTTAAATTTATTCTATTTCATGTACAACGATATGGTTATTGGCGTCTGCAACTGTACACGATATACTATAATCAATGCAATAATATTATTGTTCTCATAATTATTATTAAATTTCTTCTCAAAATACAAAAAAAGTAAAGCTATAATATAAATTGGAATATCGGCGAAATAAAATGTCTAAATAAACTTGTACAGTGATATATAAAAAATGTGTATAAACTGATCAATATTGTGATAACGTTTCCTCTCTATGTGTCATAATACACCATGTATAAAAACAAAGCTATTGTGTAGATGTCGCTAATAACCTTTGACGTTGATGCGACATAAAATAAATCAATAAACAAACAAAATGTCTATGTTTTTTTTAATTTGTCCCAACATGGGAGGGAGGCAGTTGCTCCAACTTGCCGTCTCCACCTGAATCCCGCCGGTGCTCAAGAATATAACTGAATATGAACTCTGCACGGCTTAATCAAGATAATAGAATCTTTTTATAAAAAATTAAAGTTATATCACTGTTAACCTCACTGAAACTGATGTTCTCAATACTTTTACGTTTCCATTAATATACCAGTAATTTCGAAGAATTAATGAAATTCTCTCTTTTTCGTAAATTTTAAGTGTACACGTAGTCTATTCAATGTTAAAAATACGATATAATAATATTTCTCACTTTCAGTGAAATGCTACTACTCGTAATCAACACATTTAGCATTACGGCATGTTGCCTTCAAAATAATTGATTTACTTCATTTATCTAGAAGAAATTAGAAAGGAGTGAAATGTTATTTGTTCTTAAATTAAATAATATTTGCTTGCAATATCAAAATGTGTGCTTAGCACAACCACACATAATTGTTTTCCAAAAAGTAGCACGTACACTGCTCAAGAACAGCAAATAAAAAATATTCTCCTAAAACAGTCCATAAATTAATATTTTAGCAAAAAGGCTTTGCGAATACTGGAATAACATAGGAAAGTATATATGGATACACAGTAGAACAGCCTTTACTTACTAAGAACATAAAAAAAGATGCTCTCCATAACGTAACATGTGAATAGAAAATATTTAATGTAGTGTGTCCTGTACCTATGAGACCTCCCGTTGCATAACGTCATCAGTGACGTAAGCAGTTACGCTCTGAGAAACAGAATACTGGAGGTGTTAACAATATGAAAATGGGCGGAATAACACATTCAAATATTTGCATTCTCATGGAAAATCAAAACTTTTCCATTGTTTTTGGATTTTTTCCGAGTTCCTGGGTATCTAACGAAACCGTAGAACTCTCTCACATGGAAACTGTATAGTTAATTTTCAATTTCTGCGGACAATGCAAATTAATGAATATACGTTAATTGTTTAATTCTTCTCAAATTTATGGTTTACCGAATGTGTGACATGAGTACTACGAAAAATTATTTTCAGGATCAAATGTGTTCTCAAGAAAGGATAAATTTGTTGGTTTGTTGTTGACCGACTATTATTGACTGATCTTTGGATTAGCAAAAATATGTTTTGGTTCAACTTGTAAGGAACAATCTGAAAATTCTGTTTTTCAATTTTTGATTGCAAAAGTACTACTTGCTTCATTCCTTTCCAAACTATCTGTAAAACATTTAATTATTTTATTGTGACCGGTCTTCTCTTCAAGGACATCATGAAGTGTACTTCATCTACTACATGTTACCGTGTACTGCGTATCGTGGCGTGTGTGACTGGTTCCGGCTCTGCGAGAGCGAAGGGACAACCAAGCCCCCACAATGCCGTGGACGGAGAGTTCAGGACACCGGACAAATTGAAGGGAGCTGTGGACGCCATTGTAGTGGATGAATTGCGCGCGGGTTTCAAAGTTAAGGTTACGTTTCCACTTGTTTCATGCGCGGTTTGAGAGAGTGTAACAGAAATAATAAGATACAATGAAACACCCGAACAAATGACCACCCTGCGGCCGTTGTTTACATAATGTGATTATTCTATAACAATACATGTAGATACGAACATTTTCATTAGATTTCTTTGTCCAGTTTTGTTTTAGATTTATTGAATATATATTGCTAATAAAATAAATACTATGTATTGCTACATGAAATAAACAACAAATAATTTGTAACAATGTATATAAAATTCCACCTTAGAAATTTTTTCTTTATTCAAATTGAAATATCTACGAGTTTGTCCCTCCCCCATTTTTCTGCTCAGTATGACCTCTGACGCAATGGATGGTGGTGTTGAGGGTTTGCTTCTTTGCAAAATGCAAGATTTTTGTAAAAATTGCAAATAGATTTTAAGTAAGAATGACATTAGTTATTAAGTGAGCTCAATTGTACCAGGTACATATCTATTATAATTTATATCAATTTATTTTGCTTAAAACATAAAAGGTAGAAAATTTGTAATTTACTTTAGTTAATTAGTTTTACTTATGTCCTAAATGTTAAAAAATTGTAATTTAGCTTATAAGAATATCTGCTTTATATCAAATAGACTCCTGAAGAAGAGGAAAAGTGCTCTTTGAAACATCGAGAGATAGTAATGTTTCAGAACGTTTAGCACTACATTTCAATAAAATCCCAAATCGAAAACGTTATTTTTATAACCTTTTAGCTTCTAATAAGTACAAATATGACTCTCTAAAATAACACTGGACAAAAAATCGAATTAAAACCGACAGAAGACAGAAGGTAGTTCAATATGAATGTTTTCACATAAAATAGCCTACTAATTGTCCAAATTCATTTTTTTAACCTTTGTGAATGCAACTGAATGATATCTAGAACAGACAATAACTCATTCCTTACTCTCCTGGGCATGGTGACAAAACAAACTTTAATCAGGATGTAATGTATATTTTTTCTAGATAAATATTAATTATACATTTATAATAATATTATACAGATATTATACTTAATATTTCTGTATTCCATTTCACAAGAAAAGGAGGAACCATATTGTAATGGTGGTTACAATATCAAATTATTTACATACAAAAAAATAGAACATGAATAAGGAGAATGTTAATATTCTCTTTAGTTGGTAATTATTTAAAATATAACATAGAAATTTTAATAAAATGTGAACTTTATTTATTACATCATGATTGATTCTATGCTAAAATAAATACAACTACACTCACAAGTATGAGTGACTCAGCTCACTCATAGTTGTGAGTTGAGTTATTGGAGGGGGTGCCAGGGGAGTAACCTCTTACTTTAAATCAATGATCATGTTATTATGGAGTAAATATTAAAAACTAAGCAGCAAACACGTGAGCATGAATTCTCATGTACGTTATTCATCTCTAGTAACTATCTTTTAAAATAAATAAAAAGCTTCTAAATTTGAGGGTGAAACAAAAACAACGTTTGTACATGAATAAAACTTTATTTGTCATCGCTATAATGAATGGCCTTTCATCCTTCATTCGCAGTCAATTACTGATTTAGGAACCGTACACGTTTGTTGTGGTGTTGCCTCAACATTTCTTTGTGGAGTGTCAGACTAAGAAGTTGCTACCTAATTCTCATGTACAAGCTCACTATAGCTTTTACCAATAAAATATGACTTTCAGGAAACAAATTGTCACTGGCATGATTTTATCGAATTTGTTCGTGCAGAACTGCATATTGCAGAAAACAGCCAAAGACAAACACCAACTCATCAGTCGTCAGGAAGTACTAGCAGTACTGAGTACTAGGGATACTCTTCCCAAGTTCTAAGCATGTTTCTACAATGGCGGCGGGCAACTTCTTCAAATTATTCCGCGACAGCAGAGCTCTCAGTGATTCTAGTTTATTTCCAGTGTCTTTGGGGACAGCAAAGGCTCCGCATGGGTGGTCGCAGGAGGGGGAGGTCAGGCGGCGGCGGAGGTAGGGGCAATGGCAGAGTTGGGTAGAAGGGAGAAAGAGTGGATGAGAGGCCGGAGCTGTAACGGTGGTGGGGGCGGGGTCGATAGCGATGAGGATGAGGGCGAGAGCAGCAGGAGCGAGAGCGCAAGAGAGGGAGGAAGTAGGAGAGGGAGGAAAGAGTGGGTGTCAGAGGGAGCAGAGGGTGGGCGAGGGGCCGGGGCAGTGAGGGACGTGGGGGCGGGGCGACTGCCGGGAGGGTTGGAAGGAGCGGGAGTGGGCGCAGGCGAGGACGGATGCGGGTGGGAGAGAGAATTAATGTGTGCCCGGGGCTGAGACAGTGGCAACGGCGGGGGCAGGGCTAGAGGTGGTGGCTGGGGTGAGGGCGCAGTTGAGGGCAGAAGTGAGTGAGGGAGCGGGGATAGAAGGTAGAGAGCGGGTGATATGTCGGTTGTGCGAGGTGGGCGACAGCGACAGCGACGAGGGCGGGAAGGAGGAGGAGCGAGTGCGCGGGCGGGGCCGGGGGTCACACGAAAGGTCGCAGTTGGAAGCGACGGCCGAAAGCGGGAAGCGGGCGCCCGCTGGGAGCGCATCGGCGGATTTCGCGGGACGTGCGAGGAGACGATGTTCTTGCCTGGTATCCTCTGCGTCTGGAGGCGCTCGCTGGGTGGTCGAGTGCAGGTGTGCCTCTAGGTTTCAGTCTCCTTTGAAAATACAATTTAGTTATCACAATTTGTTGTGTTCACATTTATTGCTATGTTATTATTATTACTATTATTATTATTTATGTATTCAAACACTAAGGGTTTTCGTTTAGAAAGACATTTTTGTTTTCTACTCAACTAGCTTTCGTGATTTTTGCTTGAAATGAAAGGCAGTGGGTAGAAACGTTAAATTTTAATAATGTCCTAAAATTGATAGAATGAACGTCAATCTGTCGTCATTTCTCATTACATTGTTTCCAAGACTAACTTCAATGAGTTGTTGGAATCTACTTGCTCCTGGACATTTTGTTGTGTTGTGTTGTGTTGTGTCAGTTGCAATTTCCTATCAAAAGCAGACGACATTTCGTGAGATTATAGTTAGCGAAGCGATGATAGAGAGCTTTTTTGAGTTTTAATATTGAGTGTTTTTAATGCAAAGATCATTATTATATACGACCATGAACATTAGTTCAGCAACCATGGAAACTGATTAGTACTACCATTAATATTAGAAGCACCTAATATAGCTTAAATAACTAATATATTATTTTGACTTTTACCATCGTCATTAACTTTTCTACTAACCAGAAGAATACTAGAACATGGGACAGATAAATAATGAAGACTTAATCCACCCGTATCAACAGGAATCGCACACGCAGGACCATCAGTTGGTTTGGCCATTTCTCACAACATTTAGCAGGTACTTCCTTTATTTAAGGAGCCGTAAATTTTATTATAACCATAATTAATATACCAACCGTAGGGATATCCTTAGATCAAACTCTATTATAAGGAAGACGTTAACGTATGTTATTTCGTTTAATGATAATAGTTTTCTTACCTTATTCAAACAGACACTAACATATTTGTTCAATAATATATTTCTTTGAAGTTACGAACCTAGTTGGGATGTTTCTCAAAAAAAATTACTCTCAACGTTTGTTGAAAAGGCTTGGTAAAAATCAGGTAGTGTATTATAAAAAAATTGTGAATATTATAAAAAACACGGGTACTATGTGAAGTCTCAAACATCTGAGATGGTGCGGAAAATCAATTTTGAGATTTCAATGGAAATACACCCCTCATACCGAAAGAATATTATTTTTCAAAACATCTGCCCATCTGCCCGTCAGTGAAAAACACTAGTGGCTAAATATATTCGTCTTATTTTTTTAATGAGGAATATTCCTAAGATAATGTGGCCCGACTCAAGCCCCTACTGAAAAGAATACATTAAATTTGGGGGTGGCTACAATTTTTCTTTACAATCCATTTAAGAATAGAGTGAAATACACATTTGAAGATGGCATACGACTGAATTTCATTGTTAAGTCTGCATTTTTGTAAATTGCAAAATTTCGAAATTTTTTGACGCCTTTGTCCAATATTATTGAAGACAGATTTTTTCATTTAAACTTGTTCTCTACAGTGAGTTCTTTCATTAATGTCGTGTACATTTTTTGAAAAGATTAGAAGTTTTCGTGTAATTTTAAGTGAAATAGGGTAATATTAAAAACAAGATTTTCTCAAAAATGTTCCCAATATATAATTTGTTTGTACGAGTAATGCTAAATATAAAGTACACATAAGCATTTTCTTTAAATATCTCTCACGCCGTAAATATTAACAAAACGGGTTTTTTATACAGTTTTGCGTTTGTGCGTAAAAATGCTTGAAAGTATTTCTAATGTTTCTAGGAAAACTCAAAAGTATTAATCTGTAAAAAAGGAGCAAAAGCTACACATTTTCAGAAAAGCTATTATGTCATTTTCTCAAGAACGACTCCAAATTTTTCAATGAAAATTTGTGTATAGGACCAGGTTTTACTATTCTACAATATGCTTGAAATCATATTTTTATTTTAATAACATGGTATATTCAAATATTTTTTCTTGTTCATTTATTGACATTTCTTTCCGGAATATTTGCCGTCTATCTGACTTTTACATTTTTTCTCATGATTGTGCACCGTATTGCGTAAACTCTATTCTGTGCATACTATATTAAAAAAATGTAAAGGAATTTTTAATGTAAAGGACGAGATTTGTAATTTTAACAGAGTTCAGACAAGTGTATTTTACTGATTTTGCGAATCAGTACCTAAAAAACTGGTTTTCACAAAAAAACATTAAGGGACTTCCAAAATTGGGAATATTTTTATCACTACATAATATAGCCTTATAACCCCTTTTTTCTTTGAAGTAACAGTAATAAAATTCAAATTCTGGAGTGAAAATGTGAAAACACAGATGCATAAAATAGCGTAATGTATTCAAAAATTCGATAAGGAAATGTAACGTTATAAAACGTCAGGTATAAAAGAGGAAAGAAAATGCAAGAGATGTGAACTACGAACAAGAAGTATATACTGTTTTCTTGTCGGCTAAGGAATATCCCTGTATGTGTGAGAACTTTCCAACCCTACTTTAGTATCTGTTTTGAGATCGGTGATGAAACTACGAGAGACAGGGACATTTACTGTCGACGGAAGTGTTGGAGATTCAGTGACGCAAGGTCACGCGCGTTGTGGGCTCAGTTCAGGAAGCAGGGAAATGGAAAATTCTTTGGCAGTAATTAAACATTTCTCACTGGGATACTTTATATTTATCAAGTAATTTTAACTAACGTTCTCATTTTTATTGGTTGTTGGAATGCTGTTTATCACAATTGTATTAACACCTTAAATTTTAAGTGCGCCAGGAAACAGTTATTTTGATTTGATTTATTTACAGTCGCATCAACTACATAGAGTTATTAGCGACTACCTTAATAATACACAATCAGTACAAAATAACACAGTAACTTAGAATTTTACATATATGGTTATATATTGTTATACATTTCAATTTCCTTTACAAAGCAAATGAATTTAATGCACTGTTCTTTGTTATTGAGATCTTTAAGAGAACTCAGTTTGTACTTGTTTCTTGCACTTTCATATTCAGGGCAAACAAACAAATGTTCTACTGAAAGAGGGATCTTGCACACACTACAGTTATCAGCATCCGTCCTGTTCAATAAGTAGCCGTGTGAAAATTTTGTGTGTCCTATTCTTGTTAAGACGACCTGATCATTTCTGCAGAAACTGACCGTTGGATATCTTCAAGTTTCCTAACTGATCTTAATTTTCAACCCTGTAAGTTGTTCTATTCTTTACTGTCGAGGTCAGCTAATTTGTTCTTGACTCTTTTGAGGTATTCTTGATAGCTTACTGGTATATCACTTCTAACTTCGCTTCGCGCTGCTTCTTTAGCTTTTCTATCTGCCAATTCATTTTCTGCAATGCCAACGTGCGAGGGTATCCAGCACAACGCTATTTCTTTACCCTCAGTGTTCAAATGGTTGATTTTCCCAACTATTTCTTCGACCAATACATTATCAATGGATAGATTCATTATAGCAGATACAGCACTTTTAGAGTCTGTTATTATCATAAATCTTTTTTGATTGGCCGTTGCGATGAATTTAAGAGCCTCAGCTATGGCATATAATTCGCTGGATATCACTGAGAAGGCATCCGGTAATTTTTTGGTGATCACCTCACATGAAGCTATTACTGCGCAACCTACGTTGTTTAGAATCTTTGAGCCATCAGTATAAATTGTATTGTAACCATCATATTTTGCTAGTTCATTTCTTATTTGAACACCAGTTTTACGATGATTAGTATTCTGCTTGTTAGGGATATTCGTAAATTCAATAACGTTGATGTCTCGTATTGTCCAGGGGGCATAGTCAGGTACAGTCGTAATCTTTAGGGATGGTAGTTTCTCTTGTATCTTCTTTAGTGTTTGAATTGCTCTTATTGCTAGGGGTCTCGGGAGCTTCTTTTTATAGCTAGATGTTCTATAATGTTTGTATGCATATTCGAACACGTTATTTATTGGATTCAGTTTGTTGGCTGCCACTTTAATCGTATACCCCATAATTAGGTTTCTTCTACGTTTTTCTAATGATAATAAATGTGCTTCACACAAAATGCTCATTGTTGGGCTGGTCTTGAAAGAACCACACGTCAGTCTTGCTCCCGTATTATTGATAGGATCTAACATTGAGAGAGTAGGCTTCCGCGGCCGGAGTCAGTACTTACTAGGCTGTCCGGGTGACGCCGCGTCCATGGCGAAGGTGCAGACGTTTCGGTCGCCATTCTGCGACCTTCCTCAGGGCGTATTGCGCGGAGATGGGCTGCGCACGAGTTTATATGGAGCTTGGTTTCTTCTCTACCCGAGTGCCGGTTGGCCGGGTGGTCGGCCAATGCGGAGAGAGCACCGGCCAATCAGGGGCGGGCTCTCCGCAGGGTGAGAGGAGGCGCTCCGTCCGTAATCGGACGTAGCGGAACAGCTGGGACCGCGTCCGGTCGAGATCGGACGTCCTGGTGGAATAGGTGTTTCCAGGCATCGTGTAGACGTATGCCCTGGTCAGCATTAAAGTTATAGGGATGTTTGATGATTTCCACCGCCTCTTTTACCCTCCTCGTGCCCCAGCGGTCTTCTCTGGCTAGGAGGCGTGTGTCATCAAATAAAATAGCGTGGCCAATTTTCCATGCGTGCAGGGCTACGGCCGATTTATTCGTATTATTGTATTTATAATTACGAATATGTTCCCGGAGGCGTTCCTCTACGGTACGTCCCGTCTCGCCAATGTAACTATGGCCGCAGCTGCATGGGATCTCGTATACCCCCGATGACATAAGGGGAGGAACGCGATCTTTCACGCGTACAAGCTTTTGCCCGAGATTTTCCTGGGCTTTGTAGGTCGTCTTTATATCAAAGCGGCTCAGAAGCTTGCCAATCTTATCTGTGACACCGCGTATATATGGCAGAGTGGCTATTTTTGTGTTGGGATTGTCACTAGTTTTGGAAATATCAGAAGTTTTGGCAGAGGTCGTGGCCTGCCGTACTGCTTGGTTGGCAGCGTTAGCGCTATATCCGTTGGCTCGAAATGTAGTCTTTAGGAGCTCCATTTCAGAGTCCAATGATTCATTATCACATACCCTCGTTGCTCTGATGGCCAGCGTTTTCAGAACCCCGCGTTTAGTTGCCGGGTGATGGTGAGAACCAGCGTGTAGGTAACGGTCCGTGTGGGTGGGTTTCCGGCAGACACTGTGCCCTAGTCTGCCGTTCATTTTCCGGCTCGCCAGCACGTCGAGGAAAGGCAATTTTCCCTCGTTTTCCAACTCCATCGTGAATTTAATCTTGGGGTGTGTGTTATTAAGGTGCTGGAGAAAGTCAGCTAAGGTGTGAGGGCCGTGGGGCCACACTACTAGTGTGTCGTCCACGTATCGGAGCCATAAGGTGGGTTTTAGAGGGGCATTCTCCAGGGCTTCCGTTTCGAAAGCCTCCATGAAAAGGTTAGCCACAACCGGAGAGAGGGGGGAACCCATGGCCGCTCCTTCAACTTGAGCATATAGTTGCTCACGGTACTGAAAGAAATTGGACGTGAGACAGAACTCAGCTAAGTCGGCCCATTCCGGAGTGAGCCCACGGGAGCAAAGTTTTCTGCGAATGACAGTGGCCGCCTCGTCCACTGGAACCATTGTGAACAGAGACGTGACATCGAAGCTGACGAGGATGTCCGTGTCACTTACACGATGCTCCTTAAGTATTTCAATAAGGTGTGCCGAATTCCTAACAGCTAACTTGATGTCGTCAGTCAAAGGCTGCAATTTATCGGCCACATAGCGGGCGAGAGGGTGGGTGGGAGAGTTAATAGCGCTCACAATGGGGCGCAGTGGCACGTCTGGTTTATGTATCTTAGGGAGACCATAAAGCCTAGGGATACAGTGGTTGCCACGTTTTAGCCTAGGTTTGGCCTCCGGCTCTATAGAAGCCGAGTTATTCACCCCGTACCGCGACCTCACCCCTCAGTTTCCGAACGGGGTTGCTTTTTAGAACAGCGTAGGACTGATCTGTCAGCAACGCCTCAACTTTAGAATGGTAGTCTATGGTTTTCATGACCACCGTGGCATTGCCTTTGTCTGCGGGTACTACGACAATGTCCTCGCGCTTGCGTAGTTCGCGCAACGCCACACGTTCCTCGCGTGGCAAGTTGCTACGTGGCAATTTAGAATGGCCCAGAAGACGAGCCGATTCTCTGCGGATGTAGTCAGCCTGGTCGGCGGGCAGTTTCGAGACCGCGTTTTCCACCCCTGCCACTATATCCGCGGTTGGAATGCGATCTGGCACGGGGGCGAAATTAAGACCTTTACTCAAAACAGACACTGTAGCCTCGTTTAACTGTTCATCAGTTACGTTTACGACAGTACTCGTCAAGCCAACCCTGCCGGCCTCAGGATGTTGTTTGGCCTTCAGTTTGTTAAATTTGCGAATTTGCTTGCATCTAGATTTATCAAGTACACTTTCCGCTGCTTCCGCCGAAACCGTATCAAGTGTGATCCGATCAGATGCACTGAGGCAGCATGCAAGCATTAAATGAATATTAAGCAACTTACGTTCGATGTTGGAAAGTTGCGTCCTGGCATGGCGGATCCTCTCGCGTAGGAGAGCGAAGCCCGTTCTACGCAGAATCCGTAACGCTGCCTGCGTCTGAGTCTGGTGACGGATTTCGAGAAAGGACGGCAGAACGTCCTCGTCTCTGCACCGTTGGAGGAAAGCGAGCTGACTCAGCTTACGTTTCCGTTTGTCACGTAGTGTGGAAAACTCACGAGTGAATTTGAATATTTCCTCCCCGTAGAGGCTGGTCAAGTGAGAGCGTAGGCTTCCGCGGCCGGAGTCAGTACTTACTAGGCAACACACTTCCACAGCCAAACGCGGTCTCGAAACTGCCCGCCGACCAGGCTGACTACATCCGCAGAGAATCGGCTCGTCTTCTGGGCCATTCTAAATTGCCACGTAGCAACTTGCCACGCGAGGAACGTGTGGCGTTGCGCGAACTACGCAAGCGCGAGGACATTGTCGTAGTACCCGCAGACAAAGGCAATGCCACGGTGGTCATGAAAACCATAGACTACCATTCTAAAGTTGAGGCGTTGCTGACAGATCAGTCCTACGCTGTTCTAAAAAGCAACCCCGTTCGGAAACTGAGGGGTGAGGTCGCGGTACGGGTGAATAACTCGGCTTCTATAGAGCCGGAGGCCAAACCTAGGCTAAAACGTGGCAACCACTGTATCCCTAGGCTTTATGGTCTCCCTAAGATACATAAACCAGACGTGCCACTGCGCCCCATTGTGAGCGCTATTAACTCTCCCACCCACCCTCTCGCCCGCTATGTGGCCGATAAATTGCAGCCTTTGACTGACGACATAAAGTCAGCTGTTAGGAACTCGGCACACCTTATTGAAATACTTAAGGAGCATCGTGTAAGTGACACGGACATCCTCGTCAGCTTCGATGTCACGTCTCTGTTCACAATGGTTCCAGTGGACGAGGCGGCCACTGTCATTCGCAGAAAACTTTGCTCCCGTGGGCTCACTCCGGAATGGGCCGACTTAGCTGAGTTCTGTCTCACGTCCAATTTCTTTCAGTACCGTGAGCAACTATATGCTCAAGTTGAAGGAGCGGCCATGGGTTCCCCCCTCTCTCCGGTTGTGGCTAACCTTTTCATGGAGGCTTTCGAAACGGAAGCCCTGGAAAATGCCCCTCTAAAACCCACCTTATGGCTCCGATACGTGGACGACACACTAGTAGTGTGGCCCCACGGCCCTCACACCTTAGCTGACTTTCTCCAGCACCTTAATAACACACACCCCAAGATTAAATTCACGATGGAGTTGGAAAACGAGGGAAAATTGCCTTTCCTCGACGTGCTGGTGAGCCGGAAACTGATCGGCAGACTAGGGCACAGTGTCTACCGGAAACCCACCCACACGGACCGTTACCTACACGCTGGTTCTCACCATCACCCGGCAACTAAACGCGGGGTTCTGAAAACGCTGGCCATCAGAGCAACGAGGGTATGTGATAATGAATCATTGGACTCTGAAATGGAGCTCCTAAAGACTACATTTCGAGCCAACGGATATAGCGCTAACGCTGCCAACCAAGCAGTACGGCAGGCCACGACCTCTGCCAAAACTTCTGATATTACCAAAACTAGTGACAATCCCAACACAAAAATAGCCACTCTGCCATATATACGCGGTGTCACAGATAAGATTGGCAAGCTTCTGAGCCGCTTTGATATAAAGACGACCTACAAAGCCCAGGAAAATCTCGGGCAAAAGCTTGTACGCGTGAAAGATCGCGTTCCTCCCCTTATGTCATCGGGGGTATACGAGATCCCATGCAGCTGCGGCCATAGTTACATTGGCGAGACGGGACGTACCGTAGAGGAACGCCTCCGGGAACATATTCGTAATTATAAATACAATAATACGAATAAATCGGCCGTAGCCCTGCACGCATGGAAAATTGGCCACGCTATTTTATTTGATGACACACGCCTCCTAGCCAGAGAAGACCGCTGGGGCACGAGGAGGGTAAAAGAGGCGGTGGAAATCATCAAACATCCCTATAACTTTAATGCTGACCAGGGCATACGTCTACACGATGCCTGGAAACACCTATTCCACCAGGACGTCCGATCTCGACCGGACGCGGTCCCAGCTGTTCCGCTACGTCCGATTACGGACGGAGCGCCTCCTCTCACCCTGCGGAGAGCCCGCCCCTGATTGGCCGGTGCTCTCTCCGCATTGGCCGACCACCCGGCCAACCGGCACTCGGGTATAGAAGAAACCAAGCTCCATATAAACTCGTGCGCAGCCCATCTCCGCGCAATACGCCCTGAGGAAGGTCGCAGAATGGCGACCGAAACGTCTGCACCTTCGCCATGGACGCGGCGTCACCCGGACAGCCTAGTAAGTAGGATCTAACATTCTCTTGATGTTCTTCTTGGCCGCATCGTATAGTATACAGCCATAGTCCAATTTTGATCTGACGATTGCCTGATAAGTTCTCCTTATAATCATATAGTCCGCTCCCCAGGATGTATGGCTAATGACTTTGACAAGGCTCATTCTTTTGGTGCGCTCATTCTTTAAATTCTTGATATGCGGAATCCATTTCATCTTTTCGTCTAAAATCATTCCTAAGATTTTAATTTCCTAACTCTGTACCAACTTATGCTGTCCTAATTTTAGTTCAATGTTTCTTATATGAGATCGAGGAAACAGTTATTGTATCTGGCGAACAAAAATAATATTAGATTTAATATTAGATTTTACGAAATTATTTTCATTCATTTAACGTGTTCCTGTGACTATAATAAAGGTTATAAGAAAATAAAGCATGTTCTTTGGTAATGTTATAATTGGTAAAATTATAAAGAATTGAATTTTATGCTTTTCTCATACAAGTCTGTCTTGGACATATGTTCCAGACATCATATGCCCTATTTAAACTAATGGGAATGCTCTGCATATCGTCACTATTTCTTCTCTTAGTTTTATTACTTCACAATTACTTAGATGTTTGAAAAATGCATTATTGAAAGATCTACCGTTGATTGAATTTATGCAGAAAACATCCAAACTACAACTCAAAAATGACTTAGAAAAGGGCGAATATCCTAAACTTTTGAGCAGCAGGGATGCACGCTCAAATTAGATATATGTGGAATGTGTGTGTTGAAAGATACGAAGAGTTCTATATATTCACTGGCAAGTGGTAAATCATATGGAGCCCACTACCTTTCATTTAAAACAAAAAATCACGAAATTTGATTGAATGGAAAGCTCAAATTTCATTCTAAACGAAAACTGTTAGTGTTTTTAAATATAAAGATTTTGCCATTTTCTTCAATATCATACGTTGTAATTAAAATTAAAACTATACCGCCTATATACGTTCTAACTAAAACTATTCTTCTATATACGTGCATAAAATTTAAGAAATAAATTCAGCCATTTTCCAGAAAATGTATCCCCCAAAATTAAAATAATAATCGCGTACATACCTTTTATGGCGCTCATACGCAACCGATCTTGAGGTCTCTAAAGAAAGAGAATCTCATGGCAGACGTGAAGAATTGCATTTTGACTTTAAAAATATGAAGGATTTATTTATAAAACGCATCTACATATTCATGCAATCCGCAGCACTCAGACAGCTATATTGTTAAATAACTCTTAAACGAAGCATTCTAGGGCCTTAAAAATTAAAATTTTGATGTCAAAGTCCTCAAAGAAACGTTCGTCACACTGTAGTCTACAGGATGAGATATTCTTGGACAGTCTATTGATTTTTGTCTGTTACTTATCGATACTACCAATGCTACCTATATTAAATATAAGTAATTTGAAATTTTCAACCCTTTGTGACGTCACGTTTAGAAAGCATAGATTCCTCTATCTTAAACTATTTACGATTTCAGTGTACATTGTGGTGTGGGCAGACTGACGAGGTTTATTTGCGTAATTATTAATTCAAGATTCGCTCTCGCAGCAAGTACTATTAATAGTTGCTTGATTAATAGTTGTTTCATCGGTAGATGAAGATTGTTTCTTATGCGTATAGTGAAAATATTCATTTAAAGTTTCGCCGAGATCTGTAAGTGATGTGTTGCTAATTGTGGGATGTGGGAGTACAGTGAAGAGTGAAGACGTGTCTTGTTAGGTTTGGTGTGTGTTTTACCTGAACCAGAATTATCGTTATCAGCAGTGATTCGGTGAAACTTTCAAGTCAGCGTGTCCATTCACGTAGCTTTGTCAAGAAGAAAAGGCTTTTTTAATATTTTTGTGACTATCACGAAAAGCTAACTGTCAAAGAAAATTGAATAGTTACTTCGTATATTTTTGAAGAATTGTTGTGATTTGTTCCTAAAATTCTCTGGATAATACCTTATTGAAAATCAATTGCATTGTTTTTTATCAACAGTTTTTTATTGTATTAATACGTTGGAAGTTACCATCATACATTTCTAAACAAATGAATACGTTTCGTTATCAATTTTCCCTATTAGAATGGAAATAGAAAGATAAGAAAGAGTGGGGGTTTAACATGCGAGACTTCTCCCACGGGTATACGGAGGTAGAAGGGGAAAACTTGTGCTATGACACAAGAACAAACTTTTGAAATTAACTAAAGTAAAATAGCTTGAAATAAATGAACTGCGAAAATGAAAACACGTTGGCCTACAATACTAAGTGAAATAACTTAAAACAGAAACCAAATTTAAAATTTTAGAAATAATAGCGAAAGTCATTCGACTACTGCCAACGATCACAATCCACACGCACGATTTAAACGTTTGTGGTATTGGGAAGTCTGTACATCAATGCCCAGCTGTAAACGCATATTGTAAATAATACACCGTTGTTTACTATTTGTACTATTTGTATATCAATACTGTAATATATCGTGAGCACTAGTTTCATTATATAAATGAATTGTATTGTTTTTACGACACGCTATTTGGCGGAGACACAGATCCTGTACAAGTGGAAAACACACAGGATGACTTATTTCGTAAGGTAAAAAATATTTTGTCATGTGTTCTGGAGAATAAATAAGAGAATATTACAATGTGGAACATTAAAGGAAGCTTGGCAAATTCCATTTAGGAAAAGTTCATTCACCTAAATGAAGAGCATTGGTGTCTCTAGAAAAGGAGCTACCGCATCCCTCTGAGCGTCATGTGGTTTTGTCCATAGAGTAGAGATATACTAGAGTGCGCACCAGGGTACGTAGAAGGCCCATCCGGGTATCAACATCTCTCGCGCCCAAGTCACGTGACTTTGGGACAGCTAAGCAGGCATCTGCTATACACCCGTCTCGTACTAAATGATTTCATTTAATAAGTATCTAACATGCTGCACTCTAGCGTTATATTCTCATTTATTACACAGCCCTAAGAATGTTGCTTATAGCAGAAAAGTTAAAGTTATTCTGCTCTTTTGCAGATTTTCACATCTGCAAGAAGGGTATTTCAGCCCATGATCATCCTTCCTCTGAATGAAGGAATATGATCCTTCATAACTATCAGTCCAGCAAAGAACTATCTTACAGTCAACACAACCAAGTGACATTTCCAAATTTTTTACTACCAATCCTCCAATATACGTTACAATGTCCACAACATAGGGAGACAATCTAGTTTCAAGATTGTCTACTGACGGCAAGTGGTCAATTGGCACCTCAATGCACAGTTCAGGATCTTTCACTTGTGACACACTTGCATACTGGCGTGAACTAACATTTAATATAGTTGTTTCATCCTGTGGAAAACAATTTGCAAAGGCAGAAGAAGAAATCTGGTGATGCACCGGTAATCGCTTGTAAGCCCCAGCAAATTGCTTAGCACTAGGATTATTGTTGAATCCGCCTTTGCTCCGTATGCAGCTGAAAAACATTTCCAGATGGTTTTGGCTAAACTAGTAGGTCCACAAATAATTACGCTGTAGCACCAGAAATAACAATCAGCACGTAAAGGTACACACAATTCAACGCAAAACAAGCTATCGGTGTCCCAAAGTCACGTGACTTGCTGCCACCGCATGTTGAAACCTGCGCAGTAGGTTCACGCGCACTCTAGTTGTATCTCTCCTCTATGGGTTTTGTCACCTTCAACAATTCTGTGATTCGTGCATTTTTCACTGATTCTTGTCTAATTTGTTTAGAGGATCGCTTCGCTAGTGTCCCTTAAAATAGTACCCGCGCAGGAACATAAGCCAAAATAACTGTAGACGATTGATTTTCAAGATATAACACTTGTTTCAGACCTAGACTTGACGATAAGAGAAGGCCAATTTCGTATTGCCAAAAATTTTATATTTAATAAGAAAATAAGAGAATAATTATTTCATTTATGAGCAACAACATATTATCGAAACCCGTAGGTTCCATCCTAGCAGCCATTTCCATTCCTAAAAGTAACCGATCGAAAATAAATGATATGATCCCTTGCTGATATTATTACATACATTTGAAAAGAAAAGCGTTTTTCCTTTTCATAAGTTCCTTCCCACTTAATAGGCGAAATGATCTTTGGCACCACTCAGTGAAAAATGACTACTTCGAGAGGCACTTGAGCGCGATATCGTTGGGTGTCAGCGTTGTCACCTGGGCATTCTTGCAGTTTTTCTTGACAACGTATCGCGTGTCGCCGGAACAGTTGTCGGAATGATTGATGCCGATAATTAATTTTCAAAGCATGTTTTTTGGTTCAGACCTAAATTTGAGATTAGTAGAAAGAAGCTAGACCGCTTTTATAATGTGGAAAATAATGATTTCAAGAAGAAATAAAAGAAGTTAATAACTGTCATTTCGGAACAAGAACACTTTCTCGTATCCCTTCAGTTCCTTCATTCAATTCGTTAAGAGAATAAGTAATTTAGTATAGTATATACAAGTAATATAGTATATGTATAACTATATTCTCTTTTCCGAAGTCCGAATTCATTATTCAAAAGTGACTAAAACTTAGAACGCATGTGCACCTTGGTCTTGCGGTTTGTGAAGCAAGGAATTAACACAATAATATCTTCCACTCGAATTACATCATCTTAGCCCTGAAAACAAGGAACAGTCTGAAACGTTTGCCAGCAAGCAGAAATGAATTTATATAATTTTTCTCGTTGGCAGTTAGAAGCCAGTTGCAGAAACCGGAACTACTGCGAAGAGGGTTGATTATTTTTTGATTTTCTCGTTCTCTTTTCTACGGTTTTTACTGTTTTAGACATTTTAACTAAGAAAGGTGTTTAAAAGTTGCTTAAATAGACTAGGTCTCTCAAATATGTGTAAGATAAAGCGATTAGATGTGGATAACCGGTCAACTGAGTTCGATAGAGTAGGACTATGAAGTCTTAGATAGTGACGAACCAGAGTCGATTCTTTGAATGCATTATTTTGACAAATGCTCACACAAAGAAGAAACGAAGCTCGACTTGCTTATGGAATTCTTGATATTCCTTAGCAGAGGATGTAAATCTTATCCCTTGGCAAGCACATAATTATATTGAATGAGATCGGGTTTATGAGTACTAATTCGAACATCAAAAATTCACACATTGATTTTGCAACCATCTGCGGTATCTTTTGCTCGCTCTCTGTATTTGCACGGTGTTAGAGGAGTGCCAGAATAACGAATATTTAATTGTGTCAATATCGATCGACTCAACGTTGGGTTGGCACCATATGATTTGCTGAAACGGTCATATTATTACCGAAATTGAGAGAAATCACTTAGTTATGAGATTCGTGAACTATTGATTGATTGGTTTATGCTGTCGTTAGTCCCGGTAGTGTAAGCAATATTTTTGGCAGGAAGTGGCGGTATTCCTCCCCCGCTGGATAGTGAAATCCGGAGCCGGCCTACACGTCCGCTTGCGGGGAAATCTCTCTCCAGATATCTCTCACGGCGAGATACCACCCCAGCCGGGGCAGGCTCTGTGTTGTCCACTGGTTTTCCGACATATCTGATAGTATAATACATGTACTTATGTGTGTTTTCAAGAGGAAAGCAGTGGGTGAAAAGAGGGTAAGATCGTGCGCGGTTGGTTACCCGTTTCTTAGGGTATTTCTCCTGCATTGATCGGTTTAAACTACGGAAAACCACCTATCAGAACAGTCTGCCGCTGGAATTTTCCTCCAGACAGCAGCAGAATTCAACTTAGCTATCTAGCTGATGTCGAAAATCCTCCACCGTCGGAACTTGAACCGAAGGCCTCCCGAACACAGACGTTGAGTCAACGGCAGTGCTGGCTCTGAGCTCAACTCAGCCGGTATTTCCTTTTTCCCTGGTAGGTGGTCACGGAAGTGGTTCCTCTTTACCTTTCACTGTATGTACGAAAGGTGAAGGGGGCATGATCATGAGGAGTGAATGATAATAAGACACAATCATAAATTTAATTATGGTTCAGTTGGGATTCGTGGTGTACGAAACCAACTCCGCCTCTATAACGGAGAAAACACTAACGCGTTATGCGAGAGTCGAACCCTCCTCCTTCGGCTGGGAGTACATGGACGCAATTCCCAAGACTCTTCGTCAACGAGACCGGTCCCCTTTGCTAAAATTAGCCCCCGCTCCAACTCGACCCGCGTGGTCGGCGTGTCTCTTGCCGCGAGGCGAAACCCACCTCCGCATCGCTTGTGGAGAGGCCGGCACTCGCGCTCCCCTCGCGCGAAGAGGCGCTACGGCGTGGAGCCGCTCGGCGGGGAAGAGGGAGTGAGATGAGACAACGGAATGGGTGGGGTGAATGAAACTATTCAACGCGGGACAGGGGGTGGACCTGGGTGGGCGGGCATTCCTGAATGTTGCGGACTGTAGGCGGGACGATGCGGGATGGGGTGCTACAAGTTTGGTGGGGCGGAGAGGAGGAATGGAGATAGAGCGGGGAGTCGTGGTGGGTCCGAGGAAAGCGAAGCGGGGTGAAGGAGAGGCGGAGAGAGACTAGATGGAACAAGACGGAGCTGTGCGAATGGATGATGCAGGCGGGGTGAGCGAGGACAGAGCGAGGTTGAGCGTGACGGAGAGAGCGGGAGCGGGGCAGACCCGGATGGAGCGAGGAGGTGGAGCGGGTGGAGTGGTACGGTGATTGGGGAGGGGGGGTCGCATCCGAGGGCCTCGCTCGGGGTCAAGGGGTCCGCGCCTTCCTAGCCTCGCGGGCGCTGCGCTGCACGCATAGCCCCGGCGCCAGGGGGCGTGACGGTCCGTTACTGGGGCGACCGCGCGCCGCTCTGGGGCCAAGGACAAGCCGTCGCGCGTTGCTCATCGCTCCATTGAGACTACTTTGTAGCCTAAACAGGGGACTAGACGACCTGACTAGCCTACACAGCTGCAGCGTCATTTTCTCGGTACTAGTAGACTTGTTCATTCCGATTCTGTGTAAGATTTCTACTTTTTTTGGGGGGCGGGGGGGGGGTATGATTTTGACGTGTTGTTTTCTTATTGTTGTTTTTTATTGGTGTAATAATCAAAGCCCGTTGCACGTAAACATCCGAATAATCGATTATCATTTCAGCAAAGTCCAGGAAGTACAAGTATTCTTTTTCTGATCTTGGTTAACAATATTTCGTGAGGGAAATGAAACAGCAACCAGAGGAAAGTTGACGGTACCTTTTACTTTCCATTTGTCTCTGTGGAGAAAAAAAATCGCTTTTGGTGTGCGAAGTATCATATTTGATTCCGGTCTGAAAAGTTCATTTTATAATGTTATTTACTCTTGTAGTAGCATTTGCGGGTTATTACTAACTTGTGGAAGTTGTTATTGGCATTGAAAACTGATATGGTGTTGGGGTTCTGTATTCTGATCTCAGTAACCTAGACACTCAATGAGATATGAGTCACCGATTTTCAAGTTAATTATGTAAATAAATATGAAAGGATAGAACCACATTCCTCGTACCTGTCAATCAGTTAACTAATGAAGTAATAAAATGTTCAATGTGTATACAATGAAAAAACATATTTTAAAAAATATCCCCGCTGTAAATGCAAATTTGCAAATTTTGGAGTGAAAATGAAAGAAAATTACTCATTCACACGTATTTTGGAAAATTTGTAAATATACAAGATAAATCATATGACATTCTAATATGTCACTATAAGTTATATCGGATTCCAAGAGCGTACAAAATATAATCGGATTGTCGGCATCAGATATTGAACGTTACTAATTCAAAAAGAAAGGAAAATGATGAGTGAGTGGGTGAGAGATAGAGCGAGGAGAGGAAAAAGAGAGAAACAAACACAGACAGGAAATAGGGAGGGAAAAGAAAGATGGAGGGAAATCGTTCTCTCCACTCTACCAGAGGTAACCCACCACCGCATCGCTTCCTTATTCGATACGGAGTGCAGGTCAGTTTGCGAGCCAATTTCACCCAGTGATGCCGTGTAGCCGGTGGCAGTGGAGGCGGGGCGGGGGCCGGCCGGCATAGGATCGGGCGCCCGTGACCCACAAAGGCAGCAGACGCACTTCCGGTCCCCGCTCCGCTCCGCTTTCCGGACTTCCTTCCCCCATTTTCTTTCTTCCTTCCCCATCTTCGCGGCCGCGTGCCTCCTTAGCATGCGCAGGGGGGTGCATCTCAACCTCCCCCCCCCTCGATCGAAGATGCGAGACGATCCCGCCAGCGCCAATGAAGGCAGGAAGGATGCACTAGATTGTTGCGGGAAGTTAGCGGCGGAACAATGACAGCGAGGGGAAAGTGAGAAAACAAATTGGGGACACTTTAATTCGGATTTTCCAAGTTTCTTTTTTTTTTTTTTCGTTTTTTTCATTTCAATTTTCTTCGGGTTTCTTTTCTCAGGATTTTTTCAAGTTTCCCTTCCTTTTTTCTTTCCTTTCTTTCTTTCTTCTCTTCTTTTCTTTCTTTCTTTCTTTTTTCTTTCCTTTCCTCTTTCTTTCCTTTTCTTTCTTCTCTTCTTTCTTTTCTCTTCCTTCTTTCTTCTTTCTTTCTTTCTTTCCTCTTTTCTTTCTCTTTTCCTTTCCTTTCTTTCTTTCTCTTTCTTTCTTTTCTTTCCCTTTCCTTTTCCTTTCTTTCCCCTTTCCTTTCTTTCTCTTCTTTTCTTTTCTTTCCTTTCCTTTCTTTCTTTTCTTTCTTTTCTTTCCTCTTCTTTTCTCCTTTCTCCTTCTTTCTTTCTTTTCTTTCCTTTCCTTTCTTTTCTTTCTTTCCTTTCTTTCTTTCTTTCTTTCTTTATTTATTTATTTATTTATTTATTTATTTGTTTGTTTGTTTATTTATTTATCTATTTATTTATTTTTAACTACTGGTATTTAAACCAATTTTTTCTTTGTCTAAAAAAGTAGATGAGAGTTTCCGAAATTATCATTTCGGAACAAATATATAATTTGTAAGATATGCAAAATTTTAATTTATTGCATGTTTGTAATAATTAATATGTACCAGTTTTATAGAAAATATCAATGAAAATCAAGGATCGAACATAATTCACTGCAAATTTATCAAAACAAAATGTATTCTTGAATAATTAAATACGAGCTTACGGCTGTATGGATTATTTTCCAAAAGTGAATATTTTGCTGAGTCCTGAAAATTGATTTTGTTTTAAATTCATTTCTACTCAGAGTATCTTTTGACAAATTATGTGCAATGTTCAAACATAACATCAGCGACTTAATGCACCTTTTCGTATTGACTTCGTCTTGGCCCCTTTATGATCTCATAACAAATCCAGTTTTTGTTATTTGATGCGCCAAACATGATCTATAATATGTTGAAAACCTTAAATTTACCGTTTCATAGAAATTTAGATTTTTCGATAGAAATAGAAGCCTCACATAATTTGGCAAAGAAATTCCATTGATAATAGCATCTTACAATTTTATAATACTGGATATAATGACTCCGTAAGGGTGTGGTCTCTGCTTTATATATAAATTCGTCATCTTGAAACAACCCTAATTAGACTTCCTCGTAAATAGGAAGTGTGTTCTTCTTACCAAACCCCAGATTACGACATCGTTTTTTAATCATTGACCGATTCTACATTACTTTATAACTCGCAAAACGAGTTTATAAAAATCTACTTTGTAAAGGGGATAACTCTTTAACACATTTATGTTACATGTTTGAAAGGCTAAAATGAGCACACAATGCGAAACATCTGCATAGCAATCAGATGCAGAGAGGTGATGTAAAATTTTTACGTATGAAGTGATATTCAGGAAAAAGACAAAGCTGATATTGACAGACCTCAATAACTAACAAACGATGAAATAAATCCTGTTATAGAGACCTTAAGAGTACTTATATCTATTCATAAAAATACTTTTATAGTCCAGCGTAATTAATATTAAAGTTATGTAACTAAGAGGTTGAAAGCAGGTGCTGTGCCGGTTGCGCTTATCCAGGATTGATCAATATTTTAAGAACAGAGGAGTGAGTCGACATGTCAGTGTCAATAAGTTGGAAATTAGGGGTCAGTCCGAGTACTCCTTTTTACGGTCGTGAAGTTGGAGAGAACTGACAGCAATCAGCGCGGGATGTAACGAGATGTGGAAGTCCCTGCGGACGACCACACTTACTCGTATTATGCATACATAGATCGTTGTCCGTCTCTTCAACTCGAAAAGGAATGTGCGGTCTTTATTTTCAAGAGTTACTCTGCCGTATGAGCACAAGTAAATTATTTATGGTGCCCCTGCCAGGCACAGACAACAGAGGAAGAGGGAAGTAAATAAAAAATGACGTAAACCTGAAGTGAAGAGGGAGAAAATTAGAGGGAGAAGTTGCGGAACTAAAATAAGAAGCTGTTGGAGAAAGAATGTGAACTATAAAAGAAGGAAAATAACGGAAGGAGAAAAGAGTAGAAATGAGATTCTACATTACCCTGAAAAGAAAAGTGGCATAATTTATCTGCCTGCAAGGCTTCTAAATGACGAAACTTCGTTTCTAGTGATGTCGAATGCGGAAGATCTCAATAATCATTCGTACTAGACGCTACATCCGCTGTAACAGAAGTACAAGTACCCAATATTAAAGAGGAGTTGAAATGAAATTGAAGTATTGTAGCTAAAGTGACAAGCATACGAATCAAGAAAAACACTTCTATATTAGTATTATATTAACTGTTTGACCATTGCTAAATAAAATACATTTTGAAGTAAATAACAGATCTCGATGCTTCGTTACCAAAAACTCAGTGGAACCGGCTCTCTTGCTAGAAAATAGTATTTGAAGGCAAGTTGCCGTAGATTTAAAAAGTATTACCGGTTTCCGCTAGAATCATGCAAAAAGAACAAGTTCTGAAAGCTTCATCCAAACCGGTTAACACGACGTTCATACGTAGGACTCAGTATCCGCAATTCTGGTTTGTCTGCATGTCCCAAGACTCAGACTTCCTCAAGTCGTCCTTGTGGAAAATTTCCCGAACGTGATCGCGCACGTGAGCTGTAAAGTTCCGTCTCTTGACACCACTCCCACTTGTCCAGGACCGCGGCGACAACACTGACATCTTCCGGTTGGCTCCTCGTTGTGTAACAGTTGACGCCTGAGAAAGCCGTTCACTGTACTAACAACACGAGTCTGTATGCGCAAAGTGATTTAATCTCCAACGCTAAAACATTGCATAATGTTTTAAAGATGTTCATGTGAAATTTAATGATCGAAAAGGACCTACTTTTATAGTTACACTCTCATTTATTTTCAAAATATAGAAATGTCCCACCATTAGCAGAATAGAGCTACTTAGAGATCTATTACACTAAGAATGACGGTTTTATTTTTTGTTTACGCCGTACTGAACTGAAATAAGAAATATCCATCAATATTTGAAATAATTCTTCTTGGAGTTTATTTACCATGTGCTTAACTTAGCTTCCTTTAGATAAACTAAATTTACACTATTTCGAAGCATAATTTACATCTACACTGGTCTGCATTATCAATAATTTACTTGAACAAAGCATATTTGTAAATAATCAGAATTGCTCATTAGTTCAGAGCTGTTAGTGTACATCGTCTCTCGTTGGTACATGGGCATTCTTAGATCTAAATAGGTATAAACATGTACTCAAATAAATTGGATGTACGATGGATAAATTGGAAGCGACGAAGCTCATTGAGGCGAAATACAATGAATTAATGGAATTCAGAAACCAATGTGAACTGAATACGAGGAGATATCATTTAGAACGGTGACATCCTTGACAGCTCATCTTTTCCGATACATAAAATTGAGCTTGGCAACCATTGTCTTGCCTCTTCGTATATGAATCAGTGGTCTTTGTCAAATCTAACTTACGCAAGACGAGTGACATATGTTCATTCAATACCAATATTTATAATTATAACACACGAGTTAGGAATCATATTCATCCGTTGACAGTTTCAACAGCTCAGTACAAGAAAACCACTTATAAAACATGTACTACATTATTTGCTACCCATTTCTAGACAACAAAAAATAATTGAAATCGATTCAAAAATTTAAATACTGAAAAAATATTTTCTGCTTCATACCAGATTCTTGATCTGGGCTGACCGGGTGACGCCGCATCGAAGGCTGAAGTGACGACGTTTCGACCGACATATTACGGTTCTCCAGTACAGCCTTGAAGAGGATAGCCCTGAAGAGATCATGGCTGGCCGCGGAAGCCTACGATATTATATACCTGTTTCTATATTATTAGAGTTTACCGTGCAACAGACACGAAACCAATATTTATTTTAACAATTATGTTAATACGGTTAATATAGTTCTATCGTATTTATTGTGCCTGTAGCAAATATTGTACCTCATCGTCTGGGTCATTGACCCTCATTTCGATTAGGTTTTAATCCAGTTTCCCTTTATCCATTTTTTTAAAATTTATTTTATTTATTTGATTGTTTTGTACATAGATCAGTTTATATATAACTCTACATATGTATTGATGGCTTATGATTTAACTTATTCTATCCTTATCCTAACTTAATACTACTACAAAGGTTGAGGGGACCATATTGGCACCTCATAAGTACTATTCCAGGTCTGAGAACAATTTACAAAAAATATGGAATGGGTATTTATTTTTTATGCGAGTGGGGAGGATGGGGTTTTTACAAAGTTTGAATGAAAATAAAGTTTGGATATGGTGTAATTTGGAGAAGAAATTATGGGATAGGTAGGTGATGTGGTGCATGATGAGATCGAGGTTGAATTCATTATGTAATTGTTGGTTAGTTATGAACCAGGGTGCATTAGTTATTGTACGGAGGAATTGGTTCTGAACAATTTGAATTTTGTTGATATTTGTTTTTGCAGCATTGATCCATACAGGGCAGGCGTAGAGGAGGGTAGGTCTAATAATTGTTTTGAATAAGGTTATTGCTGTTTTGTATGGGAGGAATTTATTTCTTTTTATTATTGATTTTAATTGATGCAATTTGTTTTTGGTTTGGGTTATTTTTATGTCTATATGCTGTTTCCAGTTCATTTTGGTGTCTAAGTGCAGTCCAAGATATTTTATGGGTTTATTTGGAGGATACCAAGGGATGGGCTCATTGTTTAATGTGAGTGGGGTTGGTGGAGTGTATGGTCTTAAAGTGAATATTTTAGCTGCAGTTTTGTTTGGGTTTAATTTTATTTTTAATTTGGATGACCAACTGTCTATTTGGTTAAGATACAATTGTGTGTGATTTTGGATATTGGTTAGAGAGTGGCTGGAGGAGAAGATAAGTGTGTCATCAGCAAACTGTGCTATTTTTACTGTTTCATCACTGGGGATGTCTGCTACATATAAATTAAACAGTGTGGGTGATAGGGGGGAACCTTGAGGTAATCCTGCTTTAATTAACCTGGGGTTGGATAGATTGTTGTTGATTGTTACTGCAAAGGTTCTATTGCTTAAATAGTTTTGAATTACTGAGGTGATGTAATGTGGAGTGCCTATTTTCCTTAATTTAAAAATTAGTGCCTGATGCCAGACTCTGTCAAATGCCTGAGTTATGTCGAGTGATATGAGTATTGTGTGATGTTTTCTCTGAAATGCAGTGTTGAGATGTTCTGTGATTCTGAGGAGTTGATGTTGTGTGGATGTATGATCTGTGAATCCAAACTGTTCTTTTGGGATAGCTTTTGTAATTTGTAGGTGCTTTTTAAGACGTTGGAGTATTATTTTTTCGAAGATATTTGACAGGGATGGTAAAAGACTTATCGGGCGATAGCTGTCGGTGTTTGCTGAATTTTTGTTTGGCTTTGGAACAGGTAGGATGATGGCATGCTTCCATGTGGATGGAAAATGAGTTGTTCTGAAGCATGAATTGTATATATTAGTTAAGTATGCTATTGCGGGGGGAGGTAAATGTTTTAGTATTGAATTATTGATTTTATCATGACCTGGTGCTTTTTTTATCGGGAGAGAGTTAATGATTTGTTTTATTTCTTTAGGGTTTGTGTAATGTATATTGTGATATGGACCGTAGTTTGGGAGGTTTATGGACTGTATTATTGTGTTGTGATCCGGGTGCGGTTTAGATTGGTTAAGTGTGAAAGTTGACTCAAAGTAATTGGCGATTTCCTCAGCCTTGTCGGTTGGGGTGTATAACTTGCCTCTTGGTGAGTTGATGGGAGGAATTATTGTTTTCTTTTTTAGTATTTGTTTGGTGAATTTCCATATAGAGTTATTTTGTACAGTTAAGGAACTTATCTTGTTCTGGAATTTGAGGTTCATATGATTTTTTATTGATTTCTTAACTATGTTAGTTAATATATTTAGTTCTGTCTTTATATGTGGGTTTTTGGTTTGATTCCATAGCCTTCTGGTCCTGTTTTTGACACGTATTAAGTTTGTGATTTCTACCAGGGAAGAATGATTATTTTTATTATGTGGTTGAGTATTTGAGGGCTGCGATTCTGATATAGCTGTATGTATTATGGTGTTTAATAATGTTACGGCGTTGTCTATTTCTAAGGAATTGTTTAAAATTTTGATTTTTGGTATTAAATTGCTGGTTATGTTTTGGAATTTAATCCAGTTTAATTTGAGTGTGTTTATTTTGGGGGTTGGGGATCGCGGGGGTGGGATTTGACGAGTGTGTATATTAACCGGTAGATGGTCGGAGTCGAGTTCATGATACGGTGTTGAATAAAAATTTATGTTGCTGTCAGTCAGTCCGATGTCAAGGATGTCTGGTTGCTTTGTAACGTCTCTTGGGTAGTATGTAGGTTCTGGAGGCGATAGTATGTTGATAGTGGTATTGTTTGTGATTTGTGATAGTATTTTTCCTGCTTGGTTGCTTGTACGACATCCCCAGTTTGTGTGTTTAGCGTTTAGGTCTCCTAGAATTAGTGTTTTTATGTTTGGGGTGAATAAATTGAGAATATTTTGGGGTTGAATTTTTATTGATGGAGGTTTGTATGCTGTTATATTCCATGGTTCATTGTTTAGTGTTAGGGTTATTGCCACTGTTTCAATTTCTGCGTTGTTTGGTGTATAAATTTGATGATGGGTTATATTATTCCTGACTGCAATGAGAACACCTCCTCCTTTTTGTTCGGTCCTGTCGTTTCTATAAATTTTATAATCTGGAATGTATAATTTGTTGCTATTTTTTAGGTGTGTCTCTGTTATGCAAGCAATGTCTATACTATATGTGTGTAGGTATTGAGTTAGTTCTATTTTTTTGGATGAGATCCCATTTGCGTTCCAATTTGTGAGTGATAAATTACTATGGGCTTGTCTTGACATTATTATTATTATTGAAAAATGCTGTTACTGCACTTTGAATTGTATTGATTATTGAAGGTATGATGGAGTTTATGAAGTTAATTATACAGGACGATATAGAATTAATTATTGTATTTAAAATGGGATTGTTATTATTATCTTGTTGGTTTTGTTGGGTACGGATTTGCTGTGATCTCATATTGTTTTCGGTTCCTGGTTGGATTACAGGGTGATTGTTTCTAGAGAAGTTGCGTAAAGGCTGGGTTGGGGGTAGAGATGGAAATTGTTCTTTTTGGTTGATAAAAGATGATTGAGTTGCTCTTTGGAATGAGTTTCTTGTATTAAAGGTAGTGGTGGTTTTCTTATCGACAATATCCTTGTAGTACATACAGTTTTCATTTCTAACGTCTGCACGGTGGTTTCCTTTACAGAGAATACAGGTAGGGTTTGATTTACTTTCAGGACACGTTACTGTATAATGATTACCGGAACATATTGCACAGTTAATTTTATGGTTACAATTATTTCTAGTGTGCCCGAAATCAAGACATCTGAGACATTGAATGGGGCCTTTGGCTTTGCGCCTTTTTTCAGGTTTGACTATCAAGTTACAGATCTGGTTAGTTTGTAATATATAGTCTATATTTTGACTGCCGTCGAACTCGGCTGCCACTACCGGGATGGGGATATTGTCTTTGTATAACAGAGTTACACTGATTAGCGAAGGGCACTTTGCCTTGAGATCTTGGTAAATTTCTTCTTGCGTAATGGATGGATGGAGATTCTTGAAGACTATTGAAAATTTTTTATTTGCAGGGTCTTTATAAGTGTGAAATTTTCTGTTTGTGCTGATAAGGTATTTGATTGCCTGTCTAAAGTCCGATATGTTTTTAAAGAGCACTTTGAGCTTGTTATTAACCATAATTGATGTAAATTGGTTGGTTATTGAGTTCTTAATTTCTTTGTTGAATTCAGCGACGTTCTGGATATGGGCTATAAATATGGGTGGTATCTTAATGTTTGGATTGGTGTGGTCATTAACTTGTTCGTTCATGTATTGAAACCTATTGTTCTCGCGTTCATCACTTTGTTCACCGAGCTCTGTAAATCTGTTCATTATGGGGACATTGTAAAGGAGCTCAGTGGGTTTATTTGAATTTTCACTCGTAATGTAACTGGACCGATTCATTTTTTTGTTCTCGGAGTCACTTTCACTAACACTGACTGACCTTTTTTGTCCGAGTGCAGGTTGTGATGTTGGGAGAGATGCCGACCCGTATATCTGGCTGTGGTAGGCCGGATTGTTGCTGGCCTCGGCGATGGTTGGAATAGGGGTCCCAGCGAGGCTTGTGTCCATGGCCTCGCTGCTAGCTGGAGTTGTTGTCGCTGGTGAAACGACGCCGTTGTCGCCGTTGTGGATGGTGCGCAGGGCTTCCGTTAAAGTTAGCCCTGTGTCGGGGTTAATGGCATATGCCATTAGTCTTTAAACTTTTTATATCTGGTTGAGAACAGTATTTTTTGTATACGTACACCAGCACGAACACTTTATACACACAGTTGAGCAAGCAGCAGTGGCGACCGTTCGCCGCGCTCGGCGACAGTCTGTCGACTGTCTGCTGGGGTGTGGCGCTGATAACGGCTACTGCGATAACTAGCGGAGCACGAGAGAGAACCTTCTCCTACCGTGGCTCGGAACGGAATGCCCTTTATCCATTGAGCAAATGTTGAGATGGATTCTTTGCTTCTGAACAGTAAATGTACTTTCAGTATCTGTGCACGCATTTTTGAGCTCTTTGGGATGATAGTGGGGAGGTAAATTATTTACCATCATTTATTTGCCATTGAGTACCATCGTTCACTATGCTCTCGCGGCAGTGAATCGATTCCTTGACAGGGAACACGATGAAAGATAAATGCCAAAATCAAGAGCATGTTTTGAAATTCAGATAGTTTCTATTATGCCAATATATCTTATCAAATTTTGCCAATCACTTTATCCATAGTTCAGCATGATATAGTTACGAAGAGGGGGAGAAATTCCAAGCTCGACAAAACGTGGACAGTACGTACTGACCGGGACTCAGTTCTCCGACCGCGGGGCTGAAGGGACGTACGCCTTTTCCAAGAAACGGAGCGGTGGTGGGGAGGACACCCCGGCCGTCGACGTACTACTAGCCGCGCGAAAAACATTTTTTTTTTTATTTCACGATCGCGGGCGTTTTTCTTGCATTATTATTTTAGTATCTAACTTACCTTATTCAGAATCTGATGATGATCTGCAGGCTTCACTCTCTGATGAACCACTGCCGGAGTCCAAATTAACAATTATTTCGTCAATGATGTCCGGTACAATACCATCTTTTTCCCAATAATCACTTTCTATTTTTTCCACGTGCTTGCAAAATCCTTGCCAGTCCTGCACGGTGACCTCTTGTATTGCAGTTTCAATGTTTTCTTGCAACTTGGTAACTGACATATCACCTGTTACATTTCGCTCCCTAAATATCCGCTTTACTTTCGCCCAAGCAAGTTCAATTGGGTTCATCTCACACATGTAGGGAGGGAGTCGTACAACTGTATGTCCGTGTGCTGCTAGCAACTCATCGATCTTGTACTGCTTAGCGCGTGGTTTGAGAGGTGCAATTAATCGGTACAAATCAGTCTTACGCATACTTTCTTCACAATGCACTCCCTTTCTTTGAAGCCATACAATCATGTCAGCTTTTCTTGAGTATGCGGACGGCGTCTTGTTGACTTCCATACTGTGGTATGGAGCATTGTCAAGGACAACAACAGCATGCTCTGGTAGATGTGGTAATAATTTTTCACGCACCCATTTCTCAAAATTAATGCCATTCATTTGGCCGTGATAGTCTCCCACAGTACTACCAGCTCGAAAGATTAAACATGTGTCGCAAAGAAATCCTTTCCCCCCCCCCTGCGTGAACAATTATTAGTCTACTTGTGGCATTTCCCATCACTTGGACACCACAAACGTCATCACTCTGCCAGCACTTTTGAAATTTAAGAGTGTTATCAACCCATGTCTCATCCACGTAGATGATATCTCGGTTCTCTTCTCGAAATTGTTTCAATTGAACAATGTATCTGGATCTCCAATCCACTATGTCCGGCCTCTCTATCAGCACCCGCCGCTTTGATTGGCACCTCTTCCATTTAAAACCCATTGATTTCATAACCCGCAATAAAGATTTTGGACCCCAAGGAAAATTAATTTTGCCCTTAATAATTGGAAGAAGCTTTAGCACCGTCGGCACTACCTTTTCTCTCATGTAGAAATCCAGAATCGTATTTCGAATGACACACTGGTCAAAACTATCTACATGGACAGAATTGCCACGTGACACTCTCCTCTTCTTACCAGGAGACTTCAGCTTCCGATTTGGGCTATTCTCATTCCTCTTTTTATTTTCTTTCCGAATGGCTTTGATGGTGGTGAGTCCAACTCCTGTGTATTCGGAGGCTCTTTCACTCGCTTTCATTAAAGGTAAATGTAAACATTTATCTTCTTTCTCCTTATCACATATTTCAATCACACGGGCAATGATTTCGCGACACTCGCTGTGAATAGTCGTATTAGTAACTCTCTTTGCCATGATGAGAAACTAATGGTTTTCACACGTTAACACTCGGGTCCTGCCACAAGCGAACTAGCCACTCCGATGTTCTTGGAACGGTTGCATTTATGTCACGTGACATCGTGGGTGCAGCGAAAGCCATCCCCACCTACCCTGCCGCTCCCCCCGCGCGGAAACTAGGACCCCTCTCCGGCGGTCGGAAAACTGGGACCCGAACAGTAGTCCTTCATGTGTTACGTAAATAGTGTAAATAAAAATGAGTTTTGAAAAATTGCAATTGAATGTCGACGATGATTTCGTTATCCGCGTTCTTGAACTAACATTACTTCCTTACTGTTCAGGTGGGTGAACTGAGAATTTGGCATCGCTCCTTTGGGGGCGGAAAATGCAACCTGCGAATTAAAGCCTAGATGACCAATTAAGGTAGGATTAGGGTTAATCACAAGACTGATTGAACATAGCATTTGAACAATAACTGAGACATCAGTTCTTCAGAATTATTTACTGATAATGTCGAAGAGTATCATGAGACAAATATTAGTACCAGAAATAACCTGGAATGCAATTCCCTTTATTTATTTTTTATTTTGAAAACATTTCTAGCACGTTTGTACGCGAAGATGGCGAACGGTAAGTTTCTCGCTGATATGGTTTGGGACGATTCCTCGAGCCTCTTCCGGTCGCTGCGTCGTTGCGCAACAGCTGACAGCCAAGAAATCCGTTGGTCGTTCGTCTCGCTCGCAGCCGCTTGCAGCCCGAAGTCCATTGAACCCCCGCTGCCCCGCCCTTCCTCGCTGCTTGCCCCGTTCGCTCCGCTCGGATCCGCACCGCTCCCCACAACCCCGCTCGGCTCACCATACTACTCCCGTCCCCCCGCTCCGTACTGAACCACGTCGCCCTGTTCCTTACTACGCCTCCACACTCCGCTCTGCGCTGCTCCTCTCCACCCCGCTACGTACCACCCCATTCGACTCCGCCGCACTCCGCGCCGCCCCGCCCCGCCCCGCTCCACCCTGTCCCGCTTCGCACCGTTCGGCTCCACACCGCGCCGGCTGACGTAAGACGTTACGTGAACGGGTAGGAAGCAGTAACCCACGTGCGGGAGGAGAAAGTCTTCGGCGCGCGGCGCGGCCGAGAGGACCACTCTCACTTTCGTCCCAGCGCCTCAGTCGCCGCCCGGGAGTTGTCGCGCCGCTATGGGACGCCGTCGCCGTCCAGCCCGCCAGGCCGCCTTTCGAGGGCCCGCCCCGCCACTCGCGCCCTCAGGCCACGTGCCGCCGCCGCCGCCCTGCGCCCCCTGAGCGCCCACCGCCATCACCCAGCAGCCCTCGGCTGCCTCCCGGCCCTGCCATGCTCTCCGCCCTGCTGCTCGAGTACATCAGCTTCATCGACGACCGGCCCTACCACCAGCCGCAGCAGTCGGGCAACATGGCGCTGTTCGTCACTATGTTCCTCATCTGCTGCATCGAAGTCATCGTCGTCAAGATCATCACCGAGGAGGAGCGGATGGAGGAGGAGGCGGCGGAGGCGGAGTCGGTGTTGCTTGGGGGCGCGTACACCGATTTCGGATGAGTGCGCTTCGGCGGGGTGCTGCATTCGCCTATATCCAGAACGTGCTCTCAACGTTACGTCACACCCAGAACGTGCTCTCATGTATTGTGAACACTTTGACTGACGTTCTAATACGTTTACGTAGAACGAATCGTCCAATCTAGACCCAAAAGACCGTGAACTGTGTTTTTTACAAAAGAGGCATTTGCACTGTGCTGGAAAATGTTTTCCTTGTTGCTACGTTCGTCAAAAGGACTCGTCCCCACGCGCCTTTCGAGGCATAATCAACCGCTAACAGAAAACAGCAGACTGCAGACTGTTTGTGGACGTTTCTGAAGTGACAGCACATGGTCGAGATTGTGACCCATTTTTGTGAAGTTCTCGTTCAAAGTTCGTAGATTGTGGATGAAGACGTGTTTGCAAGATAATGCAAAATATGTGATATTACGTTCTACTTCTTTAATACGCAATGTACAACTGGCATTTTTAAATGAATGAATTTGTGGTACATTAATGGAAATTATTTTGTGAGACATTTCGTTCTCAGTATTTCGTTTTCGTTCTTGATACTGAATTGCCATTTGATATTTTCATAGGCAAGAGAACAAACTATAGAAAATTTATTTTTTCGGGATAAACAATAACCTTTAAATGTTATATAATTTATTTTCGGTAGAAACAGCTCTTTCTGACATTAAGAGGATCTTATTCAAAAAAATTACATATGTTTAATGTGACATTATTCCAAATTATTACCGATGTGTTACGTAAAACATTTTAAATGATTAAACGCCGAAAATAACAAAAATGTTAAAAAACTCTTAGTTTGACAATTATTTAGAACGTAAGATCTGTGTAGCAAATGCTTGTTTCCCGCTTTCATTTACAATATTTATTCATTTTTTAGATGCATCGATAAAATGTGAAATGAAACAAAACACTGGCACTACGTGACAAGATACTTTAAAAGGAAGCATCCGCATAATGGTAAATAGTATCAAAAATAAACATTCATTTAAGTAAATTGTTTTAGAATTTAACACGAAAATATTTTATAGATATAACAACGCAAAGTTTTGAACATATGTTACTTTTTTCTGTAAATCTAAAGATCATGTATTTTTTCTTACGGATATCTCTATAAAATGTTGACTCGAACATAAAATTGTATAGTCCGACATCGTTTTTACAATGACATTTTTTCTGTGACATTTGTTTTGCTGTTAAGAGATTATCTTTAAAGACACGAGAAATAAATTTCTTGTTCATATAATTTTCTTCTTTGTTACAAATCGCCTCCTAACTCTCCTTTCTTATACTTCTGAGACATGTTTATTTGTTTATAATTTGTTTATAACTTTTTAATGGAAAACAAACGTTTTTCATTAGATGTTTATATCGATGACGCCTTTTTAGAAAGGAAAGATATTTTACATAGTGGGGCACATTAAAGTTGGCACATAATGTTTCCATTCTAAATCCAAGCTAATTGTTCAGATTCCAAATAATCCACGTGGAATTTGTGTTCCACAAAACCGGTTCTCCTGCTTCCCTCGACTATGTTTCAATCTAACCATTCATCTCCTCATCACCATTCTTCATCATCTTATAACAGCTGACCCATTTCAGTGCTACATGACTGACCTTTTTTCAATCCTCTCAGTATGCCCCGAAAAAGAATTAGAAAAGGTTGTAATCAGAGATATTGCGCCAGTGAGACTTCTCCTGGGTGAAGAGAAAAGGAAGCATCCGCATAGATGGATTCGCAGACAATCAACTTTTTGTTCCGGGACGTTTCGCCTGTTGACCCGATGCCCGGCCTACGAGTGGGAGGCTGGCGGAACGAACAGAATGGCAGCGGCAGAGCCGGCCGGCATCACCTTACGTAAGGCGTTGTTCCACACGACTGACAAAAGGCTTTTCAGACAAAGACTTTAAAAACATGTTTTCTATAGCTCGCCCTTCTCGTTCGTTTTGATACTTTCTATTGGAATCTCCCGAGCTGTAGCCGAATGTCCCAGTTTTATGGGCGATGGTGAGATATTTTATGCCGTTTTGATGTTCGGGTCTCTATCGGAGTACAAGAGTGTAGTGCCGTGGAATGGAATGGACAATTGCCACTGTTGTAACAAGCTCTCAGGGGGTTTTATTCGCGCAATAGTTGTTTATATCAAGCCGGAAATGTATTGAATAGGCACAATGAAATAATTATTGTAATTATGATTATGGAATTCATAAATAATTAATAGCTAGGATGCCACGCTCGCATTGATATAACTACCTTCAACTCTGCCTGAAGGTGCAATGACCAAGAAGAATCAAAATAAAATAATTAATTATAACGTCAGTTATGTATATGCATGGACTAAAGGCAAACCAAATTTTAATGAAAGGCTTAGTTAGAGATAATCATTAGCCCCAATTCTGAAGTTAATCCATTTAATTATAACACAATGTTCTCTAAGCAACTCTCTTCCCTACCAGTGTTATAGATTTCCTTTATCCTCGAATGTCAGGATAATACCAGTCGTATTTTATTCTTCTCGCATACATTCACAAGTCCGCCAAACATTAAATGAGATGCATTGTTGTGGCTAATGATTCTTTCACACCCATACCACACAACCACACATACACACACACACACACACACATTGACTCGTTCAAATAATAGCTAGTTTTCTACACATCCTCTTGCCTTTCGTGTTTCAAGGAGAGGATTTCTGAAAATAAAATCTTTTGTTGGAGACATTGTGTCACGTAAACGTGCCATTTTGTTTCTTTTCAAGGTAGAAGAAAAATGCAGCAAGCCACTCCCGAAACGAAATATCAGTGATTCCTTTGTGGAACAAAACAGAGAATAGCACATTTTGTGCAACACTTGAGAAAAAGAATTAACGATCGAAGTTGAAACTTCCTTAAAATGTCATTAAGGAAATAGGAGTTTAAAAAGTTTTCAAACCTTTGCAATTTTAGAAGAGCTTGCCAGCATTACAAGAATTTATTTCTCTACATGCATAAAAGAGAAGACGAAGAAAAACCAATGAGATACCAATGAGAATATTCCTTGAAATTTCGCCAGGTACATGTAACTTCAATGAAGATTTGCCTGTAGGTCAAATAATATAATACATGATTCACTTAGGACAACGTTTACTTGTAGTGGGTGTATGCCATTTCGGTAAAACTTAAGTCTGTTATTTAAAAAAAAGGTTAATCAGATTCACTGAATGAAATTATCAAAGGTGAGTAAGACTTGAATATTAGAAAATAGAGTTGATGAAATATTTATTAAAAAAATTAACTGAAAGATATTGTCGTCTTTCATAATAAATAATGTATTCCTCTAATTATCTTCTTACACACTTTTCTCGCGAAAAATGTTTGAAAATTATTTTTATGAGAGATATTTCTTTCTGCTCGTTATTGTCAATGCAACCGCTTGTTTCATATTGTTGTTCATGTGTTCCCTATATATTCCTACCCTCGGATTTGCGATGAACTTGTCCTTCAGTGACAAATATCCTGAGGAAATGCTGAGCTGGAATTAGTTTATATGTGTACGTACACTCTCGTAAACCTTTCCAATGTTTGTAAACATTTCAAAATTAAAGCGTGAAAGTTTGTTTCTCCCTAAACAAAGAACTCTGAGATTATAACTGAGATCTCTGAGTCACTGATAAATTGAGAAATTGTTATGGGTCTTTCTCTAATTCATGACAATGGAGAAATATCACAAATTAATTAACGAAAACAATAGTTACAGGTATGAAATGAAACATTTCGTTGGCTGAGATCTTGTGTAACAGTTCACGCGATTACTGTGAGGAGGAAACATCTGCCGCTGGTTCTGTAATATTCGTAGTTATGAATTCGTGTCATGAGAAGCGGTGTAACAGTTTTTTTCCAGTTCCTGAAAAGTTGACGGCGCCATAAGCGTGACCGTGTTTATACTCTAAGTGATATTAGTTTTAGACTGGTCATTTATTTTTAATTTAATTAGCAAGGGGATTTTCCAAAAAATACGGTGTGGCAGTGAATGTAGCTTTATACTCTCGCAAATCTTAAAATAAATTTTAAGCCTTTTTACGGTTACATATGTGTGTGTTAAAATTTAGTTACTATTTATTTTAAATAAGAAAATTTAACCTATGCATGAAAAAAAGCGTTTACTGTGCAATTGTGCACATTTGTTATTCACTTGGCAGTTTTCATACCTTTATTTTACAGATACTTAGTTTTGAAAATAAATATTTGCTGGTGGTATAAAGAAGAACCGCAATTAATCAAAAGTTACTCAGGTAGTGAAGTAGATAACCTAGAGATAGAAGAATTGCTAGAAGCTTTGAAGGGAACAAAATACAGGAAAGTGCCAGGACTTAATAACATTAATACAGAATTGATAAAATATGCTGGAATACTCTTCCATCATCGAATATTGCACTTTTTTAATATGTGCTGGAAAAATTTGCAGATCCCAAAAGAATGGCACCAAGCAAAAGTTATCTCCCTGTACAAAAAAGGAGACATCCGATCCGAATAACTACCGAGGAATAAGTCTTTTAGACACAGTCTACAAGTTATACACAATAATTTTAAATAAACACCTAATATCAGAAGAGCAAGTAAGATTTAGGAAAGGCAGATCTTGTGGAGACGCCATATTTACATTAAAAAGAATAATTGAAAAAAGAAGAGAATTCAACCGCGAAATTCACCTAGCCTTTATAGATTTCGAAAAGGCTTTCGATAATGTAAATAGGCAGTTATTATGGGATATTCTTGAAAAAAGAGGATACCCGATACATTTGGTGGAAGCATTAAAGAGCCTATACGAGGATACTACCTACAATACGAATAATAGTAGGAAGGAAAATGACAGAAGATATTCCCACTAACACAGGAGTAAGACAGGGTTGCTGTATCTCACCAACCCTTTTTAACATTTATATTGACGATATGTTTAGGACATGGAAAATGTTAATTGACCCGGGAATATATCTTGGAAACTTATGAACTCCTTTTTATACGCTGACGATCAAGTGATCATTCAGGAAAATGAGGATAAATTACAGAAAGCTGTTTTTGCACTAAACCAATTAACTAAGGAATATAACCTCAAAAACCTCTCTAGTAATAAAACAAAAACAAGGGCATTTAAAGGGAAACCTGTAACAACAAAAATAGTCATAGAAGAAGAAATAATAGAGCAAGTAAAACACTTTAAGTATCTAGAATGCCACATTTCTTATGGAAAAGACGTAGACCTGGACATAAAATTAAACATTTCCGAAACATATGTAGAACAAATCATAGTAATTTGAGAAACAAAACATGAAAAGATACTAGAGTAAAGTTTTTTCAATACTGTGGCTGTGCCCATTTTAACATACGCAAATGAAGCTAGATTAATGACAAACAGAGATAAATCAAACGTTCAGGCAGCAGAAATGAAATTTATTCGAAGCACATTAGGATATACAATTTTAAATAAAGAAATAAATAATGATCTAAGAGAAGAACTCGGGAAAGAACCAGTGCTCGACAAGCTGGCCAAAAATGACAAGAAATGGTGCGAACATCTAAGAAAAATGCCAAGCAGCAGACTTCCAGCTTTGGCAATGCAAGTCGGAAGACCACGTGCTAAGTGGGCGCCGGAACAGGTTGATGAACCTAATCCTTGATTAGAAGAAGAAGAAATATTTGCTAAACAAATATATAATGGTTTGTGACTTCAGAAGTGAAGTATTTTTATACTATTTAGTTTCGGGATCTCGTAAGTCTAAATTTAAATGGTATCTCCCTAAAAATGATTCATGTGTACGAGTATGATTTCAAGTAAGGCTAATAAATTGAAACAATGTTAGTGCGAAACGATTGTAAAGCAATAAAAAATAAAACAAGTTAGTGTTACTGTGAAACAATCGTAAGTATAGCAATTAAAACATGTTGCTTTACAATTTTAATTAGCCTTTTGAAAGCATGTGAATTTTATTCAGTAGCTGCCCTCTTCCGAATGTTGTTAATGGATTACTCTAAACACAGCGTATTCTTTAAAACACACCAATTGTTATTCTGCGTGAAGTGATAAAAATGAAAGAGTTCTTCTACATTGTGTGTCTTTATCTTTTGTGCAGCCTGAGTATAACAAGCTTTTGTCACGCTTCAGAATGCGTTTTGAGAACCCGCCGATTTTATTTTTTTGCGGGAAGTAACAGAAAAGTCACGCACCTCCCAAGCTTACATTCTTTGAAGAAGCACTAGAGTCGTTACAATACACACGTAGAATTAGAGTCAATTACTCCGGAAAGAGTTCGTTGGTATGTAAGGAGGCTTTCGAGACCTTTCCCCCCTTCCCCAACGAAGCCATCCTTCTGAAGTTCTTCCATTAACCTTCTGGAGGTGGAGGGTACAGGCTGTATTAGCGTATACCAGGGATGTCCAAAGTGCAAAGCCGTAAGGGACACAACTCAAACCTTTAATGTGGTTGCGGGCCATATTTCCATTACTCGGGCGATCCAGACTTGTGCACTGCCCCCGTACTGTGTGCACTGTGACCCCGTATTGTTGATCACGGCAGTTTGCCCGGCTGCTCTGAAACGGGACGGGGGGGAGGGAACGGAACCATGCGTGATATCAGGCAGTACCATGTATAACGCATTGAAACATATTGGGATGATTTTGAATTTCTGAATTTACAAGAACAAATTCCTATATCTAAGCGTAACCTATTTTTAAATTAAGTGGGCGTTGACCCCGACGCAGCGCGTGCACTAGGCGCAAAATGTTCTCGCCCGCCATGGATGCTAAGGACTTTTACATTCGGCTAATAACCTTTCGCGGGCCATAGTAAATAGCTCTGACGGCCGCATGCGCCCGCGGGTTGCCAGTTGGACAACCGTACAGTTGCGAGACCGCAACTGAGCTTCGTAGACCTTCACTCCGATTTAATGCGCGACTTCTGACATTTGATGAATTGGTTGCGGTTGTCCAATCGGTACCGTCATTATGATTTAGTTTTTTTTGTTTTTGAGGCTCCCTTATTGGATTGGATACCCTTATTCCAGCTGGTCAACGTCCGAAGACATAATTAAATGGAAAATACGTTCGAGTTCCGATGCTGGCGACTAAGCTGAATAGCAAAGCGCGGTTTCCAAAAATGTTTGAGGGAGGGTATTTTTTTAAAAATGAAGAGAAATATTTTAAATTGAATTTAGTCGTTGATAAAAGCTGTTCTGTTTGTATTTCTTTAAACTTGGAAATAGTCTAAAAATAAAACATTTGAACAATATTTTGGGAAGAATTCTAGCGGCTACCTGCTGTAGTTTTGCGGTTTCTCCTATCAATACGAGACGAATAACAGAGCAGTGCCCTAACAAACGAACCAAGGAACGCATGCGATCTTCTCTACCTCTTCCTTGTCCTATCCTATACTTATATGCACTACACTACTACTCATGTAGTCGGAAGACTTGTGGGGAGCTTGGACCTTATTCTGGCTGGGGAGTTGCCCCGCCAGTGGGAGATACCTGGTTAGGAAAAACCCCGTACGCCGTCTTGTAGGTCAATGCAGGATCTCACCATTCAGTGGAGTAAGATCACCACCACCTCCCGTAAAAAACATGCCCTACCCAAACTGATCTAATGACCTTAGCTGTTGACCCGCCCGCAAATCCGAAATAATCAGTCAATCATGGGCGTACGTAGTGGTTGACAGCTCCACCACCTGACCTTCTCCAGCGGCTTCGCTTCATTGCTGTAAGGGTTAGCGTGTAACGCTGGGTAAAGTTATTAAGTTAAACATAACTTTGAATTTTAATTGAAAATGCATTACTCATGTTAATTTATGTTAGATTACTTTTTATGTTAACATGATTTTGCCTTCCAATACCCAGAACAACATGCTTGATTAAGTTCCCAATTAATGGATTAAAACGGTATCCAATTTTAAAATGTAAATTGTTTATATGGAATGTATGTCCCTTTAATAAAAAGTGAAAATAAAATGGTGAAAACACGTATTCCTTACGGGTGACGAGATCCCCCAGCCTGGGGCCACGTATGTGAGGCAGTCATGGTATTACTATTTAGACAGTAATATTGCCTTTGGGTGAACAATAAGGTAGAATTTAAAGGTTCACTGAGACTTGACGTCCTGCTTCCCTTTTGGACGGAGGCTCTTCGCCGCATTCAGTTCAACGGCCTCGTTCACACCATTCAAGAATGCCGGGTTCAAGCTCATGCTCACGCCGCGCCTAGTAACGGGCCGAACTCGCCGCTGAACTGGTAGCTATGCCCACATGCACCGCGTCTCAAAAGACGGACTCGTCTTCAGAAATAAGGAAAATGTATAGACATTTAAAAATTAATTTGTGTTTTAAAAGTTTTCAATTTTAATGTGTCTTTCAAGAAAATGGAGACAATATTATTAGGGAGGAAAGTTAGGAGGAAATGTGACGAGATGTTTGAGGAGGATCAAAAAAGGAAGCATTTTCATGTTGGTAGCAATGGCAAGTTATGTTAAAAACTATTTTTTAATCATTCAAGAATAATTCATCAATTTGCTAATTATTTCATTACAAATTATGGAGGTTTTAAATTGATAGTTTTTCTTAAAAAGTGGCTCGAAATGATAGGTAACGCAATTTCTTGGGATTAAAAACGGAGCAGAACTTTATTTTAGAAGCACTATAATGTTCTGCTCCATATGCATTGAGTACATATGTGCACTTCAAGCACATTTCTATCAATATAGTGTACTTGTTTGTATTCAGTTATTTGAGCCTTAATCTTTAATTATTATAGTTTCTAAATATTAAGAATCAAAGAAATTAACAAATGCATGTTTTAAGTTCATTTTTTTTGGAACCTCGCATAATATAAATGTTTAACTTATGAAATTTTTTTTAGTTTAAAGCACCGGAAACAACAATTTTCCTATAATAAGGGTTTTGGAGCAGCTACTTCTCCCAAAAAAGTTGCATTTTTCAAGGGAGTTACATTTTTCTAATAAATGAATGGATAATTTGGCACGAAGTACAATTTATAGAACATTGTAGGTATTTATAGAACATTATTTTTGGAAAGTGTTTTTATGGACGTTTTATCTAATTACGTTATTTAGTGCGCTTAGGATATCTTCCTGCTCCCGATTAGTTTCCTGCCCCCGTCCGTTTGAGAGCGGCTGTTTGAACTCCCCCTCGCCACCCCCCACCCCCGCCAACGGCCGCTCATCAGTTGCTCAGGATGGCGCGGGCCGGTGGGGCCCAGGTGGGGCGGCGCAGCGCGGGTGGGTGGGCGGCGGTGCCGTCGGAAGTGACGCGCCCGCGAACGGACCTCCGCTTCCGGTCGTCGGCCATCAGGCGGCTGCTCACGTGACGCCTGCCGCGCACGCTTCCCGTCCCAGCTCCCCCGCGTCTCCCCTGTCCTCCGCGCACGCTACACCTTGCCCCTCCCATCTGCAACCCTCCGCACTCCGGCCTCGTCCCACCCCGGACCCACCCTGCCCGCCGCCCACACTGCCGCCTCCCCCCTTCCCGCCTTGCTCACCGCGCACTCAATGCTCGCTCTGCAGCACCCCACCCCTCCACACTCCGGCTCAGCCCCTGCCCTCAACTTGCCGACGAGGCCCCACCATTACCCCTCCTGTCCGCTCCCCGCTCACCACCCCGGGGTCGCACGCTCCGCAGTCGTCAGCCCGGCTCCGCCCCTCCCGCCGGTCACCCTTACGCGCGAATGCCATTCCGGTGGCGTAGCCGCCTGCCCTTCCGGCCGTGCGAGCTAATCGGACGGACACCGTCGGGGCCGGCTTTCTCCTCCGGGAATGGTGACGAAACATTCTTTTGGCGAAGCAGCGGAGATAGGCACTTTAATTTGAAACTCAAGGGGAGCACTAACAAATTGGAATGAAGCAACATTTAGTACGAAAAGCGACCTGTGAAGTGAAGTGATAATTAGACATGAACAAAAAGAAGTACCAATGACAATAAGACAAAAATATAGTAATTAACAAGCTATCTAGCTTATTTTAAAATACTTTACAATGTAAGAGGCCTTTGCCTTACTAAGGAAAATGAACAGGCTAATACTAATAATAATAATAGGTTTATGATAATAGTAATAATAATATCTAGTATTTTATGATAACATAGCAAAATAATATGTGAAATTCTTTATCAACATTTGGAGTGACAAGAATGGGTCGGTTAATGAACAATTCAAATTTCAAATTTAACAACCAAATAGTGTGTCAATTTCGTGAGAAATTCCTACAATCTGCTGCGAATCCCAGAAGGAAAAATCCCATTCGCAGTCTAGAATTGCCCTCTGAAGCGAGAAAATATGCATATTACCCAGTGAAGAAATGCTAAGCAATTGGAATTATGAAGCTACGAGTATAGAAGTGTAATGGATGAAGGAGAACAAGAATCCCTCTTATCCATTTAAATTAGTTCATTTCTACGTAGTCATCAAGCAGTGGCGACTTCTTTATGTAGGAAACGAAAATCTACATTATATGTACATGATAATAAAAATCGGGTGTAGGTACAAGTCACATGCGTGATACTTTTCATGTTTTCTGTCATGAAAATCAGAATCAACACTAAAAATTATTTTGACGATTTTCACAAAAAATATTTAGAAAAAATAATTAGAAAGAATAATTATATTCCTCAAAATACCTCCTAATTAACAGCAAAGACTCATCACATAACTACTACGCTTTTAAAAATAGTTCGTCAGGACTTATGAGATCTGCCGTCTATAAAACTGAATTGGTTGTTTTAAAAAGGGTATATTTTTTTCGAAAAAAATAAATAATGTATTTTTTATGATATTTTATTGAAACTGCTGATACCGGGAAGAGTACGAGAGAAAACGTATTTACAAAACTTGTTTTACTGTGCATTCTACATACTTGGATAATAGATTTCAATTACTCAGCTCGAATTGACATTTTGTGCAGTAGAACTGACAGTTACTGTAATGGGTAATTTCAGTATTATTTCGCACACCCTCTGCAAAATCCACCTCTTCAAATCTTCGCCACGTCCACGCTATCAGCATCAACTTCTACATTGTCTTGATTGCTATCGCATTCTCTGCCGCGATCGCTTTATTCGGCGCTGTTACTATCGTCTCCATCGCAGCATAAGGCAGCAGGCGAGACGTGGCCGCCGTCGTTACCGCCCCCCTGCCATAGCTTCCGCCACTGATATTTCACCATTCCTGTAAAAGGCAGTCGTTAATGCCTCACTCCCACTGCAATGTACCCCTCATGGATAATGCGGCATTTAGATCCCGAATAGGTCTCATTGCGACCCAACAAATACTATGGAACAAAGAGTGGAATTTTTGTTTTCACTAGCACTGCTATCTATATCTACTATTATTACAGGCTGTCTCAGATATTTCATCTCCACCAACCCATCTCGTTTGTACCCGTTGCAAAACTTGACACCACTGTATGTGCAAGTTCCATGTTTTGTGCTCCTGTCCTCACTATCACAGACACAAACTTCTCTCTCTCTCTCTCCGCAAGCGTAGCTTTACAAAATTCACTCCTAGCCTGTCGCATTTTATATTAATCCATCCTGCCCTTTCATGATCTACTATACACCTCTTTTATTACCCCCTTTTCTAAAGAGTCCTTTACGTGCGCGGTTCGACATTCAACTAAGGCGACCGACGTGATCCAAACTTCTCCTTCTATGACTCTTTGCCTCTGACTCCATCAGAATCTTTTCCATACTCTTTCCCATACTACGATATTTTTCTCTCCTCTCACCCCGCCTCGCACAGTGGCTCTCGCCGCCGCCGTATCCACTCTTCTCCGCTCCGTGACCCCTGCCTCGCGCTAACTGTACAACCCGCTGGCGTGGGGGAAGGGGCGGGGAGGTTCGCGTAGCGGGCCCTGCACAAGCACAGCCGCCACCGCCACTCCACCGCCTCTGCCGTCTGCCGCCACTGCCCCCGCCCCCACCCTCGCCGACATCGCCGTCGCTCCTGCCGGAGCGGGAGTCTCCGTCAGCGGACGAAGCGGTGCGGAGCGGAGGAGCTCTGCCTGCAGCTGCGGACGCCAGCGACGCTGTGCGTGGTAGCAGCGGAGGCGGTCAGTGGAGCGGAGGTGCGGCGGGTCGTGCGCCGTAAGTGCTGGAGCGTGGAGCGGGCGCCCAGGATTCGAGTGCAGCAAGTATCTGGGTCGCTTCGGCGGGGTGGGGCGATATGTCGGTGTGATCGTGCCAAAACTAAGTGTATTAACGGATGTGTCTGTGTTGTTTTGGTTTATTAGTGTCCTGATTTGGAAGCCCTTCAACGTCATTGATGATGATGATGCTGTGTTCAACTATTGAGAGTAGGTGAGGGAGGAGACCTATTGCCACCGTATCTTCTTCTTTCCTGGGCTGATTGTCACGTTTGGTTGGTCATAGTTTTCCTCTGGATGGTTGGTGACGCTTGGTATAATCCTGAAAGGTAAATTATGAGAGAAAAATGATTAAGGATAAGACGATGATTCTTGTGGTTTGAGAATTTAAAACTTCATTAGGTATATGATGCCAGGAAATAGAAAAAAACTCGCCACAATCACTTGGTGAAATATTCTTATGGAACTTAAGCCTGTATCATTCATCTCGGCATACTTTTACGATGCTACGAGACCCTGCGGTGCCAGAGCAGGTTCAAATTTCATTGAATGTCGGTAATTTAGGCTTTAGGCTTGTTGAATGGCACCGTTTTGGAGGCATCTTGTATTATAAGAATCATACTAATATCAGTCCGTTACACAACATACAAAACTTAGCAATGAAATGTTTTGATATTGTATTGATATTTTCTTCGTGTATTTTTCTTTTAATAGCTTCCAATGATTTTCTTTTCTTGCTGTTCGTGAAAGTGTGAAATCTCCTAATTCAATTGCAAATACTGCTACTTGCAGAAATGAAATTAGGCATATTGAGTCGTTAAATACTTCCTATCATTTACGTCTATATCAGTTAGTGTATTTTTATATAAATTTAAGAAAACTCTTGCAAAGTTTTCCTAAACGAAATATTTAAAAACTACATTTACATGTTTATGAGGGATTCTGCATTGGATAATCGTTGCGAGACATTTTCAATTAGTATTCGTTCAATGTCACTGCCTTCTTACTGATATCCGTATTTGGCAGGTCCCTTTCCGTTCTATGCGTCACCCCCGGTTACTGTCCATCGTTTCTGTCTACGATTGTTTTCTTGAGTCATGCATTCTGAACGTGTCTGGTCGAACGTACGCCAGGAACAGCAGGTATAAGAAGTAAGACTGACGTGTAAGAAAAATCTCGAGAAAGGAAGAGGCGAGGCACAATGAGGAAGAGAAGGAATAAAAAAGACAAGGAAGCTAAGTAACCGCCAGTAAACCCTCGTTTAAATATAACGGGTACAACACAAAGTCGCTCTGTTTGAAGTCATAACTGATGATTGGTTTTGTAACGTCATTACCCGACCTAGAATGGAATGATCTGGACGTCAGCTCGGGGAAGGCTTGAAACGTCATTCATTTTATAGTGACTTTCTTCATTTTGGGTAGATCTGCTTACGCTCCGTTTTGTTTTATTTCATCAGATTTAACTAGATGTATTTTGGGAGTCCTTAAAAGAGTGCAACACTAGGTTTTCAGATTTGTAGCCATTAGTTCAGCGAAATTTTCCACTTCTGGAATGGTGAAGTTTATTTTGTTGAGTGGAATGCGGGGAAACGACACGAAAATTTTTGAACTCAACCTGTTGAAAACGAACAAAAATTAAAAGTCAATATTGAGATTTAATATGGAGAAGTTAGTAGTACGTAAAGCCAGCGAATATAATAAGTGGTAAAGTAGTTTAAATGTGTTCCTTTCACTCTTCCTTAATTTAATTTTTTATGACTAGGATGAATCCCAAAACCTAGATGCAACATCAATGACATATTAGTTCATCTGACATTCTATATAATATAAAACATAGAGTAACAGTGAGTCTACTGAAAATTATGTCTACTAGAAGAAATGCATGGTAATAGTCAGACCTTGACTTGTTTCTGAGAACTATTGCCGCGACGTTCTCAGCAAGAGCCATCCATTATCGCTCTTTATAGCCTTGTCTACACTGTCACGGCACTGTGAATGACACGAGGTACACTCGTTTCTGCGTGACCGTAATGACCTGTCATGAAATAGCGCCTCCAACACCAGGCCGTGGTAAAAAAGAATCTACGCCTCTCTAGTACGGCACTCGCGGTCGTTAACCTGTGGCTTCATTGTTGTGAGTCCGACAAGGGCAGTTTCCCAGAACAATGGCTTCACATTTCCGGTCCCGACCGACGCAAATTTGCTCCAAAATGAGCCAGTTTGGAAGTTTTTTTCTGAGTTTTCTCATCGATGAATCCTTTCATTCTTGTTGGCATTTTCAAGTGTGAAAGAGAGCAAGTGCGGGTTTCACTTATCTCTCTCATCCTGCTATTACGAGAATTGTCGTGAGACTCTTGTTCACTCTTCTCACTCATGACATCATAGAATTTCGGGTGCATGAGCAGCAAAATATGAGTTGGTTTCCCGTTTTCCGTCAAGAGTTCACTAAGTCTGAATTATTTTTTATGAATGTTTTGTGACCTTTCGTTAAAATGCAAGCACTGTCATAAAAATCATTATAGAGGAAACCACAAATAAAAATAAATATTTATGGAATTGAGATGATTTAATATTGTATTATCGGTATTTTCAGACGGAAAATTGGGTACATTAAAACGGAAGATACTCATCTGAATATACACATTTGGTCATAGTTTTAATGCAATTACTTTCACTAATTCAGATTCTGAAATCATAATTATTTATTAATCCAATATTCTTTTCTAGAGATATATCAATGCTTATTTAATTCTACACAGTGAATACTGCGTCAGCAATTACATTACATGGCATAAACGTTTGGCAATTTAATCAGGCGGTCAGCTACATTGATCATATGATTTACCTCTTTAGTTGTAGTTCTCTTTAAGTACAAGCTGAAAAATCGAATTTCTGAATGCTCTTTGAGTAGTGAATTACTTTATTACTTATTACGATCCCGCAGCCGAGCCCGAAAACTTCACATACTTGTAATCATGACCTAATCCCTTACATCATTGAGGTCAACACTTATCGCTTTCGAGATACATTAAAAAATGTAGTTTAAACATGAGCATTTCTTACGGAACATCACGAAGGTATTCAAATGTATAATTCAGCTTCAAAACAAGAACAATCAGATGAGAATCTTTCTAAAACTTACGAGTCGGTTAGCGATGTAAGTTAACTATAATAAAGAACGATATTACATTCTTGCATCATCACGGAACACTTCAGTGGCGCGGTAGATGAAAGTGAAGATGCAAGTAAAAAAAACAACATAATGACCTCTTCAGATATGGCGAAGAAGATTATCGCTAAGATCCTCTTAGCGTAAAGTTAGTATCAAAAGTAGTATTATCAGCAAGAAATACTCATCCTCTAAAAACTAAAGAGAAAAAACGCTTTTAAGAAAAAACTTAAAACTGCGTTTCACCGATTTCGCATGCTTTGTATACATTGAGAAGGGAAGAGAAAGTGCCGGAAGATAAAAACGCCTACTGAAATCAGTCTCTTGAAACACTTTCGTTTTGTATCTCCTTTCCCAAGTTCCGACATTAGTGTAAAGAAACGAAACTCATAGCCGGTGGCTACCTCGCCTATTTGGAGCACGGGGGCGGCCCAATAGGGCACAAATTGCCTGCAGGCCAGGGCTCCGCGCCGCGCCGCGCCGCGCCGCGCCGCGCCGACGTCCACGTTGGCACAGCCACTTCAGCAAACTTTTTCCCCCCACAATCAGAATTTTGTGCTCTTATAATATCAAAAATCTTATAATATCTCATTTTTCTTCTTCTTCTTGTCAAGGATTAGGTTCTTCAACGTGTTCCGGTGCCCATTTTGCTCGAGGTGTAGTATCTTCTTTTGCCAAAGCTGGAAGTCTGCTCCCTGGCATTCTTCTATCTAATAGAGTTATTTATGAAATACGATTCTTAAGACATTTGATTACACTACGAATATCGAACAACGTTTCATCCTATTTGTAAAAATCTCAATATGTGCTATAATTTTCTTTTAAAATTCACTGTTCATTCTGCAAAACGTGACAGACTGATGTTTATAATAGTTAATAGGATGCCATGCATTATTAAAACGCTTTTTAAGAAAACTGATTACGATTCTGATTATAGTTGTTTATAGTAGGACATTGACTTTGGACTTAATGCGTAAATGTGTGACTTTAGATAATTAAAGTGGTTTAATTATAAAGATAATTAAACTTTTGATAACTAACGGTTTTTTCAACTAAATCTTGTCAATGCTACTTCAACATTAACCTGGAAAGGATACTTTAATAAATGCTATTTTGTCTAACCAGAATTTTTTTAAATTTTAGTGCTCCTCGTATTCAAAAGAAAGTTTGATATAAACGACTGAATTAAGTAGACTATCAAAACTTTGTATTTTTTACTGTAACTAATTTACTGTTAAAACACACATCTCAATTACAAATAAATTTTGTTACAATCATCTTTTAAATTATTTTACGTAAATTTGTTTCCATCTTAATAATTTATTTTGCTCTACGATAGTAGGAGGTCTGAAACATGTGATCTATTATAAAAAAGTAATTACAAAATGATACAATGTAAAAATCATAATACCTTATTTCCAGAATGCCTCAACTCCGGAATGTCACAACTAAATCTTACTCCCGACGTACTTACGAAGTTACAGCGCAATTGCTTCTAATCGTAGAGTTATGCGTGACACATACTCGAATATCCATCCATCCTTACTGATTTGCAGATTTTCGGGTAATCTCCTCATCCCCTGTACCAATCTTAACCATCTTTGTAAAAGCTCTAATAGACCGTAGTCCTGGCGTGAGTGCGAAGTTACCGCTCAAAAGAACTTTAAGTAATGATTTTACGACTGAAAATTCGAGATCGTTTTGTTGATTCCATCCTTTCTGTCCTATCGTTTAGTACAGGGAGGATAAATAAAAAAGTTTTTATTTTTACTGATACGTTATGATTTGTTATTGTGTTTGCTATAGACATCAGTCTGCAGTGCATAACTTACTTGGATTGAGAGTATTATAGTTACGACGGAAGTATGAACACAGTTAAATGATGTTACATGTTCTTTTATGGAGGGAATTATGAAAGAGAATTATGTAAAAGAGGTATGAATAGACAAACCAAATCAAGTTAACATCTAGTTATTTGGGAAATAAGTAAATCATAATAATTAAAATTATGTACAAAATGAAACCCTGTATATAAGTACCACGGGCGTTAACCGACAAAAGCCCGAGAGCCAAAGGTGCTCGCCTTTCTGTCGCTGCTCGATCATTAGCATCCCTGGTGCATAAATAACTGTTGTTGACGTGGCTATACCAGTAACAGCCGTAGTCGTCCGCGCTGGCAGCTTTGTTGCCGGACTTGGCGACGCTCTCCCCGGATGCCCGGCGCCGCGGCGCCTCAGCGCCGAGAGCGCGCGGCGGAGCGGGCACCCGAACCGGCTCGGAATCGGAACCCAACGTTTTTTAAGAGCGAGAGTAAATGTAATTCAACATTATTATTCTCTGCGAGCTTCGCCTTTCGTGGACCACGGTCAGTTGATGTTTCTAATTTGATTTTGATTTTTTTCTTCTTTTTCCAGAATTTCTTCATTCTTTCGCTGAGCTCCCTGCTCCTTTCTTCTGATCAAGTGTTAGTAACTTTTACTTTGTTTTTCTTGGCGTTCCTTAATTTCATTAATCTTTTTGCGAAACACTTTTCCATCCCAAATTTCTTCTGAGAACTTTTGAACGTAACGTCCTCCTTGTCTTCGTTGTTCAAAACATTTTCTTTTAGCCTGCATTTTAGTGATGTGTGGATTATTTTTGTCAATTTTCGCTCGATCGGCTAACAAGGTGACCACAAACGTATATCTCTTCTAGCGAATCATAATAATATCTAGGTTCTGTTAACAATATATGGACTAGAATGACAATTTATTTGTATCAAACGAGCACCTCGAAATGAAGCGATAGAAAATGAGCTGGTTTGATGATGCACTTCTAGTATTTTTCTCTTCTGAAGACCACTTGTTCTTCTGTGTTTAGATGATGGATAACGAGGTTTTTCCCAAAAATTTGTACTCTTACTCCGAATTTCTTGATAACAGGAATTTAATTCATATCTATTCCCCCCATTCCATACACAATGTAAAACCTCGCGAGTTTGATTTTAGAATGTTATCTGTTGCCTATCAGGTGGGAGATAACGAGGTATCCTGAATTAAAGTACAGCATCATGTAAATTTTATGATTATTTATAGGAATATATCTTAATCATAAATAGGCCAACTTGTGATCTTATCTTAAATATGTTTCTACAATACCCTTGTTATCATCACTCAATGACATTGAAGAGGTGAAGGAACACATTTTACCCACTAAATACGAGTATGTATCAAATGAATATCCGCGCTGATTCTTGATAACTTATCAAATGTATATTGGCATATATAGTCAAAAGCTACTAATGTATTATATTTTACAGTATTTAATGTATTGTTTAAGAGTATTATTTTTACGTCTACTCAGGGTTTACAAATGTATTTTAAGGGCTGACAACTTTCAATATCTTTGTCTGCATTAATTTCCGATTTGTCTTATATTTCTAGACCTTCCTGATAATTTTTGTAACGCAGGTTCTTGGTATCCACTTACCCCACAACCAAATGGTCAATACTTGAACTTAATCCCATGCTAAATCACAAACCAAACCTTGTCAGAGCTTCATGTGAATTGAGAAGCAGAGGACAATTACGGAGGGAATCACGATGTTTTGCGTTAGAATGTGCACGTATAGGGTGAATATGCATTAAATGCGACAATTTTAGATACGCAGATAACCGTTTCAACAGCTCTGCTTAACGGCCGCCGAAATCGAAAATTCAAAGTTCCGTGCGAACTCAAAAGCGGGAAAGCACTACGTCCACTGCGCGTCGCGCCCAGAGCGCGAGCGCGGCGGGGCGCGGCGCCATGAAGAGAGTGGGCGGGGCAGGGGCGGGGCAGGGGCGGAACAGGGGTGGGGCGCGGAGTGCCATGCGCGATGTGTCTGCAGCCGATTGCGCGCGGCGCGGGAGCGCGAACAGCCGCGCTTGCTGCGCCTGAGACAGCCCCGCGGCTCTGCAGACGGAGGCACCGGCGACGGAGCAGACGACCACGGAGACTTCAACGCGCGGTGGGAGAGGTGAGCGGCCTGGCCCGACCCGGCAGGCGCCGTGCCGCCGCGCCTGGTTCTCCTGTGCCGCTTGTGTCTCGTTGGGCGCCTGTCGTGTTGCATCGAGAATCGTCGCTTGTGATGCAGGTTGAAGCTTTGGGTTCTGCGGCCGGAGGCACGGGATGGCTCTTGGTTGTTCGAGAAGCTGGTATTTTGACTTTTTTGATAGACAGCTAAAGAAATTGAATCAATGCAATACCGTGTGGAATGGGCTGTAGAGTGAGTAATGATTCACAATAATGTGTTTGCTGAAGTGGTTGTAGTATTAGAGTAGCTTAGCAAAAAATGGCCAATTTGATACGGTCAATTTGATTCGCTGCGCTCGCTCATTTCTAAATCGACGGCAACGTTCGGTTAGCCTCGCTATTAATGTAAAACATCCATGGGGCTAGACAACGCAAAATTTCAAAAGCAGTTACTACCAAATTTCAGATATGGCTAATTTGACACGCTTTCCTCGCGAAAATATTTCATAAGTACTTCTACTTAATTAAATACAGACATTGCACACGTGTTCCTTTAATTCGTACGCTTTAGCTGGTTGTCAAAAAAAACTATTGTCCTGACAACGCTGTGTCAGGACTGGTTTGTCGTGGCTCTTTTCAGCGGTGACAAGGAACAAAATGGTCGATATGTGCCCCGCATTTTATGTCAAGTTTTGAGCCATGATTTTGTAAAGTCAAAGGGGAACACATTATGTTTCTTTACAAACTCACGTGTTGACCATTTTAGTAAATGTCAGATTTCATGATGTACCAAACCGCAAAAGAGCCTAAACAGCTAAGAACAATCATTGTGTGTTGAGGTTATTGCTGTCGCATGTTGTGGTCGTCCCACCGCTTGAAAAGTCATGAACGTGTTGGAGGTGTTTGCTTGTACTGCTCGATATGAGACGCTCATTCCGTTCAGCACGTGACTGTCAATGTATGTGTACAAAGTGGTCGTTTAGAAGGTGTCCGTATTCGCATTTGTGATGTTCTTTACCTGTTGCTTAGTACGTCGAGGGAAGATGCATGTCATTATCTGGCATTGTTTATGAAGGAACGTGAATGTCAAATATTGCTTTATCTGATTCACTTTCACTGTTTTATTTTACGATATCATGCCGTGAGGATTACGGTGACTGTTTGAGGCGTGTATACCCCTGCATTCATAAAACACTTAAGGTAGTACAGTATGGACTGTATCGCTTCTGTACCTCTGGTACAATGAATGTCCTTGCATTGCATTACTGTGTGGCGTAATACCTTGTAACACATTGCACTACTTATTGGTCACAAAGACGAATTTATTGTACTGATGGTAAAATCCATTTCAGTTTTATGCAAACAAAAGATATCGAAAGATGACAAAACGAAAGAAACAAAAGATGTCGCACCGAATGTATTATTCATCTCTATTTCAACTGTATACACCACATGCCAACAATGATGGCAATGAGTGTGTAAGGGCAAAAAGAGTTAAAAACTTGATAATTTGTTTAATTATTAAACTGTTAAATCCATTTCAATAGACTATCACTAGATTTGTGATTGTGCATTTAAACCTTCCTATGTTTTTATCGAAGTAATTTTTTTCAATTCAGTTCTTGAAGCATAAAAAGGATTACTCTTCTCAATAAAAATATTTGAGATCGGTTATACTTCCAAATCTTGGGTTTTGCTATTTTTAAATAAATATGTTTATGCGGTACAATACATCGCAGTGTGCACAAAGGAACTCAGGGCAAAGCATGCTTGGGGAACCTCGACCGCATGAGAAAAGGCCGCAGCGGCTCTGCGGGAACGAGCGGCACGGTGGGGGCGTCGCTGGCTGTGGGAACGCAACGCACTCGCTCCCAAAGCGTAGCGCCGGACGCAAGCCACCCCGCCCCGACTGCCACTGCCGACCGGTTACACCCACACCCATCCACCACGAACTCTCCCATGCCGCTTCTCCCCACCGCCCTCAACGTGGCGATCCGCCCACCCCCGGCGTTCACGCGCACTCAAACTTTCCGCCTTATCAACGCTCCACGTACCAATCCAATTCCAACAGCTCTCCCCCACCCCAACATTCCCGCCCGATTTCAACGTTTCCCCCTGATCTCTAAGTTTCCGCTTTTTCCCGACATCCGCCCTGCAATCTCGAGTCGGGTCTCGTTCCTTGCTCCTCCACCGCTACCACTGTCACTTTGGTTCTCACACACCAGGCTTTACTGCATTGCGTGAGCCTTTTGCGCGGGCATTCACACACACACACACACACACACACACACACACATAATCAGATCCTCACACCCCCACCTCGTCGCAACCAGCGCTTATCCCGCCGCTCCGCACAATCTCATCTATCTAAACCTGCCCCCACCCCGCTCTCTTATTACAATTCGCACTCACCTTGTTTGGCCTCCCCCGCCTTTCTGATACCACCCACGCGCAGCTAGCATCGCACGTTCCTTAACCCACGCCCGCCCAATCCGGTGCCTCCTGATCCACCGTTGCTCACGCGCTGCACAATTCCCCGATTCCCCCCAAAGAGCTCGGAGCATTTTGTCTAGTTCCCAAGAAACATATCATTCTACAAATGAAAAACCTTCTACAAATGTAAACTCCACTCCCTCTTGCTTCCTTCTATCCCGTACCCTCCTCCCTCTCTTATTTCTTCAGCCCTTTTTTCTCCCATCCTCTCTTTCTTTTCTTCTTCTTCTCCTCCTCCTCCTCCTCCTCTTTCTCCTATTTCCCTTATCCCCCTTTTATTCCCCTTCTACTCCTACATTTTCTTCTTCACCTTATATTTTCACGTATGTATTGTTTTATCTGTGTATTTCCTTTGTGCCACGCGCCCGTTTTGGCCCGCTTGAGTCCGCGACGCGTCACCGCGTGGCGCGAAGCGGGTTCCCACCGGCATAATTCTAAATCGCAGTCTAATTTTAATTCTCGTTCCAGCCGTTCATTGTGACACCATCAGAGAAAGTGTCATCCAATAGACTCCACCTCTCTTGATTCGCAACGCGATTCACTTATAAATGCTAAATGACGCTTCGCTCCGCATTTCCAAGTTGAGGACGAGGCTCGAGGCTTCACCCCTCGCTTTGACCTAAAACATGGTTGAGCCTGTGCAAGGCATACTTTTCAATGTATTTTATGCGTAGTTTCTTGAAAGGTAGTTGAAACTACGTTATGCATTTACAAGTTGAGGCCAAAGTTCAGATCTTCTGACCATGTTAACGTACAAGATTCTTCAGTCTGAGCAACATATAATTTTCGACGATTTTTACGTCCAGACACGAATCCACGATCATGCCAATTCGAGGCTAAGGCGCTTGCTAGTACGCTACCGGTGATGCTTCAAGTTAGTTTCTCATTTCCCTTCCCTAACCCTAATGCGCCTGGTGGCGCTCTCCACAGTAGGGACGATAACTACAAAATTCAGCTGCGATGTAGTATTAAACCTGCCACCTCGCGCGGAGAGCGCGCCGACCGGGCGGCGGGGTGGGCAACGCCTCCACTCCGTCGCGCCGCCGAGCGCGGCCGAGCGCGGCCGAGCGCCGCCGTGCTCCGCGTCGGACGGGGAATGCGCGCCTTCATGCTGTGCGTCTCCCGGCGTCAGCAGTTGCGACTTTCTCGAGTAACGTCTCTCTCCGCTCCTCTGTCGCAGGGAGGTGAAGCAGCAGTCGGAGGAGTGGCTGTTCCGGCAGGTGCAGCGCCGCCTTCATCCAACGTCTTCCGACCGCAGGCTGTGCAGTAAGTAGCCTATGGGAAGATTCAATCGATTTGGTATCGATACCAATACCAGAACGAATCAACAGGAAGATTTTGCACGCCTTAGCGGGCAACAATCGACTGAAATCTCCATCTTCGACGCATGCGCAGATGCAAAAGTGATGCGAAACTTGAACTGCGCATGCGCAGAAGATTGATAATGCTTTCGATAGTTTTAACGTTCGATGGTGCAAAAACTCCCTAATATTTGCGTATACGTCAAGAATCGAAACTTCTAATATCGATTGGCGACGATTCATGGTATCAAACAAGCAAATAATCCGTTTATTTAATGTTAGCTTAGCTAGCGCCTCCGGGGACGAGTATTTTCCTGTTGACAATTTTATTTGTGTTACGCAAGTAAACAAAAATTAAACCAATAGAGTGGCTTGTCAATCTTCAAAAACAAGAGTGGTACATGAAAAAGTGTCGAGAATTTTTTTAAAAAAAATCGCGTTTCATTGCATTCGTATGTTTAACTATCGTTAACGTGTTCACAAAACTGTCATCAAGATAATGAATCATGTTCTAAGAATTCACATGAAAATGGAAAAGCAGTATAGTAATCCGCAATATTTCAACAATACAAGTATTTTTTTGGAATTTTCACAAAATATTGTAGAAATATTTAATTAGAAATATAGCCGAATGAATCGTCTTGCCAAATCGAACGAATCGCCTCCGGAGGCGCCTTTAAAACTCCGCATGCTTTTTAGTTGCTTAGCCCCTTCCCTAACACGTTTTTTCAACAATTTATTACAAAATTAGGGTTAATCATCGTCAATATCTACTAACGTCAACTCTAAGAATGTTGTAATAATAGGTACTACTGTTGTTCACAGACGGACGGACGGACAATTTGAAAAGAAAAAAAATAATTTTTTTTTGTATCAGAGAATACCAAAACGTGTATTTCGGTTAAAATCTCGAAATCGATTTTATGCAACAATACCTAACTTTTTGAATACTACATATATTATTACATATTTTACTCCACAAATGTATATAACTTATCGTTCATCAGCTATCATCCACTCCTCACTAATAGCTAATAAAGTTAAAAGTTATCCTCCCAACTAATTATTTTTCCGTGGCATCAACCATTCTACCTGCAAGCGCTTTGATATAGAAGGAGGCTGAGAAAATATTGATTGAAAGGTCTAGTTCCAGCAATTTATCATGGGAGACAAGATTGTTCGACGTTCATTTCTAGTGAAGGAAAGTTACCCACGCAAAATAAGGCTTTCAAGGACTCTCAGCTGGTCTAAACAAAGAAAGTAAATCAAAAATGAAAGTTGGTAGAATTTTCGGATTTCTTTTATTTTTATTATTTTTGTCGATGTGCGTAGACTTACATAGTATATTTAGAATCCAAATACCGTAAGTAATGCTTAGGGGCGGATTTTGATGAGCTAAACATTACCAAATATGATCAATAAAATGCTCTTAAAATAAAAATGCCCTAAAACAAAGAAAAATGACGTAAAATTGTGGTCAAAACCACTTCAGATGAATATCTTAACCTGTTGGGTATGTTACTAATGTAATCGATGCTTCTTCCTTTTGTTCAAGTAAATTCAGCTTGCAAACATTTGGTTGGACTGTTCTTTAAAAGAAAATCTCTGCCTTTATTTATCGCGAAATCGACCGAACTGACAATGGCGATCGAACTGACAATAGGCGTCACAGGAACCCTAGATTACACATTACTCACAACGACTGACATTACAATATATGAGCGAAGAAATCGAATAGGCTACTCAGGAATTCACTGGTGAACATTTGTTGCAGCTCGTAAATATTATTTGAAGCAAGTACCATTAAAATGATATTAAAATCAATGAAATCAGCAAAAAATGCATGAAAAGTCGTAAAGTTGCCAAAAATTACTTATTAGTCGAAATCGGCGAAAAATCCAAAAAAAATGACCTATAAAAATAGGTCATTTCGCATAAAAGAAATTTTTATACTAAACGACATTGTTCTAAAATGAAAACAAAAAAATGGCATTTCATTAAAATCCGCCGCTTAGTAATGATCTAGATAGCCTGCCTTCGTGATGTCATAAAAACTAGTATTTGATTTCAGCAATGGCATTTTCCCGTGAAAAAATGTCAAAATCAAGGGTTCATAAACACGTGAATTGCAAAAGAACAATCTCCATCCATACGTATGTCCGTTACTAATCGTCGAGGGCATATCGTTAACGCATTAGGAAGAGAATAAGGTCTAAAATCGATCCCTGCAGAACTCCACATGCAATTGGCAAAGAATCAGAAAGGTGTGTACATAATGTTTCTTTATTCCAGTAAGGTATTTCTTCTTACGTGTCGTTAGAAAGCTCCTTGCATTCAAAGTTTATTGACGATAATCACTACTCCTTTCCAAGTTCAGAATGATTAATACATTTCCGATCAATGTCCTACCAAAAGAATGCAACCGATATTATGATTAAAATCCTAGGCCATACTTCAATTAATTTTCCAAAGTGCGACTAATATTGATAATACTGATATATGAGATTGTCAGGGAGCCAAAGTTTAAACACTGAAAAAGAACAATTGACTTGGACAAGAATTAACACGGCTGCCGTCTCGTAGATTAGACCACGACAGACTTCGTGATAAAGACACATCCCGAAATTGGTATATACTTGTAAGTTTCCCTCAATTCGTTCTAAAAAAAGTAATGCAAGTATACTTGTAAATTTTTATTAATTTTTAGGATGTATTCTTGTACGATTCCATGAATTTATACTAAAAGGTAATGTATACCCCTCGCACGAAAGTGTATTTGACGTATCTTATAATGCCACATCGACTCTACTTAAAATCACGAATTGGTTACTAATATTGCCTCCTCCGTCAACATTTCATTCGGGCGCCAAATACTGTTTTTCTGTACTAGTTACGAAAATAACTATTTTTCAATTCTCCAACATTTTTATTGATTTATTTTTTCACATTTGGTTATTTTAATGCGGATCAACAAAATACAAATCAGGTGGGACGTAGCCCGAGTTCTGCCTTTTGGGAAGTTCTGCCTAAAGGAGACTGTTTAATAGACTTTTTGAATGCCACACATACAAAAATATACTGTAGGTTAATACGCTCGCTTCTTGTCAACTACATTCTCTTGGAACATTTTTTCAAAAATATACGTTTTTTCTCTCCTTCGAAAACTAAAATATCTTATCTTCATTACAGAAATTTAGATGGTAATCTTCAAGGCGAATATACTTGATTACCAATGTAGTTCATTGGAGAAATAGTAATTCTGTGACCAGATCTTCGACTAGAAAATAAAAAAAGGAGTAAAAATTAAAATGAATTCAAATCATGTAGAGAAGGGTTATTTCACGCGTATTTGAATTATCTTCTTGTTACATCTGAGACAAAGAGACTATAGGTTCTTGTAGAATTCACAAATAGCAGGCCAATGTAACAAAGAGTAAAATTCCCAACGAGCTAGAGAATATACTACATAGAGTGGCTGAAGCACCTCCATCTCTGAAGCAAATTGAAGAAATGTTTTTTTGCCGTCAAAGCAGTGCCCTCTTGGAAACAAAGTATTCTATACTGCGATTTATGCAACACTGCCCCTGGTAGGTCTCGGCTGTTCACGGTTTCATCCAATCGAGAGCTTCAACGTCACAATTGTTTAAGTATCCGATTGGATGAAACTGTCAACAACTGATACCTCCCAGGGGCAAAAATCACAGTAGAGCATTACGCTTGGCGCAGGTTACGGACGGTTACACCGCCACTCTGCGAATGAATGGGAAGAATGAATGGTTATGTATATATTGAAACTAGTATGAATGATATGTGAATGTAGAGAAAAAGAAAAAATATCTCACCCGTAAAATAACAATTTATGTAGTAATAACAAAACTGATCTCAGTGTAAGTTAGTAATGCCAAATGCAAGTAAGTTTACTCTTAGCTGTAAGAAAAAGCCCCTCCTCTAGCTGCTTAAGCCGCAAGGCAGCAGTATAATGTACATAATTTAAAGAAAATAAATTCCCCTTCTCCACAGGGTTATTGTGGAGGGGACAAAGAAACACCGCCACTCGTATGTTCGGACTTCAAAACAATGGCGGCCACTCGTTCGGCGAGCCTCCACCAAGAGCGCTGAAACTATAGGGACAGGCACTCTATCTAGTATATTCTAGCTCGTTGAAAATTCTTCAGTATATCCTTCACCCTAAATTATCAATAATTACGTTTAAGCGTTTCTTCTCCAGACTTCTAGTTATGAATCTCGCCGGACTTCCCTTACCTTGACTCTGAGAGCTGATAGAAGGATGCACGTTAATCAATTGCAATAATTCCAACCGCTGTTTTAATTAAGTAGGTCTTCCATAGTTGTAATTCTTAGACAATTATGTGGTATCAATTGCGGTTTGTCGGGTAGGAAGGAAGTGCGTGGGTCTCTGACGATACAAGATGTGTCCAAGAAGCGGTCTGCTATGATGAGAATGTTTGGAGCTTCCCACGACTATCTAACTGATTGTAGACATTTTGTCATTGAATACGTAAATAGATAAAGGAGAAAAATTCATAATGGTTCTCCACAGTTAATTATCTTTCCAAGTTCTGCATTATCGTGGCATGTTCTTTCTCACAGATGTTACATTACCCTTTCCATACTTCGTTGAACAATTGCTCTGACGAACCACTTCATCATTCAACCTCACATATCTAAGATTTCTTAAAACGTGTTTCAAACGGGATATAAACAACTGATTATGTATTTGAAGGCAATAGAAAATATAAACCAATGGGACGTTAAAAAAGCCAAATATTTCAGGTTTTGCGCTTAGTAGCTCAGAAAGTAAATGTCCCGCAAGACGTTTTATCGTATCTTTAGAGTAGATGTTTCCAACCTACTGCAGCTCTCTTTAAATCGGAGAATACATTAAGTTTTCTAACTTCATGTACTCGAGTAATTGATACATAACAAATAACAAATCAAACATTTCCAGCGTAAAACAAACAAGCAGTTACAAGAACATCCAACCATTTCGCTCCAAGAATGTCTAATAGCTTTAGCAACAAGTAGTTCATCCAAATACATTTTCACTTCCGACACCGTTGTATTCCAATCCCTTGTTATTAAAATTTTATTGCTCGACTCTTCAACCAAAAATTGAAGAATCGTCTGTTTCTGGGGAGCATCTTTTCTCTTCTGGCGCCAAAGGCGATGTGGTCAGAGATTTAAAAAGCCCTTCCTCTGAAAGAATAATGGAGGTAGTGGAAACGAACCCAACGTCGATGCTCAGGTATTTCCACGTCACGCAAAGCGGTCTCACAGTCTCTGGGAGAGAGAGGTCGAGTTTCGCTGCAACTTGCAATCAGAGCGCGATAGGAACAAGTGACAGCACCACATCGCAGGATATTCCGTGCTCCCGCAGCGCTACGTCTGAACGCCAAGAAGCCTTGGAAAATTTCCCTTGTAAACAACATTTGAAGACCCCGAGCACACTAATGTATTCAATTATGTCTTGTTCGATAACTAATGGAAGACAATTTTAAATTATTTCTAATTTACTGATCGATTCGTGATAATTCTTATGACAAATATTTTTAATAGTGTTTATTTAACGTCAAAAAATATTTTATTGCATTAAACGGAAATTTTTCATCGTGTTTCGATAAGTTTCGATTATGTTGTTATGTTCTGATATGCTGTTACAACCAAAAATGTAAAATTTGTATTAAACGTTAGTGCATTCTAATGAACAAACCTTCCGTATTCTCGTCCATATCGATTGACAAGACCGGAAACCCAAAATAACCGATTAATCTATCAAAATCCACCAGTTAGATGATTGAGTTCGCCAACATGACTCTACAATGTAATGCCGAAATTATACGATAGGCGTTTGCGCAATTCATTTCCTTAGAACCTTGCGAAGGAAAAAGATGACCAGTTTGAAGTTCTGTAATAAATTTTCAAATCGGTAATTTCGCGAATATTAGACGAAATATCATTGAAAGTTTGTATGCAAATGGAGTCTTTCTATTGATTTTTTTACACTAGAAAACAATCCAAAGGGTATTTTCGTCGCGTTGTATCTCCTCGGCAGAGAAAAACATTTTCCCTCTTCGTGTACGTACACGAAGTTATTACGTAGTTTAGAGAAAATTAAGCTTCGCTAAAATTGATGTCGAGATTTTAACGGAAATACACGTTTATTTTTAAAATATTTCGTAAACATAAATCGAAAACAATGAGCTTAAGTAAACAAATGGAGACAAAATAACCACAAAGAATACGCTTTTGACAAAAGTAAAACAGATGCAGTGATCCTTTTTTAACGAAGGTGAACAATATTTGGGCCGTATTTGCGCAAATGCTTGGAGAACCTAGTGGTGCTACAAATGGCACAGACTTTCCTGTATTTCTATTTCTTTGGTCTCGGCAAGTATTCGAAATTGCCACGTACTCTTGCCAGCTGCCATTTATCGCCGCCCAAAGTAAATGTTTTTGACATGGACGGACGGACGGACACGTGCATTTCCGTTGAAATCTCGATTTTCCGCAGCATTACATAACTTTCTCTTTACTATATTACTGCGTATATACGTACGTATACGGAAAAGTAAAAATAAAAGTGAAATAGATTTTGCAGACGAGTGAAAGGCACGGACGTATTATTTATAAATTTGCAATTTTCGGAAATTCAGAGTTCAACGAAAATGAAATCTGCGACATTGTTTTAAGTGACCCCTATTTCATCCGTGGAAAGAATTTGAAGAAAAATTTGGAAAGTTTTTTAAGAAATTATTTTTCCTTCTATAAACTGAATTGATTTCAAGCAGAAATTACACAAAAACATGTTTCTTTTTTCTTTTTTTTCTTCAAAAAAATGGAATTTACCTTTTCTGAAGAGAGTATTTTTTAGAACAGACTTTGTTTAAGGCAAAATTCTTTATCCTCAACATTGTTCTTTTAAATTGCTAACTTTTTGTAATTTTCGAATATAGAGGTCACCGGTAATGAGAATAGCAATATTTTGTACCGTCCTATAACACATTCGAGGAGAAATTTTGAAAAAACAAAGCCGTTTTTGAGAAATTAATTGTTAAAAAAATAATTAGAATTGACTGTAATTCACATAAAATTATGCTAAAACTACTAATGTTCTTGAAAAATTGTACACCTTATTTCAAGATCTGTCTTTAAAGGAACAGATTCTATTTACAAAAAAACTAGTATCTTTAATTTTGTAGTTGAAGGAAGACGCCTAAAAAAATTGAACTTTTGCAATTTTCGAATAATCTGGGATTTCAACGAAAATGAGACACACTTTTCTCTTAAACACACTTCACACTATCCAATAACAAAGTTTATTTTAAAAAATTGGAATATTTTTGAGAAAATTTTGAAAATGTTTTTGAGGTTTCATATAAAGTACCACCGTAAATCAAAATATCCATTTCAATCTCAGAGAGCCTTGAGTTTCTTTAAAGAAATTGAGGAATATTAATGATGGAGAATATCAACTAAACGGATTTTGCGCTAGCGTTGACCACAGACAGACAGACAGGCAGACAGACAGGCAGACAGACAGACAGGCAGACAGACAGGCAGACAGACAGGCAGACAGACAGGCAGACAGACAGGCAGACAGACAGGCAGACAGACAGGCAGATAGACAGGCAGACAGACAGGCAGGCAGACAGACAGGCAGACAGACAGGCAGACAGACAGGCAGACAGACAGGCAGACAGACAGGCAGACAGACAGGCAGGCAGACAGACAGGCAGACAGACAGGCAGACAGACAGGCAGACAGACAGACAGGCAGGCAGACAGACAGGCAGACAGACAGGCAGACAGACAGGCAGACAGGCAGACAGACAGGCAGACAGGCAGACAGGCAGGCAGACAGGCAGACAGGCAGACAGACAGGCAGACAGGCAGACAGACAGGCAGACAGACAGACAGACAGACAGGCAGACAGGCAAACGTTTTGCTGCCAATCAAAACGTGCTAGACAAAGGACTTTATCCACTTTTCCGTTACTCATAAGGAGTTTTTGTGATGAAAAATTCGCAGTTTTCCGGCGTACGTTTACAATACTGTCTCTTCTTACGAAGTAAAGGCGATAAAGTAAAAATTATGTGAAAACTCATCCCTTCATAAAACACATTTTCAAGCTTAAGCATACGAACAATAGGAGCCAGAGGGTTGAGGCCCTGAAAATTTTGAAAGGAACCCCAGGGCTTTTAAACAATAAAACATTTTATTTCCATAAATATGTTAAATCCATATTAAAATGACGAATAGAACACATTTTAAAATTTATTGTGATGATGACAAGCAAGTTGTTTATTGACACAATATATTTAAATGTTTAAATAAGAATTTGTACCTTTTTGTCTAGAGATATATTATACTAATAAACTCTGAAAATTTGACATAAGTTGTAAAGTCAACATTTGTGTGGTAGTCATTAACTCATTGGCTTGCTGTTTTTCAATAAGGTGAAGATAATTAAAATTAATTTGTATGTTTATTAATAAAGTTTATATTATTTTTCACTAAAGAAATAGTATATAGGCTATATTCCAAAAATTCCATAATTATTGAACATTTGGAGTGGAAATTGTATATTTGATCCTTTATATTTCACTTTTCAAGTGGTGTTACTTGAAATTATATCAAGACATTTTTGATTTATGAGCCAGTTTCCAAAATAATGGACTTATTACATTGAGAGCATTTTGACACTTCATTTTATAAACTTTCTGAAAACCTTATGAAACTTTATTAAATGCATTATATTAATATTAAATGTAAATGTTTAAAGACTTAATACAAATTCCCTATTGCTAAGAGAATAAATGTATCAAAACCTATGACAGATACCTTGCATCATACAATCTCCTAAATACTGCATCAAATCAATAATTCATAGAAGAATTGAATGTTTCTAAGTCCGTCAGAAACAAAATTATAATAACTATCATTAAAAACAAAATTAATAAGAAAATATAAAATTATACAATAACAATGAACATAATAACTGAGGAAACTGAGCACAGTTTTTTATTTATTTCAATATATTTAACTAAATTTGTCAATAATGTTACTTTCCATTAGTGTAGTATACAGACCCTGCTTGATATGACCAAATGAGTGCAGCAGATAAAATGAATTATTATGAAAAAATTAGTGTCAAGAAACTATTTTTCAGGTACTGAGAATGGAGTGGGCATGGAGCCAGAGAGCGTTCGAGTGCGCGAGTTCATTGAAAGTCTAGTCGAGTCCTTAGTGTCTGGGGAACTTGACAATGTGTGTATCAAACGCTTGCACTCACATCCAGAATGTAAGTATCCTCTACAACTTAAAAACTGAGAATGAGAGTGGTATTTGGAATACTAAATGAATGCACATCACACAATTTATTAAATTGAAATATTATGTCAGCAATTGATTCAGATTTAGCTTGCACACCTTGCTATTATGAATCAAATGCTGAATGACAGACTAACATCAAAGCAGTAATGGTTGTGGGACATGATATAATGAGACCAGATGTGATTTCTATTTGTGTTATGATGATGTCAGCAAAGCATGTTCCTGTTTCCTTTGTGATAGTTTCTAGAACATGCTACCCATTGTTGATTGTCATTGTGATTTTTCTTAAAGAAAAGATTGAAAATTATTTGAAATTTTTATTTCATCTTTGTTTGCATATTTCCCATTTTTCAAACAATATTGATTAGTTTTTTTTATCCACTTTCCTTTGCCCTGTTTCTGATATAGACCTTTGCTTTGCTTCTAGACTGTGAATATATTAAATTCACTACCTACTCACATTTTTCTTGAGCTCTCATTTTGCGAAAAGTGAGAGGTGTAAGCAGTTAGTATTTTGTACACGTAGGCTTCCGCGGCTCGAGTCCATTACTTCTAGGCTGTCCGGGTGACGCCGCGTCGTTGGCAGATAGGCCGACCTTTCGCCTGTCATGTCACAGGCTTCTTCAGGGTAGTGACAAACCGTCACTACCCTGAAGAAGCCTGCGACATGACAGGCGAAACGTCGGCCTATCTGCCAACGATGCGGCGTCACCCGGACAGCCTAGAAGTAACAGTTAGTATTTTGTTAGAAGTATCTTCAAATCAAATGTATAGCTTGTTTGCTACTGCAAATAAGTCTCTTTAAACAAGAGCAAGCATTTTTGTTGCCCAATGTTGTTATCATGCCCATTGCTTCATTAGCAATACTACTGTGAACAATAAAAGAGAGAAAATAAGGATTGAGGAGCTCAAGAAAATGTGTTCAAATTGAAATCTACCCCCTCTTGCCCACCCACCATATATCACATGCAGTTTTTATGGTGGCTTTGATGAAAAATAAATAACTTGACAAACCATTACTGCATTAATGGGTGGATTATACTAACACAGGGTGGGCTGTTGCAGATGACCGCATGTTTGCCTGCCATCACGCCCCTCTATGTGAGGCCCTTGCGCGACTCTCCTTTGCTTTGCAGATGGCCATTGCCAGTAAGTGGCATCTGCTTCATATTTTCTTGTGAGAGAATGGATGATGTGGGTGACTGTATATACATTTATAAAGGGAAGCTGCACTGCTGGTGGCTTTGGCTTAAACAATAAAGCTTGCATTTGAATGATGAAGAATGACATAATCTGGGTGGAAAATTTTAAAAATAGGTTATTTTTGTAGGATGTACACATCACAGAAATTAAACTTTTTTTAGATAAGCACATGGCTGCCCAAGATTCACCTTCAGCTGCTCATGCAGCCTTGAAGCAGTTGGTTCATCAAATAATACAAGAAGCAATGGTTCTCCCAAAATTTAATGTAAGAATTTTGTTTTAATTGTTGAATAATTTTCTGTCTTTCCATTCATTTTTTCTACAAAAAGTTCCTCTTTTCAGGGAGTAAAACCTACAGAAGATGACATGAAGTCACTAGAAGACATGGAATCCAAGACATATGAAGATATTTTGGCGACTGCTATTCTCAACAAAGTACGAAAGATTTTTGCATTAGCTAAACCCCAGTTATGTCCATGAACATGTAATTGTGTATATACTTGAATTAGTAGTCCATTTCATGTTAGGGAAGTTGTAATTCTGGTCAAGAAACAAGGGAGATGAGAAGCCATTGAAATTCAGGGCAACTTGTGAGGCTTTAGAGAGGTTTCAAATATCTTACTCTTCCACTGCAGAAGAGAAGCTAATAGTTGCATACTGATGCAGGTGATCGAACGTTATCAGCAGAGGGATTCTTCTGGTAGAGCTTCTTTGGATGGCAATAGCAATCTTCTATCTCCAGAACTCATGTCTCTAGTAGCCATGTATCAACCAAGACTTCTCAGTAAGTAGGAGATAAAAAATTATAGTAATATATATTATAAAAAGCAATCTGAAGATACTGTTCTTAATTGATAAAATTAATGTAGGCAATGTAAATTAAATACCTGTCATATTTATGCAGCAGAAATGGTTTTTGAAGTTAACCATCATTAATTAATTCATCAGAAAGAAACAACATATGTAGAAAGTAAAATAACTATTTGTATTTTTTCCCCATGTGCACAACTATGTGTATTTTTTCCCCATATATTGTTATAAACATTACTAAATGATCTTATAAGCCATGTTTGGAATAAAATTGCTCTTTTTCCTTTCCAAACTGAAGGTTACTCTGAATCAGGAGTAAGTCATATGAGAAGTTCTGATGATTATGATTCTGTGAGTGATTTAAGTAATAACGATCCACTTTCTGTCACAGTAAGTACTTTTTCATCTCTAAAACTTGTGAGAAGTTAAAGCTAAAAAAAATGTGTCTAATATTTTGCTGTCTTAAACTCAAAGATTGAAGAGTGCATTGAAGAAGTCACCACATTCAGCAATGCTGATGAAGAAGAAAATGATATTGATCCTGATTCTTATCTACCTGGTTTGGATGTTTTCAAGAATAGGCGAGCACCGTTTCCTGAATATGGAAGAGACATTATTGATGGTATATTATTAAAAAATTAAAATGAAAATTAGTGTTTGTTATTTTTTTCAAATATATTTTTAATAATTATCATAGTGCTCTTAAAAATAATATTTAACAATACCAATGTATTTCATCTATTCATAGGACCCCCTTTGGACTTGTCTGATGATGAAGAAGATGAAGATGAAGTTGCATCAGAAGATGAAGATTCTATGCAACCAACAGATATTATCAATCCTGTTGACTCATGGGAAGAAAACTGGTTGTTCCAGAAGCGTCGCCTAAAAGTTGGGGGAGTTCCTCAGCCTATGCCAGTGCCCATGCTGGTTCCAAATCCTAGTGAAGATTATAGAGCTTTAATTGGGGACCGTGATGCAGAAGACGTTTCAGATTTGTCAGATTGTAGTGATGGAGCTCTTGAAGATGTAGTTCTTGCAGAAGAAGATACCAGCTCAATTCCTGTGACTGCAACTACACCATCAAATGTTTTGAACACTCAAGAAAATGTAGCTAGCACTTTATATGATAATCACTTATCTTCAAGGAAAGATGTTAACCCTGCAAAAACAAGTGAAGCAAGCAGTGAACATGCAGATAAAGCAAGAATGATCATGAATGAAGATAATAAAAAAGCAACATATGACATAAGAGAATTGACAGAAGCAAAGAATATGGAATACCTTAAGTCAAGTAAGTACTTTTTCATAAGAAATATTTGATCAGATAGCAAATTAGATGACAAGCTTGTTTAAGAAAGGTGTCAAATTAGTTATCATCTTTCAAGGTCAAGGTGTTTGTGATATTTGATTTTGACATTTACAATTTTAAAGCCATTCTATTGGATTTATGGATAAGATCGATAATGTTCAGTGGAGTCTAGTTAAATATTAACTATTATTTGAATTATCTACGAACAAGAAAATCAATTCAATATCAAATCAATCAATCAATAGCCACAAAAGCCAAGATGTTCCATTTCAAAACTTCAGTCCATTCCTATAATTTCATGACTAACTTAACATTTTTGTTTGTTCATTATTTGTCTTACCTTTTCAACAGATATACTAATTTATTATATTTCTCTCAAAGTGAGTAAATGTGAAAAAAATTTTATTTTCTTGGTAAGTTTTATGAATGATTATATTTCCATTACAATTCTTGAAAACTTAGAAATAGTGTACATACTAGGTTTTTTCAGTTTAAAACCTTACGTTTCATGCGTAATCCAATGAGAATTACGAGAAAGAATGAACAGCTATTTATACAATTGAATATTACAAAATGTTTTAAACACAAATTGAAAATATTATCGTTACTTGCAAAGTAATGGTATTACTTTTTATTAAAGCTGAAGATTGTTTATCTGAGTTTGGGCAGCAAGAAGGTGAATATACTGAAGATTACGCAGCTGTCACTCGACGACAAATGGATAGTTTGACAGCTATGAGTGATCTTGACACTACGGAAGTACCAGAACTACCCTCTACACCTATTCCCCAGTTGAAGTAAGTTAAGAATGTTAATTTGCCAAACTATTTTTCATAAAGAAATGTATTTATGAGAATTCATGTTTAATGAGAAAATATTTTGTATTTGAAGTTTTACAATGTTATTTTTACTTTTTTCCAGCTCAGATACATCTACTGTTGATGAATCTGTAGTTGCCATTTTGGATGGTCTTGTACCAGGAGAATCTGACACAGACCAACTGTCTTTAACTTCACTGGGTAGTATAGAATTGACAAAGCCTCCACGACCAGGTACTGATCATTTAGATGATGAATACTGCACTCTTCCTGCTGCAGGTACTGCTCTGCCCTTCATGCACTATTTTTCCTAAGTATTAGGCTTCTTCATTTTATCTTTTACTTTAATAATTTCAAATATCACAAACTGTTCAATGAACTGGTAGCAGCCTAGTGCATTTGTCATATCTTTAGGTTTATTTTTCATTGTTTTCAATTTCATATATAATGTTTACAAATCTTACAAGTGTTAGTGCTTGCCAATTACATTGTATTAGAATATTTGAAAATACTCCTACATAATAAATACTCCTACATAATAAATACTCCTACATAATTTGCATATTGCATGTTTGCACATTTTAGTTATTTATACTCAATAATGAATGTGATTCATATTTTTGCCAAGAATCAATTAGTAAATAAAATTTGGAAGACATTATTAACTGAGGGTACACATTTAAGGGTTACTTAATTTTATAATTTTGCCATTTCAGTCCTACTAATGCCTTAGCTATTACTTCAAAAACTCAAGTAATTTTTTTTTTTCCCTCGCGAATAGGCCACATAGGACCACGCGTTCATACATCCTGCATTTACCGTGGCTCAGTCTTATATATCGCGGTAGCAGGTGTATGTGTCACCCAATTGGGGGGGGATCAGTATTTTCTACTGAATCCAATTTTTATCCCCCAGAGCTGTTAGCTCTGGGGGTATGAAAGATGAAATGATGATGATAATGAGGGGTGAAAGGACGACACACTCATACAAACACACACAATTACACCCATGCCCGAGGCGGGACTCGAACCCGCGATCTTCTGGTCCGAGACCACTCCGGCACTACTGCCTTAGCGATCTCGGCCATCTGATCGGCACTCAAGTAATATTATACATATCTCAAAATTACGCAAAAAAGTACTATTATTTTATTAAAAAGTTTTCATGAAATAATTTAAAGATCTATTATCAAGGAATGCTTTGCATTTAAAAAACCAACGCTAATGTCAATTTGAAGATAAAGCATATAAGACTGTAACTAAATATTACATGAATGTTTTGAAAAAAGTTTACATGAAATGGGGTTCAAGATATAATATTAAGTGAATATACATTGCATTGCGTTATGAAAGTCATCTCTATATTTGATAATGAGTATAAGAGAGTATCAAAAATAATTTGAATTTTTGAAATTTCCAAAATAGTGATTTTAATTAAAATCAGACCTTAGCCATATTATTGATTGAACTTTGCTCTATTTAAGGGGTAAGTTCAAGAAAAAATTTGAAGTATTTTTGAGAAAAATTTGAAAATTTCTTGAGAGTCTTTAGGTAAAGTAGACCCAAAAGTTAAAAGATCCAGGTGCATATAAATTTTCAAGAATCAGTACATTTAATTTTATATTTATAGCAGCCCACAATTTTCCAAAAGGCACTACAATAGCCACCTAAAAAGCAATACTGGAATGGTGTTCCAAAACCAGTGGAACTCACAAGTACACCACTCAATCCTCAGATCTTGTGGTATATGGAGATTTAGTTGAAGCGTGCTACTGATGTACCTACACCCTTACTTTTACCATTCATTTCCTCTTTTGATTCTAATATTTCTAAAAAAATCAAGTGTGTATTTCCAGAACTAATGGGTACAAAACAAAGGATTCAAGTCAAATTTAAAGAAAAATTTTGGCACAGAACATTTCATTAATTGCATCTTTGCTTGAAATGTGTTACACAAGGTTCAGCATGTTCAATGAAGGGGAAGTAAATTCTATAAAAATGCCTAATTTTTGTTAGGAAAGAAGAATGCATTATTCAAACCTGAATTTCTATAAAAGAAATGCACTCAAAAGGTTAATGATCAATAAGCAATCATCTAGATCTATATAATTTACACATATCAAATTTTATGGTATTTTCTTACTATTTGCTATCCCAAAGGAGCAAAGCATTCATATTTCATTTCATACTTTCAAAATGTAAATGAATGTGCATGCACATGTGTGTGTATATATACTCACTCTATGTGAAGATCTAAATTCAAAAAGAAATTTCACAGCCTAACTTTTTATATGAATTTAATTTTCTAGGTACAATAGCTGAACGTGAACACAAAAAATGGGAAACAGCACCACCAATACCAAATAATCCATATTCTTCAGAAAACATCATTAAAAGGTTAAATAAAAACCATCCCTACATTCGGACTCATAGTAGTAGTGAAGCATTAATGTAAGTGATTGAAAAACCCACCATAAAATTAATTTGAGATTAGATTTTATTTCAATGCATAAAATAAAAAATAATTGCACTAAATTAACTAAATACATTTAAGAATTCCTTAATTTTTGCAGGGAGTTTCTAGAGTCAAAAGAAGCTCTTGCAGAGAAAGTTGTGGAGCAGCCATTGCAAGTAATATGTAGCCCAAGTGATGTTGACTTCAAAAGGTAAATTAATTATTTCTTTTTTGCATGTGGAAGAATAAATTTTGTAAACAATATCTCAAAATATGTACGCATTATCTTTAATTTGTACATAACATTGTGACCAAATAGACAAATGTTTGAATGTTAGAATTGAATTGAATTGATGCCTTATTTTTCGTGGTGGGACTCGGGCCATCAGGCCCGCTCTTCCATCTGACCACACAAATTTGGCTACTCTTCTTTCACTAGCAGAGAGGAGGTACTTCTTGGGCGAGAAACAGGCGATAGGAATTTAGCTCAGAGGCGTCATTTAGGCTTGAGGATCTTTCACATGCAAGTAAATCTACTAACATGGGACAGTTGGCTTTACTTCCCCTCCGAAGGAATGCGTACGAAGGATTTTTTGCACTTAAAAATCCACGGTTTCGATCGGGTTAGAACCCGCCTACTTGGGTATAACAGTCCGATATGCTAACTGTTACACCATAGCTGCTTAATGGTAATTTTTACAGTAATAATATAAAATCAAATCTATAATTTATTTGCAAATGCAAATTATTTGCTATTCTATGGGAGGAAACATTTTTGATTTTTGTACTAATTGATTTTATTGAAATTTTTTGACACTATTGATTTTTATATAGGCCTGCATAGTGATAGAATAATTCCTTATTGCATACATTACAAATAAATTTAACAGTTCCAATTTTAGGATACTTATAAACAGTATAACTGTAATTTTTTTTGGAAGGGCAATGAAATGTGACTAAATATTATTTATTATTGCTTCAGGTATGGCAGAGATTACTACATCAATGCTCAGCCAGTTGCCAACAGTGTGAAGAAACAAACAAGTAGTCAACCTTCCCAGCAGCAGGTAAGTGATGCCACATTTTTGTCCGTGGCTAAGTTGGAGAAGCAGATATTGAACAGGGATGTATATCATTCATCTTTTCGTGCTCGACATGCTTCTCCTAATTTCACGATGAATCCGCTGTACAAAACAGAGAAGGAAAACATGCAGCAGAAAGAAAATGTTGATAATATACAATGTAATTACAACAGACCATTTGAGGACCTCAATTTAGAAGATTATGACTTGTCTCATCAAATGATTGAAAATCCTGATTTACTTGAAACAAATTCTCTGGCTATTGTCACCTCAGTTGATATAATAGAGAGATTTCAAAAAAATCCACTGTTCACTCTTCCACCAAACAAAATTCAATTGTGTCAAGTTCCATGTATCAGTAACAATACTGCTGCTGAAGATGATGTTCCTAACAAACATCCTGAGAACAAAGCACTCTCATCTCAAAGGCTGTTAAATTACCGTGTCGGGACCAAGAACCAAAAACGGGAGAACGTTTGTACAGAATCTGGTTACAGCAGCTCATTAGATTCATTGAATGATCCATCTGCATACCTACTCCGCTTGACCCCGCCTTCACAACCACAAATGGTAGAAAGGACATTTGAGTCTCTCACCAGTATTCGAAGATCTGGTAGTTTGAGAGTTGGTTCTCGCAAAAGAAAAGAAATAACCGGTTCTGTTATGGGAGGTAGTCTCAGGATCAACAGAAGACGAAATACACCCGCAAAAGAACTATGGTAAAAATCAAGTTCACTGATATAGATTTGAACATTGCTCATGACTCCACTTTTTTTTTTGAAAATAATTATTTCTGAAACTAGTGTAATATATTAGTTTTTCTTCTTTTTAATGATATCAAAATATTTTTAATTTATGCACCTGGTTTTAGCCTTGCATGCTTCTTTATTACACAGATGCCAGTCACCTTAAAGCTAGATGTATTTTTGAGTTTTATACTCATTTTGTACCTCTTTACAGTTATTAGGTTTTGGTGGAAGAAAATCATAGATATTCAATAAAACATATTTAGACATTTTGAATAACATTCAGAAGTTTTATGTATTAAAGAAAAGGAAATTATGTATGTATTGTTTATACATGTGTTCTCGATGTTTTGTAATATTGATTTAAATAGGACGTAACTAAAGAAGGGCACAGGATTTATTTCTTTATTATTACAAATATAAAATAAGTGTTAAGTACATCATGTCTTGGAGACTGGCATAAGTTACATTTGTACAGTACATGTGCTGAATCTCAGGCATTTAAATGATCTGCTTATTTAAATATTCTGTACATAGAATAAAATGAAATTAAAATGTATTAATAAGATTAAATTATTTAACTTAAGTAATACATGCTGTGTGGCAAATGTATCATTATTAATTTGTCTAATTCTTTTACTTCAAGCACATCTTTGCACGTTTACAGCAACTATTGCACATGATTTCAACTGTGTGTTATTTTCTCTTCTATTTTATTTTTACATCTGTTATTTCATTCAAGAGATGAAAGGAATAATTACTCAATGTATGTGCTAGTTCCATGAATGCTAACGAATGTTTTAATAACTTATGAATGTTTTAAACATTGTAAATAAAGCTTACACTTTTTGAACTGTTTGAGATTACTCTTAAAGTGTGAATTATACAGAATGCTCTTGTCTTGTCTTTGAAACTTTGCACACTGTGTGTCAGTTAGTACAAATAATCTGTGCTATGTAGAGTAAACAGTAATAAAGGAGTGTGTATAATACAAATTTCTTGTTCACCTGTTATTTAAGCTCCTCATTTCAAAGTTTCATAATTCATGAATATGTCTTTTTTTGTACGTAATGAGTTATTGTCACCAGCAGTTGTTGGGTAATGTAAATTTGCTGCACCAAATGCATGTGATTGTGGCATGAGACAACTGCTGAGAAGTAAAGAGATTGTAGTTTTTGGTAAGTAAAGTCACAGCTGAAAATGTTGGTGTGTTTTAATTATGAGCAATGGTCTACACATATGTATCAAACATTCTCCAAAAATGTGTGAAATTCAACTAACACTGCATGAATGTTCCTGGCATTGCAACTTGCATCTTTTGTTTGTTAATTAACCTTAGAATAGTATATTTGTTCAATGTGTCCATCAGAGCAAAAATTGTATTTTGTTCTTCTATGTTGGTGTTATATTACTTGTGGCTGTATTAGTTTCCTGTATTCAACAACCAAAGATAAAAACTATAAATCATTACATATTTCAATCACATAAAATAATTTTCAGTTACATTTTCTTAAAAAACTAGTTCAGCTGCCTTTGGTGAACATTGTGTAAATGACATATTTTTGTACTGATAATCATTGTATTTCATTCAAATAATTATATTTGATATTTCTTATTGGGTAGTTATGTGTATAATTATGTTTATTAATGTGCCCATTTAAAAACACTAATTTCACTAATCTATCCTTTATGTTAATATATTTCACTTACCATTTTTTAATTTTTTTCGTTTTAATACTTTCCACCTAACAATTTTCCATAATAAATGAGGTCAATAGAGCTTGTTTTCTAAACAATAGATGACATGGTTTGTTTGGACAGCGAACATTATTTTAAAATTCTATATTCTTTAAAAGAAAGTTTTTTTGTTTTATTAGATGTTTCACTGCTTAAAGCTGTACAACTTGATGTTTTGTTTCTGTCTCATAAAATTAAGAATTCTGACAATATGTACACATAGGCCTAAATTTTTGTTGTTTTTTGTGTTTATAATTATTTTTCCTCCAATGATGCTGAATATGAGTTTTTGCTATGTGAAAAAATAACTGTATGGCAGCTCTTGTTTAAAACTTACTTTTTCCACTTCCTGCTAGTAACTTATAAACATAAAATTTAAATTTCTTTCTCAAATGCTTATAATACTTTTAGTTTGATTTTAAAGAATTATGTTAATTTCAAAACATGTAATGTTGAAGCAAACATTGATAAGTGTCATTTCTTATTTTTAGGAATTGTCAAGAGGAAATGATGCCCAGTTGGAAGTACCTTCTATTAATGAAGATTCTGCTGAGACTCAAGTATGTTGATTTATTATTGTAATTGCCCTTCATAAATATTAAACAACTAATGTACCTGAATAAGTAATGAACAATATCATTTTGTTTTCAGGACCCAAATAATATTGAAACAAAAGTTGCACTTTGGCAAAAAGAAATCAATGAAACTGATCAGTATTACAAAAATATTTTAAATAAAAAACAAGAACATGCTCAAGACTCACCATCAAGTGACAATGATTATCAAACTGACTCGTCTTCTTTCTATAAATCAATGCTCAGTAATGGAAATGAGAACCATGACAATGATGAAAATGAAAATAACAAATCAAAGAGTAAAAATAAGCTAAGAGAGAGACTACGAGAATTTGAAAAAATAGAAAGAAATGGTTTTGATGATATTGAAGAAAAATCAGCTGTATTCATAAAAACAAAAGCAGATTCAAAACTAAGAAGAGATGCAGGTTTTGAAATTCTTGGGACACTTAGAAGAAACAGTAATATTGGAAGCACACTTAGTCTCAATGAAAATGGAACTGACTTTTATTCCAATGGATATGCTAGATCTGATAGTCCAAGTGGCAGTAGTGTTTTAACATCTGATAGTGACTTTGGTATGCCTTCTGTAAGGGAACTAACTAAACGATTTTCTGGAGTTGTGGATTCAGACTCTTCTACATCTCCAAAGGTATGAAGAGCTGAAGGACTAAATAATTTCATTACATTTTATCTTTTTGAAGTATTTATTATTTTTTTATTAAAAGAATATTATATATCTTGTAATGAATATATACTGTATACATGTATGAATGAACATTTAATATTTTTTCTTTTTTTATAAGTTTGATTTTTAAAGAGTCTGTGAATTTGTAGAGCGTGAGCCCAGCACCTCAATGGCGAAAAACAGAGAAACCACAAAAGTGGGGGAACGATGAAATGAAGATGCAGTCTCAGGCCGTTCCATCAACCCTGAGTCCCCCTCGACCAGTGAGAGAGGTTAGCCAATTAAAAAAACTGCAGCAGTTTTTTAGTCAAAGTGAGACATAATCATGATTGATTTATCTGGAGAGAAGTGCTTAATAGAATGCTTGATCCAGATATTGACTTCACGCATTACAAAAACTTGCACCAAGAAATTCGCTTTCTCAATGGGTTTTGGTTTCAGCTTTGCAACTTACTGCTAATAGGAAGCATACTAAATGAATACATGTCCTTTAAAGTAATATATAATTATGTAGTTTTTCCAATTTGTTATGATTTTTTTTGACAGATTCACAGTCTAACTGCTAGAAGCATATCAAAGGAGTTTCGGGAAGAGTTACGGCACAATCAGCCAGTTCCTCTTAATAAAAATGTTTACAAACAAATGAATCCCAAGCATCTCAATGGAATGGATAATGGTATAGAGGAAGAGAATTCATCTTCTAGTTATACACGAATTTCATCTGAATCAAAAAGTCCTGTACCACATCGATCAATGCAATCAAGTATTGCTTTCTGGGAACAGATGCAGAAAAATAAATCATAATTTTTTTGCAGAAACTTAATAGGCTTTAATTAAATGTATGTACTGATGTTAAATGATTTTTAATGAACCAATATTTTATATTTGGTGCCTTGACTAGTACTGTTACCACATATTGTTGCCAAGACTTTTTATAATTTTTTAAATATAAGGATTTATAATAATTAGTCAAAAAATATTGAATATGATAAAATTGTCTTCTAGTATGTATTTCATTAAATAAAATTCTTTGTTAAGTATTGTAATTGACAATTATTCCTTATCTGCTTCAGCAACTTTCCATTGTCAAATGAGTTTGAAATCATTCTCAAGTCTTCCAGTTGAATAACTGATGTTCCCTCCCTTCAATTAATGTATGAAGTTTGGGTAACATATAATGAAAAATAATTTTTTGTTTTGTCTTTCATAATTATGAAATGATGAAACATTTATGTTGTAGTTCAATAATTAAGGATCTAAATTTGAACAGTAAAATTAAAACAATTGGCTAGTGCAGAACAATACTCTTCAACTATTGTAAAAATGTGTAACAGTAAACATTTTCCATCTCCTGTGCCAAATTATAAGATTGTGTGATGTATATTTGCCTTGTATATTTATGTAATATTTCTTGTAAAATTTTTATTATTAATTACAACAAAATAAATCTTGATGTATTTCCTTGAAGTTTTTTTTCTCAAATATGAATAATGTGAAATTATTATGTGAATAATTGAGAATGAATGTGAGAATGTTACAAGAGATACAATTAGTGAAAATTAAAATTAATATTTCCTTAGAATTTAAATAGATCTTTCTTAAATCTATCATAGTTATATTGAATGATACCAGAGCTGTTTTATTTCATAGACTTCCCCATATTTTCCATTTTCATTTTCACAAAATTAGGTAATATAAATCCAAATAATATTTTCAAATAATGTTAGTATAAAACAAGATATTCCTTCCAATGACAACAGAATAATATAAGAGCAGGAGAGTACAAATCAACAGAGGATAATTTCCCAGCTCAAAACATTGTTTCCTGGCTGATCACATCAATATCTTTTTCTGCCAGAGAAAATTATTTTCCCCTTTTCTTACTCTTTAGCCATTAAGACATGCTATGGTTGCTATAATATTCTGAGGTAGAATAATTAAGTTTTTACCACATTATCCTAATATAATGAAGAAAGTGAGTATATATACTGATTTTTTTTTAAATGTATTTCCAATTTTTTTATTTGAAATTGTAAAACTTTCAATAAATAATGTAAATTGACTTGTACCATAATAAGCAAACTTCCATACACCAAGTTGTTTTAATTCAATAATGGATAAAAAAGCTAATATTTTCATAATTGATTGACATAACAAATAACTTTTTCAACCTCATTTTAAAATATAGCAAAATATCAGAATAAAAAAAATTGTTAGTAAAGTTTCTTTATACTTTTACCTAGTTAACCTAATTAGTTATACAGAATGATATAAACAATTTAAATTGGAATTTTGTTTTTAAAGAATATAAGAAACAGACAAATCACCTTAAATTGAATTCTTTAACATGGTATTTCATTATCATAATGGAAGATATTGATTTATTTCAATGTCATTATGTAGTAATAATAATAATAGTAATAATATTTATATTAATAATAATTATTATATTAATAATAATAATTATATTAATAATAATAATTATATTAATAATAATAATTACATTAATAATACATATCAATTATGTTTGCAACTACATCAAATTTAATAATAGTAGTACATTCTATATTTATAACTTGAAATGGTGAGGAGGCAAGTTTTGACCAGTTTTCTTCTTCTATTCTCCTTCTGTTTCACAAGATGCGATATGCAGTTCTTTTTTTCTTTGCTTCAGCTTGAAACAGTTTACATGAAACAGAAAGTCTAATGGGATAAGAAATTCTTATTTATTTATATTTTTTGAGGGAAATGTTGTAATTTGAAAATTCCTTTACACTGTAGAACATGTTGTTAAGCAGGAAAGCTTTCAATTTACTTTTAAATGTATGAATTGTGTTTATGTCTTTGATATCATTGCCTAGTTTGTTGTAAAGTGTAATGCCCTCTATTAGGGTACTTTTTTGATAAAGTGTAGTTTCAGAGTGGGGAACGTGTAGGTTATCCTCTTTACGGGTGTTATAATTGTGTACATCAGAATTTAAAGTAAAAGTGTCTTTGTTTTCCATGAGAATTTTCTTTGTGAAGACCACTATTTCAAATATGTACATGCATGGTAGAGGAAGAATCCTTAGTTTATTAAACAAGGGTTTGCAAGACTCCAGCTTAAGAGTGCTGGTCACTGTTCGCAATATTCTTTTTTGGATAATAAATGTGCGAGTGCTTTCAGGGGCATTTCCCCAGAATATTATTCCATATTTTAGGTGTGAGTGCACACTTGCAAAATACATTGTTCGAAGTGTCTCGATGTTGGAGCTTGACCTGAGGGTATATAGTGCATAGCAAGATTTGCTGAGCTTCTTGTTGAGATTTGAGATGCGAGTGTTCCATTTTAGGTTTTCTTGAATTGTTAATCCGAGGAAGGTAGTTTCATGAGATATCATTACAGGGTTATTGTTTATGAGCAAATGCTGTGAGAGTTTTTCTTTAGATCGAGGATTCATGAAATTTAGAGAGACTGTCTTGCTGGTGTTTATGATGAGTTTGTTGTCTTGAAACCATTTTACTAGTGCTTGCAAAGTTTTGTGGGTTTCTTTTTTTAATGATTGTTGTGTTTTTGCTTTGATGATGATGTTTGTGTCATCTGCAAACAAAATTATTTTGTTGTTCCTTAAAGCCAAAGGCATGTCATTTATGTATATAAGGAATAGTATTGGCCCAAGGATGGATCCTTGCAGGACTCCACAATTTATTATTTGAGGACAGGAGTAGTATGAGGAGATTTTGTTTTCTTTAGTTTGTTGGAGGGCAACTATTTGGCTATGGTTTGATAAATATGATTTGATCCATTGGCCTGCAATGCCTCGAATCCCTAGCATTTCTAGTTTTCTTAAAAGTATATGATGGTCAATGATGTCAAAGGCTTTTGACAAATCTAAGAAAAGGCCAATGGGAATTTCCTTCTGATTTAGTGCAACAAGTATGTCATTTAAAAAGGAGAAGATGGCTGTGTCTGTGGATCTATTACTCCTGAAGCCAAGCTGTAAAGCATCAACCTAAAGATTTTCCCCACTATAAGATGCTTGATTCGCACTCTCAATAAAAGTGACAAAATCTATAGCTGCTTATTGCAATAACTTCATGACAGCCCCATCAATGAAGAATATCCATCCATGACCCTAACACTTAAAGAGACTGCCAACATAATTGAGAATGAAAACTGAATACCAATTTTTGGGGGAAACTAGCTCTTATTCCATTTAACATAATATTATGTCAAGCAAGAAAGTTTGTAACATCAATAATATTGGTTACAATTGAAATAGCCTTTACCAAGAACTGAATCCAAATGAATGATATATATTTATTTATATCTGTGTTTAAAGATGTTTTTAACATCAATTGTTTATATACTGTTTATTTCTCTTTGAATTAATTCCTAAACATTTAACTTTCTGAAATTTGTCTCTTAATATTTTAACACATTTTTAGCTTGAAGAGGTAATGATTACGGGATAATAAAGACTGATTTTGTTTTTTCATTAATAAAACTTAAGGTTTCTGTAATTTTATTAAACCAAGACAAACAATGTTGATTTAAGGTTCAACTAAACACTACTATAAAAATGCAAACTTTACTAATGTCTATGAGAAATACTCTGTTTCAAAAATGGAATTGCAAATATAATTGGTAATTAAAATTGAAAATACAATTAAAATTAACTAAAGAGCTAGCGTCATTTTTTTTCTCACAGTTTAAATTTTCGTAGCATAGATTGATAATACCAGTTTTATGCAGAAAATGTGTCAAGGTATGCCAGACAAACGTGTAGGAAATTACAAAGACATAGAACATGCAATTATTTGTCAGTAATCCTTGAGCTTTCAGTATGTCATATTCGGCAGCTTCAAATTGTCGCCAGGTTGTCCAGGGTGCTTACAGCGCAGGCAGATATCGACCGCACGCGCTCTGTCTGCCTCGTTTGCCTTTTCACACGATCAGAGGCCACCAGAGGCCACGAGTGGGGAGGCAGGCAGCGAGCCGGGTTGGAGGCAAGGCACAAGCAGGAGCAGGTATAAGCCAATGTATTGGTGTGTTGAGTGTTGTGTAGTGGTTGCCGTAGCCGTTATGTGAAGTAGAAGTGATAGTGTGAAGATATTTTGAAAATGCAGAGAAGTGGTAAGATACAGTACTATTATTTAGGCGTAAAATTTCATTTAGTGTCTTTTGAAACCTAGTAAGAATGAGAAATACACAAAGAAAGGAAGTCGACGTCCTGGTTGTAGCATCGCGCCAAAACTTCGAGATTGTAATTTCATGTTTTTTGGTTCATCCTATCTTTTATATGTTTTCCAGTTATGAAATAAGTGTTTTATGCAATCGGAATGACTATGCAGTTCATTTGGATTGGAAAAGTGAGAATTCGATTCGAATTAATTTGCTTTTGAGTGAAGAAATTTTATAAAATGAAATAGCTATAGTTATATTACGTACTGTATAAAAGGAAAATTACCTGAAATGAAATGAGAAATGTAGTGCATGCAAATATTATACAATGGTTCAATGAACTCATTAAAGCTTGAGTATGTTACAGTTTTTTTTGACAAATGATCCAAATAAATTATATCCGAACTGCTTTGTTTACTTGGTCATTTTTATTGTGCATTAATGTTCAGTACTATAATACAAATGAACTTTGAAGGGGTTTTCTTTTGTTTATTGCTTGTGATTGTTTTGGTTTGTGTCATGAAGTTTGGAAGTAGTTGTGTTTACAATATGCAAAGCAAATAAATATATTTGGATTTATTTGTTGTTTATTGTGCTGTGCTGGAATTGTCTCCCTAGATTAATTGATATGATTTTTTTGTGTGTGTTAGAGTAGATACTATTCTTTTAAGAAATTTAGTAAGAAGTAAGGTAATATGTACTGTGCATTTATTTAAATCATTGGTACATGATTACATTGGTAAATGAATTTGATTTTTCTTGAAAAAATGAAAGTTAAATGCTCTAAATATTAACTTCTAAAAATTTGACTGTCTAGTGATGATATAACAGAACTATAGCATGGTTTTGTAATGTATTTAAAAACTAGTGTATCCTGAATGCAATGATTTAATAGTACCTTGAAGGCAATGCTTCTTTCCATTTATACATTGTCTTGTTAATATTAAACATTCAAATGTTATAACAATTGTAATATGCGTACGAAAACGCATTTTTTTCAAAATATTCTGTTCAAGAACCACCTTAGTAGATCACAGTTGTATTATCAGGTATCAAAGAACCATTGAGCATTTTAAAGAGGATATGCCGAACGGAAATTCACTTACTGGGGCATACGCCACGGTCTTTGTAATGCCACCCCTCCACCGAACAATTGACACACGTGTTTTGAATCTCCGCGGGCTTTACGCATGGCAACGTGCAAGCTTTTCCGGTAGGCTAGTTTGCTGCATGTTGTCGGGCCATGCGGCCGCGATGCAAACTCGCGTCGTCAGTCTGTGGAGGGGGGCAGGTTTTCGAGCCCGGGCACAGCAGGTGTTTTGTTCCTGGTGGCGGCAGGCGCCTTGCCAGCTGTTCCTGCCTTTCTTCCCTTCGACGCGGACCAGGCCGGCCGCGCGGTGATTCCTTTGTTTCTTTCCATGTTGATGGAAGCCGAACCCTCTTTTTCTTACCCCTCCCTCAAATGTTTTCATGTGACGGACGGTGAATTCTAATAATGTAAGGATGTGAGCTTGGTTGTTATAGTTTTATTCGTAATTTTATTCGAAGAAAATAAGATGTTTAAGAAAGAACATCGTTGAAAATTGCTTAGGGAATGTGTTTAGGGTGTTGGGAAATATTTTCAGATTTTGTGTATTGAATTTTTTTATAAAGGTTACATGTTATGAAGTTCGTTTCAAATATCCAGAACAAAATGTAATTACGTATACTACGAAATAGGGATTGATTTTTTGTGGTTAGCAGCTAATTTTTGTAAATGATAGAAGAAATTAAGCTCTCATTTTGTTTAATAGAACATTCGATTAAGAAATGTTTTAATAATCTATTCTAACGAGTTTGAAACCTCATTGATTCCATGAAGGGTAATCTCTTTCTGATTTTCTTGCAATATTCATTTTGTATTTTTACTACCTTTCTTCATGTCAAAAGTGAGAACTTCCGTTACTGTCATTGAAATGGTGCATTTAGCTCAATTTGCGGATGTGTGAATATTCTCGAGGGCTTTTGTTGACTGCCCTTTGGTCTCACCTGAACACGACCTATGGTGTCCGTTTCTATGTGAGTGGACGAGACTTCCCCGAGACTTGTTTGTTGACAATTAGCTACTTTGATTTACATTCCATTCGAAATATTTACTGAGTAGTTTATCCAATATACATCCGTCGTACCTCAATTGTTTGTAAATTCTTCAGTATTATGTTGCTCGTCAATGTTTTTAAGTTAATATTTAGATATTCAAAACAACGATTTCGCATGCTTTACAAAACAGCAATGTATTGCAAAAAATATTAGGGTACAGAAAGTTCGAAAATTTTAGGTGGCCATTTCAGTTTAATTTTGAGAAACGCTAGTCTAACAACGTACGAAGAAATGAGAGAAGGAAAGAGTGTGAATCTTGCTGCCAACAGTGTGGTCTTTGTAGAAGTCTTTTCCGCGACTCTAATCTAGCACGTGGGAGCAACAGATCTTGAAGGAAGTCATGCTAATCATTTTGTAAATCTGAAAACTTCGTCTTCGACACTTAACTGCAAAACATCACGTCCAATGGCTAATTATTTTAGGACACAAGTCCCAACATCTATATTATTTTCAGATTGCCAAACATAGTTTTTGCTAATCCTGGTTTTCTTTGTCTGCAATGCTCTGAAATAAAAAAACCACACCGCTCAAAGGCGTTTTTTATAATCTCGCGGGTCTCTGTGATATCAAGTTATGAAAATGTGTACATTAATTATCGCGAAACAAGTTCTGTGAGATGTTACTCATCCATAAGTAATAAAAATTCCTAACTTTTGTTTTTCGTTGGATTACGAAGCGAATTTAAAAATGCTACATTTTAAGTGAAGCTAATGTATTTCTGCAAGCAGGTATGTGCTGGTGCAGCACATTCTATCAAAACTCGTGCGTACGTAGTTCTCTTGTTGGTAGAATTCTGGGTAATCAGCATTGTACAAAGTAAGGCGTGCTACATAGTCGACCACACTATATGATTACTCTTGTAGACATCCTCCTTTATTTCTAGCAGTTTGCCACATTAAAGAAGCATGAGCTCGTCATTGTTGAAAAAATATATTCCAATCAATGTTTTTATGCATAAATTCAGTGTTTTAAGGAAATGTACGTTTGTAGATTGTACCTAGTCTGGTAAACTTTGTTTCGTGATATTCCTTATTGAAATTGTAGAAAGCGTTGGAATAAGTTGGTCGACAACAAAAATGTTAAGCATCTTCGAGCAATGGTAGAAATGAAACAAGCGTTGACAGGCTGTACCAAATGATCTTTATCATATCAATATGAGAATATCGACAGAGGACGCACTGGTGTGTACGATTGTTGTGTAGTAGAGAGAAGCGACTGCTTCGGGGTGTTGTTCACTGGAATACTTGAAAATGTAAGGGAAAGTTACGGTCTTGGAGAAAGTGTAGGCATTTTACGAAAACGCCTAGTAAAATTAGTTAATTAGTAATGTATAGTAAATTTTTAATAAAGAAATATAATTTTAGAAAATTGCCCGTTAGTAACAATTTCACCTATCAATTCAATGTACAATTACAAATTATAGAACATTACAAACGAAGACCACCTTAGAATATTACAATTTTAATAGTAATAGTAATATTAATGATGATGATAATAATAATAATAATAATAATAATAATAATAATAATAATAATAATAATAATAATAATAATTGTGATTTTATTAACTTCTTTAGTTTAGGGTCCAGATAAGTCAGAGACTTATCATCTGGTTCCTGTACAATTCATATAATATGCAAACAATTTTGTCATATAAAACAATTTAACAATAAATTAATACAATTATTACAATTATACAATAATTAATAATATTTTACATATTTTATATTTGTATTTTATGATTGAACTTAACATCGTTATTTGTATATGATGCAAATTAATACATAGTCGCATCACATTTTGCAATAACAGTATATCGTATTAGTTTGGTACACATTCTTAATTTCACAGAAAATATTCTATGGTTACTCTATTTTGTTTATGAATTTCAATCTAGTCTCTTTCTTTTATTGACAAGTGTCCTGTACACTGTTGTTGGTTGTCACACTGCAGGTTTGTTTATTTTCAGCCATGATTTAATTTTGTTGTTAAAGTCTTTGTGGTTGGTTTTTGGGTATTTAATGTCTTTGGGTATCTGGTTGTATAGTTTAGGTATCAGATACTTACAAGTTCTTTTTCCGTAACTGTTGTATGTTAATGGTAATTGGTACTTTGGATTTCTTGTTTTGTACTCATTTGGTGCATCAATTTTGAATTTATTATCATTATTGTTCCGAATTATGTTGAGGTACATTTAGAATCCTTTTGGTGTTAGTGTTGTAGCAAGCTGGCAGGTCACACTGGCTGAGATTTCTCTTCTTCGCCATTATTTTTAATACTTAGCCTGTATATTTTCCAATTTGCTCAAGTATGTTTGGCATGCACCACCCCAGGCTTGCACACCATATCTCAGTAATGATTCAATTAGAGAGGTATATATAATTTTCAAAATTTGTTCATTTACAAAAGTCTGAATTGAATACATACAGCCAGCTATCATTTTTACTTTGTTGAACAGGTAATTTGTGTGCAAGTTATATCTCAGGTACTCATTCAAAACAACTCCTAGATATGAGTAATGTGTTACGTAGTCAATCTTGATACATTTATCACTACATCCAATGGTTGTGCATTGATAATCATGTAGAGTTAATTTTTCTAATTTTAAGTTTTTACGTTTTTTCAGAGTTTTGAAATGAATTACTTTGGTTTTCACAGGATTAGCATACAAGTTGTTTTCATATGACCAGTTAACAATGTTGTTAAATTCTGTTTGTAGTTGGTCTTTGTATTTGTTTATGTCACTATTAGAGTACAAAAGAGCAGCATCATCTGCATACTTGTAAAGTTTGCAATTTTCTATGTTTTTAAATATGTTGTTGGCATATATTAAAAATAGCACTGGCCCTAAGCAACTTCCTTGCGGTACTCCATGTCTGATAGTTTTGGGATGGCTTAAGATATTGTTTATTTTGACTAATATTTTTCTATGCTTTAGATAGCTTTTAAACAATCTTAAAAAACGATCTTGAATACCTATTTCTTGCAGTCTCTTTGACAGAATTGTGTGACTAACAGTGTCAAATGCCTTGGAGTAGTCAATGAATATTGCCATTACCTCCTTTCCTTTATCAAGATTATTATTTATGTAATCTGTGACTTGGATCAGAGCTGCTTCTGTTCCCTTACTTTTCTGGAATCCATATTGGGTTTTATGTATTATATGATTATCGTTCATATATTGATTGAGTTTTTGTATTATGTATTTCTCAAATATTTTTTCGAACACAGGGAGGATAGATATAGGTCTATAGTTATTGAGATCACTCATATCTCCGCTTTAATTAATAATAATAATAATTATTAATAATAGTAATAATAACAATAGTAATAATAATACTAATACTAATAATAATAATAAATTAATGACGACAATAAGCAATTACCACTGCGCATGAAGTTGGGGGGAGTCACCTGAGCATTCTTTCTCAGAATAGCTGAGAAACTAGATGAGAAACACGATCGAGATGGAATACTGTACCACCGGGAACAATTACATAAATTAATTACATCATTCATTTGAGTGCAGTGAAATAAAAGATGTTACCTAACGAAAGTAGGATCAGGGCACCGACATAACTTCTCGGAATTACAAAATAAGCAGAATTTAATTTCAATTTACGTAGTTCTCTAAAGAGTCTACAACTCTAGCAGTTGTTTGAAGAAATGTCATTTTAGTACGTTGTAAACCAGTGAAGATTTCCATGCGCCACGACAGTTCATTTATCTCTAGGGATAGTTCTCCTTTGAAGAGTACCGCCACTGACTTGTCTACATTTGCTAACTGTTGCGTTCAATGTTGTTTCATTTTTGTTGTCCTTGCTATAACTTAATATCTCTAAAATAAAATAAAAAATAAAGAATATAAATATGAAAGTAAAAAAATATATTTTTAAAAATTATTTAGAGTTTTAAAACATTCATATAACCTGTAGAAATGTAATATTCAAATAGCATGTATATATGTCGATGTATTTATTCCTTATTTATGCTCAAAAACAAAATCTCATCTTATCAATATAGAGTAAATTTCGTTTTCAGAAAATATTTTTAAGTAAGATGCTTTCCACTTTTACGGAAATTTTATCTCTCTGCATCTCACCTAAGAACTCCTCACAGACTAACGAACTTAATTAAAACATTCATGAAGCTCCAATATTAACATATTTAATAAGTATTTCTGTTGAAAAATTTGAAGATCCTGCCGAGCATTGTTTCTGTCTAGTCCAACGCCCGGTTTTCTTGCGAAAAATGCCAGTTTTTTATGTCTTGGACAAAAGCCCAAGTAACTTTAATTGGATTTTTAATCTTTTAACACCCGCTAATTGCCTAGATACATGAATCTTTCGCAGTTGTTGTTTAAAGAAGTCTACCTGTAAGTATAATCTGGTATTTTTCAGTTTCACAACTCACAAAGCAAACGATTACACACAAAACAATTTATCTCATGAACTACCAGTTACACTTGATTTTTTGTATATTATTTAAAAGCATTATTAGGACCAAGACGACCCAACTCATCATATACGATTTAAAATGTTATTGTTTTGTTGTTGTTGTTATTGTTATAATAACAACAACAACAACAACAACAATAATAATAATAATAATAATAATAATAATAATAATAATAATAATAATAATAATAATAATAATAATCCCACAAAATATACTAGATAACTTAAAACTATTTTTTAAATCCTTTATTCGTCTCACAAACAACTTTTATAATTTATTTGTTTCATGTGCATCTAAAAATTATTTTCCAAATCCTCAAATATGTTAGTGTTTCCTTAGAGTTGCCACCTATTGACACATACTCACCCGGAGATTTTCATGAGTAGGGTATAGTTTTATTTAACATTTACAGATATTTTTTTATTGTACAATCATAATTTTAATTTATTAGTTTAGATGCAATCAAATAAATTACATTTCCATAGTCAACAATCTATAAAACAAATAATAAATGATTACATTAAAAATAGAATTTCTTTATTACTTTTCTGTAATATTTATTTTTAAAAACTAACTGTTCTTCCAAGAGAATTTCTCATTTGAAACGGCTTTCTTTAGAAAGCATATTGTCTTCTTATTGTTTATGAATTTGTGCAATTCGGCGCAAGACATATTATAGTTTAGTTTGGTAAAGAGTTCTGCTTTGAGTAATTCGACTCTCATCCTGTTTCTCAAATCGGACCAAATGTTTCCCATAATTGAGAAAATCCAAACTACCTAAGTATTACTTACGGGAATAGACAAAACCCTGCTAAAATTTTGGGTAGTAAGTAAAACAATATTTAATGAAAAAAAATATTTATATAAAATACAGAAAATGCGTGCAAATTCTTGAAATCTAAGAATCAAAAACATTTGATGTACATTCAATATTGTGCATGACCTGAAGATGAAAGTAGTTAACCCGGAGCCCGGAGATTGGTCACGAAACCTGAAGTCTCTGGGTGAAACCTGAAGAGGTGGCAACTTTAGTTTCCTTAAGAATTTGATTTCCCATCTTCCTTAATTTAAATAATTATTTCCCTTCTTTTTAATTCCCTTTTTAAACAGAATGGTATTTATGCAATTATAGTTAGTAAGTTATTCTTTGAAATTGTGGGAAATATTATTTTCCTTCAGATTATCTGCTGGCATCTTGCCATATATAATTATTGTAAACAAAGTTAAAATACCTGGACAATTTTATGATTGAATAAGTACAAAATAAATATATAAAAAAATTAGAAGTATATCCTAACTTGATTGGAGAATGTTAATATGATTGTTGAATAATAATTATTAGAGATGAAATCTTCCATTCCACTTTATTACTAATTAAAACTGCAGCTTCAATTCATTTTACTCATGTGCCATTAGGAACACTTAATTCTGATATAAGGATAGAACGTTGTTCAATTTTATAATTGGACAATGTTAATATTTGTGAACTAATTTATATTGAATTTATTACCATTTGATTTAATCCCACTTAAATTAATTATTAAAAGTTAAATTGTTCAAAGCAAGTCATTGTCAAGTTGAATTTTCCCTTGCTCACAAAAAACATATTATTAATTTTTATTGACTTTCAACTACTTGAAAATGTGTGTAAATAATAGTGAGTGAATGAAATTAGTTTCTGATCAGTATTAAATTTATCATCTCAAGAATATCTATTTTTTATTTATTCAATTTCTGAACCTTTACCCTCCGAAACTTAATTTAAAGAAATATAATGCAAATATTTTCTTACATTCTTTTACTTGATAGAATGAAATAAAATAGTTCTGCCTTCAGTATATCTTGAAGGTAGGCATCAACTTAAAACAGTATGCTAAAATACCCCAATATGAAGATTATTTTTTCTATTTTAAGAGAGTAGTTGATGAATTCAAATACTCATTTACATGCAAATTACCAACTTTGATACTGACATGTTCATAACTATTGCCTACCAAATTCACATTATGACAATAATTGTTTTTATTATTCAGGTATTGCCCTAAAAGATTTGTTAGAACTTCAAATCTATTAATTTGAGTTCATAATGAACCAATATTTTAGTCCAATATCTGGTGAGGACTCAATATTTATAACATTTTTTTCACTGCTTTTATGTGAATTTGGTATGTAACTTTTAGTTATCAAATGTTGGTTAAAAAATAATATTATATACATGTAGTTGGATACAATTAGTCCTTTATGTGAAGTTGAAGAGAAGGTTCTGCAGAATGACATTTGGCATAACATTTTTTTTTCTTTGCATTGAAAACCAATCCACTCCTTTCTTATATTTTCCCTAAAGGTAATTTCTGTTACTGTGCTTTCCTAGAGATTATTGACATTACAGAAAGGGATGATCTCTGACAGCCAATAAAGAGGGACAAGTTCTTGTATTTCTTGTAGAAAAACTCGAAAATTCAGATATAAAACATGTAAGAAACTAGTAAGATGGAAATTAATTTTAAAATAGAAAGTTTTTTCAGAACACTCAATGAAAGTAAATTTTCTTAATTCTTGAACACAAAGATAAATTTATTACCAAAATATGTAAATGTTCAATAGCTGAAACTGGAGCATATTTATAAAATAAAAATAAATCTATTATCAGACATAATACAAGTATGCCTTTTATTTGAAATTGGGGTACTTTCATAAAATGTTCAGTCATGTCATACATTTTATTTCAATTGTTTTCTCTAAGTGCTCTCCAAACTGCTGCTCCTCTTTGAACATCTGATGTTATTTGTAGTATAAGTGGCCGATCACTTCTTCCTCCATAAAATTCTGACTTTTGAAAGCAACTGCCCTGCAGAATTTCTGAAGTCTGAGCATTGAGAGCAACTTTGCAATATAATGAACATATCTAAACAGCATTTTTTCTTGTTTTTCATATTTTTTATGGGGGAGGATACATTATTTATAGAGGTAGAAGTATATTCCACCAAAAATCTGCCATGAAATTTCCTATCGTCAGTCTTTGTTTTAATGTTAAATCATTGAAAATATGAGAACAGTATGTGCCATGTCATTTTATTTATTTAATATAACGCTATTAACTTCATTAAAATAAAGAATGTATGCACGTTTGTACGTATGCACGTTTAATGATTAAAAATTCTTATAATAGACATCTCTCACTATGGACCAATTAGGGATATGGTTGCTTACTGTTAATGACACAACTCCTGCGTTGCGTTCCCCGAAAACCCATTTTTTTATTTCGAAATTCAGCTGAATACCCTTCAAAAAGATCACGTGCTCGCTTCTTTTTTTCCTCGGCTGTCCGTACACTTCATCAATGCTGTTTACACGTCTTTTTCTGGTAAGAAACGCCAACAAAATCACTTCGAAGTTTCCAATGCCAAAAATCAAAGAAAGCACGAAAAAATCATGATTCACGAAATAAACTAGGTTGTCAAATATACGAGAAAACACAAGAAAAGAAAGTGCAGTCGAAACGCAAAAGCAGTTTGTTCTTATTCGCCTCTTTTCACATTTCTAGGTTATTCCACGCTTAAACTACGTGTCTCCGAGGTTTAGCGGTTCCCATGGAAACTACATCTCCGTGCTCAAGTTAGTCTACGTTAGGAGTTTCACTAATCTGGGCTTAAGCACATAATAAATCATACAGCACGTTCATTGGTAGGGCTGAAATTTTTACAAATAAAGTAAAGCGTACGTTTTATTTTTACACGATGTTCTAATTCTATATATCATTCAAGTATTACTTTTTCGTGAAGTGCTTAATTTTCTTCTTTTAAGAGGAAAACCCGTGTTAAAGTGAAATGAAAGCTTTGAGAAAAATAAATTGTATTTTCATTTGTGTCAACAGCATTATAAACTGAGTTCCATGATCCGTAAATATTTTTTCCGTACCCAATACTTAAATTATTTAACTTATAAATGAGAATACTGGCTGACATTAATGTAGAACCAAAATTTGTGAAGCTAGAAACGTGTAATTTGGCATATAGCGTCTTATTGCGCTGCATCAAGAAAGGTTTGTTCAAAATTCATCACTTGGCGAAATGGGGGTTGAAGCAAAAACACAAACTATGAAAGAAAGAAAGTGTGTAATCCGCAATGTATCTGGCACAGCATAATGGGGACGCGACTGAGTGTGTAAATAAAATCACTTTTATGATATCTGTAAATAATATTTCATTACTTTTACTCGAAGATAATTGTGATAAACCCGGACATCACCGATTTACTTCATCCAGTAACTTGTTAGCTGTAACTAGTTACATTATATGTTCGGTATAAGAATGCATTTATCGGTCTATTCATATATTTGTGTGTTCTCCAGAGAGGCTTCACCCAGAAGCAGTTGGCGCAATTACGTGCCAACCGTCCGAAGGGTGACACGAGGAGACACCCCCGTCGTGCAGCCTTTCCCTTTGCTACCGTTTCACAAAAAGAGGAGGCAGCGCCTCCGCTGTGACGGAGGCTCAATTGACCTTTACGCGGATATGACATCAGCGAAGACTCTCCTCCGCCATCACCGGGACTGTTTATTCGATTAAAATGGATTACTTCTGTTATTACACAATGAGCGCGCGCGGGCTCGTGGAACAGCCATAGACAATGGACCTCGCACTTGGCGCCTCCTCGCCCACCACCTTCGCGCGGGTGGGCGGGCGAAGTGTGGTTGCTTTAAACATAACTTTGCTTAGCAAAAGAGATAAACGCCTTGTGCGTTGCGGCTGCTTGCGACACGAGGGCGCGGCGCTCGCCGGCGTGGGTGGTGAAAGATTGCGTGTCCCAGATGCTCTTGTTCATTATTAATATTATTTTATTTATTTACGTAACAATCATTTCTGACCACACAGCACTTTCTCTTCCGAGGTTCAGTCATAACGTATTCAGGAGAGAGATTTAACGTGTATAGTTATGGGGATCAGCTTTTCGGCTATATCCATTGGTAAGACAAGGTTGTTAAGTCTTGAATTATGAATTATTGGGTGATAGGATGATTAGAGGTGATCGTGGGCTTTTTGAGCCATCCCAGCATTCGTCCTGTATGACAGGGAAATCACCAAAATCCCGATCAGGATGGTCGAACTCGAACCTCCGACTGCGAAGTCACCGCGCTACGCACTGGGCCACTTCACTCGGTTTATTATTATTATTATTATTATTATTATTATTATTATTATTGTTAATATTGTCATTACTATTAAATCGTTTACCATTCTCTGGTACACAGACAAGTCGCACATAGCAAAGCATAACTTCCAAATTAATACTAGATCATATTGATGCTTGGAACCTACAAACTTCCATTACTTCTTAGACTTTTACCGAACAATGAGCATGTACTGAGTAAAACAGATTTTTGGAGACTGAAGGTGGTATTCTTTTTAATTTTTAGTGTTTCTAGTTAGTACTTTAAGGACTTCGGGATGATGCCCGTTGCTGAAAGATCACGGGGACAGTCTTTGTCTTCAGGGTGCTCCACTATTCCTTAAGGATGTAGACCAATTCTTTCTACCTCTGGATTTTTGAAAGATACTCACCTAATATTGCTGGTTTCGGCAGTTATCATAACCACAAACCATTTTTTCTTGTTTTTATCCCAGTTTGTATATCCGGTCTATTTTAGTGAACTGTTCGGTCTGTCAGTATAGTTCTGTCCCTGTTTATAACTTGTTTCCAATGAAAATTAACTTGTTGTGTGGTGTATCATGATATGATGCTAACCAAAGATCTAGACAAGTTGGGTATGGATAAATCGTTCCATCATGTCTTGTTTTTATACTCTATCGGACATTACAGCCTGAAATAATACGCTGAATAGTCTCACTGCTTTGATCACTGGCCCGACATTCATCAGAGGGTATACCCGGATCTGTGATGTTTCAATTAGTTTTGATACAATTTCTTGATCTTGGATAGCAGCCACAACCCCTCAGTTTCGGATTATAAATACAGAGTACTGAGCCATTTCTACGACGTATCAGGGGCGACATAGTTGGCAGTCTGAGGCTAGGTTAACAACGCATAACGTACGTCGTTGACGTCCAGTGGTTTGCTAGCCACTTGAGCACGACCACCGACGCGCAGCGTACGTCAAATGCCACGCAACGGACGCCCTGTGGTCTAGCAAGCAGGGATGCCCTGGAGTTATCAATTGCATTTACATTGAGAGAAACAAAAGAAAATAGTTGGTTCATGCCATTAAAACGATCGCTTTTTGAAGAAAACATTTTACACACTCTTTCAGATGCACTCTTTTAAGATGCTCAGATCTCCCTCTCTTTTTATGCTAAATGATTTGTTTATTATTTCGGAATGTTAGAGCGGTCGTTCACCGATGTGCTCTCATAATTACATGAACATATGGAACGGCAATCTACCAATGTGAAGTGCGCTATACAACGAGAAGAAATGCTTCCATATGCACTTCATTAATTAATATACGAGTCTTTCTTTTGAATCTCTTAATTTTACTCGTATGAATAGAAAAACGCATGCCGCTCATTCAACGCGCTTTAACGTACGTCGCTCCATGTGTTCTGCTCGCTGTAGAAGCCCAAGGAGGTACAATGCCCGTCAGGAACAGCGTACGCATTTTAACGGTCAACGTCCGTTGGCTGCTACCTGACGGACGTTTTTGCTTACGGACAAAACTGCAGAGTGATAGTGTGCCACAAACCGTATGCATCCCTGCTGCGTTGCGACGATCGCATTTTAACGTCCATCATTTGACGCTCGTGTGGCGCTAGTCTAAGACAAGAGGGGAGCAAATACATTTCTGGGCACCCTTTTCCGTGAAACATTTTTCTTATTTTCATGACACATCTTACTAAATAATAAAACATTACAAGGACGATAATGCAATACTATCTTAAATCATGCAAAATATTAATAATTAATGATTTTAAGTAGAACAATTGACCGAGTTGATGATTTGGGATCACCTTCCGCAAATGTGAATCAGCTCTCCAAATTATCAACTTAAAAACGAAAAAAAGGAACATATTTACGTAAATAGAACTCGTCTCCTGTTCTTACGCCTATTGTGACGTCATGGATACTCACAGCGAACACAGACACAGAGCTTTCATATAACAAATATATTTATGTACAAAGAAAACACAACAAATATTTACAATTAATTTCCTTCTTACACCCTAGCTCTGATAGACCTACTATCCCATGATCGCGGGAGCGAAACAAACCCGATTGATGATCGGTTTCGATTGTGGCATTCGCCACTCCTACTTCTGAAGCGCGAACAAAGCCTAGTTTCCGTGACCGGATGTCACACTGGGATACTAAGTCCGTACTGGCGTACCAACTGATGGTTTGCCTCGATCGCAGGAGCGATCTTATCCGATTGAGAATCGGCGTGAATCGCGGCACTCAACCACTCCTCACCTCGGAGCACGCACACAGCATCGCTCCCACGTGATCGCAGTCACCCAAGGACACAAAGTCCTCCGCAGGCTCGTCAACACGTGACTTGCCTCGCGAGCCCTTACCGCCGCACCGTCGTGGCGCCAAGTTTTGTGCAACTGCACGAGGTTCTCCCACTCTCCCCTCGCTTTGCAGCGCAGTTCCGTGTGGCCGCAGTAGTGCAATGCCGCCACACTTCCCTGCTGTGGAGCCATCCCTATCCTTTCGGACATCTATGGCTGATCTGAAAATAGAAAGAAATACGTGGTCAGGAAAGACAATAGCCGTTCGGCGCGCTTTTGGCGTTGTTTACCGCAATTTTCATGCAAGTATTGGCGTCTCGCCTATTGTAGCATATCTCTCGGGCGCTTGTACGTAGCCGTGGGATCCGGCTCGTACAAATTTAAATTTATTATTATGTCATTATTTGACGTATTTATTTTTGAAAAGAAATTTTGAGCTAAGTTTTTAAAATGCTCTTCGAGAAGCGGTAGTTTTAATGCAGCGTGTAGATCTGCGATTCTAATATACATTGGCGCGCACAGTATTCTACGAAGGCACGCATTTTGAACTATTTGCAACTTATTTAAGTGCGCATGCGCCGCTATTCCCCAACTTGGGCAGGCGTAGTCCATAATGGGCCTAATCATGGCTTTATATAAAAGCAGAGCATTCGCTGTGGACAGTTTGCTTCGCTTATGTAATAAGCTTCGCAACATGCCCAGGCGTTGCCAGGCTTTGCTAGAGACCGCGTCCGCGTGCTCGCGGAAAGTTAAAGCGCGATCCAGCGTGATGCCGAGGTACTTTGTGCTGGCGCGCCATTCAATGTTTGAATTGCATAGCGCGAGCGGCAGCGGCTGGTCGTATTTGTATCTGCGTGTGAAGAGCACTGCCGTGCTCTTTTCCACGTTGACTTTGATACGCCAGCGCTGCAGCCACTCCTGGATCTGTAACAAATGTAAATCCAAATATTTAACAAGCAGATCGATTCTTTTGGACGTGGCAATTACTGCCGTGTCGTCTGCGTACATGGCGAGTTCTGTTTGGATTGAGGTAGGTATATCGCGCACGTACAGGCAGTAGAGCACAGGGGAGATAATGCTCCCCTGAGGCCCGCCCGCCCGTATGCGGCGGGTGGTAGATTTCGCGTGCAGAACCGTCACTTGAAACGATCTGTTCGCGAGGAAGGAGTGCACTAAGCGTACAATATAGGAAGGGAAGTTGGCTTCGATGAGTTTGGCGAGGAGGCCGTCGTGCCAAACCTTATCAAAAGCGCTGGCGACGTCCAGGAAAACTCCGCCAGTGAATCGCCGCTCGTTAAAGTTGCGCCGAATTCTGTCTACTATGCGCACTAGCTGATGGGTGGTGTTGTGGTGCGCCCTAAAACCAAATTGCTCATTAATTAGGCCGTGCTTTTCGGAAAATTTTAAGATTCTCTTAAGGAGAATTTTCTCGAAGAGTTTGCCAAGCGTGTTAAGAAGACTAATTGGTCTGTACGACTGCGGCAAGCTCTTATTCTTTCAGGGTTTAGGAAAGTTTAGCACGTGCGCGTGTTTCCATTGCGCCGGAAATAGCTGGAAGATGAAAATTGCGTTAAACAAACACAATATAGTTTATGGCACTTTGCGGGAGCCTTTTCAGAACTTCGTTTCTGATCCCGTCTGGTCCCGGGGCTTTTCCGCTCCGTAGGGCTGCGATGGCGTCGGCTACTTCGGCGACGTCCGTTAGCTCCGGCTCGTCGGCGGGGGCGTGCAGGGCCGCTGCGATCGTGCAATGCACGCTCTCGGCGTGCTCCGCAGGCGGCTGCTCCTCAACCGGCTGGAATTGCGATTCGAGGGAGTCAGCGAAAAGCTCCGCTTTCGCCTCGTTCGCTTCCACGTTGTCGCCGTTCGCGTTGCGCAGCGGCGGGACTGAAACAGAAGATTTTGTCAAAGTTCGCGTTAGTTGCCATAGTGAACTATCCTCCGGCTTTAGCTTTTTCAGTAGGTTTCCCCACTTTGAGTTTCTGTATTCAGTTAAGGCGTCGTCTACACGCCGCCTTAACTGATTCAGAGCAAGCTTGTCTGCCGGGTGTCGCGTGCGCTGCCATTCCCGTCGCGCCATGTTTTTGCGCTGAATCAGCGCGATTATTCTAGGGGGTAGCTCCGCGGCTCGCTGCTCGTTTCGCCCGGCGAAGGCGGCCGCATTCAGGCTATCTGTGATTGCCTCCGCAAGTTGTTTTGCCCCTGGCTCGATCTGCTGCGGGTCTGAGATGGGCTCTGCTTCCGGGAGACGTTTCTCCAGTTCCTTCTGAAATAAAGGCCAATTAGTGCGTTTGCGGGCGGGTGGAAGCGCAAAGGAAGTTTGCAAATCGCTGCGCCCTATTTCGGCAATGACTGGGAGGTGGTCAGAGGAGAGCTCGCAGGCTGTGGTGAGGTGTATAGGGGCGCCAAGATCGCGGATGACGGCGATGTCCAAAACGTCCGGCCGTCCTGCATTGGCAGGGAAGTGCGTGAGTTGCATCGGGCCTATCACCTCGTAGCCGTGCGTTTCCGCAAAGTTTTTCAGCTGTCGGCCACGAGGCGAGGTGATGCAGGAATTCCAAGACGGGTGTTTCGCGTTGAAATCACCCGCCAGGAGGGTAGGGATGCGGGCGAGCGGCTCCAGAAGAGCGTCGAAATCGCTCTGTTCTAGGGACGCATTTCGCGCCGGCGGAATGTAGGCCGATATGATGCGCAGCGGGCCCTTCATCCGGACCGCAACCGCCGTGGCCTCGATGTACTGAAGCGGCGGCAAAGCTAATTCGTGATGCGCGATGTCGCGCCGCACTAAAACTGCCGTTCCGCCGCCCGGGTTTGCATTCGGGAGCCGTGCTGATCTGTCTGACCTGTAACAAACGTAGCCAGGGAGAGAGAAACGATGCTTAGGTTGAAGGTGAGTTTCGCCTAGCATCAGAATTGCTATATGATGTTTTGCGGCGAATGCGGCTAGCTCCGCCTGTTTGTTCCTGCTTACGATACTGTTGCAGTTCCAAAAGGCGAGCGTGAGGCGAGCTGGAGCTGCTGAAAGAGAATTGGTATTTATATTATTAGGGTTCTCCCACTGGCTCTGTACACTCCGTTATATAGTCGAGGCCCACGTGACCTACTACGTCACGCCACCCCCCACCGCTGTTCTAATGCTAACAATTAAGGGTTTCTAAAGACCGGAAGACCCCAAAGCTTTGTGTCTCCCGTTTCCGCGTTCTTGCTTTACGGGAAAACCCTTCTATCCTTCCTGTGGCGAGGAGTTTCCTCTTACTAACCCCTTACCAAGCGTCCCCAAATAGATACCACGAGGCACGCTGGCTAATACGTTACACTATGAGGATCGACATGGGGGAATTTGCTAACTCAGCCGATATCTACCATGGTTTGCCTTCTGTGTCCCAAGCATCATCTAAGGATAGTTATTAATGTTCAATTTATTTTTGGTATAGGCTGAGCTGCGTGTAATTATCACCTGCTCCTGAACCACTGTATAGTTGAGATAATAGTTTTCTTTCGACAATACTTCATGCTTATGGCTTGTTTTCTATGAATGTTATGCTGATTTTTATGATGTCATGACCTTACATCTTCTTTGAGGGTGTCCAACCTTTTGGTTGATGTAATGGGTTTTGAAATAAATCATTTGGACCTTCGTAAGCCTTTCAAAGGATTCAGTATCAATTTTAGACCATTTAACGATCACCAGTGGTAATGTAATTATTGGTATTAAGTACATATTAATTGCTGCTGTTAGATTTCTGAAATTGGGAAAGGTTTTGAAAATATGAGGAACAAAAAATTTGATTATTGATTTGTGCTTAATAAGTGAGAAAGTTATTGAAAATCATATTTGTGTAAGTTAATTTAGTCATGGGAATAATTATTTTGAAACCCACTTCTGCTAAAATGTAATTGAGGGGGGAGGGGCATGTACATGTTGAAATGAGCCGCATTAATTTTGCCTTAATGAGTAAGCTGTGGATGTGGTACTAGTTTTTTTTAATTTTGTGACATTGAAAATGTGCGCATTAAAATATATTCTTTTTGCCGGAATTAAAGAAAAGTACGTTTCAAAACTTATTTTTTAAGAAATAATATTTACATGGATATTTGTTAGAAACTCTTTTCTTTTATTAAAAGGAATTTTAATTACAAGCGAGGTGCAAGTGCAGCGATCTCTTTGAAGTGCCGTGATCCGTTTACGTCGTTTTGAAGAGCTAATTTCCTCTCTCTCTCTCTCTCGTTCTCTCTCTCTCGTTCTCTCTCTCTCGTTCTCTCTCTCTCGTTCTCTCTCTCGTTCTCTCTCTCGTTCTCTCTCTCTCTCGTTCTCTCTCTCTCTCGTTCTCTCTCTCTCTCGTTCTCTCTCTCTCGTTCTCTCTCTCTCTCTCTCGTTCTCTCTCTCTCGTTCTCTCTCTCTCTCGTTCTCTCTCTCTCTCGTTCTCTCTCTCTCGTTCTCTCTCTCTCTCGTTCTCTCTCTCTCTCGTTCTCTCTCTCTCTCGTTCTCTCTCTCTCTCTCTCGTTCTCTCTCTCTCGTTCTCTCTCTCTCGTTCTCTCTCTCTCTCTCTCGTTCTCTCTCTCTCTCTCGTTCTCTCTCTCTCTCTCGTTCTCTCTCTCGTTCTCTCTCTCTCTCGTTCTCTCTCTCTCTCTCGTTCTCTCTCTCTCTCGTTCTCTCTCTCTCTCGTTCTCTCTCTCGTTCTCTCTCTCGTTCTCTCTCTCTCGTTCTCTCTCGTTCTCTCTCTCTCGTTCTCTCTCGTTCTCTCTCTCGTTCTCTCTCTCGTTCTCTCTCTCGTTCTCTCTCTCTCTCGTTCTCTCTCTCTCTCGTTCTCTCTCTCTCTCGTTCTCTCTCTCTCGTTCTCTCTCTCTCGTTCTCTCTCTCTCGTTCTCTCTCTCTCGTTCTCTCTCTCTCGTTCTCTCTCTCTCTCGTTCTCTCTCTCTCTCGTTCTCTCTCTCTCGTTCTCTCTCTCTCTCGTTCTCTCTCTCTCGTTCTCTCTCTCTCGTTCTCTCTCTCTCGTTCTCTCTCTCGTTATCTCTCTCTCTCGTTCTCTCTCTCTCGTTATCTCTCTCTCTCGTTATCTCTCTCTCTCGTTATCTCTCTCTCGTTATCTCTCTCTCTCGTTATCTCTCTCTCTCGTTATCTCTCTCTCGTTATCTCTCTCTCTCGTTATCTCTCTCTCTCTCTCGTTATCTCTCTCTCGTTATCTCTCTCTCTCGTTATCTCTCTCTCGTTATCTCTCTCTCGTTATCTCTCTCTCTCGTTATCTCTCTCTCTCGTTATCTCTCTCTCTCGTTATCTCTCTCTCTCGTTATCTCTCTCTCTCTCGTTATCTCTCTCTCTCGTTATCTCTCTCTCTCGTTATCTCTCTCTCTCGTTATCTCTCTCTCTCGTTATCTCTCTCTCTCGTTATCTCTCTCTCGTTATCTCTCTCTCGTTATCTCTCTCTCGTTATCTCTCTCTCGTTATCTCTCTCGTTATCTCTCTCTCGTTATCTCTCTCTCGTTATCTCTCTCTCGTTATCTCTCTCTCTCGTTATCTCTCTCTCGTTATCTCTCTCTCTCGTTATCTCTCTCTCTCGTTATCTCTCTCTCTCGTTCTCTCTCTCTCTCGTTATCTCTCTCTCTCGTTATCTCTCTCTCTCGTTATCTCTCTCTCTCGTTATCTCTCTCTCTCGTTATCTCTCTCTCTCGTTATCTCTCTCTCTCGTTATCTCTCTCTCTCGTTATCTCTCTCTCTCGTTATCTCTCTCTCTCGTTATCTCTCTCTCTCGTTATCTCTCTCTCGTTATCTCTCTCTCTCGTTATCTCTCTCTCTCGTTATCTCTCTCTCTCGTTATCTCTCTCTCTCGTTATCTCTCTCTCTCGTTATCTCTCTCTCGTTATCTCTCTCTCTCGTTATCTCTCTCTCTCGTTATCTCTCTCTCGTTATCTCTCTCTCGTTATCTCTCTCTCGTTATCTCTCTCTCTCGTTATCTCTCTCTCGTTATCTCTCTCTCGTTTTCTGTCTCTCGTTCTCTCTCTCTCGTTCTCTCTCTCTCGTTCTCTCTCTCTCTCGTTCTCTCTCTCTCTCGTTCTCTCTCTCTCGTTCTCTCTCTCTCTCGTTCTCTCTCTCTCGTTATCTCTCTCTCGTTCTCTCTCTCTCTCGTTCTCTCTCTCTCGTTATCTCTCTCTCGTTCTCTCTCTCTCGTTATCTCTCTCTCGTTCTCTCTCTCTCGTTCTCTCTCTCTCGTTCTCTCTCTCTCGTTCTCTCTCTCTCGTTCTCTCTCTCTCGTTCTCTCTCTCTCGTTCTCTCTCTCTCTCGTTCTCTCTCTCTCTCTCTCGTTCTCTCTCTCTCTCTCTCGTTCTCTCTCTCTCTCTCTCTCGTTCTCTCTCTCTCTCTCGTTCTCTCTCTCTCTCGTTCTCTCTCTCTCTCTCGTTCTCTCTCTCTCTCGTTCTCTCTCTCTCTCGTTCTCTCTCTCTCTCGTTCTCTCTCTCTCTCGTTCTCTCTCTCTCTCGTTCTCTCTCTCGTTCTCTCTCTCGTTCTCTCTCTCGTTCTCTCTCTCTCGTTCTCTCTCTCTCGTTCTCTCTCGTTCTCTCTCTCGTTCTCTCTCTCGTTCTCTCTCTCGTTCTCTCTCTCTCTCGTTCTCTCTCTCTCTCGTTCTCTCTCTCTCTCGTTCTCTCTCTCTCTCGTTCTCTCTCGTTCTCTCTCTCTCGTTCTCTCTCTCTCGTTCTCTCTCTCTCGTTCTCTCTCTCTCGTTCTCTCTCTCTCTCGTTCTCTCTCTCTCTCGTTCTCTCTCTCTCGTTCTCTCTCTCTCGTTCTCTCTCTCTCTCGTTCTCTCTCTCTCGTTCTCTCTCTCTCGTTCTCTCTCTCTCGTTCTCTCTCTCGTTATCTCTCTCTCTCGTTCTCTCTCTCTCGTTATCTCTCTCTCTCGTTATCTCTCTCTCTCGTTATCTCTCTCTCGTTATCTCTCTCTCTCGTTATCTCTCTCTCTCGTTATCTCTCTCTCGTTATCTCTCTCTCTCGTTATCTCTCTCTCTCTCGTTATCTCTCTCTCGTTATCTCTCTCTCTCGTTATCTCTCTCTCGTTATCTCTCTCTCGTTATCTCTCTCTCTCGTTATCTCTCTCTCTCGTTATCTCTCTCTCTCGTTATCTCTCTCTCTCGTTATCTCTCTCTCTCGTTATCTCTCTCTCTCGTTATCTCTCTCTCTCTCTCGTTATCTCTCTCTCTCGTTATCTCTCTCTCTCGTTATCTCTCTCTCTCGTTATCTCTCTCTCTCGTTATCTCTCTCTCGTTATCTCTCTCTCGTTATCTCTCTCTCGTTATCTCTCTCTCGTTATCTCTCTCTCGTTATCTCTCTCTCGTTATCTCTCTCTCGTTATCTCTCTCTCGTTATCTCTCTCTCGTTATCTCTCTCTCGTTATCTCTCTCTCTCGTTATCTCTCTCTCTCGTTATCTCTCTCTCTCGTTATCTCTCTCTCTCGTTCTCTCTCTCTCGTTATCTCTCTCTCTCGTTATCTCTCTCTCTCGTTATCTCTCTCTCTCGTTATCTCTCTCTCTCGTTATCTCTCTCTCTCGTTATCTCTCTCTCTCGTTATCTCTCTCTCTCGTTATCTCTCTCTCTCGTTATCTCTCTCTCGTTATCTCTCTCTCTCGTTATCTCTCTCTCTCGTTATCTCTCTCTCTCGTTATCTCTCTCTCTCGTTATCTCTCTCTCTCGTTATCTCTCTCTCTCGTTATCTCTCTCTCTCGTTATCTCTCTCTCTCGTTATCTCTCTCTCTCGTTATCTCTCTCTCGTTATCTCTCTCTCGTTATCTCTCTCTCGTTATCTCTCTCTCGTTATCTCTCTCTCGTTATCTCTCTCTCGTTTTCTGTCTCTCGTTCTCTCTCTCTCTCGTTCTCTCTCTCTCTCGTTCTCTCTCTCTCGTTCTCTCTCTCTCTCGTTCTCTCTCTCTCTCGTTCTCTCTCTCTCGTTATCTCTCTCTCGTTCTCTCTCTCTCTCGTTCTCTCTCTCTCGTTATCTCTCTCTCGTTCTCTCTCTCTCGTTCTCTCTCTCTCGTTCTCTCTCTCTCGTTCTCTCTCTCTCGTTCTCTCTCTCTCGTTCTCTCTCTCTCGTTCTCTCTCTCTCGTTCTCTCTCTCTCGTTCTCTCTCTCTCGTTCTCTCTCTCTCTCTCGTTCTCTCTCTCTCTCTCTCGTTCTCTCTCTCTCTCTCTCGTTCTCTCTCTCTCTCTCTCGTTCTCTCTCTCTCTCTCTCGTTCTCTCTCTCTCTCTCGTTCTCTCTCTCTCTCGTTCTCTCTCTCTCTCTCGTTCTCTCTCTCTCTCGTTCTCTCTCTCTCTCGTTCTCTCTCTCTCTCGTTCTCTCTCTCTCTCTCTCGTTCTCTCTCTCTCTCTCGTTCTCTCTCTCTCTCGTTCTCTCTCTCTCTCTCGTTCTCTCTCTCTCTCTCGTTCTCTCTCTCTCTCGTTCTCTCTCTCTCTCGTTCTCTCTCTCTCTCGTTCTCTCTCTCTCTCTCGTTCTCTCTCTCTCTCTCTCTCGTTCTCTCTCTCTCTCTCTCTCGTTCTCTCTCTCTCATACACACATACTTTTAAATTACTAGTCCAACTATCTTTACTATCAGTCATATAATACTGTTATAATATGTCAAGATGACATAACAAGTCGCAACAATTAAAGGCAGCCGTTTAAGTAACGTTAAAACGCAACGAAATGTCAAAATACTAAATCGCACTTTCCGTCAAGGAGTTCCCGTACGATCGTATTAAATTTAAAGATTGTCAGATGACCGTTTCCAAAGGCCAGATCACTTCTGAAGACTTTTTTAACAACCATGTTTCTCTTACACATCTTTTTGCAATTTTTATCTTCCAAGTTTAACCTCCCCCTCTCTAGTATTCGTGGTGGAAATGGGACCTTGAAAAAAGTTGTGATGAAGCCAATCCCAAGATTTCGTGTCAGTGTATGCGTCACTGTACTACGAAGTAAACAACATTGTCACACTGAAATAGATGTCTCCCAACTGACCATAAATTCGAATGAGAGTGGATCATTTTATTTAATCCCAGTTTTTAGTGAGTCTCTTTTGGGGCAACTAATTACTACTTGACAATCCAGTGTATAATTACTTTCGGGTTTTGTAGGAAATTATTCACTGATTGCGATTAACTTGTTGAGAAATACAGTGGCAATTGAAGTTATTGAGTTGGTATTATCGATTTAAGAGACGCTTATTCGGACGGAGTTGAAAGTAAGAAAAGCAATAAATTTACCTGTCTCTATTGTGGTAATTAAGTGTAAGTTATTCTTCGTAGCAATGCATGAGGCAATTCATCGACTTCTTGATCAGTGGGATCTTTTGTTAAATTTGTTTTTCTTAAAAAACCCTATTTAATCGTAATACAGATTATTCTTGCTTCAAGTTTAGTAACAAAATTGATTATAATTTCGGCTGAAACGTCAAGAACTATGTTGCAATTTGTGAAACAATTATTTCTTTGTTTTCTGCGAAGTATTACTGTACATAAATTACGACAGGTCTTCCAAAATTATGTGTGAATGTGACTAATCCTAAAATACTTTGTAATTCCGTTCGAAAACGTCATTTCCTAAAAGTTATAAAGACCTCTGACAATTGCAGTAATTTCTGCATGCAGGCCTGGTGTTCATACAACACGAAATATTTATTGTCAAGCATTTATATAGTATTAATGAGTAACGTTAAAGGAATGAACAACTCTTCTCACAGAGAGAATTTTTAAAATACGTAAAATGTAGTAAATATAAACACGCTGGGTCCTGTTGCGTGTTCATTTCATCAAGATTACTAATCATTGCGTGTTGAACTTCATGTTTGGTTTGTAAAAGATTACAACTTATTCTTTCTTGTTTTAAGTTTAATTACATATATAGAACTGTTATCTTCTGATTCTAAAGACTTTTCTCTTTCATTTTAATATCATGTCCAAACATCAATATGAATTGCAAGAACGAAATGGATGACGTTCCTTCTTAACATCTCTTCACCATGACGCTTCTGCTGCTTTGAAAAAATATATGAAGGTTAGTGCTTACCGGACACGTGTTGGTACTCACTTAAGATTTCTTAAATTGTGTAAAGAATACAATGTTTTTCCAAATTTTTTTATCCAAAATAAACTCAGAATTTAGAAATTCAGAAAGAGTTTTGATCATAAAACGGAACTGAATTTAAGACACATGCTATTAACCATTTTTCATAAATTTTATGAACTACACAACGGCGATCGATGTAGAACGAGGTCAGAAACAACTTCCTTGCAATACTTTAACTACGTTGTATTATACGCAGACCTTAAAACTAAATCGTATATTTTAAAATGAAATGAACAAGAAACTTGATAAACTCAAAAGGTTATTGTTTTTTCAAAACCATGAAATGTATAAACAATATACCGGAATTGTTGACGAAAACGATAAAATTAAATTTGGAAAAAGTTTTTATAACTTTACAAATTTAGACATACCTGAACAAGTTCAACATCTTGTCATGCTTGGTGAAAATTTTAAGTTCATTCATGACCAGCCACATGAATGGGTTTAGAAATTAATTTACTAGCTTTCATTCCATTAATATTCTCAAAAGATAATATAATGTCAACAGAAGCAGCCATAAAATATTTTATTATTCAAGCTATAGCTTCATCTATATTATTAACTTTCGTTATATTAGATAATATTTTACTTATCTTAAGTAAAAATATAATCTATTAGAAAGAGATAAGAAAAAAACCCGTTTTGAGTTAAGTTAAAGAATTTGAGTGACATATTTTGTATTCCCGAAGTTTTACGTAACAATGCTCGATTTACTTTATCCAATGCACTAACAGAATTCATGATTCAACCGATTAAGCATAATAAACACGAAAGTAATATCCTGTAATTTTTAAAGGTTACTAAAGATTTTTAACGAAAGAACAAAGTTTTTTTATTTATAAAATGTCTCAAAGGTGGAGCTGTAGCTGCCATCACAAACGAACTGTATATTAAGAAACTTAGCCAAATTTTTTGGGGATGATCCCAAATAGAATGTTCTTCAAAAAGATTTTTCTAACACCATAATGTATGACACACAAGACATAATAAAAAGATGGAAAAATTCAAACTTCATTGATCAGAAGTCTTTCAGAAATTTGTATCCTTCCACTCCATATAATTGTTTAGCTTATGGCTTTATTAAAGCCCACAAGGACGATATTCCAATGCGTCCTGTCATCAGTTCAGTTTACTTCGTGTACAATTTATCGAAATTTCTCAGTAAACTTTTAAACCATCTTTTACAAGAGAATTATCCTCATGTCCACCAAGAATAGTTTTACCCTTGGTAAAGATCAACACCTCTTGATTCATATCAGATTATGATCTCGCTGGATGTTAAGTCAATGTTCAATGTTTAAGCCAATCTTTGCCTAAAGAGTTAATAACTCAAGAACTTGAATATTGTGGCGTCATATCAGTCGCCATGTACAAACGTGATAAAATATTAGCCACGTGCATTTCATGCACACGAAATGCACGAGGGAAGTAGTTTGCGTCAGCAGGCAGCGCTGGCGGGAAGGGGCGCCGGGCTGAACAATGGTAAACCTAGAGAGCGGAAGAGAAGGGGTGCGGTGTCGTGGGTGGCCACTTGTGAACCCCGTAGACCACATGGGGCAAACTTGTGAACCCCGTAGACATGCTGGCTGTGGAAACGCGTCGGCGGAAACAGCGAGATGACGCAGTTCCGTCCGCCGGCCCAGAAGGTAATATAAACGGACCCCGGACCTAAACTCCTGATTCTTGGGCGCGTCGGTAGGAAGTCGTGTGGGTTGTGCGCGGCGCTGCATTTCAATGCATAGGCTACTGAGGCAGGGAACTGAAGCCGACGTGCTACGTCGGGACGGGAGGTGCGGCATACTCGCTTGTATGCTCACGTAGGTAACTGGTGCATCACACCGAATAAGATATCAAATTATCAGGCCAGCGGTGGTGGTGACCAGGAACATTCAGTCCGGTAACGGGTCAATATTGTTTATTGTAAATAGTATTCAAGTGTTGGAGCATATTTCAATTAAATACTCAATAAATTACAAACCGTTCACGTCTGTGATTTATTCCCCCGGCAAAGACGCCACAATATCTTCTAAAAATACAAAATTAAAAGCCATATTTCTAATCAAGACATTATTATTAAAATTAAGTAAATTTAATTATTAATAACCCAAAATTTAAATTCAATGACATAATCTATAAACAGACTGCTTGTGCGCCAATTGGGGGAGTATTAAGCAGTTTTTGCTATAAAATTATAATGCGGAAACTAGAATCTAATATTTTATCTGAATTTAATGTCAAGTTTACTGTCGCTATGTCGACGATACATGAAGATGTAGTCCATGATATCTTTTTGGAGTTTAATAGTTTCCATCCTAAACTGAATTTTACTGACAGAGAAGTTTTACAAAATCAATTTTTTAGAAGTTACCATCATAATGAACAATGCTCATATAAGCACTGTCGTCAGAAATGTCAATGACTATACTTCACCTTTGAATAAAGCTAATGCTGTATATGGAATTAAATGCAATGATTGCGATCAAATATATTTAGGCCAATCAAGTCGTACAGTTTTAAGTAGAATGAAAGAACATGACAGAAACATCAGTGAGATTGCTCAGACAAAACTCTGTATCCAATCATCGTATAAAGTTAAACCATTCTTTGAATTTTCAAAATCCGAGAATTTTTTATATTGAGACCTGGATATATCGACGATTAGTTTCTGAAACTTTACAGATTAAAATAAATAATTATATTAATACTGCTGTTGAGAATACTCCTTTTACAAAAAAATATGATGCTTTTTGGATGTCGAACAATGAAAAAATAGTTCTTCCTTCTTATTTGTGATTTCAAAATTTTTTCCCTCCCCTTTTCTGGTCTTAACTTCCCCTGACTCTCAGAACTCATTATTTCAACCGCTCTCACCAACGTATGATATCGATTTTATCTGCCTGTGACAGTTAGCTGTAGATGTCAATGTAAAAAACATTTGTTTTGTGAACGCTCATGTGTCTGGTAAGTTCTTTCGTGTCATAATTTCTCAATTTTAATATAGTATTGTAAATAATTTTAAATTTGTTGTAGAAAATTTCAAAATTCAATTTTACAGCCTGGGGACAACATTCCTCGAAACTGTTGCACGAATATGGAATAAATTAATGTCACAAGAAATTGTCTGTGAAAAACGATAGACCCAAACCCTTCACAAAATCATAATTATGACAAGACTAAAAATGTAGAAATAACTCACAATTTATTTGAAAGACTGAATTACGTAGCTGAGAAATAACGAGAGAGGGAGCCATCCTAGAAAACATTAATGACGACCTGAAAGTTTAACAAACTACTCATAGGCGTGTTTGAATATGGAGAATTACAGCCCAATATCATCTATGTTCGTGAATCACTTCGTTGCCGAAAGGGCGATTGGAAAGTGGTGGTAAAGTCGAAGTGTTCTCGAATCAGGTCCTTAAGGTCATTTTCTCATATTCTATATATTGAGGGTCACGGATTCTCCGGGTGGATCGTGAAGAACAACTTCAGTTGTAGAACTTCTCCATTTCGTATGGCCCCAGTGCCTTACTACTAGGGATAGCATAGGCCCTGGCCGAGATGGATAGGGACGAATAGGCGTTTGTAATACGTGACATTTTTCCTTACCGGGAAAATACGAGCGTTTGACGTCAAAATCCCGCAAGTCAAAATGCCACGTGGTAGCAACATCGTGTATGAAACGGACGCGTACAAAACCTGACAGCTTATGGTTTTGTTCCTGAAAAGTGATTATTGTAGATCGTATCCTAAAGATCTGTTTACGTGTTGTCGATTCGGCTGCAGTTGTTCACAGGGCTTCGATTTAAATGGAGTGACATTTGATGTGGCGGCGATGGTGTGACGGTTAACGTACCGGACTGTTATACCCAAGGTCGCGGGTTCAAACCCGATCGAAGCCGTGGATTTTTAGGGCGACAAAATCCTTCGTACGCCTTTCTTCGGAGGGGAAGTAAAGCCGGATGTCCCATGTTAGTAGATTTACTTGCATGTAAAAGATCCTCAAGCCTAAATGACGCCTCTGAGCTAAATTCAAATCGCCTGTTTCTCGCCCAAGAAATACCTTCTTTCTCTGCTAGATGAAAGGAGCGTAGCGAAATTTGCGTGGTCAGACGGAAGAGCGGGCCTGATGGCCCGAGTCTCGCCACGTAAAATAAGGCAAATTCAATTCAATTCAATTCAATGTAAAATCAGCTTTAGTACCAAAAGTTATGTCGTAACAAAGCTTCCGATTGAATGACAGCATCCCAGCTGATCGTACGTCGGAAGTTACTATTTAAATTTGAGAATAGCGACATGGTCTAGCGCGGACAAAGGCGGACGTAGCTGGAAAAGGTCGCCGTGGCAGGAATACAAGATAAACTCGAGAAGATTGGTGTACTAAACGGAAAACAGGGCATCTTGTGATCTCCTTCATGTCACGATGGAACTGGAAACGTGCTGACACGGACAGAGCCACTGTCACATAACCGAATATGTATGGTGGAGACGAAGGAGAACCATGACACAGTGCGGGTGAAGGAGGAATATAGGTAACGGAAGATATAATGAAGCCTGTGAAGTGATGACATGCCTACGTAGAGCCAATAGAGCACCCTTGCCGGTGTACACGTACGTCTGAACAGCCGAATTTTGAGCTACTTCCGATAATAAAGTGCTGATACTATTTTGTTTGATGCAGGTTATTTGGATGCGTTCAGATGAATTTGTTATATCGGAGTATCGATGTTGGTATCGAAAGAAATAATTTTTACTCAGATAAATTTGTTACAATAATTAGAACTTAATAATTGAAATACATAGGTCCGTATAGACGAGATCGCTAAGGCAGTAGTGTCTGGGCGATCTTGGATCGAAGGATCACGGGTTCGAATCCCGCCTCGGGCATGGATGTATTTGTGATTGCCCCTTCACCCTTCGTCATCATCCTATCACTTCATTAAGGAAGGATTAATAATTCTCTGTGCGAGCAGGAGGCCCTTTCCCTTAACTGGATGTGCTAACTGGTGGTTTAAAAAAAGTGACATGCACATTAGGCATTCAATTTTGAAAATGAAAAATGTTTGTACATTGTAGTTGTAAATTTAATTAAAATGTTTTAAAATGCCTTTGAATTTTCGATTATACATTATAAACTTAATATTCTGACAATCCACGTTTTGTAGGTCCTTGATGCCGAAAAAAATGGCTGACGACAAAACTCCAGTCTGTGCATCCATCCGTGTGCGCTAAACCGTTTAGACGATTTTCTCCGAAATTGGTAATCCCCCATCGATGTGGCCGAACTCGAGGATTTGCCTTTGGATTTGAAAACTAATATATTTGATTGGAAGCCGTAACATTTTCAAAATTGGCAAACATTGCTCCAATTTTTTAAATGATTTTTTCTTCCTTGGATACAGACACTTAAAAACGTAAATTGCGCTAAAAGCTTTGAATTTTCGAAAATTGCAAAAGGTGAAAATAGTTTCGTTATCTTTCTGTAACTACAATATTGAAGAAATAGATTTTTCCTAATAAAATTTGGTCTTTAAATAAGGCCAGGAACATTTTTTTTAAAGACGAGTAGTAGGGTAATTTTATGTGAAATATAATTTTTTAAAAAATGTTTTTTCTAAAGCGTATCTAATTTTTTCTATATTTCTATCCAATAATGTAAGTACAGATATGAAAATGGAATAGGCCCCATTTTCGGTGAATTGTATTTTCAATAACTGCAAGAAAAATCATATCCAAACTACAATATTGATTAATTATTGGTGATAGCTTTTTTACTTAATATCTATTCAAAATTAATTATTATATAAGATCATGAACTTTTTTTGTTGAAAATATGAGTAATTTCGCAATTTTTTTTTGTTTTTTTGTTTTTGTTTTTATATATTCGAAATTGCAAATTTGAATTTCCATTACTTATTTTGTTAAGAGAATTTCACGAGAATCTGGTCGCCATACGACTATGGCAACGCTTTGACAGGGCAGTGTGAAGTTCAGAGAATACTCCTTGTACGATATTTTTTCGCTGTATGGAACGCTGTAAGGATGTTTTGATCGTTGAATTTGTGATATATTTTGTGTAAAAAAAATCCTAGAAACGGTTGTTGTATTTAGTTACAATACTTAAATGATAAAATGCGTTCGTTTAGATGTGTACCTATTTTTATGCATTCATAAGTCCATGTATTGAAAGACGGTCAGCTTTGGATGTTTAATTTTATAGACTTATTCAACTTTTAAAAGATTTGATCGCATATTATGATATATTTAAAAAAATGGGAGCTCACTGTCATGTAATCAAGACAAGTCTGTGTGAAATTATCTTTGCTTGTCTATAAAGACCTGCGAATACTATAACAATTGTGATTTATTCAGATTTTTTTACGTAGGAAATGATTACTGTTCTTGGCTTACAAAATAATTGTAGATTAGCACCACAAGGACTTCGTTTGAATTGCTTTGGACTTATTCTACTGGAATGTTGTGACTGAAGTGACTGGAATGTTTGTTCGGCAGAAATTATAATATTTGGTCACCGTACCCGATAATTCAAGAAGGAATGTGCTGTTATAGCGCCACTAGTTCATATTACTTTCTCGCACTTACTAAGAAGAAAATATTGTAATCGTGCGCTGGAAAACGGCGAATTTTCGACACAAAAACTCTTATTGCCGGGCCGTGTTAAGGAAAAAGTGGAAAAATCCTCCAATACGTGGTGTAGCCAGAATCTCTGTTTTGTGCGGCCTTCATAGCGAAAAATCGATTGACGGCAAACCGTCTGTCTGTGCACAACAATAGCGCATAAACCGATCAACCGATTTCCTCCAAAGCTGATATTACTCAATCGTTATAGCTAGTGTCGAGGACTCGGAGATTTGAAACCGATGTTTTAATTTTGGGCGTACTTTACTGCCCCTGGGACATTTTCAAAAAAATGGTTCCATATTTTATGGTTAAATTTTGGTGTTGAATACGGCAAAAAAGTTTAAGAGAATGGTGCAGGTCTAATTTTCGTTGACATCCCCAAGGTTTCGAAAATTAAAAAAAAAAATCAAAATTGGAGAGAGAACGATAGATATAGTTCTCAGGCTGTCTCTTGTACATCAGACAGTAGTCAGTACAATGTTTTGAAAAAACTAGTAGTTTTTGCGTATTTTGCGATTGATATTTACAACCAAAAACTTCTCAAAAACCGCTCAAAATTTTTTCTTCAGATTTCTTCATTTAACTAATAATACACTGTAATAAATACAGTGGTACTGCCATTTTTAGGCATTGCTCGGTTTTTTGAAAATAGAAAAAAATTGAAAATAGAGATTTTTCCATCGGATATAGTCTGTTGTACAAAATTAACTCTTCAAAAAAATTCAATGTTGTGAAAAGACTGGTATTATTGCGTAAGTTCTGCGTGATATTAATGAAATATATACAGGTTTCACCAACTAGGGACCACCTTCCATTTATGGCATAAAAGGCGCTTTTAGTAAGAATTGATAAGAAAATATGTGCCCATTGTTGGCAGTACCCATCGCTGTATGCGCGCTTTGTTGGCAGTGCTTATTGTCAGAGATGTATTGATACATACTGAATGAAGTATATTTTTACATAACCGTTCTTAAGGGGGCGAGAAAGTATGTGTTGTTTTAGCTGCAGTAGTTTGAATTCAGACGAACCTGGGAACCCATGGAATAGTTATGCCTGTATCTATTCATGCCGTTTAGATTGCGTCGTTAAGAAACTAGTACTCGTGAGTTGGAGCTTTGTGCTGCTTCTGCGAGCTTCGCCTGGCAAGAAATTTCCTGACGTACGTCGCTCGCGCGATGTTTCTCGCAGCTGTTCGAGGTGGTCCTTGCTCGCACATGCGCGCTATCGATTCTCAGCCTCGAGGGGGCTCGGAAGGATCGAAGACAGGGCCGTGACCTGGAACAGCCTCCGCGCGCGGCGGCCTCCCTCTTCGTGTCTTCTACCCCGCTCACACACATACGTATACATGCACTACCACACTTTACACCAACGCCTCGCATCACACCGCCTCCTGCCACGACGTCACACATCGCATTCCCACATATTGCGCCGCTATATATCGCACCACCGCATATCACACCTCCGCACATCACTCCCACGCTCATCCTCAACACTGCACATCCTCAACACTGCACATCCTCAACACTGCACATCCTCAACACTGCACATCCTCAACACTGCACATCCTCAACACTGCACATCCTCAACACTGCACATCCTCAACACTGCACATCCTCAACACTGCACATCCTCAACACTGCACATCCTCAACACTGCACATCCTCAACACTGCACATCCACACCACTGCACATCCACACCACTGCACATCCACACCACTGCACATCCACACCACTGCACATCCACACCACTGCACATCCACACCACTGCACATCCACACCACTGCACATCCACACCACTGCACATCCACACCACTGCACATCCACACCACTGCACATCCACACCACTGCACATCCACACCACTGCACATCCACACCACTGCACATCCACACCACTGCACATCCACACCACTGCACATCCACACCACTGCACATCCACACCACTGCACATCCACACCACCGCACATCCACACCACCGCACATCCACACCACCGCACATCCACACCACCGCACATCCACACCACCGCACATGCACACCACCGCGCATCCACATCCAATCCACCGCACATCCACACCATCGCACATCCACATCACACCACCGCACATCCACACCACCGCACATCCACATCCAATCCACCGCACATCCAATCCACCGCACATCCAATCCACCGCACATCCAATCCACCGCACATCCAATCCACCGCACATCCAATCCACCGCACATCCAATCCACCGCACATCCAATCCACCGCACATCCAATCCACCACACATCCAATCCACCACACATCCACATCCAATCCACCGCACATCCAATCCACCGCACATCCAATCCACCGCACATCCAATCCACCGCACATCCAATCCACCGCACATCCAATCCACCGCACATCCAATCCACCGCACATCCAATCCACCGCACATCCAATCCACCGCACATCCAATCCACCGCACATCCAATCCACCGCACATCCAATCCACCGCACATCCAATCCACCGCACATCCAATCCACCACACATCCACATCCAATCCACCGCACATCCACAGCACCGCACATCCACAGCACCGCACATCCACAGCACACCACCACACATCCACAGCACACCACCGCACATCCACATCCACAGCACACCACCGCACATCCACATCCACAGCACACCACCGCACATCCACATCCACAGCACACCACCGCACATCCACATCCACAGCACACCACCGCACATCCACAGCACACCACCGCACATCCACATCCACAGCACACCACCGCACATCCACAGCACACCATCACCACCACCACACTAGACATCACAACACCACCACCACCACACTAGACATCACAACACCACCACCACCACCACCACACTAGACATCACAACACCACCACCACCACCACCACACTAGACATCACAACACCACCACCACCACCACCACACTAGACATCACAACACCACCACCACCACCACCACACTAGACATCACAACACCACCACCACCACCACCACCACCACCACCACCACCACCACCACCACCACCACCACCACCACCACCACCACTGGACATCACACCACCACCACCACCACCACCACCACCACTAGACATCACACCACCACCACCACCACCACCACTAGACATCACACCACCACCACCACCACCACCACCACCACCACCACCACCACCACTAGACATCACACCACCACCACCACCACACTGGACATCACACCACCACACTCCTGGGGGTAGTCCTACTTCTACAATAAGGCTGTTGATAGGGCTTGATTTAAAGGATCCTGAACATATACGTCATGCTGAATTTATAATAGGGTCTAGTATCTGTAATGTAGATTTGTTAGCTGAACTGTAGATTACAGCTCCATAATCTAATTTGGCTTGAATTATAGACAGATAAGCATTTATTAAACATTTCCACTCTGCTCCCCACTTTTTAGATGCTAATATCTTCAGTATGTTCAGCCTGGTTTTGCATTCGGACTTTAGTAGAGAAATGTTCTTTCAAGAGTGCTTCTAGTCGAAGGTCATGCCCAAGATTTTACAAGAGTATGTACGACGTATTTGATGGTTTCCAATAAAGAGGGCAGGATTTCCATTTAAATGTTTTGAGCTTCTAGAGATTATAATAAATTCCGATTTAGTTCTTGAAAGGGATAAACCTGAAGAACTTGCCCATGTTTGAATTTTGTTTAAGGTTTCTTGGATTATTTTAGTTGTTACTCGGAGATCTTTGCAGCAGCATACAATGGAAATATCATCAGCGAAGAAAAATAATTTACTTGGTGCCTCTATGATACTACTTATTTCATTAATATTCTAGGGATAAAATGGCAAGACTTCATATCCAACCAGAGAATTCGAGACCAAACGGGCTGTATCACCATAGAAAATATTCTAGCGCGCAACCAATTACGATGGATTGGACATGTGATCCGGATGTCAGTGGAGAGAACCCCTAAACAGATATTGTATGGCGAGCTAGCGGAAGGCAAACGGCGTCAGGGTGGCCAGCTAAAGAGATATAAAGATGGTATCCATGCAATGATAAAGAACATTGGAATAAAGGACACGTGGGAAACACTATGCCAAGACAGATCTAAATGGAGAAATGTCTGCTATAAAAACAAAGGCATCTTTAAAGCTCGCCAAGACGCTGGTTCAACAGCTACTAATGCAAGTTTCACCTGCTCAGAGTGTCAAAGAGCGATAGCGTCCAAGATCGGCCTAGTGAGTCATTTACGAGCACATGAAAGACGGAGGCAGCAATAGTAAACTGAGGGATCCTCGGCCACGAGGTTGACCCCCGACGACGACTTATTTCATTTATTGCGATCAGAAAAAGGAGCACGCTAATAACTGAGCCCTGAGGGAGGCCATTCATCATTTCCCTGCGTGTTGACATTTTATCAAACATGCGTACACGCAGATATCTATGTTGCATAAAATTTTTCAAAAAAGCCAGTAAGTTGCCTTTAATATTGAGAGTTTTTACTATTTTTTAAAACATGAAGGAGCTCATCCATCAGCAATTCACAGTTAAATGAATCATTGTTATTACTTAGGAGGTTTTGGATGCTTTTTTGAGTGGCAAGGGATATAGTCGGAATTAATTTACGAAAGGATGGATCATTGTTGGAATTGTTGGCGAATGAATCTGCGAGAGCATTGCAGATGTCTTGAGAACCTCTGTATTTTATTCCGTTTTCATCTTCTACTATTGGAGGTAAACTAGTTAAATAAGAGCCGCTTATTGATTTGATTTTATGGCACATAGTTCCGGACGGTGTTTGGTCCGTAATAGAAGATGTAAAATCTTTTGAAAGATTGTAGCATAGTATGTTTAAGAGTTAAGCGGGCTTTAGCTCTTGTTTTTTTATATAATATGCCCAGTTCTATCGATTTATATTTCTTATATATTCTAAACGCTTTCTTCTTTTCTTTGATGGCTAACAGTCATACATTGTTTGGGAGATAGCAATAAAAAAAAGTATATCAAAATGAAATATACTGATAATTCAATATCTGTCCACGGCAATATATAAAAATATCGGTATTTCGATATAACAGTTTTTGTCTGAGGATAAAAAGCGATAAGGAAGTTAAATGGACAGAAGATCGGCTTTTTCAGACTATAAAACAAAACAATATCTGCAGCGGGTGAAGCGTGGAAAGTTGTGCGCTAGGCGCGCGGTGACGTAATCCGCGAGTCCATTCACACTGGAGCGTCAAAAATATGCGACATCTGACGAGTCTTTGCCTGGGGTTTCCACAGCGATACTCAAGCGGCAGTTCTGCGCGAAGGCAAGGACACTCGACTCAGGAGGAAGCGAAGACTTCCGAAGGCGGGCAGACTTCCTCGAAACTAGAGCTGCAGCGGAGAAAAACTCTTCCGACTGCTTTACAAAACGCTGCCAATCCGCTGCCGCGACGCTCGCCTGCCGCGAAGGTCTGAACGTGATCATAAGGCAAAAGGAAACTTCCACGCCGATCTGTGGGAGCCGTAATGTATTCAGTCGTGGGTCGGACATCAAACTTTCCGGATCTAGTTTTTCATGACAAATTAACTGCAAGGAAATGAATTATTTATTTGAATAGTGAAATTTATTTGGGAATGTTTTTTATCCTGAAAACAAGCCGGTATATATAAGCGCATTTTCTGATGTCTTTCAATAAGCCTATAATGATATGAAAATAGGAAAAACCAAAATTGAGAAGCAATCTCTTTCGCTAACTCTCGCCCCCTCACGAATCGTGCTGCCACTCTTACTCGCATCACCCTGCGTCGCCCCGCCGAATCCCGCCTCATCCCCTTGGCATCGGCTAGCGCTGGCGGCTTCGGCGTCGCCGCTGTCTCAAGTCTGCTTCTGCTTCACTCGACCGCGCGCAGCCGCGGGCTGCCGTCACCACCGCCACCGTCATTCGCCGTTGCCGCCGCCGCCGTCGTGATGCAGGCGTCCGCCATATGTTGTCTCTGTGAGTTGGTCGGCTCCGGCGGCACGATCGAGCGGGCGATGATTCGGTTATTGGTATGCTGTCCGTACAATAGACCCCTGCACCGAGTGACAGCTTTGGCGAGTGGATTAATGTGTGTTGCTGATGTGTGTCAAAGCTGTTGAAAATACTAAATAATTTGAGGTCTTGGGTTTATTAGAGAGACTAATGGAACGTTTTTGTTTGTAGAGCTGCATCGTTTTTAGTCATTTTTGATTTTGCAAGTACTGACATCGGTGGTATAAAGGGCCGTTGATACTTGCACTTTACATGGAGAAATGTAATTTGTTCGTAATATGTTAAAACCTGTCATTTTGTACAGTTTTAAATCCTTTCGGAACACAGTTTGAAATGGCTCTGTAAGGGATTGAACATCATGAAGGTTTCTCAATTTTTTTCCAGCAGGGAGAATTCTGCTATTCGGTTAAAGGCAGCAGGCACGTGCAATGTGGTCAAGGAACTTCATAGTAGGAAAGTAAGGAGACGTGACAGCCGTGCGGAAAAGGCATAGACATCGGCGCGAACGCGCGGGCGTGTGTGTATGTTTTTCACTAGTACGAAAGATGAAAAGAATGACTTCGTGTGGCGGATGGAGGTTGAGGATGTGCCGTGTTAATATGTGAGTGTGAAAAGAACTCTGGGAAACGAGCAGGTGAAGGTTAAAAGTGAGTCAAAGTGCGAGAGGAAAATATTGCGAAAGAAGGGTTTGGGACAAAGGCACAGTGCTTCAGGAAGTGAAGCGAACATTGAAGTAATGTAGCGAAGTTAAGTGGTTAGAACAGCAGAAAAGTACCGACGAGTGAACAGTGAAATGGACTCTGGCGACGCGGGTGGTTCGAATCCTTAAGAACATTTTAACGACTTTCTTCCGAACTTAAAATCTTCGGATTCGATTTTCATACGTGTATATGCACTAGTATTGTCGGCTGGAAAATGATTGAAAATTCGAAAGTGAGCACAAGTATTAGTGTAAATTTCAAGAATAAAATTTTGATTTTCGGTCGCACGATTCCAGTTTCATAATATTGCATAACAATACATTCATAATTATTTTTAGTGCAATCTAAACTAATGTTATTTGGGATTATTCTCTGTTTAATTTAATTAGTGTTCGATTAAAAACGAAGTTGAATAAAAAATTGTAATGAGCTTCCTGCAAATCGTGTTGTACCAATCAGGCAGGTAACTTTCTTGCTCAGTTAGAAGCAGCAAAGATTCATGAAAGAACCGAGAGGAAAATCAAAGGAGTTTTTGTTTCTCTTCAAATTCTTCTTTTTTAGTCTTAAGTTCACAACAATTTTATGAGTTTAGGAAAGAGGAATACACCTTTTCTAATTAGAGAATCGCTTCAGAAAGAGCTGCCAGAAAGAGAAAGCAGCTACGAACCGATCTGCTTGCGGGGAATGAGATGGACATTCATTTTAAAACGTGCGTTCACTAACGACTAAATCAGTTTCGTAAGGTAAGTGACGAAACGAAATGTAAATTACAAGCGATACGAAATACCGAAAGATACATAAATTACAATCGAGAAGAATAGAATAGAGTCCAAAAGAGCATTTTAGAGCTGCGAAGCTGGTAACCAGGCATTGAATCTGCCCGCTCGATATCACCGGCGGAGGCATAGGCTGCTGCGAAGGACGGGCGGCTTCCGCCGCGGCGGAAGGGACCGAAGATTAGGGGGCCCTATACTCGTAGAGCGGCTTCCCACGACGCAGCGGCGGCGCGCTTGCGTCAAACAGCAGTGCCCTTCCGACGCCGCCACCGCCACCGCTCAGCCACGGCAGCACCGCCGCCCGCAATGGAAAGGGGTGGGTTCTGCAGGGGTAGGTTTCGCCGATACTCCGGCGTCGTCGAACAAAGGGACCGCAGCAGGAAAAACGCAGCGACCGGCGGCACAGTGGGAAGGCTACCATTTAAAGCTGTGTTCTGCCAGCGGTTGCGTGAACGCCCTCCTCCGCTTCGCGTAGCGAGAGCTCCGCTCCCTGCCGCAGCAGCGCCCGCCCTCTGCACGTGGGAAGGTCTCCATTCAAACCAATGCTCTGCTACGAGCCCGGGCGCTCGGCGGCGATCGTTACGGAGGAGCGACGTGGCGCGGGGTGCGAAGGGAAGAAGGGAAAGGAGGGTAGGGCTGCGGCTGGGCTCCGCGTCCGCGCGTGCACCTGTGCCAGCCCGCTTCCGCCGACGCGTGCTGTCGCAGGCCACCCGCCCGCCTCCAGGTGCGCCGTCTGCCTAGTCGTCTCGCCGTTGCATTGCTGGGATACGGGCGTGGACACCTTGAAAACGATTATCACAATCGGCAAGTGTAATTGGATGTTATAATCTTATTTAAACGTAGAGGCATGTTAAGGATACGTGTTGGAAGGGGAGGGGGGCTTTGCCATCTAATCGGAAATTCCAATACTACAAATTTAAATGTTAACGACGCTCTCGATTGAATGACACCATTCCCTTCCCCGTTCAGATCGTGACCTTAAAGGGTAAATATGGGATTATAATCTAGTTTCTCCGCAAGGTCACGAAAACAAGGTGGTCGCATGTGCGCTTTACCACCCCCCCCCCCAGACGATTCGCTCGCTGCAATTGGCTGAATATCTGATGACGCAATTATTTGTCATAAACATTTAATACATAATCTGTGCCAGAAAGTGCCACTTTATGAACGTTTTCTTGCAACGAAAAAAGTCGTTTTTAACGCTAGTAAACTAGAAATGTCTTTAACTACCTTCCAAATGACGTCACTCGAAAATGACGTGAATTTTTTTGAAAACTGCGCCAAACAATAACTTTAGATGCCTCCTTCATATCCATCACAGACTGGCTTGCGCCTTTTTTCGGTTATTGCTTCTGTACGAATTTTGTTGGTTTTTAAATGTTTTTAAAACTATCCTCAAAATGACGCATGAAACATCTGAAACTTTAAAATGTATTCCCTAAAAATTTTAACATCAGATTCCGCAAGCTGCACACGCTTACTTGTGAATTCAGGATTGCTAATAGCATCGAATTTTTATCGTCTTAAAGCGCTCTCAAATGCTCTCAAAGCGCTCTTTAAAATGTCGGCGAGGCCACACGAAAATTATCTGAATATTTTCAAAAGTACGTAAATGTGTTGCATTTGCTACATTTTGCTCATTCGTGTACTACGTGCGATTTCAAAGCTGGTTCCAGCGCCGGGATTTTGCCTAGTCAAACGTGTTGTTTAATTGATCGTCGAAATAACGACAAAATTTCTATAAAATGACGAGAATACCCTGACGAGCTAAAGATCTTGTATCGCACATTAGGATGAGGGGAAATTTCGATACCGGCTGCCTAGAAAGTCAGACGTAAAGGCTCCAAACGCAACATTTCTAGTGACGATACCAATAAAATAGACCCGGACTGTCCAACTAGCAGTCTGTGGTGCCATTTATTGGGACGTGCTGAAGGTTATTAGTGAAAAGTGAAAGTACATCTCCATTTTGGGCGAGTACATTGTGCCTATACTGCGGTTTTCACAACTGCTTCTGGCAAGTGTCAGCCGTTGACAGTTTCATTCAATCGGGAGCTTGAACGTTACCATAGTGACGTCACATATGTGACATTCAAGCTCCTGATTTAATGAAACCGTTAACAGCTGATACCAACCAGGGGCAGAATTGCATAAACCACAGTTTAGCGCACGCGCTCTGCCGGGGTCAACACTCACTTTAATAAAAAATAGGTTGAAAGAAGATAAATTTTCCGGGCTGATAGGCCATGGTCCAGTTGACATTGAAGGGCCAAACGTTTCGTCCAGTCAGTCAGCCAGCCGCCGCCCCGAACACTGCACCCGCGACCCTGCCGCCACTGAGGATGTCCACCGCAGACTTGGAAGAAACGTTTGGGCCTTGAATCTCAACTGGACCACGGCCTATCAGCCCGGAAAATGTATCTTCTATTGACTCCAGTCGTGAAAGCCTACTGTGCTATGTAAAAAATAGGTTGTTTATATTTAAGGATTTTTTCCTAGTAAATTCAGAAATTCAAAATCAGCACAATGTTTCACTGCATTATGAATGGAACGGCGTGATATATCGCATGGTTCCATCCCTCCCGTTTCTGAGCATCCGGGCATAGTGTCGAGATAATCAAAACTGGGAAGTTAGTTGTGGATCGTGCGGGTAATGAAAATATGACCCGCAACCATATTAAAGGCTTTAGTTATTGCCCGTGAGGCGTTGCAAGTTGGACGTCCCTGACATAGACAGTTGAGCGTGCCTTGTGTTGCGGGGTTGCATTCGCAAGGTCTCATACACGTAAACAAAGTATTTTCACTAATAATAATAATAATAATAATAATAATAATAATAATAATAACCACAAATAATTGTGCATTTGTCACTTCTCCGCGAACGTTTTTAACAATTCAGTTGTTACTGTAGGCTGAGTACGAGACCCGTAGAACTTATCCATACCACTGAAATACGAATAATACAAGTGATAATTTCCCACAAAAAATAAAATAAAAACAACAACAAATATAAAATTAATTCATGAAAAGTATAAAGAATATTTAAATATAATCCGCGAGTCATGAAAAAATGTAAAAGTTAAGTGTTCGTGGTTCATCAACTGAAAGATAAAAGGACATAGAATTAACGCCGTACTTAATACTGTGATTAGTGATGGTTCAAACTGTTGTACATAGAATAATCCTTTAAATCATCTGTAATTTTTGCCTTTTTTTTTACTTACTTACGTTTTCCTTCTTTCCCAAGTTAGAAACCGAGCAAATGCTCGTTGAAGTTGGCATAGATTTGCTCAGCTGCAATGAACGATAACTGGTGTATCAGAAAACTTAGTAATAGTGGTTTAAGGAGTATAATTTCTAGCTGCTTCTACGAAGCTTTGTGGGTAGGTGGAAGTAAGCTAATTTTGATGGGCACTAAATATAATTGGAGGAAATGAGATTCGAGAAAATGAGAAAGATATATGACGTATTAATGAACTAGTTTTTGTAGGGATATCTAAATAAAAGATTTATCCTAATTACGATATTCGTGTAAAAAATATCCTCACTGACTTAATTCTTGCATACAGTGGCGGTCAATAAAATAGAGCAATTCCTAGCGTCTGTTGTGATAACAAAGGTACACCATAATAGATTTCCCGCGCGAATATCTCGTCCTATGTTTATAATCAGTAACCCTAATTTAAAGAATCAGCACAAGGCAGCAGATCGTGAACCACGTTTCCGGCTAGGCAGAGTAGGTTCAATGATAGGGATTTCATCAGTCATAATAAGAGCCACTATAAACATTTATAATATAGTAGTAGTAGTTTTTCGACTTATTTCGTTTCTATTTGAAATGTTTATAATCACATGATATACACGTGATTTTCTTACATTGGGTGTTTTATTGAACATTCTAGATTGGTAATGCAAAATACCCCACTGAGTCTGAACGATTTTTAGCACGTGGAAAAAAAAGGTGATTCAATAAACAAAATTGCAAAAGAACTGCGTGTGTAGCTGAAGCGAGCCCGGTGTGCAATTCACAAATGTAAACATTCCTTTCCAAATATAAACAGTACTTTCGATTCCTGAAAATTAAAGTAGACCGCGAAGAACGTCCCCAAGAATGGATCGGCGAATCTGGTTATAAACTCGGAAGGATCCATTCCTGCCAGCACCTTGCTTGTAACAAAAAAAAACCCTCAGGTTTATGGTGTTGAATTATCTTCAACTGTTCAGAGAAGATACCGAACTTCACAACTCAATTGCTATTGCATTGCAAAAAGAAAATCACACGTGTTGAAACGAAATATTGCGAAACGACAAGCTTTTGAAAAAAAATTCTCAAGGAAAAGGAGGATCCTTGGCGGTACAATGTACTCCGGTCGGACGAATCCAAGTATAATGTTTTCTTCTGATGGAAAGGTGTATGTGCCCTCCAAATCAGGAAAACAATCCCAAGTGCACTTTACAAACCGTGAAATGTGGGAGTGTAATGGTGTGGGGATGTTTCTCGTGGTATGGCATAGGTCCGTTGTTCCGTATAAAAGGATTTATGATTGTGGAGATATGCAAAGAAATATTAATGTCAACTATGCTTCCTTATGCTCATGAGGTATTGCCTTTCGTCTGGCAGTTTATGCAAGACAACGACCAAAAGTAAAAGTCCTTTCTTGTGAAGGAAAAAGTGACAGATTTGGATTGGTCATCACAGTTCCCAGATTTAAATCCAATTGAAAATTTGTGGGGAAGTGTTAATAGAAACATTGATCGATCCAAAGCAAGCAATTTAGACGAACTGCGAGAAGACATACAAAAGGCATGGTATTCAACTCCAGAAGAGGAATACAGACGTTATGTGAGCTAATTGGGAAGAATATGGAGGTCTGTACAAAAAAGGAAGGCAAATAAGTAGTAACTCATTCAAGAGAGGAATTTTTTAATTTTTGCTATTTTCCAAGGCGTTATATCAGATGACTCAAGTTTTTGACTTCTTAGAGAGATACTTTTTGTTACTGTTTTGGTATTTGTAAAATAATTTGGGTCTGAATTACATGTAAAGATTTATTTATCTGCTTCCATATTGAGTACAAAATAAGAGATGCTATTTATTTATAAATGAAGGTTATTTGAAAACCAAATCCCTTAATTTCCTTTTCATGGTACGGTGCCTCTGTTTTATTGACCGCCTCTATACATCTTGGTTGTTCAAAATATTTCATCTCTCGTCATAATTTAAGGATGAGGGCCCCTTCACACATTGCCACCGCGGTGCGCTTCCGAACGCGCAGTGCATTGGTTTTGAATGGAGACCTTTCCACGTGCGGCGGGTTTGCGCCGCTGCCGCGTTCGGCAGCGAACTCTCGCTACGCGAAGCGTAGGAGGTCATACGCTCCACCGCTAGCAGAACACAGCTTTAGGGCCCCTTCCCATGTCGCGACGGCGGTGCGCTTCCGAGCAGCGCAGCTACTAGCAGAGCATTGGTTTGAATGGAGACCTTCCCACGTGCAGCGGGCATGCGCTGCTGCGCCAAGCGCCGCCGGACTCTCAGCACGCAAAGCGGAGGAGGGGGTACGCGCCACCGCTAGCAGAATACAGCTTTAAATGGTAGCCTTCCCGCTGTGCCGCCGGTCACTGCGTTTTACCTGCTGCGGTCCCTTTGTTCGTCGTCGCCGGAGGGTCGGCAAAACCAACCCCTGCAGAACCCACTCCCACGGCGGGCAGCGGTGCGGCCGTGGCGTGCAGCGGTGGCGGCATCGGAAGTGCCGTGTTGCTTGATCGACGCGCTCCGCCATGGCGACGTGGGATGCCCTTAAGGGCGTCCCTCCGGCGACGACGAACAAAGGTAAAACGTAGCGACCGGCGGCACAGTGGGAAGGCTACCATTTAAAGCTGTGTTCTGTTAGGGGTGGCGCCTACTCCCTCGTAAGGTGCGTTTACACGAAGAGACAGTCTCCTAACTTCATGACGTCACGGAGATAAACTCTCCCTGACGGCTTTACACGGTTCGAAATATCTCCCGAAACGCGAGTCTCCTACCACACGGGAGAGTTGGTTCCTGAGATATCTCCGGAAAAGTATCTCCTAGCTGTTTACACTTGACACAAATGTCTCTCGATGTTCTCCGACGCAGCCATCTTGAATAAGCAGCGGCGAGCAGTTTGAGGTTAGAATGTGACAACTGTTGCAGCTGCCTGTGCCACTTTCACAATTTTGAAGAAGCGGAGTAAAAGAAAGAGAGAACTGTGAGTGATTTTGTTTTCTCGAGAAAAGAAGAACTGAGTATTTATAAAACTTTGATGGCGGAATTGCAAGAAGAGGATTTTTTAAAAAAATATTTATTTGCTACCTGTTTAATTGCAATACATTTTTTCAGAGACAATAAAATAAAATAAGTTTTAATTTACGGACGATTAAAAATATTTTTTGGAAAGCGTGGTCGGAGTCCAGGATGAGGAAAACAGTTTTGACCTAATGTAAAGGTGTGAAAAATGGGTGAAGTTGATAATTTATTTTAGAAACTTTTAGTGAAGTTAAGTATAAACGATTTGAAAGAATCAATTTTAAATTCTCTGAAATTTGTGTTATGATATAAACTAGGAAAGATATAAAATGTCGCGAAAAAGGTTATTTTGAATTATTTGAAATTTGTTAATTTTGGTAGAAGAGGCATTACACCTAGGGTAGGCATATGAAAGAGAAGACCTAATTATGGTTTTATATATCAATTTTTTACAATTAATCCGTAATTTGAAGTTTTAATTTATTAAAGGAATTAATAAAAATAATATTATAAACGATAATGATTTCATGTACAAAAGCTTCGTAACTTCTGAAGGATTTGATTTTTTTATTAGGAAATATCTCACGCAATCAAAAAGCAAGAAAAGTGGAAAAGAATTTATTTCGGAAAGAGACTTGGTTTGACGGTACGGCGGTTTTTGGCCACAGGAGATACATAGTTCTTCTCACTAGTATTTATAATTCCCCAGTGTATAATTTCCCCACAAGGAACGGAAATCCACCGACCACATTGGAACGCCGCACAGACACAGACAGACGCAGAATGGCGAATCGAGCACGTGAACACATGCAAGAGAGCAAAAAGTCTTCCAACTTTCTTTGAATACTATTTATCTCCCAGGAGATACGATTCCTCATCGATTCCAGTCTTTACATTGCTCTCTTGCAGAGACTTCGAAAATCTCTTGTGACGTCATGACTCCAGAGAGAAGATCGCTCTCCTGAGAGTTTACACGTGTCTCCTAACCAGATCCGGAAAGTTAGGAGAGAAAACTCTCTCCGTGTAAACGCGCCTTTACGCTTCGCATAGCGAGAGTCCCCCGCCGGTTGCCACAGCGGCGCAAACCCGCCACACGTGGGAAGATCTCCATTCAAAACAATGATCTGCTACGAGCCGCGGTGTTCGGAAGCGCGCTGCGGTGGCGGCGTGCGAAGGGGCCCTAAGGATAGTATTCCCACTGTATCGCCCGTCGCGGCGTTTTACCTGCTGCGGCCCCTTTTTTTCATCATCGCCGGAGTGTCAATGAAACCACTACGATAGGATTAAAAAAATCATTGAAGAGGTAAAATAGGGATAGAAGGGACAAACTATACGCGTGTGTGCATGCGCGCAGTTTGTCGGGGCGGGGCGGTGATGTAAATAAAATTACTTCCATCTTGCACTGTAGAAATACTTTCTTCCTTTCTTTTATTGCCTTATACGATAGTGGTAAATATGGGGGCAACATCGGGTTTCTCCAGTAAGAGATATATGTAGATAAAAATGATTTAGAGAAAGTTCTATATTTCAATCACAATCATGAATGTGATAAATACGTAATAACAGTTCATTATGAGATTTCATAATTACATTTATGAGGGTGGTTATATTGTCACGAATCCATTAGAACTCAATTTAAACAATTACGCTGGAAATGCAAAAACATTATCTTACAGTTAAAGGCTTAAAGGATATTATTTATAATAATAATAATAAATTAAATACGGTTTAAAATATTTGGTACGAATCAAGTGAAACCAAAATTTCCTTAGTTAAAAGACTTGGATTGAGAGATACCTGGTTTTGCTCTCTTCTGGTTGAAGCTCTCGCGTGAGTAACTTTTTCGATCACCCGTTTATTTCCTTTACCTCCAACATATTATTTTGGTGAAGTTTGGCGGTTAGGTATAAAGTTCGTCGTCTGGAAATAAACATCTTGCTTTATCCCTCATGCATTGCCTCATGTGTTAAAGATGAGCCCACTAATTAAACTTCGGAAAACTAAGGAACGTGAAAGTTTCCAAATGAAGTTACTTTGGTGGTCAGCATTTTGTTTGTGTCGGTCTTGTGAAAGGTGCCAGAGGGTTTATACCATTGATAAAGACTTGTTGGACGATGATGTTTTCTATGTATGTGTTGAGAGTGTGGCGTCTTTGCCGGGGCAAATAATTACAGACGTGAACGGCTTGTAAATATTTAGTATTTATTAGAATAAAGATATTCCGACACCATAACACTATATACAATATTTACAATTAAAGTTAACCGTTACAAGAAGGAACTTTCCCTGGTTACCACCACCGCTGGCCCGATAATTAATTACCATCCCCGGTGTGATGCACCAGTACCTTACGCGAGCATACATGCGAGTATGCCGCACCTGCCGTCACGACGTAGCACGCCGGCTTCGATTCCTCGCCTCGGTAGCCTATGCATTACAATGCAATGCCGCGCACAACCCTCACGACGCCCTACCGACGCGCTCACACCTGAAGAATCAGAAGAATAGAAGAAAGCTCTTAGGTCGGATTCCGCTTTTATACCCTCTGAGCAGGCTGACGGAAGCGCGTCACCCGCAGTGTCTGCCGACGCTTTCCCGCCGGCTTCGGGGTTTCCAAACCTGCACCCACGACACGGCACTCCTTCCAAAGCCTTTGTGCGGCCCGACGTCACTTCCGCCAGCGCTGTCCACATGGTTGATATAGTACGTTTGTGCTGGCGACAGATATGACGCCACAAACTCCTCTATACCCCCCCGGGAATTTTCGTCGCAGTTGCAATCAACACAGAAGGAAAATTCCACAAGTGTGAAAATCCTAGGCCGATCGGCTCACATTATATACAACTGCGCCTGACTTGGCTAATACACAGATAAAGAAAACAAACAGAGAAGGCCCTACTAACCTACCCCATTGACATATTTTTACTCTCACATTGTACATTGTACTTGAAATATTAAAGATCTTGCCGTACGGTCGGTCCCACTTATGCATTGTTAAGATTTTTCAGCCTGGTGTGGTAACCTCATAACCATAGTATGTTCCTTTTCCTTTTACAACCAAATTCTTGAATTAAATTAATTTTGTACAATACCCCCACTACCAAAATGACACATACAATATCACCAATATAGCCACAAACATTACATCAATAAACATTCAAAATCAGATACAGTTCTATACACACAAACTGACACACTGAATTACAAAACCCTATACAGTGATAAATGCACAAAAATCAATAAACTTACTTTTACCCTGTTTTACATTTAAAACCACATACAGTGATACACTCCAAATGAAACAAATAAACAATTTTTACATCTCTCTCTTGAAGGATTGTACAGAGTTTTCTTCTTGCCAGAATGAATATAAATGAATACAAAAGTTCATGATACTTGCTGGAAACTATTCTTTCGTAGGTTTCTTGGGAAAAGTTTACTCAATCTTGACACAACACAACAAACATCACATTCACCTATACATCATTCTTCTTGCACTATTTGTTTTGCACTGTGTTCCAGTGTTTTCGGCGCACACGTATCGGCATTGCCGGGTGCAGTGTGCCCCTCTGCAACTTCGGACACTGTCTGGCGCTCATTTTCAAACACTCTACTGAGAATGTCAGCATTTACGTTTAATATCCCTTTCCTATGGCTTATGATAATGTTGTAATGCTGAATCGCCAGAGACCACCTAAGCAATCTAGGATTATTCCCAGCATTCTGTTGTAACCAGACTAACGGGTTATGATCCGTTTCTATCTTTAGCAAAACATTACCGTCTAAATAGTAACGCAACTTCCCTAAACCCCAAATTAAAGCAGCGCACTCTTTCTCCGTGGTGCTCCATTTTAATTCCCCGTCTGAGAATTTTTTACTGAGAAAAAGAATCGGATTTTCATTCCCTTCCTGATCTAACTGTGATAACACAATGGCTGCTCCCCTAAGTGCCGCATCACATTGCAGTAAAAATGGCTTACTAAAATCAGGTGCATGTGTGACTGCCCCCTGACACAGTGCGTCGCGAAGCTGTATAAACGAGTTTTCGCACTCTTCCGACCACCGGATTTTGCCTTGCCTATGTGTTCCCCTCAATAGATCAGTGAGCGCAGCTGATTTCTCCGAGAAATTTCTGATGAACCGTTTATAATACGATATCAGACCTATAAATTTACGGATTTCCTTTTTTGTCGTAGGCCGTGGATATTCTTTTATTACTTGAACCTTGGCTTCATTTGGTCTCATCAGACCACTGCCAATCTCGTATCCTAAGAACGTTACCGATTTCCTAGCGAACTTACATTTCGCCGGTTGCACGCGTAAATTGGCCTCACGTAACTTTTGGAATACTATTCTGAGATGTTTGCAGTGATCATCCCAGTTGTCGCTAAAGATTGCAATGTCGTCCATATATGGGACGGCGAACTCCGCGCAATCTTTCAGTAATGCCTCCATAAGCTTGCTGCAAACATATGGTGCATTTTTGATACCGAAAGGCATCCTGAGGGGTTTATAAGACCCGAATTTCGTCGTAAAGGTGGCATACCGTTGAACGCGCTCGCTCATTTGGATCTGCCAAAATCCTTTACATAAGTCAGTTGTGGTTATGATTTTGGCCCTCGCAACTGTTTCAATTCGCTCGGCTAAACTCGGAAGCGGAAAATATTCAGTACGAATAACCTGATTTAACTTGCGGTAGTCAATACATGGCCTGGGTTTTTTTCCGGGTGCTTCCACCAAAATCATGGGGGATGTGAAATCAGAATCTGAAGGCTCGATGATACCATCCCTTAGCATTTTCGTGATTTCATCTTGGAGGATTTTAGTTTGGCGATGAGACGTGCGATACGGAGCGCTCCTCACCCTTGCATTTTCGTCCAGCAATTCAATGTCCATCTGAACGTTTTTAGTGAGCCCTGGCCTATCAGAAAAGATGTCCCTAAACTCAATTACAAGCTCTCTCAGCCTTTCACTTCCTTCCGGCTCCATTTCTGTGCCTGCGAGCATTGCCTCTACATCAAATTCCTCCGGTTCTAATTTTAAGGCGTATTTATCTATTCCGTCCTCCATAAATTCACCTATTTCTTCTCGATTGACAATAAAGTTAACATACTCTGTCCTTTGTACGTATGCTTTGATCATATTGACATGATATACCTTGCCTGTACTTTTGTTCGGCATTTGAATGACGTAATTCGTGTCAGACACCTTCTCTACAATCTCTCCCGGTCCTATCCATTGCACAGATAATTTACGCACTTTGTTCGGAGCAAACACTAATACTTTGTCTCCTACATTAAATGTACGTATCACCGCTTTCTTATCATACCAGGTTTTTCTTTTCACCTGAAGTGCCGATAGTTTTTCATGAGCTGCGTCTCTAATTACTTTCAATCTATTTGCCAGACGAAATATATACTCCGTTACTTCGCTACTTTCCGGCTCTATTCCAGAGAGATTCTCGTAAAGCAACGTAATAGGAGTCCTTAAATTTCTACCGAATACTAATTCTGCGGGCGAGAATCCAAAACTTTCATGAAAACTTGTTCTTAAAGCGAACAATATGGCCGGGATCTGTTTTTCCCAGTCAGTTCCAGCTTCAAGACACAGAACTTTAAACAGCCTATTTATTGTACTATGTACACGCTCAACCGGATTGGTCTGCGGATGATAAACTGAACTATGAATCAATTTAATTCCAAATTTATTTGCGAATTCTGCCATCAGCGTGCTTCTGAAGCACGGGCCTTGATCCGTTTGAATTTCCCGTGGGAAACCGGTTCTGCTGAACAACTGCAAAAGCGCATCAATTACAGTAGGAGTTTGAAGATCTGGAATCGGTATTGCTTCGGGGTACCTCGACGCAACACAAATAGCAGTAAGTACGTGGACATTTCCGGTACTACTTCTCTGAAACGGGCCTATCGTATCTAAATTCAATCGCGAAAAGACCTCTCTTATAGTGGGGACCAACACTAAAGGTGCCTTCTTCCGATCACCACTATGACCTACGCGCTGGCAGCTCTCGCATGAACGCACAAATTGCTCCATCTCTTTAAAACAATTTGGCCAGAAGAAGTGCTTAGACAAATTGTTCTTCGATTTAGCTATTCCTAGATGAGCACTGACAACTTCATGACAAATCCTTAATATAGGCTCACGAAATTTACCGGGCACAACTAACATTTCATAAATGTCGCCCTTTTTGCTCTTCCGTTTCTTAAATAATACTGAATTCCTAACAAAATATGTATCTCTTTCCGATTCTGCTTTTACATCCTTATACTTTTCTAACAAAGTATTTACACCCTCATCTCCCTTTTGCGCCGCGCTGAATTGTTCCGTATTTACTTTTAACATTTCAGCGATCGGCACTGCTAATTCTAATTCTTCTCCGTCTGCTAATAGACAGATTTCCGGGAATTCCTCCGACGGCTCATGCTCGCCTTCGCCCGGCTTTGCTGTGGGGTCGCCTTCCGCCTCCGGCAATTTTACCTGCGGATTCCCCGCATCCTTTGCTTTTGTTCTGCTTTCCGCCGCAGCCTTACTGCGCGTCGTAACCATGTTCACCGTTTGTTCTTCTACTAAGCCCTGTTTAATATCTTGCAGAAGTTGATACGTTCTGTTACTCAATAGATAATAATTAAGTTCGTTTTCCTTCGGCACTATAGCGGCCCTAGTGATTACATTACCTAATTCTGAATTTAGGCGAATTTCCGCCACCGGCAAATTAATGGCAGCTGAATGAAGCGGCTGTTTGATCCAGACCGATTCGCCCGTATAATCACGATCTGTGACTAGATTCGTGGATACAAGATCAAATGACGCGCCCGTGTCTCTCAAGATCTCAGTCGGGTGCTCATTCACGGTCCCTGCCACAATGTGCTGCCTCAAGAATTCCCTTGCCTCGGGTTCACACACGTGATTTATTTGATTGCCCTGTTTCCGCGGACAGTTCTTAATCAAGTGCGTTGTCGACTGACATTCATAACACTTGCGTACATAAGGTGCCTCGAATTCTTTCTTCGCGCTATGTTTCTCTACCCCATTCGTACTTCCTGCCGGCTTGGGTGCCACGTGAGGAGCAACAGGTGCCCTGTTGTTTCCGTGTTCTTTCCGGAATGTTCTTTCCGGCCGGAAAGATGGTAACTGTGGCTTCTCCCACCCTTGCCGCGCATTCTCGTACGCATCAAGTCTTTTCGCGAACTCGAGCGGATTCGCAAATTCGGCCCATTTATCCACAAAGTGTTCCCGCATATCCTCAGGAACTTTATGCTTCATTTGATCGGCCACGATCAAATTCAATAAACCTCGAATGTGTTTATTTTAAGTCCCGCTACCCACTCTCTGGCATAGTTTAGCAATTCCCTCGCGAATATGCTCCAGGTCGCTCCGTTTTTGCTATGTTTCCTAAACAACTGCCGGAATTTCTCGGCATCAAACCTGTACAATTCTAGCAATTTCAATTTCAACTCCGCATAATCTAACGCTTCTTCTTGTTCATCTAAAGTAAGCCATGTGTTAATATTATGCGGAAGTAATCCTATTAAATTCACAACCCAATCTTCTTCGCAGATTTTCAATTGCCTGCACTGGCTTTCAAACGCGCTCAGATAAGAAGTGATGTCGTCCTGCTCTCCTTTAAATCTACCAATTATTTGTCCTATTCTAATATAATCTCTCGCGTGTTCCGAGCGCGCTTCCGAACGAATCTCAGAATTTGTTTCGCCCGTCTGGGCATTCTGCGCTCTCGCAAGTTCTAACTGATATTCCCTTTCTTTATCTCTCTCATGCCTTTCTTCTAATATTCTCCTATCTCTTTCGTGCTGTTGCCCCATTTCCTCCGTTAATTCAACGGAATAATCCTCATGCTCTACTATTATTTTTTTTAAAGTCGGATTTGTTTCCGATCCATCTAATTCTATTCCTAAATCCCTGGCGATTCGGATCGTTCCCTCCTTTCGAAATCTCAGTAAATGCGCCATTGCTTTCGAACAGTGCCTTACGCGTTGCAAAAGAACACACTTACCCTTAGCTTCCACTGCGTCCGTGGCTGCTTCCTGCTGCTTATGTGTGCACGTTCGGCGCTGACGGATGTCGTGATGAGATGGATGGATTGGCTGCAACTCGTCCTTCCTTCCTTCCTTCCTTCCCGTCCTTCTGCTTGAAGTTTCGCCCCGCCGGTGTACTCGCACGTTTTCGTTCGCGTTTTACTTTATTTCGCGCACTATGAATATATTTACTGTTCGAAACTGTTCCCTGGCTGAGCCTTGCTCGCTCGCCCACTATTTAATCTTTCTCCGGCGGATACCTGCGGTCAAATTTACTTTCACTTCCGCGCGCACGGTCCGCTGTTCTGGGTGACTGTCCCGCTGGTACAAAGCGCCCTACCTGCTGGGTGTTTTGTTCGTTTCTATAGCTGTTGCTACAATACCGACCGAACCTTGAACGTGAACCGCAGAATTCTATCCCTTCTACGCTCACTAATTACCCATGGACGGATGAAGCCCCTTACTGGCGTAATTATACTACCTGTCGTTCCTGGCGTGCTTCCGTGTGATGCTGCCTACCACAGACAAACACCGCACATACACAACTGCGTGGTCGTTTACTAACCATAAACTGCGTGCTTGAACCGCTACATAAACTACACTTGGGTGGTAGTTCCTGAACCGCTGCCTACACTATAACTACGTGGTAGTTCTTGAACTGCTGCCACCATTCTACACCTACGTGGTAGTTCGTGATCCGCTGCATACACTACACGTGCGTGGTAGTTCATTAACCGCTGCTTACACTACACGTGCGTGGTAGTTCGTTAACCCCTGCTTACACTACACGTGCGTGGTAGTTCGTTAACCGCTGCTTACACTACACGTGCGTGGTAGTTCGTTAACCGCTGCCACCATTCTACGTGCGTGGTAGTTCGTTTACCGCTGCCACCATTCTATCCCTCCTACGTCTGTGGCGTCTTTGCCGGGGCAAATAATTACAGACGTGAACGGCTTGTAAATATTTAGTATTTATTAGAATAAAGATTTTCCGACACCATAACACTATATACAATATTTACAATTAAAGTTAACCGTTACAAGAAGGAACTTTCCCTGGTTACCACCACCGCTGGCCCGATAATTAATTACCATCCCCGGTGTGATGCACCAGTACCTTACGCGAGCATACATGCGAGTATGCCGCACCTGCCGTCACGACGTAGCACGCCGGCTTCGATTCCCCGCCTCGGTAGCCTATGCATTACAATGCAACGCCGTGCACAACCCTCACGACGCCCTACCGACGCGCTCACACCTGAAGAATCAGAAGAATAGAAGAAAGCTCTTAGGTCGGATTCCGCTTTTATACCCTCTGAGCAGGCTGACGGAAGCGCGTCACCCGCAGTGTCTGCCGACGCTTTCCCGCCGGCTTCGGGGTTTCCAAACCTGCACCCACGACACGGCACTCCTTCCAAAGCCTTTGTGCGGCCCGACGTCACTTCCGCCAGCGCTGTCCACATGGCTGATATAGTACGTTTGTGCTGGCGACAGATATGACGCCACAAGAGGCTTTCGAGACATTTAGAAAGTCTTGAGAATTAATTTTAATTTATTTTAACTGCTAATTTGTTATTCTATTTATTAATTTTTGAGAATATAAATTTTCAGTGCTCCATCCCATTCGTGAATAAGTGAAGGTTATATAATAGATATAGCTTCAGAACATGAGACGGAAAGAAAAGTCTCCATTGGCGTTAACATACTGACCTGTGGCTTCGATGTTGGTGTGAAAACTTATAGTCCAGAAATCGAAGATCTCCGAACGTTCCTGGACACACCTTGTATAAATCATTGACATTCTTGGAAAATATTTCTTGAAAATTCTTTGGATATATTAAATAATTCATTTCATCATATGAGGAAATATTTGATCTCGACATTACCAACGATTATTTAAGACTGAGTGAGGTTCCTGACACGTGACGCTCATTCTTCTTTTACCTTGCCCGTAAGTGTATTCTCGGTCCCTGCCAGTGGAGGATGAATATTTCATAGTATATGCTGTATTTGTTTTGGACTGGATCAGGACGACGATTGTGCCAGCAACCAACACCCCTCACATTGAGTGCCAATGAACCCGTAAATAACGAGATGCAATCCTATTAAGTTCTGTAATTCACCTTCGGGATCTATAATTTAAATTATTTGATTTTGTAGTCGATAATTGCTCTTAATTAATTCAAATGTGAAATAGAGGTCGTTAAAGTAATAAAGTAGATCGAGCTAAAGCTATATTTTCGATATGCGAACTTTCTAGGAGTCATTAGAACAACTTTCTTTTTACAAATAGATTCTTACGTCCACAACACTAATTGCATAAAAACTTTACTAATTTCAAACATCGTTAGTGAAATCAATGATTTAACATTATATTTAAATCACGACACAAATCATCGTAACTTTGTAATTATTACAATTTTTCATGAACTTGTGTGTGTATATATATAAATGTATATATAAATGTATAAAGACAATTATTTATGCAGGATAATAATTGGCTAAAATATGTTTCCCTGTAAACAGAGAAACGACAATTCAAGCCCAATTACTACCGCTTCTCTGTTTACACCACTTACTTCAATTACAATCGATCTTTCTTATAAATTTTCAATTAATACTCATGCGTATCTAAATTTCTTCCAACAATCTTACCACTCATTCCATCTAGCGGTCCTTAGTCTCAACCACGCGCAACCACTCTTAACTACGCGCCAAGGGTGGGAAGCACGGCATGTTCAAATTAAAGAAAATATATTTTCTTTACTTATATCAAATTCACTTATCTGGAAAGCATCGCGATTTTCTCTATGACAATACTCAGAAGTTCGATAGGGAAAAAATTACGGTTTGAAATGTTAACATGATTGGAGTAATTGGCTTATTATTTATCAGTAATCTAGTTTCCCGGTATTACAGTTTTTGTTTTCATACTACGATATTATTGAGTCAATAATACAGGTACCGGAATTGGGAAAATTGAAAGTATCAGTACTGAATCGAACGTATAGCCATAGTGTTTACACGCTGAGCTCTAGCCACAACTGCCTACGATCTTGGTTGCTCAACTTTGAGATTTCGTTGCACCGAGCCTACAGGCCAGTGAGTGAAATTTTACTGTCGATCGAACATTCAAAATCATATTCTTCAGTACATTGCTTACGTAAATGGCATACCTGTTGCTTCGGGATCGCCTGTTTGGCATGTTCCGAGCACAACGACCCATATCTGAATGTTAGACTTCACATAAAAAATTAATATACTTTTCTTCTTCTCGATAAAAGAAGAATGTGGGTGCGTTTTACTCCATGCTAGCTTTCTTATGATCCTAATTGGAATGTACTTGTGAAGTCGTCTTGGCCTCGTTTATCCTTGGGCGTCATCGACCCAAGCCGTGACGGCGGCCGTCTGAGCTCGCGATTTGATGGGCTTCGTTGGAGGCGGGTCAGGCCGGCAATAAGCGATCCTTTTTTGCGCGGCAAATACATACCGCGGCCGGGGCAGCTGCGGCGGCGACCACAGCCTGCGGCAGAGTTCGCCTGCGTGTTTGTCAGCCGCCATAACGCCCGCTTTTCATTTTGTCCACCCACGCGTGCGCCATTCCACCCACCTACCCCTCGAGCCATTCTATTCAATATATAGCCGCCGTTCTATCCGTATATTAACCTGCTGTTCCATCCATCCACTTGATTACTATTCAGTTCGCCGTTTCACCTCTCACCGACCTCCGCCATGCCACTTAGCCGCTTCTTATTCTACGAACTCGCCTTTTTGCCATTCCACCCACCCTGCTCTCCCTCAATTCCACCGCCCATTCACCTACAGTGGAAAGTACTGACTCGCTCGCTCCTGTACTAGCCACTAATTTCCAACTTTACATCTGCCCACCCACCAATCCGCCCTCTTGCCAAACCACTTACACCATTCACAACCCACTCACCGGCCCATGCTCAACGACACCTTCGACGCACATCACACATTTCTCTACATCATTCATCCTCCTACCGTTGTTAGCTACCAGCTATAACGAAAACTGCCCACCCATATCACCACTCACTTTCCTGCATGCGATTCCAAACGTGAGCCGCGCGCCACGCCTCCTCTCACTCCCCGCCACGTTTCACAGCCGTGCACGGCTCTCCTATTTCCATCTTACGACTACTGCCTGTTCGCCCGTACCCAACAGCTCTCGCTCTCCGAGTCGTTCTCACTGGCACGCTATCCCCCCTCCCCCGGGCGCGCGCGCACGCTCGCCCTACAGTAGTGCATCGCTCGCAGAATTACCCGCCCACCGCGAGGAAACCCGAGCTTTACAACGGAAATAGCAGCGGCAGAAGCGTAAGAGGTTGCGTAACGTAACTTGGCTAAGAGGTTGCGTTCAGTTGGTTGCTTCGTGGCGCAGATGATCTCGCGGGCGTTGAACAGCACAGTGCATCCGTGCCGACGACGTTGAAAGCGAACGAGCGCCCCTCCGCGCTTACGCTTTGCCTTTTTTATAAAGGTGTCTGCGCTATAAAAAGGGCCTCCGCTGCATTCAGACCTGTTCGGAGGCCGCAGGGAGATCCGCTTCCAGAGCGCTGGAGTGCGCGGCCGAATAAACGTCAGCGCGCGACATCGCCGACGCCGCCCCCGCCCTCTCCGCTACCCTTCCCCCTCCGCCAACGCTATCGTCGGGATTAAACACCGTCGCTCTTCTCGGCGGCGCACGGTGTGACCAGACGGCGAAAACCTGGCCAAAACCTCAAAAATAAGTTTGTTTGGGAACTTCTGACAATCCCTCCCGAAAGAGGAACTTGCATCTGTTGTGTAAGTACGAGTATGAAGCCTAATCCCTGTGCCTGCTGTGCGCTGTGCACGTTTGAAGTTACGCAAACGCTGTCATTGCTCTTGTGGCGTCAGAGGATAGTAGGCTGTGGTTTCTAATAATTATAAAAACGTATATTTTTCATATTTACTGTATTTTTCAATCATTGATGTCTGTTGGTGGTAGGTTAAACAATAATTATGTTAATTTAGTATAGATTACGATAATTTATATTCAAAGTAATAAGGTATAAAATATATCTAGTATAAAAGTTTTATATAACACAAGTTCACCAGTAATTTTTTATGAGATTTTTCAACCAAATGCGAGTGAACATAACTTTTTATAACTGATTTCAGCCAATAGAGTATTGCATTGTGTTATATATAAAATAATCACTCGGTTTCATTGTGTTATATATGAAGTAATCATTGCAGTTTGAGGTTTAGTGAATAATTTACTTTGCGCTTGTGTACGTCATCGCGGTACTCTGTGTTACTGCAATAAAACGAAGCGTTGAGTTCATGAGCTTTTAATTTAATATGTAGTGCGTGTAACATCTTGTATCTGAAGCAAGGCAATAAAACTTTTCATTATTTTAAAAATAATGTAAATTTTCAGTGCAGATTTCTGCAGTTGGAGTTTTTGTGAATAATTTCTTTTAGCTTGTGTACCTCTTCGCGGCACCGCGCATTAGTGATATTTATAAGTTCGGCACTAGTGGTCTTGAAGTAAAAGAAATGCATTTAACGATTTATACTTGATATCGGGCAATAGTGTATTTTATTATTTTATAAATAAAGCAAAATTGTATTGGAAATTTCGGCAGATAGAGATTTTATGAAAAAAATCTGATAGGCAGATGTATCTCGTCGGAGACATTTTGTCATTTTCGGTCGCCATATTGGATCAGCTATGTTGTTTTGAGTAATTTTGATATCATATTTGAAATTAGCGACCTCAAAAACCTCCGGTACAACTTAGTAATCAAAGTTAGTTATTAATAAAAAATATTCATGTAAATGAGTATTTGAATTCATCAACTACTGTCTTAAAATAGAAAAAATAATCTTGATATTGGGGTATTTTAGCACGCTGTTTTAAGTTGATCCCTGCCTTTAAGATATACTGTAATAAGAAAAGGCAAAACTATTTTACTACATTATTTCAAGTGAAAGAATTTTAGTGATATGTATATTAAGTTTTGGAGGATAATGCTTCAAATAATGAATAAATAAATAAAAAAACGGATATTCTTGAGAAAATAAATCTAATATTGGTCAGAAACTAATTTCATTCATTCACTATTGTTTACACATATTTTCAATTAGTTGTATGTTAAGAAAAATTAAAAATAATTACTTTTTTTGTGAAAAAGGGAAAATTCAACTTTACATGGGCTTGCTTTGAACAATTTAACTTTCAATAATTCATATAAGTGGGATTAAATCAAATAGTACTAAATTCAATATAAATTAGTTCACAAACAGTAACATTGTCCAATTATTTCACAATTATACAACACAAAAATTGAATTATGTTCTATCCTTATATCAGAATTAAGTGTTTCTAACAGCATATGAGTAAAGTGAATTGAAACTGCTGTTTTAATTGGTAATAAAGTTGAATGGAAGACTTTTTCTTCTGTAACAATTATTGTTCGACAATCATATTGATATTCTCCAATCAAGCTAGAATAAATACTTTTTTTTATTATATTTATTTGTATTTAAACTTTGTTTACTAATTATATATGGCAAGATGCCAGCATATAATTTGAAGTTAAATAATATGACCCACAATTTAAAAGAATAACTTATTAATTATATTTAAATAAATACTATTCTGTTTACAAAGAAATAAATTGAAAAGAGGGAGATAATTGTTTAAATTATGGAGGATTGGCAATGTTTTTAAGGAAACACTAACGTATTCAAGAATTTGGAAAATAATTTGGTCCTAAAGCAAAATTTTTAGAAGCATGTGAAATAAGGAAATTATAAAAGTTGTTTGTGAGATGAATATAGGATTCGAAACAATCAATTTTAAGTTCTTTAGAATGTGTTTTTTGGAATTCTTATGTTATTATTCGGATTTAGAGACAAATTTAAAATTTTCACAATTGTTTCACATTGGAGAAAAAAAAGTGTATAAATGCATTTCTGAAAGTGTTATATTCATAAACTTATTGAACACGTAGTTTATTTATTTCACCGAATTCACATCATTTTCTCATATTTGTCAGATTTCATTTTCAAACTGTGCTCTTTCTGCAATCATTTATCTGTCCTTAATCTGCACACGCGCTTTTGGTCATTAATTCAATTTTTTTTAAACGGACACCAGTATTCAAAAATATCGTATTTCCAAAACAATTTGTTCATCAATATGAGTTCACTAACTACCAATGCAATACCACAATTCAGGGGAAAAAATGCGAAATATTCTATTCAAACATGACGCGAAGTTCCTGCCAAGTCCTTACAGAGGCACCAAAGAATAAAGTAAATACCCCAACGACTGTGTATGAAGCTACGTTGCCAAGCATTGATTCCGTATTTAACAAGAACTAGTTAAGCTACGGTTTAGCGGCCATTATTGGTAAAAATTTAATCGATGCTTATTCGGAACTTACGCTGGAAGTAACTATTCCCGGAATAAGCGTGTTTTAACGAAGTTACACCAAGCTTTTATTAGTAGGGCTCCTCGTGTCTCTACGTACTCGGCGCGGATTGTCGTTGCAAGAGATCGCGAGGACATACGCCGAGAGATGCTCTCAAGTCTGTTGGGACCTTGGGACGCAGTCTGTCTTGCTATTGGTTTATGGTATTCCGAGAAAGAGTGTCTAAAGGAGTTTGAGATCTAACAGGAAGACGTTTTTTGTAAATTTCAATAAGTAGTTGTTTGTAATTTTTGTGTATGGTATCTTTATTAATTTATAGTGTAATGGTTTAAAAAGAAAACTTTTACGTAAATTATGAAGGAATTGCTCGAACAATTCCAGATTAAGTCTGTTAATTTCTTTTATTTTAAATAAATAAAAATGGTGGACTACAAGTTAAACTGTAGTTGAGGCCAAAATAAAAAATGTTGTAGTGGTAAGATTTTGTTTAATACTTTGGCTCAAGGAAGATTTCAGTTCATCACTCACTACTTTCCAATGAGAGATCACTCTTACTTTATTTAAGATAATTATTTTAGCGTGGTAAAAAGGAAAATTAGGGAGGTGGATAGAATTTACTGCTGAAAGAGTATGCAGAATTAATAATTAGTACAAAGATGAATTGCGAAGTGAAAATACGCAGAACAGAGAATGTACTAGATTTTAAGGAATGGCGACCAAAAGTTTACTGAAAAAATTACATTTCTGTTGAAACGCAAGGAATATTACACATAGGAATATCAAACAGCAATTTAATATAACGCAATTCATGCAGTTCAGCTATTCACATAAAATTGTTGGCGTTGTTAAAACTACGCCATTCATTGATGAAGCTTGAGAGTGTACATTCCAACTGGTTCAATCATCTGCAATTCCACAATGCCCTGAAAGTCAGTCTTATCATGATAATTTGCCTACAAAAAAGAGGGGGGCGATAAGGCGATTTCTATCATTCCTACCAGAAGAAGAAAACATCCACAACTTTTTCGATGACATCAACGACAACAATTGTAATTGGCCAACATATCTCACAAAGAGGAACATTACAAAGGAAAATGGAAAACAGGCTCAAGTTGTTTGTTTAAGGTCTTTATTAGCTGTAAAGTACGAGTTATGTAATAATCTATGATTGATATTACAAAATATTGAGAAAGTTCACTGAAGAAATTCTAATTTCAAGAAAATGGATCAGATTTGTCCACATTCATTGGCAAGCAGACCTGGATTTTTTTTTGTATCTCCTGAAAAATATATTTTGGGACATGTGGGATGTCTCAATATTCCCATTGAAATAATTTAATTGCAAGAACAAGCAAATAGAGAAGGACGCGGAAGAGACGGAGCAGGAGAAGTAGCACCCTAGGCCGATCCGACCTCAGTCTTTTGTCCGTCATATCTTGGGTCAACAACATAACAAACTCGCTTCGTGTTGCCCGCCATCCGCCCTCTGTCGAAAAGCGCGTGCTCTCCCCATCCCCGCGTGTTGCACCTGCGGTGGCCAGCGGGCGCGTTCAGTGCGCTGCTTCCGTCTACGGGCCGAGACTCGGAGCGCTCGCGTCCAGCGGTGCGCCGGCCATTGCGAATCGGCCGCGTCCCTTGCGGAGCGAGGGGATGCCGGTGTCGCGCCTCTGTGAAGCAAGCGATCGATGTTTTGTATCGCGACAGCGAGTGGCGACAGTGAATTATGCGGGTAGGTCAAAGAAGGCTTTAAAGATAAACGGGAGCGTGTGCTTTATATAATGGTTATTTTTACTACGAGGGGATAATAAGTTTTTACATTCTAGAGGGGAAGGTTTCCATCACATTGATTGTGTACCCATTTGTTTTTTCTTACTAGAGTTACTTTTCGCAATTTTGGCATGTCATGCTTCTAGAAACATTAGATAATGTACAATATTTTTTGAAGATTAATTTAGTTATTTGTAGCGCGTTTTTAAGAAGGATTGTGAACACTGTAGTGCTGCACTTAATACACTTCTGGGGTATGGGAATTGGTCGTATGGTTTCCATGTTGCAGAAAAAAATATTGTAACTCAAAGAGGAAAGGTGAAATTAAAGAAGTACTATCTAGTATTACCTCTATTTAATGCAAGAATCCAGAATATAGAATGGAGAATTTCGAAAAATAAATGGAAATAAGTTTTCTCCAGTTGGCGTCGTCAAATATTTAGATAATATAAAAGGAATTACGTTTGAGCATCTAAGGTGTATAATTTTGCCGTTTGGAAAGACACGCAAATAAATAAAAAACAAACGAAAAAACAATGGTTCTAATTTGACCGAAATGTACTTCAAATCGTCATTTATCTTTATTCGTCCTTTATGTGCTTAAAAGTATGTTATACAGAACATAAAATAAAACCCGTGAAAAGGGATTCATATAATTTTTATTTTCCTTTTTTTAAAGTCGCTTCTCAATATCTTGGTCATGTAGCGGCCTCTGTGATTTTTAAACTCTTAAACATGGTACTTCGCATCATTTAGCGGAAATATTTTTTTACAATTTGGTTGTCTTTTTATTTTTTTAACAAACTGAAGCGAACGTAGTGTTCTGGCCTATTATGTTCATCACGTTTTGAACAAATGTTCGAATTGTAATCATAGTATCTTGATTTAAAACAGAAGTGTGTTGCAGTTCTAAATTATTATTTATTCTTCTGGATTCTGTCAATATATTTTGCAGCCGATGCAGGACATGATGGAGAGAATGCTCTTCAGTGCTGCTGAGTTGAATCTTACAGCTCCACATGAGGCGTGGTTCCTCCACACGAGACCCCTTCAATTGTCGCGGGACGTTTATTAATTTATCGTTTATTAATGACTTTCAGGAGAGTGGTCGCCGGGCCTGCTCGTCTCCCTCTAATAAAGAGTAATGGGTTCGCTGGTGTTGAGAAGTCACATCCTACATTATTTTCCTACTTTGACGAATTCAAGTTAGGTCCAAAATGAATATATACATTTTTATGATGTATTCTAACGTTCTGTTGGCAAATTCTTTTTTTCCTTACGGACTCTTGATATTGATATCGATAATATTACTTTTCATTAAATTAATCAAATCAAGAAAATACAGGTGAATATTAATGTCAAAATATAAATTATTTACTTATATTACTATTTATTAACATTTTTATATTAATATTACAGTAAAGTATATTATAATATTTGAAATAATATAACAATATTAATATTGCGGGCAGGGCGCAAGTGTCTCAGGTTCCACAATAGACCAACAATTCATATTGTCAACATAAAAAACTGCGTAGTTTTATGTAAGTGAAAAGTATTACATTTTCGAAGAATTAATATCACAGCTGAGAAATCAGTAAAATTCTTGAAGTAGATAGTGGATTGCGATTGGAAGTGTGTGGTGTTCTCAACGTGTGAAATCTCGTTTATCTCAGAAGTTTAGTTAATGGACTCTGATCGTAGATTGAATGTAATCGGGAGATACGTCTGACCCTTCGCATGCCGGTCTTAACCTTTAACTGTGAAACACAAGACCACAATGCACTGATGCGATTGTGAACATGCAGTCGATATGTTTGCTCAATTATTCCATCGAGCGTTGAAGTTCGAAAGAAACTTATTACATCTTTTCTAAAGCCTTGTATGCATTTTAAATTGTCATTGTTGAAGTAAAAAATATAAATTTATAATATTATAAAATATAATGGAAAATGTAAATCATTCATTAACAAATTGAGAAATGAGCGTCCTCTGAGTTAAATGTTGCATCCATGTTATTCCGTGCTTGCAAAATTCTGCTCCTGGAAGTGAAACTGTTTCCAGAACTAAGAACTAGTAGTACTACAGAACGGCACACTTTCTCGCACTAGTTCTCTAATCTCTTCAGTCTAGACCAGCTTCTCCATATTGCCCCTTCCTCTTCCCAGCTGCTACCATCGTCTAAAATACATTTTTTCCCCATTTTATCACTTTTTCGGTTTCCTAAGCATAGAGTTGATATGACTTCAACAATATATAAGAATAAAACATAGTCAACAAACATGATCAACAAACTACGTGCAAAGTTTCATTGAAAAATTTAGAATCGTATTTGAAAAATGTTTGAGTTTTTTCTGAAAATGGAAAATTTTGGGTTCATTTTCACAGAAAACATTGGAATTTTTGGGGCACTTCATAAGAAAGCATTGAAGCACAAATGCAATAATGTATAACAATGCCCGTCATGTAATTATTAACTTGAGAGATATTTCAAAATTATATTTATGTAATATTTTAAAAAATCAAAAGGGTACATCAAAATTATGTTAATGACCTGTAATTCAGTGCACGTAGCACTATCTATACAAACATTTTTAGGAAATATTTTGAGCCGTTTTTGGAAAAATCGTGCTTTTAAAATTTATTTTATTTCATGCAAAATTACAGGAAACAATTCATATTATGAAAAAGTTGTACTTGATTACTTTTGAAGATCTAATTTTGAAAAACAGATCTAATTCTGAAAAAAACATCTCTCCCAACATGATGTTTCACAGATGACAAATTCAAAGAAGACACTCGATCAAATAATTATTTACAAAACAACTACTCCATATAAAATTGAAACAAAAGATTTAGAATACAGTGATCACGATGCACAAATTCTTTCCATTATAAGAAATGCAAACACTGACACATCAAATAATACACGTAAGAGTAGATTATTTACTAAATGTAAAATAAAATTATTCATGAATTACTTGCTGCAAGAGTCATGGGGCGCGGTTTACAATACTGTTGATACAAACGAGAATTTTTTTTTCTCAACACTTTCATTTCATTTTAACACTTGCTTTTCTCTTCAAAAAAGAAAATTAAATATTTCACGAAAAAGCAATTCTTGGAACACAAGGGATTACGACATCATGTTAAAACAAACGGATTCTTTCTTTCTTTGCTAAGCATTACGACGAATCTCTATTTAAAAAATACAAATCATTGTTAAAAAAAAGTCATACGGTAAGCGAAAATCATGAAACATGACCAGGATATTTTGAACTCGAAGAATAAAACAAAATCAATGTGGAATATAGTAAAAAATTCGATCAAATCCACTAGAAACTTTGTAGAGAATGTTGTTTTAAAAGATAACGATAGAAATGTGAACGATCCGGCAACAATGGCTAATCTCTTTAACCAATACTTTTCGAGTATTGCTGCCGATCTCACTAAGGGTCTTCAGCCACAAAATTCAGCACCAGACGTTTCTCCAAAAATTTTAGACTCTATGTTCGCTTCCGAAACTTCTTCCTATGAAATTCTCGAAATAATCGGTAGATTAAAAAATAAATATTCGGCCGGTTGAGACGAGTTTCCGGATTGTTTGTTAGATTTGCGCGCCCGCCATTATACTCCCATATTTAATATATCCTAATGCACAGGAATTTTTACAGATGCTTTTAAAACAGCTAAGATTAAGCCGCTTTTCAAAAAAGCCAACAAAAATTAAATTCAAAATTATCGGCCTATTTCTCTTTTGTCGTTTTTTCCCCCCAAAAATATTTGAGACTTTTTACGTACGAATGGAAACATTTCTTAGTAAACACAACGCATTTTAAGATTGTCAAAATGGGTTTCGAAAGTCAAAATCTACGGAAACGGCCAGGTTTTCTTTTCTTAAAGATGTCACCTCATCCATGGATTAAAACGATGCACCTATTATAATATTTTTAGATCTTTCATAAGCTTTTGACGTCATTGATCATAACGTTTTACTTTCAAAATTACCTTCGTATGTAATTTGTGGTATTGCTCTAGATTGGTTGTGTTCATACTAAAACAACGATCTCAAAGAGTAGGAATACCTTACTGGAATAATAGAACACACTTTTCTGATTCTTTGCCAATTGTATGTGAAGTTCCCCAGGGATTTTATACCCTATTCTCTTCATACTACTCATAAATGATATTCCCTAGACAACTATTAACGGAAGAACAGTTGTCTTAGCGGATGATACCAATATTCTTTGCAATAAAGAAACCGTCAATAGTACACTATCAGATATTTTAAATTTGTTCCGTAATAACAAATTAATAGTAAATGAAAAGAAAACTGTTTCAATGCAGTTTTCTATTTCAAATAAACAGCTCTGCACTCCACTGAAAATGAACGGTGTACCATTGACTGATGTTAAGGTAACAACATTTTTAGGTATTTCACTTCAGTCAAACCTTAAATGGAACGTCCATTTAAATGAATTGAACACTAAATTAAGTTATTTATGATACGCTTTCAGAATTCTTTCAAATTCAGTCAGCGTCCATACTGTTCGTTGTGTATATTTCGCGAATGTTCATTCCCGCCTGAGATATGGCATAACATTCTGGGGAAATACATCTTATAGCTCCCAGACTTTTAGATTACAAAAACGAATTGTACGAATAATAATAAACAAATTCCACCCACGTGATTCTTGTAGGCCTCTCTTTATTAAACTAGGTATTTTACCATTACCTTGTCTCTTAATATATGAACCAGTGTTTTTGTCAAAAATTAATTGCTTAAGGGCGGGAATATATTTTCAGCAAACACCGTTGTCTATAATCACAACACTCGACGTAGTAATCATATTCATCAGGTAACAGTATCAACAACTCACGACAAAAAAATCACTTATAATACATGTACATTATTTTACAACACTTTGCCAGATTACATTAAACGATTAAATTCGGTGCAAAAATTTAAGTCCCAAGTACAATCTTTTCTGCTGCACAACTGTTTCTATACAATAAGATACTATACCGAGCAACCAGAAGGAAAGTAATATTAATTTTAACAATGACATTTAATTTATATTATTTACCATTTTGATTGCATAATTCTAAAGATCCTGTAACAAGTATTGTACTTCAGCTTCTGGGTCAATGACCCTCATCTCGATCAGGTTTTCGTCCAGTTTCCCTGATCCTCGAGCAAATGCGGAGATGGCTCCTTGTTTTGCTTCTGGACATAAATGAAACGTCAAATTAACTTTTCCTCATAGCACATCACACCCAGTTTTTAACTGTGTTTTGACGTAAATATATAAGATACAAGAGTCCGTAACATCCTGATCGTTCGAGAATTTCAATTTTGGAAGCAGGCGGACGGAAGCCAATTTTTACGTGTCCGCGATCGTGTATTTGGATTCTTCGAACACAAACTTTGAGCACATGCTTGGAACTTTTTCTTTCCTGTGTCTCCCTCTTACCCCGTTTATTCCCTCGCTCCTCCCCTCCCCTCCACTCCATCCCTCTTCACCCATCCTTTTGATCCTTCTCCCTGCTCCAACTCCCCCTCTCACCCATCCCCATCTCCCTCCTTTCCTCTCCATCTTTTTTTATCTCATTCTTTCCCTCTTCTCCCCTCTCTCTATATCCTCCCTCCATTGCTTGCCATTTCCCTTCTCTCTCCATTTTCCGTGCTCCACCACTCTCTATGCCATACACACGCAACTAACATTGGTCCCACTTCTGTAAATAAGCTCTGTTCGAATATTAATCCCGCGCGCCCCTCCAAATCCCGGCGACAACACACGAGGCCTGTGATCCTGATGGCAGGGCATCGCTTAGGGGTGCGGCGCGTCGGGGCGGCGTCCACCCATCACGCGCCAGGGAAGGGGGGCTCAGGGGTTTTTTAATGGAAGTAATTTTTGCAGAGTGGTTGGAACTCCGCATAAGACATGGATTCTTTTGCGATGTGGTGTGAATGGTTACTGGAACGATCCGATGTGGTGTGAATGGACCAAGGAACGATCCGTCAAATTGTGAGATGCGGATAATATTTTGTAAAGTTCATTATTTTTATTTACACGAGGTAATGAGAGTGGTTTGTTTAGTTGTTTCCATTTCACTGCCTAGTGATACTGCCAAATTTTGGTAGACTAGTTATTTTACTGTACACGACCGTGTAACATACACGTGATGTATGAATCGGCTTTTTCTTGTATCAGAGATGCAATTCCAGGCCCTTTGTAGTCAGTCCGACCGCCCTGGTTAATGATGAAGCCACTATGGTGAAAAAATGGGCACTTTGTGGAAAACCGGAAAAACTCGGGAAAAGTTATTTGAGTCAGGGAAAAGTCGGTAATTTCTAGAAAAAATATTTGGAACTCGAACTTTTACAGTGTATGACAAGATTAGCTATTATTCCCCGAATAACAATAGTCCAAAATATTTTTAGCTTAGTTTTGTGTTGTGAAGCAAATATTTTTAATTTTACCTTGTGAAAACAGAGAGCTGACATTAATAACTGGTGACACACCCTAAATTTTATTTATTAAATTTTTAAACAGTAGTTTGAATGACTCAATAATTTAAAAGATAATACAAAGTTTTGAAAAATCATAAATCCACTAGAAGTGGAAATTCGTGAATTTTTGTTCAGGTAAACGGTGTCTTCGCATATTTCGCTTTGAGTATTCCGTCGCCTTGGTTGTTCCTCCCACTATGCCTGGCCGGCGGGTCGAGGCGTCGCGTCGCATCGCGTTGAGCGGCTGCCCTCACGGCGGCCGATCGATTCCCTTATAAGTCCCGCCAGGTAGACGATGGCCCCGGCCGATGTGTGTTGCCGGCGCCTTTGGCGGAAGCCGTGGCGACGGTGGTGGTGGTCTCGCGCGCGTCGGCGCGCAGTCGCGCCTCGCTGTGCGAACCTTTCTCAAATGAGCGGACGAATATCCCGGCAGTTACCAGTGTGCTGAACCATTCGTTCGGAACGTTTTTGGTTTGTTTGGGTACAATAGGCTCTTATGATAAAGTATTAAGGGAAGGAAATACTCTGTTGAATGGTAGACTTGGAGTCGGCTGTTAAAAGAAGTTGTGATCAAACCTGTATTGACATCAAACTGTAATAATTCATTAATAGAGGAGTACTAATACACTTGGTATACATACAAAAAATTGAGTGAAACGCTACTGCACCAATTTTCAACGGGGCGTGGCGAAGTCAGCGAAGAGTTCTATGAGAACAATTTACAAAAAATGCACTTTATGTAGAACAGGGTGGCCACTTTCTGAAAAACCGAAAAAAAATGTTAAATTTGATTGAAAAAATGAATTTCATTGCTCTGGGAAAGTCAGGGGAATCGTTGAGAACTAGATTTTAACCCGTACTAGATTTTATTCCGTAAAAACATTAGTACAGCCATATTTTTTACTAAGTTTTGTTTGGGAGAAAATATACGATTAATTTTTACTTGAACACGGCGAAATGAGAAAGCCAACCAATTAGTATCAGGCTAGCTTTAATACTTTCTTTAAGTAGTGTGGAATTAGAAATAATGCCAGGAATGTTTTTTTAAAGCAATGGAAGACTGAAAAGTCAGGGAAATGGGTTCGGCAATTAGTGGCCACCGTCGAGAAGCATAGTCCCGCCAATGTGTTTCTTCCGTATCGCCAGCTCGCGCACTGTGCGAAGATGGCGGAGACGCCGGAAGCAAACGGCGCGTGTGTGCTCGCGCGGGCGCTCGCAATCAGCGCCCCCAGTCACGCTCGCCGCTCCCACCCGGCATGGAGCAACAGGCACGTGAGCTTTGCAGCTAGGAGTTCCGGGGTCGATGCGTGTGCAGTACGCATACTGGATAAAGCGATCGATTGTCTTAAGGTACGCCCGTTTGCCTTGCCTCTTATTCCTTATTTCATTATTTCACTACCATTCACCACATCACCACCGTTCTCCTTGTCGCCACTGTTCATTGCGCCACCACCGTTCACAATGACACTACAGTGACATGGTGTCGCTGTCCACCGTATCTTCGCCATCCACCGTATCACCTTCTTTCGTCTCCGATCACCATATCATTACTATAGTCACATTACAGTAAGTTTCATTCACAATTTGAGAGTAGTCCTCACTGGCTCGAACCCGGGAAATAGTTACACTCGGACCTCATGTCATCTCGTGAGGTGCTGCCGTCGAGTCGCCAGTTCTGCAGCCCTGCTATACCACACGGCGGTTAGAGCGAATTCCCACATTTTCATTTCTCCGCAGTTGGCTTCAAATATGGGCAGTTACTGACTGATCGTATTCATCACTAGCGTAGCAACCTACCTGGAGTTAAGAGCGTGTGTATCACTGCTATATTAACGTAGTAATATTGGGCAATCGAGCGAAGTAGCTCAGGGCGTAGCGCGCTGACTTCGCATTCCTGTTTTCAGTGCCCGTTCCGACCGTTCTGACCGGGATTTTCGTGGTTTCCCTCGGTCATCCACGTGAATGCTGGGATGGTTGTACTGAAAATGCACGACCGCAAAAGTTAAGTCGTTAACTACCTGAAATCATAAAGATTAAGCGAATTCGAAACATCGTAGGTTCTTGGTTAAGTGACCGACTGGGAACCTCGGGAGCTAACGGCGCCGAGGCCAATTGCCCTTTACGGGACAAGTAATGGCTAAATACAAATACAAATATTTGGGAAATTAGTAGTGTGGTTTATGGGACTTCATCGACTTTTCCTTCAATTCTGTTTCTCACTATTACTTTCAAGAGGCTCTTCAATTTGCATTCGCAAGGCTGAGTGATCTATTCCATATTTAACTGAAAGAGGAATCCTCAGTATATCAGAGTAATCTATCCCTGCTCCAGTACGTTGTGACGTACGATTGATCGGATAGCTTGTTAAACAATGACATTACGTCTCGCTCCACGTAGCGTAGTAACTGCCAATGTAATGATTTCTTTATTCGGATACTACAGTTGTCCTCTTCTTTGCACCCACTGCCTTCACTGCTACCACCTGCATGTGTGTTCGTACTTGCAGAACCCTCTCTTTCACAGCCGATATAATTTCATTCGATTCTACTTCACCACATATCATTTTCACATTATTCTTGTAATTTCTAAGTCTACACTGTCATCTGTGATCCCGTCTCCGCAAGTCTTAAGAGGCACACATCCCGCCACCTTCGATGATCCCTTTATTTCCCTCACACCGGAACCTTTTACCCTCCTTGCGTCCCCTAACTTTAACTCCACCGCATCGTAGCCCGGACTCTTAACCCGCCTCCTGAAACATTAAACTCAGTTACATCCCGCCCCCTTTCCTATTCGCTTTGCCTTTGCGTTCCTTCTTTTTTATAATCACTGCTTGCTTTCCTGTCGTTTCGCTTTCTATTCTGATCTGTCACTCTCATCTTTCTCATCAGATCCGTCTCCACGATTTGAAATGCCATTGTTATATTTCTCTTGTCCGTTCTCTTGATCTCTTTCGTCCTTTCTGTGTCCATTACGTTTTTGTTCGCCGAAGTTCCGTTTTGATTTATTCCCCTATTTACGTGTGCATGTGCAACCTTACAGTGTCCTTCCCAACCCTGCTCCTAATATTGATCTTTATTGTTTCATCCCTTTTATCCTTTTACCTCTGGACTCTTCTTATATTTCCTTTCGTCCGCCTCTGCTCCATTTCGTCGTCTATACTCTCTCCATATGCGACTCGCAGTCTTCATATCCTCTCAATCCTGCCTCGGCGATGTTACATCCCGTTCTCGTCTCTCCTTTGTCTCATCTGCGACTCTATTTTCAGAATTCGTTTGTGTCTTCAATTCTGCTCGTTCCACCGTATCCACGTGTGTCGTGGCCTTCTCACTACTTCTTAACCCCGCCACTCCTGGCATTAAAACCCCACTGTTATAAGATTGCTAAAGGAAGGAACCATTTGAGAACTATGGCTGGCATTGCTGGCAATATCACTGCAAGTTACGTCCATCCACTCATTGTCTGTGCGTTCGTGTACAGTTAATTAATTGTAAATGACTTCGTCATTATCTCTTGTAATGTCAGTGCTTTGCTTGACGTTCATATGTCAAAGTAGTTCCATGTTATAGTAACTTCTCTATACATCCTTCCTCTTGCCTATTCATCAATTTTTTTCACTTTCCCCTCTTTTTATATTACATTTTCGTACTGTACCTTCCGAACGTCCTGCTAGTCCTTGTTGCCTCTTCCCCTGTTTTTATCTTCTGCTTTCCCTTGTGGGGTGTATACTGCGCGGTCCAGCCGCTCTGCGACCCTCAGCCTCCTCCCACCGCGCGGCCGGCTTGTGCGCGCGCGCCGTTGGGTCCCGGAGCCCTGGCGGCAGTGAATAATGCATTCGGTATTGATTCTGGGGCGGCTCAGTGCCGTTTATAGCTGGTCGTGGCGATATGGAAGTTGCCTCATGTGTCTTTTCATGTCTTCATCTGTGTGGACGTCGGTTTCAATGACTTTGTAATGAAAGGCTGGGCTTGTTACAAATGGAGGGGGGGAAGGTGGTTTTGTGAAAACCGTTGATCAACGTCTTTTGTCCGTTGGGAGAAGCGTTTGTCCGTTGGTGTGGGAACATGGATTGGAGAATATGTTGTAATGGTTTCGATAGAACTATTTTTGACTTTGGTGTTGAGTTCATTCGTGTAGTGCAAAATTCTATTTTTCGTAGGAAAATATACCAGAAGTCACATTTTTTTGTTTTCCTTCCTAAAACGAAATTACGTTTCTATTGTAATTGGCCAAAACCTATTCTGAGAATGTTAAATTAGTTACAATTGAATTGAAGCCTTATTTTATGTGGCGTCCATGAGGCCTGCTCTTCCGTCTGACCACGCAAATTTCGCTACGCTCCACTCACCAACTAGCAGGGAAATGAGGTATTTCTTGGGCGCGAAACAGGCGATTTCAATTTAGCGCAGAGGCATCATTTAGGCTTGAGGATCTTTTACATGCAAGTAAATCTACTAACATGGTACAGCCGACTTTACTTCCCCTCCGAAGGATCCACGGCTTCGATCGGGTTTGAACCTGCCAACTTGGGTACAACAGTCCGGTACGCTAACCATTACACCATCGCCGTAATGTGTTAGTTGTGAAGAGCCAAGATTGTGGGGATAATAGGTTTTGTCATTTTGATCTGTTGCCTGGAAATTAATTTTAGAGATTCGCAGTTATTGCGGATTACTGCGATAAAATTTCTGCCAAGTTTCCATTGTATCGAATCTTCATTTACCGAACTTTCCTTATCACAAAGCAAGAAAGTACCAATTATCTCACACAATATGCATGGTAAAGCCAGATGCCATATTTTCTGATAAGTTGAGAAGTGTTCATTCTGGATTAAACCATCGCTTCGATTTTTCTAAAGTCACTGCACAGAATTAAATTCTAGATTAATTTTATAATCATTTTTGAAAATTCGATTTCATTACATTTAAATCTCTTCCAAACAATATTTTTTTCAGGTAGGAATGGTTTTAGCTTAGACTTTCGTATGACGTGGGAAATCACAAAAACGGCTCCTTCCTGGTCGGCAAGTTTCAGAGTGGAGCTCTGTGTTCTGGAATTTGAGGGCTCTAGTAGGTCTGTCGCTGTGATCGACTTGCGCGTTCTCTTCAGTGGTTGAATAGTGGGGGTAATGGAAGTGCGAGTCTCTTGAATATTTCAGACAATTGACTTTGAGTTGTTTGGAAACTGCGACTTGAATACTGGCATTATACATTTCATCACAGATATGACGTTTAGTTTTTTCCCAATCTTAGAATTTCCAACTTATTTTACTACGTTCATGGGACTTTAAAGTGAGTAATTTGTAGATGTGCGTGGAATTTGAATTGTAAATAAAAATCCCTCGTTATTGCAATAATGCATTATATTTAATATAATAATGACATAACTTTGAAAATGTCCTTACTCGCGGCCAGATGAACTGAATAGTGGTAAATTTTAAGGGTATTGAAGAAAACTCCTTGATGTAAAATCAAAACCTCCTCTACATCAAGATTATTCACTCCCTTTCACCACCCGTCTTTTGAAGAATGATGGCAATAAACAGGCGCTTGAAGAAAATATTGTAATGGGACGGTCGCACATCGCGGATGACGACTCGAGTCATACATATTTAATTAAGAACCGCGCCGCCGTTAAGAGTAGCCGGAAATGCCGTTTCCTGCTGAACCGGGGAGAGCCGCTTAGCGAGCCTAGGGAAAGGCGGAAAAAGGCGCCTCTTGTTCAGCACAGACCCGCGCCGCGCGCACCCCTCATGACGTGTGGGGAAACACGCCACCCACACCCCTTCACCGAGCAACGGAATTACCCGCGTCTATTTCCGAGAATTTAGGTGACGTAGGTTACTTCGGGGGAGGTTGCTGGAGGCGATTTCGCCGCTGGCGCTGTGATAGGCGGAAGGGTTACAGGTGGCGCGACATCCAATAGAAATGGACAATGCGGGGGGGGGGAATCACGTGGTACGCGAGCCTTCCTGAGGGACCGCGGATGAGAGGAGCGATCACTTTTATCGGAGGTAGCGAGGAGGCGACTTGTATCGGAGGTAGCGAGGAGGTGACTTGTATCGGAGGTAGCGAGGAGGCGACTTGTATCGGAGGTAGCGAGGAGGCGACTTGTATCGGAGGTAGCGAGGAGGCGACTTGTATCGGAGGTAGCGAGGAGGCGACTTGTATCGGAGGTAGCGAGGAGGCGACTTGTGTCGGAGGTAGCGAGGAGGCGACTTGTGTCGGAGGTAGCGAGGAGGCGACTTGTGTCGGAGGTAGCGAGGAGGCGACTTGTGTCGGAGGTAGCGAGGAGGCGACTTGTGTCGGAGGTAGCGAGGAGGCGACGTGTATCGGAGGTAGCGAGGAGGCGACGTGTGTCGGAGGTAGCGAGGAGGCGACGTGTGTCGGAGGTAGCGAGGAGGCGACGTGTGTCGGAAGTAGTAGCGGGGCCACTTAATTAGTGCCTGGCCGCCCCGATTGCCACGCCGCCTCGCCACATCGCAGCCAGACTCGTGTGACGACAGCCGGACGATGGAACAGGACACAACTAGTGGGTGCCTGGCCGAAAGGGCCATGTGAGTACGAGCCGGGGACGTGACAAACTATATCGCGAAGCGACCCGTCATCGCCCGGGCGCGTTCCCGCCGCCGCCCGCTCCAAGCGCCGCTGAGAAGCCGCCGGCCGACGCCCGCCGCTGGCCTAATCCGGGGCCGCCGCCAGACCTGCCGGCGCTGGGATGCCCGAACGCCGCACCTGTGAGCTGGATCACGACCGCCCGGGAGGGCAAAGACACCGGAGCTGAGATGAACTCTGGCCATACCGGCCATTAATAAGTTTAGTTTTAAGTTAGTTATAAGTTTATTCATGTTACTGGGCTTCACCCACACCCATACTAAAGTGATTAAAGTAGTTTTATGAAAATGCGGAAGTCTTTCTCTCAAGTAGTTAGGCAAGCATGCATGCCTCCCTCTAGGGAGTCTGCCGACGAAGCATCCGGGCAAAGCTGAATCGCCGAAGGAATCAGGTAATCGGGTGGGTCGGTGGTTACAATATATAAAAAAATTACCATCACTGTAAGTTTACAAGTGCTGTTGGGAGCGCTTCTGTCTGGTTATTTGCACATCAGGCCAACGCCTGCTAAAGCCTTGCATTTTTACTTGTTTGAATGAGAAGTGGAAGCAGTAGCTCAAAGTTAACTGCAGAATGAAAAAATAACGTTATAAGAACTTTGTGAGAATGAAGAAAAATAAACATCAACAAACTTTGCTTGCGAATTTAACGAATAGTGTACGAGTACAACACTTCTCTCTAATTCTTTCTACATTTTTTGACTTAATTTGGTCAAACTTAAATAACGATTTATTTGTTTTACGATCCAAAAGTGCAATCTGTTCATGGTTTTTTCAAACTTTGCGACCTCTGCCCTAACTCAAACATATCAAGTTGAATAATGGATACAGGTAGCAACGAGTGTTTTTTGGCAAGAATTGATATGAAAATATTCGCTCTGGTGTAATAAAAACTATTTGCAAAGGCAAATAAAGTACAGATTTGTTCTACTCCTTATCATGACCGTCGTGAAGTAATCAACGAACTGCCGCTAGAACTTGGAGAACGATTATTTGAATAACTATATTCCCCACTTCCAAAATCAGTTCTATCTAAGATAGTTCTATCTAAGATAGTTCTATCTAAGATAGTTCTATCTAAGATAGTTCTATCTAAGATAGTTCTATCTAAGGTTTTGCAGAATCCTTTGTTCATTTTGCACAACTTTTATATTGAATCTGGCCATTTGTTTTGAAATGTTCTGCTTTTTGAAACAATCTCTTTTGGTAATGGTAACTACATAATTGTTTTTTTCTTCCACAACTGTTGTCATATAATGAGGCATGGTGCCTTGTATGTATTAGAATTAACTCGAGTTCAGTTTGAATATCTCCGTGCCCATTCCTTGAAGAATATCATTGAGACACGTGCGTGCTTGGCGGAGTGACCCTGCAGTTACGGTCACTGCACACTTGCACTCACACGCAGTTGAGTAAGCGAATGTTCAACACCTACTCGCACGGTGTTTCACCTTCGAGCTTTGAGTGGTTGTCATTGTGGAATTTCCTCTTGCGTTGAAGTAGAGGTAAAGGATGACCTTAGCACACAGCCTTTTCGTCTTTCATTGTAGAGAAAAGCGCACAGATACCGCAATACAAATAAACGCTTACGTCCGTTTACGACCCCTCAGCACCCTCCGAAGAGCGGTTCTTTTGACAGCTGTAAATCACGTAATCCCGAAATGACTTTACGCTTCTGGGTGAACATCGAAACTTACAACCTACACCTGAAATTGAATTGCGTGACCACGTACTATAAACACTGGCGATAGCTATATGGAACTGGTCAGCTATAAAACAATTTAGCTGAATTATTAATTCTTAAGTTTATAATATTGCATGTAAAATACTGTAATATTTCAATTTCGATGTGTGGTAGATCTTATGTGCACCAAACTGTGGTTTCTTCACGCATAGAATAATAGGAAATAAAATTTTTATTTTTAAAATTTATAAAACTAGGGGTGCTACAGAATGGCACAGACAATCCCGTATTCGTTTTCTATTGCCTTTAGTTTTGGCTAGTGTAACCTATTAGCCAGAGTGCCTCGTGGCATCTATTTGGGGACGTGTGGTAAGGGATTAGTAACAGGAAAACGCCTCGCCACAGGCGGGAGAGAAGGGTTTTTGCTTAAAACAAGCACGCGGAAAAAGGGAGGCACGAGGTTTTGGGGTCCTCCGGTCTTAAGGAACGAAGACCCAATCCTCATGGCCAGCAATAGGGCCCAGCGGGGGCGGCGTGACGTAGGTCACGTGAGCCTCGAGTATATACGGGAGTGCACAGAGCCAGTGGGTGGGTTCTGGAGACAGTGGGAGAACCTCATGCGAATGCACACATTTTGCGCCACGACGGTGCAGCGTCTAACAAGGCTCGCGAGGCAAGTCACGTATTGATGAGCCTGTGGAGGACTCTGTGTCCTTGGTTGACTGCGGTCACGTGGGAGCTGTGCTGTGTGCGTGCTCCGATGTGAGGAGTGGTTGAGTGCCACGATTCACGCTGATTCTCAATCGGATAAGATCGCTCCTGCGATCGAGGCAAACCATCAGTTGGTGCGCCGGTACGGACTTTGTATCCCAGTGTGACATCCGGTCACGGAAGCCTGGCTTTGTGCGCGCTGCAGATGTAGGAGTGGCGAGTGCCACAATCGAAACCGATCATCAATCGGGTTGGGATCGCTGCCGCGATCAGGGGATAGCAGGTCTATCAGCTAGGGTGTAAAGTGTAAATTCATTGTAAATATTGGTTTTCTTTGTACATAAATATATTTGTTATATGAAAGCTCTGTTCGCTGTGAGTATCCATGACGTCACACTAGCTATACGAACTTGCCACATATCGAGTGCCATCTATCGCCGCCCGAAGTAATTTTTTTGAAAATTTCTTAATTGCTCGGTTTTGTAATAGTAGAACGGAAATATTTTTAAGAATATTAAAGAATAGTAAAACCTCATTCTAAATGGCAATTTCCTTTGAAAAATTTCGAGCCGTTTTTAAGAAAACGTCTTTGAAGCGCTACTGCAAATCTAAAATTTGAAGATCTTTTCAACATATTTTTTTTGAAAACTTAATTAGAACTCCTTTGAATGACATTGAATACAATAGTGTTTACAAATTGCTGGAAATGTGCTTATTAACGGCGTGAGATATCATTAAAAAAAGTTAATTTGTGGAATTTTTGAAAAACAAAAAATACCTCGAAATGAACTTTGTTATATTAGAGTGCAATGAGCACTCTGACAATCTTTATCTGACAATATTTAAAGCACATGTACTCATAAGCACATGTACCCATCTCGATCAGATTTTTGTCCAGTTTCCCTGCTCCATTGAGCAAATGCTGAGATGGCCCCTTGTTTTGCTTCTGGACGAAAAAGTAACTTCACTATGCAAATGAGTTTTCTATAACTCTGAAACGAAAATGACTCTTTTTCAATTACGAAGGTTGACTTTTATGTTCCTGGATTTGGCAACCCTGGTGTTGCAATCTGGCAACTGAACGATCTATCGTAAAGTTGAATGTTTTGAGGTTATACGTACTCAGAACGTTTTGATATAGAGCACTATTTGTCTTGTTTACAGTAACTTAAATGATTCATCTTGGCCCAAAAATGGAATTAAATCGTAAACATTTCGTGCGATTATTTTTTACAACTTTCGACGTGGATTAACTCAGCAGCATTGCATGGATGAACTTATTTCAATTTTTGGCGATGAAGCTCCATCAAGGACCATTGTTTATCGATGGTATGGTGAATTCAATCGTGGTCGTAGTTCACTCCAAGACGAATTTCGCGAAGGTCGTCCAAAATCAGTTGTTGTTCCGAAAACCATTGATGCTGTGCGTGAACTGATATTGCAAGATCGTCATGTGACCTATCGTGAGATTGAGACAACCTTAGGCATTAGTGGGACAGCATACATTCAATATTGCAAGAACATTTGACTATCAAAAAAAATTGTTCGCGTTGAATCCCACACAATTTGTCGATTGGTCAAAAAAAGGCTCTTGTCGATTGGTCGAAAGAAATGCTCAAAAAATACGATCGCGGTGCTTCGAAACACGTCTATGACATCGTGACAGGTGATGAATCGTGGATTTACGCGCATGAGCCCGAAAGTAAACAGCAGTCGAGTGTATGGGTGTTTCAGGATGAGCAAAATCCAACAAAAGTTGTTTGCGCAAGAAGCACTTCCAAACAGATGGTCGCCTGTTTTTTTTTTTTTTTTTTTTTTTTTTTTTTTTTTTTTTTTTTTTTTTTTTTTTTTTTTTTTTCGGAAAAACTGGACATGTCGCAACCGTACCACTAGAACAACGCAGAACAGTCAATTCTGAGTAGTACACAATGATTTGTTTGCCAGCTGTCTTCGAAGAAATCAGGAAAACCTCAGGGGGCGAGCTCTCACACATCGGCTCAAACAACTGCATTTTTGAGCACCCAAAACATTGATTTGATGAGTCATCCGCCGTATAGTCCTGACTTGGCACCGAATGACTTCTTTTTATTCCCGTACGTAAAAAAAACAAACTGAGAGCTCAACGTTTTTCGACACCTGAAGAAGCAGTTGCTGCATTCAGAATGCATGTTTTGGAGATACCTCAATGAGAGTGGCAAAAGTGCTTCGACAATTGGTTCGAACGCTTGCAAAAGTGTATAGATCTTCATGGGGAATATTTTGAAAAACAATAAAGTGATTTTCGATGATTAATATTTGTTTTGTTCTCTAATCCTGAAATTTAAAAAGCAACCCTCGCAATGTTAATCTCACGATTTTTTAAATTTATTTATTTAAATATGTTAAACTTGTACAACTTTTACTAACTTTCAACTATTTATAGTTAAAATGACGGGAACTCCAGAAAAGTGCGCAGATAATATTTCCCCCCCTACGTCACTTACCGTTTTTACTTTTTTTGACTGAATAAATCTAAATCTGAATATCGTAATGTGAATACAGTGGACGGAGACGGACGGACGGAGACAGACGGACGAACGGAGACAGACGGACGGACGGAGACAGACGGACGGACGGAGACAGACGGACGGAGACAGACGGACGGACGGAGACAGACGGACGGACGGAGACAGACGGACGGACGGAGACGGACGGACGGTGACAGACGGACGGACGGAGACAGACGGACGGACGGAGACAGACGGACGGACGGAGACAGACGGAGACGGAAGGACGGACGGAGACGGAAGGACGGACGGAGACGGAAGGACGGACGGACGGAGACGGAAGGACGGACGGACGGAGACGGAAGGACGGACGGACGGAGACGGAAGGACGGACGGACGGAGACGGAAGGACGGACGGACGGAGACGGAAGGACGGACGGACGGAGACGGAAGGACGGACGGACGGAGACGGAAGGACGGACGGAGACGGAAGGACGGACGGACGGAGACGGAAGGACGGACGGACGGAGACGGAAGGACGGACGGACGGAGACGGAAGGACGGACGGACGGAGACGGAAGGACGGACGGACGGAGACGGAAGGACGGACGGACGGAGACGGAAGGACGGACGGACGGAGACGGAAGGACGGACGGACGGAGACGGAAGGACGGACGGACGGAGACGGACGGACGGACGGAGACGGACGGACGGAGACGGAAGGACGGACGGACGGAGACGGAAGGACGGACGGACGGAGACGGAAGGACGGACGGACGGAGACGGACGGACGGAGACGGAAGGACGGACGGACGGAGACGGAAGGACGGACGGACGGAGACGGAAGGACGGACGGACGGAGACGGAAGGACGGACGGACGGAGACGGAAGGACGGACGGACGGAGACGGAAGGACGGACGGACGGAGACGGACGGACGGACGGAGACGGAAGGACGGACGGACGGAGACGGAAGGACGGAAGGACGGACGGACGGAGACGGAAGGACGGACGGACGGAGACGGAAGGACGGACGGACGGAGACGGAAGGACGGACGGACGGAGACGGAAGGACGGACGGACGGAGACGGAAGGACGGACGGACGGAGACGGAAGGACGGACGGACGGAGACGGAAGGACGGAAGGACGGACGGACGGAGACGGAAGGACGGACGGACGGAGACGGAAGGACGGACGGACGGAGACGGAAGGACGGACGGACGGAGACGGACGGACGGAGACGGAAGGACGGACGGACGGAGACGGAAGGACGGACGGAGACGGAAGGACGGACGGACGGAGACGGAAGGACGGACGGAGACGGAAGGACGGACGGAGACGGAAGGACGGACGGAGACGGAAGGACGGACGGAGACGGAAGGACGGACGGAGACGGAAGGACGGACGGAGACGGAAGGACGGACGGAGACGGAAGGACGGACGGAGACGGAAGGACGGACGGAGACGGAAGGACGGACGGAGACGGAAGGACGGACGGAGACGGAAGGACGGACGGAGACGGAAGGACGGACGGAGACGGAAGGACGGACGGAGACGGAAGGACGGACGGAGACGGAAGGACGGAACGGAGACGGAAGGACGGAACGGAGACGGAAGGACGGAACGGAGACGGAAGGACGGAACGGAGACGGAACGGAGACGGAAGGACGGAACGGAGACGGAAGGACGGAACGGAGACGGAACGGAGACGGAAGGACGGAACGGAGACGGAAGGACGGAACGGAGACGGAAGGACGGAACGGAGACGGAAGGACGGAACGGAGACGGAAGGACGGAACGGAGACGGAAGGACGGAACGGAGACGGAAGGACGGAACGGAGACGGAAGGACGGAACGGAGACGGAAGGACGGAACGGAGACGGAAGGACGGAACGGAGACGGAAGGACGGAACGGAGACGGAAGGACGGAACGGAGACGGAAGGACGGAACGGAGACGGAAGGACGGAACGGAGACGGAAGGACGGAACGGAGACGGAAGGACGGAACGGAGACGGAAGGACGGAACGGAGACGGAAGGACGGAACGGAGACGGAAGGACGGAACGGAGACGGAAGGACGGAACGGAGACGGAAGGACGGAACGGAGACGGAAGGACGGAACGGAGACGGAAGGACGGAACGGAGACGGAAGGACGGAACGGAGACGGAAGGACGGAACGGAGACGGAAGGACGGAACGGAGACGGAAGGACGGAACGGAGACGGAAGGACGGAACGGAGACGGAAGGACGGAACGGAGACGGAAGGACGGAACGGAGACGGAAGGACGGAACGGAGACGGAAGGACGGAACGGAGACAGACGGACGTTTGAAAGAATGACTTTTTCGGTATCAGAGGACCCCCAAAACGTGTTTTTCCGTTGAAATCTCGTAATCGATTTTCCGCAGCATTACATAACTTTCCCCACAATACGTATATTACTCTGTATATACGTAACGTATTACGTATACGTACGTATATGGGAAAGTAAAAAGTGTCAACTTACTAACACATTATTGTGAAACTTGAAACATGGAAACTGCAAGTAACACACAATGGGGGCATGTGTCACATTCAACTGTGTTGTGTGTTGCTTATGCTGATTTCTTCATGGCATATTCTACTGGAGCAAAATTGTACATTTTGTTGTTAATTTATTTGTTATACTTCTGAGCTACTCAGCAGTTTCAATTTCTAAGGTTTTAAGTCGAAAACGTCTTTTAATCTCCGATTAAAATCTGAGTGCGTATAATATCTGATCAGCTGGGAAGCAGTCAGTTGGGAGCTTCATTTTTTGAAATTGAAGTTCTGGGTTGGATAACTGCATCCCACGTGCCAAGCTGTCAAGTGCACTTAAATTTTAATTGCAGGATAAATCGTGTAAAATTGTCAGCTCTTCTTACTGAAGTACTCTGGCCCTGCAATCTCCTCATACTCTGGCTATGTCACGGGCTCGGAAGTCCTGTGGTAAGCAGGTCGCTGTCTATTTGAGATTTTCTGTCTGCGAAAAGATTTCATATTATCAACCAGCTATATGAACTGGGATATGACAGTGAAATTCGACAGTTTAATTTTTGACCCATTCGGGAATCTTTCCCAGGCATGTAGTATGGAAACTAGCTCGCTAGGTTTTTACTATACAACGTTTAAATTTTTTTGGTGGGGGATCTTCATTAGTTTCATAATTCTACCTTCTGACTATAATCGCACAATTTTTGTTACGTTTGGAATTTCCCGCCATGTTCATTTCTCTTGCATTTATTTGCCATTAATACGACGCAACGTGAACTATAATCGTATTGGTCTGAGATTCAACGTACTTTAAATATTTTTGGTTTTTGTAAGTGAATTAAAAGAAATTTATAATTTTTTGCTTAGCTCTTTAACCGCAAATAAAGGTATAACTTCAGAAAATAGTGAAATTTAGTGTGGTAAATAACGTTTGAGCTCTGGAAAATCACAAAAATATTAGGGTATTGAAAGGAAAGTTCACGGACGCAACAATCCTGGCCATAGTGCAGGGTTTTTTTGTGCTCGTGGTCCTGACTGCGTAAATGTACGGTTCTGAAACTTGCTGGCCCGTGGCCGGTCTGCAGCCAGGAAGTGGCGATTCGCACACTCAGTCGGCCGTGACGCTCCGCTGTGTTCCTCGCTACTGCATCGCGATGCACGATCTTGCTGTCGCTGTCACTGAGTGCTTCCAGCTTATGAATAGGAAAACAAAACTTCAGAAATTTTGAACTTCACCGAATAGGGTGGCATGAACGGTTATGATGAAGTTCAAGTGTTAGGTTTACCTCAGCTTTTGTTTGCAATTACTTTCTGTAAACGTATTAATGTAAATCTATTATAAAATAAAACGTTACTTACAATATTTTCAGGTTAGTTTTTACAAAATTGTTATCTCTGAGACTGGTCGTTGTAAACCGAATCTAACTGTACTGGAATTGAATTTACAATACTTTGACTAAACATTATTCTTCAATGAAAGTATGCCCTGGAAATATATCATGATACACAAAATTGGATTTGCATTTCCACCTTCACGAACCGTATTACATTATTTGAATTTTCTTTTCCCTTGATCGCTCGCATTTCAGGACAGTAAATTCAAAATACCATCGAACATTTGGAAGAATTCACCAGTCAAGAATTTAGTCCCTTTTCCCTTGATTTGTACATTTGCGAGCGCCAACGGCCGCAGTGTGCCCTATGTGCTTCGATTCGGATATAGTCTTGGCTAGTTTTTATTCGCCACACCGTCGCTATGGCGAAGACTCGGGAACCCGGAATGGGCGGGCGGTCGCCATGGCATATATTTCCCTCTTATCTTCCCCCCTTGCTCTCATTTTTATGGAGGCCTTGCTGTTTTAAATAGAAGGCGGCCGTGAGAGGACTTTCTTCGGAAGCGAAGATGTGCCCGGGACCATTAACATATTCGTTTACTGCTTCCTGAGCGAGGACTGGGGGTCGTTTGCTACTTTTCTCGAATTATATCGGATGTTTATGACACACGGATGAACTGTTAGAAACGAGATGTTCTAACACGAAATCTTCTAACACGATTGTGAAACGAGAAACAATGTTTTGTGCGTCCATGGCGTGCAATTGATTGACGGCAAAACGTGCCAGTCCGTCCGCTGGTCCGTCCGTCCGCCGGTACGTCCGTCCGCCTATCTGTACGTCCGTCCGCCCGCCTGTCCGTCCGTGCACAACGCTAGCGCATATACCGCTCAGGCGATTTTCTCCAAAATTGTTATTCCCAAATCGTTCTAGCTGAAGACGGGGGCCCTGAAATCTAAAACTGAATTTTAAGTTTGGAGGGTACTTTACGTAAAGCATCTGGAACATTTTTAAAATTTTCAAAAAATTGCTCCAAATTTTTTATTAAATTTTATTGTTGAATTATGCGAAATTCCTTTAAGAGAATGGTGGAGATCTCATTTTGTTGACATCCCCGATTTTTCGATAATTGGAAAAAACAACTTTAAAATTGGATATAGAGATTTTTGTCTCAGAATTTGTTGTACAGAATTAGCTGTTCAAAGAAAGTCTTGTAAAGTTTTTGGAAAAAAAGTTTTTGTGTATTTTGTAATTGAAATTTACAAAAAAAAAAATTCTTAAAAACCGCTGCAAATTTTTTCTTTAAATTTTTTTCACTTATGTAATAGACGATAAACAATGTTGTGGTAGTCATATTTTCGAGTATTGCTCGAGTTTTTGAAAATTTTGAAAAATGTCCGAAATTAAAGAATTGACTTTTTAAAGACTTTTGCCTGAGACAGTCAGTTGTACAAAATTATCTCTTCAAAAAATGTCATGTACAATTGTTTGAAAAGAACTAGTAGTTTTGCATAATTTCTGCTTGAAATTAATGAAATATGTGCAGGTTTCACACCAACTACAGACCTTTCATTTATGGAAAAATGACGCTTATAGGAAGATTTTTTTAAAATAATTAATTTTAAGAATTAATAAGAAAATATATGCGCAGTTGGCTGCGTCCATCGATGCATGCGCTCTTTGTTAGTAGCGCTCCTCGACCGAGATATGTTGATATAGACAGGAATGCGGTGCAATATTATTACATAACAGTTACCAAGGGGCGAATAAGTATCTGCTGTTTTAGCACCACTAGTTTGACTGTTTTATACAGAAACCAAATTTGGTACATTAGCCACATTTCTGAACTTTTTAACAGCTTGTTCTACATAACTCCTTCACTTCAATGAAAGTTTGTCTTTCGAATTACTGTAGTGGCGAAGATTCAACATTTTTCGCCGTGTGGAACAATGCTTACGAATCTCCTTGCGCTACAGATGTATTTTTGAATTTTATAAAATTTTACTTACGAATTTTATTGTATCTTCCTTTTCATTCATTCAGAGCGCAAGCAAGGATTTGCTTGTCTTAAAATGAACTGGTGAAAAATAAAATTGTACGAACTTCCTCGAGTGAGTTTCCCAAGAGCAGAAACTGGTTAACTGCAAAACCACAGGCATTACGCACCACTTTACGCTTGACTTACATGACAGCCAATACACGGTTAGAATGAAATTAAGCTAAGTACAGAAATAAATTTACTGGTAGTAGTTTGAATATTTCTTTACTGTTGACATATAAACAAGTATGAAACTATCTATTGCAAATGCGAGGACATGAGGATCATCTTGGGTGATGGATAGTTTACTCGATGATGGTAGCTCAAACCGTGTTCGTGTGGTACGAACACGTGAACAGACACTGGTACAATCAGTTATTACTTGATGTTTCACTAAATTGTGATTATGGAATTTTTTCATCTGTGAAGAAAAACATTTTAAAAAGCACAAAAAAGAAACATTGAGCACAAATAATCAATGTTCAAAAAACATTGATGTCAATATCTCGATATTTAAAAGATCGATTTTTTATCGAAACATCGATATCGCATCCCTATTTTCCGAATAATATATGTGTACGTGACAACTGAGGGTAGGATACAGCGATGTTGCATCAAACTCGAGCTGCCGCCACATGGTCGTGTGGCATTCATGCTTCAGAAGCAAGCATGCAGTTGCAAGAAACTCTCGTACCGAGAACACGTAACAGTAGTTTTCAGAACCACACAAGCGATGTGCAAAAGAGCCTAATTTTAAGTTAATTCGCGCTGTAAGATATCTTTTTTTCTAAGTGAGAATCAGTCGTTTTGCTGTGACATCACAATTTGAAGCTTCGTATTGGATAATGAATCCCTTCTCCCGTCAGCGACTGGCTGTCAAGTTGACAAAAATAATATATTCAGACAATAGTGCTCAAATCTGTTAATTTACACGCGCCCGCTCTGGATGGCCAGCGTCGCGTCCTGATGTGACTGCAGAGCCGAACGCTGCACTGAGTGCCGCCCAGGGCTGGGAGCGCGAGAGCGCATAGTTGTGTAGGCGCTGGGGGCGGCGTAGGTGGCGCGGCGGCCGCGCCGTCCCCCGCGTCGAACCCTCGCCCTCCCGAGGGGGCTGGGGCTTCCTGTGGCTGCGTTGCGCAAGGCGCGCAGATACGCGAATTGACTTGCGCCACGCCCCGCCCCGCCCCGCCCCCATTCATCACGACTACGTCCCATCGTTTCAGTGAAGTGGTCTGCGGCCCCATGTGCCTTCGCTGGCCGGTTATCACGCGCTGTATTTGTCCCTTCCTCGGTTCTGCCATTCTATTTCCATTCGCATGCGAGTAGAGATGGTGTGTAATAGTGGAAAAGATTGATTTGAGGATTTTAGCGCGAATAGGATTCTATTATTAGGAGTTTATTATTGTAGTAGTATAAGTACGGTATTAGAAGTGTCTGATTTCGATTTTCCCTTTTTCTTTCATTCAAAGTCTACGAACAACGGTTCTGTAACTGGTCTTGAACGGTCTGTGTATGATCATCTGTTCGTGCCTCGAGACCCAGTTATTTTTGTGTTGCTTTTTAAGATTTGCATATTTTTATTGTTCTGCGTCTTCGTCACCGTATCATATTCCTTTTCATCTTTCAAACTCCCTTGTCAATCCTTTTATCGTCTCTTTCTCTCTCTTACGTCTTGTCCTCGGCCATCCGTTGTAACTGCTCGTTACCGTGTGCATTTTCTTCTCATTGATCGTAGTTTTTACGCTTTATTACCGAGGGTTAAACTAGGTTTAGATTTTGTCTTGATTGGCGTGGGCGCCAGCTCATCATTCTGTCATCGCTCCCGAAAACGTATCTGCTTCGCCACCTCCCTCCCCCGCCTCTTTCCCGCGGCGCGTGGCGCGCCCAGCGTGGCGCGATCACTGGTGTTCATTGGATGCCTTATCTTTTTTTTCCGGTGCTGCTCTGCGGTTTGCGCGGGCCGGAACCGGATGTGGCGCGCCTGCTTGTGATTCTCAGCAGTAAGTATAATGGCCGGCGGCGTACATGCCTCGCGTCGCGATGCGGCGCAACGGCGTAGCGCAGTTGAGCGGGTGGAGCGCGCCAGCGCGGAGTGTGGATGTGTGCGTTCCGTGGGGAGTAGTGAGTGAAGCAGTGTGCGTGAAGCGGTGCGTGCGGTCGGGTGTGCGTGATGCCACCTCAGAGGCCGACGCCCGGGCGACTGGCGCCGGCACTGACCGCCCGCCTGCAGGGCGGCTCTGCCCCCGCGCCGCCCGGCCACGCCCCCAGGCCACAGGTCACGCATAGAGCGCCCAGCCCGTCGGTGGTTGGGGACCAGGGGGATCAGGCGGAGCAGCAGCAGGTAGGACTTGTCTGGCTGAGAGTGGTTGGGGAAAAGATGCTGAGCATCGCCGAGGGGTGGTGGAGGCCAGATCTTGACGAAAGATGTTGATACTCTGCTCAAACTTGCATTTGTTACTTCATTAAATCTTCATGCTATATGTTCTAATAACAATTGAAAACGGTGATTGAAGTAAATATTTAAATAAGTGACTACTTGAATTTTGCAGCAGAATATTTGGAGTTAAATCGACAGGATGTGTGCAAAGCAGAATTACATTTCTACGCAAGTCAGATTATTTAATCATGAATGTATAATGTGATTTGAAATTTGTTGATAAGCTGTTATGACTCACCGGAACGTGGTATCGATGTTAATTAGTTTTCTCGTCCGTTGTGTAAGTTGTAAAAAGTATTTATTTGCTTTTTCAACCACGTTCATCTTTTCCAAATCTGTGGGCTTGAACTGTGTGAACTTGAAAATACGCAGTTGGCGTATCCCTTTTACGTCTCAAGAATTGTTTCTGAGTTTTACGAACATCTGCATAGTTGTCCTTTACATGCTGAAAATATTAATGGAAAAATCATGAGTGATTTTTTTTTCTCTCATTTCACGAAATGAGCTTTTAATACTTTAGTTTATTTATCGATCATAAATAGGTGTCATACCTGATGTTACCCGACATTTAGGAAGGTAATTGTCCAGACCGAAGCTAGGAACAGTCTAAGCTCATGCTGTACCCATGAAAGGAAAACGGGCAAAATCCCGATCGAGATGGAGAACCTAGCATCATATCTCTCTGTTGAAGGAGAACTGTAGTCGCATCAGTAACGGATTTTGGATTTCATAAATTGTTGCCGAATTTTACGATCCTTCCCACCGGCGCCGTTAACACGCCGTAAATACTCGTGGAAGCGTCCGCGCGTCCTCCTTTTGTGACGCCGGGTACGCGTGCGACTCGAAGATCGGAATTTTGGCCTCCAGAAATACCCGCCTTCTTGAGGCGCGTCTTCCAACGAAAGGCAGAGAGACAGTGGCGTCGAGGAAGCGAAGGAGGCGACGTGCATGTGTAGTAGATGCGTTGTGGATGTAAGAGCTGAGCGAAGCGATCGCTTGCACGTGCGGAGCCATGAAGCGTTCCAAGACTGCACGGAAGGGCGTGAGTAGCCATTACCGCACAGGCCTCATAGGCACTGGCCAAGCGCGGCAAATTTTTAAGGGAGGAAATTTTTTTATCGTACATATTATATAAGTTTCTAAACACATCGATTCATTAATTTATTAATAATAACAATAACAGAGTTCCGTAATGAAAGTTTTTTGGAAGGCTTTCTGTTTTGATGGATGATTTTAATATATTTTTGGCGGACACCATTTTGCAATGTAGATTTTCTCAAGGACATGACATGACATTCAACAACATGAGGGTGTAAATTAGTATCTTCTGGACGATACGTTTGATGACTATTTTTAGCAGTAATACTCAAAACTCGTGTGAACATTTTAAACAGCAATGGGGTGTAAAGATGAATTTCCTTTTCTCCGGTGTTGTCAGTTTCCATTAAGTTGGTTAGAAATTGAATTTTGTTGAAGGGATAAGGATTGTGTTCATATTGCACATCGTTCTCTTGTCAGTTAATACAGGACATGTAGCTATATTTCAACCTCTCTGTGAATACATGATGGGTTTTGAATATTTATTTTAACTATTTCGATGACTACTTAACTACGCCTTACATATGTATCGTGCGTCCCATTTCGCGTGAATTTCTTTCGTTTTGATTTCGGCGAATCATTAAATGAAATCGCTAGATCTGTCTCTAGAGTCTCAGCGCGACAACGAAACCTCGATCCACGTTGCCCAGTGCCTCCACGCGCTGGCTCCCGCCCCCCGCACTGCCGCATCCGCGCCCTTGACAGGGAAGGGCAGGAGCGGGGCTCTGCGCAGCTGCCTCCGCGTGAAGGAGGCTGGGAGTACCAGGGAGGCCGTAGTGCGCGCCGCCGCCATTACCACTGCGCTTGCCACTGGGTGCGCGCCACTCTAGACGTCCTCGCACGTGCCGCTGGCTTCCCTGCCTACCCTTCTCCCGATGTACCTTCTCTCTGCCCTCGCCGTCCCCGCCGCTGCCACTGTCTCTACCCCCGCAGCCGCCGCCTTCACCGCCTCCACCGCCGCCGCGCGGGCGCAGTACCAGAGCAGCAGGCAGCCTAGCAGGCGGAGCGCGAGGCGGCGCAATAATGGCCCAGCTGGAGCAGGTACATCGGCCGCCCTCGCGGTTCATCCGCACCACCGCCGCGGTAGCCGGTGCACTCTGCTTCCATTGTCCTTGCGGTGTGCTACCTGGGAGAGATTTGTGTGTGAGCCACTAATCGAGGGTCATTTTGCAGTCCCCGCGTGGCTTTAGTGGTTTCCGATGTCCTCATGGGGCGGTGACTCGTATGAGGGAGCAGCCGAGTAGAGAGGAAAGAAACCGGGGTAGGAGTGGTCTATTAGTTGTCACTAAGTGCTCCACCGCCTTACACGCCCCGCGTGGTCCTCCGGGCTGGATCTTGCTCGTAATATTAAATGAAAAACACTCAGCCGTCTGGAAGACGAGTCTTCCGGATTTAAACGTCTTGGAAATCTGTGGCAGTGAACGCGGGTGCGGACGGCGCGGTGCCTGGCAAGGACGTGTGTAACGGTTGCGCTGTGTGCTCTGAGCAAACGATGGGCGACGTGGACAGCCTGATGGTCAGCTTGATTATTGTTGTTTGTGTCCTCGCGTGTGCAAAGCTCCCCTTGCCTCCGCCAGTCGGGCCACCGCGCGTTCGAACGACTTCGCCGCAGTACGACTTCGGGTGGTCGGCGCTGTTAGAGATGTCTGTTCTGGTCAGTATGCTTCGTTTATCTTGCAGTCTGTGATGTGAGGTTCTGCATGCACCCGAATGAATTAGAATGTGTGCTTTTTAGTTATAATTCTCTGAGGAAAACTTATCCTCGTCTGTTACTAAAGTTGTCATTTTTGCTTAATTCCATTTTTATTGCTCAGCAAAACAGCTTTACATAGGTTCTTATGTTTTACTCAGAATTTTTTGCTCATATTTCTTCATGTCTCAGATTTATTTACGACTTTTATTATCTACAAAACGTTAGTTGATAGTTTGACATTTCATAGAGTTCCTATTGTATGGTTTTGTGTATGAGCGGCATGTGAGATAAGGCGGTGGAGGTCTAGAATAGAGGATAGAGCATGGGAGGTCTCTTGAAATCATGTTTGCGCGTTTTAGCTTCATGCCAAGGATGTATTGAAATAAAACGTGAGATTTCGAAAATTCTGTATGATACGACTTGATAAAGAAAATAGCAGATGAAAATTTTACGCTCGACTGTTTCCATAGTAAAAGCTTGCAAACCTTGAATCGGCAAGTCTTTATTTATCATTTTTGAATATTGCTTTGTAGTTCGGAATATTTCTTTGTACTTCAGAAAAATACAATAAAATATTTTGAAGGTTTTACAATCACTGAACCGAAACAAAGGTCGAATGTAAAACTTCAGCGTCGTTTTGAAAGAGTAGTTTATGGAATTAGTTTATAATGTTAAGCTTTATTACACGAGTACATGTTTTGAAAACGAGCGACTTTAGGAACGAGTTTTCAAATTTGTACGAATGTAATAAAGCAACATTATAAACGAGTTACATACTATAATTTTTTGGATAACAGCATTTTACATTTATAATAGAATCAAACTTAATTTTGCGAAACAACTTCCCTGTGACGACTTGGGTATTTGACATCGTGCGAGTAAACGGTGGTCGGCTGTTCCGTTTAGCTCTGCCTCCTCCGATTCTCTCGCTACGATTAGCTGAATGCGTGATGACGCAATCATTCGTGACATAAAATCTAATAAGTCATCATTTCTGCCGCAAAATGCCCGAAGAAAAGGTTCTTTTATAATGCTGAAATACAAAAAAAGTTTGTTTCGCATTGACGTTGATAGTTTATAATAGCGTTAATTGACAATAATTAAGCAGGACAAAACAATTTAAGCGTAATGTCATTAAAAAATTGAGATATGAGTAGATTCCAAAAAACATTCTAGTATTCGCGTTACTAATAGTATTCCCACGAACATTACGGCAGAATTAATGAAAAATTTAACCATTTTCATAGGCTTTGAAAGGCCACACCTCTCAATCCGTATAGAAAAAAAGTACTATGTTCCGATATGCCAGCAAAGTGTAAGCATAATCCCAGAATGTATCTGCTGTAAACCATAGAATGTAAATTAACGCAGGTAAACAGCTTGGTTGGTTCTG